>OX392502.1:19429648-21829648 GCA_947623375.1 Apotomis capreana | reverse complement strand
GTACAGGATAGCTCGCGTGGCCGAAACAGAGACCAGTGCCTATCAATTACTCGCACTGCGATGAGTGCCTGTCCACATGTCTAGCATGTTTGGATCAGGACCCAGACGTCTATAACACTGCATCAAATAACGTTAGGTATTTAAATCCAATATTTCAGTATTTTATGAATGGAAAGTAATAACGCGGTGGATGCTATTTTTTCTCTAATATTACTAGACGTAACAGTACCTACATAGTCCACGATTTTTGAATTTCTTAATGCTAAAAATGTTTTTTTTTTTATACTCGCGTACTGTCTGCTGTCAATTATAATTTCGCAGAAAAATAAAAATAAACGCACTTTTTAAACTTGTACCGAAATTCTATACACTATGGTACCCGCCGCTTCTGAACTATAATACCTATTTCATAAGACAACTACTCAACTGTAATGAATTTCAAAAAAACAACATCAGCATATTTGATTTAAATAAAAACACGCCACTGTTCCTTGATTGGTTGAAATTATTTGTCAATCACGAGGCACCCGCCATGATCATCGCGGTCGTGTTTTTATTAGGTCAGTTTGAATTGAACGAAGAAGGTTAGTTAAAAAAAATTACATAGTGGGGAATGACGATTAAAGTTTGCGTTTTGCTGGCATAAAAAGTACTTACTTGGGCCACTCGGCAGTACTCGACTTTAACGCCTTTATTGTGCAACGATTGCATAAAATACTATTCTAGCGTCGTCGATTTACGACTCAAAAATGAAAGGCAATTTAAAAACTTACAGTAGCAATGCAATATAAACTTTTTTATACATACACTCGCATCATAACACAGTTTTGGAATTTTCTTGAGTCCCGGTCCAACACAAGAATCAATGTTGGACAAAATTGAGAGCAAGCGGGAACCTAAAACGGGGCTATTCCGTTGTACGGAAACGACCCGAGTTACGTGATTGGTAAATGGCACAATGGGAAGCGTTTAAAGTGCTACAGTTCGAATATCAGAGCGCCGGGTTAAGCTTTGATGAATAACTAGACCTTCTACGGAATCAATAGCTCTCAATATAATATGTTCAATTAAATTTCAATGATATTCAATTGACATCATTTAATTTGAATTGAATTTAACGCGTTCACATTCAAAGTCTTACCTAATACTATTAAACTAATATTCAACCTTAAAACTATAATTCGTCGCTGTATATCTCGAAAGACAGATGTATAGCAAGCTTCCTTGTGAAAATCACCTCTATGAATTACGAGTATTCGCTCATCACATAAACTTTCCGGAAATAAACTTACCATAAGCTAAGCATTAGGTTTTGTAGTAATATTTAATGCTCTAATGGCAGATGACTAGTTGATACTTAAAAAATAGGTATTTGCTACTATGGAACTTCTTATAAATCATATTAATTTTCATGAACATGATATGGCAACAGTGAAACATTTATCTCATGTTTTGTAAATATCCAATGAAACAGCCGCAATGGTTTAGGTAAACTATTTAGCCTGGGTATTACAAAGTTTAATTTACGGTACCTATAGCGTCAGTGAGGGACGTAAGAGGCTTAAAAATTTTGTTACCTTCCCGGATTGCCGTTCCATAACCGCATTAGACGCGATGCGCTGCCTCTAAGACGCCGGTGAGCGATCCATTATCGATTAAGACCGCGGTTACAGTGGCTTTTTTTTTTTTATTTATTTATTTATTTATTTCATAAGTAAGTACAAACAAGCTTGCTTCAGACTAACAGCGGATTCCACTTAGCACCAATTTTAACCGTCGCTTTAATAGCATTTCCCAAAATGCCTGATGGGTCAAGGTAATGATGATGGCTGAAGTGCCTAAAGTGTAGAGATCGATTATCGACAATCGGTCTGTACCAACGGCAACCTGCTATTTTCGGGGAAAGGGCGAACGTATATGCATGCAAGGAAGGAGTAACGGAAACGCAAGTCTGAAAATCCGGTTCAATCAGAAACAGGTCACTGAAATATGCCGATGCAGGCTATCTTACCTGAACGATACAGAAGTGCTGCGGTTCGTGGCGCGACAGGCCGTATTTGTCGAGCATCTCGCGGACGACGCCCGCCGCCGTGTCTCCCACGGATAGTAGCAGCGTCTTGTACGGCACATCCGGACACAACGATGATCCGTAGATCTTTAGGGTGCCTCCTGTGAAAGAAAAAAGTATCTTGAAATAATGTTTTTTTTTTTATTTAATTGATTGCCAGCATGAAGAAACTCTTTAGATATTCTGTGGCTAAATTTAAATTCACGGTCCTACATAAACCACATCCACGCTTGGTATGACGCATTTGCCACATTAATACAAAGGAAACAAATCCCTTAGGAGACGGAAACAGTACTCGAAGTACATACGTACGTATGTTCTACTAACACCGCGCCGCACCGGAGCAAACAACAATGTAAATAAGTAGACCAGTGTAAACTGAAGAAGGGGTGTGGGAGGAGGTGAAGGCAAGGGATTTAATGAGTGTTGTATTTCTGTAAACGCCAAGGTCTATAAAAGACTATTCTTAATCAAGAGGGATCCGAAGGCGTCTAATGAATTACATTGTTACTGATGTAGCGCAGAGCTTAGTTAAATCTGTACAGAAAAAAATGTTTAAGATTTCTCAATTAAAGCGACTTCGATAGTCTAAATTGCGAAATGCTCGCAAATTGTTGAAGAGGAATTAATCAGTTTTACGACAGTTCCGAAGTATCGTATAAATTGTAAGAGACATATAATGTATTTTCACAGCCCGAGAGTGCGTTGTATGGCAAACGGTGTTTTCTGAGTACTAATTTCGTAAAACGTTCGTGTAAGTGTAAGTATAACATGTGTCTGCCTAATTCCAAAGCTGCTTTAAACTGGACCAGAATACCATGTTATTGTAACATTACTTTATTATATAAATGATGTCACGCAAAGCGCGTTTCAAGTTATGCACAACTGCAAACTTCAACTTGCACGTTGCTGATGCGTGACTTCCGATTCGGTAAATTTGGTTCGCCCGTGTGAGAGGGCACTTTACTGAAACTTTATAAATACAATGATTTATCTTTTATTTTTACAACTAGCATTCTTGTTTGTGGCATTGCACCAGTTATGTTATAGTTTCATCTAGTAATCGATCGAGTGCTATGTAATGTTTAAATAATTATTATCTTAGATAACATATGTGTTAGTCTCTTGAAGTAAATTGTATTTATTTACATTCATATCTTTATCACACCAAGGCAAAACAAAGAACAAAACCCTGTAATAAATAAATATATATTTCACTTCTCTCGCTCTAAAAGTTCGACTTTATGCTGTGCGTAGGGGACATAAAGTCGCTTTTTATGCTCTAGAGCATAAAGTAAAATCGTCGTCGAAGACCAAGGCGATCGGTCCAACAGCCACACGAAAAAGGTACTTAATAAACAGTAAAAAAAAAAAAAACATTAAACTTCATACAATAAAACCCGTTCCAGACCATCCGATCCGATCCGATTTATCGGGAGAAATCGGATAATGTGTAGTGTAAGTATAAGACCCTAACAACTGCACCAACATTATCCGATTTCTTCCGATAAATCGGATCGGATCGGAAGGTCTGAAACGGGTTTTAACTCTTTATTTTATTTCGTTTTTTTAATATTCTAACACCAAGGCAAATATACCAACAGCCAAAGTACACAATAAAACTTCTTGAAATAAACTTGTAACAGCTGTTATGTACTATCATTTATTACTTTTTAAAGTATTACTTTAAATATTTAAAAAGAAATATTTAAAATAACTTTAAATTTTAATTAAATTTGTTTTTAAGTAGGTATACATGATATGTGTATATATGTTATTTACATGATACAGTTTCATTTCCTCGCAATCGAAGTGAAAAGTAGAGTGTGCAACTCGTCCATAAAACGCATTTTAACTCGACTTTATATTCATCCTCGCTCGCAAGCTCGCTCGGATGGATAAACGTCTCGTGTAAAATGATGCGTTTTATGCACTTGTCGTACAATCTACTATTTTCGACTACCTACGTCCATGTGTGTTTTTTTACCACAGCTAGATAAAGATACAAATGAATTGGTCTCTAAAATCAAAATATGGATTGATTAAAAAATTAAAAAAATAATATTCGTCATATTTTTATCTCAAAGTAATCATTAATCCCGTAGACACTCGTGCGTATTTTCCCTCGACGTAATGTAAAGGTAGGCAGCTGAAAGCCTAATGCTCTTAGCAAACGAGTAGCACACAAGAACCTGCTTACATTAGAACTTTATAAACGAACAGTTGTAAGAGTTTCGTGTGTATTGTGAGGTATCAATTCACTAATGGAAGTACTTTTTATTCGATTGGAAATCTACACCGGGATAGATGAAATACGGTGTAAAAACGACCAAAAGTTAGCTGTGCGAGGCGAGATAAATACTATTGTAATTGTTACTGTCATATTGTTTTATTACCCCATGAAATATAATCCATATTCATCTGACACCACTTCAACCATAAAGGGAAGAAAATCATACTGAAAGTTTATTACGGCAAAAGCATTTGATGTGCAAGTAGATAATGATTCGTTTGAAAATCCCGCGTAACGCCCTTAAACTTCAATCCAATTCATATTCATGAGATCTACCACGAATATTAATTGATCTACCGCGGTTCATGAGATACAGCCTGGTGACAGACGGACGGACAGACAGACAGGCAGACAGACGGACGTACAGCGGAGTCTTCGTAATAGCGTCCCGTTTTATACCCTTTAAAAACGCATAGTTTAATCCCAAACAAAACTGTTTATACTTATTCTGGTAAGTATATATATGTATATGTAGGTACATATACAAATATATATAACTATAAAATCTTAAAAATATACAATATGTATAGAAATTGGTACTCTTGACATACAATTTTCACCAGGAGATAAAATCTGATACGGCTAGTTTGGAGGGCACATCGCCGTCAGTATAATTTTGAAGTATTTGAGGTCACTGGACGAAATGAAATTCGTTTTTACTATGAAGCGTCTAACATTTCTAGCTCAGCTCGTGTGCAAATTATTTAGTTTTGGTACTGTGTTAATAAAGACTTTTATGCACTATTTCGTAAACAACAGGAATCTTGCACTCTCGCACTGGGATAATCACACAGTAAAATAAACAGTCTGTCTGAAAAGATAATTTATCTCCCGAATCTACAAACTGATACTAATGTGAAATACGCATGACGTAAGCATTATACGACAACAACGCGTAAAAAATTCTGACCTTTTGCGTAGCTCTTTGTAAATTGTCCGATGTTTTAGGCACAGTAGTATAGACGCTTACTTCTATTGCAGGACGATTTATGGGGTAATGTACGAGAGACACCGTTTTCAGTGGCTAACTGAACCGATACGAGATCGACATGAGCTACCTCAAGCCTGACAAGAGAAGTTTGAAACAGATGGTGCTGAGTCGCCTTGACGACGTCTAGGCGCAGTGGAATAAAGAGATAATGTAGCCACTAGACACTTAGTGACGACTGCAAAGAAGTTTCACAAAAAATAACCGACTTCGACTAGAAGAAATTTTATTTCCGAGAAAAAAGGAACGAGTTAATATAACTAACTTAATGCCACTAACGGTCATAACCTACCCATAATATTTAAAGAATTTTCACCTTACTCCTTATTTATGTAATTATTAGTATCGAGTAGTTAACCCCAGTAAAAATCAACATTAAAATTGCAAAGCACGATGTAGTTGTTGATTTTTTTTTCGATCCAAAACGCATGTTTTTGACAACAATTCTTATTGTATGGCAATTAAAATTTTCAATAATTTACCGAAGTATGTACAGGAATGCCCCCTTAATCAGTTTAACAAAGTCATAACAAGTTGGCTTCTTGAAAAATGTTATTATTCCATCCAAGACTTTCTGAATGAACAATATAATAATAATGATAATAACATTTTTATTTTTATAAATAATGACACAAAGGTAAATTAAGAAAGAAAAATTGAATGCGATCTACTGCAATCGAAGCGGGATTTGAACCCGCGACCTCTGCGTTTCCGGCGCATTGCTCTTCCAACTGAGCTATCCGACCGCTACGTCAATCGCACGAAATCTTTCATCCCTTAATTCTTTACGCTACTGGAGCGCCCTCTGTGTCATATATGTTTTTTGAAATGCTTATGCGCATTAGCCATACCCTAGGATGTGCGTTTTACACGCACGATCCCCAATCCCCATTGCTTTACAGCAAGTGCGAAGACTGCGAGAGAGATGGCGCTGTTCTAAATATTTGTATAGAATCTTTTTATCGATTCATATTTTTTATGTGGTAATACCACATTTTTATTTTTATAAATAATGACACAAAGGTAAATTAAGAAAGAAAAATTGAATGCGATCTACTGCAATCGAAGCGGGATTTGAACCCGCGACCTCTGCGTTTCCGGCGCATTGCTCTTCCAACTGAGCTATCCGACCGCTACGTCAATCGCACGAAATCTTTCATCCCTTAATTCTTTACGCTACTGGAGCGCCCTCTGTGTCATATATGTTTTTTGAAATGCTTATGCGCATTAGCCATACCCTAGGATGTGCGTTTTACACGCACGATCCCCAATCCCCATTGCTTTACAGCAAGTGCGAAGACTGCGAGAGAGATGGCGCTGTTCTAAATATTTGTATAGAATCTTTTTATCGATTCATATTTTTTATGTGGTAATACCACATTTTTATTTTTATAAATAATGACACAAAGGTAAATTAAGAAAGAAAAATTGAATGCGATCTACTGCAATCGAAGCGGGATTTGAACCCGCGACCTCTGCGTTTCCGGCGCATTGCTCTTCCAACTGAGCTATCCGACCGCTACGTCAATCGCACGAAATCTTTCATCCCTTAATTCTTTACGCTACTGGAGCGCCCTCTGTGTCATATATGTTTTTTGAAATGCTTATGCGCATTAGCCATACCCTAGGATGTGCGTTTTACACGCACGATCCCCAATCCCCATTGCTTTACAGCAAGTGCGAAGACTGCGAGAGAGATGGCGCTGTTCTAAATATTTGTATAGAATCTTTTTATCGATTCATATTTTTTATGTGGTAATACCACATTTTTATTTTTATAAATAATGACACAAAGGTAAATTAAGAAAGAAAAATTGAATGCGATCTACTGCAATCGAAGCGGGATTTGAACCCGCGACCTCTGCGTTTCCGGCGCATTGCTCTTCCAACTGAGCTATCCGACCGCTACGTCAATCGCACGAAATCTTTCATCCCTTAATTCTTTACGCTACTGGAGCGCCCTCTGTGTCATATATGTTTTTTGAAATGCTTATGCGCATTAGCCATACCCTAGGATGTGCGTTTTACACGCACGATCCCCAATCCCCATTGCTTTACAGCAAGTGCGAAGACTGCGAGAGAGATGGCGCTGTTCATATTTTTTATGTTATGTGGTATTACCACATAAAAAATATGAATCGATAAAAAGATTCTATACAAATATTTAGAACAGCGCCATCTCTCTCGCAGTCTTCGCACTTGCTGTAAAGCAATGGGGATTGGGGATCGTGCGTGTAAAACGCACATCCTAGGGTATGGCTAATGCGCATAAGCATTTCAAAAAACATATATGACACAGAGGGCGCTCCAGTAGCGTAAAGAATTAAGGGATGAAAGATTTCGTGCGATTGACGTAGCGGTCGGATAGCTCAGTTGGAAGAGCAATGCGCCGGAAACGCAGAGGTCGCGGGTTCAAATCCCGCTTCGATTGCAGTAGATCGCATTCAATTTTTCTTTCTTAATTTACCTTTGTGTCATTATTTATAAAAATAAAAATGTGGTATTACCCACATAAAAAATATGAATCGATAAAAAGATTCTATACAAATATTTAGAACAGCGCCATCTCTCTCGCAGTCTTCGCACTTGCTGTAAAGCAATGGGGATTGGGGATCGTGCGTGTAAAACGCACATCCTAGGGTATGGCTAATGCGCATAAGCATTTCAAAAAACATATATGACACAGAGGGCGCTCCAGTAGCGTAAAGAATTAAGGGATGAAAGATTTCGTGCGATTGACGTAGCGGTCGGATAACTCAGTTGGAAGAGCAATGCGCCGGAAACGCAGAGGTCGCGGGTTCAAATCCCGCTTCGATTGCAGTAGATCGCATTCAATTTTTCTTTCTTAATTTACCTTTGTGTCATTATTTATAAAAATAAAAATGTGGTATTACCACATAAAAAATATGAATCGATAAAAAGATTCTATACAAATATAATGATAATAACATTTAAAACAAATATATTCCCCAATTTTGACATATTGTAATCTATTGTAATCATATTAATAATAAGTCGACATTTAATATTGAGAATTGTGCCTACTGTCTAAGTTATGTTCTTCATAATATTGTAAACAGCGAACAAAAATTAATTATATTGCATGCCTATTTTAGGTCGAACATGAACTTCCTGTGTGTTATGAACATCCATTGTCGCTACACTGTTCTTGCAATAAATATCTTTATCTTTATCTGTGATATGTTGTAAGGATCAGTTAGGGCTGTGTTCATCCAACTATGCAACTTTGACAATCACGTGCTCGCTGCTCAAAGTGCAAAAAACTGGGAAATTTTGAGACTTTACTTTATTGTCTAAAAGTAGTAAACTGTATGTTTTTTACAATCAAGGTTCAAAAAATTTTAAAGACCATTAAATTTTAAACAAATTTAAGCTAAACCGCAGTTGTTTATCTCTAAGGGGCCAAGCAGTGGCCCTTCGAATATAGGGCATTTTTCCTGAATGTTCACAATTTCATGTTGTGCTGCCTTCCAGATCAAAATATTGACAAAACCGCTCATGGTATGAGAAAAGTTATTAAAATAAAGTTGTAGCACATTGAATTTACTTTGATTAAAACATAAATTTAGGTTTGTGGGATAATTCACTTACAATCTCGATAAAACTGAAATATTTTAAATTTTCGTTTTTTTTTTTTAATCTTGTTTATTTTTTAAGCCATACATCTTATGATTAAGTCGGCTTAAAAATAATTACAATGTTACTTCAACTTAAGTGTTACATTAAACATTGGGATGGTACTTAAGGATTATTTTTATAATACTCAAATCTTAGGCTCAGTGAGTGTATAATGAATCTTACAAATGTACCACTGTATTCGGTAGAGAACCCTGAACTTAAGATTTGATGGAAGTAGAAGAGGAGAGCCCCCGCAGAGCACCCAGTTTCTTTTAAGAGATTCAACCTAGATTGTTCATTCATTTTACATTCTAGAACTAGGTGGAGGAGGTCCTCTTCTTTGTCACATTGTGTACAGTTTGGATTGTCTCTTTTTTTCATGATGTAGTTAAATTTATTGAGTGGGATGTGGTAAGTTCGGGTTCTGAAACAAATGACTAATTCTTTTCGGTTAAGGTTTCGTGAGGCACTCGTGGTGGCTCGTCTACAATGGTTCTGTACCAGATGCCCTTGTTTTGAGAGCGCTCATTGAAATAGGTTTTGAATTTAATGTAATTGTCGGCTTTACTTTTGGAAGATGGTCAGTATAGTGCGGTACCGTGTCGAGAGGTATGCCGTTCTGCAGGGCCTCGGCTGCGAGTGAGTCTGCCACCTCGTTACCCCTGACGCCCACATGTGAAGGGATCCATTGTAGACGAACTTTAACCCCGTTACGTATCAATCTATGGATACATTTAATAATGAGGTAAGCTTCGTATCTACCGACACTACCCCCCTTAGCCCTTCCCAACAAATGCTGTAGACTGGTCTTCGAGTCTGTGAATATAACAATTTTATGGTATGGAGTCGATTCTAAGTAGTGTACTGCTTCATTGATTGCTGTCAATTCGACTCCCATTATGGGTATACATGGGTTATCAATAAGAAATTTAGCTCCATAATCCGCAGCTTCATCGTAAAACGCGCAACTAGAACCGTGTCTTGTTTTGGACCCGTCAGTGTAAATATGAATGTGATCTAAGAACTGCACAGAAGTGCAGTGTGAATCTTAGAAGAATCTAAGATTTAACGGTGGAATACAAAGCTCGCTTTCCATTGTAAAAATTGGGGTGTCACGAATAAAGCTTCCACAAAGGGGGAGGCATTGGTTTTGAATTACGTCCAACCTCTGGAGAAGCCTAGGATTGGCGTTGCCGAAAATAGTAAATCCGTAATCAAGTCGAGATCGCACCAATGTTATATAAAGTCGCCTTAAGTGAATTGGATGGACACCCCACTTAGAACTTCTTATGGCACTAAGGATATTAACGTATGGAATACATTTTTGGGCTGTTTCTAACACTTGTCGAGTCCAATTCAGGCGGCTGTCCACCCAAACACCCAGGAGCTTTGTACAGTTTATAACCTCAATTTCAATGTTATTTATTCGTATACTTACCAATATCAGGCATTTTGTATTTTCTAGTGAAAGTGCAGTTTAGTCTATGATAAAGAAATTTCTAATCCAATTTTCTCTAACATTGATGTAAATATATTAAGACTTGATTGCATGACATTAGCACAAAATTCAAGACTTTGGTTAATACAATACAAAGCGAAGTCGTCGGCATATTGTAAGACCTTGACTGTTTTAACGAGTGTGTTGCATAACATAATTGTAATTATGTTAAATAGAATAGGTGACATTGGGTCACCTTGAGCTAAACCCTGTCCGCATATTCTTGTTATTTTCTTACCATCCCGTAGCCTATATGTATCAAAAATCTCTCCTTGAGAAATTCTCTTATATACCTACATAGGCGTGGGTCTACATCAAATTCAAATAAAGTGGATATAAGAGGATCGATTGCCACATTGTTATAAGCGTTACTTATGTCTCCGTAAGCACATAGAACTTATTCTTTGTTTATAAACGCAGTTTCTGTGTCTACAATAAACCTACCAAGATTGTCTTGACATGATAGTCCACGACGAAAACCTAGAGTACTATCATTGAATAATTTGTTGCTAAATGTTCGTTATATTGCAACAAAATATTGAAAAAGCCGCTCATCCTATAACAAAAGTTAACAGAATTAAAGACGTAGCACATTTAATTAATTTTCATATAACACGAAGTCGGTCAAACGGAGGTATTGCAATTTAGAAAAACCGGCCAAGAGCATGTCGGGCTGAGCTCAGTGTAGGGTTCCATAGTTGCCCATTTTTCACAACAGACGGGCTTAAAACAGCAGTTTAAATTACGAGAAAGATTTCAAGCACTATAAAAAAGGTCGTAAACGCCAAAGTAACTGTAATTACTTATTACCTTCTAGAAGTTATCGATTATAAGCGCCAGATTGAGCGGAATGTTTAATGCAGAATGGCACTTAACTAATATGTATAACGTTCGAAATATAAGGACACCGCGCGGCATTTATCTACGTCATTTTAAAGAAAATTATGAAATTTTGCGATAACTCAAAAACAGCTCGACCGATTTTATTCAATATAGTTTTCTCATTTTCATGATTTTTATCCATAATTTTTATTTTTAGAGAAAACGGTTTCCACTAACTAAATCTTAACACATTCGCTACCGCGTAGCGCTACGGGCTACGCTCGTAGCCGATAACATGGGAAAAACCGTATGTAGCGAAAACTTACTACGAGCAGAGCGCCCGGCTACCGGGTTGTTGGTGTCGAAAGTGTTAACAAATCACTTTGATTTTGATGTCGAACGCTTCAGCATTATATATCCTAGGTGTATAGGTTTCACTTTAAAAAAAAAACACCTTATTTTTATAAAACAAACGGTTTTTTCGGATTCGACCACGCTTTAATCACAAAAAATAAGTTTTTGAGGTACCTACAAGTTTGAATCTATTGCAAAATTAAAAAAAAAATTAAAACCTATGAACCTAGTTTGTCATTCATTGTGTCAATAACAGACTAAATAAAAATAAAAAAATTAACAAAAAAAGAACAAGACTTCAAAAAAAACTGAAAAGCCAAAAATAACCCGATCATGTACAGATTACATTTGAATCACCTTTTGAAGTCGGTGCCAAACCACTCACTTATTCTCCTCTTTTGAAGTCTGTTAAAAATCATAGAGATTTTCCTCTTACTTCATTACACACCCGGAACTTATAACTCTAGAATTGAAACAAATATACAAACTAATTTAAATATGAGACTTTTATTAAGTAACACCTTTATCGCTCAGCTCGTTGACGGAAAGCTATACACATATGTAAACGACGGAAAATGTATACGATGCGACAACATGGATCGTAGCGACCGACAGAGCCCCAGCTCTCCGTCGACGCTATTACCTTGGTCATCTCTGGCGCTCAAGGGGTTAATATAGTTATTAGACGGCCCTCTGCGTATTTTATGCGCTGTGTACTAGCCTGTGTACTAAAAGTTATGCAATGTTGACATAGTTGGTTAAAACAAACATATAACTAAGTCTATGCCTACATATGTAATAATTACTTTATCTGCCATCTATTGGTCACCTCAATTTTTCTGAGCCTTTCATCTAACCACCCCAATCCGCAAATTACAGACAAGGCAATAACAGAACGCAGCGCCCTCTGGCGCAGACCTAAAATACGTCCAGCATTCAACTAAGCAACTAGTTGATGGAAAACCAAACAGGTGGCGGTATAATACGTAATACCGAGACAAGTCGAGACATCTATCGAAGTCATATGAAATGAAATTATAAATTCGGAAACAAAAAATGAGTGTAAAGTCGGTTAAACACTTTATAATGATTGTTTTAAATTTATTTTATTACTGTATACGTCTTTCAGCTCAGAATTTCAGATTTTATGATTTATTTTAAAATTAACCTTTTATTTCTGCTATACTATTATAAAATTGTATTGAAATTCAGTTTTCTATGGAAAAGGGTCATTATTTCAGGAAAAATATTAACAGCGCGATGCAGGATTAATCAAAGCGCGCAGCGCCGTCCGTACAACGCCATCTATTGGCACAAAAATCTTTGTCCGCCCATGACGCCGAAACGGCACCTTTCTGGCGGTTGGTTATAGAGTAAAGGTTGAGGGTGCTATTGAGACAATCTCCAACACTAGGACTGTTACTTTACTAGGTGACAATAAAATTATAAAAAATGCGCGTTCAGACTTCTGTTCGTTCTTTGGTTTTGATTGGCCGCGCGGTCTGACTGCCTGTTGTGTGCCTTATCGTTAGGATTCGATAAGTACATTGTATTAGACATCAGTACCATAGGCTTTTGACGAACTTAATATCCACGTACCTGTGTCAGGGCCGCCATCTTTGGAGCGGAACTGCTGTAGTTTTCGCTCGAGTTTCTGCTGACGACGACGGCGCATCACCGCCTCAGGATTACTGATGCTGCGCGTGAACGAAGTCTCCGGCAGCTCTGCAAACAATTAATAAGTTAGATCATCGAATTATATATTAAAACATAGCACACCGGGCCTTAGTAGGACGTTGTGCCGACTTCGGTGTGCGGTGCTATGTTTTCCACAAATCGAAGCTGTTTCTAATGCAGTGTGCTAACCGTCTATAAGTGTCAGCCCCCTAAATTTTACGTGAGCCACGGCCACGGATTAACGTCATGCTCCCCAGCAGCGCCACCATAGCTTTTTTGAATATAAATATATAGGAAAATATCTACATAATGTCTATAAAATTCTACACCAGTTTAAAAATATCTATATCGCTAGTTTTGTTGTGAGCTTTATTTTATTGTGGCGCTGCTGTAGAGCATACTTCACAGCAGCGCCACCATCAAACGTCTATTCCTGTATATCGTAAAGACACGTATTGGGCATCAAATAATTCTATAACAATTCTATACCGACCTAGCATATGAAATCCCTCATTTTATATTGATTATACGGGCACATGGTCCTTCAAACTTTTGTGACTGATAATTTTACAGCGCCTGACTTAAAAATCTAGGCAACATTTTGTGCTACCAAAGTGTACTTTAACTCATGCGTTATGGTAAAAATACCTTCGGTTATGTTACGGATTAAAAGTCAAACTTTGAGGGTAGTTGGGATCGAAAATTATTTTAATTATACCTAGTGAAGCGAGCAGTGACAACGCTAGAGTGTTACGAGGTTAAATAGAAATTGCGGAAAAATAACAGCCAGAAGAGTTTTCTGTTGCCATTTAAAGAAAAAAGGCTATAGGCGAGCAATTATTTCTACACTTCTTGTGTCATTGCCTAGATTTTAAAGTCAGGCGCTGTAAAATTATCAGTCACTAAAGTTTGAAGGACCATGTGTCCGTATATTCAATATAAAATGAGGGATTTCATATGCTAGGTCGGTATAGAATTGTTATAGAATTATTTGATGCCCAATACGTGTCTTTACGATATACAGGAATAGACGTTTGACGGTGGCGCTGCTGTGAAGTATGCTCTACAGCAGCGCCACAATAAAATAAAGCTCACAACAAAACTAGCGATATAGATATTTTTTAAACTAGTGTAGAATTTTATAGACATTATGTAGATATTTTCCTATATATTTATATTCAAAAAAGCTATGGTGGCGCTGCTGGGGAGCATGACGTACGGATTAGGCTGTGTTTAACCGCTCGCTCCTCACAACCGAGCCGCTCCAATGGACTTAAGTACTTGGAATAGGGGATGCGACTGACGTTGAATTATACAACATTCCGTAGTTATATGAATAAAATTAGCTCAATATGTCATGAAACAAAGAAAAAAAAGATCTTTTTTGAAATATCGTCAGGGATAGTGCAATGCCGCGTAAATAACAGCTGTCAATAAAGTTCTCATTTCAATAAAATACTTATCATTTGTTTGAATATTGATTCGTATCTACACTTGTTACTTACGCGGTATTGCACTATCCCCGACAATATGTGACTTCAAAGGTACGAAAATTTTATGATTTATATTTTTAACCCAAAAGAAATTATGAAATCGTTTTTAGAATCCTCATTATTTAACAAATAGTAGTTTATGCAACTGATACATAATGAGAGGCCTCAAAACACGAGCGGGGTTTTATGAAACGAGCGTTAGCGAGTTTCATAATAGGATCACACGAGTGTTTTAATGCCTAATTCTGTACTCTAAGATGGGTTCAGAAGCCATATGGAAATTACCTCCACCACTAGTGCTACCTGTAAAATATCTAAAGACTACATTATACTTAAAATGCAGTAAGAAATAAATCTGAACAAATACATAAACAGATTATTTATTGTACCTAATAGTTGTAATTGACATTTACATTGGAACAATATATTTTCAACTAAAACGTAAATTACAAACAAATCTTCACAATTCTACTTTCGTAACAGCAAAGAACCATGGACCAAGTAACCTCTGGACATGACAAGCGAATAATAATACCAGGAGGGAACGGGACACCTATTTACAGAAACTGCTAAGAACGACAGAGACATAGACAAGATGTTTTGTCCGGTTTACTATTGGAAGGCATAAAATCATTAATACTAATATGGTTACGCATAATTGGTTTTCGCCGAAAATAAGATGTGCATAAGCCTCATTACGCATAATTTTTTACGCATAACATTAAAAAGCATAAATACAGAAATCATAACCGTCATGAAGACTAATAACAAAAAGCATAAGCATAAATAGGCATAATAATCAATTGGCATCATATCAAAATGCATAACGCTATTATCCTATTAAAAGTTGCACTACGAGAGAAGGTTAGTATAGTGTGTATATATTTTATTTAGGAACTAAAGCAAGGTCGACGGAGGTCCGCTTCGCAGACCCCCTATTCCGCGTTGCTTAGGCGCTTCGCGCCTGGTTATCATGCTAACCTAACCTAACCTAATGTACTATGGGCTGCAGAAATGCATGGTCCATTTATGAATGAATTCATTCATAAATGGGCCATGCAATTCTGCAGCTCATTGTACCTATGTAATGTGTACCTAACGTCACGTAACGTAATATTTTGTATTGAAATATATACATACAAAAATAATAAATGCATGTTAACCACGTAACTGAGTTTCATTCATTTAGACAACTGAAATTATGGATAATGAGAGATATACCAAATAATTATTAGCCCAAACAATAGTATGCGTAAAGTATATTCGGCCAATACAAATTAGTCCAACTAAAATTATGCTAATAGCGTAGTATGCCAAAAAACCAGTAGGCCAAAATATTATTATGCGAAAGTACTATTATGCCAAAACAAATTATGCTAAATCAATTATGCGAAACAGCATTAGTCTAAAAAACATTATGCGATCCAAGGGGATCCCGTTTTGTCCTTATCAGAGTTCCGCTTTTTTTTGTTTAGCGGATGATTGTCAACTTGACAGAGCTCCGCTAAATACTGCCGGGCAATTCAAATGTGCGTTGTAGCCTACTATAAAACAACGAATATTGTGGATAATTTTACATTTCGAAAGTTTATATATGAATAATAGTGAGTGCTATTAGCTATAGATTTGTAAAACAATGGTGCGTTGCTCCATAATTGGCTGTAAAAGCGACACTGGCCTAAAAAGTGAAAATATAAGCTTTCATAGGTAAGTGCGATGTTTCGACTTTGCTTTTGCTTGATTTCTGCAAATATATATTTAATAATTATTTATACGCTAAATAGCACAGCAAAATCATATCAAAACATCAGAAATCTGCTTAAAATCTCATTTTGTAATGTCTTATTTTTAGGTATTACCCCTACAAATTCAATAGTCTTTATGTCTTGTCAGTGTCAGTAGTCTTTACTCTTTGTCTTCACCTTTACTTGACGTTCCGCCGCGGTTTTTTACTGCTTTTTAATTTGTCTGCTTTATTCGATTTTAAGGGATACCAGTATAAGAATTGGTAAATTACCCTTAACTCAGGGAGTTTTACAAATATATTTTTTGTTTTAGATTTCCAAAACATGATCCTGCTTTACTCCAATGTTGGATACGTGCAACAGGACGATCGAATTGGGAACCAACCAAAAATGCTTGTATATGTTCACGACAATTTTGTTTAAAGGAACTGTCCTTTAAACAAAATTGTCGTGAACATATATTTGCTGAAACATCTTGCCTCATGCCTCCTATGGGCTATCTTGCTGCTCTCTCGAAATTGTAATTACATTTATGTAAATAAATATATTTTACCATTACATTTTGACAGTTTTTTTTTGGAAAGATTTATTGTAATTAATTTATAATTTGTCTCATACAATATAATACGCACCAATAATGTCTCCGTTTGACCTTGTGGTTGACTGGTAGAGAATGCCTCATGGCATTAAGTCCGCCATTTGTACTTTTACTTATGTATTTTGTGCAATAAAGTTTAAATAAAATAAATAAATAATAATACATTTAAAACTAATTCACACCGCTAACAAATAGCACTGGAAAAACGGGAGAATTATTTGGAACCTGGTAACCCTGTAATAGTCATGTACTTTGCTGCTGTCCCTTTCGGGTATACGCATATGCCGAATCCATAGGTACTTCATCCAAGCAAAGAACCAACAAACAAATGACAACAATAATGGCGGCAATTCGAACATTTCGAACCTCCGTCAAGACAAATGTTTTTTTTCTAAATCATATGTATCCATATTCTCATGTCACTCGAGATCAAATGTCGTACGGTTTTTATAAAAAAAAACATACTAAATTGACGTTTCGTATCGATAACAATATTAATATCTATGGATGCTAGAATAGAGACCAACTTGTGTTTTGACAGACTGTTCCTAATTTAAACTCGTAACCTTACAAAAATCGGTACTGTAATAACATTACAGTACAGATTTTACCTACTACCACAGACAAAAAAGTTCTCATAGTAAACTTGGTTGTAATAATGCTGGTCATTTCCTACGGTTTCTGAACGCATTTTAGAGCACTAATGATATGTGCGTAGATAAACAATAACAACCATGAACTTAAACGCACTTTTTCACGGTGAAAATGGCAAATTATTTATTTTCTCCATACAAATACTGGTACCCAATCCACTGATGACGTCATCTGCAGGTAGGCCAAATGTATGGAGCGTTTTTAGTCCTCTGTAGGAATGTTGAACTTTGATGGTCATTTCTGACTTTTAGAGCAGTTTAAGTGTAGGTAGTCCCATATAGACATTTGATCGCAATAAAAAATAGAATCGATAAACATCTTCAAAAAAAAATTGTCCGCAAGCCTATTGTTGACATACACCTCTGCATCTTCGTCCCTTTGCATAACGTTTTTACTGGCCAAGCTAAAAGATTCCAGTTAAAATTTCGTAATCCCTATAGAAATGGTTTGAATAATTGTACTTTTGTCTTTACGAAGTAACAGATTAAAGGTGGTTTTCCACCGGCGAGGCGAGGCGGGGCGTGGATGGGCGAGAATTGAAATTAGTACGGCAAATTTTCAATCCCCGCCTAGCGCATCTTCGGTGGAAATAGTAAGGCGAGGCGGGGATGTGCGTGGCTTGAATTGAAATATTTGTTTGTGTAAAAATGAACCTTTTTGCTTTTAATATAGGGTAGAGATTAAATCTGATTTTTCCACCGGCGGAGCGGGAAGCGGAGTGGCGAGGCGTGGAGAGACGAGACGGGGCGGGAATTTTAATTTGTATTGCATTTTTTCAATCCCCTCCCAGCGCATCTTCGGTCGGTGGAAATAGTAGAAATTGGCGAGGATGTGCGGTGCGGGACATGAATTGAAATATTTGTTGGTACAATATTAGATTGTTTTAGATACCCGATTAAGGATATAAATGTGAATTGATTTATTTGATAGTAGGTGGCTTTGTGGTAATAAAAAAATCATTAAGAGTACATCTCGTTAAAAAGAAGATTGTTTGAAATAAATATTTTAAATTTTAAATTGTATTTTTTCTTACCTTATACAAACAACTAGTTTTTCCATAGTACAGACAGATTTTCTGTAGTTGGTATCATTATTTTTAATGTGGGTTTCAATCATGGCATGTACCTCATACAACCTTTGTCTTGACATTCTAAAGGTAGTTTCAAAAACTTTGGTCATCTAGAGTCATAAACAAAGTGTGAAACTCCCCATGCTCATTATGATATTTTATATGATTTCGAATCCAGTAACGGTGAGTTCGTTTTTTTGAAAGCACTATGAGATTATTTCTTGTTGCATTATCCTCATCCGATTCTTCTTCCATTAACATATTTAATAATACTAATTCACGAGACATGAAACAGCAATCACGTGTGTATTTCACTGCGAACTTAACAGCACTACATCTACGTCCAAGCCTACAGTCTACGGCGCGGCGGTCGCGCGGTAGGTCTTCGCACATTATAATAACTCAATGGCGACTCGATTCTATGCCAAATATTGAAATTTAAGCCCTATGTCATATTTACTAGATTTAATTTCAAAAAATGATATTAGTAGTGGACGACGAGTGGACGACGCGTCGTAATTTTTTTGAAATTAATCCTAATAAGTATGACATAGGGCTTAAATTTCAATATTTGGCATAGAATCGAGTCGCCGTTGAGTAGTTATAATGTGCGAAGACCTTAATGTCAACCGCGAGCTCAGTCAGGCACGTGAGGGCTCGCGAGGGCCCGCGCGGGCTCGCGATAGCTATTAATGTAAATTTTTAGTGGAAAAGGGCCAGCGTGATTTCAATTCCCGCCCCGCCACGCCCCGCCTCGCCTCGCCGGTGAAAAACCACCTTTATAGACCGAAAACTGTTTTATTTTGGTGTGCCATTAGAGCTGAATGGTTCTTACAAACACTTTCCAAGGCCGCCTATTTCTGTCCGCAAACAAATCTAATCAATCACCTGTATAGTTTCTCAGCAAGAGGTCCGTTCTCGTTGTCATGTCATATTTGAGTCGCAATAGTTTCTCCTTAAGATAGGTACATAAGTGCATTAGATTGCGGTTGTTTGATCGTGATTCATCAGCTGAGACACATCAAAGAACCGTCAGGTTCAATCTCTAAATTTAAACGAAATTTGCATAAATTACCTGTATAAAGCTTCTCGGCAACAGGTCTGTTCTCGTTGTTCGTGTCAGATTTGAGTCGCGATAGTTTCTCCTTCTTCTTCAACTCCTTTTTCTCGCGTTTGGACAGTTTCCGCTTGAAGTTCTGGTCACCTTTCTCATTGACCGACGACAGGGAAATCTGTGGAATAAGTCATCAAATTATAAAAATGCAAGAGAAAGCGCTATATGTAAGCCAGTGGAAGCTGAATAAGTTATCTAGTAGTAGTATTAATAATAATATTATATTTCCATAATGAAAGTTTACCTCTAAAGAGATATTTAGCTTATCAGGATTTGTGGTGTCTACTCGGTAATCGGTACCTATATATTATCTTGTCTAAGAAACTATTGTTTTAGTTATAATGACCTAATGTTCACGTCATTTGCACATACATTGATATTTGTAATGAAGTGTATCCTTAGAAATAAATATGATTCACATAAGACTCATTTCAAAGTCGTAGTAGGTAGGGTAATTACTTGGAATGATATCTAATCTCCACAATCATATTAAAAGGCAACACGTAAGATGCATTAAGTGCATTTGGTGGGTGCAGCTGTTTGATCAGGAGTTATCGGCAAAGACACATCAAAGTCTGCTTTGATCTCTTAATTTCAACGATATTTTTATCCTCGTGCCTAACTGCTAATGCTTTCGCAATTCTCGCATTAAGCTCGATTGTCGGAAATAAATAGTGATAGAGATACATTTGAATCTCTGGCGCAGAAATCATTTCAGAATCAGTAATGAAAGATTACAATGATTCTGTGGATCAGATTTAATATGGATAGCATCGTCGCAGGTAGCAATTAAACCTCAGTGCCAGTCGAGTTGCACAACAACTCCTGGGACGGCTTTACCCGGTGCTCGTCTCGGGCAGCGTACACAGTTTTCACAGATCATGGTTAGTGGAAAAGCTCGCGATCGTCCGTGTCCATGGGCCAGTTGAACTTTACCAGCAGCAATTTTTCGATTACCTCCATGGGTGCGTGTCGCCTTGACTAGTAAAAGTGGACATAAGATTTGAAAACTCGAACAGAAACGTAGCAGTTGAGTTGCACCAGTGGCAGTTTCACGTGTAGTTCCAGTTGACGCTGATCGTCCGGCCCATGCGAGTATGAATGAAATTTCTCTACAAGTAAGTGAAGTCAACTCACGTCAGAGTTAGTGGAGCACTTAAGCAGGAACCGGCCCTCGCGGTCGTCGGCGTGCCAGTTGAGTTGCACCAGCAGCGGCTTCTCGTGCGGCTCCAGTCGGCGCTCGTCGTCCGGCCCGTGCGTCTCCCACAGCGAGTACGAGCCCAGGGAGAGCATCCGCATGTCCGGACGAAACTTTTCGATTAACGTCTCTGCAAAAGTAACATAATAGTACATTACATCAGAGGCCGGGAAAATGAGGATTTCCGGCCAAGTAGTTATATACGGCCGAGCGAGCGTGCGAGCGAGGCCGGATAGTGATACGAGGCCGGGAATCCGTTTTCACGACGAGGCATGTATAGTGCTTTTCTCAAACATACAATGAAATAAAAAAATATACTTCAAAGAATAACACTTAATATTGTTTGTCCGATATTTTCCAAATTTGACCGAATTTTAAAAATCTGATTTCAGATTCTGACTCAGGAGTCCCAAAAACCCCCGGATACCGAATTTCAGCCTCCTAGGACCAATTTGATATTTTCTCCATACAAATCGTTTTTTTTTTTCGATATTTTCCGAATTTGACCGATTTTTCGGACAAGATTTCAGATTCATATTTTTGAGCCCCGAGAGCCCCCCGATACCGAGTTTTAGCCGACTAGCACCAATTTGAAATTTTGAAAAAAAAAAAGTTTTTTTTTCGATATTTTCCGAATTTGACCACGGACAAGATTTCAGATTCATATTTTTGAGCCCCGAGAGTCGCCCGATACTGAGTTTTAGCCGCCTAGCACCAATTTGAAATTTTGAAAAAAAAGTCGCCATCTTGATTTTTTTTTTCCACAAGTGTCTAACAACCAACCTTTAAAAACAAAACCTGCTTGTTGTCAAACCTTTGCAGGCCTAGGCCTGAAAAGCAGTATGAAATCCCTTTACAGTCCTCTCGAGTTGTTGCGCCCAAAAACCGATACTTCCGAGCCTATTATAAGGAACGCAAAGACAATATTTCATTGCATGTTTGAGAAAAGAGATTTTAATACCTACATTTCGATGGAGTTATTAGGACAGTACCTACTATCGGGACTGTCTTTAGCAAAGATAAACTAGAAAAAAAAGAGATGAAGGACTTTAACCTTAAAGATTCTTTCTGCAAGAGATTAGAAGATTCGAGGATGAGGGCTGTATGGGAGCGCCGCCGGAACAGTAACCGTTGGCTCCAATTGGGAATTGGGCTTAATGAACACAACCAAGCGATCGACAGCCGGCCTGTCTCCGGCCGGGCGTCCCTACACTAAATCATCATCATCGGGACTGTCATTGTCAATTTTTGCGAGAGAGCAATGCTTCTGGCACATTTATTTAACTTTTTGTGCAACCAGATATACATATTGAGAATAACTTCCTTTTTTAACAAACAATAAATTAATAAGTTAACTTTGGACTTCTTATCAACCATACGCGCAAAAATATAGAAAACATTTCAGACTCAAACTGTTACCTATATTCAAATTAGAATCTCGATTGATGTATGATTTCGCAACGAAGTTTCAATGATGATGGATGGCAATAGATGAGGATGTGTTTGTTATGCTTGGTTAGACGCTCATCCTCATTACTGGAAGTCACATTGACTGGCAAATGATTGCCAACCTTCAGCCTAGTAACTATCTAGTAACGCTCGGGATTATTATTTACTACTGTGCTACAATGACATAATACAATATGTAAATACAAAGTGTACTACACTAGCTTTGATGTCTCTCACCAATATGAAAAGTAACAATTTCAATTTTGTTTATTTCCATTCATACTGTACAATCTCCGCCCTCATCTCTGATTACCTACTTCTATCAAATATTAATTGATTTCAAAATAAGTAGTTTTTGATTTGTCGCTGTTGCTGACGATATTGAGTATTTTTTAATTGTTTTAAAGAGTGTGACAGAATACGCTAGAAATTGCTTTCACATAAATGTATTGTTTTTGATTTGATAATGCGTTAGCTCGTAGAATTCAACTAGAAAAGCGCATATATATAGCCGTACCTTTTAATGTGTACCGTACATTACAATTTTACGCCTATTTATTGTGGCGAATTATGTTTATCGATGCATCTTATCTTCTGTGGGATCGGTAATGATCGGTAGTCTATGCGAGAGCACATGGAACTTTCCCCATAATTGTAATTTACCTATGACATCACTGACGGTGGCGTCGGAGGCCACGCGAATGCATTTCGTCGCTATCTTCTGCCCGGAGTCTTGGAAGTAGAACCGCATAACTCCATGGAACTCCAAATTCTGTAAAATACAAGAATTTACGTTAAACAAAATAAATAAATATTAAGGGACAATCATACACAAATCGACCTATGTAGTCCCAAACTAAGCAAAGCTTGTACTATGGGTACTAGACGACGATATGTACATATTAATAAATACATATGTATATAGATAACATCCATGACCCAGGAACAAATATTCGAGTTCATCACACAAACATTTGCCCCGGCCGGGATTCGAACCCAGGACCGCCGGCTCAGTAGGCAGGTAGACACAAACTGCGCCAACCGCGTCGTGAAGCATTGCATAAAGGTAGGTATTTTTCTCGACTCATTAGAAACGAGTAACCTACATATAGAAATCTTCTAACAAAAGTATAGCTCTTAAAATAAAGACGAAGTTAAGCAACTATTAGGTAACCGTACTATGATAGTCATCGTCATTGTGGTAAACACACAAGGCAATAGCAAAAGCGGGTTCAAATTGGCCATCAAATATTTGACTCGAGCAAACACTTTGTAATTCACATGTATGGATATGGGCCTGTTAAAATTAACATAGATACAAGATTCA
Source organism: Apotomis capreana (assembly GCA_947623375.1). Taxonomy (NCBI): domain Eukaryota; kingdom Metazoa; phylum Arthropoda; class Insecta; order Lepidoptera; family Tortricidae; genus Apotomis; species Apotomis capreana. The sequence goes on along the minus strand of OX392502.1, from coordinate 21,805,662 downwards.
AGTTAACATACACAGGGATTATAATTAGTATAAATACGAAATAGATTTCTTTTTGATTCGTTATTTCGAGGTTGTCTAAAATTATCTACATATACACGAATGCTCAGGCAAGGAACAAAGAGTGAAGGAACAACTCGTTATCTTGTGTAATCTACGCTGCAGAGATAAAATTTGTTTATATTGACCAAGTAAATTATTTACGTTTCCTAAAGAAACTCGTTTTAGTTATGAATACAAAAGAGTATCGATAATACAAAACAAACACGTTCTACTATATCCGTCTAGGGAGATATGCTATCTTTTACAAATGCTTGTATTTTTGGCTCTCATCGTGTCATACTCGTAAACATAAGCATTTAAAGATTTAGTCCGTCAGTTTTATAGAGTTTTAATGGGTCTCTAAGATAGAACTGCTTTGAGTAGGCCAGGTGACAGACCAGGATCTTCCATGACGAAGCAATAAAAACAAACCGCTGTCTGCGCTCCTTTCCCGTTCAGGTATAAACAATGCCTTTATGGCCGTCTCAGCTTTAACAGCAGTTTTATGATTCACGCGTTTAGGAAAACACAATACCGCTACTGTACCATAGGTACCGGCTAATTTTAACTACGTAAGACCTTGGATTCGTACTGGTACCAGATTTGGCTAACCAAGTTTGAAATGGCGAAGGTAAATATAACGGCAAAGACAAATGATTGAAAACGGTGATCAACAAATGGAAACGAATTCATATATCACTAATGGCTACTGAAACACAGGACAATAATATTGTCCTCGGAGACCTGGGATCTAATCACATAAACCAGTATCGGACAATAACATTGGTGATAGCCTTTCAAATATTGAGAGAGCATTAGCGCGCCTACTCTTTCATATACTCATGTGTATAGGTGTGCTATCAATTCGGTCGGATGACAATTTATACGCTGCCAAGCGAAGTCGGGGCGAAAGCCACAACATTATTATAGTTACCTCGTTAGGTTCGCTGAGCTCGAACAGATCGAGCCGGTTGGCGTTCCACTGTTGAATCATGTTGCGGAGCGCCTCGCGCTCCAGCATGCGCTTGTCCGCCGCATCCATCGTGTCACCGCATCAAGTCAGCCTGCAATAAAATTGCAATCACATTTAGAACATATAGCTACCAGTAAAAAAAACGCTAAAGCACGCGTAAACTCTGAGGATTCGAAAATTTAAAGACCTCACGCGCTGCTGCAATGGAATAGGTAGGTAGAGTTGCAATAATAGAACTCATTTGTTTACCAGAAACAATAAGACAATCGAAAAGAAGTTGTAGATGACCTTCAGACAATACACTACACACTACTAATAGTGATTTATATTATATCATCAATGTTCATCGTCAATTATTATGGATTATTCATAACCGTCGTTACTACGTGTCGGTGATACATCGCAGTCGGAGCCTGGACATAACAATGTACGGAGATAACATAACATTTGTTGACAAAACCCGTTTCGGCACACCTACTCAGTGTAACGGGGCGATTGATTATCTAGTCTATCAATTGGTGATTACGATAATATTATGATAGAGGGAATGCGGCATTACAGCAAATTTTACGGGTTACTGTAATTTAGGTATAGATAACTTGCAATAAAGAAAGTGTAAAAATCGACTAGTCGTGTGTATAATGTATCTACTCGGTCTTTCCAACGTTTTAAACGTTTATGCAAGTTGTGTTGTGATTAGCCGACTATAAGTAACCACCACGATTTGTATAACAGCACGTAATGGTCTTGTTTCCGATCACCTGTCATTTTCTTTCCGCTCCGTTTTGATTGATGTAACTAGCAATCGTTTACAAAACAGCATTTCTCAATGTGCACCTTAACGAGCGAAAAACACGATGAAACTGTTGAATCAAGCTCAGTGTCTATGGCAACCAGGCGATGGTGGGTAATCAAACAACGGGGTCAGGCGGCTAGCCAAAGTTTAAGGCACTTTCTATTTTCGGCGAGCATTCCTTGAGTCGACAAAAATGCTCGCTGAATAATTGACCGCCTGCTTCCTGGGCAATCAACGATTGAAACGATCAATCAAGCATGACATATAAATACTTACACTCGATTATCTTGTATAATTCTAATTAGCCGTTTCCTTTGTATAAAATATGTTAAAGAAAATGACTAGTGCACAAAGTGGGCGGAACCTGGCATTCATCATGTACGGCGCACCTACACACGCGCACTTCAGTATTTATAACGTAAACATATGGCCCGGTCATGAAGCACCGCGACCGATATGCCCGTAAAATCGTTTACTCATTGCTTAAAACGAACACTAAATTTGGTTTATCATGACATGAACCACGCAATGGCATAGTTATAGAAACTATATCAGTCTATCAGTATCATACCCGCACGATTTTGACAAGTATGTAAATTAGCATTTGACCATTTTGTTTTTAATCCTACTTTTTTAGGTATATATACGATATATATAACAATAAATGGCCAAAAAAAACACAAATGAAGTTAGGCAAATAATGCCTACAATTAATAATAATAATGACAGAAAAGGTATAACAATATCTACCGAGTCCACTCGAAAATGAATAAACGATAACGATTAGAACATAATCATAACATAACTAGTATGCCAACCAGTAATCAAATATTGAATTAAAATTATGTCGTAAGGCTAACAAGTTCGATTCCTTGCATTGTATGAAGGCAATTGCCTAAGGATCACATATTGTACGCATATGCATCTGTTGCATTCCAATCAGCAGCGAGCACATAATGTTATTACGTAGAAATAGATTAACGTATACGTTTCGCGTTACTTGGAAACGTTTTCTATTTGAAAATTTCATTCGAAACCAGTTTATTAGTGTTAGCTGTCAGAAGCCGAAACAGCCGACGGCAGGGCTGTTATGCTGGCGATCGCTTCCGCTTCAAATGCGCTTGCGGCTGCAATGTACATATAACTACGAGTACGAGCACGTCCTAGATTCACTTGGGAAATCCGCAGGAAATACAAGACAAATTGTGATGTTTTATTACTCTCAAGCTATGCTATTAACTTTTTTCCAACAAGAAAGTTGCCCTTTTTGCGAAAAGCGTGTAAATTACTTTACGTAGATCATACACTTAATAACGAGTGATTCACTTACTAAACAGACAGTAAAATATGTACCAGTGAGAATATTTTATGCGTAAGGTCAATTCGTTCCAACTAAAATCAACCAATCATTTAGCAGGCAGCTGCGATAAGTTGATTGGAATTAACAAGCCGATGACAAATGGTTTCATTGATTCAAAATATCAAAGGAAGCACAGTTGTGTTTTACTAAACTCTACTAGAGTTAAAGTAGATCATACAATGTAGCAATTATTTCATATTATACTAACGAGTATTTGTATAGAATCTTTTTATCGATTCTATATTTTTTTATGTGGTAATACCACATTTTTATTTTTATAAATAATGATAATGACACAAAGGTAAATTAAGAAAGAAAAATTGAATGCGATCTACTACAATCGAAGCGGGGTTTGAACCCGCGACCTCTGCGTTACCGGCGCATTGCTCTCCCAACTGAGCTATTCGACCGCTACGTCAGTCACACAAAATCTTTCATCCCTTAATCCTTTACGCTACTGGAGCGCCCTCTACGTCATATATGTTTTTTGAAATGCTTATTGCGCATTAGCCATACCCTAGGATGTGCGTTTTACACGCACGATCCTTTCTTAATTTACCTTTCCTTAATTTTTCTTTCTTAATTTACCTTTGTGTCATTATTTATACTAACGAGGGTAGAGACAGATGAGTTTATAGCAGTAGTTATACTTATATATATTTTTAATAATAATAAATTCTTTATTTAATATCTGAAATAAAGAATTTATTATTATTATATTATTATATATTATCATTGGACTAGAACTGTGTACCTACTCTGTTAAGCTGGGTTCGGCCAAACATTGTATTCCGGATTTTACGTGTGCGTACTCGGAAATTTGAACATATCACAGCGTTTTGTGATATTGGAATCAGAAAGTAAGCATCCAGTAAACCTATTTATATATATCAATCGTTGAAGCCATCCAACCTTATTAGGAGGCAATCGAAAGCACCTATATACTCGTAGGATTGTAAGCGGGGCACAGAAATGTCAATCGTGTCGGAACTTCACGGTTGGACGCCGACCTTGCCCCTTCCTGTGCTACGGTGAACTGATCGCACACGCACCTCCTGCGCCCAGCGCCAGCCAGACTAGCGTCTCATCTCATCCTACGCAGCCTGACTAACGCACTAACTCAGTATCAACCCCCTACATACATACCGCGTTTTGTTGTAGATTGTAGAACAACACTAGCCTAAATTCGAATTAGACATGATCGAAAATAAACGCACGCATGCCATTTTTTGCTGCTTTCTCGTATGGAATCAGTTTGAAATACCGTCATATTAAGGCCATACAGAACATAATTATAAGATTACTCGTATTCCATTTAAAAATATGAACAAAGAAAATGCACGGTGCACTATGTAAAGAATTAACCTATTCTGAATTCACTTATACACAGTCTTCTTTACAGTCAAAAAAGTTAATTAACAATCATCAAAATAACTATATGAAAGAATCGTATTAGCAAATATTTTTGATTAACTGCACATTCCGGACGGTAACGTCTTACTCTATCCCTTAATGCACTACGTAATATACTTTAATCACCTTAGAATCGTGCAGTGCCAATGCCAGGCCTAATCCTTTGTTCTATTAATAAGTAAAGTTCCAATAGTTAACTTCAACAATGAAGCAACAACACGCGGATGCCGGGAACCACTACACACGGGTTATTAATCGTGTAAACACAAACAGTCTATTTTCCATTGAACACATTAATTCCGTTTAGCGTGGCGTGGGAACATACGCTCAGTCCACCAACCTCTGGTGCAAAAACTAACGACCCTTGCGGCAAGTGCATAGGGGGAACAAGTGGACCCGCCACGACCCTCCCTTATCAATAGGGTACCACTCCACATTTCTCCGCATTCCTCGAACACTTGAGTTTAAACACTTGCTCTTTTTATGCAGGTCGGTTACTAATGAAGGGGCAAAAACCGGCCAAGTACGAGACGGACTCGCGCACCGAGGGTTCCGTACAAACACTTTCCATCCCTAAGTGGTTAAGTTTGCACCTGGTATGTATAGCGCCCAATATAAATTAGGTGCAAAGTTAGGTATTAAAAAAAACTACTTACTAGATCTCGTTCAAAACAATTTTCGTTGGTAGTTTTTATAGTAATGTACATCATATGTTTTTTTTTGATTTTTCATTTTCTTATTTTAGAAGTTAGAGGGGGGGGCAACTTTTTTCCACTTTGGAAGCGTCTGTCACGCAAACTATTCGGTTTAGAAAAAAAAAAAATTATTAACCTCGATATCATTTTTGAAGACCCATCCATAGATACCCCACACATATGTGTTTGATGAAAGAAAAAAATTTGAGTTTCAGTTCTTGTATGGGGATCCCCAATTTTTTTTATTTTTTATTTTTGCATCAAAATCTTAATGCGGTTCACAAAATACATCTACCTACCAAGTTTCAACAGTATAGCTCTTATAGTTTCGTAAAAAAATGGCTGTGACATACGGACGGACAGCCGGACAGACGGACAGACAGATATAACGAATGTATAAGGGTTCCGTTTTTTGCCATTTGGCAACGGAACCCTAAAAACGAGGAATGTTAAGCTTAAGAGTCTATGAGCACATTACCCTCGCTCGTTTGAGCAATTATAAAGCATCAAAATGTGTACGAATATATTTATAGCTTATTTTTGTTTCAACTCGCGGCATTCGTTCTTAAAAGAACTTCCAACACAGGAATCCATTAAATGACTACTTTTTTTACAGTTGTGCATATGCATGCATCACGTGCGTTTAAACGTCCGGAAACTAAATCCATATAGTTATTTCCACCAGGTATTAATTTAACCGCTGTAATTTTTAACCGGAATATCTACAAATGTGTCAATGTACGTTTCTAGCATTTTTTTCGACACGGTATCTTATTGCGAGCAACCGGCTTATTATAGCGGTTCAGTAAATTATCTGAATGTCGCAGACTTGGATGCGCCGCGCCATTCATAAAATCGCGTGTTCGTTATTTCAAGTTACGGGAATCGTGAAACCTGATGTGTTTGCGATTCAGATCGCTAGAGCTGGCGACTGCGATGACTCGAATGTTCACCGACTTTGCTAACGAGTGTTCGGTCCCTATCGTCGCGAAGACGTTGAATGAGAAGAAGCTAGCCTTTCCCGGCGCTCACGCGACAAGCGCGAGTTTATAGAGTTAATGCTTGAGAACTCGGTCCCCTTGTGCGAAGACTCCCATGTCTGTTATGTAATGCAACAGTACTGTTATATGGTGTCGCGTCACGCAATACTAATTGACGTCTACTTCGCTGTAATAAGTGTCGTCTTCACTCAGCCGTTTCGTTCTCCGCTTGCGCTTATCTCTAAAACTACATGTAACATTTAAAACCGGCTTTTGTATTAGCGGCGCCCTCGTTACAGAAATGCAGCGACCAGTTTTAGTTCTTCTTTATCAATGTCAAGACGAAAGGGTGATTTAGATGGCTCTTTACTTTCCAAACCTTGAACATCTCGAAGTAACTAGTCATGGCATTAAGTCCGCCTTTTGTACGTTAAGTTTTTCTTTTGTGCAATAAAGTTTAAATAAATAAATAAGTAACAAAGCGCCCCTTAATGGACTAATGTAATTATAGCAACCTTGCCATAGCTACGCAAAACACATAAGTAAGTATGTACAATCAGCGTCAAAAGTAAGTCTTCGGTTAAGTACTTGTTCGCAGCAAAAAAATGCTTAGTGCGGCAGTTTAAACGAGTCACAGGCTCAAAGAAAGGTACCAAACTTCAAACATGATCACTGATAATGACTGTAATTGAATAAAAAGTTACCTATAACTTGAGATTATGAAAAGCTTAATATAGAATATTGATTGTTATATGATTTTATTATTAATTATAATAACTACTTAAAATGCGTAGTCGGCATTGACGAATGGAATGCAAAGGTACAAAGATAAAGCCGTGACTCACATGGAAGGCACGCGAGACTCCGAGCCGCTAAGCTCCACCCCGACAACCTTAGTACTTAAGCACAGGGTTATAGGTACGATGTGCTCGATGTGTGATACTGGTTCGTGGTGACGTCTCATCCTACGCGATAAATTAATCATCAAGATAAAGATACACTTGGCTTAAGAGCCGCGTTTTAGAATAATATTTCATTATTATGTCTTCAAATAAACATAGTTTTGCAAAGGTTTACTGTTAGCTTTCGTTTCCGTCTCAACTAATATCAGACTCTATTTAGGTATAATTTACTAAGGGGATACATTACAATCTCAAAGAAACAGAGTCCTCGGAGATTAGTGACTTCGAAGCGCGCACCTGCCACCTGTCTTATAGCTTACAAGTTACAAACTACACACGACTTGACGTTACTGCATCGAGCTAGAATCAAATTACTTTGCTGTCAGCATGATCTTCATATAAACATTCGGTATTTGGTTACCTGCAACAGCAACACAATACTAACTGTCATCATAAGATGTGAATCTTAGATTTAGAGAGTCGTATCGTATCTATTGGCAGAGTGATAGTAGGGCAGCAGTTAGTAGTCGGGTTTCGTTCCGGCGCGTCAGAGAGAGTAAGACGCGTTGGCAAGCCGGCCGCCCAGTGCGACTGCCACGTTTTGCAATACGGGCACAGGTACTGAAGAGAAAAGTGTGACGGTAGTCGCGAGCCTCTGACGGCATTAGCGACTACAAATGACCGTGACCGGACGACAGCGGACGGACGCGTTAACTATCGATGAAAGCGGCGAAACACGCGATTACGCCGCATAACTGATCAGTTTTGGAGAAACAAAAAAAATCTTCGGCATGCACGAATCGTGAAATTAGTTACGAAGTCATTATTATTGACTTTAATGCGATGAGTTCTACCGCCGTTTCGATACTAAGACAATTACAGAATGTGATCTGAAGAGTCAATGACATGTTTCTTTGCGCTGACATTGTTTTGGGTCATTAACTTATATTCCATCAGGGTGTACCGCACACAGACTATAAAATAGTGGCGTGTTGTCTAGGGAACCTGATTCCCACAACTTTATCTATCAACGACATGGGTACCTCTAAACATATTCCAGGAAAAAGCAAGGTTGATTTGTTGCTTCTTTTTCTAAGTATGTACAGAGAATATAACAGTTTTAAAACTCCAAACAGTAAAATGTCGTCTGTGTGTACAAGCGGTCCTTGTCCCTGTGTCGTACTTTATCGACCATTGAAGGGTACGAAGGGTGCCCGGAGCCTGGCACCGAGAGTACCATGCACTGTAACTCACGCAGGTTCTTCAATGGGTAACCCGACACGAAAAAATAGATATGATTTACCTGCCAATTTCGAAACGACTCGCTATAAAAGAAAAATGTTCTGTCTCACGAGAATAAAAATATTATTAGGCCAATGTCGTTTACCGTCAAGTCAATAGTAGCGAGCTGAACAAACCGCTTAGATAATTATAATTTGGTAACAGCCGAAACGGCGAACTACCGCGGATTAAAAGATAATCTCAGACAATACCCGTCTTGCGCCATTGATGTTCAGAGAAGCGAGATGCCATTACAAGCCATTGTTTCCAAAATCATTTTGCAAGGCGGTGGTTAAACGATAAATAATACGTAATTTACTCACTCGGTTCGATATCACGTTCTGTTTCCGTTACTACGAAATTCTCACAACATGGTATTGACAGTGCAGTGATTAGATACATAGTACGTTACCTATTGGTTTATTAACATTCTCGGCCAGTGAGCACGGTTACTGACAGTGACCTACTTCAACTCCACGTATTTCTTGTAAGCTTACGCGTGCATGTGTAATAAATATATAAATAACAGTAAAGTTTAACGATGTTTGAGCTAAATATCGCGAAAGTCGCTATTGAATTTCTAACAGATTGGCGTGACCAATATGCGTTTCGATCCATTCTGAGGACCTTACTGATGAGCGCATTCGACCGCTGCTCGCACTGACTTCGAAGTAGGTACTCATTTAAGTATAAACATAATTAAAAATGAGTAGTAACATTGATTTTGCTAAGTTATGGAAAGTCCATTAGAATGGGTTGATTCGATCTATAATGCTGCCCTCTTCCCCCTTTGATAGCCGGGAAATATTCAGTAGAGAAGTGTAATTTTATCTTTATAAAAAAATTGCTTTGCTGCCTACTCTACTAGAAAAGCGTGATTAATCAACAAAAAGAAACCCCCTATTCAGCAGAGTAGCTAAGCCAATCAGTCGGAATGTGGGGATCAATAACGGATAGCTATTACCTACCTATCAGTCAGCAGTTAGATTAGACCAGTTTCACGCCTACCAAGTCTAGAATTACTTCACGATGGCAGCTAAATCTCGACCGTCTTCATGGACTAGAGTTACATTATATATTTTCTGAAGAACACATTTCAGATAATTAAAAAAAAAACTTTCTTTTTTTGCTGTCACGGCAAAGGTTTTCACAAGTAAATGACTTTTATCTATTAGTATAATTAGTAACGTATTTGAGCGTTTAGTTATTTAGCATAGAATTTGTAGTTTTGTTATGTCTTGATAAAGTTATGTAAGTATTATAAAACTCGGGCTGCTTTTTTAGTTGCGCACATTTACCCGCAGTGTGGGGGTAAGTGTGCGTATTTTGAGGTATTAAGAAAATGAAAACTTGCCACTACAGATAAAATTGATTTAATAATATTATCCGAAGTGACAAGGTGTTATTGGTTATCTTTATCTCATTCTCTTAGATACATATTCCTGCTTTCTCTTCATGTTAACCCTTTAGTGGGTAACGGCAAGATATTTGCCGTCATACGACTCAGATTTTTTATTTTTTTTCTCAATGAACGTGTTGTTAGTTAATATAACTTTTGGTTCGCATAAGAGAATATACTCGACTAATTTACGAAAAAAAGAATAGCAGATAAACGTTATTCCAACCCATGTTAAATGATGATTCTTAGGCCTGAACTTAGATTTTTAACTATTCCTTACAATTGAACAAAAATGTTTGTAAATAAAATTTTGTTTGCTGGATTTATCCGATAGTCACAATTCTCTACTTTCAGAGACAAGATTGGCGATATAAAGTTTAAAGAAAAAAAATCTGTTATTTGATAATTAAAAAAAATGAAGACGGCAATATATTTGCCACTATCCGTTAAGTGTCTGGTGTTTATTAAAGGAAAGGGTGGGTTAGGCTACAATTGTTATTGATTTATATATGGAGCAATAGCTTAATTCAATACTTCAAATTTGCCTTTTACCTTTATTGCTGAATTAGCCGTGTTAGTTAGAAATGACAACGGAAGTAAAAAAATCTCGCAAAAAAAGTGTTGATTGTTCGTGCGTGCAATCTTATAATATAAAATATTGTTGTTGCTTAACTCGCAGGTTAGGTATTTTTAATTTTATAAAAAGGTTTGTTATAACTTTATACCTTCAGGCGTGCATTTGCCTGAGGATCTGGCTACATACAGACGTTGTCGAATGTGCAGCTCAGCTAAAAATAATAAAAGGTCAAAAATTGGATGTGAGACTTGTAAAGTCCCACTTTGTGCTGTCCCATGCTTCAGAGATTTTCACGTTTTGAATTAAGGTCGGGCAGCTACGGGACCCTGACTATAAGCATGGCCCGATATGCTCTTGCCCGGTTATTTATTTGAAAGAATTCAGTTTTAAGTTAAATAAAGGTTTTAATTATTTCTTATTATCTATTGGTTTTTAATTTATTTATTTTAGATACGTCGTGCCACCCGTAGTTCCCCCGGCAAACTGACATGACGGTCTTGTCACTTAATGCCCTTGGCTGATAGCGGCAAACATATTGCCGTCTTATAATTCGGAAACCCTGCAATAATATATACATTTCTCTTTCCCAAAAATCATAAATAGTAGATTGTTAACCAAGGGTAGAAAGTTACCCATTGCACCCGAGATATTTCTGGCGCTCGAACGAAGTGAGAGCGCCAATAGTTCGAGGGTGAAATGGGTAATTTCACCCGTGTTAAACACTCTACTTTTCATTTCGACTGCGAGGCAAATAAAATACTATACGCACATGTCATGAGTGAGTTAAATTTATGTCCATGTCATTTTTAACCAATAGTCAATAAAAGACATGTTATTTATATTTGATCTCGTGTTCCCGCTTTTTTTATGGCAAACTTTCATTATAATTATTTTTAATAGAAAAAAAAAAGTTAAAATATAAGTACCGCCAACACAAAAAAAATACAAATCCAATGGTTTCAATTTTGTTTTTATATAAATGTACGATTCTATCAATAAAATGAGGGACAGAATTATATGTATGCATTATAAATATAATTAATACATACATATTTATATTTAATCATTCGATATAAATAAATTAAGCTTGCCTATATCTAATCTTTGGAGTTTTTTTTTAATGGCTACTTACCACGGCCGACTAGATTGTACCTAATTGAGTTGGTCACGACGTGCATCTAGATGGCAATTGTCTTTGACTTCGAGGCAATTAAAAAAAAAATACTTTCCACCCTAGGGATGGAAATGCTATTTTCCACCCGGCTATCTACTCATGAAAATGACACTTTCCGAACAGGAGAGATGAAAAAAAACATTCATGCTGTGCGTATCGTTAAAGTTCTCGATTCATTGCTTTAAAAAAATAATGGTCAAAGGGTTAATATAATACTAGTTTGAAGAAAAAATGCGCATACTTGCCTCCCAAGTTTTATTATCCGAAAGATGTAACGACGTTGCACCAATTTGGACTATTCAACTCATCATCAAGGCCCGTCTTAATTTATCCCGGAGAAAGGAAAAGTTCCACATTTGTATATTATTTCAACTCTGTTACATCACCAAATCAGCCGTGATACGAGCAGATGCACATCAGTAAAAACAAATAAAAAGTCAGCGCAGCAGTTGTATGAGCTCCATTTACGCGCATTCGCTCATTCTATACACGTTTCACTACACAAATCTACATTAGCGTTCTTCGCTAATAGAAGATACGCTTCTTACTATCCAAGCCTCAAATCTACTAACAACTTATTTTGAAAGTGAACTTTATTTCATACAAATGATGGTTAGTTTTTTTAGCATACCGCCTTATAAATACGAGCGTGTGTAATCAAGCGGGTGGAATAGCGAGTTTGTTTGTATAAATGAAATATTCTTGTAGGCCACTCTAAGAACATGTTTGTTGCATAAGAGCTTTCTTTCACAGTACGAGTAAGCAAACAGGCGAAATTTCGGTTGCGCTATGTATGACGAAATTACAATACAATGAATCATGCAGGGGATCCAATGGTGCGTGGTGGACGTGTATGTGTGCTTTGTGGTATAAGTTTAGATAGGTATAGAGAGTGAGTTTAATTACCTTTTTGGATGGGCTAATCAAGGTAACAGATACAAAACCAGATTAAATATTAAGAAAATGTGACGCAAACGACGCCTCAGTGGAGCGTATACTACGCAGCGTTAAATTTCGCTATGAAAGATCCTAAGATTTTTAGGCTACGTTAAGTTTAATGGACGAAACTAGACTCGTTTAAAATATAATTGGAAACAAACGAACTTTTCTGTTTGAATATGATCAAATCTACACACAATGATAACGTATCTCAAACACTGAATATCATAGACCGAATTTTATTTATCCGCAAATTATTCCAATTATTATCGTTTTTCCGATGACAGGTTTCGTAAATTTTTGTTCTTCATTTCACGATTAGTCAATATACTAAACGTGAAATGGTTAAGTATCGTTTGCCAAGAAAGCTATCCCATCTCAACGTCTCATTGACTTGCCTTATGAACTGTTACGTAGTATATTGTTTCGTAGCCCATTTTTCATTAACCCAAAGATATTTTTGGCAAACCATAGCATACGTATGCAAAAAAAAACAGTTTACCTTTTAACGATGTCCCAAGTGATTTTTCGACGGAGGTACTTTTCCTTATAATATTATTAACACTAGTGAACTAAATTATAAAAAAAATTGACAGAGGTATTTTCCCCTGCAATATTAATAACTTGACACAAATAAGATTTAGTGAAAAATATATTATAATTTTGTCGAATTAATAAAAATGCCTAATCGAAAAAAATACAAATATTTTAACATTAACAATGTTAACATTAACATTATTCTGCAAGTAGGTCGCAAGCGCCGTTTTACATGTCTAAGTCTATCGGCAAATTAAAACCATATTTGTCGAAACGAAAATCGAACTAACATTTTCAGTGTTTCTACAAACAATCCGTATACAAGATTTTCTACGTCCTTGCTTAGAAAATGGGCTTCAGCCGGTGGTAGGTGCACCGAGCGCTCTACTTGCAGTCTAATTGAATTAGTAGTAGCAATCGGCTTGCCGCGCTGCGACGCCGACGATGCTGGTACCTCCCCCATTCATATGCCGTGTGTAAGCCCCGCGCATAACGTGACCGTAATTAAACAATATCCTGAGAAAATATCGCTTGAATGAACATTAATGGGACTAGCAATTTCCCTAAGCTCGAAATGCTAATTGAATTAAATAAGCGTCAAATCTAAACTGTTTAAAACATTTTCTCATGTATCATAATCAAAACACCTCGACATCTAAATGTTATGGCATCATCATATCCAATACGTGTTTTTTTTTTTACAACACAAATAAGTCATAAATAGTAATAATATTATTATAAAAGTGTCAAAATATGGGAGGAGGTACCTACACACGTCTTTCTCAAAAATGTGTCCCATCGCTCGTAGGTATGTCAACGAAATATCTAGACACGCGGCAGCGTGTCCAGCCAAGTTCACCCCAGGAACTGGCGAGCAGCAGCCGTGTGTTATGTTACACGAACCGTTTGGAGCCACTTTTGACCCCTCAATAACTCCAAATCTATTTAACATAAAAACATGAAATTTGGCTTTGGCCTTTAGAACACCTAAAACCCCATATTTCATAAATATAGGTGAAATAGGTATTGAGATAATAAAGTCCAAAACACGGTATTTTTATCACTAACTGACTGGCTAGTAATCAAAAACCTAACCCACTTCCAGGTGACCTAGAAAGGTGAAATTTGGCAATCAGCTTGGTAATTGTGTGTGTACACGTAAAAAATTCAAAAACAGTGATTTCTTTACTGTTATAATTATTATTATTATTTATGCTTCTTGCGTATTTATCTTTACAAAAATAGGTTAATGATCAGACAAATTTATTATAAATTTATATGTAAAAACTAGCCAAGTCAAGTCTTCATATTGATTACACCCTAAGTAAAATAAATGCATTGAGTATGTCGCTTGTCCTTGTATCTAAAAAATTTAGGGCAACGAACTTGGCGCCCATATAGATCTCAATTCTTTTATCGGCGAATTCGACGTTGCACGCGATATTGAACTTGGCTCTAATTTAAGATTTATGTTTTTGATGGGATAGTTTCGTTACATTGGAGTTTGGTTGTTAGCTATAAACCACAAGGATGTGGAAGTTCATTATAACTATCTGTTTAGGTACTTTCAATTCAGTTGCAAAATTAAATATTTCGTTAATTTCAGTTCGAATGCATGGCTGTTTTCGCGGTGAACCCTTGCGGTGCGAAAGCAACATGACACCGCATCCGCTGAGCTGCTCCGACCGACGTCGTCCAGTACAATGACCCACACTACTTTAGACTATGACTATTGTCTTTTCCTTGTGGAGGAAAATCTTCATCGTTGAACATGCTACGATTGCTTAGTCCTCGTATCGTATAGCAAACTTTTTCATTGTATTGAGCTTCATACCATTACCTTAAGTTGGTCCTTTTGGTTGGGAGGACGCCAGTGTTGGCCCGGAAAGCCGTTGGAAACGCAGGTTCGAATCCTGTCCGAATCATTAAATTTTTCAATTTTCGCTTCATTTGTAAACATTTGGTCCTTTCCTTTTTCAATACTAAAATTTGATAATTCATACATATACGAGTATATATGTACTTCCGATTCAATTGCTAAAAATCTATAAAAGACATTATGCTGAATTGACACATCACATTATTACTGCAGTTACAAAGATTTACAACATTATGTATGCATGAAATCAGTAAACATATACTCAAATTTGAAAGGAAACCGTTCAAACTGACGCAACGACTTCCTGTATTAAGTCTCCGCACAGCTTTCAAAGTCCAATGGATAGCGCTCACCGTGGTACATTAAAAACTGGTTAAGGTTATAGTAAAATATGCCACTTACTGCGGGAGGCAAACGTGAAAGTTTAGCCAGCGATTAGTTTAGTATGTTTATCTTAGAAACCTGGCTGCTACACTGACCCACATTCAAATCTAAAAGATCTTTAGTACTTATCACTAAGAAAATATGTACTTTCGCGATGGAAATTCGTCACCTATTTAGTTTATATCGAAAAATGTCTAGTTACAAAAAAAATCAGCACGGAGGAACTATTTTGAGTCATCAAAAGCCATTCCAAGACATTGATAGCGCCAAGTCTAACAGGTAGAAACCTAAGGAAAGGGGCTTGGCCGAGAGCGCTCCTATGATTGAGCGAGCCCTTGTGTGCAGAGAAAACGGCGTGAGAAAGTAAAAAGACGCAATCATCCGAGAGAAAAGCTCGCAGAGGCAGGTACATGCGGTGCCTTAATAGAATACTTAAAAATTCAGGACATAGGCCAACGCCCGAGGCTTGACCCACTACTGCTACTTTAACACTGCTGATGTTAACAGTGTTTATGGCCATAGCATGCCCTTTACAATTAATAGCGTTTAGCGCTGCAATGTGTACTTAGAAACGCGGAGGAATGTTATAATGAAGACATTAAGAGAAGCAACTGTCTTGTGGAATTGTGTTTAGGTTTTTTTTTTGTACTTACGTTAGATAGAATATCCAGTAAACTTAGACTGCAGTTAGCGTGGTCCGTAATAACTACGCCATGCTATCTGCAACAAGAGAAATACCTATGCCATTAATTGCACAAAGTAGCGATGCAACAATGGCCTTACGAGCCGTTGAACTAATTGTCGCAATTGGTAACAATGTGACTTTGTCATCATTAGAGATTAGTTGAGCCTACAATAAGAAGCCGTCTGTATGTTGTTTAATACCAGTAAAAGAGATAAGCTTAAGGATTACTTAACAACAGAGTAAATGAAGTGAGTCATTAAACCTTAGTTAAAATCTTTTGTGACACATTTGCAGGAGACGATACAGACTGCTTTCGCTTTAGGACACACATTTTTATTGAGTCGTCTTTGTACCTTCAAATTTTGCTCAAAATATACAATGTCTCTGAATTAACTCATTCGAGTTCATCCTCGTCATAAAGCTTTTAAATATTGACCTACTGTGACACATTAAGACAAATACAGTACCATAGATTACATCTCCATCTGATAAAACCCCGTCATCGCACGATAAGGTCGTTCAGTGTCGTATTTTTAAACTTTTCTAGCACGTTTAGAGAAAACATAACTTTCATCAGATAAGGATGTAGCTGTGTTTAAGGGGCTCCGATAGGCGTCCATGCCATAAAAATGGGTACCTGCGAGACTGCTCGCAATCACTATTGAGTCACGGCCTGCATCAGTGACTCATTGAGGCAACGACCCGAGTACCCCAGAACGCCAAGTGTTGCAAATTCAAGAGATAAAAACTTGCAATCATTTGACAGTGACAATGCCTGTCGAGCCCCACTACATAAGGTTTTGTTCTAATGTACATAAAGGTTCTGTTCTGTATCTTCTATCAGCCTCATTAGATTAGAATCGTCCGAGGTCTATATAATCCTGATATAACCTGTTTTATGCCTGCGATCAACCGGATTTTAAGTGCAATAATACTACTTGTAGCGGCTAATCCGTTAAGTTCCTGATCATCACGGGACCCTCATTCAATTAGTGATATAGAAAATGCTACTAAAACTGAACATAACGACAACATTTGTAATAATTACATAAAATTTGTATTAGCTTCAATATATGGCTGAGAGTTGACACTTGTTCCAGTTAAAGCTAAATATCTTGGAAACTACTGGTCCTATTTCCATCAACCATAGCTAAGAACCATCTCGAGGCTCAACACACTCAAATTGTTCCATCCGTTTGGGAGCTACGATGCCACAGACAGACACACAAATACACATGTTAAACTTATAACAACACCCCTCTTTTTTTCGTCGGGGGTTAAAAAGGGATTGAAGTATAAAGTCATTATTATATTTAAGTCATTATTAGCCAATGTAGGTGCTCAAATGTTTACAAATTAAGAATAAATAAAAAGTTAATCGATATAAGGGATATTTTTATAGCATCTACATCTGAGAACAGAGAACATAAGCAGTTGCTTTCAAATTTCGGAAAATTAGAGAATTGAAATTTGGAAACACAGTCATAGAGGCTATAAGGTTTTTAGTTAATTTCTACGCTGCTTTTTAGGGTTCCGTACCCAAAGGGTAAAAACGGGACCCTATTACCACACCTCGGACAATGGCGATCAAATGTATGAAAGAAACGCGTTGCTTCGCACACAGTCTAAGCTCGTGTAGGTGAACGCGTACCATGCTTGTGTGAGTGAGATAAGACATGCTAGGGTTGCCTCCATTTTGAACGCACGTGAGTCGGGAACACAATGTGCAGCAATATGAGATGACCTTGTATTAGCGGCGTCGAATTAATTTTGTGTGCTTATAATTAAACTAATGTTAAACTACGATTTCTAATTCCGCCCGCTTTCAAATTCGACAACCTCATAAAATGAAACTCCGTAGCTCATCCGATTAATTCAGTATATTTTGAACACTTGTACAACCACACAATTAAAATATCTGAATACTCTTATGATTAACCTCCTTACGTCGAAGTCACTCACAGAATGACCCCCGTCCTTTCCATTTCGCCTTTTTATCAACTACCCTCCCACTAGTGGTCGGTACCAACAGGAAGCACGATGCCGGAATTGCCATAATAAAATTAAAATAATTTATAATCAATAGAAATCATGACACTCAATGACTAAAAACTCATTGCGCGAATTAGGAAGAAATAAGAGTCATATTACGAAGTAACTAAATTTTTGTAAGGAAATTCAGGCCACCAAAATATTACGTAAGTTGAAAACATGATTTTTTGTTCATATATATATTGTGTTGTTTTCAGTGTGATCTGTTGTACAACTACGACGTGCCAGACCGTCTTGTACTATTGGTACAAGACTACTTATCCAATAGAGGCTTTAGGTACAAAGTCGAAGGCTCTCTTTCGGACCGCCATCCCATACGAGCCGGAGTGCCGCAAGGCTCCGTTCTATCTCCCCTTTTGTTCTCGTTGTACATCAACGACATTCCCAAAATCCGCGGTGTCAATTATGCCTTATTCGCAGATGACACCGCCTTATATGTTTCCCACCGTCGCCGTCGGTTGTTGACGAACCGCCTACAGGAGGCACTAAATCACCTAGGTGATTGGTGTCGCCGGTGGAGGGTTGAAGTCAACCCCGACAAAAGTGCGGCTATGCTATTTTCCCGAAGGGGCGACTACCCTGCGTTCGTCCGAACCTTCAAGCAACCGTGCCTATTTAATAGACCCATACCGTGGGTAGACGAGACGCGTTATTTAGGCGTCATCCTTGACCGGCGCCTTAATTTTAGTAGGCACATCACCACTGTAAGAAATCGCTCTCTCTTTTATCTAAGTAGACTTCATTGCCTTTTAAACCGCAGTAGTAAACTTTCACGTCGAAACAAGCTTACAATATTCAAAACTTGCATACGGCCCGTGTTCTCGTACGCGAGCCCCGCATTCGCTCATGCAGCACCCAGCAGGATCCAATCCCTACAGGTGCTGCAGAGCAGATTTCTCCGTAATGCGGTGGGGGCTCCGCCTTTCGTACGAGACACGGACCTACACCGTGACCTCCACCTTGAGCCAGTTCAAACCTGGCTCAAAACCTGCTCGCAAAGGTTCTTCGACAAGGCGGAAATCAGCAAGAACCCACTCATAGCTAACGCTGTAAAATATACTCCAGCCCCAGATGTGCCTACTAAGGATCGTAGACCTAGACACATACTAACGGACAGACGGAACAAATTAGCCCAGCATTATCACGATCATCCCCCATCTTACATGATTAAAACGAAATACTGGACGGACGAGGAGTCAGACGACGATTTTAGCAATTCGACACCTGGCCCCAAACCCGACAAACAAAACACCTCACCCGCCGTGGACGATATTAGTAACTCGCCCGCGCCTGTGCCCGTGCTCGCGCCCGAGCCCGCGCCCGTGCCTGCGCCCGAGCCCGCGCCCGCGCCTACGCCCTTACACACTACACATATTATACAACCCAGCACGTCTGGACACAATACGCGTGCAGCAACACAACCATGGAGGGCTTCCATCAGGAAGCACACCAGGTGGAAGCCCCCAAAGAAACAGAGACCCGGCGCTCCTGCAGTACACGCAGCGAGAGCTCGCTATTTCTCCCGAGCTCCCCATTGGGAGACCACGAGGAAGCACAATGTTACATAACTTGCCGCAACCCTCGGCACCACCAGCCGCCGCGGCTCCGCCGCGCCGGCCGCTGCTGCCGTAGACCAGCCATCACAGGAAAAGCTGAGAGTCCCGAATACTCCCGGCTCGTAGGTTAGTTTCTAGTATATAAGTTTAGGTTAAGTCAAATCTCGGTGGCCCGCCCTAAAGGGCGGGCTGCGACAGTGCAAAGCAGTGCAAAGGGCCCTACGGGCCCGCAAGCAAAGTAAAGTATAAAAAAAAAAAAAAAAAAAGTGTGTTCTGATAGGTAAACCTCGGTCGAAAACGGATAGGGCAAAAAAAATACTAAACATAAGTACCTATTGTAAGTTGGTTTTCTACTAAAACATAAAACACTTTGAAAATAACTGGGTACGAGTATGTACTTGCCTTGATTCATCCAATGGGAATCTGTAGAACTTTCTTTTATTTTTGTTGTTTATAGAGCTTAAACAACCGTACACAGCACAACACACGCCCATTACAAAAGTATTTGTTTAATATTTGAATATTATACGTGGCCTCCGCTCTGCGCACCGCGTCGTCGCGTCCTTGCCAGCCGGTAACTGCGAGGTAACCGAGCGCGGGTGGGCGGCACTTTCGGCGGGAGGCAGGGAGTGTCCATACTGTACGTTAGTACTCTTTATTATACTGTGCTATTACTGAGACTTCGCTGTCCGTCCGTCTGTCACCAGGCTGTATCTCAAGAACGGTGATAGTTAGACAGTTGAAATTTTCACAGATAATGTATTTCTATTGATGTATATAAAATAAATCATTCATCATCTGTGAAAATTTCAACTGTCTAGCTATCACCGTTCTTGAGATACAGCCTGGTGACAGACGGACGGACTGACGGACAGACAGCGAAGTCTCAGTAATAGGATCCCGTTTTTACCCTTTGGGTACGGAACCCTAAAAAATACAATTTACTATAAGTACGTAGGTACCAAGGGAATAAACTATAGCCTAGACGAGACAATAACAGTTCACTTGAGGGGAAGCTCGGGAGAGCGTGATTGGGATCTGAAATAATGGCGCCTATTCCACCGACAACCTCAATTGAAGCTCTTTAATTGTGTGATATACCATACAAAAGTTTTGGTCATATGTACTGTGAATTTGTATGTAATAAATAAATAATAAATAAATGATACCAACAAAAATTAAGTCAAGTGACGCGTCATGATGATGAGCCACTCGCACCTAGAATTCGGGCTTGGGTTCAGTAGCAGTAGTGTAGCCGCGACACGATAAACCATCGGTATACTCGTAGGTGAGGATAATGCCCATAACAAGCTAATTAGAATGTAAAGCCCGTAGCCCCGCCTCGGAGGACTGCTGGGTAATAGATATGTCTGTATAGTACGCTCAGGCACGTGTCACGATTTTGATATTCCGCCGTCCAAGTACTGGCGATATGAAAGGTAAATTTATGTTATAAATACGTATGTGCCGAACACGTTACAAATAACTGTACTGTGTGTTATCGGAACCGAAATTTCATTCATAACAGTCATACTAGAAAGGAGATATCCTAAGACTATCTAATTATGGTCGTTACTTACAGTTTGTTCAGAACTAAGCAGAGTTGATGATAGATTTTAATAAAAGTACTAGTGTCATAATAGTAACGCAAAATACGTAAGGAACGCATGATAACATAAGCCGCCCGCGCTGCTACAAAACGGCAAAAGGAATGATTTACAGTTCAATTTACCACCCTAAATCGCCTCTACTCGCTTGGATTATATCAGCTAGATGCTTGGCAAATTAGAGTTGACTAATCGGAAAACCGTTTGTCATATTCTCACGGATGTTAAAAAAATTATGGTGAAATTTCGGTTTCATTCGTACCTATCCAAAAATAGTAAAACCGGAACAGTTTGTGGACATATTTCGGTAACTCTTTATCAACAATTTACATCGATAGACTTTCCCATAACTATGATCAGATGATTTCTCACTGATTCTAGCAAGCCCGAAATTTACTGATTAGTTGCGGCGACAAACTCAACCCTGTGCACGAGGCGCCAATAAGCCAGTGGAGATATCTTAGATAATACGTTTTGGAAATAATTACGGTGAAAAGGATGTCAGGTATTACTTTTAAAAATTGGGCCCAGTGTTTCTATGGGCCCCGTTTCGTTGTTCTCCCACTTTCCGATGAATTTTCGAAGTATCTGCGATGAAACAAGATCAGGCCGCGAGGTTCAGTGATTCAGCGAAGCGCTACTTCCTGCAGCGCGCAGCAGCCGCGCAACGGTCGCGACAAATGCACCACCGTGACGTCTGATGACAATCCGAGTAGGTGTACCGTTTGCTCCAGTCTAGCTGGTGGGGAACACATTAGCAAACAGTGTCGGTGGAAGCGAACCCATAGGGAGGATAGGGCAGAGTTAGGGGGCTCAAAGAGAAAGATAAGATTTGCTTACAAACACCTGACGATTTTACTTTTTGACCATACCAATTCCTTGGACTTTTTTTCTTTCTAGGACTATGTGGTGCATCTAGTTCAGGTGAAATAGGCAAAGGTAAGCGTTGGGTTGGGATAGCTTTTGACGATTTACCTTATTGGCCGTCGCAATTCACAACGGGCGCCCAGTGTGTTGTTTGAGGCACACATTAGGTCAAAAACTTTTTGTACGTCTCCAGATCGTACCAAGTTTCATGTTGCCTTGAGAACGACAGGCGCGAATCGAACATTTTGGGCATGCTACCTTAATTGAAATCCAGAACTATAGATTGATTGATCTCCTCATTGCCTGTTATTTTACGCAATACATATTTGTATGTATCTTTGTTGAAATAGGCATAACTCGCACTTGTCTGTGTCTTTAGTGTCGCTCTCAAGCTAGAGGACAGGATCCCCACCTGACTACGAACACGAACGAATCTATGGATGCAACGTACAAGTATTTTTGAATGTATCTAAGTAATGAATGTATCTAAGTAATCAAAAGTCTGGATGATACGAAAACATACTGTCTACGTACTTTGGCACAGACTGCAGGTCAAATATGTGGCCTAATTGGTACAGACAGATAAGGTATATTCAACGTTGAAGTGAAATGATGCATATTGAATGAACTACATTCCTCGATATCGTATAGTCCTTAATGCAGTAGGATAAAGCGACCAATGGCTTATCTGCAGAGGCAATCTTCGTAAAATTATCCAAAGAAAAGGCTTGTTATTTAATGTACAATACCTACTAGGCGTTATAATTGGCGTATTCGTCCTGGAATTTAGCGTGTGCAAGACGGCAGGTGGAAATACAAATGTGCGAATAGCACATGCAGTGCTGTTTATCTTCGACGGCGTGACCTTTGACTTTTAACCTCTCGCCGGACGTGACCTTAGCTACCAGGTGGTTTACAGCTCACGCGAGGAAACGGAACCTTTAAGACAGACTGAAGCGCCGGAACCGGATACTGGTCGGACCGGAGCCTCGACTGACAATTTATCACTCACATCTTTCAGACCATTCTACATAGAATAGCAAAGAATGTATAATATTTGTCGCGCGAGAGGAGCCCGGCCAGCAACTCTAGCAGAACTGTGACATGACACGCAATGTGACTGTCGCGCGGCAAAAAATGCCTGTCTCTCTTTCTCTTTTGGAATGTTTGTTCCTGGTTCATGGATGTTGTCTATATATGTATTCATTCGTCTAGGTACCAGTAGTATTATCATGTCGTCTACTACCCAACAACAATAAGCATTGCTTATTTTGTGTCTTGGGACAAGGTCGATTTGTGTTAAGATTGTTCCTTAATAAAAAAAATCTTTCCATCAATACCGTGCGACCAAAATGAAGTATATGTATATGTATGTTTAAACGATTATACATTTATTTTACCTATGTCAGGAATGCAGGTCGCCCACGAATTTTATAGTCAAAGACAATGTCAGAAGAATCAATTACCTGGTTTGTGTAAAATCATTTTCTGGGAAACATTAGTAAACCTAGGACTTCAGAGAGCTATGGAGCTGATATTAATATATAAAAATTTAATTCCTACTCATACTCAATCTCATGCATCATTTCATTCAAGCTGCCTTTATGGTAATTGTGGTTAACACTCCCAAGCATTTATTAATTATTTAATATTTAGCCCTTCAATAAAAGGCTAAATATTTTGCTTGTAATATCTGTTTTTTACTCATTCGCTGCAAATCTGGTTGCCCCTCTGCAGAAGCCTACTCCATGTCTGTTATGTGCAACTCTGTGCCATGTTTTTCCTACCACCTGGCATATATCGTCTTTCCATCTCTTTTGTGGTCTCCCTCTCTTTCTCTGTCCTTTCCTTGGGTACCACTCTGTAACTAGCTTGCACCATTTTTCCTTGCCTCTTATGACATGACCTGCCCAGCACCACTTTAATCTTCTTACTTTTTGTATGCTCCCAAGTATTGAATGATTAAAATGAAATTATAAATAACATAAAATTTGAACAATATTACAAACTCCTACATTTAACTACGATTGTTACTGGATATTTGATCAATATAGAACCCAATTTACTCCAGGAAGCATGGAAATTGTCGAAAATACTTACAATTTTAAATCATCTTTTAACGTTACTAATACAGGAAAAATTGCATATATTTTGGAGGCAAAATATGTACATTAATGAAACTTTGTTTTTATAACTTCTTCATTTTTAGCTATTAAAATATTTAATATTTAGTTCATTGCTTATATTATAAAATGTTCATCTTGTAAAATACGCGTCCTGCCCGCCTCAGTCCTCATTTTCAGTGCCAAGAGAAAGTTATAAACAATGTTTCATTGATGTATTGTTATGTTAATTTTACCGTATAGCCTTAGTTATTTTGAAAATTTTATATAAAAAATTGCCATGACTGTCAGACATCTCAAAATACATATGAAACGGGTTTACCGATTTGAAACATATCGAGCGAGATTCGACTTCTACTGACGTGATTTTTTAAAAGGCGGCCTTCTGCATACAATGTTTATGAAGAAGACTGCCTTTTAGTGAATGACGGCAGTCTACAACATGAGTAAACCCACTTCATATGCATTTTAAGCTATTAGAATGTTGTTGTTGGAAACCGATAATTCTAAAAGTACTCTAACCTACTACTGAACTCATACAGTTACTTTCTAAATAAATATTGTAAAAAACTAAAGAGCTAATTAAATACAATGTAATTGTATTATTAAGTACATGCTTTTCTTTTAGACTATACATGTTTCTTTATGATGGTATCCCAATCTTTTACAAAGGCACTTGCATAGTCCATATTTTCCTTATTAAATAAATTGGGTGGTTTCTATAGCAACTCAAGTATTTACTCATAATTATAATATTACTAGTACTAATTACGA
Source organism: Apotomis capreana (assembly GCA_947623375.1). Lineage (NCBI taxonomy): Eukaryota > Metazoa > Arthropoda > Insecta > Lepidoptera > Tortricidae > Apotomis > Apotomis capreana. Next base: position 21,780,670 of record OX392502.1, on the reverse strand, counting down.
ACATAGATTTCATTTAAATTAGTTTGATATTTTTCTTGTATATCATGTGATTTTCTGCCAATTATATATAATAAAAGCATTAATGATAGGGACGAAATGTTAACTACCCGCAAATCAATTATTTGTAAGGACAGAACGGTTTTGTACTCAATGTTTACATCTTTGGTTGTAATGTCATCAAATCATCAGTCTGAAGATTGTGTCTATATACAAAAGCAAAAAGAAAATAAGTTATCTTTAGAAAAGTTACAGTTTCTAATCTCGAAGAAGATTTCTAAATTAGGAGTAAATGCATTCAACACCGGAAAAGTAACACAAAACGTAACTGAGTATACTGTGCACAACTTCTCTCAATTTCGTATATTCAATACGCGTCAATTTCAATAGCACACTACAGCCACCATTCGATGAACAACAATACACACCTTTGAATTGTGACAATCCTTTTCTTATCTACACACGAAGCCTTATTCGCACATTATAAAATAGTTTCAACTCAACAACAACACTTGAACAACTTTAGAATTCGTCGTAAAACTTTTCCAAGGCACTCCAATAATACGACACTGTTATCGTTATCACACTTTACTTAATTGTAAATCGAAATATATTCTATAAGTATTTATAAAAAGTAACTTTGAAATGGTTACACGACGGCATGGTGCGTATATTTCACCAAATATTTCTCAACGGACGGAAACAAACTTCACGAGTTCACTTCACGACGACAAGGCACGCACAAGTATACAGATAACGTAAAATATCCACAGTGAGAGATCCATACTCCCTAAAAAAAATTGGCGTCGTTTTCTGTGGTTGGCACTACATGGACGCAACATACAAATTTTACTTTTACTTATAGTCCTTTGCAGGTGGGCCGGCGTGTATGCGGCCCGTAACTGCATGCCTGAGTTCGTCTCCACCACTGGAAGTAGAGACTAGAGGTGATGAGAGGAATGCCAGCCATCAGAAAGATGGGCTGGACTTTTGATTAGCTCTTAGGGAAGTAACTAGTAAGTTTATTAAGATGTGGGAGCAGCCCCCTGCGAGGCTGAAAGTCTTAATAAGGGAGGGTCATATCAGGCAATCTGCCGAAGAAAACAGGCAGATCGGTTGTGATGGCCAATGGCCTCTGTGAATAGCCTAACTAACAATATATCAAAAACCTCTATACCGTCGGTACCGGTTGACAACCAAAACTCACTAAGTAACAAATCCCTACTTGAAACAAAACTCTAATCCCGATACGAGGTTTTGAAAAGCAGTGATAGAAATTTTAGTGAGTTTTAGTTGTCACCAGGCGATATTCATATGTATTTCATGGTTTTATAGTGATATTCTCAGGTTGGTGTATCATAGAAAGATCTACACCATTGATACAAAGATCAAAGCTTAAAGAAAAAAAATCATGAGTGACCTGATGGAAGAGACCAAACAATAAACAATGCAAACATCGGTACACAAAGCATAAGGAAAAATTCGATAGGTTGCTTGGGAGTTAAGGTGGCGAAATGGCTGACGCACTGGACCAGCAATCCAGTATTTTTTTTAAGCTTTGATTTTTGTATCAATGGTTTAATATAAACATTGTGGTGGTATATAAAAAAGAGACATGTTTCATAAATTTATAGAAAGATCTGTTAATAAAATATTGCGTGGTTTTACCTAATGAAATGATACTGTCAGTTGGATTCATACCATTTTTTTACCCTAAAATATGTAAAGGCAGCTAATGGGTTATGTAATCATTTTATTCCGTTAAAATCCAATGCCAGTTTGACATCATTACTTACTTTTGATGTAAAGCCTGACTAGAAATATATGAGGATGCGCCATATTGCGGAATCTTACAGGAACTAATTTCTTACACTGGCAATGATTTTATGATGGTTTGTCAACAATGTCAACGTCATTCGTGTTGTTATTTTTAAAAGACAACTATTTAAAAATATCCAAAGATAATGCCGAAAACCATTCACAGTCGTGAACGTAATATTATAAAAAAAGTGTATTCGTGTTTGCTAACACTATTTTTTTTTTATTTTCGGAGCGAATATTTACAAAACTGCCGACTTTATCAAAAAATAATGTTCGGAGACCCCTATTATTTTTAAAAGACCTATTTAACGACACCCCACACAGTAGTGTTGGAACGAAAAAAATAAATCACCCCCACTTTAGGTGTACGGGAGGTACCCGAAAAAAACATTTTTTTTACTTTTTATTTTACCGTTTTGTCGGCGTGATACATACACATCCTCATACCAAATTTCACCTTTCTAGTACTAATGGTCAAAGAGCTAAGCCGCAGACGGACAGACACAGACAGCCGGACATGGCGAAACTATAAGGGTTGTCGCGACGACTCGCGATTATAATCATACTTTTTTGACAACGTCTTGGCTTTCCACATTACTGATTCTTCTTAGATTGTCTATGGTGAGATATTTGAATTTCTTATTTTTACTATTCAATTATTTTCCTTGACAAGGCAATTTAGTTTGTTTTTAGACCCTTGGAGTGTACATGTATATTAATTCTGTGATTGCTCCAGCTCGCCTGCTCTATCAGCTAAGTTTATATTTCGACTTAGTTTGTTGCTTTGTGTTCCTTATTGCTAATGTAATTGAGAATTATTTGCAGTTTTATACGCATCGCCCAGTCAGGCGGATGCTTTTCAGGGCATGTAAGAGCATTCGTTTTGACCGGGGAGGCATTGGGAACGGGTTACCTTAGGTGGAGAAGTGTTCTCCTTACTTACTTATTTGTACCTAGTTGTACCTATTTATTTGACCGGAAGATTGACGAATCTGATGGTCCCTAGATGCTGGCTTCACATGCTCCTCGTATCCCCTCAACGCTCTGTCGCAGACGAGTGATTGAAGTTCGTAATGGATGAGATCATTTCTAATCCTCGTAAATGGTGTATTCCATGAGGACTGTGGGGAACTGACTTCATGCTGCACGATATGATTTAATATGATAACTGCAAGACGTTACACAGAGATAAATAGTCTGGTAATGTCAATTTTATGCGAGGGCACAAGGCACAAACAATACATGACAATGGAAGTCATGTACGAGGGTCGTCTGAAAAGTTTCTGGCCTCACAATGAATAAAAACATTTTTTTTAAAAAACCTTCTTGGTACTATAACTTTATTCTTTTCTGAAGTTAAATGTCAAAATTGCCGCCATTTTGTCGGTTAGTTTTTCTATATTTGCCGATTTCGTGAAACAATACCCTCAAAGTTTCTATTATGAAAAAAATTGAGTGTCGAGCTGTGATTAAGTATTTGTATTTAAAAAAAAATACGCCAACCCAAATTAAAAATGAGATGGATTCTGTTTACGGCGAGTCTGCTCCATCATTTTCCACCGTAAAATTTTGGGTGGCTGAATTTCAACGCGGTCGTACCAGCTTGAACGACGAAGAACGCCCGGGACGGCCAAAAACTGCAACCAACCACGATATAGTCGAAAAAGTGCAGCGATTGGTGCTCGACGATCGCAGAATCAAGGTTAGAGAGTTAGCAGAAACTGTAGGCATTTCAAAAGAACGAGTTTGTTACATATTGGCTGAAAAATTGAATATGAGAAAGCTATCCGCACGTTGGGTGCCGCGTCTGTTAAACTCTGATCAAAAACAAGTTCGAAAGACCATTTCTGAAGATCTCTTGAAACGATTTAAGCAAAATAAGTCCGATTTTTTGCGTCGCTTGGTAACTGTCGATGAAACGTGGATTCATCACTTCACGCCTGAAACTAAATCACAGTCCAAACAGTGGACTGCAAAGAATGAACCTGCTCCGAAGAAGGCGAAGACGGTTTCATCGGCCGGAAAAGTGATGGCCACCGTGTTTTGGGATAGCCGCGGTGTAATATTCGTTGACTATTTACAAAAAGGAAAAACAATAACGGGACCTTATTATTCATCGTTACTTGACAAGCTGAAGGAAGAAATAGCGAAAAAACGGCCACATTTGAAATAAAAGAAAGTACTGTTCCACCAAGACAACGCACCATCTCACAAGTCAGCAGTCGCCATGGCCAAAATTAAGGAGCTTTGATACGAAATCATTGACCATCCACCATATTCACCAGATTTGGCTCCCAGCGACTTTTTCTCATTTCCCAGACTCAAAACTTGGCTCGGTGGACAGAGATTTTCAAGTAACGAAGAGATCATTGCCAGCGTGAACGCCTTTTTTGAAGAGCAAGACGGCAACTACTACTTGGACGGGTTAAAATCATGGGAGCATCGTTGGGACAAGTGTATAGCCTTACAAGGAGACTATGTTGAAAAGTAAAAAAAAAAAAAAAAAAAAACACTTGTTTCTATGTCAGGCCAGAAACTTTTCAGACGACCCTCGTATATACCACTTTCAGGCGGAGATAACGATCCTGTGCAGTGTGCGAAGTGAATCCTATGTGAGATGAAGGAGCACAATTAATCCATGATACTACACGGATGTGATGATAGCAGCGGAGTCTGGATCGAGCTAGAAAATTAGCATGTATGAGCTATTGCATTACATCTGACGCATTCCTATTTAACAAAATCAAGGGCTGTTATTTCAGTAGCGAAGCGAGTTACAGGTTAGGTTAAATACTATGAACCCGGGCAACGTTAAATTACTTTGTTGTCGCAGTAACTCCTCATGCTGTGGCGACAAGGGTTCCTAGTTGACTACGGAACCCTAAAAACAGTCAGAAAAGGAGATTACGAGGTTAACCATACGAACTGACAGGTATTTAAACTAATGCCATTATAGTACGGTTGCGATTGGTTGCAAAATTGTTGCCATATAAATCTTGTAAATAGCGCCCTCCTCATATATTTCTGGTCAAGCTTTATGTTTTTGATTTGTGATTTTCGCTAGGCAAAATAATTGATAACCAATTAGATGTCAAATTTAGTAACAACACTGTTATGTGTAATTCAACAGTTGGATACTAAAGTCAGACAGAAATGTAAAGCAAGAAAGTCGTCAAAATCATATCTAGTATATTTTCTTAGAAGTTGGTACTCATTAGCTCTCTAACGAATTACATTCTAGGTTACTTACTCGTCATCTATTTGAATTATTATCTGTGGAACGTCTAGGTATTCCACTTACATTTCTTTTCTTTACTTACTTATCGGAAACGGAATAATAACTTTTCACTGACTTAAAATTATATTTTATTAATTGAATACACCAAGTTTCAAATTTTAATAAATAATAGCCTCACGATGTAAGGACGACACTTACAATTATTGCTTCCAAATAGATTGGAACGTACCCTGTTCGTTTTGCTAGCGTAGCGTTGGTATTTCCGGCAAAGCAATCTATAAATATACGCATAACTCCTTCGTTGCATAAACGTTGATTAGAGTTAATTAAGAATCAAACGAACTTACCTTGTGTTGAAGTGATGTTTGATTCCAATTATACGAAGGTGTCAGCCGAAGACGATTACATCTATTTACTTGCAGCAGTACGAGAGTACATGCCATCCTTGTTACCACCTTGAGATGGCGCGTTTTATATTTATATTGTTACCGCAGCGAGTAAACCTGTAAATGAGAAACTAATGGGGATTTTAATGATAGGGAAATTTAACTACTATGTAACTAGGAACGTTGGAAATGAATCCCTTCATTCTTCTTCTATAGAAAATAACGAATGATGCTCGCAGCATTTATATGAAACCGACAGGGGGCGCTATTTAAATAACTTTTTTCGCTACACTAAAGCTAGATTTAAATTTAACCAAACTTTTATTCCAAGAATAACGCTCTCGGATAGTACTTAATGTTAAATTCACATTACTACCAGAGAGCAAACGTTATTCTTGGAATAAAAGTTAAATCGAATGCAGCCTAAATCGCGTTTTTCTCTTCCTATTCCCAGGCCTACCTAAGGTTTGATTTTGAATCTTAAAATGATCGATTTCGACCAGGTTTCACAATTTGACTAGAAACAATAATATACTTACTAGTACTGAAAGATCAAAATGGAAAAATATCCCGGTTTTACGAACATTCGTAACCCGTCAGCAATTATCCGCCAGTCATCGAATTGAAATCAAGTGGTTTATTGAGAAATATATATCAATAAAATATGTAAATGCACAAGGGGTTTCATAGATTTATTTATATTTTGTTCTAAAATTGTACATTCACGCACATACACTCAATAAATGACTAAAAACTTATTTTTCAGTCTGCTCCGAATACAAAAAAAAAACGATACAAAACAGCTCTATACTCATACCACTACTTACATGATACTCTAACTTCGTGTAACGGCGACACAAATACCACAAATATTATTATTCCAAAAATATTCCATTAAATAACTATTTCAAGGTGTACAAAAATAAAATCAGGGAAAAAAATAAAAATAAATCAAAAAGAAAATATTTATTATAGAAAATAATACTTGACTTTGAAGTCAAATTAATTATTCTACAAAGTCATATGATTTAAATTTTCTTATATTTCAGATTACGCAATACCTATTACAATAAATCTACAAAAAGGATCTTACAAATTATATCTTAAAGTTGTACGTTTCTAGGGAGAGTCATGATCCCAAAATTTACCCATGTTAGAACCTAATTTCATTCAAATAATTTTGTATGTCAGAAAATTCAAATGTTACAAAAACATTTTTAAAAGGAGCTTTTTAATATACAATGCAAACATAATTGTTTTTATTCTGACATGATTAAAGTCTGGGTAGGCAAGACTCAGAGTTCTATGCTGTCGAGATAACCCTATGTTATCAGAAATTTGCAGTGTGTTAACATCTACAAAACAAAGAATTAATCTCGACAGGCACAATAAGACTTATATTGAAGAACAAATTACACTAAGAACGAGTGTAGTGTAGTAGTGTCAAGAATAAAAGTGTTTACTGGTCGGAGCCTTCATCCTCATCTTCATCGTCTTGCTCCTCTTCGGTGGAAGCTGCGTCCTTCCGCGGCGGCGGCGCATCCTTGCGCGGTCGGCCTCGCCCTCGGCCCTCGCCACTGCCACCCTGCACAGAAATAGATCATTTATTAAAACTACATGCTACAAATTAAAACTTTTTCATGTCCGCAGTTGGTACTGGTAGAGAATGCCTCATGGCATAAAGTCTGCCATTTGTACTTATTTGTAATGTGCAATAAAGTTTAAATAAATAAATAAAACTTTCAGAACATCACAAATTCAATTTACCTTAGCTTTGGGAGCTGCAGCCTTTTTCTTGGATCCCTTGGGCCTGCCGCGCCCTCGTTTCGCTACCGGTGCCTGCTCATCATCAGAGGACTTTGTTGATTCTTTAGCTTTGGTAGCCGCTGGCGGTCTACCTCTTTTCTTTGTATCCGCTTTGGCTTCCTAAAATAAATTCACTCATATATCACACTAATATTAAGGTAAAAGTTTGTATGTTTGTTACTTCTTCACACTGAAATGGCTAGACCAATTTTGATAAAATTCTGTAACAGCCCGTCCACAAATTTGTGCGACCAGCAAAGTGGCGAGGGGCAGCCATAGGAGTTAGTAAGACACCGCCGTTGGACGGCGGTTCTCCTATGAACGCCACTTGCCCCTCCGCTAGTCGCGCGTAATCGTGGCCCCATTGGGAGGTAGCTAACACCCTGGATTAACACATAGGGCACATTTTATTTCGAAAGTGAGTAACATAGTGGGGTGCAGCTAGTAATAAATAATTAAAAAAGATACATTTGTACTGCACATTTAATAGATAGTTTATACACTTACAGCTTGTGTTCCATTAGATTTAGGTCTGCCACGGCCCTTCTTCTCTACAGCAGTTGAACCATCATCAGACATTTTGGGAAAAATAAATTAGACCTCTACAGGTAAAATCTGTAAAAAAAAACGAAAATTACATTTTTAACATACAATAATTTGAAGAACAGAACATTAGATAAAATAATTATCAATTGCATTAAAAAAATTACAAACATATGCAATGACTGAATACATATAATTCCTAAAAAAAGAATATACAACAGTTTATTCATTATTGAGCGAAACAGTCTCCATTTCGTGAATGCGTTGCTAACACTGCACAATACACAGGGGTATTGATTTGAATAATTCTCATTGACAAGAGTAAAACACAAACAACAAAGACGTTTCACCGATAATTTTTCACGACATTACTTGTAAATAATATGGGAAATAAGTCATAGTTAACTTACTCTAGAAACAAAAGACTAAAAAGTCAATATTCAGTTACAGGTCAGACTAATCCAAGACGACGCCAACCAACTTTTACGCTTATTTACTTATTTAGGCGGCAATTCTTGATAACCAAAGTGCAAATCACAATTTATTTGTTAATACTTAGCAAAAAATACATGGATTTCATTATCACTCTTACACATCACGAAGACAATTTACCGATACCAAGCTTACGAAGCCATTACACCTTCATAATGGAGTCGGCTTGGATAGAATAAATAAAGATATGTGCGTTTTACTGCGAAGATAACAACCATGAAAATAATTTACACGTTAATTTACCTGGTAATAAATTATAAAATAAAATAGAACACTAAATAACTAGAAAAAGCGCGAATAAAAATACTTACACAGTTGTTTACCGCGAGCGTTATCGCAATGGCGGGCGGCGAACGAACCGGCGACTGCGTTTATTCTGGCGTCTGTGTAGAGGGCGCCAGTGTGCAGCTTAGTTCAAGTGTGAAAACTAAACAAAAAAGCGCTTGGAAGCGCCTTACGAGAATAGAGTCAAGCGGATTTGAAATTAACGCATTATGAATAGTAGATTGTACTACAAGTGCATAAAGGGTGGATTCGCCTTTTTTATTATTTGGTTTTTTTTTTGGACATTTTTTTTAAATTGTTGGGAATGCGTGCTAAGTGATGCAAATCTAAAGATATAATAAAGAGCAACAAAAAACAGCAGTTGGCACCAATGTAGACTTATAAAAATAGAAGTTATTGGCTTTAAAATTTACGTCATGAAAATGGTAATGACGCTAGGCATATGGAATGACTTTTTTAAAAATGGTAATGATACCAAGTAGATGGTACTGACGAATATAAAGTAAATTATTAGAGTTTGTTATCAACAAATAAAAATACAAGTTCAATTTAAGGTAAGAGATCTGAGGCAACTTTTTTTTTGTTTATGAACATATTTTTTTACTTAAACGAGGCAAGTTGCCTGGAATATAAATATACAATCCAAAATCAGAAGGGGATTTGTTTTCGAATATCCGAAGCATAATCCTTATTATCAATAATATAAATCAAATTTTTACTGTGTTTTAACAAAGAGTGCAATTATTTTTAGTTTTAAATGATATATAAATCAGATTCTTATACACCTCCGACGATGGAGTCATACTGGTACGAGGAGTGGCCCTTAACTTAATGTGGTCAGAGACATAATAAGAAAAGGAGTGATGGAAATATTAGCATGGTGCAGAGGACTGGACCTAAACCCCGATGAAACAAAACTAATATTATTTACCAATAAGAGGAAAATAGAGAAAATGAAGCCTATCAGCATTCAAGGTAAAGAACTCGGAATAACGCTAGACAGCAGTAGAGAGCAATCGGCCAATGAATGAATGAATGAATGAATGAATGAATGAATGAATGAATGAATGAATGAATGAATGAATGAATGAATGAATGATTTATTGCGTATGAATGATAGGTTACATTTGCAGATGTACATGCTTAATTTATAAGTCTCACCAAAATTCTACCTTTTCAGGTGTACACGCATGAAATGTGGGTACTTATTCTAACAATATTTACAATCATTAAAATTATACAGTATTGAACTTATTACAAATAACAAATTACACTAATCAGTTAATATCAAATAAAAATTAAAATATCCATCCAAAAAAATCTTATTACCTATCTATAAAACAAATTAAATTAAATTCATTAAATAAGTTAAACATAATATTATTCTAAAAAGTCCTTAACATTATAAAAACATTTGTCCAATAACCATAGCTTTACATGCTTCTTAAAAGTATTCATGTCATCATTATTTTTTAAATCATCAGGCAATTTATTAAATATTTTAATACACATTATAAAAGCATTTTTGTTTGAGGTAGCCAGCTTTACTGATGGCTTATACAATTTGTGCATATATTGAGATCTAACCGTTCTAGTGCACAATTCCTGCCTGTCTTGGAAAAGATATTTGTATTTATGCACAAAAAGGCAAACCTCTAATATATATATAGGCATGGAACAGTTAATAAATCGTGTTTTTTGAAGAACGGACGACATGAGTCTGTTTGTTTAAGATTAAAAATGGCTCGGATACAACGTTTTTGGGCCAAAAACACATTCTCGTTACCGCTACCGTTTCCCCAAATGACGATTCCGTATCTGATCAAAGATACTACGTAGCCATCATATGCCAATAAAGCTGCCTGCAGAGTAACTGTCTGACGTAACTTCCTGAGAGCAAATACAAATTGGTTGATTCTTGAATGTAAGCTGCATATGTGTTCTTTCCAATTACAGTTATAATCAATAGTAATTCCTAAAAACTTTAATTGAGTCACTTCTTCAATTTTCTCATCTTTAAAATGTACATGCAAATTTTGCGGAATAGCTAAAGTAGTTCTAAACTGCATGTATTTTGTTTTATTTATATTTACTCTCAGATTATTTCTTGTAAGCCAGTTTATTGTTTTATCCAGAGTCTTATTAATCTCCTCGTTATATTCTTCTAAATCTTTGCCATCAATTATTATAGTAGTGTCATCAGCAAAAAGGATGCACTCGTGATCTAAAATATGTGGAAAGTCATTGATGTATACCAGAAACAATAGAGGTCCTAATATACTACCCTGAGGCACCCCGTAATTGTTACTGATATACGCCGACTGGTATTTTTCCAATTGATTTTTGTTTATAGATAGGTCTAATGTTTCAACGCATTGTATTCTATTTTCTAAGTATGATTTTATCCAGTCAAGTGCAGGCCCTCTAATTCCATATCTGGATAATTTAGCAAGTAGCCTTTTGTGACATACAAAATCAAAGGCTTTGCTCATGTCCATAAACAACACTGTTACTGGAGTTTTTTTATCTACACACTGCAAAACGTGCTTTATTAACTTAAACGTTGCTAGAGACGTACTTCTGCACTTTCTGAATCCATTTTGAGCCTCATTTATAATATTGTTATTCTCCAAAAATGATAAGAGCCGATTGTACATGGCCTTTTCAAATATTTTTGAAAAGATGGGTATCAGGGTAACGGGTCTGTAGTTCTCCATTTTATATTTATCACCTTTTTTAAATAAAGGTTTCACCACCGATTGCTTAAGCATTTCAGGGAAGATACCTTGCACTAGAGACAAATTGATGACATGTAACAGTGGATACATAATGGCATCTAAACTATTTTTAATAATGTCAGTCCTGAGTTCATCGTAACCAACGGCTCTTGAATTTTTTAGTGACTTTACAATTTTTTTCAGATCGTGAATATTTAGCGGATGAAGAAAAATACTAGACTCATTTTGGCTAATATTGATGTCATCTATCTTTCCAGCAATTAACCGACATCTTGGAAAGAGTAAGAATACTGAGATGGAACTGGGCTGGGCACGTATGCAGAATGAATCCAACCAGATGGACCAGAAAAGTCACCGAATGGACACCAAGAGGACGTAAAAGGAAATGCGGACGGCAAAGGAAAAGGTGGCGCGATGTCTTCTCTAAAAAGGTTGGGCCAGACTGGATGCAAAAAGCACGAGATAGACGGCTGTGGAGGGAAATGGGGGAGGCCTACGCCGCAGAGGCGACTTTTACCTAGTAAATTAAGGACAAGTAGTTTATATGTAATGTAATGTTAAGGTAATAGAATAAAGGCTTTTTATTTTTATATTATTTTATTTATCTTTCCAGCAAATTGAGTGCAGTTTGCCTTTACACCATTTACAAAAAAGTCATTGAAAGATTCCGCAATTTGTGTAGGATCAGTCACCTCCTGCTTATCAACAATCAATTTGTTTATACATCTACTGGAGCAGTCAGATGTTGTATATTTCTTTATCACGTTCCATATAGCTTTACCTTTATTTTTGTTTCTATTAATGTAATTTGTATTTTCTTGCTTTTGATGCAATACAATACACTTTTTTAACTTTCGTGAATATTTTTTATACGCCGTTTTACAACTCTTGAAACGTCTACTTTTTAAGTATAATTGTCGCTTTCTTCTACAACAATTTTGGATACCTTTCGTTAGCCATTTAGGTTTGTGGTTTTGGTTCGAAACCCGAACTCTAACATATGGAAAGCACAAATCATAAAAAAGGACAAACAGATCATAAAAATTACAAAAAGCTTTTTTCGCGTCGCATTCCTTTAGTACATCTTCATAACTAAGGGAGTACAAATGTGTGATGAATTTGTCTTGATTCTCCTGGCTGTAATCCCTTACGATTTCGTACCACCATCTAACAGATGGCGAGGGGGCTTCTCGGACTGGCACATGGTAAGATTGGCCAGTGTGATCGGATAGGCCGAGGTCATGAATTTTGGCGCTTCCGCCTTTGACATTCGTAGATATGATCTATGCACGTTTTTGTCTTGTCGGTCAATCGTGTTGGTTCCTTTATCACTAATTTTAACCCAAAGTCGTTAAGAATTCGAACAAGTTCACTAGAAATACCAGTTTTTTTTAAAGTGTCGATATTGAAGTCGCCACATAAAACAATTTTTTTTCCTTTTTTGTTGGCAGATCTTATGTAGCAATTTATACAGCCTTTTAAATAATAAAGCAGACGGAGATGATGGCGTTTTGTTTGTGTAGATACAAATGATAATTAAGCATTAATTGGTTATATTAATTCCACAGCACTGAAAAACAAAAGTTTGGGATATAGAATCTAAATCTTTACAGGGTGTACAGTCAAGTTCCTTTCGAAGCAGGATAGCTACTCCGCCTCTTTTTTATTTTTCCCGACAATAAGTAGCTCCCACTTTGAAATTATGTAACTTTAAGTTTACTTCTGTTCCTTTTATGATATTTGTCTCAGTTAAACAAATTATGTGAATTGGCATCTCCTTTTTGCTAAGGTCGTAGATAGCGTCCTCCAAAAACTCCTGCTTGTTTAATGCCCCGGAAATGTTCTGATGTAATATTCCGATCTTATTATTGAATGGTACTTCGATTTGTTTAGTTTTTATAGTTTCTCCTTTAATCAAATTGTATGTGTCATCGGAATATGAAGATTTGTTATCTAAGTCTTTACGCAGGGACTTGAACCTTTTAAAAAATCCCTATCACTTGATTTCAAGGAGCAAGGAGTCTTCAGATGTTCTCCCTCAATCTGTGGGTCTGTTTGTATAGCTACACTACAATTCATTTTTTGATTCGACGATTTTGGAATTAAAACGTCAACTTCTGAGCTCTTACAATTAAAACTATCTATGAATAATATTGTTTTTCTGATGCCATGAAATACTTGTTCAACACCATGATTATTAATAAATCCAGTTAACCTGCTAAACATATCATATTCGAATGATAATTCAAGGTTCGAGTCGACCAAGAAGGCGTATTCAAACCTTAGATTATCAAGATACAGAAGGTTATTAAAAGTTTCGATTCTCCAATTAAACATTATACCCGTTTCTTTACATCTGAATGTTGGTAAACATATGATAAAATTAGTGTGATCTAACTCTAACAAAGAGTCTCTTATTACGTTTACCAGAGTTTGATAGTTTTTAGTTTGCTTGAAATCCTCTTCTCCGATATAAACAATACAATAATCTGTTTTTGTATAATTTTTCGTTTTTTCGTCTATACCCTTAAACAGTTCCGTAATTCCCGAGTTAGACTTAATGTAGTGACATATTTCCAAATTATCTGACAGAGTTCTTCGTGCTATTTGAAGTATTTTATTTTTCTTGTTGCTACTTATTAAGCAAATTTTGTGCCTTGTCGTTTGTATCGTTGCCTGATTTTCATCTTTTGTGTTATTAGTTTCAGAAGGCATCGAGACAGGTTGAAGTTTCTTTATATCTGTAGAGCTAGATTCCAAAGAATTATTAGATTTTAAAATTATAGAGAAGTCGTCCTGAACGGATTCCAAATCTGATGAGATACTCTTATGTGACATTAAGGGAGTAGAGAATAAAGGGTTGCGTATTAAAGATTTATTGCAGTTTCTTTTATTTTTTTTATTTTTTCCTGTCGACATGGCTTTGCTTGGATGGTTGCCACTCAGTATTTTCTTATACGTATTGATCTTCATAAAAGAATTTTCAACAATGGTTTTAAGTTCTGTTACTTCACTGCTCAGACGCGCAATTTCTTCATGTGCGCTTAAGAGTTGGACCGTTAATTCCTCATTTTCACTTTGTAGTTTCATTACCTCAGTGCTATCTAGAGTAGATATATTTGGCATGCTAGTGGGTTTCCGCATACTACTGTTGCATGACATGTGAGAAAAATGTAAGTCGTCTTCGTCTGCAGTGAACATAAGATTCTCGTCTGAAAAGTGAAACTTCTTCTTTTGATTCCTCTTTGTAACAAGGCCATAAGAACGCTCTACCAGTGTAAAAGGGCGGTAGGAAGAAAATGGGGCCTGAAACCATCCATGATACACTGGATTTACAACGCAGTGATACTACCCAGGATACTATACGGGGCCCTAGTATGGTGGCATAAGGCCAACATCTAAGAATACCACAAAGAACTATCAAAAGTACAAAGACTGGCATGTCTTATGATCACGGGGGCAATGAGGACAACGCCCACGCAAGCAATGGAAATCATGCTCGGTCTCAAGTCACTTAAAATAGAAGCGGAGACGAGGGCCATGGAACAATGGTATAGAATGAAAGCATGTAAGGAATGGAGAGGAAGTTGTGTGGACAAGGGACATGCACTCATTCAGAGGGAAGCATGTTCGAAGATGGGGATGCTCACCCAAAACAACGACCTCATAAAGAGACAAGAAATGTTCGATAAGAAATATAGGATACATATAGGAGACAGGGACATCTGGAAAATAGAGGTAAAGCACCCCGTGACTATCTGTTTTACGGATGGTTCTCGGCGGGAATCGACGAAACTGGCAGGAGCCAGTTTAGTGATACCAAAGCTGGGGAAGAAGGTACACATACATCTGGGGAGGTATGCTAGCGTATTTCAGGCAGAGGTATGCGGCATAATGAGATGTGTGCAAATAATAGATGAATGTTCGCAGAAAGAGGGATCTGTTGTAATATACACAGATAGCCAGGCTGCGCTAAAAACGTTAGACAAGCCGATGGTAAGCTCAGCCTTGGTAAAAGAATGTAGGGAAGCCCTAAACAAACTTAGAGAACACACAAAGATTACGGTAGCATGGGTACCTGGACATCAGGGTGTGACAGGGAATGAAAGAGCAGACGAGATGGCGAGACTAGGGGCAGAAAGGGAACTCATAGGACCCGAACCTGCACTGCCAATATCGGCAGAAGTCACGAAAGGAGTTATAGCCAGGCTAATGGAGGAAGAGGCTAACAGACAATGGCGTGATACAACGGTCTGTCGACAATCGAAGATGATCCTAGGAGGCAAAAACAGGAAAAGGACCAGGTATCTCCTGGAACTAGGTAAGAAAAATCTCAGATTATCAACAGGCATAATCACAGGACACAATAGCCTTAACAGGCACCTAAACATTATGGATGTAGTAAGTAATCCATACTGTTCGCACTGTGGACAAGAGGAGACAAGTAAGCACGTCATAGCGGAGTGTGGCATGTATGCAGCAGCACGCTATAGCATCTTCAGAAAAGACAAACTAGAAGAAGAAGAGCTGAGGGACATTAATCTTAAAGATGTCCTTTCCTTCTGCAGGAGAACGAGGAGATTTGAGGAAGAAGGCTGAATGGGAGCGCCGCCGGGACAGTAATCGTTGGCTCGAATTGGGAATTGGGCTGAATGAAAGCATCCACGCGATCGCCAGCCCGCCTGTCTCCGGCCGGGCGCAAATCATCATACACATTATACATTGTAAAATTTGGTAATCAGCAGCCTTGATTAAAAAATGCAGAAAAAGTAAAGCAATTGAAGTAACACGGTAATTAACATAAAAAATAGGCCCTCCGTCGCACAATGACCTAATTTACGAACGCAAAATGTCCATAATCCCAGCAGCCATTGGAAGAGTAACATTTATCTTAGGTATATAATATCAAACTTACATATACTAGTAGGTGTCTTAATATCCTATTTTTTAGATTTTTTATTATCACCTTCTTATTAGATAAAATCCGTATATTTGATGGTAGACCCACAGTACTGAATGTTGTGGTTGCGGTGTTTGTAATATTGGTCAGGACTCCATATTGATTTTTTGTGGCTATGAGAGGAACCGCTGGTGTTTCGGAAGTGGAACCCTGTCCATATCCGATGTTTCCCATGGTTACATATAGCTCCACAGACACACTCAAAGCAACTAGCATTGCGAAATGTTAAATTTTGGGTTTCTTTCTTCCATAATACTTGATGCACAGCAAGGGTGCCTCTGAATATTTGTTATTTAGTTGGTACTCTATTTTCTTTTTCTTTTTTATATATAATATCGTAAATACCTAGTAAGCAGGCGGGTTTCGTTAAGGGACGAGGAACAATTGAACAAATTGTTAATATGAGGAAAATAATAGAAAGAAGTCGGGAGTTCAATACCCCTATCCTCATGTGCTTCATCGACTACTCGAAAGCGTTTGACCGCGTAAGGTGGGATCGCATGTGGTCCATATTACTGGAGATGGGCGTACCTAAATACCTTGTAATGTTGATTGCCAGTCTTTATCAAGATGGAAAGTCCGTGGTGAGGGTTAACGACGTAGTTTCTGAAACTTTCAAGACAAAGAAAGGGGTAAGGCAGGGATGTATTCTCTTTCCCATCCTGTTTAACATTTATGGTGAATATATAATGAGGAAAGCCTTAGAAGAATGGGATGGACGTTTAGGGAAGAGAGTTGGTTGTAGAGAAACTCCGTTGTGATGTCAGATTTGAGATAATTTATTTACACAATTTTGGTTTATTTTATATACAATATTTACATTAGAATTAGAGTAGGTAGCACCCAGCATGATGCTACTTGGTGGGGATACAAAATGGCGCTTTGATGGAGAGAGTGTATACATGTCGTAAACTGTTGCGGTTACGTAACACTCTGAGCTTGTGTGCGCGCGATCGCGCGCCTATAAATTAATGCGAGCAATAGCGCGCCACCTTTTTCGTCGCCGGCGCTCATCGTGTTCACTCGTCCCAGCGTGTCTCCTGTGCTTCAGCTCGAAGACTCGAAACTTGAAGATCGAAGATAGAAGATGATGCTGACTGAAGATATATTTATACAACTGTCTTTTTCAAGACAAATCAACCTGCTCTTTTCAGAGCAAACGCTCAGGCGTCAATCTCGCTGTTTCTATGGAAACAACGCCAATCAATCACCTACATGCTTCCCCTCCTAGTGAAAACGTACCGGCAGGCGGATAGTACGTCCACGGCGGGTTGTTTGGTTTTCTTTGGTAGGTGTTGAGTTGGTTTCTGTTTGTTGTTTCAGGTTCTTTTCTGTTTTTTGTTTCAGGTTGTTTTTGTCTGAGTATTGGTTGCTTTTGTCGTTCTTGCTCTTCTCGTTGTTACAGGCACTCGGCGTCGTTGTATCTTGTACGGTGTTATTATTCTGCGTCGGTGTATTTTTCTCGGTCGTAGTGTTGTTACAGGAACTCGGTGTAAACTGCTTCGAAGTAGGTTCTTGTAATTCTTGCTCGATGATGGTGTATGCGGGTTTTAGACGGTCTATTGATATGTTGGCTTGTCGGTTAGGTAGTTGCAGCGTGAAAACCTTTCCATTTCGTTTCAGCACGCGATACGGTCCGTCGTAAGGTGCTTGTAGCGGCTTCTTTACGGCGTCGACTCGTACAAAAACGTTCTCGCATGTTTGAAGGTCACGGTGTACGAAGATAGGTCTTGTGTTGCTATGTGATTGGTTCGGCATAGGTCTCAATTTGCTTATTACTTCGCGCAATCGTTCCACGAATTCGGCGTCCATGTTGAATTCGGCGGCAAGGTCGCCGCGCGGCGTCGATTCCAGGAATTCGCCCGGTAGTCGTACACTGCAGCCGTAAGTTAGTTGTGCAGCGCTGACGTTTGTGTCGCTTCTCATCGCGGTGCGAACTCCCAGTAGGACTGTAGGTATTTCGTCGATCCAACTTCTTGTTGTCTGTAGTCTTGCTTTTAGTGCGGCCTTGAGTGTTCTGTGCCAGCGTTCGACGATGGCGTTAGATTGCGGATGGTACGGTGTTGTCCGGGTTCTTTCGATGCCGAGTAAGCGTGAAAGGGACGCAAATACTCGACTTTCGAATTGCCTTCCTTGATCCGTAGTGATTGTAGCGGGACATCCGAAACGCGAAATCCATCCGTCGTATACTGTCTTGGCGACGTCTTCTGCTGTTATTTCGCATAACGGGAATGCTTCGGGCCATCGGGTTGCTCTGTCTATCATCGTCAGTAGGTATTTGTGTCCGCTTGCTGCTGTACTCAGTGGGCCGACGATATCAATATGCAAGTGCTGAAAGCGGTCGGTTGGCGGGAAAGTGGACAGCGGACTCGATGTGTGTCGAACGATTTTCGCACGTTGGCAGTGTAAGCAAGCTCGTCCCCACTCCGCGATTTGCCGGTTCATCGTTGGCCAAAAGTATCGCTGCGTGATTAGCTTGCGAGTAGTTTTGACTCCAGGATGACTTATGTTGTGAATAGAGTTGAATGCGATGCGGCGATATTCTTCTGGTAGGTATGGTCGTAGGCAATCTGTTGATGTTTCGCAGTGTAGTTTTGTGCTTGATCCGGGTAAAGTAATTTTTTTGATTGTTAGATTTTCTTGTTGTGCGAGTGTTTGGATGATGTTGCTGTCTCTTTCTTGTGCTTCGGCGAGTTTTTCGTAGTCGATTGGCGATGGGCAGGAAATTGTTTCTATGCGTGATAGAGCGTCGGCGGCTGCATTCAGCGATCCACTGATGTGTCGTATATCCGTGGTAAATTCGGATATGTATAGCAGTTGACGTGTCCGACGTGGCAATTCGTTGCTTGTGTTCGTCTTGGTGAATGCGAACGTGAGCGGTCGATGATCGGTGTAGATAATTATTTCTCTTCCCTCGAACATCTTGCGGAAATGCTTCGTTGCCATGTAAATTGCTGTCAACTCGCGGTCGAATGTGGAGTAGCGTGTCTGTGCGTCGGTGAATTTCTTCGAAAAGTAGCCGAGTGGTTGCCATGCGTTGTTCACGAATTGATTAAGCGCGGCTCCTGCGGTTTTGTCGCTAGCATCGCTGAAGATCGCCAATGCCGCATGGTGCGAAGGATGGGCGAGTAAAGCTGCGTTTTTGATGCTGACTTTACATGCCTCGAATGCTTGGTTTGCTTCAGCGGTCCAGTCGATTTTTGTTTTATCTCGCTTTTTGACGTTGTGTAGGTATGCGTGTAGTGGAGCTTGAATAGTTGCGGCGTCCTTGATATTTTCTCGGTAGAAATTTAGCATGCCGAGAAAACGTCGTAGCTCTTCGACTGTTTGTGGTTTCGGGAAGTTGTTGATTGCTTCGACTTTTTCTTCGGGTGGTTGGATTCCTTGTTGTGAAACTTGGTAGCCGAGGAATTTCACAGATGTTTGGCCGAAGACGCATTTTGATGGGTTGATGGTGATGCCATATTCTTCCAGTCGTTGCAGTACTGTGCGTAGGTGTTGTTGGTGCTCATCTTCGTTGGTCGAAGCTATGAGGATGTCATCGACGAATGGGAATACGTAGTTTAGATCGCGTAGAACTTCGTGGATGAAGCGTTGGAACGTTTGTCCCCCATTTTTGAGTCCTGCGCAGATCCGAGGAAACTCGTACAGACCGAATGGCGTGATGATGGCGGTCTTCTCAACATCTTGTTCGCTGACAGGTATCTGCTGGTATGCGCGGTTTAGGTCGAGAGTTGAGAATATTTGCTTCCCGGCGAGTTGGTATGTGAAGTCGCGCATGCGCGGTATGGGGTAGCGGTCGGGCTTGGTGATTGCGTTTAGCCTTCGGTAATCTCCACATACGCGTATTTCCCCATTCTTTTTAGGTACGACGTGTAGTGGTGATGCCCAAGGACTTTTGCTTGGTCTGCAGAGGCCCTGTGCCATCATGTTTGAAAATTCTTTCTTCACAAGCTCGTAGCGGTGGGGAGCGATGGGGCGTGGTCTGCAGTGGAGGGGCGGACCGGTTGTCTCGATGAAATGTTCGACGTTGTGTTTTGGACTAAGCTTCATGGATGTAATTCTTGTTATTCCGGGGAAATCGGCGAGTATGTTGTGATATGATTGTTGCACGTCTATGCTACGAACGGTTGGGATGTCCGCAGAACAGATTTGTGCGTTTGTTGTGAGTAGCGTCTTGCCGTCGATGAGTCTGCGATTTTTGATGTCCACGATGAGGTTGTGGTACTTCAGAAAATCGGCTCCCAGGATAGGCTTCGATACGGCTGCGATGATGAATTTCCATTTGAATGAACGTCGGAGGTTGAGATCGAGATCGAGTGTTTTCTCGCCGTATGTAGGTATGACGGTGTTGTTTGCGGCGTACAGTTGAAACGGTAGTGGTTGCTCTTGCGTGCCTTTCGTTCTCGGTAGTACGGAAATATTTGCACCCGTGTCTACCAAGAAAGTGAGCTTCGTTTGCTTGTCTGTCACGAAGAGGCGGTGAGAGGTTTCGTAAACGCCAGCGTCCGCCACAGCTAGCGTTAATTTTAGTTTTCCGGCTGCGGGGCGGTGATGGGCTTGAAGCTGCACGGTGGCGTGCATTTCTTCGCGTCCATGCCGAAGCGGTGGTGGTAGTAACAGTACGGCCTGGGCGAACTGTTGCGGCTGCGGCTCTGTGACGCGTTTCTTGAGCGTGATTGGAAACGGCGGTGTGGTCCGCTATCTCGCTGGTTTTCGTATGGACGTGGATTTTCGTATGGTCGCGATCGGAGTTCGGCGATTTCCAGGGACAGTCTTCTGATTTCGGTTATTAAGTATTGCGGGTCGAACGGTGGATGCGGTGTGTATGTTGGCTGTTGCGGGAGCGGCGGCGGCGGTTGTAGAGGTGCGGGCACGGCGGGCGTGGTCGTGGGCGCGGGCGTCGCTATTGCGGCGATGTGCGCTGACGGCGTGTGCGACACCTCCATCATTCTGTCGGCGAGGAGAGCCAGATCGTCGAGCGTGGTCTTAATTTGGAACGCCTCGCTGACTGTGAGCACGGAGCGGACGTGGGGCGGTAGATGGTCCAGCCACATCATCTGTATAGTGCTCTCAGGAAACTTTTCTCGGTTGAGATTTTGCATCCGGCGTAGGAGTTGGCTCGGTTTTTGGTCGCCTAGCTCGACTTGTGACAGCAACTTCTTCGTCTGTGTGCTGCTAGACTCCTCGTACAGTGAGATCAGACGCTCCTTAATGGCCTTGTAGTAGTCCTTTTCTGGCGGCGAGTAGATGAGATCGGAGATGTTTTGAATGTCCTGCTTCTCCAGTTGGGCGATAACCATCTGCGCGAGTTGCGCCTGGCTTCGTTTCAGTTCGGCAGTAGCGGCTTCGAAACTGCAGAACCACAGTCGCGGTTGATCCCGCCAAAACGGCGGTACGCGAAGCGACAGTGATATGCCGGAGACTTCATGCGACGACGGTGCTTGCAAATCAGACGGCGCGGTTGGCTGCGTCTGAAGCTGCGGTGCTACGGCTTGAGGTGCAGGTGCAGGAGCTTCGTTGTTCATGATGTTTCTTGATTTTCTTCCTTTGTAGTTCTTGAGTCGCGGGTCACCACTTTAGGGAAGAGAGTTGGTTGTAGAGAAACTCCGTTGTGATGTCAGATTTGAGATAATTTATTTACACAATTTTGGTTTATTTTATATACAATATTTACATTAGAATTAGAGTAGGTAGCACCCAGCATGATGCTACTTGGTGGGGATACAAAATGGCGCTTCGATGGAGAGAGTGTATACATGTCGTAAACTGTTGCGGTTACGTAACACTCTGAGCTTGTGTGCGCGCGATCGCGCGCCTATAAATTAATGCGAGCAATAGCGCGCCGGCGCTCATCGTGTTCACTCGTCCCAGCGTGTCTCCTGTGCTTCAGCTCGAAGACTCGAAACTTGAAGATCGAAGATAGAAGATGATGCTGACTGAAGATATATTTATACAACTGTCTTTTTCAAGACAAATCAACCTGCTCTTTTCAGAGCAAACGCTCAGGCGTCAATCTCGCTGTTTCTATGGAAACAACGTCAATCAATCACCTTCTCTGTCGGTGGCGTAAAGATTAGCAATCTGAGATACGCAGACGACACCACACTTTTTGCTACATCGCAGAAGGAACTGGCAGAGATATTCCATAGAGTGGAGGTTGAGAGTGGGCTGGCTGGGCTAACCATCAACAAAGCAAAGACAAAAGTCATGAAAGTTGACAGGTCCGGCCAGCTCGCTCGGACAGGAGAAATCTCGGAATTGGAAGTCGTCAGCGAGTTTGTCTACCTCGGATCCCTACTAACTGATCAGGGTGGAAGTGAGCGAGAGATCAAAAGGAGGACTCAGATGGTCAAAGCTGCAATGAGCAAGATGACACGGATATGGAAAGCCAGAAATATCTCCAATGTCACCAAGTTGAGACTAGTCCGAACTTTGATCTTCTCAATCTTTCTCTAGGGGTCAGAGTCATGGACAATCCGCGCCATAGACCGAAAGTAAATAGATGCCTTTGAGATGTGGTGTTGGCGGAGGATGCTCAGGATACCATGCACAGCCATGAGGACCAATAAATCCATCCTAACACAACTGAGGGTGAAAACCAGACTGTCGACCATGTGCTACCAAAGGATACTTGGATATTTTAGTCATTTTGCTCGCCTGAATACCGACAGCCTTGACAGGTTAGTGATAGTGGGTAAAGAGGAAGGAAGAAGACCCCGCGATAGATCCCCGCGTCGATGGTGTGACCAAGTGACCGAAATCACTGGTCTTCCAGTTTCCTTTGCCCTGAAGGAAGCCGAAAACCGAACAAACTGGAAACAGCTAGTACACAATACAACGAAAAGTTTTCAGGGACACGACCTTCAGCTATGAAGTATACGACCAAGAAGATCGTAAATACAGTTTTCTTTTGGTTTTTTCCTTAAAATGCGTCGAAGTAAAAGTATCAGTTCGTCATTACCAGTCAAACAAAAACATTACCATTTACACAACAAAATGGTAATGATGTTGAACTTGGTTTCTTTGAGAAATTGACTCAATAAGACATAAAGAATTACCCCTTAAAGTTAAAGCAATTGAAAAAGTACACCCTGTATATGTATAAAAAGTACAAAGGGTTTTCCTCTTGTATCAAATTGGATATGAGATAAAATTATTAGGCAATTTTTACAAATCACTACTACTACTGCCTACTACTACCAGTTTTTTTTACATTATTGTGTATTTGGACAAAAAAATAATTTAGGGTGATGAAACTGTTTAATAGAAGCCTTCAATGTTTCAGTTACAAACCAAAGAGTAAAGTAATATATATGAAGTTACAAACACAGAATAGAGCCTTAAATAATGAATATACGCGATATGATCCGTTTAAATTGATTTATTTAAAAGGTTTATGTTTAACTTAATTTTCTTCTAAAATCTATACTAAACATTTTAATTAGAAGGTGCTCAAGCAATGCTTCATTAGTCATTACTTGCATCTTTGTAGCAAGTAGATAATGAATCATACTCGACTCAGACAATTATTTATCAGCTTTTGTTTTATTCGGGGACTTTTCAATTAATTTAAAAATTACATCATTTGTGTTGCCATGTTTTTATAAATAATTAGTGAAATATTAATTCAATGGCAATCTGATCAGATTAGCTAAATCTCATTTTAATAAAAAAATAAATGCAGTTTTTTTATTATTGATAATATATCAAATGATCTTACAGTAGAAAGGCGCTTGGAGGATTACTCCGAAGCATCTCTGAAGATGCTCCGAAATTCAACTTAGCGAATTCAAACTTCAAACGTTCAAAACTCGACTTCTCGGGATCAAACAACGAGTTCTCACTATCTGTTCTGTGGGACTATCTGTCAAATGTCATTGTCAAAGTCAATAAAGTCAACGTGAAGTCATAACATAACAGAACAATTACTGTGTTGCTTGATTGGTTAAACGTGAATGATTTTAATTCTTGATTAATACAGGATGATGAGATGAACTCATTAACTTTTTAATGAAATGGGTACCAAGCCTACATTATCAGATACGCCTTATCCCATTTTCTATTCTAGTAAGAGCGGGAAGTATGCTATGTTAATGTGCATCTGATGTCTCAGCTTGTCTCTTAATGGAATGTAGCAAAGAATTTAAGTACTCAATGTAGTGTAATTGGCCAGAATACATATTTTACGTCAATATCGCATTCCAGTAAGGAATATAATATGAGACAACCGATTGAACCAAGCAAAGAAGACTGTTGCAACAGTGGATGTAATCCGTGCGTCTTCGATGTCTACGAAAACCAGCTCAAATTGTATGAAGCCTTCTTAAAAAATGGGGATGTCCCTAATGTAGTGAGAGAAAACGCCATATCGCAATTAGAATATAATAGATTTACATTGGTAGCCAATTTGGAGTTGTGTTCACGTCACAGAATACTTGCTTTTAAAAGAACTGAAAGTGTTATTGGGAAAACCGTATTTTGGAATGCCGGTGACCATTTTTGAATGAAATATAACGCTACAGATGAAGTTTGTAGCAGGGCATATACCCCTATTCAATATAACATGAAAGATCATGATTCTGACTTTGCAATAATTGTCAAGAAATATGATAATGGGCTAGTATCTAAGTATATATGTGACATGAAACTAGGTCAAGAATCTTTATGGAGGGGGCCTTATGGAACTTATGAATTGGTGCCAAATAAATATAATAGAATAATCATGGTCGCACAAGGGACAGGCATAGCTCCATTCTACTCGATTATACATAACATTTTAAATAATGATGATGATTTTACTAAAATAGTGTTATTCTTCTGTTGTTCATCACCAGACACAATTATTTTAAGAGATGAACTGTATTCATTAAAATCTTATTGGAATTTCCAATACACTATCTTCATAAATATATCTGAGTGTGAACCTAAATATCAGGAACCCATTAAAAATAGAAAACTGGAATTAACAGATATAAAATCATTGGCACCATACTCTTTAAAGGACCAATTTTTGCTTTGTGGTTCACCTTCATTCATGGAAGACTTTAAAACTTTATTAGTGAATGAAAATTGTGAAAATGTCATAACATTTTAATTCATAATAAAGCATATGTGAACTTAATTATAAGAGTATATCTTTTATTTGCTTTTGTGTACACTACATACAAGCGATAGGATGAGGTGACCATACAACCTTACCCTATCTTTTTATAATCTTATAATTTCTTAATCTAATTATTAGATCATAATTATGCCTAGACACCTACCTAGCACTTGTAAGTGAAACCCGTTTTGGATAGCCATGGGCTAAGTTTCGCCCATGTGCGCATCTGTCGCAAAATCAATGTCACAAGCACAACGTCTCTGTTGGTCTCTGTGATTGGTTCGCAGATACGCACCTTATTACCTATTTAACCTTTTGTACGCCAAGTGGTGGAGCAATTGCACCATGCCCTTGATAAAATAAAGATATGCTCCAAAATCATTGAAATTTCGTCGCCATATGTCGTAATATGACGATCCAGTGATTAGTTGATTACCGCATTCACTGCTAGGGGGCGAGAACTAGGAATAAACTTGTATGACGGTGTTCGCATATATGCGTTGCTGGCAGTGTGTGCGTTAAGGCATGACCATGACTTCCAAATATCATATAACCAGAAGCAGTAAATATACAATAAATAATACACTAGAGATGTGATACAAATAGCAAAAAACTAATGATGGTGTTATTCTTTTACACCTCATTGCCATATTTAATAACGTCAGCAATTGTGTTAGGCGACTGTACTATTAATTATTCTGTGACTCTGTCCAAGAACCAAGAACGAACAGTCAGTCAGCAGTAAGTAAAATGATACCACAACCAACCTTTATTGTCAAGAGAAAATGCTTTCACAGATTATTTTGAGCGCGTTTTTCTTACTTTTGTTATGTTAAATTGATGCATTTTAATTGTACGTAGGACAATAACCTTATTTATATATCTTATAAATTTGTAAAACGCAGTTTTTTTTAATGATCGGCACGTTGTTTTCTATCTTTCTACCATATGTATCATTATTTAATGCTCGCAACACCATCGGTCAGATATGGATTTTTTCGCGCCGGCGCGAAACGTGTGTGCTCCGCTGCCGCTCTTTAGTCCATAATTCTTTTAATACCGATTTGTCGTATTGTTGTTATAGTATGATATGAAATCGCATAAAGTTGTAAAAAAGGAATCATATACAATGTGTCAAACGTAATGAAATAAAACAATTCCCAACCGACAGCTATATATTTTTAAATGGATTGAAGAATTTCATATCACTGCTGATAAACGGTGATATATTAAAAAAAAAATGGGTTCAATCGTGTTGAAGAGTTTATCAATCCTTTTAGGGGTGTTTTTTATATTTGTTGGAATTACAAAGTTGACGCCTTTTATTTCGAAGGAACTTCACAAGGATCTGGTGAGTGCATTGTTTTCTAGTAATAAACATTAAGAGGTCGGTTGGTGCATTGATTTTGTTACTGAGCGGTGTGGAATGCTATTTCGGTATTTGGCCTGCCGCCTAATTCTCGCTGGTCGGCCGAGCCGGCGGGTTGCGACAATGAGTGGCGACACGGTACCGAAACTCAATCTATTCAATTAATCATAGCCACATTAATACAGCGTAACAATGTTCCTTATTCGCAAGCCGTGTATCTCTGTTAATGCCAAGTGATTAAAATTAATGAGCCATGATTAACGGAATAGATGGACATCCAATACAGCGCGGCGGCGTTATTTACAGCTAAACTAGGAGCGAGTGCATGGCGATGCATATTTATATAGGCATGGACGCGCGACCATTGAAACTGTGTTAAATTTATTTTGGGTTTACATCATTCCTCGAAGCAAGGTCAAGTCAATGTTCGTTTACTGTATCGACTGACGCTAGTTTGCACGTGCGTTATCACACTCTCGCACGTATTTTAACCGAATGAGAAGACAGGCTATAGTATTCATCCCTGATTTGATCCGGATTCGAAGGACCATTCAAACCAAGATCAAAATCTTACGGTGACATAAAACTGTCGACGATCGCATTAGCGTAGAATAAGCGGGAACAGATGGCATACTAAGTTATTAATTACTAGCGACCCACCCCGGCTTCGCACGGGTGAAATACTATATTATACATATAAAACCGCATCAAAATCCGTTGCGTAATTTTAAAGATCTAAGCATACAGACAGACAGCAGGAAGCGACTTTGTTTCATACTGTGTAGTGATGAGCAGCTTTCATAGTCCATGAAATACATCCCAGGACCACGCCACATAAAGACAAATTAACGCCGTCAATTTACATTATCAATACGTTTAGCAAAAACCTATGAGCATAAACCGTTGATTGCAATCAGAAATTAGAACACCGAAACTGCAATTTAATGGCCGGAAGCTTAGCTTCAGTAATTTCCGTTACATTAGATTTTATGCGCTAGAACAAGCAACTGCCAGAAGTAGGTAATAAATCATGAAAACTCGTAAACTCTAAAGAGGCGTAGTGGAGGAGTACTTCATAATATTTGGCATTCCATGGGCTGTAGTTGAGTTGGCTAATGAAGACGGATAAACAATTCTCTAGATCGTTTTTAGGGTTCCGTACCCCTTTGGGGTACGTACGCGAACGCATCTTATGAACCCTTATAGCTAGACAGTTGATATTTTCACAGCTGATGTATTTCTGTTGCCGCTATAACAACATATAAAACAGAATATAATAAATATTTAAGTGGGGCTCCCATGCAACAAACATGGGTCGGGTGCGTTAACTTTTGTACCTCATTTGTATCCGGAGCAATACATAACCAGGTGCAAACTTAACTTAACCCGGACAGTTACGATCTGGTTACGATGGGATAAGTGTTTGTACGGAACCCTCGGTGCGCGAGTCCGACTAACACTTGGCCGCTTTTTTAGAAAGACGCATTTGGGTCGCGATTAATTACAGTTAAGTCATTACTATACATATAAAATATACGACCCCTCGATCCGCAATTCACAGGTTTGGTCCGCGATAGAAAAAGGTTGAGAAACCCTGGTAGGTATAAACTAGGTATATCACAATAACCCTTCATCCGCGTACGTAACCGGAGTTTCGTAACCAGTTGCGATAGAAAACTTTTTCGGTCTTGTTCGAAACCGGTTGCGAACTAAAACTATTTTGTTCTTATACGAAACCAGTTACGAACGAACACTTTTTGTTTTTGTACGAAACCTTTCGACCATTCATAGAACCAGCAAAGACTTTCATACTATAAAAGTTTTCTCTACTCTTCATATACTCGTTATACAGGGTTCTCACGAGGATTCCAAATCATTTTACCAGCGGATTCCTGAGGTCGTTAGGAGTAAAAAATGTTATATGAACCTATGTCGAAATATGATTTTTCGCTTTTTTATGTTTTCATTTTCATACATAATAAATAAACTACCCTTTCTTTACCGGTAAAACAATAAGGTGCTTTGGGGTAAAGTCGAAAATGGGGATAAGTCGAAAATCACACATTTCTACTAAACTGGGAACAAATTCTACGCTTGCAACGCTTGTCAAAACGCCATGTTTATCTCCTCCCCCGCTTCAGTTCACTTCGCATCGCTAGTCGTGAGGGCACTTGTGTTGCAGTCTATTAAATAAAAGCAGTGCGATTTTTGGATCTGCGGGGGTAAATTAGAACTAAAAAGAAATATGATTCTTAAACTCATATTGCATAAAAACCAGTTTCGAAATTACCCCACTTGCTTTCGAAATTACCCACTCCTTAAGAAATAGTATTCAAAATATATTTTTTTTAATTCTAATTTGTTTCCAAATTCAAGCAACGTATTGAAACGCTGTTTTCACAAAGTGTTGATGAATATATCCAATTTCGTAAAGATCTCATTACTTGGAAGGAATACTTCTTAGGTTCTGACTTACGAGCCCAAACCCTAACATACTCTACACTCACCTAAAAATATGTCGAATTTACCCCACTTTAGAACGAGCTCGCGACCTTATCTCCAAGCAAAAAGGTCCTAGAGAGAGAAAGGAACAAAGTTAAAATTACATTTATGGTTAAAATGTCAAAACTATGTTCCATGGGCTACACAAATGCATGGTCAATTTGTGCAGCCCATAGAAGTGTATAACGAGTATATGAAGAGTATAGACAACTTTCATAGTATGAAGGTCTTTGCTGGTTTTATGAATGGTCGAAAGGTTTCGTACAAAAACAAAAAGTGTTCGTTCGTAACTGGTTTCGTATAAGAACAAAATAGTTTTAGTTCGCAACCGGTTTCGAACAACACCGAAAAAGTTTTCTATCGCAACTGGTTACGAAACTCCGGTTACGTACGCGGCCGAAGGGCACAATAATGTATAGAGATCTAAATACTAATTTAATCGCGACCCAAGAAAAAATCAAATCACAAAAAATACTAAACAGCATACCAAGCTTTGTGATTTGAACATTTCTTTGAAATAAAATTGAGTTGCCTGCACACTCCCTGGGATAGGTTCGTGGACCCCAAGGGATGTTGGGAAACTCCGATGTATAGTTACTACAGAGGCTAAAAAAAGTAAAATGTGGAATGATAATAATACGTTTTGCCTCTAGAAAATTCAATCAAAATTGTTTGTCAAAGTTGTTGTTTAAGATTGCGAATTAAAATTAGACTGTGTTTGTGTTCCAAATTTTAATATAACAAACCGAAGCAGTACGGTACCTTGAACAATAAACAGAAGTAAATTCTGCCGTTATTCCGTCTGTTCCTCAGAATAAACAACGAAAATTTTAATGGACTGGCATAACATGTTTACACTATTTTGTTTCAGAGAAAGGAATACGTGAGATATGCCAAAGTGTTTCCATTAACCGAAACGTTAGACTTCAAGCTGCCGTCAAAATGGTACAGGCGGACCGTGGGGGCGCTCGAGATATTGTTTGGGCTCACCATGGCCTTGATTCCTGGCCGTAAGTCAATCGATCCCCTATCCTACCCTATTTGTAGATTAGTTATACCTCATGTGCTAACAAAAGGGCCTGAAGGGCTATTCCAAGTTTAAAATATAAAGTTACCTCCTATCAAATACAATAATATTTGAACTAGCAGTGGACACGACAACATTTAAC
Source organism: Apotomis capreana (assembly GCA_947623375.1). NCBI lineage: Eukaryota > Metazoa > Arthropoda > Insecta > Lepidoptera > Tortricidae > Apotomis > Apotomis capreana. The sequence goes on along the minus strand of OX392502.1, from coordinate 21,750,258 downwards.
GTCGAACTTTGGAGTGATCCCCTTGGTTTTGTTGGGTATTTTTGTCAGTTAATCTTTTGTAAATTTTAAACCGATTATTACTGAACTGAGGGATAATCCCCAATATGCAGAACGGTAGCGTCGTTTTTACCATCATATACCGATTACATTAGGTGTCATGTAATCCTATCTGAAAGTGCTTGCCCAAATTATGTGCGCCATAATGCTAGACGTATGTTTTGGACCTTACTAGCCGATTATGGTCGTGGAGTAGTATATTAAATTATTAATGGCTGTGTGAAAGCTCTCGGCCAAGAACAAATTTAAAGGGTGTTGCGCAGTCGCGGCTTGTAAAAAGTTGAAAGACAATACGATAAACTAACCCGTGTCCCGTCTTCCATGTTACAGATAAGATAAAAAACGCTGCGAACATAGGGCTCGTAGCATTGATGGTGCTTGCAGCGTACTCGCACATCATGGTGGGCGACCCCTTCGACCGTTGCGCGCCGGCGCTCGTGTTCTTCTTCATGCTGAGCGGCCGGCTCGTTGTCTGGTGAGTATATTTTATTTAGTGTCCGACCGAAACACGTTTTTCTGCCGAAACCGAAACCGAAGGTTCGGTTCTGATTACAGTTTCGGCCGAAACCGAACCTTTTATAAAAGTGATTATAGCGTTGTCTCAGCGGGCCGTTCTTTCTAGATCTAATAATGAATACAATGAAAAATTTCGCTGACCGATGGAGCTAAGTGTTTTAATTTCAGTTTGGACCAAAATTCTTTCGTATGCACTTCGTTATGTAAGTACGGACGATTGGATGCTTTTCTGTTCTCGCCTGGAGGTCGTATTTCTTAACCGATGCTCATGAAATTTTGTGAGTAGGTTTGATAAGTATATAAACCACCATCAATGCTACGAGCCCTATGTTCGCAGCGTTTGCATTTAGTACCTTAGATAATTTTTGTCAATTAGAGAAATTTAATAAAAGTGCAGATGGATATAGAGTGAGGTGGGGGTAGACAAAGTAAGAAAATTACAAATTTTAGCAATTACACAACAAACTCACGTTTCACTTTTGTTGAATTGATATTTAAACATTGACACTGGGTCTAAATTAAATTACTCAAAAAGTGAAAAGCATTAACAGCTGTTATACTGTACTGAGGCAGCGATCTGTTCAATGTAGATGGTACAAAATGAAACAAGGTTAAAAACCTAGCAACAAAGTAATTGATTGAGTTTTAATTTTTATAATTGCAATCAGGCAGCCTCGTAATGCTGATTCAGACGTAGGTACTCATTTTATTACATACAGTCATACACGCAACAATGACGAATCCTAAATTCGTTTTATGAGATAAGTAAACCTCCCCACTTTTATCCTCGATAACCAACAATATCGCAAAGTTGCACAGCGCGCTATGGAAAGGGCTATACTCGGTGTTTCTTTGCGAGATCAAATCAGAAATGAGAAGATCTGTGAACAAACAAAAGTCGCTGCAATAGCCCGACGGATTAGCAAGCTGAAGTGGCAGTGGACGGGGCACATAGCACGGAGAACTGACGGCGATGGAGCAGAAAGGTTCTCAAATGGAGGGCACGCACCGGCAAGCTCAGCGTGCGTGGGACGTCCACCCACAAGGTGGATAGAAGACCTGGTAAAGGTTGCAGCAAGCCGCTGGATGCCGGTCACTTCCAGATCGGCCGGTTGGATGCAGGTCGCTTCCAACCGACCGTTCCGGAAGTCACTCGGGGAAACCTATGTTCAGCAGTGGACGTCTTGTCGCTGAAATGATGATGATGAACCAATATCGCCGTCAATTTTGTTTGTAAATTAAGACTGGTTGTAAATTAAGAAAATTTGCGTTAAAAATTGCACTATGACTTGATAAATTCATAACAAAAACTAAATTAAGTAAATTTAAAATAAATGTAAATTATTAACAGCAAATCACCGCTATTTTGAAAATTTCTAAAAACTGAATCGAAGAAAAAATACTATAATACTCATCGAACATACTCACAAAATTTCATGCAAATCGGTTGAAAAATGCGACATTAAGGCAAGGCAACAGCCGGCAAGCGCATGGACATCCAAACATCCGGGCATATACGAAAGAATTTTGGGCCACGCTGACGCGACCCGACGGTACGATGTTGTAAGTATCGGCGCGGCCGAAAGGTTCGGCTGTTTTTTGGCCGAAACATGATTTTTAGGCCGAAACTGGCCGAAACCGAACCTTCGGTCGGTCACTAATTTTATTAGTATTATCTTACATTACAAGTGTATATAAACTATTAGACGACGCGTTTGGCTCGGTTGGTAGACACCTGCCTACTGAGTCGGCGGTCCTGGGTTCGAATCCCGGCCGGGGCCAATATTTGTGCAAAATATTTGTTCTTGGGTCATGGATGTTATCTATATATGTATTTATATATTATGTATATCGTCGTCTAGTACCCATAGTACAAGCTTTGCTTAGTTTGGGACTAGGTCGATTTGTGTATGATTGTCCCTTAATATTTATTTATTTATTTATTTTATTTATTTACATGACAGAGTTAGAAATGAAGAGGGCCGTAGGAGAGCCAAGGTCGTCGACATAGCTCAGTAGCCAGACTTAAAAGCGACAGTGAAAGGCGCAACGTTGCTCGTAGAACCGATGCCTGTTTGAGCAGAATGCTTCTTGAGTGACGACTTTATACCAGATGATTCAGTTTGGGTAATAGCCCCCTAACTAACAATGTTGAATGACGACCTGGCAGGGTCACTGGCCAAGACCATCGTTGTAGTTGTGGTGATCGTTCAGGCGGGCCATTGTCCAGCAGTGGACGTCTTTCAGCCGGCTGGAGCGCTTTTTTTTAAAGATAACCGCCTGGTGAAATCAACTTATATACGCCGGTCTTGTGCTTTTAACATGCCGAGTGGCAAAAACAACACCTCGTTGGGTGAGTTCCGCAGACTAGATTAAGAATGCAAACTCGAGAGTTGATGTGATTAGTGCCGAAGCCTGCCAAGAACCCACAGATCCTACCTACTGGTTTAGTTTAGTTAGCTACGTTAATAGGTGAGTGAGATTTCTCCTGTGTTCTGGGGTCAGGAGCTCGCTTCACCAAGCTACACAGTTAGGGTAAAAAGTATAAACAAATACCCATCAGCTGAGCTTGGTGAAGCGAGCTCCTTATTTCATAAGCACCTGCACATTACCTTACATGACAAACCTTTGAAGCCAAACATATTGACAGAATCAGTATCTACAAGCTTGAGTGGTTAACACTTCGAACGAAATGTGTGGTGACCGGATTTGATAAACATGTAGGTATATCGGACAATACCGTGATGCGGTGAAACGCCACTTTAATCGTGAACTCAAAAGTGAATGTCCCTATAGCGCGGCGGTGCAATGTGTGTGTGGACTCTTAGGTACCTCACAATCATAGATACTCGTTGATCTACGTCGAAGTAATTCATCATTTCTGATTCCTCTTTATTATAGGCAAACGGAACTAAAACTACTCGGTATCTCCGAGTAATAAACTAAAATGACGTAATGTTGCGTGTTTCGAAAGATAAACAAGACGCCAGTTTTATATTAATTTATAAAGACTAAACTGTTTATATATCCCGGAGCCTTAGGTAATAAATATATTGCGATATTTTCGTCTTTTATTAGGATCATATTTTCTTTGACACATGCGTAGTTAAAAAGAGAATTTACCTTCTGAATTTAGAACCACCTTCGCTGTTTTAAAATGTGCATAACAGACTAAATTTACATTTCTACATAAATTTCCCGCAAACATCAAAGGCAGTTAATATATGCAAAAGCTGAGCGTCTCCTCTACCGTCGACCAGGGGTTACATTAAAAGGTCATTAAAGCTAACCTCAAAGAGTTTCATTATCGCGTACTGAAGACAGTAATACCTTGACCAATTTTTATGCGATGTAAACAAGAGTTACGAAATAAAATTAGAGGTATCAGAAGCCGAACATTGGGCTGGCAGCGGGCCAGCGCAGGAATCCGCGATGACGAACGCGTGTCGCGCAAATAATACGTGTTCCAGTTGATTGCGATTCAAACTATGCTATTCATCTACCTATATCAACTATACCTGTGTATGTATACCACGATATGCGCGGCTGACGTAAGCCCGAATCATTGCTTCTCGAACTTACGGTGTATAGATGTTTAGTGGTCTGTGGAACGTCGCTGATCAACGAACAAACGTTCATTCCAACAAGTGTAATGCCTGTAAAGGAGCGCTTACCAGAAATTGGTCAATTCGAGCCAATAGGAAAAATAAGCCGTAACAAACTTATGGGGCTTCGGGCACATTTGGATCCGGATGACAGCAAAAATTCGCGAGCAAAATCTCAGCAAAACGATGTCTATCTAGTAACACCAAAAGTATGAAGCGCTCAAATAGGTATTATTCTTGTTTTCAGGTACCAGATCAGCCGCCGCGAGGAGATGGAGAAGAATGCAGCGACACAAAATGGCAACGGGCTCAAGAGAGACTAACTTGGGCAAATTAATTCATTTTTCTCACGAATTGCTTTCAACAGAACTCCGTAATAGGTTCAAATTGGAATTCAAAATGCATTTTGCATATTTTTAGTTACTGTAAAAAGAAGTTTTACATTACCTGCCCTTGCGACTTTATGTCACTTTGCTGTGATTTACTCTAGTCACTCGCCATTGTTTTAGTTTAGTTACCTCTTGTTTGCTACATCGATCAGACAACTGTTTTAAACCTAGTTCGAATAGGTATTTACAAATAAGTTCGGGCCGCGGCTCGCGATCAGATCACAGACGATTAACTCGTGCTCCCACTATCGACAGGAGTTATTTGTACCTAAAAGTGATATTAAGTTAAGCGATACCTAAGTACTAGGTTCATTTTGTGTGTGCGAGTATGATAGCAACGCGTATGTAATGTAGGTACTACGGTAACTGCCACTGTATATTATATTGGTAGGTTTAGATCAACTAATGCACAAAGTTAAATATTTGTTCACGCACCCTTACATTTTGTGGTGTCTGATTTGCTCAAAGGAAATACACTCGAAGGCGTATAAGCTATGTATTTGTATAATTTTGTTACCTTGGTGACGTCAATAATGTTAATAAATAACAAGAACACCGCGTATGTTCATGTAGGTATCAATATACAATTATATATGTAACATTATAGGTATTTATTCATCGTAACACTATGATTGATACCCATTTGAAACTTCACATTGACTGGAGATGACAAACCATTTAATAATCAACTGCAATTTTGATAAAATTAGATAATTGTATTATTTATTTGTGTGATGTGCGTGTCGTGTTTGGAGTGCGATTGTTATGAATAAATGGAAAGATAAATATTACCTTGTTTTATTTGTTCTAAGATACTATTGTCTTCGATTTAGGTCACGTATATTTGGATTTGTAGAGTATAATGAAACTCAAAATAAATTAAAGCTATTTTCAGTAGCATTATAATAGAAAAAAATTAGTAGCACTTGTTCAAGTGTTTAACCCTAAACTAACTAATTACATAAATAACACATCCATTACTTATTGTTATGCATTAAAATATGCTATATTAAGCATGTGTCGAAATAAAAATTATTTGTAGATTTTATAAAAATAAAAACATGCTAATTTATACATTAACAGTCTCTCAGACTCAACGTATGTAGTTCTAAAAATCTCAACAAATAAATATAAAGAAATATCACCTGCGTATTTACTTTGATTCCATTGCATAACATGCCGTATTTATTAGTTTATTATAGCGCTAAAACATTTTCAAGCGGGATCTCGTCCGGTTTGCAAAAGTTCCAAGGCGTTAGTGAGATTATTGATGGCCGTCTTGATGTCTTCGTAGTTGAGGGCGCTGCTCGCCCACTTGCAGTACTTCTGCGCTTTGGCTATCTGGTCCGGGGTGAGCTGCACCAGGCTGGCCGTGTTGTCCCCGTACAGGGGCGAGGCGGCGGGCGCGGGCTGCTGCGAGGGGTCGTACGGGACGAAGCCGCCGGGGTCGGGCTCCGGCGTGTACGGCACCGGCGGCAGCTGCGACGCCGCGCGCATGGCGAGGTTAGGGTCAGGTAACGAGTTGTTGAAACTGCTGGGTACTTGCGGGGGCGGCGTGGCGGGGTCCGCCGCGAAGCCGGGGACAGAGGGGAAGCCGGGGACTGAAGAAAAGCCCGGGACTTGCGGAAAAGCGGCGGGCTCGGGCGCCGGCGCTGCCTCCGAAGCCGGTTGTGTGTCGGTGGCACCTGAATCTTTGTTTTGGTCACTCTCCGACTGCAGCGGACCTGGAAAAAAATGAGGCACTATTACCTGGTGAACCTAATACTCATATCATAAGTCTTGTGCCCTCTCTATATAATTAATAATAATAATAAGACATTTAGTCATTGTTTTTAAGGTAAACATGTATACCTAATAGCAGTTGTATAGTATACAAAATAATGAAAAGGTAGATGACTCAGCTAATGCCAGTGGCCTGAGCCAATATGACTCTTGGTCACCGACGCTGTTATTCTGCCACCCCCATGACTTAGTAACTAAATACATATTTTTAAAATTTTAATTGTATTATATTGATTTAGTCACTCAAAAAAAGTTTCTAAACTTAGTTCTATACTTTAGCATTTATTGTCTAAATTAGTAGCAATGTTTCTCACCTTACTAGAAATAAAAGGCTTTTTTATTTTATTTTATTTATTAATAGGCTTTATTGCACAAAAAAAAACAGAATACAGGTGTCGCACTTAATGCCAAGTTGTATTCTCTACCAGTCAGCAGTTCTAGTACCTAACCAGTTTTTTGCAGATCCAACAAACATGCCTTACAACGTTCTTTAAAAACCTTCAGGGACTTACTTTTCCTTACAGGAGGTGGTAAGTTATTCCAGCACTTAGAAGCAGCGAATTTTAATTGAAACTCCATCAGGCAAAGGAGAATAAAACACCCAAGCCATAGCCTTCAGGTGGAGTAAATGACAGATTTTCGTGTGTCGGAGAAAATTTGAATAACATAAATAATACTCCATCAGTAATTGATTGTCACTTCTATTAATTAAATCAATTAATAAAGCTAACAATAAGTTACTGATGGAAAACTCTTGTTAAACTGGATTTTTCCCCATACATAGAAAACCAGGACAATATCTAAATATATAAAAGAAGAAACTGACTGACTGACATATCAACGCACAGCCCAAACCGCTGGTTCTAGAGAGTTCAAATTTGGCACGTAGGTTCCTTATAAGGTGTAGGGGTGCACTAAGAAAGGATTTTTCAAAACTCACCCCCTAAAGGGGTGAAATGGGGTTCCAAAGTTTGTATGGGGAAACAAGATTAGTTAGATTATTTTATTCGAAACTTCACAGGAGTATTTCTAACAATAAATGAGTAAACACGTGTTTCAGGTTTTTTGAAAATTCAACCCCTAAAAGGGAGAAATGTGGTGACAAAGTCTGAAAATCAGCATGGGTATTGTTTTTATGGTTTATCGGGTCGCTGATTAAGAAAACCGCAACGATATTAAAATCCAACGTGGCGGAAGTGAGTTACCATCTCCCCTGTTGGGGTGAAATGGGGTTGAAATGTCTAAATAATTAACCGCTGGTTCTAGAGGGTTCAAATTTAACACGTAGGTTCCTTATAAGGTGTAGGAGTGTACTAAGAAAGGCTTTTTAAAAAACTTACCCCCTAAAGGGGTGAAATGGGGTTCCAAAGTTTGTATGGGGAAACAAGATTAGTTAGACTATTTTATTCGAAACTACACAGGAGTATTTCTAACGATAAATGAGTAAACACGTGTTTCAGGTTTTTTGAAAATTCAACCCCTAAAAGGGAGAAATGTGGTGACAAAGTCTGAAAATCAGCATGGGTATTGTTTTTATGGTTTATCGGGTCGCTGATTACGGAAACCGCAACGATTTTAAAATCCAACGTGGCGGGTGTGAATTAAAATATGTTGGGGTTGAAATGTCTAAATGCTAAACCGCTGGTTCTAGAGAGTCCAATTTGGCACGTAGGTTCCTTATAAGGTGCAGGGGTGCACTAAGAGAGAATTTTTCAAAAGTCACCCCCTAAGGGGTGAAATGGGGGTCCAAAGTTTGTATGGGGAAACAAGATTAGTTAAGGACGTGAAATACCGTCTCGCCTGTTGGGGTGCGATGGGGTTGAAATGACTAAATATGAGTATGGGTGTAATTTTTATGGTTTCTTGGGACGTTAATTACGAAAATGCCACCGATTTTGAAATTTTATATTGTGGACATGAAAATTCTTGAAAGCATTTGCGCCAAATTGCAATTTAATCGGTCCAGTAGTTTTGACAGAATCGATTGTAACAGACGGACTGACAGACAGCTACACGTGATCCTATAAGGGGGTTCTATTTTTGTTTTTGAGTTATGGATAGAGACCCGCGTTATCCTAATAGATTAAAAAAATAGTATTTGGTGGGCATCTCGATCGTCGTCAATCGGTACCTAGGCAAGCGGCGCGTTGGGACGGGAGGAGTAATGATCGGGAAACTTCCTGCATCCGTAATAAATACATTCAAGCTTTTCAATAATTATGTTAAGCAATTTCAAAATTCTGAATTACGTTTATCTGACTTAGAATAATACATTTTTCATTCATCAACGAAGAGAACTCAATATCTTACAATAGAACATGACGTAACTTAGAACATGGCTTAGAATCATTAATGCAATCTCGAATATCCCAAGTCGATAAGCGGAGGCTCGGTACATTATAAAAGCTTTATACAAATAAAATGCACACATATCCCGGTGTCTTAGCTTCACTTCGAGTTATGAATTTTGAAGTGAACTTTATTTGGATACAGTAAAAGCTGAGATCGCTTGATTTGGATCCTGAAACCGTTCTCCGACAGTCGTTTCTTCGATGAACTGATCGCCGGCAGAATGTTTCGCTTATGGTTATTTCATCGAAAGAACTTTTCGTCTACGCATGTTTCATACATGAACTGTTCAACTACGACAGATTGGTTCGCCTACACATACTTCACCGGTGAGACTTTTCAGTGAATTGTGCGTTCACCTATGCACGATTCAGCGGTGGGACTTTTCAGCGACGAGTGCCTTCACCTATGTACGTTTCACAGGTGGTACTTTTCAGCGGCAAGTACCTTCACCTATGCACGTTTCACAGGTGTAACTTAACTTTCAAATCTATTACTTGTGCATGTGCATTAAGGTTCGAAAGTGGTCAATGGTTTTTAGTACACGCAGAACAAATATTCAATGGGAAATATATATAGGTATTTTAATATAATATACATATATATAAGTATATATACATACTACCCTACATTTCCGATAAGCGCAACTACCTACACATAAAATACCTAATTAAATTGACCGATCATAATCTTTATTTTATTCAAAACTTAAATACATGAATCGCTATGAATTGTCATCGCAAGAACTTGATGGTCAACCGACCCTAATTTCTGCAACTTTTGAGTTTGTCGTAAGATGGCGTTATGTCACATTTGTGTGTCCAAATTAAAAAACCGTTCAAGTGCGAGTCGGACTCGCGCACCCAGGGTTCCGTACAAACACTCCATCCTTAAGTGATTAAGTTAAGGAGATCGGTTCCAGAATCCTTGATTTGAGTGCTTGAGTTTTCGGTTTGATTTGTTAAAGTGGAGTTGTGATAACATAAAAAGTATTTCCCAGTAATATTAGAAAAGCGAAAGTCTGTGTATGTTTGTTACTTCTTCACGCTAAAACGGCTGGACGGATATGCATGAGGGAAATGCAGATTGCAGATACCTATCTTACCCTAACTTAACAAATAGCCTACTTTTAATCCTGAAAAAAAAGAGCATTGTTCCCGTAGGATGATGTATATTACGCGAGCGAAGCCGCGGGTTAATGCTAGTTACCAAATATTACTAACCAGGGACAGGTGCCTCTCCAGTTTTCAAGCAGTTGTGAATGTAAGCCGCCTTCCATTTGGCATATTTCCTGTTCTGGGCAGCCTCATCTGTCAGATCTCCAAATGTTGTCAGCACATCATAGATCATGCCGGCTGTGTAAAAGGCTTTCACCATGTTCCTGAAAAAAATCACACAAAATGAAGTGAGTACATTTAGAGTTATATAATAATAGATGTACACCTTACATTCCACTAAATTGTCGAAAGGGCCTCTACGCGTTGGCTTCGGCTCCGTGCACGCCTCCCAAAGGTCCGGGACACTATTGTCCCGTGAGCGGGTGCGACATATAATAATAATGAAGAAGAGGAGGTGAGGTCATTTCTCATCTGCTGTACATGGATGATTTTAAGCTGTATGCACCAAAACGCCAGGATCTGGTGGAACTACTGGGAGTAACTGAAACCTTCAGTAGCGCCATCAAAATGGAGTTTGGTGTAGACAAGTGTGCGGTCATGCATGTACAGCGGGGGAAAGTCGTAAATTTCGCGAACTTACAGCTTTCTGAGTCAATGTCCCTCAGGTCTATCTTCGAAGCTGAAACCTACAAGTACCTTGGTATGTCACAGTCATTGGGTATTGCGGACGGAGACATTAGGCAGGCGTTTAAGGAGCGTTTCTTTTGTCACCTGACAAAAGTACTTGACAGTCTTTTGTCCGGGTGGCAATACGGCGCGTGCCTTCAATGCTTGGGTGATGCCTCTGCTCACTTACTCCTTTGGCATACTAAGGTGGACTCAGACTGAGCTGGACGCCCTGGATACGAGGGTCCATCAGCTGCTCACTACACACCGCATGAGGCACCCACGCTCGTCACGTCAGTTATGAGAATGTACATCCCGCGTAAGTGTGGAGGCCGTGGCTTTTTAAACGCCAAGGACCTCCATAACCGCGAGGTGTGCAGTCTTAGGGAGTATTTCCTAAACAACGAGTGAGGGATTCATCGCGATGTAGTAGCAGTTGACAAAGGCCTCACCTCTCTCTCCTTAGCAAACGAGAACTGGCGCAGACCAAAGGTGCTTAGCACCGATGACCGCAAGGCCGTATGGAAGAGTAAGGAGCTACACGGGCGGTTCTACAAGGCCCTTACAGGGCCCGATGTAGATCTGCTCGCGTCGGTGAACTGGCTACGCTTCGGGGGTCTCTTCGGGGAAACCGAAGGTTTTGTCTGTGCAATTGCGGACGAAGTAATGATGACGAACAACTATCGGAGATATATCCTGAAGGACGGTACGGTCGACATTTGTCGGGCATGCCGCCGTCCCGGTGAGTCACTCAGGCATATAATCTCCGGTTGTTCTCATCTTGCTAACGGCGAGTACTTGCACAGACATAACCAAGTAGCCAGGATCATTCACCAGCAACTTGCTCTTCGATACGGTCTTGTGGGGTCTGAGGTGCCGTACCATAAGTACGCACCGATGCCAGTTCTATAAAATGGTCGTGCCACGCTCTATTGGGATCGATCTATCATCACGGACAGGACTATTGTAGCCAATAAGCCTGATATCGTGTTGGTAGATCGATCCAAGCGCCAGGCAGTGCTCGTCGACATTACCATCCCCCATGACGAGAACCTCGTGAAGGCCGAGAAGGACAAACTCAGCAAGTACCTTGACTTGGCTCACGAGGTGACCGCCATGTGGGATGTTGACTCGACGATCATTGTTCCGATAGTCGTTACGGCGAACGGTCTTATAGCGAAGAGTCTCGACAAACATCTTAAGAGACTCTCGCTAGATGGCTGGATCAAGGGTCAGATACAGAAGGCGGTACTCCTGGACACGGCGCGCATTGTCAGGAGGTTCCTCTCTCTGCAGCCCTAACCACCGGTAGCCTGGGCCCTGCCCCGCTGCCAGCGGCACCCTAGGTTAGGTTTTTTTTAGAATGTGTTTATATTTGTAATGTATTTTTAGGGTTCCGTAGCCAAATGGCAAAAAACGGACCCCTTATAGATTCGTCATGTCTGTCTGTCTGTCTGTCCGTCTGTCCGTCCGTATGTCACAGCCATTTTTTTCCGAAACTATAAGAGCTATACTGTTGAAACTTGGTAGGTAGATGTATTCTATGAACCGCATTAAGATTTTGATGTAAAAATAAAAAAAATAATAATAAATATTGGGGGCTCCCCATACTTAGAAATGAAACTCAAAAATTTTTTTTTCATCAAACACATACGTGTGGGGTATCTATGGATAGGTCTTCAAAAATGATATCGAGGTTTCTAAAATATTTTTTTTCTAAACCGAATAGTTTGCGTGACAGACGCTTCCAAAGTGGAAAAAAGTTGGTCCCCCCCCCCCTCTAACTTCTAAAATAAGAAAATAAAAAATCTAAAAAAAACATATGATGTACATTACTATAAAAACTACCAACGAAAATTGTTTTGAACGAGATCTAGTAAGTAGTTTTTTTAATACCTAACTTTGCACCTAATTTATATGGGGCGCTATACATACCAGGTGCAAACTTAACTTAACCACTTAGGGATGGAAAGTGTTTGTGCGGAACCCTCGGTGCGCGAGTCCGACTCGCACTTGGCTGGTTTTTATATTTTACTTTTTATATAAATTTATTGTAAAAAAAACTTACCCTAAGTATAAAAACGAATAAAGGGAATAATAATAATAAATAATAAATGTACTCAATCATATATGAAGATTGGGACCTTTATAAAATGTCAGCAGAATATAATAGGAAATCAGATGATAATGATTTGATAGATACTTAACACTCAACTGTATTTCTGCCACTCCACTGAAAGTTTGTACATAGAAACAATGAAACAAAGATATAAAAATAATAGCTGTGTACAAAGGCGAAACCTGTAAGGGATTTCTCTAGTTTATCTTTGAGCAAATGAGAGAGAGTATTAACCCACTTTCACGCTTACAATGAAGCGAAAAATTGGAAAATTTAACAGTTCAGGCAGGGTTCGAACCTGGGTCTCCAACGGCTCCAACCGAACCTGATGCGAGAGCCAGTGGTAGGTAAGGAGAGGTAAGAGGAGGCGCGGCAATTGCCTTTGCAAGGCGACCCGTCGTCCCGGCTAATGAGATACTTACTTTCCATAGTTTTGTTCTCTGTCTGCCTTGTCAGCAAATAAAAACAGCCTTAAAGCATAATTCTCCAGGTGAGCCTGTCCTGCTACTTCATTGGTGATTGCTTCATTATCTTTGAATAACTTTTTGGCTTCTTCTAGCCAATCCATAAGTGCTGATAATGTAAGAAACACACTAATTATTAATTTAATTAATTACAAAATAACACAAATCTATATGTAAAAATTCAAATATTTTATTGATAATCTGTTCATTATGGAGATGGGTCATTATTTCAGGAAAAATCTTAACAGTGCAGTGTAGGATTTGTACGGGCGTTCTTTGTATGCTGATCACACTGAAATGGTTTGGGCGCATAATGTCCCATACGCAGAATGTCCCTTTGTCCCTTTCGCAAAAGGGTGGGCAACGCGCGTGTGATGCTCCTGACGTTGCAAGCGTTCATAGGCGGCGGTAACTGCTTAACATCAGGCGGGCCGCATGCTTTGTTGCCACCGTCGTAGTATAAAAAAAAAAAAAAGGTCCCTCATAAATATCCCATTCCCAAAACATTACTTTTGCAAAATATCCCATTCTCAAAATGACCCTTCATATAAATTACATCCCTTTCACAGAAGGTTCCTTTCTCGAAATGTTCCATTTGCAATATTTCATGAAATATTTAGTTTGCAGAAGGTCCCATGTCCCGTATAAAGTCACAGTCAAATCTATTTAAGCTCTTTAGTCTACCTTTACTAAATAAAAGATAACTTACCCATCAAAACCTTAGTCTCTTCTGGGGTTTTCTTTGTTGTGACTTTGAGCCCAACTTGCAAGGCATGAAGTCTACACCAATAAGCCACCACTGGATCCCTTGTCTCATGCTCTGTTGCTACTTTTAAGTAATGCTGTATTGACTTCAAACTGGGCGGGCATTCCGGTATGTTTGCCATCTTTTTACTTTAGATGGTGACTGTGTTTATAATTATTCAACTGCAATAAGCAGAAGATTGAAATAGAAGTTGGTATTACTAAAACTTATACACAAGTAAAAAATGGGAGCCTTTATTTTATAAGTTAATTTCGTAATGCTTATCCCGTAATCTAGAAAAAAAGATTAGACATAATATTTACTACTCTTTTATTTCATACACTACATCACATACTTTACATCGGGGATAAACAACCAACTTACAGCTAGGAACGAGAATTTTAAGTTAAAAAACAGATGTATTCTTACCTATAGTTAGAAGAAGTTTAGTAGAACACTATTCAAATTTCTCATTGGATAAACAATCCAGAATTTACTTATAGACTGATTGATAAGAAAGAATAACACTAAAGATGATTAGATGAGAATAAAATAAAATTTATAGAATATGAATGACGTCAGTAATGAAATGAATGGAACTAAAACGTAGTCATCAAGGAGCTTATAAGTAAGACAACAGGAGTGCGAACTCAGAATAAGTGTTTACACCAAATTAAATCTTATTTTAAACGCATAAAGTATATTTTACAGGTGAAGGGGTCACGGTCAGACAGAGACAGCTCGCACATAGGTAGTGTGTCTCTTTCTAATATTGCCAGTCACAAAAAATAGTAATAATTAGTAGTTTTCAAATAAAATGGTAGTTATTAGTAGTTTCAATTTTTCTTTAAATTAACACTATTCACTTCAATAATTAAACATTTTATTCGCTAAACTTTCTTACGCGTCACCAAAGAAACTAACGGAAAAATTATGAGCGTTATACAATCCGTTAGTATATAAAAATAATTTTATGTTAGGGCAGGATAAATGCTTTAAATTTGAAAACTTATTAATATAATTGAAAACTGTCAGCATTTTTACAGTGCTTATTTATTATGCTTAATGGTATCTTTTCTGATTATTTAAAAAAATACATTCTTATAATTGCATCATGGTAAGTAACTGGAATTAAAGGTTGCAAAAGGAAATCTTTTGGTGGCTGTAGTATATTTTTTCAGGTAATATATGGTATCGTATATTAATATGAAAGCATGTCAAACTTTGATAAAGTACTAGATCGATGCAGAGTCAGCCACCGGCTAAGCTTGCACCATAGATTGGAGCGGTTTTTTTTTTTTTTTTCGAAATTTTCTCTTCGTCACGACCTAGCGAAATTTAATTTGTACATTTTAAAACAAAAATTTCTAAAATCGGTTGAGAACTCGCTGAGATCTGCGCATTGTTACAAAGTCCATTCGAGTCGATCCATGGGAGCTTCGCTCGCTTCGCTCGCTTCGCTCGCTCCGCTCCAACTAATAGAGTACTTAAGTACTAATCCCAGCGCTAGAATTCTTTTTAAAGAGCTTGCGAAACGGCTCATCGACACCACTGGTGACCAAAGGGCTGGCAGCTTCCTCGCTCAGCGTCTTAGTATAGCAATACAGCGAGGTAATGCTGCCAGCGTCTTTGGTACAATGCCACGGGGGCCATTTTTAGACTTAGTTTAGATTTAGTTTTAGATTTAGATAAGACTTATTTTAATTGCTTATTGTTTATTTTGTTGTGAAATAAATAGCGTTAGTGAATCACTAATAGAGTGACAATGAATTTACAAAATTACCGGATAATTCCGATCTACATATGTTTTACTTCGAGAAATATTATTCGTACTAAAAACAATCTGAGCATTGCCCTATTGCAGTAATGTCGTTTTTAATATACTACGATAATCCTTCGCTATATAAGGGTGGTTAATAGGCGTCAAAATTTCAAAATGGTCGTAGTGAGCTGAAATTTGGTATGTAGGGGGTTTTGGGCCCCCTGATTCCAAAAAACTTTTTTCTTCTCGCATAAAAAAAATGTATGGGGATTTTTTTAAAAGACCCGTATCTCGTAAACGGTTAGCTCAGGTGGGAGTGGGAGGTGCTTGACCAAATGTCCATAGGGGGCCTCCACCCGAGCACATTCGTGAAAAAAAAAAATCGAAATGGCGACATTTTTTATTTATTTCAAGTTGGTGCTTGGGGGTTGAAACTCGGTATCGGGGGGCATTTGGGGCTCACAAATATGAATCTGGAATCGGTGTCCGAAAATTCGGTCAAATTCGGAAAATATCGGAAAAACAAGATTTGTATGGAGATAATTTCAAATTGGCCCGAAGGGGCTGAAATTCAGTATCAGGTGGTTTTTGGGGACCTCGAGTCGGAATCTGAAATCGAATTTAAAAAATTCGGTCAAATTCAGAAAATATCGGATAACAAACTTTAATATTTTAGTTCGACCGAGGGCCGCAGGCTTAAGGGTGAACGTCCCCCCACGAGGCCGCAGGCCGAGCTCCGTGTAGCACCAAAGGTGCGGAGCGTCCCAGACACGGCGTAGCGCGCGAGCGAGATGACCCGAGCACAAATATTCGAGTTCATCATACAAATATTTGCCCCGGCCGGGATTCGAACCCGGGACCGCCGGCTCAGTAGGCAGGTGTCTACAAACCGAACTTGTAATAAAATGGAGTAAGGATGAGTCCCTCTTTATTGCTAAATATTTGGTTACCCCAGCAGAGTGGGACAAACTGCCCCCTTGGCGGCTTTCTTACTTGGATCGTTCGAATGAAGCAATGAGCAGTCCAGGTATACTATAGTACTTACTAGGTCCATGGTAGTGATTATATTCTCTTTGAATGGAACGAATGAATGAATGATTTATTTTATTTCATCACTGTCATAAATACCATAGACAAAATAATGAATCTTAAAGGCTGCCATAGACGACTGGACTACTTCGCGATTTGGTACGATTAGAGCTATATTGGATCGTGTGAACACTCAAAATCATAAGAAGGTTCCAGACGAAGCAACTGAATTGGCAACAATCTCAGCCAGAATAATTTTGGCTGCGGGTCAGGTGGTAGACAGAATGGGATCTTGTGATTATAGGATCAGAGGTACTGATGGGTCGTTGATGCATAGGCACATCGAACAACTGAAGCGTCGATCTGGTCACAGACAGTCGCTTGTATATCCGACATCGGGGTTAGAGCCCGAGTCCGATGTCAGGCCAGCAGAGGTCGCTGTAGAAATCGTTGAACCCAGCGTTCAAGTGAGCCCAGCGGAGCAACCGGCGGAAGCGACGTCAGTCACTCCCGTGCAGCCGGAACAGAGTAGTGTTACCTCACCACCCGGGTCTCCTGAATTTCAGGACGCGTTGCCCACCGTGTCAACTTCCATATTAATTAATTGATTATTAATAGAAACATGTAATCTCACCGGCTGATAGTCGTTTAAGCACAAGTGATGGAAATTTTCTTCTGGGAGGATATCTTGCAGTCCCTCTGCACCCTCATCTTCCTCAGCTAGCCCAAAATGTACTCTGGCTCGTCCAGCCCACGATTCTGCTCGCTGCTCAGGACATACCCGGCGCAGATGCCCAATCCGCTTACATCGGCTGCACTCGTAGTCTTTGAATCGGCATAACGCATAGCTATGACCAGTGGACCCGCATCCGCTACAATTGCTGCCATCCTGAGTTCTTCCACTGATGCTGCGCGCTGGTCGCCTATTTGGCCCGACCGCGCCGCCGCCGCCGCCGCGCCTCGTCCCACGCACACCGTGCGCACCGCCGCCACGTCCGCTGCTCCCAGGCGTTGTTAATCGATGGCTATCTGCCGCAGCCATTGCATAAACTGGCTCGCCTTCCGCTGTGGCTCTTCTAATGCCGGTACTTCCCGCCGTACTCTCCACCGCCGCTGAGTCCCGTTCCGCCGCCTCCAATGCACAGGCTATTTTTACGGCATTTGCTAAAGTCAGCGTATCGTTTTCGGCAAACAAACGCTGTCGTATAAGATCACTTTTCAAGCCGCAGACGAACTGGTCTCGTAAATTATCATTTAGGCTTCCCTCGAACTTACAAAACCGAGCAGCTTTCTTCAGTTCGGCCACGTATACGGAAATACTGTCGCCTGCCCCTTGTCGCCTTTGACGAAACCGATATCGCTCGGCAAGCATTGATGGCGCCGGTTGTAAATGGTTACTAAGTAATTGCACAGCTAAGTCATAACTTAGGTCTGATGGTTTCTTTGGGCTTGACAGGGTTGATAGTAGTTCGTATGCCTCGTCTCCCATAACCGCAATTAATGTAGGCAACTTGAGTTCTGGTTTTACCTCATTTACCTTGAAGTACATATCCAGGCGGTCAATATACGACGACCACGCTCCGGTCTTAATGTCAAACTCGCTAACTCTTCCGATCGACATTTTTTCCGATTTTTGTTATTTTTCTCACCAAAATAACATTCCCGCGTTAATTCGAATTATCCTCGTCGCCACTGTAGTGTTCTGGAGTCCAGGAATAGGGAATCGGGGAATAAATATAGTCTGGCAAAAAAGAGTAGAAATTAAAAAGTGGCAATACCGTAGTGACGTCCCTTTCTAATCCATCTAAGGAAAAGGGGACGGCACTACAGTATTGCCACTTTTTAATTTCTACTCTTTTTTGCCAGACTGTACGGTTTGACTGGCGACCGCAGGAAGACATGCAAACTGGCATAATTCTAAACGACTTATACGATTATCTATGTTTCTATCTAGACACGCGGCAGCGTGTCCAGCCAAGTTCACCGCAGGAACTGGCGAGCAGCAGCCGTGTGTTATATTACACGAACCGTTTGGAGCCACTTTTGACCCCCCAATAACTCCAAATCTATTTAACATAAAAAAATGAAATTTGGCTTATGTATTAAGATCCTTTAGAACAAGTAGAACCCAAAATTTCATTAATATAGGTTAAATAGTTATTGAGATATTAAAGTCCAAAAAACGGTATTTTTATCACTGACTGACTGACTCACTAGTAATCAAAAACCTAACCCACTTCCAGGTGACCTAGAAAGGTGAAATTTGGCATCCAGCTTAGTAATTGTGTGTGTATACATATAAAAATCGAAAACAGTGATTTTTTTATGTTTTTTTATTATTATTATTATTGATGGTTGTTGCCTCAGAACTCTGTCATTTTTAAACCGATTTGGAAAATTCTTTTTTTGTTTGAAAGATATACTAGAATAGCATATACACTCACACACACACACTTACACATACATGCACATAAAATCCAATACGTACTAACCGTTTTGGAAAATTCTTTGTTTGTTCAAAACTTTCAAAAGATGTACTAAAATAGCACACAAAACTAATTAACAAATAATAATTAAGTAATTTACACATAATAATTTCTGTACAAAAAGTAATGATATCCCATCAAAAACATAAATGTAAAATGAGAGCCAAGTTCAATATCGCGTGCACTTCGCCGACAAAAGAATTGAGATCTGCAAGGGCGCCAAGTTCTTTGCCCTAAAATTTTTAGATACAAGGACATGCGACATACTCAATGCATTTATTTTACTTGGGGTGTAATTCAATATCAAGACTTGACTTGGCTAGTTTTACAATATAAATTTATATTATAAATCAAAATCAATCAAATCATTAACCTATTTTCATAAAGGTAAGTACGCAAGTTAGTGTACGTCTTGTTACTTATACTGTTAGCTTGATAATGAACTATGACTATGTTACTTTTATAAAATTTAATTAATTTGTGAAAACTAGCCAAGTCAAATCTTGATATTGAACTACACCCCAAGTAAAATAAATGCATTGAGTATGTCGCATGTCCTTGTATCTAAAAATTTTAGGGCAAAGAACTTGGCGCCCTTGCAGATCTCAATTCTTTTGTCGGCGAAGTGCACGCGATATTGAACTTGGCTCTCATTTTACATTTATGTTTTTGATGGGATATAATATTTCGTGACAATAATTCGGCTGTGCTGGTCACATTTTGTTGGGGTGTTGACGGAAATAGTGTCTTACAAACGTCAACGTCAAGTCAAGTTCAAACTTCAAAGTCAAGTCGCAAATGCGTGATTTGTTTTAGTACAATAAAGCATTTTCGTGAAAATCTAATCCATTATTTATTACTAATTACAAACAAGTTATTACAATGCCGTCAAAGCAGAGAAAAATCGCAATGATGGGATACAGATCAGTCGGTAATATGAAGGTTCCAAAAATTTTGCGTCTTATCGTTTTGACGTTTAATTAATTTAACAAAAAATCTTGCAGGTAAATCGTCTCTAATTATTCAATTCGTGGAAGGACAGTTTGTGGATTCATATGACCCGACAATTGAAAATAGTAAGTAGAATTCTTGCTACTCCTCCTTTCTTAGTGCCATTTACCATGTGATACAAAGATTTGGCGTGTTTACTTTTTTTTAGGTAACAATATTAAGATCCACTTTCTTATAATTTATTTTGAAATTAATAATTATCTTTTTAAAACTATTTAGCTTGATGAAGAAATATTGTTTTACGTACTACAATGTCTAAGATTTCTCTTGTTCTTTCAAAGCATTCACAAAGTTCATCCGTCTGAACTCAACTGAGTATGAGGTGAAACTGGTGGACACGGCGGGGCAGGACGAGTTCAGCATATTCCCACTTCAGTACAGTATGGACTTTCATGGCTATGTACTGGTGTACTCAATCAACTCCAGTAAAAGCTTTCAAATCGTACAAATCATTTATGACAAACTGCTGGACATGGTTGGAAAAATTCAGTACGTAAATATTTTGTTCATTTGCTTATTTTATAAAAAAGTGTAGTTTACATTCACATACACTAAATTTTTTGGCACTGATCTTATAATTGTTAATATATCTTACAGCAGTAGTTATAACAACCTGCAACAGTAATAGTTTATTTGGTTCTTTGGTTTTGTTGTTTACTTTTGAAATACATAACTACTTACTTTTAAAGCCTGTTACTACATTGTTTTGAAGTTCTAAGAAGTCACTTTACTTTCATACCTACATTAAAATATTACTTATCATTTGCAGTGTACCCATAGTATTAGTTGGCAACAAAACTGATCTCCACCTTGAGAGGAAAATCAGCACCGAGGAAGGCAAGAGATTGGCTGAGAAGTGGAAGGCTGCCTTTGTGGAGACCAGTGCTAAACGGAATGAGGTAATATAACATTCATATACATACATACTGTTAGTTGAATATATTAAGAACATCACATAAATTGCTGATCTTTGTGCAGGACACAATGTAATTCAGAACATCCACACAATTCTATTTTACAAGCTTTTTATTAACTTGCATGGTATGTTTAAAGTATGTTTGTTCGAGTGAAATCTTGCAACTCAATTTTGAAGCAGATATCGTCAACCGATTGAGCTGAAATTTTGCATACTTACTTAACTTTGATGACAATACAATAATATGGTACCATGGGGCTGATCTGATGATGGAGCCGGAAGGTGGCCATAGGAACTCTATAATAGAAAACGCAATCCTACCGAGCTTGGGCTCTTTAGAATCGTTTCAGTGAGCATTTGATGGATATCCAAAGAAAAGTACAGTCGGCTATAAAAGCTTGCCACTAAAATGACATTTTTGACAGAAACTTATTTCTTCTCCAAGGCCTTTTTTATGTATGGTATATAATCACACAACTATTATTATTTATTGTACCCATGTGTTTATGTGTGTATTGTACCCATTAAAAATACATACATAACAAATAATATTATGTGCAAATGCAAATCTATTCATATTAGGGACTAGATGATACAAGCATACATATTATTACAAGCTTTTATTTAGTTTTATGGCTTGCATGTAGTTACCCATAAAGATGAAGTCAGAATTAATGAAATCTAATTAAATAATAAAATTTATTGAAAAAAAAAAAGAACAATTTTTTTCACCAAAGTAGTTGTTTTCAATCCACACACATTCTTTTTCCTTCCTTGAAATGGAGGTAAATTCAGTACTAATTATTAATTTCGGGATATCCCCCAACATTGTAGATGACATCCGTATGTAATCTAGAAGAAGTTCCTTGACCCTTGACTCTTTGGTTGTTTTTCTCGCAGTAAGAGCGGTCATAATTGAGTTGAATCATTGACGAAAATAAATCATCTCAGCCCTGAGTCCCGCCAGCATAAAATACCCGCAGCAGCTTACAATAGATGAAGTATTTTTCTGACATAAAACTTCTTTTTGGGTGGCATAATACAAAAAAATAAAATGAACGGAATTTAATTTTCAGTCGGTGACAGATCTGTTCCACGCCATTCTACTGGAGATCGAGCGCTCGGACGGACACATAAAAGAAAACAGTAATGGGTGCGTGTTGTGCTAATGAACATTCATGAACAATGTGCTTTTTACTTAAGCTGAAGTGAACTAGATCTAATTTTAGATTATGCCTAGCTCATACAATAGCAATGGTTGAAGCATTCATTTGAAAAGCATAAATGTGTGAGCATAAGCCTGTACATTTTGTTTATAATTTATGCTTTTTATGCTCTTACCTCATAAATTGATTGACCAGTGATTAAAATAGATTTATAGCTGGTAACTTGCAGAAAGTTTCACGGGAATAGAATCCCGAGTAAACTCTGTTGTACTTCAGAGCATAATGTTCAAATTTCAACACATTCAACCCATATCTGCTGATATACAGAACATAATATTGAGAATATAAATTGTACATATTGCATTAAATGGATTATTTGTTAGGTACATACATAGTTGTAGCATTTTGTTTTTGAGAGGATGCATTTAATTTGGATTACATAGTTTTTATGGTAAGTGCTTACAAAATTTCAAAAGATATCTTAATAGCTGTAATAATTTTACATAGTTTCCTCAGATATTTGATACATTAAGCACTATTGGTAAACCTATAGCCATTAGAAATTGTTGATTGGTTCAACTTTGTATATTTCATCAGATCACTTGTAAATCTAGATAAAGTTTTGACCTTCTCCCTGCCTAGCCATGTACAATAAAAAAATTGATACATCATCAGCCAGAATCCATCAACTCGGGTTGTTTTCCTGATTATTTTCTTGTCTGCCTGCGGTAAAGTGAGATTGGGTAAAATAACTATGATAACCTCAGGTCAGTTTAAGTTTAAAGATTTTTGTTTTGTTGGCGGATTAACATTCTACTTATACATATTTTAAATTTGATATATCCAATCAATGAAATGTGATTTCACTACGAAAACTTTATATGAGTGTAGATTTAGTTGCTGCTTTTTTATTTAAATATGAATGTGAATGTATAACATTTATACACAAACACTGGTGAAACTAAGTGGGTAAAATTGTTGGGTTTACACAAGCTTAGTACTTGTGTGTGTGAGCTTTACTTAATGCTCTACTATAAGACTTGTTTTGAGGTGTGATCACCCTGGCATACATATTAGTATGGCAGAGGGATCTCTGCTGCTGACTGTACAAGTTGTGAAAACACGGAGCTAAGCGACGAGTACTAAGGTCGTGAAAACGAGGCATTATACACGTTTGTGAACATTCGCAAGTAGCAAAAAGCTGCACAAAAGCCTATGCAGCGATTGTAACTCTTGTTTCAGCTGTATATGGGTTGTATAAGCGCTTATACAGCCTACAGCCTACGTGCTACTTGGGTTTAAAGTAGCGTACTCTTCTATTATAATTTTACCAGCTCAATGTATTGGCTATGCATATGAAAAACTAAACAAAAATATTGTTTGATTGTAATATAATTTTACGTAAAAATCTGCCTGGTGCAGATCCCTTGTTTCATATTTATAATTGGGTGCCTCCTATATTATTATAATTTAATATTAAGTTGGTAATATATTTTACTTTGATAATTCATCTCTGAAAGCGATGTTTATATACCTAAGGGTAGTTTATACTTTATGTATGCAGCAATTACATTGTCATGTCCAAGTTGAACTAAAAAAATACTTGCGCGGCAACACTATTTTACATGATATAAATTTTAATATTAACGCATAATTAAAGTTTTTAATTCAACTTTCAGTAACCAAACAACCAACCGCGGAATAAAGAGATATTTATATTATGGCTAAAAAGATAAATGTCTTTTGAAAAATATCAATAGATGTCGTTACTCTCAACGGCCACTCTGCCATGCATGCGTGGTATTGATAATGTCTGACGACGGCAACGCCATCCATTGATATGGCTTTTCCTATGGACGCGTATAGTTGAAATTTTGTAAGCAATCCGGATTCCATATAAGAGACCTTATCCCTTTTAAAATGCTGATTGTTTTACACATTTTTCTCTATTATCAAACATGTTTCTTAACATATTATTGATGTTACAGGGCTATTGGGATTTTTGGTATATATTTTAAACCTACAGTTTCAATTTTTCATTAATAATCTTTGTTTTAAAAACTACTCAAAATAACAAAATTCACGTGGAAAATTATTTTTACAGCTTAGTTTCGACTGCACGCAATTAAATAATAATAATAACTAGGTCGATGCAGAGTCAGCCACCGGTTAAGCTTGCGCCATAAATTGGAGCGGAGTTTTTTTTTTTTTTCGAAATTTTCTCTTCGTCACGACCTAGCGAAATTTAATTTTTGCATTTTAAAATAAAAATTTCTAAAAACGGTTGAGAACTCGCTGAGATCTGCGCATTGTCACAAAGTTCATTCGAGTCGATCCATGGGAGCTTCGCTCGCTCCGCTCCAATAAAAACATATTTCTCAACCAACATGGATCAGTTTTTTTAGTAATTAAATAAGTACTTATAAACTATTGTTAGTAACATAGGTAGTTATTTAATTATAATTATATCAATGAAAGCATGAAATACCTAGAACGTGGGGAAAAGTATTATTCACTTCAAAAAGTTAGTTGAAAATATCAATATATTTATCATATGAAAAAAAGAAATTTTAAAAGGAATAAGGCCTCTTTAGAGCTTGTCTACATTGCTAGAAAATATTGTAAGAATTATTTCTTAAGTCCGAATCTACTTACTTTTGTTACTAACCTGAGAAACAATAGCGAAATTTCAACTAAGGGCCCGGCCACGACTTCGGTTTTAGCGGCGAGCGGCAGCGGTGCGTGGTGCGTGTGTCTCGCTCACTCGTATGGCCGCCGCGCTCGGATCTCTCGCTCCCCGCCCGGCCGGTTGCCGCCGAAAGTCGTGGCATGTCCGTAAGATGTAGTCACTCTATCACTTCATATATATCATGTTTATTTCCTTCTATAACTAAATCAAACTATAACAAGCAACGACAACTTCGCTTGCAAAGATCAAATTATCGATGTTATGTTGTAACTGTCGCCTAGGATAGGTAGGTATAGTTTCTAATTTGTGTGTAAATATCATAAAGTCATGGGCATGGGCAAAAATAAGAGCAATGATGTAAATGTAGCGCGCACAGTGCCTTTACCATGAGTTAACGTGACCGTATTCGCTAGCGACTGGTAAACGATTGTATGGAGAATAGTACCTACAGCGCCCTTAGCGGAACAGTTCTCCATAGAAATCGTTAGCGAGTACGGTCACTGTAAACTCGTGGTAAGGGTACAGTAGTCCAAAGAGGGTTGGTTAAGTGTACAGTAGGATAAGGAGTGATGTGACGTGTATGGCTCGAGGGTATTCCAAATTGAGTGGTGTGAACTCTTGTTGGTGTGATAATATGTTCGTTCATCGACCTGCTCGTCTAATAAGTTGCTTCAAAATATTATGAATTAATCTTGAAAAGAATGTCATCAGATTAATGGATAATACAGATCAACAATCATAGACAGCGGTAACACGCAAATTCTGGCGTCAGTTCATTCATTCTGGCCTGAATGACGAGAGAATGATCGTGTAACCCTCGGACTGACAGTCCAGTCTGGTGAAAATAAAATATTTAATTCAATAAATTTTAAAATATTTAGAATAGCGCCATCTCTCTCGCAGTCTTCACACTTGCTGTAAAGCAATGAGGACAGGGGATCGTGCGTGTAAAGCGCACATACTAGGGTATGGCTAATGCGCATAAGCATTTCAAACACATATGACGCAGAGGGCGCTCCAGTAGCGAAAGAATAGGCTAGTAGACCCAGTTTTGAAATATATTTCAAATGGTTAATATGATCTTACTAGCTCTAAAAAAATGTCTTGTATTTTTGTGAAAGCTAGAAAGCTAATTTTTATCAATTGAAAATTTGAAATTTCATGAACAGAACGCCGTCCGCCATTTTTGCCTTTTGCTAATCTGTGGCGTGACGTAGAATTACCTGTAAATATTCGAAATTTGACCGTCGTATGACCATTCCGCTCACTCCAATATACTTTAACAGGAGATCGAGAGGGACGGCACTATTCGAAGTCGTCAAAGTAGACTTTCAGTTTTGTTTACATGACCGATGACGTCACTATCATAAGCGAAAATGGCGGACAGCGTTTTAAGCATTTCAAAATACAGATTAAAAACCATATTTTCAAATTCAATTTTATCAGCTATCTTCACTTTTATGAATTGAAAAATATATATTTAGGTTTCCTTTGCTAAATACTATACGGAATGAACATTAGTTTATTACAATTTGACATGAGTCAACTAGCCTATTATGGAATGAAAGATTTGGTGTGATTGACGTAGGTAGCGATCTAATAGCTCGGTTGGGAGAACAATACGCCGGAAACGTAGAGGTCGCAGGTTCAAATCCTGCTTAGATAGTAGTAGATCGCATTCAAGTTTTGTTTTTTAATTTACCTTTGTCATTATTTATACAAATAAAAAATGTGGTAAGTATTTCCACATAAAAAAATTGAATCGATAAAAATATTCTATAAAAATATTTAAAATATTTTAAATATTAATATTCATCCGTTTTTTAGTCAGTCTGAACTGACGCCAGAATTAGCGTGTATCCGATATCTTACGGTCGCGAGGGGCGCTCTGTTAGAGTAGCATAGGAGAGTGGTTTGTTGGTTGTGGTTCCTGTTGGAGCTCCTACCTTCCATTACCAGCAGTAATAGGTATGAGCAGGACAAAGATTAGTCGTAAACATTCGTTCCTGTATTTTGCAACTTATATAGAATCTGGTCTACTTCCAACTGCGAAGTCGGAGTTCTTTACGCCTGTTTCTCTTTTTTGTAAAATCTTAGTGCGAGAGAGACGGCGTGATATGGTCTTTCAACTCGCAAATATACCCGTAGACCAAGGTCTGATGAGTATCGAACATTGGAGAAGGTATATATTTATTGGCATTGGAATAGATTTACTGAGATGTTGTAGTTATGAAGTTACTGACAAATCACTGATACCGGTAAAGGATGGCAGATGTTTCCTAACTGTCTAACCTGCCGAGTGTTATGATATGAATTTACCAGAATCTGTAGAAGTATGTGCCGCCTAAAGTTTCTGATTATTTTAGTACCTTGTCACTTTTACTACTTTAAAACTGCTGAAGTACCTATTCTAACAAAATCGATAGATATTGCTGCGACAAAATACTAAAGCATACTTTTGACGTTGAGTAGAAAGAAGTAGGTATTTAAAGCTCCAGTCAATCTGTTCCAACAATGTAAATAAAATGAAAATCGAATTTATCATGGGGTAGTGTGTTTGAACAGTCGTGAAGATTTGAAATGGGATTAAAAATGTAGGTATTGATTGAGAGACGAAAAGTAAGGCGCTATTTCCACTCGTGTTTTTCACGCATTATGAGTGCGTGAATGTTTCTTATTGGTTGGATTTAAAGTAAACATTTTGCGTAAAACGTACGAAACTATGAAAACCGCTAACAACAACACGACACGACGTTGTATCTATAGCTTTTCAATTTTGAATTTCATTTCGCATTCAGGACGTCATATCGTGTAATTTTACTATTTTGTCTCTTACCCTCAGAAAGGTACTTACTGGTGGGAAAGTTGCACTTAAACTGCTATTTAGATTTTAAAAGTTGACCACTGCCAAGTATTTTATAACTTAATTCATGTAATATTTGTGTGTGACTTAAACATTTATTTACAGCGTCGCAATAAAAAAAAATTGTTTAAAATGTGGAAAATAGTGGTTTCATTGTAAACCATGGAAATCTTTACTAAAGTAATATTTTACCTATGCGATGGCGGCTTTGTTTGCACAATAGATTAAGGAATCATGTAAAAAAAAACTACTTATTTTTGTTGTACACAAAACTGCTTTAGTTGTTTTGTAATTAGCTCTAATACAGTGCCCTATACATTATTTAGCTAGTTTGATAACTGCCTGAAACTGTAATATAACTATATACCAATATCTGTGGTGAATATGTTATTTATAGTTCTTTATTTGTACATAGTTAATTATACGTTACATTAAACAACTGCGAATACATTTG
Organism: Apotomis capreana; assembly: GCA_947623375.1. Taxonomy (NCBI): domain Eukaryota; kingdom Metazoa; phylum Arthropoda; class Insecta; order Lepidoptera; family Tortricidae; genus Apotomis; species Apotomis capreana. The sequence goes on along the minus strand of OX392502.1, from coordinate 21,722,072 downwards.
CTTTATTATTCCTAAGATGTACTTATAATTCAGTCTGATAGATTACCACACGACATTGAAAAAACCCAATCTGCATCGGTTGACAAATTTTGCTTCTGAAATGAAATATCAAATGATTTTTAAATGTTTATAATGAAGCCATGAAGCGAAAAATATAAAAAAAATATACTTAGTTCAGGCAGGGTTCGAACCTGCATCTCCAACGGCTTTCCGGGCCAACACGAGCGTCCTATTGGACCACTGAACCTGATGCGAGAGCCTTTGAATTTTTCAACCAGTTGCTTCTGCATGCCTTAGGGTGGCATCGTAGCGCGATCTACCGTAAAGATTCAGACTTTATGATCGGCAGCATCGTCTCAAAAACTGTTTTAATAAAAACAATTCACCAAATGATTGTTTTGTTTTCATAAATATGAGTAATGCGAGCAACGCTCTCTTTAGATAATTGTCGTTCGCTAAATGTAGACGCTGATCTGTGATGTGGAGAGTAAAAGATGTGTTCGTTGCTTGAGTCTAAGGTTTATTGTATATCAAATTAACATGCAATGCATTTATATAGCATCTACATAAAGAGAGTGTGTGTGTTACATATACGCACACTACACCTCCCATCTTGAAGAAAAAAAAAATAGTACAACTGTAGTTGATCTATTTTTTTTTATATCTTGAACTGAAATTATAAAAACAAGTATGACTTGCAAAATGGCAAAATGTTGTTTTTTTTTTACAGGTTACAATATCAATGAAAAAAGAAACGCAATAAAAATACACAATCCGCATAATAACATAACTACAAACGTTAAAATAAATGTTCACCAAGTAATTAATACATAGTACACTCTCTGGTAATTTTAAAATAATAGGTAATTAATTAATGTTCTGTTTCTGTTACGTTAGTTACAACAACATTGTACTGTGATACTTTTATTGTTATTAAATTTCTCTATAATGAGAATATTTATTTATGTTGAATACATTTTTTTTTTCTATAAACTATTCTATGAACTACTCTCGCTTTTTCCGTTAAGTACTGATAAACAATCGATAAAAGAAGAAAATTATTGAACACAATTTAAACAGCTTTTCAAAAGAAAAATACTACAAATTTTATTGTAAAATAGTTTGATATTTTTTTAAATTTTTCACATACTAAGTAATTTTACTATGACGGTGTTCCATACAATGTTCACAAAACCAAAATAATTGTATTATCTTACAATGGTACATTCAGCGAATTAAATATTTCAATTATATTTTACTATACTATATTATATACTAAAGAAAACTTATACAAATTTTAAAACTCAAATTACATGCAGTAAACATTAAATCTACATTACGCCCACTATGATGACGTAATAACCTAGCCTTAGGTTCTATTCTAAATGTTACTTAAGACTAACAGTTCTTTAACAATTGTTTTTCTACGTAGGTTCTTCAATTAAGTGTATTTTATGCTAGCAATGTCATTATTCGATTAAATTCGTACGTACTTTCATCTATCATAGGATTCATAGGTACCTATATACTTGTCGTTTTTCTGAAATTAACTTCATACTTAAGTGTTTGTCACAGCTGTTATTATTTTCTCATTTGAATTAACGTCATTACTTATTTATCCTCATTTATTATTATATTTAGCGTGCAACTTTGGCAACACTATCAAGTACCAAGGTACACAGCACATTATTTATATTGCGGCCGGCTTTATAATATTTATTTGTTCAGGATACAAGGATTTTTTATTTACGTGCGCGCACACATACTTCATATCATTTATTTATTCACCTCAGGCATTTCTTTTAACACGTCCATATACAATATCACTCCATGTGTCCAAGATTCGTCACAATCGATACTCGATCAAATCATGATCCGAAGGCAAGGATTCCGTGCCTGCCCTGTATCCTGGTGTACCTTGCTAAACATACATTACATATACCTACTCGCTCAACTGCGCCTCTCGGGTCGCCGATGATAACGATTGGCATTCATCATATTACCTTATTAAATTATCCATAACCTTCTCTTCTAAAAAAAAAACATTCATATTCCCTTACAAAGAACTCGCACCTCATGAAAACCTCAGCATATAAAAATGTCAATAACTCTTAGTTGATCAGGCTAATTGCTCGTTGACAAACTTATTTGCCGTAGCTTTCCCAAACACTATGTTAAAAACACTTTCGAACATCTTATATCCTTTTCCTAAATCAATTTACCTATTCGTATTTAAACTACCTGTTTTCTAAGTATACTAAACATTTTCCTTTCTAAAACGTTTCATACACAATCAAATTCCAAACATTTACGAAAACTTCAAACCAATAAAATCCAACACTAAAACTTTATCGAAGCTTACTTATTCATTCTAATAGGTACTATTGCTGTAACTGACAAAATCCTTCTTTATCATTACCTATATTTTTATTTATTTACTTTTATTATATTAATAAACTCTCACTCGTTTATATCACTTCGTTATCTCTTATTATATTTGTCACGTCCGTGTATAACATGTTGTCATATCCAAAATTAGCGCATTTTTCATACATCTACTTTTCCTCTACTAATCCCTAAATTATTTAGTTACCTATGATGGCCAAAAGACGACACACATCTACAGAGTAAATGCAAAAGCATCTAAATCTAGAAAAAAATTAAAACTTGCGTAAAAACTGTAAAATAATCTGTTCATAAAAATCAACTCATTACGATGTAAATTTTAATAATCTAAAACAGTGCACAAAGCTTCACATTGAATCAGTAACTTGATATGAAATAACAGACGATTGCATACCTTTCCTTTTATGATGACTATTGAAATTGTCGCGTAAGTACCTTATTAGCGTGTGAGTTACGAAGAAATGATATAAATTGTTTGCGTGATTTATAATATGAATTTGTTAAAATGAATGGCTTAGCTTTTTATTAGAAAATATTTGAAAGTTATACTTAATATATCTACTTTTAAAAACCATCAGTGTTTCGTCAGCAAGCGGTATAAACTCCGTACAAACTAAATTATTTGCTTACAATTTTTAACTCAAATAATGGATACGTGCCCATTATTATTGATACTAAATTATTTTAGGTACTTATACTACACGAGAAGTTAATTATTATTGTCAGTAATCAAAAAACAAAAAAAAAATTGATAATTTCTTCAGCATAATTTACGTTGCTATTATTTTTCGACGTCCTGGCTTAGTCCAAACATCTGCTGATGCTGCCTTTCCTCACGACACGAACAACTCCCTGCAGCAACCAAAACTCCATCACCCATTCCGATACAGAACTTCAGTTAAGTAATTTAATTATAGTGTTTTTTTTTTGACGAAAAAGTTTTTGCACTGCTGTAGTTTGTGTTTTTTCTTCCAGGGACACTTTTTTTTAACGTTTTCACGGAATATAGTTCTGCTTTTTCAATAATTATTTGGGAATATTTTTATTTTTTAGCCGGATACCCATATATTTGCTTATTAAAACACACGAAGGAGAAAAAGTTCCGATTCCTGAATTTCATAGTTCAATTGTTCACTGGTTTCACCATCACTGATTGTTTTTTTTTTATCACTTAATATTATTTTAAGTTAATGGTCCTTGACTGGTGGCGCAGCGCGCCGCCAGTGCAGCACAAGGCCGCACTGGCAGGATCGCCATGTGATGTGGAGAGTAAAAGATGTGTTCGTTGCTTGAGTCTAAGGTTTATTGTATATCAAATTAACATGCAATGCATTTATACACCGTGGGCGTTAATAACCCGAAAGATTTAAACCACGTATTTTTGACGACAATACGAGTAAATAATGTTATATCAACATGGGTCTAATTATGTGTCTTAACTAAATTACTATTTCAGTACAAATTAAATCATATTAATTTTCCGCTTCTTTGTGAACAAGTCTTTAGTTGAAGAAGAGAGAGCGAGCATGACACTCTACGAATCGCTCCGAAATCATACGACGAACGGCGAATGCCGTGACTTGTGTTCTATGACAAGTAGTGTCAAGTTATCGCTGTTTCACTTTTGACGGGTTCAAATTTGAACATTGGCATAATGACATGAATTAGGGTGTGTTAGACTGGAGATTTCTTAACTTTTGATGTGTTTTAAATAATTAATATCTCCTTAATTATGAGTTTTTGGACTATATGTTACATAAGTTTATATACTCTAATTAGGCTCTAGTATCGTTAGCTTAAATCTTTCGGGTTATTAACGGCCACGGTGTATAGCATCTACATAAAGAGAGTGTGTGTGTTACATATACGCACACTACAGATCGATAAACAACTTGTTTAGCGCACCGTTTTATTCGTGTGCGCACAAGTTATTTTTTATTAGAATATTGACTGTTGATTTTAACAGTTACTGAAATAAACTGATATTTATTTTTACTGTATAAAGTAGTATACCCCGGAGTTTTCGGTGCACGCGGTACGGTACGCCCGGACATTTGACGCCTACTGTCGGCCTAGGGTTAAATCATTTGTGCACCGAAAACCCCGAGGTATGCTATTAAGTTCAGTCGGGTTTTGCGGGAAATGCGCCCGCGAGGCGAGCGAACCTACCATATCGAAATATCGAAAAGTACAGATGGGTATGGGTACTACAAACGCCATCTTACAATCACGCAATTATAGTTAGCTACCTTTCTTATGCGAAATTATAAAAATAACAAAGATTTAAAAAGCGCTCGCAGCATTTCAACGCTGGATCGCAAATCGCAATGGACAGCCTTTGCACTCTTTTGACTTGAGACTCTGAGCGTGGGTCTTCCCCCTTTTTACTGAGTTTACACACACATGTTTGCAGATCCCAGAGTAACATTTATGTTATGAATGAATTCATTCCTGAGATTCATTCATTAACGGGCCATGCGTTTGTGTAGCCTTCGTGTCGGACCCGCAAAGAGGCACGTGTCCACTGCAAAGAATATAACCGGTCATCGCTAAGGGAGGGATGTCTTGTTTACGACCCATGAGAGGCAGAAGGAGGTCCTTACGAAAATGCGAAAGGCATGCATGCTTGCATAGGTAATATTTATAAATTTTATAACGAATTTGTGCGCATTTTAAGCCACTGTGGCTTAATCTTAGGGCTTAATACTCAAAGAGCTGGACATGCGGATTTTTAGTGGTAAGTACTAATTCATTTTAGTGGCAACAACAAATTAATGTAAGCCAAGTGGAAACAGGACTAAATATTACGCGAATTACAAGTAATTTTAGCATAATAAAGCCAAGCCTTGTATTCAGTTCACATAGTTATAAAAATCCTGTAGCATATATTGGACCACAGTGTACGCGTGCGCGTATGTCACAATGACACCCTTTGCTTGTCAAATCAAACTGTCAACAAGTTTATTGTGAAAATGGCGACTACTGGAGTTGGTTTCCGATGGTTAGATATATTAGAAAAGGAATTTGATAAAGCATGTGTGGAACTGGACACTTCTATAGGTAAGTGTCATGTAAATAAATGTTAACTATAAATCTGGACCACCCTTGTATCCGTTGTTTACGATAACTCCTATGACTTTGTTTCCATGTTCCATTGTCAGGTTTATGCAACATTAACTTGAGATTTATCTTATTGATTCGTGTTTTTATAGGCTCTTCTACTTAGGAGATATTGCTAGTCATTCCGTGTAGTTGAAAAACGTGCGACTTTCAGGATAATGCGCGAATATCACCACTTTATTAAGGACTAACGCAATCTCCTCCTTTTACCGACTCCTTGTATCTGATACAGTTTAATAGAACATTTCTTATAAAACCCGAAAGCTGCATTCCCTAAAGTATTTTGGCAAGTTTTTTATGATTTAACTGTAATCATTATATTGATTTTTGTAAATTTTGGATTGCCTGATTGACATTTTTCCTTTCAGTCTTTGTATATATTTATGTATGTACTAGTTTACCTTATTATTATTTCCACACCTAAAATCTGAGGCTTTGTGCTCAAATCTTTTTTAATGATACTTACTCGTGTTGCACAACACAATCCTTAAAATATGAAATAATAGCTTGCCAATTGCCATTGTTTTAGAATTGGAGTTCCATATTAGAATTAGAGATAAATGACTTTTTAGCTACAGTAAATAACCTCCACGGTCTTCATGATGTGGCATTATTAATTTGTCTCCTAATTTTATTCCAGTGGAGTTGGATTCGGAAGAGTCGGAGTCAGTATTTGCAGCACGCCAGAAGATTGCTACACTAAGCTCATGTTTTGCACAACTGACGCACAAGGCCTTGACTATATTTCAGAACAGTGCAAAACTTGAGGTATGTCCTAGTGTAGTGCTTGTAATGATACACATTTGGCATTAGTACGGAGTTTGTTCTCAAAGTTATACTACACAAAACTCGATTGGCTTGTTTATTCAACTGACTGTCTTATTTTATTGTATGCAAAGGCAAAATAAGCCAAAACTGCTCTGGCTTTACCAAGAATATACTTGATGCAACACCCACTGACACCTCTCTGCGGGTTTGTAGCTAATTACGCATGTTCATCATTCGCATTGTCACGCCCCGAAACCGATTCATTTTATGCCAACAACCAAAAAAAAATTTACCAGAAATCATATCAATCACTCACTACTCCACATCTCCTGTGGAGAAACAGTTCCGTTTTAGTTCTTTGCAGTGGAGTACATTTAGTTGGCAGTTCACAAGCAACTTTTATGCAGGTAAAAAGAGACAACTTTCCAGTAGTAATTCATTTTGTGCTGCAAGTTATTACCACTTTTTGACACACTGTTTGACTGTCATGTTGGTTCATGAAATACAGCCTGGTGACAGATGGACAGACAGACAGACTCTTAGTAATCGGGTCCCATTTTTTACCCTTTGGGTATGTAACCCTAAAAAGTGGCACTAACCAAACATTTTTAAAGATCCATGACATATTTAGAGATGTTACAAAAGGTGATAATCAGTTATCCTTACGGCCTGCAGAGCTACGGAGCTGCAGAATTGCATGGCCCATTCATTAATGAATTCATTCTTAAATCGGCCATGCATTTGTGCAGCCCATATAGGTAGTACATGAGTGTGGTGCGCTAACCACATAGCAAAGATTTATGAGAAAACTCAGCTATGATGTAAGATAACTAGTGGCCATGTTAGCTGTAGATCTCGCGATAAGTTTTCGATTTGGCTGAAATATGTCATTTTTACGTTTTTATCTTCGCCATTTTATTCAAAAAATTTACTCGAACGTTAATTGCTTGTCAAGACAGATCAAAAATGATCCCAAACCCATGGATATCTCATCTTGTGATGTTTAGGAATTCCTATGACCATCTTCCGTCACCTGATGGAGACGGAAGATCAGCTCCAAGATAACTAATTATTGTTTTGCCATGTGAACTTCACATACATGAACATTTTAATTTCGATATGGTAATTAGACGCAGATTAAAATTGACTTCCAAGATTTGATTACATTATTAGTTACTTACAAACTAAGTTACAAGTGAAACTAATAAAAACGTATAAAAAATAAAACAATAATACACACTTGTTAAAGATTTATATATAAAATAATTATTATTGTTTACATAGAAGGCTTTCTCCAGCTAGGGCCTCTATCATATGGATGTTTGTGCAGATGTCTCCGATGAGGGGCCCTCGTCGAGACAGTGTCGACACTGTGGTGGCTTGGCTTTGGAGTTACATTGAGGACATCATCTTTTTTGTTTGTATCCTCTACACCTCCGTAATCAAAGAATTCGTTGTCCTCGTCACTGCCCCAGTATTCTTCTTCATCTAAATCTTGTTCACTTCTGGAAATTTTAAAATAAGCAGGTATTATCTTCTAAAATAAAATGAACCTTTACCAAATAGATTCTGGCTAAGTTATATTTGTATTAATAAGACTACTTCAACAAACTATGTATATCGCGTCTATTACTCAATAGAGTACTCAACACTTTGGAAGCTTTACAGCTTTGGTGCTCATGGAGCAAAAACTAACTTTTATTTGTCATTTGTTATCTGGCATTTGGTTTGTCACTCAAACGTTTCATGTAAATTAGATATAATCGCAGAAACATAATGTAAGATTAATTATTAGTTACTTAATAATAATAATAACCTCACATCATCAAAAGATTATTTTGATTTATTATATTTCGAGGCTACAGTCTACACTCTAAGAATTGTCTGTCAAGTTTAATGACACACTATGATGTTGTTGTGTAACTGAGATTGTTGTTTGCACTGCAGATAGTAAAAATGTTAATTTCTCTACCAGCTAACTGAGACAACTGAATTAACCTTTTTTGTCTGCGCATATAGTATCCCTTACGAAGTGGAACTTTCTGTTTTCAAAGCAGACATTAAATGTTATTTGCTTATAGGTTTTGGTATTTGGAACTTACTAGCGACATCTCTTGCGGTGTAGTAAAGATATAATTCAGTTCTATATTCTCATCGATCTCTGTCGTCTCGTCCTGTCCTACAAACTTACTTGATTCCTTTGAGCTTCTGCATTAACCGATCTGCCTCCGATGTGACGTCGGAGGGCTGCGCCGGCGTGTCGGCGTCGTCGCTCATCCTGGCTTCCAGCCGCTGTAGCGTGGCGTCCGCACGCTCCGTCAGCGCTATGAACTTCTCAGTTAGCTGCTGCAACTCCGTCTCTTTGAAGGTGGCGTGGGAAGCGTTCCGGAACACGGTCTCTAGTCGTCGACAGGTTGCATCGCTCTGAAAATGCAAAGTTTATACTCATAATCATATTGCATTACTATGATAATCCAATAGCCCTGTACATGTACAATCTCAGGACATCACGCGATGTCTTTCAGGTACCAAAGCTTTCTTCTAGCTAGCTAGCTAGCTTCGCTAGCTTCAGTTTACATAAATAGGTACAAGGCCCCGAGTTTGTCCTAACAAGTTTTAATATGGGCTATTTATGGGGTAACCTCAATGTATTCAAATCCAGGGATTTCAGTCCAGTGTTATCAGCTTTTTAATGATATAACTTCTTACATATCCATTGTTAGTAAAGCCTTAATTATACTAACCTGTAGTGCTCGTCCGGAGTTGAGGAACTTCATTACTTTGTAGTCGTGATTGCGCATACTGACTTTAATGTCTTGCAGTTCTTGAAATGTGGAATTTGTCCTGTTGATGGATAAATATAGGTAATATATAAGTAATTTAAAAAAGAAACTTGTATTTCTGTTATACAAATTTAACGTCTCAAGGAAATGTACCTGCTCCTAGAGTACACAAGGAGATCATTCCACCTAACGTACAACTGATGTAGCCCCCAGTATTATCTTTTTTATTGGGGTTCTTGATTATCTAGCTCCACCACTCCACTCACGCACTCCCGATTTGATCGAAATATACGTACTTATTAATAAGCGAATCGATGAGTTTGTCCAGCACGTCCGCCACGTGCGTGGGGTCGTCCAGTTGCACTCTCTGGCAGGAGTCCACGAAACGCTTCTGCGCGTCCATCATCTCTTGCATCTGTGGAGACGGTGGAGACATTAAAAAAAAGCGGCATTTAATAAGTGAAGGTGATATTTATTGTTGTATCAATTTATTATTTAAACTAACATGTGTCGTGACGTGAAATGTTGCGTTTCGGTATTGTCTACAATACGAATTAGAAACGACCTTCTTCACCCATCTGTTTCATGGACGAAAATAATAATAAAAATCATTCATTTCGGATATTCATCCATATGATGTAAGTAACAAAAATAATTAGCCTTACAACGAACAGTATTATCGCGAATAGGTTGCCTAAAAAATAACCTGGCGAAATGTTTTCAAGCAGTATAAGTACAGATTTAGATTCTTATTTATTGGAATTCAGCCATTAAAACTGCAATCAATTTAATTTCCAAACCATTTCGTAATTTCCATGTTATCGAGACCCACATAGTTAAACGGATTTTTAGTTTGGGCTCCTACGTAGTGACAAAGATATTTCTGTTTACAAAGTTGTGATTTAAAAGACCTTCAGGCCCCTAATGACTCAAATCGACCTTGTCCGCTAATGATCCTAAACAATTGGTTACATCAATTAAAGTTACAAGCTTATGAGTTACCTTCAAATCGATTTTGTACGTATTATCGCTGAGGCGTTTCGAGAAGGCGGCCTCGAGGTCTGCAGACGTGAGCCTGGCGTCTCGTTGTCTCCTCGCGAGGGCTCGGAGTCCGTCGGCCAGTTCTCGACGCGTCACGTTCACCAGTGAGAGACCGTCTCGCATGAGGGACTCCAGGATCAGACCTCGGCGCCAGGTCTCGGTGTAGGCACCACTGACCTAGAAATGAATAAAGAATTTATGAAAAAAAAAAAAACTTCGACGGAGAATGGACAGAATAAAAAATGAGTATGTAAGAGGATGATGTCTCCTGAGAGAGAGATCACTAGCACTAGCACCAATCACAGATAAGCTACCAGCTTATTGCCTAGGGTGGTGTGGGCAGTGTAGGCACGTGATGCGTAGAGATAATAGCCACGTGACAAAAAAGCGTTAAGGTTGAATGTGGAGGGAAATAGAAGAAGGGGAGGGGAGGGGGCTACTAAAGAAAAGGTGGATGGATTGTGTGAGAGATGATATGGAGAAGAAGGAATTAATTGATGAGATGACGAATGATACGGAAAAATTGAAGAAAAAAGCATGCTGCGCCGACCCTAATTAAATTGTATAAGGGTAAGAGAATGATGAATCTACTTCGATGGATTTAGAAAACGAGGCCGTTGGCCAATGCGATGGACTGGATGGATGTGTTCACAGAGCTCAGGCATGGGAGAATTGGAGGAAAATTGTCCCAAGAGCCTAAGAAGAAGAAGAAGATGGAGAAAGACGATGACGGGTCGTACCTTTTCCAGCAAATGCCTGTGAGAACTAAGGTGACTTGTCAGGTTCCGTGCAATACCTAAGATCTTCTCTTCGCTGCGCGCTATCTTTTCTGCACTTTCTTTAACTGCTGCCTGTAGATAGAAAAAAAAACAATGCTAATTTCTAGAGCAGAAAAGATGAGAGAAAGTCCCAGAAGTCAATTTAATTACCGCCACAGCCACAATATAATGACAACGCTCGAAGTTACCCTTATGCCAACGACGGTGTGCGACTGCAATAAAAATAGTTAGAGTTCTTTAGTAAGCCGATTGTGGTCCCCGAACCCGATGTACTGTGTGTGTATGGTAATGGTCTAATGGTAATGTTGTAAATGTTTTTACATCTGTACACTTGTGAAATAGTACAAAAGTCTTAACAACTACCTACTTATTCTTTCGCTCTCTCCATAACTGTACGTTTATACATTTTTCTTCTCAATAGTTTAATGTGAGCTTAAGCTGTTACATTGAAGGAACTTCACAAGTATCCATGGTTATATATTTATCTGGTACTTGATCGAATGCACTCAGTTTTTTCACATGCTGCGGTTGCTCTTAGGCAATTTTCTTGTATTTTACAAGCCTTTGTTTACTTTAACGTGTGCCGGTGTCTGTAATCACATCTTGCAGGAAAGATTTGAACCACTTCCCGGTGACCGATTGAACTGAAATTCAGTGTATCTACGAAACTTCAATGATAATATGACATATGACACCATTAAGCTGGTCTGATGATGGAGCCGAAAGGTGGTCATAGAAACGCTGTAATAAGACGATGAAATCCTACCCAGTTTGGGCTATTTAGAATCGTTTCTGTGAGTAGAGTTGGCGGATGTTCAAAGAAAAATACAGTCGGCAATAAAAGCTTATCACTAAAAAATATTTTTTGAATAAAACAATTTAAACGGATTATATCGCGTATATTCCTTACTAGCCGTGCCCGCGGCTCCGCACGCGTGGAAATCGATCTGTGTCAGTAAACGGCTAATTCACATTTTCATTTCTAAATTTCAGCGCCATCTGTAAGTGTAGGTGTCAGGGTACTCGATAGTCTTAGCATTTGTTTGCACCTCCTTCCTAAGTAGCGCCATAAGATTCAGGTGCAAAGTGCTTGTATTAAGTATTTTTTTTATAGCGTACTCGTATAATATGGTCGCGGATTTAAATGAACAGACAAACAGATAAATAGACAAAAAATCTAAAAACTGTCGGAACTTGTTCTGTTATCGATTCTAAGTATCTCCGGCTAACTTTTTTTCGAATATCTTCCATGTACAGACTTTCGAGCCTCTTCAGCTTAATTATTTGCATAGATTTGAGCCTTCCTGACATTTCAGCAACTTTACAGATACCGTTGTTAAAAGTCGGCAGAGAAAAACAGACTTTTTCTGTCAATGTTTTATAATATGAATTTAAAAATAAAGGTGTAGTGTAGGTACGTATTATGCCAGGTGGGCATTAAATACTTTATTTAAATAATATCAACCAGCGGTTCACTATAAGGCCTGCTGGGAAGAAAGAACCACCAAAAGAAAACTCCCTGACTGCTTTATTATTATTTATTACTAAGTTATATTTTTAAACACGTTAAGTTAAACGTTTTAATTGTTTTATTGACCTAAATGTGTGACAGTCGCGCGACAACGAAAAAAAAATAAAAAGATGTCAAATACTTATTTTATCCCTCATAGATACTCACTTCAACGTTAGTCTGAAGCATATGCATCCTATGTTCCAGCCTTTCAGCTGCTAGTTGAGCTCTTTCCAGTCTTAAGGAGAGTGTGGTCTCCACTCGATCTGAAATTAATAGAGATAATACCGATTACTGTGACTGTTACATACAAATAAGTAATATATAAATATCGTACAACTTCTCACAAATCAACCTAGTCTCAAAGTAAGCTCTAGTAGGCTTGCGTTATGGATACTAGACGACGATATTCATACTTCTATAGATAAATATATACTTAAATACATCGAAATATCTATGATCCATGAACAAATATTCGAGCTCATCACTCAAATATTTGCCTTCGCTGGGATTCGAACTTCGTGAGATCATATCACAAACGTTGAGTTTTTTGTCTAATGGGTCGTTCTTGGCGCGTTTATTAATATATTCAAAGAAACCGATAGCGGTCCACTCCACAGCCATCGTTTAATTATTGGTTAAGAGCCCTTGTTGGGTCAATTGGGGCGGGAGTGATATTGCGAAAGTTGCGGCCTCAAATAGGATATGACACACTATGCCCGTCACTCATCGGTTTCCCGGATGGCCGAATAGCAGTCTAGAAAACGCATCCATCCAGGCGAGTTGTAAACCTACAAATTGAGAATGTAAATAAATAAACATTCGTGGGCTGCACCTATGACGCTCTTTAAAATGTTTATAGCGCTATTTGAATATTACATTTACGTTTATCTGTAAATTTTCGCGTGGCAATTAAAAATATAACTGCTGCTACAAATTTTTATTGAATGTTTATAAGGGTCTTGGGTATGTATTAGAATTATAAATTGGTTGACATTTCGATTAGGTTGTTTATGGGTTTCATATTGACTCTACCCACGTATGTTACAGCATGATGTATGGGGCTGCCATTGCTGCCAATGATCCCTGCTTTATAATTTATGAATTAAAATGACGTGTATGAATATAAATGCACCGTTTTAGCTAGAATATTTTTAAAGAACTATAAACTACATGAAAATTGCGCAAATATGTATAAGTATAAGCTTGTTTAAGTCTATAGGTACTGTTCAGAGTGTTTTATAGTAGAGTGCGTAGAGTCGAGTTAATACATTTATAGGGGCGTGCTCAGATATTTTTGATCACATTATTGCTCATAAATTTAAGAATACTGTACCTACTTTTACCATAAACTCATAATCTTTCTCGCATATTATATTATAAGTGCAACAGTTTCTCCTTTGGTTTGTCTATTCACATGCAAAGGGGCTTTGTAAGTGTTGTACATTTAGCATCAAATGCAGTTGACAATATTAGTACGCAATTTGACATAAAGCAATAGTAGAAATTGTCATTAGTAAAATTGAGATTAATCAAAGCTCTGGCTCTCTGGGTTTCTGGTTCTTTATTAGTTAGAATATCTGATATAAATGCTGATCAAACTCCGTTATTCGTTACACCACGCACTACGGACCATTGCATCGTAGACTTGGTATGGAAAAAATATGTAGGTAATTTAAGTACCTAGTTTGTCTTGTATAACCTCTAGCTTGCGCGCCTGCTGCGCCTGCGCCGCGCTGACCACGTCCAACGCCCGCAACCGCTCCTCGATCTTGCCCAGGACACCGTTAAGTTCCTGAAAACATAAACGTACGTGCCTTTATGTCCTAAAACTGGTTTGCTTGTTTGAAAATCTATGACATGCTCTTGTTTGGAGAGTCGTTCAAACGTTGGCCTACACTCGGCGCAGGGGAACAAATTTATACCGGAACGGTTTATAAAATTATGTTTACCCTTTCTGACCCTTAGAGCAACACAGGACTGAAAGGAAGCCGCCATTCCCCGCTATGAAAGCACATTTATACAGACGGTGACTTATGTGACGCGTAATTCTACAAGGGAAAATATGCATTACTTCGATTATTTATTACAGGAATTGGGGGCACTGCTCGACTATTTCGGCTCGTGAGGAATATATAGGCACAATTATGTAGAGCTGATTGCGAAACTACGGAACCTATTCGAAGAGGTACATTACGCAGATGGAAATTAGAATTCGAGCGTAAGACGTCAGGTTCTGTTCGCGTTTTCACACACTACAGTGTTGCGGGTCCTTTGTGAACCTTACGCGTATTATAGTGCTGATATTAGAAATTAAAATAACTGACCAGAGTGGTGTGTGCGTTATGCGGGTGGACGCGCAGCGTAATCAGCTCAGACGAGTAGCGCGCCAAGCTGAGGTACGCCAGCGTAGCCACCGTGCTTATCGTCGCTGTCTGCAACACTCACCAGAGCAGTGTGTGCGTTGTGCGGGTGGACGCGCAGCGAATGGAGCTCGGGCGAGCAGCGCGCCAAGCTGAGGCACGCCAGCGTAGCCACCGTGCTTATCGTCGCTGTCTGCAACACTCACCAGAGCAGTGTGTGCGTTGTGCGGGTGGACGCGCAGCGAATGGAGCTCGGGCGAGCAGCGCGCCAAGCTGAGGCACGCCAGCGCAACAACCGCGCTTATTAACATCGCCCTGTCTGCAACAAAACACCCTTTTACGAACTATGATCACACATTTTAGACAATTTCTATGATATTATGCTTTGTTTATGGTATTGGCCTTCTTCATCAGAACACAGAAACATTAAGCGATGATTGATGCCTATAACTTGTCATACAGAATAGTTATTAGTTATAAGAGTATAAATTCATAAGAAAAGAAAATGCAAGAAATGCCGTGATGTTAATTTACAGCGTCGCTGTACTGAAATAGTCCATACATTTTCATTGATATTAGCTACGCTCGTTCACCGTCGATACTGACTATCGATTGCGTACTGTGTCAGACTTTAAAAGTAATGTCATTTTGAAAGATATGTCTGATGCTTCAATGATGCGTGAAGGTGAAAGGGAGATTTAATCGTCCGGTAAACTCGGGAATTATTCAGTGTCGTTGTTAACATGTAACCCGCGTCGCCTGTCATTTGCGGCACGACGCATTGTCTATATCAAACACCGCCGCAGGTGCGAGGCGTCCTGTTTATATGCGCTTATTTATTTGCATTCCGGTGCAGTTCGTGGACCCCGGATGGCCGGAATCATTGTCTGCAGTCCCAAGGAGAAAGGTCCTAAAATATGTTTAAAGGCCATAGGTAGTTGCTACGTTTTTACTTTGGAGATTAGTCGTTTACGCCCCCGCCTCGACCTTTCAACGCTCATTCAGCAGATCATACCGGATAAGTTGTATTGTCTACGCGTAGGAGCGTGTTCGGATGTTTCTGCCCTGTCCTCAGCTGTCTGCACCGATGTTACATAATATTGGGTTCATACCATTGTTGTGTCAACATCTATTCTGATAATGATTTTTGTTATTTTGAAGTCAGAAAAGAATGAAATACTGTATCAAAAGAAGGTTCACTTCTTTCGTAACTCAACTCAATTCATTTACATGGTGCATGCAGGCGTTTGAGGCTAAAATGAGTTACACTCATCCAGTAGCTGAATCCATTAGTTCCAGTGAGTGAGGATTATTGGGCCACGATTATTATGTGTTTGATGGTGTGTTGGTGTGTCGGAATGAATCGTCACGTGTTGATGTAAATATTACTCACCAGTATTATAACTTTGGTTTACAGTTGCCCGCCTTCGTGCTTATACTAAGCGGTTTTCCGAGCGTTTATGTTTATAGAACTGACAAGCAGACATGACAGTACCTACTTGATTGCGCAAAATTAAAACTTGTGCAGCGGTTGCGGGGCGTTGTAAAACAACAAACGCTGGGTATAAATAAATAAATATCAGACCTCACACAAATTGATCTAGTCCCAAATGAAGCTCAAGAAGGCTTGTGCTACTAGACGACGATATGCATACTTATATGTATAGAATATAAAAATAGGTATGGGCTTATAATTACCAACGAGAAAAGCTAGCACAGCGTCTCCACCGATGGATTTCAGGTGTATTGTGTGTACTTAATGGAAAGGGCAGACGCCGCAGACGGGACGAGACAGATAATTATTTTGTAAGGACAAGGGCGGTAATTTGTATTACACGCCACTGGACTGGAGACACGCATAGACAAAGACATTGACAGACTTATGTATTACTAATTTGGCCGTTAAAAACCAGTCAATGTACTGTCCTGTAAACTATCCTCACTATAATGTGTGGTAGTGGTCACGTAGCTGCACTCATTCCGGTGCCCAATTCGTCGCGGGCGCGTATCGCTAGTAATTGACGTCTGATCCGGCCCGGGGCACACTGTCCGATTTACCCTGCGGACGTGATCAATGACTTCTGGAACGTCCATCTATCTTTGATTGATACAATAATTACGCTTAATGAGACTTTATGAAAGGGCACTTTACTCCGATAAAGAACTCGACTTAAACGACTTACTTAAGCCTTGTTGACTCTGTCAGTGTACGCTAAAAGAACAATCTAGAGTGCAATCCAATCAACGGCTTCCTTTATTATATTTTGTTCGTTTTGCGGTCGCAGGCATTCGGAAATTCAGAGAGGGAAAGCACTCGTATGCGGGCACGTTGACCTCGTTCAGTATTGAACTTGAGTGGAAAACCACATGTTCAATTTAAAGATCGATCAGATAGAAATGTCGATTGAGATCTCTTGCTAGTTGATATTATAGGGAGAGTTTGACTCAGTTGTAGATGAAACCCTATTATTGTATTCTATTGAACACTCAATAATAAATTAATATTAGGGGACAATCTTGCAGAAAGCGACCTTTACTCAAATTAGGTTCTTAGCTTTGTATTTCGGGTATTAAATCATATTAGGTCCCAGAAAACATATAAGATAACATTCAAAACTCAAAAACACATTATGTGTGCTCATCACGCAAATATTTACCCTAACTAGGATCAAATTCAGATTACGAGCTTTGTAGATTTGCTCTACCTTATAAGACAACCGCGTCTACACTAGAGTTTCTAATCAATAGTTTTGAAATCAATAGAATAATATTAAAGTAAAGGTCCTTCCTTTGGGGGCTCTTTCAGATTGTATCCGTAATAATTTATTATCATTTTAATTCATCTTTTGCCAATATTGTTATTTTGGTTCAGGTGTAAGGTGATTGACTTATTGCCTTCCGAAAACCAACCCACCTTCGTTGTTTAAAACTTGTGCATGCAGATACACTGCCGCTCAGACTTAGAACGTTGTAAGAGTCTACTACCCACATTAGGGTGGTTCACTTATGTATGAAAAATAAAAATATTTTTTTTTACCCTCTCCACAAGTTTCTATTTGTTTGTATGACTATAAATAACGTATGTACCAAAAATCAGACCATTTCATGCATGTTTAGAGGTCGCGACAATTTGCACGATTTAATAAATAACAAAAATAGTAAAAATACCAACTAGCCCTCACGACGCTCGAGTGTTGTCGTAATGGTACCAGATTTTTAGCGTATTATTAGAGACACTTTAGTAAATCTTTGAGTATCACTTACGCATAAGGAATCGTGTTCTTGTGATTTGGTGGGTAGTTGTAAATACATATAGTCGCGACGTGACTCAGTTGCGGATAGAACGGCATGCAGTGAATGTTACTTCAATTCATCTTAACGACAATTATTAACGTTTCGCAAGTGTTTGTGTATTGTGTTGTGATAAAACCATGTCGTCTACCCGTAGTTCTGTGTGTACTAATAGGACTAGGACATCAGCTGCAGTGCAGGTATACTACCAGAATGCAGTCAAAATTCAGCAGCCTAGAGACGACTACCTTGAATTGTTAAATCTTTGTCAGATTTTCCTTGGACGGACAGACGCCTCCGCTGAAATTAGGTTTCGTGCTCCTGGTGCCCTACATCAAGCTTGGTGGATGGCCAAAGCAATTTACTGCCTGAAAATATATCTCTTTCATGGTCAATTCAGTCTCACTGCAGCGGAAAAACGATCCGTGGCGGAATTAAGCATGTTTGTAAGTCTTGTTTATGGAAGATTTTCGAACCAGGCCCCAGTGGCAGAAAGAGCTCTTTTAATTGACGCAAAACTCTTTGCTGTAATCAAAAACTACCCAAATCAAAAGATTTATACTGCAATTCAAGCATTTCGTCACCATCTGTGGTATTCGGAACAGCTAATAGGACTCTCATTATTTGATCCCAGAGTTAGTATTGAATCTAAAAGAGAAATGGTTCAAAACTTGCAAAAACCATCTAAACGAAAGGCACTGAAACGACTAGATGGTAAGACTTTTGACCCAGAACAGCCGTTACAGTCTTTTTTTACACAACGGAGAGCGACTCTGTTTGATTTATTAATTCGTAACGGACGCGAGAAATCTATGGGTTTATTGAAAAAAGATCCTTTACAATGGTCTACTAATGAAATTTACATCCAAATGGAGGAGAAAGCTCGCCAAATAAAGGTCATAAATGACTGTACAGAGCGTGGTATAGCACTGATCCAAAAATTTAATACTACTGTCACAAAAGATGAACACTGAAACTGAACAGCAAAAACAATATCTCTTGCGTGTCGTCGACCTTCACAGGAAGAAGTTTCCTGTGGCGTCAAAATCGAATATAATGTCGATAACTTGTGAAAATGATGAGTGAAGATGTAGATCATGTAGACTAATTATAATTTCGTTAAAGTTTAATACATTTTATGATAGTTAGGTACTTAAATGTTGTCAATGCAGCTAAGTGAAACTTTTTTTATAATATCGTTTGATTTAGAAAAGTGTCAAATCGTCGCGACCCCTAAACATTATTCGTTTTGGCTAAAAATTGGTTAAAGTGTTCCTGAGGCGATATAGAATAAAAAGAGGCTTGTGGAAAACCAACATTTTAAACTTTGTTTTTTTGGACCACCCTAACCCACATATAACTTTACTGTCTTTTCCTTCTGAGCACCAGAGTGGGCGTGTACCTAGGGTGGCCAACAACAGCTAGGGTTGTTGTTAGAAACAGAATTATGGCTCTTACGCTTGTTTATATATACATTTTACTGTCCTATAAAAATATATTTTAAATATTGTTTTATGACCATACAAAGCCATCAAATTTAAGACATGGTTAATGTTGAAATCGTGCAAATAGTTCCAACTTATTATGTTTTAAATACTTACGTCAAAAAAATGAAATGTTTTTAACTTTTCTAAAATACTGTTTATTTTAGTTATCGCCTTATCGGATCTTAAAATACTTTATTTCTCGTACAATAACTTGGGAACCCTACGTGCAGCAGACGGGTGCGCCAGACGCATAGACGTATAGTTATACACAATCCACTGTCGGCTCCTTGTCAAAGTTCAGTGGAGCTGGAACCGAGCCAATGCGGCTAGCAGCGAACTTCCAGGTGCCACCGCACTTTCATTGCTTTTGAGATTTCACTAATACTACGGTATAAAATCTTTAACTAACCGGTAACGACATTAACTATCCGAACTTGGAATTATCTTTCCATAACAGCTAGGTGGTCCGTAACTTCGTTGTCGATACTTTTGAGCAAAAAAAATTTACAAGGTTAAATAAGCAAGACTCAATTAGGTATCGATCAAGGGGGTAAGCTTGATAAATGAGCCCCATTTTGAGCTTTAGATCCAAATATATTTGCTGATACCTAGAACTCGAACCTGGAATATTTTTTACCTATATTATTGTTTACAGGTCATAACTAGAGGCTCTACCAGTTGGGAAAACCTTCCTCGATCTAAATTTCTATATGAATTCTATAGGATAGTGATTTAGACAAATAAACCATGTTGCAAGTAAATTGAAGACTACGTTGGCATTTCAAAGTTTAGTGACCGCAAGAAAACATTTTCGTTCTTCCCTTCCTGGTGTTATTGTGTAGAGATGGGAGACTTCCTGGTGAGATCACATTTATTTCTAAGCCGCAAGTTTTCGCCGTCACAACTTATACTATAACATGTCTTTGTCTACCCCCACGTCTGCGCCGCCTCGGGATCTCGCGGCGATTCATCCTACATAATGGTCGCGTCAAAACAACGGTGAAAATTAATCTGATTTTTTGTTGTCGAGTCATGCGGCTTCCGTCCTTAAATTAAATACTGGAAAGGAAGATATTCTTGTGCTTTTTTATTTACAACGTGATATGTGCGTTTCTTAAACGAAATGTATAGACCACCCGACCGCAGCTAACTAGTGACTGTTGGTTTATTTTAATCGGAGCTGGTTTTAGATGGCAGATACGCAGCAATATTTTAATGAATACGTTCCGAGGTAGAGCATGATTTTAATTCTCTGACGTTCTAACAATGAGCATCTCCGTGTAAGTTTGTGGGGCAGGTTTGTTAAGATTAATCGCTAAAATGTCGCATCCTCCGAGACATCGTCACAATGACTCGGAGATAGTGAGATCTATATTTAAAACCGTAATGCCGAGGTTACAACACATGTTCTACTAGACGTTAATCGTAATCCTCGTTGAATGCCGTGCCCATCGCGACGTCACTTCAGATCTTAATAAAGATAAATTGCAGATCAAGTTACACCGGCGCTTATTTTTTTTTTTTAAATTAGCATTCAGATTATAAATCTCATCACTCACTCTGGTTGATGCCGGCGTAAAGGAGGTTAGTGAGGCGACAGCTCCACGGCATTTGGGAATATCGATGATTCGAAAGTTCTCTCATAGATGTCAAACACGTAACCCGCGGTCTTTAAATTCAATTTAATTGCAAATGTTTACGTTTTAAGTGATACTGTGATATATTAGTATGCGGGCTGTAGGCAGTTGTTTGCTGTTGGTAGAATCGGTTTGTGAATGCAACTTCGTATTCCCGAGCGCAAGCTTTACTTGTCGCGGACTCTTCGGAATGCTGTTTGGTAGCCAGTTATTGTAAATTTGCGCTGATGTTGCAATTCCATGACTCACCTCTGCACGCAATTAAAATTTTCGAGCACCGTATTAAGTGATTTCGAAAAAACTTACCAAGATTCAATATATTTGACAGGACCTTCATCATAATCATAGTTATAATAACCGCACTCGGAATTCAGTTTGTTTTTAAACCCCTAATTAAATCCGGGAACGTTAGTCCTGTGCACGTGTTCCAACAGCCGCTGTCAAATGGGTGTAACGCATGTCAAAGCACGTCTGCCACCTTCACAACAACTTAACACCCAACGCGGCTTGTTAATCCACACGATGAAAACTATAGGTCTTTAGGTACATCACACAGACTTCAAACACGAGAATGTCTGCATATTATCTTAGAAATTACGTATTATTCTGATATTTTTATGACACTAGGCTAGGAGTACTCCTAGAATGTGTTCACGTTATCAGCTTGCGTTAGGTCGTGTCACATCTTGTCCTCATTTCTGAGCGTGTCAGTGTGTAAAGATTGAGCATACAAAACACAAGTATTGAGTATGTAGGTAGTCTCTTGTTCTCGGGCTTACACAAAACAAAAACGATTAAGTAAACACGGTCGAAGTGTTTGAGCGGGGAAAGTGTGATATTTAAGTGGGCTTATGGGATGTGTATGTGTAATGGTCGTGCTTATCCCTCTAGTGTTGGTATTGTCACTATCGAGTAGTAAGTGGCTTACAGAAGCGCCAGACGGCGCGGCGGCCGGGCTCTTGCGCAAACGGACAATTAATTTGTATACATTATACCGCAAAATTTAAATGGAATACGTAACGTACGTATGGTATTTTGAATGTATGGAATGTATGGTCTGAAATCGGTATCAACGTAATCGGCTCTAGCTGATAAGCAAAATCCATCTTTATTGCATCTTTAAGTTAAATTCAAAGAGGAAAATTGAGCAGTCTTAACAAATGGATTTGAACATAGTCAGGGAAACCAGGAGCACTGTTATATGCTGTAAAGTTTATAGGTTGTGTTTTAATACTCTTGCTTCGATTCATAAATTGCCTACGAATATGCTGTCACAGCTTTAAACAATAAGACATTTTATTGTCATGTTTGTGTACTTATATACTTAATAGAATTTCTTGGAAATCTAAGACATATATGTTGTTATGAATAGTCATCCGTAATGACTATTTACGACTGTGGTATATTATATTTCTCTGTGGATTGCGCTGCAATTTAAAAGGGCAAGCATAATTCAGTAAATAAAGGAGTTTGACCTTACAAACGGTCCGGTAGCTTTGAATTTTTTATATGTTGTCTAGAATGCTTAGTCAGTGTTTAAAATGCAAAATGCACAATTCCCTCCCCTCCGCGCCCGCCGCCATATTGAAAAAACCGGCACGTTCTTCATATTTTTGCTCAAATCTTCCTTTAGGAGCATTTTAGCTAGAAGAAAGCTTTGACAATGTTATAGAGAGATAAATTTACTACATTCTCCATTTTATATTTTGTTTCTAGGACAGATAGTTACGGAGATATGCACATTTAAAAAAACGTAAAAAATCGCAATTTCCAACTCAAAAACAAACTTCTGGATTATATCTTCGTTTAGGAGCATTTTAGCTAGAATAGTGCTTGACCAATGTTGTAGAGAATTAAATTTGCTATAATTTACATTTCAGATTTTGTTTCTAGGACAGATAATTACGGAGATATGTAAAAAATTAAGTCACATTTTCCGAAAATGTATGTAAAAATGGACATGAGTTTTATAAGCAATTATATTTCCAACATCTTTTAATTTGTCCTAGACTAGTCCGTAACTGAATGACAGCGTTCTAAACCAAGAATTTTTTTAAATTTCTTGAAAATTCGACTTTTCCAGTTTTTTTAATGTGCATATCTCCGTAACTAAACGTCCTTGAAACAAAATTTGAAATGTAAATTATGGTAAATTGAATTCTCTACAACATTGCCCAAGCACTGTTCTAGCTAAAATGCTCCTAAACGAAGATATAATCCAGAAGTTTGTTTTTGAGTTGGAAATTGCGATTTTTTACGTTTTTTTAAATGTGCATATCTCCGTAACTATCTGTCCTAGAAACAAAATATAAAATGGAGAATGTAGTAAATTTATCTCTCTATAACATTGTCAAAGCTTTCTTATAGCTAAAATGCTCCTAAAGGAAGATTTGAGCAAAAATATGAAGAACGTGCCGGTTTTTTCAATATGGCGGCGGGCGCGGAGGGGGGGGAATTGTGCATTTTGCATTTTAAACACTGACTAAGCATTCTAGACAACATATAAAAAATTCAAAGCTACCGGACCGTTTGTAAGGTCACACATAGCCCAACTAGCACACAAGCGCTATAAGAAGCCGTATAGTAGCCGGATAAAGGATTTTGATAACTCCTTAGGCTCCTAAATAAGCGCTATAGTAATTCTATATCCAGATATAGATCTCTTGTAGCGCGAATTAGGCCCCAAATTATACAGCTTATAGTTCTACAATAGCTCTACAGTGGTCGGATATGTATGTTATAATGGCTCTACAGAAGTCGTTTAAAAGCGATCATCAGCGCAATGAGATTTCGAAAAAGTGCTTGTAGCGCCGTAACGCCACCTTTACCTAAATTTGTACCGCTAATACCGCTATATTAAATCTCTGGGTTCTAAGTTAGTAATTTAGTAGGTCTACTGTGGGCAACACAAAATATATTTTCATAAAATCAAAGAAAGTGAAGTGCAGTGACAATTGAAGTGAAAGGAACGATACGAATGGGATCTGTGGATGATACAATAACAAAGTTTAGCATTGTTTTACTTCGTCGTGCCGTTAAATATCCGTGCGAGTGCCAGTTTACTGTCAATGTATACGTATATTCTAGTCAAAATTTTCATGCGCCCGCGTAATATTCAGTTTTTAATGCATACAATATATTTCTGCGTTGTTTACAAAATTGTGTTTTAACAAAAAGAAGAGTTTAAAGGCTACAAACAGTTTTGTACGGTTTGATGTGTGAAAATTACTGGCTTTAATTACATTAATAGTTACAAATTACGCATATATACGATGTCCGAAACTTCATCATAACCTTAAAAAACCACATTTACTAAAAAAAATAATGGCGTCTCAATCATGCAGCTTTCAGTGTTGGTTATATCTATTATGCAGGTTTGAGTCGTACAATGGCTGTAGTGCTTGCTGTTGTAGACTTATAGGTTTAACAGTAGTGTTATAGGTGTGCTATTCAACTATTTAGGTGGCACAACAGGTTCTTGCGATTAATATTAACAACTTAAAGTTGTATAATGGTGTTCAATCCATCGTTGAATATTGAAAAAGTTTGAAAGTCAATTGAAGTATGAATTCAATGATAAAATTACCTGTTGACCGAGTGAGTCACCACGCCAAATTGGCTCACTCACTAAATTTTAAGACAAAACTGAGACTATAGTAAGACTCAACTGAGAGATCAGTTATTGGCAGTATAATGGCTCTACTATACGTCTGTAAACCACATAAAAGCGCCAGTAAGGTTCATTCCTCCGCCTTGGGCTGCATAAAGCAACATTTACCTAACGTTTTACAGCTTAACGTCACAATTCCGTGCTATAAATCTCTAATATAGCGCTTTGAGCTCTAATATGAAGCTATGTTCCTCCGTGGTAGATACGTAGTTACAAGAGCGCTAATGGATTTTATTAAAACACTTAAGGTGCCATAAGACTATTCTGTAACTCCCACGCCTGTATATAATACTTCCTATGGTTCTTTATACAACTGCAAGCCGTACAGTAGCCATATAATTCTCACAAATAGCGCTTAAGGCGGTATTCTAGCGCTACTTAACTCTGTTATAGATAAGTGTTACAACAGCCGAACATAACTCCGTTTAAGAACCTCTGGCTTTGTAAAATGTCTCTGTACGCTCTTAAACGCCATTAAAGTGACTCATAACTCTTTTTAAACTCTTTTGCCTACTAAACCACTCCTTTACATCTTATGGTGGCACAATGGTTTACATGAACTCCATAATACTTCTCATGGCTGTCTTGCTGCGGTAGTGAATGCTCTTATACCACCGTAAGCTATTCCATTGCTATTAATCGGCTACAGTACCACCTACTGTTAAAGGGTTTTCCAAAATGCTACTATACGTCTTAAGGAATATTGTACAGCACTTGAACGACTCCTATACAACTACCAGGCTGCACAATGGCTGTATAATTCGCTTGTGTGCTAGTTGGGAGTACTTTAGTCTCTATTCACCGTATTAGCAGGGACATGTTGGTTGGTGTGATTCACTCGAATTGCGTTTAGTTTCTTTCGTCGAAGGACGACTATTGCCTTCGCATTTTACAACTGTGAAATGCAAATATGCGACTTTATTCGCAACGTGAATATAATACCGATGGTTACACATTTAGACGACGCAACAGTATGTGGCACCTAGTTGCAAAAGTACTTTAGGCAGATGCTTGACTTTTGCTTACTTACCAACTACACTACAACAACTATATATTTACTAAGACCACCGCTTGCTATAAAATCTCAGAATGTTAACCTATCTAAAGTCATTCTTAGTCAGACATCCCACAATGACAACTTTTATCATTGTGGGATGATAAAAGTTGCAACTTTTCAAAAATTAATTAAATTTGTAAACATATTATTACACATTTTGGTAGTGTGCGTTGATGTTTTGGGTAATGATTATAATTATGTTGGAAACTGTGTTAGGCGCCTACAGGGCTAGGTGTATATCATATCGATCTGATTGGCGGACAGAGAGTTAGAAATCATGTGATTCTGGAATTGTTGTCATGTCGCATCCGTGTCTGGGGCCTAATACGTCCCATTGCTACATTCATCAACATGAACATACGATTTAAAGTCTGCCCATCGTAATCCGTACATTTGCAAATGTTATAGTGATTACGATGTTGTGCATTGGTTTTTGAAATGTACAAATTTGCATGTCATAATCTTAAAAACCTTCTTACAGACTGTCGAAGGCTGCTCTATTTCTGTAGCATGTACATATTTTTATGAATGAATTTCCGATTTGTTTGGCCCAAGCGGAGCCTATTTTATCATATTATGATAAATATTCTTTAATCGACATCAAGCGTTAGTCTTTGTTAAAGCCGTAACAGACGATCGAACGGTCCGGCGGACCGATATGGACGCTGCTAAGTGTTAGAATGAGAGATATATATTACTATCTCTTTCTAATAGATAGCTGCGTCCCTATCGGTCCGCCGAACCGTTCGATAGTCTGTTACGGCTTTTAGACTTCTCGCTAGAAAGAGACTGGAGAGTGGAGAGATGTGTCAGGGTCAGGGGTGAAAACGATTCATCTTCTGTTATCAAACAAATCGAGATGCACAAGAGTCGTATTTTGTGTATAACCTCAAAGTCCGAGTCCGATCTTACACTCAAATAATAACCGATTAGATGCAATGCAACACGAATGAATATACACGTAATTTACATTATTTTTGGAATTGTTGAATCCCTTGATAATAATAAATCAGTTTAAAATGGGGTTGCTATCGCGTGACTAGAACCATTTTGTGGTGTTATAATACTATTCGAGTTTTTTCGATATCAATCAGTGTTCTGCCGGCCACTTAATTCAATAATGGGTTTCGGTAAGCCCTTTTCGAAAGTGTTTTCGGAAATGTAATGACAAATAAAATGCATGATGCGCTTACAACAATGAGTATAATTATAATCAGTATAATACTCATGGTAGTGATTTTGTAAAAAAAAATATTACTCACCTCGTGCACGGTAAAATGTACCTTTTGGTGTTAGTTTTGTTAAGTAAGTTATTGTTACTAACATATAATATGGATTTTAAATCTGAAATAAAGAAAAAAATATATAGTTGGATTAAGTAGATTGCAATAGTTGTGGTCGGTTTATATTCCTTTAACCTTTAAATATGTATCATTCCCGCTTTACTTGTTAAATTCCTCGGAGTTTATATAATTTAAAAACAAGCGCTCAAAGCTATTACATAAACCCTGTCTAATCCCACTAAACCTTTACTTTATCAACAGAGTGCTACACTCATCCGTCTTACTTAAACCTTTGAAATAACAACGACATATTCTCCTCAGGACTCATTAGACACATACGACGTTATTTTAATGAGCATGTGATTGTTGCTGGCGACAAAAAGCTTACCATTTACGTCGTTAATCTCTTTATCAAATAGTTGAAATGGCTGAGTAGCGCGGAGGCCGGCACCAGTACGTTGTGCAACCTCAGAACTGCTTATTTTACTCACTCTAATCGCATAGCTGAATGCACCCACGACAGTGAAACTCTTTAACTGTACTACGAAGCATACTCGAGATGGGCATAGCCGCATCAAAAGCAGTAAACATTGCCAATGGCTGTGAATAAAATACGATACGAAGCTTTACATCGTCATTGAGACTACAATCAGCTTGATAATAAAAATAATGTCTGCCATATCCAGATAAAGAAATAATACTTTGAATTTTGTTTATTGTTTACGCTTGAAAACTATGAAAATTTGATAATTTTGAATACTTGAATAAAAATTGCAGGGAAATCTAGTTACGCCACAGTATTGTTGCATAGTATTCAGTATTTTGTAGCTAATCTAGGTATATATGCCTCAGTCAAACTCATGGTACTGGTTATAGTATTATTGTGGACGAACAGCGTTTGGGTACGCTTAGCGCTCCTTGTAAAGCTCTAATCAAACGTATCTATCTCGGAGACAATAGGTAACAATTGCCAACCTAATGACATGGTGCAAACGTTATTCAAATAACCGCACACTTTTCTCCGGTGATTCATATATATGTATAGACGCCGAGAAACAGAAATATATTTTCTGATACCTACTACCTAATTTATAATCAAATTCAAAGCACTTGAGTAAAGTAAGTTACAGATTCTGTCTGTTACTTGGCAGGCTGCAATTTCGTTTCCTTATAAACTGTAGCAATTAATATTCTATTACTCAGTAATACCAGAGGAAAGTTTAGGTATAGGTATTGGAATAGTAATAGCCTGTTTCGCTTAATGATATTGCTTAATGAACAAACTGAGAACCATTTCACGTCTCTTATTTTTGTCTCAAAGTTCATCGGCGTAACAAGTGTGTTCTGTTTATAACTTGAGTCTTCCGGGATAAACAGTAACTATGTCATTCCAGTTCGATAAATTTAATAATCACGTTTCGTTGCTACGCGAAAGGACTAATCATCAAACACATATTTGCGTGTACAAGAGAAAGAAAGCCTAATTTCGGTATACAAATATTGGTACTTTTTTGAGATGTTCTCTTTTTGCGTAAGGACCGAAAACCATTATTCGTCGTTTTCTATTACGGAAGCGTGTTGCGGTGTTGAGGGGTCGAGACCGCAGGTTCAATGTCTCAGTAACACGTCAACGTGCTTTGTCGGTAGCACTAAAAAATATAGCCATCGGTGACAATGAACAGATAATGTGTACTAAAATTTAAAAGCCCGTTCGCCCAGTGCCCTCCGCAGCCGGCGAGACTTCGTTTGTTTTCACATTTGGTCATATTTCGGGTGGCCCATTAGGAATTTTAGGAACGATCTTTTTCTTTTATTATATTTAGATATCCGACCCGTGCCGTGTTGACCTTCGTGGCTTATAATTTAGTGTCTTACGAATGTTAGCGAACCGGCTTCGCCGTGACATTATCTTAATTACGACATTAGCATGATGATTCGCTTTGAATACGCATTAGGAGGTATAGTTATCTCAGCTCGCCATCTCACAGCGACGTTTGCACACCATAATCCACATGCAAATATAACCAAACGTCGAAATCACAAGGTTCCTATACTGATCATTATTACGAATGTAATAAGTTACATTGTTATGTGATGAGTCCTTAAATGTAACGGGTATAGTTAGGCTTAATCATAACGGTACGTCTCCTATTTATGATATACATAAAATACGTAACAATTTATTTGACCAGTCTTCTATTTTATTATCGCAGAAGAATCACGGTGTTGATCAAAAACCTACTTTTCCAGGTTATTCAGAGGTTGTCAGGGGTCTGTTGTTTAATTTTTACAATTGCATTTGGATTCGGGGAATCTAAGAAGAAATTACCTACTCTGAATGCAATAATGTTACTTTGTCATTTTTATTAGTCCTTAGACATAGGTAGTTTATCTCATAGGTTTTATGAAATCCATGTAATCTCCAACCCTGATCCCTTACAATTTGCACGTAGTTTCGTGTATATTCAAAAAGCAAAGGTTACGAAATACAAATGCCGGTACTTTCTCTCGTCTCGCAACTGATACACGCGGGAAGTATGGAGGTTAAGAAAACATTACATCTTCGTAAGAGATAGGATGCGAAACCCTAATATATGTCACATGGACGTTTTAATCGGACGGTTTATCCTCGCCGAAGGACTTAGTGGAGGTTTAAATTTGTCAGATTAAGATCCTTAAGGACAGTTAGCTGGACATTGACCATGTTAAATATTGCATTTGGCATTAAATTATAGGTACAATTTAAAGCATTTTGTAATCCCTTAAATACCTACGTAAAGCTTAATCAGTTAAGGATAGCTGTAAGATATTTTTTACCGTTCTGACTATACATTCTACTTAACATAGTGTTAACTCGCAGTAGCCTCATAAACCAAAGGATAATGAAACTGGTATTTGTTTTTATAAATGTCTGACATTATCTGTCGCGCTCAGGACGCGCAGGAGTTGTTTGTTCACAAATACAAGACACTTGTGACGCGGGAGCACCCACCGGCAGCTTGTTTGTTCAAGGTTCATGCATGGCTCGCGATCCGATGGCAAAGCCCTCGACACCGGCTACCACGCGGCCACTTGGGATAGGTTGTTATACAAACAACCAAACTGGCTCACTTACCGAACCTCTCAGACTTGCAACTTGCAACACGTCAGTACAAGGTTCCGCAAACCTCTTACAATATGTTACGAGCGATACAGACGATGAGATCTACGAGATAGCCAATGGTACTGTTAAAGAAACCGCAGGATACTTAATCACGTCGTACGTTTATTGAGCTGTACAATTTACCGGCGAAAGTCATCGAGGCAAGGCACCGAACACGTTCCGCGTATGAACAATATTTATGGATCTTAATTATAAATTGGACGCTGCGAATTGAATTCGCTTTATAATACCAACACTTCCCGTGTCGAGTAAATACCGCAAATAACTTGAGTAATAATGAAGTAACTGAAATATTACCTGCAAGCTGTGCAACTCGGTAAGTTGTTGCTACGACAGCTATCATATTCAGCTTCTGTAAGCTCGTAACTAATAATTAACGCCACCTTGCCCACCGTGAACAGAGCCCTTACCTAACAAATGCTTAAGGCCCTACATGATAATTATGATATCTCACTTACGTATTCGATTGACCTATTAGTATAGAAACAGTCAATTACCGCATTTTACGTAACGAGTTTATGTAGCAGCTTTAATTGGCAATTGAAAAACTTGAGATTTATTGACGATCAAAGGTTCCTTCAAGCGTTTCCTTGACCGGTATGAAATCATCGGTGTTGCGGCGCTAACGAGTGTTTACTCTCATGCTGCCCTTCACTCGAGCGATCTCCCACGTCGTTATGCAATGATAGGGTTACGTTGGGCCCTCGGGCAGCTTCCAGGGACCCTGCTACCAGCTTACTAATAATTAGCCCTAGTTTATGTCCCTCTGACGATTATGATATCAGGCGCGGAGGCGGGAGGCGCAGCGCTGCACTCCGCTTCGCCAGTTAACTAATGTCGCCCCACTAATGTCTTGATTTATGCCTTCGCACTAGGTTCGTTCACATTTACTCGCTGGGAATTCTAATTAAATCGGTTCTGGACTCTGTGACATCCTTAAATTCTAAAGTGGATTTAACAGTTAATGCATTTTACTAGCAGTACCACTTTACAAGGTTCAAAGTTTAAACTTTACGCCTTGGGTTCCTGCTAGACGTGTAATTGAAATATGATCTAAGCTTTATGCCCGGGCAGATTCGATGGATCTCTGTTACAAAGACAAACATTAAACGATCAATCTCTTCCTTCTAGTTGCTTGGATGTTTTGTTTACGTAGTCTGTAAATACACTACTTGTCTCTAATCAAAGATAAATCATAAATATTCTTGGATAAATAATCCTAAATTTACACGTTGTTTGCCAGATTTTGTATAGTATATTATTTTTCATATGGTTAGGACATCCGAGATTTTATTATTCGTCAAAAGTTATTGTCGCCAACCAGTCTGGAGGTTTCTATATTGACTAGTCGTTGTATCACCGATCATAGACCATGAAATATTGCACTTTGATAGTGGGTTTGTACGCCTGTTCATTATCTCTCGCCTAGATATGCTCCAGCTATGAAACGGAGAGGTTTGGCAAGCGTCCTCTTTTGAATATGACGAGTTTATTGCCTCGGTATTTTATTAGTCTGCTACTACTTAATATCTGCACGAATCTAGAGTAGATCGAATAAATACTATGACTAGGAAATGTTCTGTATTAGTACCGCGAAATAATTCCAGCGTTTATGCATTTCTAGTCTGTTTATCTGAACAATTTGCTGAACATTAAATTAGTGTAAATTTCTCATTACTCATTGTAACTGGGTAGTAAATCTTTATAACTATTTCCGGCGTCTAGATTTGCTTGCACATTCTAGCAAATACAGAGACTAATTATTACCAGAAAGTGGTAAATGTATTTATAGTTAATGTTACATATAAAGCTATTTTAATATAGGTTGGAACATGTAAAATGGGTCAATAATGTGACTAGGATATGGCACCACGAGAAAATTAGGCAGATCTCACCACCTTTTTGTGTTATGTAGGTACCTATTTACCTCCCTTTACGTCCATAGGTGCTTTTATGTAGATCAAACAACTGTAGGAGCAGTAAAACGAGGAGGTAAAACTGTGATGTCTGATGTCTACCACATTTAAAGCACTAGAAATGTCAAAATATAAGATAGGTTTTCCCAATTCACATTAAGGTGGGTGGTGTTCACGATCACGACATATATACTTGTAAGCGTAATATGCGTCATTAGATGACCAGAACTTTTCCTTTGGCAGGATAAACCTTTTGAACCCTAAGAACAATTTAAAAAGGTGGGCCATCCTAAATTTTAATGCAGGCACGAGTTATAAGTCATCTATTTATTGTATGGGATTTTGACTTTTTGTGTTCAGAATCGTATCATGTGGGGTATCTAACGAAAGGTCTTTATGAGCTGATTCCAAATATATATTATAACATTACTGCTACTTATCTGGAAAACAACTGAAACACATTATCGAAACATACCAAGTTTGGGGTCTTGCAGTTATGAGACGGCTGAATATTTTTTATGAAACATACGCAAATTAACCCGTAATATACGTATTTAAAAAAATATTCGAATATTATTTATTTTATTTTTAAAATCCCATTTTCACGAGTTATAGTTTTCTTAAAGTAATAATTTTTTATCTTGTAAAAATGTCACAAATCGGGATGTAACTTTAACAGGAGGAAAAGAAGAGAGGCACACCTCCATCAGTCCATACATATGTTATACTAGTATGTCTGTCAGTGTCCAGCATAAATTCAAAAAGCGCTGCATCAATTGTGATACTGTTTCCAGTAGGTAATGTTGAAATTAATTTTCATGCATAATCTATGAGGTATGTACTTATGCATATATCTCACGCTGTTTGCATTTATTAGAATGCATGCGAAGCACATACCTAGTTTCATCAAAAACATCAACAAGAATACGCAATCTCGCAGTGTACTTGTTTGTTTAATATCAGCGGGACAGTATGATTGATGTCTTGGAGGACCGCGTCTGCTCTGATTAATAGTTCCGATGAGACCGTTGCCTTGTCCTTTCCTGCGGAACTATATTATGTTTCATTCACGCCGTTGGAGTCAAAACAGGCGTCTGCTAGAACATGTTTTGCAGTTATGACCTTTGCGGTCTTCCTCTGAATAAATCCTGGTTATAGCGTGACGATACTATATGCGAGTACATTATACGTTCCAGAGGCAACAAATAGTTTAACCCTTATACTACTGTCACTCTCCAACCTTCATTTATATTTTATGTGCACAAATGATGGTTCCTGAGTACTCGTATCTTTACGCATGATTGCGAAAATGTGGTACATAGTTTTTTTGACTTTCTTTCACACAACAGTGCTCCAGATAGGATAGTAACATTATTTTACTGTAGTATTTTCTGACTGCAAGGATTGTTGCTTCTTCGTCTTGCTTGTGGAATTAGTGCGTGTGCAGGCAAATTTTCTTTGCTTTATTATATGCGATTAACATTATGGGTACACGAATCCCATAAAACTCGCCTTTAGTACTGTCGTAAAATTAAGTCTCAGCAGCGGTTATTAATTATTTTCTTGTTTTATAGTGCCCTTCTTAAAGTAAGCTTTAAACGGCATATTTTCATAGATATGGTAATTATTATTAATGCATGTTGCTTATTTGACCAATGACAATTTTATTACTCCAATTAATACGACACATTAGCATATTGTATATCAAATGTATATCTTATTCTAAGTCCGTCATATTTGAGCGGTTGCAGATAAAAGCGAATTTTATTGCTCAAGGTGGATGCATAATTATGAATCTTAATAATGACTTTGTTTATGTCTTATGCAAAGTGGATTTCATAAGGAAAATAATTATTAAATTATGTTTTCTTGATTAATATCAGTCAACGTTATATTTAAATTAAACGGTTGAGGAAGCCCAGGGAAAAATGTTGAAGAGTTCCTGTTGGGGCTCAAAAGAAAATCGGAACTCTTATAGAATCACTTTGTTGTCCCACCGTTCGTCTGTCTGTCACGGCGTTTTTATCCCGGGAACGCGTGGAGATGTCGAGTTTAAATTAAAACAAGTCCTACGGCCGTATATATGCCGCAAGAAACGTATATTTTGACACTCTCAAGGGAATGAAAATATGTATATAGGGTATTTTCCGTTCACATAATCAATCATCGAGCAATTAAGCAACGGTACAAATTTGCCCGTTTTTTATTATTGCTTGGTTCTTTAAAGTTTTTGTAAATGATTACCACCTTCCTTCATCAAATAGGCTATATTAAGTTTTCCTACAAAATTTTCTATCCTAAAATGATACAGAAATACGGATTTTTGTTAGTATTTATTTTCTCTTTATAATTAGTACAAATGTACGGCCAAGTTTCGTCCTGATTCCTTAGTTTTGATATGTAGTTATGATTACTTTATGATTGATCTCGCTTATATACCTAAAATGAATGTTATTTAGGAAAATATTTCGCTTACTTACCGTTAAGATCAAGTAAACTCTCATGGCGGCGCTAACACTAAATTTACTTAAAATTGACGTAAAGTAAACAATTGATATTCGCACGTCGGATGCGCGCGCAATCAAAACACACAGCGACCGATAAGATAATAAGGCATTGCGCTACCCACCTAGGGTTGCTTCAGACTCGCAGGTTACTCTAGGGCTTCATACACTCACTGTTCGCACTGGTCATTTCACAAACGTAAACGTACGGTGTGTTCGCGTGTTTGTTTACAAGGATGCGCGACAGGTGCGCGCGCCGCAGCATCCGCAACGGCTTTGGCGGCCGGCGCGGGCGCCGAGACCACGCCCCGTGCGTGCTCCCCGCCCGCCTGAAGCCTCCGCCGCTCTCAAGAGGTTTTCCGAGTAAGCCATTCATATTTTCAGCCGGCTAAATTTGGGGGAGATTCGCAATTTGAGAGTTTCTTTTGAATGTTTCTGCCACATGTATATCGACTGTGAATGTAAACAGATTTTATTATTGGTTTAAGCATAGTGCTACAGTTTGTATAAAACTGATTATAATAATAGGTATTGGAATAAACTGCTTTTTGACAACTTCATAATGCAATTATAAATATTTTAAAGGTCAGTTGGAAATTCAGATTAATTGGTAAAAAAATATTATTATTATTTTATTATTTTAATTTTATGAATTGCGTGTATGGAAGTAGAAGTGAACTGGAACAGCTAGAACTGCACTTTTCCAACTAAACTAAGCACTTATCTTAGGACGTAATTATTTTTATAAACATAAATTTTATGCGTACATTCAAATCTTATTTGTTCCGTATCCGCGAAAGGTAATTACTGCAATTACTTAATACTAGGTTTCTAAGAACACCTAGAGGGAAGGGCAGAGAAGGCTATAAAATGAAGTTATGAACACAACCACCAAGCGGCAAGCTGTGAATAACAATAAACTAAGAATCTTCAACTCCTATACTACAACCTACGAGTATATGTTCTTACTGCATTTTTCACTTGAGATACTTATTTGAGTGCGTGAGAAAGCCCGTAGTCAGAACCCATAAATCGTAAATTGAATTTCACTAAATGAGTCCCTTGATTAGATGCTAATTAAGAGAAGAAGATATTCAGTGTGAGTAACGTTCATTTTATGGTGAAACGAACGCGTCGCGTGCGTTCGTATGCGATGTAGTTGATTCAAACACTTGTGTCGCTTGCATCATGTCGTAAATATTAAACTTTTCAACGATTCGTCGATAAACGTAATCAATATTGGTTCTGTTGCTACTTTCAATTACATACGTAGCTTTCCCTTCAATGTTTTCATTGATGCAAATGCAAATATACTTATAAGTAGCCATCAAGCGTTAGGTTCTGCATAATTGGGCTTGGACAACACCTATGCAAAGGTGCCTCAACATGCGAAGGAAAACATTACTATTTTGATACGAAGAGATATCATCGAGGTATTTTGCTATACACTTACAGAAGTCATTGTATAAATAAATGTGTTTTGCATCGAGCAGTTACCTGGAAGGCTTACTTGAATCACTTATCGCACAAGACGTCTTAAAGTTTTGTTTGTTTTAATGAGATGCTGATAAACGGCCAACGTTTTTATAATATTTTGTCTAAAATTTGAATTGTGTCTACTAAGAGTACAGAAAGTTCTCTCTTTTGATCTTCGCAAAAGCCGTTTGAGAACCGATTATTAGATAATTACATAATTTTAGATATTTAGTCGGGATCATGACTCCTTTCTAGTAGAGATTCTGGCGCCAAGGACTTAGCGTTAGAGGTAACTCAACGGAAATCTTGATGCGCTTGTTAGACTAGTACTGAACAACAATTTCCCCACAAGTTTATTCGTGTGAGTAAAAAAAACACAAAAAGTTTTTATTTGCTTTGGCGTATAGTCTATAGTGAAGAGTATCGTCTTTGCGGTTGCTCAGATCTATACTGCACGAAATATCAGCTCAGATCGAGAGTGGCCAGTTTTACCGAATAACATGACATGGCCGTGACTACACCCAGGAATGGGGCTGCTTGCATTGCAATTAGCCAATTACAATTTTCGATTACCGCGAAGCGTGTCCACTACCGGCTGGTCTTGCCGACAGGTTTTGTAGGTTCTGCTTTACGGGAACAGAACATGCGGGTGGCCAATTGCTCCTGCAGAGCAAACTCGCGTCTGCGGATTATTTATCGCGCATAATTATAACGCTACGGATATTGATATATTAAATATTGATGTTATAACACCATCTCTGTTGCATTCTTGAGGGCGTTGCTTGTTTGAAGTCTAGCAAGTAGGCTCTTATTTTATGTATGAGCAGGTATTGATTACAGTTTATGCCTAGTTTTTAGGGTTCCGTAGTCAACTAGGAACCCTTATAGTTTCACCATGTCCGTCTGTCCGTCCGCGGCTTAGCTCCGTGATCATTAGTACTAGAAAGCTGAAATTTGGTATGAGTATGTGTATGTATCACGCCGACAAAACGGTAGAATAAAAACTAAAAAAAAACCATTTTTTTTTCGGGTACCTACCTCCCGTACACCAAAAGAGGGAATGATTTTTTTTTTTTCGTTCGAACACTAGTGTGTGGGGTGTCGTTGAAAAGGTCTTTTAAATATAATAGGGGTCTCTGAACATTATTTTTTGATAAAGTCAGCAGTTTTGTAAACATTCACTCCGAAAATAAAAAAAATAGTGTCCCCCCCTCTAACTTTTCAACCACGGGTCAAAAAATTATGGAAAAATTCATGAAAATGAGGCCTTATTACTTTCAATGAAAACTATATTGAATAATTGCGATTTCCACATGAAATGACCTCGGGTGATTTTTCAAAATAAGCTTTGGTAATATTTCAACTTAATAAATTTCTTTTCTTTAGTTTGTTTATATTTTTGTGAAACTTTCCTAGTCATTTTCTAAAGGTTGACATACGGTTTGAAATACTACTGTAACTTAATGTGTCCGTGTCCAATAGAAGTTACGATTAGACAGTTTAGATTGGAATGAAGATTGCTAGTTTTGCCGTGTTAATGAATGATAAACTTGTGATTTATGACCCATCGTAGACTCTTAGGCCGCAATAACACTAATAGTGAGCACTTACATCCAGTTAGTCCTCGTCGACGTCGCCGCAGCTTATTTACCGGTGATTCGACTCGATTTGCTAAATGCTAACATAGATTGCATCTTCTGTTAGATTTACAAGTCACGCGCCGTGAAGTTCGTGCCGTGAAACTGCTTTTGCAACAGTCAATATTGGTGCCTTCCATATTGTATTGAATGAATTTATTGCTCGTATCGATCTGGTTTTTAGTCACTGTCACGGACAAGACAAGTGCTCTCGCTGTTTGATTAGGTATGTTTTTGTATCATTGGCCGTCTTGGTCGTCTTGTTTATTGCACTTTTCTTGGGCTGTTCTTTCCGATTGCCCTCCTCACAACTTTACTACTGTCGTTTAATAGGCCAATGTCAATGCAATGCCTGATTTTTTCTCGTCATCATTGCGTCGAGCGTTTAGTTCCTAGGCGTTCATCTACGTTATCTTTATAAAATAATATGTAAATTCGTATATTATAAGGTCGTATTTCTACATCGTGTTGCAATTTCCCGAAAAATAGAGTCTCAACTTCTTCATATAACACTAGAAAAAGTTAGCATTTATCTATCCATCTATGCATTGGACGCCACTTCTGTGCATACTCCTAGCCCATATAGATTTCCAGTTGATCCATTTAAGGGCAAGTTAGGCGAAGGCAGTAAAAACGCACGTGAGCGGCAGGATTCCTCTGGTATGAATAGTGAGCTCGATATCACTGCGGCTATGCGATTTATTCCACGCGATCTTGCCGGCGGCTTCGACGGAAGAATTACTCTCAGCTACAATTACAATTTTATTGCAATGCGAAAAAGCTTAGCTGCAATTTGTTGTCGGCTAATAGATGCAATTTCTTTTTTGCATCGCTTAAAATACGGTGATCTAAGAGAATTCTCAGCTATTATTACATTCACGAGTTTCTAATTGCCTACTTGGACCACCATTCTGGTATGGTATTTTATTGTTCAAATTGAAACGTTTCGTATATGTCTAAGTGCGTAGATACTTATCATTATAGATATAAGGTAAGCCTACAAATTGAGA
The DNA here is from genome assembly GCA_947623375.1 of Apotomis capreana. Classification (NCBI taxonomy): domain Eukaryota; kingdom Metazoa; phylum Arthropoda; class Insecta; order Lepidoptera; family Tortricidae; genus Apotomis; species Apotomis capreana. The sequence continues at coordinate 21,683,171 of OX392502.1, read as the reverse complement.
CTGTGTCCTGTTAGCGAGCTGGCCATTAATTTCAATTGATGGTGTATCTGTCTGTGCGAGATTTTGCAAAATCGTGCGTGTCTCGACAACGAGTTATGATAATTGCGAGCATGAGTTCACCGCCGTTGACAGGATAAACGTTATGTCGTGCTACGTCTGTATTTGAAGTAGCATAATGAATTACAAAAAGCTCATGATTTCATTCATGTTTACTATAAATATCGATATTAATCAGAAACGTGAGATAAATCAAGATTATTTTGCTCGCGGGCATCGTTATGACAGAGGACACGCTTGTTATACTTATTTGTTAACTTAGTCCAGAGCCGTCTATGTTATGGGATTTATTATTTCTCTGGACGCCGTGTTGACGCATTCCAGCTGGATCAGGAATGTATTCCTGTTATTTTACATTAGCCATAATGCGGAGTGTTGATAAAGCGGCCATTTTATTTGACTCGTAAATTTCTGTTTCCTGATTGGTATTGATTGCACTTTGATTTACGGTTGCTACAATGTTAAGTGCAATGTTTCGGAGATGCAATGTTGGCTGCGAAACTTCGCTGGTAGCTTGACACATGATATGTTTATAGAACGTTAAACACGTACACACGCAGTAAAGAGGCTGTAAGGTAAATCGGCCAAGGATCCTCATACAAACTAAATCACCAATTATATTTAACTAGCTTTCGCCCGAGACATTACCTGAGACAAAAACAAGGCTATCCTGGTCCTAATGCTTTTGTAAGTCATTGTCATTAGTTTAAATGTAGAGGTAGCATATACATATACGTTTATATGTCCTATTATTTGATCAAGTTACCTATATCTAGGAATTATTTGTGTAAGGCTTCACCGTATAAAATTATATGTATATCGAAGGAAAATATCAGTTACTTAAATGTCGTTCAATGTCAATTCAAAAATATATAATTCCAATATTTTTTTGCTCCTTTAACTATTTAAGTACAAAGATTATAAATGGCATCAAAGTTTATACAAGACTAGCTTTTGCCCGCGACTACGTCCGCGTGGAACTTGGAAGTATGGAAGCAACCTCGTACAACACGATAGATATCCATATCCACCTAATCACCTTAATTAATAAAAGGGATTATTAAAAGCGCCTAAGCAAATGTAAGAGCAATTGTGCTTTTGGTCTAATAATTACATTTCCTACAGGTTCATCAATGTCATCATTGAATTACTTACTCGCTTTTCAATTTTTTTTAGGGATAATTTCCAGGATAAAAACTATCTTATGTCCTTCCTCGGATCTTAAACTATCCCCATGCCAAATTTCATCAAAATTGATTCAGCTGTTTAAGCGTGAAGAGGTAACAGACAGACAGACACACTTTCGCATTTATAATACTAGCTGTGCCCCGCGGTGTTACCCGCTCATCCCACGGGAACACTACATTTATTCGGGATGAAAACTATCCTATGTCCTTCCCCGGGACTGAAACTATCTATATACCAAATTTCATCTAAATCGGTTCAGCGGTTTAAGCGTGAAGAGGTAACAGACAGACAGACAGACTGACACACTTTCGCATTTATAATATTAGTATGGATATGGATAGTATGGATTAGTATGGATATTGGATAACGTTATTTTATTTAAACCTGACACTTGGAGGCCTTGAAGTAGCTTCACTAGTATACATATCGATACCTTTGGGTTCAATTGGGGTAAAGGACAAAACGCTGGTTTTGAGGAGAAGCAAAAAACTGTTTTATTTTACAAAAAATGGCTATACTTTTTTTGTTTCTCGACCTATATTTTTGACATGTATATGAAATATATTTGAATTGTCCATATCTTTAACCTTTTATGACAGTTATTCCTGTAAACAATCAATTATGGAAGTTAGATGTCCTTTACAACTGGTAAAAATGCTATCAATGTCATTTACACCCGTGACTTTTTGGGGTATTTGGAAATGATGAGGTTGTAAATGACGGTCTCAGATGACTTTAGTCTAATTTCGGGGCGTAAAGTTAATAGCTATGTAATAAAAATGGACAGTTTTCAACTTAATTTACCTTAAAGAGACTTGAAAAATGTATTATAAAGATAATGAATTCAGCTAGGCATGTACAGATTATATTTAAAATGAATATTTTTTGGAAAACGCAATAATAACTATGAAAGAACTAACGATTCTGTAATCAGATTTGAAATAAAAAAAATATTAATTGTTTATAAACTGACTAGATTCTAGATTGCGGGAACAAGGAGGGAAATAATGCCATACTAGTGTTCTACTCTCTTCCAATAGCACACTAAATAATAGTAATGGAAGTGACAGAGTGGCTAATGATTATCGACATTAGGATGTCAAACATTATTAGGACGAGTACGTAGTGAGTAAAATACTGTAAATGTAAACAATAAGTATAATAGTATGAAAAATAATGCAGTCTTGCGTACATAATGACAGTTACATTAAAAAATCTTACTACTAGGTCTTATTTTAATTAGTAATATTTGTACCTCATGAGAAAAGTCACGGTGCAAGTATTATTTATTTAGTTTCACGTAACTTGTACCATTTTCCACTATACATTTCCATTAGGGTTTATTGCCCAAATTTAAAACAAAAAACTTACTGGTTTCAACGATTGTTGAATATAGAAATATAAAAACTTAACAGATCTTAATGGACGTATTATTTATTTATAAATTCGTAGCAATATGTTTCAAACACTTTATAAACCTTACGCTGATTTTTACCCTGCAATCCCTTCATTCACGATTAACTACAATAAAATGTTAGAGACCAATCGAAATATTAAATTATAAATACTTATAATTATATCAGGGACTGGAACCGGTAACCGGAATTCATACAAATATAATTTATTTGTATGAATTCCCGGTATCGGATAAAAGCTTTCCTTTGTTTTTCATTTATTATTTTATATTTAATCGGACAATATAAACATACGTATTCATCATTTAATACATGATTGAGTCCCGTATAAAGAGCATAAAATATTGGGCTATTGCTGCAAATACCGGTTCCGGTCCCTGCTATATATAGGTACCTAATAGAAACAGTTTAAACTTATTGTTGCTCTTCTACTCACTCTCGATCTCATCTTCTTCGTCAGTTTCTGGAAGTTTATCTTTTATTTGTGATTGGAACGGTAACGTTGCGTATTCAGGATGAAAACGCCGTGGTATATTAGCCTGGTCGCAATGCTTTTTCAGGTCTCTATACTTTGCTTCTGAAATTGGCAATCGTTCAGTGTATAAAGTTTTTGGTCTCATTACACCCACATCAGACACTGTTTTTACTGTTTTTTTCCTTTTCCCTTCCCTTTTGATCTCACTTTAACCGGGCCAGAATCAAATAGTATTACAGGGTGTACTTCTGCACCAACTGCCATAGAATATTTAATTTCCATCACATTCTTGTGTTTTTTTTCGGAATGTCGCTACTTGCACTGCACGCATTTGAATTTGACTCAAAACTTTGGTAAAATAAAAGATAAACTTCCAGAAACTGACGAAGAAGATGAGATCGAGAGTGAGTAGAAGAGCAACAATAAGTTTAAACTGTTTCTATTAGGTACCTATATATAGCAGGGACCGGAACCGGTATTTGCAGCAATAACCCAATATTTTATGCTCTTCATACGGGACTCAATCATGTATTAAATGATGAATACGTATGTTTATATTGTCCGATTAAATATAAAATAATAAACGAAAAACAAAGGAAAGCTTTTATCCGATACCGGGAATTCATACAAATAAATTATATTTGTATGAATTCCGGTTACCGGTTCCAGTCCCTGATATAATTATAAGTATTTATAATTTAATATTTCGATTAGTCTCTAACATTTTATTGTAGTTAATCGTGAGTGAAGGGATTGCAGGGTAAAAAACAGCGTAAGGTTTATAAAGTGTTTGAAACATATTGCTACGAATTTATAAATAAATAATACGTCCATTAAGATCTGTTAAGTTTTTATATTTCTATATTCAACAATCGTTGAAACCATTAAGTTTTTTGTTTTAAATTTGGGCAATAAACCCTAATGGAAATGTATAGTGGAAAATGGTACAAGTTACGTGAAACTAAATAAATAATACTTGCACCGTGACTTTTCTCATGAGGTACAAATATTACTAATTAAAATAAGACCTAGTAGTAAGATTTTTTAATGTAACTGTCATTATGTACGCAAGACTGCATTATTTTTCATACTATTATACTTATTGTTTACATTTACAGTATTTTACTCACTACGTACTCGTCCTAATAATGTTTGACATCCTAATGTCGATAATCATTAGCCACTCTGTCATTTCCATTACTATTATTTAGTGCTATTGGAAGAGAGACTAGATTAGAGAGAGACACTAGTATGACATTATTTCCCTCCTTGTTCCCGCAATCTAGTCAGTTTATAAACAATTAATATTTTTTTTATTTCAAATCTGATTACAAAATCGTTAGTTCTTTCATAGTTATTATTGCGTTTTCCAAAAAATATTCATTTTAAATATAATCTGGACATGCCTAGCTGAATTCATTATCTTTATAATACATTTTTCAAGTCTCTTTAAGGTAAATTAAGTTGAAAACTGTCCATTTTTATTACATAGCTATTAACTTTACGCCCCGAAATTAGACTAAAGTCATCTGAGACCGTCATTTACAACCTCATCATTTCCAAATACCCCAAAAAGTCACGGGTGTAAATGACATTGATAGCATTTTTACCAGTTGTAAAGGACATCTAACTTCCATAATTGATTGTTTACAGGAATAACTGTCATAAAAGGTTAAAGATATGGACAATTCAAATATATTTCATATACATGTCAAAAATATAGGTCGAGAAACAAAAAAAGTATAGCCATTTTTTGTAAAATAAAACAGTTTTTTGCTTCTCCTCAAAACCAGCGTTTTGTCCTTTACCCCAATTGAACCCAAAAGTATCGATTAGATTTAAGGCAGGTTTTAAAGGACAATTAAAAGACTACTTGCCCTTTACAGCCGTGTTCGGTTTATCAAATTACGGTATGTAAACAAGTATAATAATTCTAAGGTAGGTCGTAAGGGACATGTAAAGGAATACAAGTCCTTTACAACCTACTTAATTCTATCAAAAAATGGTGTAATCATTTTTAAGGAGGTCGTAAAGGACTACTAAAATAATACAAGCCCTTTACAACCTTATTCGGTTTATCAAATTCGAGTAACATAATTTGAATGCAGGTCGTAAAGGACAAGTAAAAGAAAACATGTCCTTAACGCCCATTTCGACTATGCGCTAATGGAAAGTAATCGTGAGAAATTAAGGGCTTAAAGGTTACCAAGAAAAAAATACGTCATCTACGACAGTATTAATATTTACCGGTTTACTTTACGATGCACCTTTTAATTCGTAATTTATAACTGGACACTTACGTCCCTTAACCTCTGCTAGATTTGCGAACATGATGAATAAAAACTGGGTCGTAAAGGCATTTTTTTTAAAGCTATCGAAATTTTAACTACACAGAACGATAGAGCTTGAAATTCTGAACAAAACTATATATATAACTCATTTTCGCCAAAATGTCCTTTACGCCAATTGAACCCAAAGGTATCGATATAGTTTGAAATAGTCTTGAAAGTAATAAAAATATCACTCCATTTTCAAATAATAATTGCAGCAGAGCTCATAAAGCGCTGACCAGTAAATCAGTTATCGTCTGCGAGAACGAGCTTTAAAAAATACGAGTGAAAGATTTCCTCGCCAGCCCAGCCCGCGCGCCTGCAGCAGTCGGACAGCCTTCCACTATCACTTTGATTAACGTGTTTGTTCTCCTAGATTGCTTATTTAATGAGATGCTCGTTTTATTAAACTTTTTATACAGCGCCTATAGTCGGTTTAATCGAAATGAAAATACACATAATAAAACCGTTACCACGAGCTTTTGGGTAGCTACTCTAAGTTGTTCAAAGTGTTCCTACTAAGCTGCTGTCAGCAGAGCAGACGTATGAGTGTTAAAGGCTCTAACCAATGGCCTAAAGGTAAAGATAAGGCCTAACAAAAACAATACGTTTGGTTTATGGCTTAAACCTAAGCGCGGGAGCCGGTTGCTTACAATGTATGAAATAGATATTGCTCAAATAGAAAAACTAAATGCATCTTTGTCTTTTAGTGTTATTACCTTCACAATATGATGAACACATGTCTAAGGTGCCTACTGTTTATGAAGGGTATCTTTCTATTGTCTAAACAAAAGCGATGCTGGAAACCATAAATTATGTTGTCATTATATTCGGAAGTTGATAAATACGAGAATTATTTTTCACTACTACTAATTCTAATTTTAAAATATGGCTTCCATCATAGTTAATGATGATTTCGCCAATTTCAAGTTTGCTCGTAGAGCATGCCGTTGTTCGGTCAGGTTTTGCTTTTTGTAAAGTGATAGCGATTTACAAAAAACCACGCGGACTATCGGGCCTTGACCCAGGAAGGGCTATGAACGCTTCAAGTTGAATTCTTCATTAGCTATTCACTCCTACGTTAGATCACTGCACAATACGCTATCAATACTACACATTGAACAACGAAAATGAATAAATAATGAACAACGAAACTTAAACGCATGCGGCCATCTTAAGTCACGAACCGGAAGTCTTTTTCACTACAAATCAATCGCTTATAGGATTCGTTACGTTTTGTGCACACTCACTGTCCAAATATAATCTATATATATAAAAGAAGAAGTCCTGACTGACTCATCAACGCACAGCCGAAACTACTAATGATAGAGAGTTGATTTTTGCACAGTAGGTTACTTTTATAACGTGGGCTAGAGATAAGAAGGGATTTTTGGAAATACCTCCCCTAAGAGGGTCAAATAGGGGTGCAAAGTTTGTATGGGGTAAACTTTTTTTTTGGAGTTAGAGACTTGAATCTTTGTAGGATGATTACTTATTTAAAAACATAAATAGTACTTTCAGCGTTTTAAAAAAATTCACCCCTAAGGGGGTTAAAAAGGGGTGCAATGTTTATATGGGAGAAACTTTATTTTATGAACTAGAGACTTGAAACTTTGTAGATAGCTTACTTAATCAAAAACAAAAAAAAATCAGAGTTTTGGAAAATTTCACCTCTAAGGGGATTAAAAAGGGGTGCAAAATTTGTATGGGGAACACCGCTAATGTTGTTTATAAAGAAGTGTTACGCTAACGTTATCAGTTTATATATTTTTTATTTCCTGTCTACTACCCAGTGACTACGTCCTTTTTTTAAAACGAACTTGCACCCCCCTTTTCTATGGTTGAATGTCAACAATATTTTCTTAGTGCTGTCTCTTACTTATTGTGTTCCAAACTTTATGTGTTCCTATCTTTAGTGAGTTGTCTATCAGCACATGAATAATTTATACTTTATTCTTACTTTATTTAGCTTCTTGAGAGATATAGAGAACTATAGCACCAGAATATATTGAATCACTCTTCAAACAATACTACTAGCCTGTAGACCAAAATAGTAATCGCATCATTAAATTCGCTTATGTGCATTTAGTTTTTAGTGGTCACATTTCAGCATTATCTTTAAACACTAGCCTATTGAATAACTGGGGTACCTGCTAGACCATTTAGAAACATTTTGGCCCCCCTCGGGAACTCCGCCACACCACTCTTTTCGATTAATAGCCAGGCCGGCGTGTACAAATACCAGTGCTGCCTTCTTATGAACAGAGGTCATTATTTATTATTGTTTTGAAATAAAGTTTATTATTTATTATTACTAAAAGAGATACTCTTCATTAAACTGCCTCCATCTCTCGATTTCCAGTGCTGAGTTTAAGATTGTTTTATCAACCTTATGATATTTAATTTTTTTTTTTAATCTCACTCATAATAACTAAGATCCCCATTCTCTAACTCCAAATCCATGCGTCGCTAAAGATTAAAAGCATCAGGTAACTGACGGAATAAATATTAAGCATCCTGCAAACCATTCCCGTAATCTAATTGGAAAATCTTCAAAAATTCTTTAACAATTGCATTGTCTAGACCATTTTAACTAAGAATAAAATTCATTTACCTATTTTAATATCTTTGTCATCATCAAAAATCTACGCGGACGAAGTCGCGGGCGGCCGCTAGTTTATGCATATTTATGTACATATGGAACATGTTCGACCGTTACTCTTTTGGCTTTTCATTTAAAACTATCTTACGCGTAGCAAATTCAAATAACAGCTGATTATTATGGATTTAGCGGCGTATGAAATTTTATAGTATTCCAACAGTATGCCCCGAATGACACATACATTAGTTCCAAATATCTGGTAATAAATATGTGCTCTACTTATTCCCTAGTTTCACGGCGATGTGATATGGGATGCAATTAGTTCAGGGACTCCAGAGTAATGGCACTGCGCATTCCCGCTGGCTTCAGATTACTCGCCCGCGACGAGCAGCTTGTCACATAAAGACTCCCAGTGAATGGGTGCATGCTACGTCTCATAATTAACTAGCTTTTAGCACCGTCCACCAACGGATAAAGTAATACTTGCTAATCTTCCAGACGCTACGACAGGAGTGCAGCTGGCATTTATTATCATTTTAACTAATATGGAATTTGCTAAACCAAAGTTCAAATTGTTCTGCTAAAACTGAGGAAACCTTCAATTATAATTTCAACAAGTAACAAAATAAAAATTTAATATGCTTATGTAAAAGGCCTGTGTTGCCGTTATATAAAATAAAAACCGGCCAAGTGTGAGTCGGATTCGCGCACCGAGGGTTCCGTACACAAACACTTTTCATCCTTAAGTGGTTAAGTTAAGTTTGCACCTGGTATGTATAGCGCCCCATACAAATGAGGTGCAAATTTAATGCAACCAACCCGTTTGTTGTATGGGAGCCCCCTTAAATATTTATTTTATTTTATTTTTAGTATTTGTTGTTATAGCGGCAATAGAAATACATCATCTGTGAAAATTTCAACTATCACCGTTCTTGAGATACAGCCTGGTGACAGACGGACGGACGGACGGACGGACAGACGGACAACGAAGTCTCAGTAATAGGGTCCCGTTTTTACCCTTTGGGTACAGAACCCTAAAAAAACATCAGTCCGTATTAGGTTTCCAGTAAACTGGTAAGACCACCAGTAAAAAAAATGCCACTATAAACTTAAATAAATTAAAATTAAATAATAGCATTGCTTTTAAAAATGTACCCAAGATAAAGGGGGGTTTACTGCGCGCCACGTGTCGCGAAATATACCTACAATTTTTGAGTCGCATTTGTAACCCTCCCATTGCTCCGCCTTTATTCCGCTAGGGCTGGCACGTTTGGAGCGGAGCCAACCCACTGATTATATTTTATTATATTAATATTTTTATGATTATTTAGTGTTTTTAACGGACTTCAAAAGGAAGAGGTACAGTATTCGTCTGTATTTTTTTTTAGTACGTATGTACACCGATTTTCTTAGATAAATGATTTTGATTTCTTTTTTATTCGAAAGAGTCCATCTACGGTTTTCCCATTGTCATCAAGTCAGATCTCAGTATTAACGCAGAAATGTGCGGTTTTTGAATTTCGAATCACCGCAACATTTAGAGTCAATATTATAAAATCGACCAGAATATGGACCCTGGAAGTGCCCACTAGATCTCAAGATTCTTTCAACCATATCTTTATAAAGATTGAGTTGGGTCCGTCGTATTTACTAATTTAGGACGTATCTAAAAAAAGCGTGTTTAAGAAATACAAATACCGAGTAGTTTTCGTTTCGTTGGTGTTGGCTACCCAGGCTACCCTAGGAGCATGACAAGCCCCACAACGTATAAAAAAACCAACAGCGTCGTACGACATTCAAATTGATAATCAATTAATCACATACTGTTAGGCAGATTACCGATGGAAGGACGAAGTAATGAAGGACCTACTCGCTCTACAAGCAGGAAACTGGGAGGAGATTGCTCAAGACAGAGCGGGCTGGCGTCAGTTCGTATCGGAGGCCAAGATCCACTTCGGGTCGTTGCGCCAGCGAAGTAGTAATAGTACGAGTAGTTCGGCTGATTCCTTTGCAAAAGCCGGTAAAGAACAGAAGAGTGCGGCTTCTGTAGTGTCTTTATTCTGTGCCAAGATGTAAATATTATTTTTACTTACAGATTAGCTCATTAATTTATCATCTACGAGTAATAATTAATTACGACGACGCTTAATAATGAGAAGATGTTTTATATCGTTTACAAATAAATCATTATTCTACATAAATAAAAAAGAATTGGTCAAAAACGTCTATTCATGAACATTAATATTTAAATGGATGTCATGTAGACGGGCAATAATTTAGTAATGAGTTAATATGAGCATGGGTTCTGCGTATTAAAATGCATATGATTTGCATTTTTGTCCAGGAAAGGCATGTCGAGTTTTATAATCGCCGCAGCACCGTGTGACGCTGGAATTCAATTATAATCCCATGTTCATAAGCCGGGAGGCTCGGAGTCATTGCAACTATCCTTTTAGTAATATAACACGTACATGGTTTTTTTTAGGTTCATTACAAAAAAAAAGTGTCTATGAAAACAATTTTTCCAGTGTGTCGCATTCATAGAACTGGTAATTTTGGGACACTTTTTTCTTGTATGAGGTTCGAATGTACTAACGATTCTGAGGACAACAAACAAAAAAAAAAATATTCTAAAAAAAAGAAAAAAACGCCGGTTTGTCCCTAGTCAAACACTTAACATTATTGTCACTAACCAGTAAATTAAAATACCGAGATTAATGAAACTCCCACTATAAAATAGTACATTACATCAGAGGCCGGGAAAATGAGGATTTCCGGCCAAGTAGGTATATACGGCCGAGCGAGCGTGCGAGCGAGGCCGGATAGTGATACGAGGCCGGGAATCCATTTTCACGACGAGGCATGTATAGTGCTTTTCTCAAACATACAATGAAATAAAAAAATATACTTCAAAGAACAACATTTTATTAATTGACAAATAGGGCATTTTAGTCTAACAACCAACCTTTAAAAACAAAACCTGCTTTTTGTCAAACCAGCCAGCTGTGTGAATGACCTTGTTGTTGAAACCAAAAAAAAAGTTACTTTGCAGGCCTAGGCCTGAAAACAGTTTGAAATCCCTTTACAGTCCTCTCTAAAGATGCCACGAATATTCGGCAACTATTCGGTATTCGGCCTATTCGGCCACTTTTTTGTAAAAAAAGACACGTTATTTTACTCAAATTATGTATTTATATCCAAATTACAACATTTTAGTACTTAAAATTAATCAGTGGTAAGTTGTGATGGATAAAAACGAGCTTTTCAGCATTTTTTGGTAGCAAACGATTGCGCTTTTCATCGTAAACGTTACCAGCCTCAGAAAATAACCTCTCACTATAAACGCTACGTCCAGGCAAAGAAAGATAAACTTTTGCAAATTTCGAAAAGTTCGGGTATTGTTTTTCGTTTGCTGACCACCACTTGTAAGGATCGGCCTTCCGATCTAGGCGAACTGTTTTCAAATAAAAATCCAACTCGTTTGCCACAGCATTCTTCTCAACGTCCTCCCCATCATTATCATTAGCATGTCCCATATTATCTGTAGCGACTTCTTCAAAGCAGTTCCAGAAACTGTCGTGTATTTCAACAGTCCTATCATTTTCATTCAAGTTTCTTTTCTTACGCGCTGGAGAAGAATCGTCATCGGTACTACTTAGTTCATCACAACTTTTTTTTAGAGCTTCTAGAAGAATATTTTGTCTTGCTCTTAATTTCTGCTTGAACCAATTCTAGAAAACTCGTTTTAAATCGAGGATCCAGAAAAGTAGCAACCAGATATTTGTTTTTATCATCGAAGCTGAATCGCCTTTCGCCGAATATTCGGCGCTTCGGCCGACAGCGTTGCCGAATATTCGGTATTCGGTATTCGGCCAATTCACTATTCGTGGCATCTCTAGTCCTCTCGAGTTGTTGCGCCCAAAAAGCGATACTTCCGAGCCTATTATAAGGAACGTAAAGACAATATTTCATTAAAGTATTATTAATAAAATTGCACGCAATTTAGGCTGCTTTAAAAAAGTAACATTTATGTAACATTAAAGTGAATTAACGTTATTTTAAACGCTCTTACGATAATTATACGTGATGATATTTATACGGTTAAAAGTAAATACGGTGTCCCTGAGTTGTCTATTTACCTTCATGTACCTACCTATAGGTATATGGTGCTAATTTGTACGCTCTATACCTACAAGTACCACTGCTTTTTTCCCTGTAGTTAATTTGTTTTAAGTCCCAAATACCGGCGAATTCATGTTATCCATGGTCGTCATTTAAACATTTTATTTGTTTATTAAATTTGGCAATTAGCTATGTCTCATTCCTATTTAATAAGGACCCCGTAGAATCGGCTAAATTCGAAACTTGTCCCCTTCGTGATTCATCAGTCCTTTTAAATTAAATGCAACGATTAGAAATATTCGCAAATAATGTGTGTCGCACAGTACGTGACTGCTGAATGGACGCGTACAAACCCATCGCCATGTGCAAACGCAGCTTGGCCCAAACCGCTTATCTCAAAAACTGCGTGTCACCGCTGCTATTGTGATCCCTTATTTGTCCTGTTATTCGATGCGTAGATATCCGAATCAAAGACACGCGAAAAATATGGTCATATTTTGCAACGAAGGCGAAAGTTCGCGTGGCTCAATTAGGGTGGACACCGTTGTCGAATGAGTAAAGTTAACAGTAGCATGGCTTTCATAGAACTCTATTCCCATTGGCTTACCTACTTTAAGGCATATGGGCATTTTCACAGACCATATGGGCATTTTACTACTGTTGAAGAAAACATTAACCAAAATGTACTCTGGCTTTACAAAGAACACGTTTGATGCCACGCCACTGAACGTTACTAGGCAGAGCTGATGACGAGTTTCTTACGGCACTCATTATTAAAATTTGTTCATTACCACCTTGACCAGTATTTCCTCTGATAGCCATATAAATAGATTACCTTAATCTATGTAGATCCAGAATAGAACACCTTTCAAATGGACATAGGCGGACAGTACCTATACTACGTTGAAGGTTGGTATGTCGCCCGTCTTTAATAGTTAGTAATGCAAGTAAGCTTCTATGGTAACCACATGCCGTGCTGGCTCCCAGTTTACGGAGTTCTTGCGGCTTTGTGGTGGCCCTAGCACGCCGCCATCCTGTCTTGTGAGTCTTTTGACCGCAAACGCCGTAGACGCGCAAACCAGTTCCTAGCCAGTGCTTATCGACATTTAAAGCATCTGTCGCATTCAACAAGTACCTAATTGCAGAATTACGAAAGTGCTAGAATATGTTTATGTCGTCGCCCGTTCGTATAATACGCTAAGTCATGAAATTCCTAGGCATATCCTGGAGTATTGGTATTTGGGTTCAAATTCTGAGCGCAAGTGGACGGAGGCTACTCTTTTAGGAAAAAAAGGTAACTAAAATACTAACTAGGAACCTAATAAGATAAATGTTTTATTTTCACACAGAATCACTAGCATTTTATACTAGTATTTTACGATATGCCTTGGAATTGTATGATCTGGCGAATTATACCACATGTACCTACACAATAAAGACTACAGTAGGTTTGGTCTCGGGCTCATTGAACATCGCTCTCACATCCGAGGCATCGCGGAGTCTATAATGAAATGCACGTTATGCACGGTCAACGGAAACATTTGAATGGACAAGGAACGGGGCGGCTATCGAGAATTCCAAGCCCGAGCTTGTCATGTGGCATAAATGATAGTAGCGGAGCTTTTCCCATTGACATGCGAGTAGGAAAGACGTGTGATATCACATCGAATTAGCACTTTAGTGTTGGTTAGTGCCGAGTTTTGCGTCTTGGGAATAAATTGGCGGTATTCAGGCACTCATTAAGTTTGATTAGTATAATGTTATTCCTTTGAAAACGACATTAATGAACTTTGCTCCAGGTTATGTACCTACTTACACATAATAAACGCGACTGTAACTAAGGTAGGCTGGCTAGTGGTTGCGATATAAAATATGTGTACAAACCACCCATCTTGACATATTTCAGAGGATTTGAGTCCAATTCTGCTCCGGCTTGCCCGGGGATTTCTTCGAGGCCATACCCCTGATGGCTGTAATATATAAAACCTCTACATATATGTTTTGTTTGTCATCCCTGGTATAAACGTACAGTATAACTAGTTGTCGACGAGTTACTCGACTTCAGTAGGTACCTACCTAAGTACGATCCCATATAATTTCGCTGCCAATTTTAGTGCAAAGTGGAACGCTCATAAACCATTGTAGCCCAGTGGTTATTGGTGTAATGTATTCATAGAATGCGCAGAATATCCGACCAATGGAGTCTGAGGTGCCATATTGTGTGCGTGTAATTGTGACCCGTTTATGACGTCGAATTATTTCGGGATTTCGCGCTAGTGAGGTTGGGTTGACGCAATCGAACTAGTTATCGCCTTTATTGACCGAGCGAGCGAAGCGTCACCGTTTCAGCTTGGCCCAAAATTCTTTCGTATGTCCGGATGTTTTTATATATATTCCAGATGCTTTCCGGCTGCTCTCGCCTAGAGGACGTATTTCTCATTCGATTAAAATCATGAAATTTTGCGAGTAGATTCGATAAGCAGGTGTATATAGGTTATTTTTTCGATTCTGCTCTTCCTATTTTTTCAAAATGGCGGAGATATGGGGGTAGAAAACGTAAAAAATTACAAATTTCAGCAATTTGGACCAAACTCGCGAGGTCTACAGCTCATAGAGCCACTAGTGTTAACAGTTTATCGTGTTCGGTTTGAGATCCAATTTTCATTATCTTCTCTCAGTGCTCATCTTCTTTGTGTAGGGAATAAGGGTATTCCTGTGTGAAATATAACATTCGTAACCCGCAGGTTAAAGTGCTGTCTGTTAGTGGCTGTTAAGATTTTAATTAAGTTGATTTATTAAGCAAATAACTAGTTAACGTAAGGCATTGATTCATCATAAGGTATTATGATATGGTATTTTTGTGTAGACCATGTTTCATTTTAAAAGAGCAGAGTAACATGATTTTAATGCTATGTACATAATGCTCTGTATTTAATTTCAATCTTCAATTTAATTGAAAATAATAAGGTGTTTACACATACATAAATTATATGTGTTAATAATAGTGTAAATATTTATTAAGGAAGTAAGCAATCTTTATTATTTAAATCCAATCCTCGTGAGTTAGATGGTTATATATGTGACGCAAGTGATAATTATAACCTGCAATTTACTTCGTATCAATGTACGTAGGTATTTATGGTCCGAATCCGAGGTGGTTTTAAAAATGTAGATTGATATAATTTTACAGGAAGAGCTTTTGAAGAGCTTATATTTAACATACCTTACAAACACAAATAGTATAAATGAATAACATTGTAATTTGTAATAAATTTATTGATTCAATTTTAAATCGCACAGCCCTCATGAATAACTCATAAGTACCAAGTAAATCAAGACATAAAAACGTCAACACTGTCTATAAAATAAATTCAGAATCAATGAAACATCGGCCTGTAATAGAACACCGGTCATTTATAGGCGCGTGACATTAGCATGTCGTCATTCGGGTGCAGTTCGCAGAAGTGCAGAGTGCTTGCCGTGCAGTCTACGGGACCCGCGTCTGTACGCATGCCAGGTGCGACCGTGCAATTACAATCTCTGCATCCTTTAATGTAAGGTTAACATGGTAGCAATCGGACATATAGGCTGAAGTGCTACTGAGATCTGCCAGGTGTAACGCAATCACGATCTCCGTATCCTGTAATGTTAGCACGGTAGTCTGACATTATAGGCTCCCTTTCCATAACAGCAAAGTTACACTGTAAAAGAACGCTTGACAAGCATGTCGTCATTTGGGTGCATGTGGTTCGCAGAATGCAAGTGCTTGCCGTGCAGTCCGTGCAGTGTATGTCAGGTGCGATGCAATCACGATCACTGTAGCGGACCGATTATCATTGTAAAATTCGCACCAAAGTACCTAAAGATATTACGAGTACCTAATAGGCGTTAATTTTAGTGATTTCCAACGATCTCCTTGGCTTAGCCCTATTTGAACCATAATTACCAACGTTTTGGAAATAACGCATGTTGCTGCATAGAGAATCAAAAAGTTGTCTCGGTACTCGGTTTTGGCAATATTTATCTGGAATATTAACATGGCCTTACATTCAGTAGATTGATTGTGTTCTATCTCGCTCTGAAACTAAACGCTTTTTTCCTCTGTTCCTAATTATAGTGATTATTAATACTTGCGTGGCACTTGAAGTTAGGTTATAGGTTCATATTATAGGTTCTAGTTATACCTTCTCAACCCTGGCCTTGCTGGTATTGAGATTGAGTAATCAACGTCATTGTCTATGGGGTGCCTTACGTTTGGCTGACACTTCATGTTATTATATACTTCGAAGAGTCAATGTCTTTGTAGTACATACTATAATCTGGATCTGGACTTTGCTGTCGCGCAGACGGGTAAAAATGTAGAGTATATAACAGGGACAGTAACTGTCATTTTCCTTCAAGCCTTATCTAAATCAATGTGACAGCGGTATATAACAGTAGGTCGATGATTTATAGCTTATTGCAGACCTGTATGTTCCTAGAAACGAATGCATGGAAGTGCGTGATCGTAACTCGTGTAAGTTGTACGCGTTGGCTATAAGGCACGGAGCAGGTGTCTAGATTTCGATAGATATTCATTATTCAGCAGAACAAGTTTTATTACGAAACACTAAGATAATTTGAGGCCTTGGTATTATCATGGATATTCAATTTTGCTTTTAAAACGTTAGAGTCCTTCCCAAATCCTTACTCATACTTCAAACATACTCAAATAATACATAGTAATTTTATTATGGGTTTGCCAATAATTTCTTATGCTTAACGTCGTACTAGTAAGATTTAACAAGTATTCACCAGACATATTATAGTTTATTCCTTGACCGCTTAACGCGGGTCAAAGTACTTCGTTTATTTATTATATTTAACTAGTCGTTTTAAAATTCTGAGTAATGAATGTAATGAACAAAGCAATCAGTGTTCAAGATCGATCATTTTATCATTGTCGTTGAATAAAAATAGTCATGTAACTGTTAAAAACAGATAATCAAATAATACAATACAAGATTAAAGTGTTTGGATTCGCTCCAATGAGCATGGCCGACGGCTACACCAGCGGTGATTTGTCACCAGATTACTGCACTGTGTCACGAGCTGCGTACGACCCATCAAACAGCTAATATCTCTTTATCTAAACGTGTTTAATGTTTTAGTATTAACACTTTCGTGTTCGGCAATTTTCTCTCTCTCTGAATTATGAAAACCTTGATAATCTTTTGGTTTAATTAGCAAACTGTGTCTCAAGAACCTGATCGGGTTACTGACCCTCTTAATAACTTTGCTAATGGATCGATTGTGCAGGCGCCAGCGAAAACCGGCGTAATGTCTGATACGTTAAGAGCGGAGACGGCGACGAGCTCCCGCCGCGAAGCATCCGCGATCCGAGATAACATCCGACGCCTGGGTGGCGATCCATCCCGATCCCATTGTTCCAGTCCACTGCACCACCTCGACTCATTCACAAATCTTCAAAATCAATTACCAGCGCGCCCCGCATCTGTCCGTACAAGCTTAAAATATTTTTTATGGTAATGGATGCATTGCTTTACGAATAAGTAATCATAAATAAATTCCGATGCATTGCTCTATAGCGGGATCAGAAAAGTTGCACAAGCATCAAGTGTCGTTTCGGCGTGGGTGAGGTAGCCGACTGACCGGAACGTTCGCCAACTTACTATTTAAGACGTTGACCGGCCCTTAATTAGATCCAAACTAAGATATCCCGTTTCCTTCTAGACATTGATTGTTTTGAAAATCGGTAGCGTAAACAATCAGTCCTTAGTGTTTTATGAACAGTTAACGCGGTGAGAGACGATTAGCATATTGACTTATAATGAGTGAAAAGACGGGGGAAGGTTTGTTCTCGACGTGAGCGGACTCCGAGACACATGCAAATGAAGAGCACACGACGCGGAGATTATTGTACAAGGAATAATGTAGGGCGTCACAAGACAAACGAACGGCGATCTCGCACCAACACACCCTCCCGACAGTCCACTTCTCCCTCCACAATACCTACCTTCGATTGCCACGCGAATTAGAGATGGGTTTTGTTTGTATTAGAAGACTCTCTCTCTATGTTTAATAGAAAATATATTCATCTTCGTTTTCAAAATAATTTAGTGTTAGAGTCATTTGTGAAGACACATTACACAGTTTAATTGGTGTGTGGTCTCATGTAACGTGTCAAAAGAAAATGTGCCGTCTCGCTACTAAAATGTGATAGGTGTGCTGTAACTCAAATGAGTGTCAAATTTCATCGCAGCTGGACATGCAACGGAGATGTCGACACAGAGAGTTTGGAGATTTATTGTTGTTGCGATGATGCGTGTGGCTTGCGGCGCGTGCGCTTCGACCTAATCATCCGCGTGTATCTGAGATGTGTGCGCTGATATAGAACAGCGGTGAATCAATCTTTCGACCGCTGCTTGGACGTTATCGGCGATCGGCGCCCACACTAGAGGAAAGGGCTTTCGTCAATCACTGAGTGAACATCGCTCGCCGCTTCCGACTGCAAAGTGAAAGAAGTCAAAGCAGATCGCATAGTAAACTTGTGCACCGATTATAGCGCTTTATGACCCTTTATCTTCGTATATCGCAATAACTCGCGACTTAATTAGGGAATAGATGAAAGCGTTGTCATCGATCTTGGCGCTCACATTGCCTGCGGCTGCCATGTTATATGTAACTTGCGGTTTATTGGTTCCTTAATGAACATGGGTCTTTAGAAATATTACGTTCCATGTCCGCAGGCTCAGCAGTTATACTTGTGACATTGTTCTCCCGAGAGCGCTCGAACTGTAGTCATTGTCTGGTTATGCGACCTAACTGTTCATCGTCTATTATGTTTATGATTTTATTGCTACATTTTATTGACGATTTCATATATAAAGTGTCTGTAGGCAGATGCGAACATGTTATGATATTGTATGCAACGGGCGCCCACTCGGGTCTATTATAGGCGATAATGATCTTGGAATCAGCGTAGGTCGTGTTTATTGAATCTTATAAGGCTCATCCGTCACAATGCCTCTTCGTCAGTTACAAAAGCTTGGTACATGTTGCATAACGTATTTATGCAAAGTACACGAAGCGTACGCAACAAACAAGTAGCCAGAATAAAACGTAAACAATGTCAATGTACCTAAGTCAATAAGGCGTACTGCTGCATGAAGTCTAGGCAGGTACTTCGTAAGTTCGTATTCACAAATATGATTTAATCATTCTTGCACTTTTTAGGGTTCCGAACCTCAATCGGAAAAAACGGAACCCTTATAGGATCACTTTGTTGTCCGTCCGTCCGTCCGTCTGTCTGTCTGTCAATCGTATCGAGTTGAAATTAACACCATATACTACGGTCCCTTAAAACTGTGAAAAAATTAAACTTCTACGTTAACGTGAAAAAAAGATACGGCCGTTTATGTCGCAAAAAACTTACATTTCGACACTCTCAAGGGAATCAAAATGATAGGGTACTTCCCGATGACCTATTAGAACTCTGAAATTTGGCAATAATATCGTCACATACTGGAAATATAAAAATCTGAAAACTATATATTTGTAATAAAATCATAAAAAATATAGTCCTTTTCATTTGGAAACTATCGTAAATCTATGTCGTTGGGCATCATATTATAAATAGTTTATTAGGTAGGTAGTCGCAGAAATAATTATGTTAAACTAATTTTTTAAACTGACTAAAATTAAAGCCGTTTTGCTGTGATTATTTTTTCATTTCAATCATCATATTTGGAGCACTTGGTTGCGTTAAGTTTGCACCTCGTTTGTATGCGGTGCCATACATTTCAGGTGCAAACTTAACTCAACCAGGCCAACTAAGATGGGATAAGTGAAAGTTTGTACGGAACCCTCGGTGCGCGAGTCGCACTGGGCCGGTTTTTTATTGTGAATGACTTTGTGTATTGTATTTACAAATATGAATGAATCGTTCTTGCACTTTTTAGGGTTCCGTAGCCAAATGGCAAAAAACGGAATCATTATAGATTCGTCATGTCTGTCTGTCTGTCTGTCTGTCCGTCCGTCTGTCCGTCCGTATGTCACAGCCATTTTTTTCCGAAACTATATTAGAGCTATACTGTTGAAACTTGGTAGGTAGATGTATTCTGTGAACCGCATTAAGATTTTGATGCAAAAATAAAAAGATAATAATAAATATTGGGGGCTCCCCATACTTAGAACTAAAACTCAAAATCTTTTTTTTCATCAAACACATACGTGTGGGGTATCTATGGATAGGTCTTCAAAAATGATATCGAGGTTTCTAAAATATTTTTTTTCTAAACCGAATAGTTTGCGTGACAGACGCTTCCAAAGTGGAAAAAAGTTGCCCCCCCCCCCTCTTACTTCTAAAATAAGAAAATGAAAAAGCTAAAAAAAACATATGATGTACATTACTATAAAAACTACTAACGAAAATTGTTTTGAACGAGATCTAGTAAGTAGTTTTTTTTTAATACCTAACTGCACCTAATTTATATGGGGCGCTATACATACCACGTGCAAACTTAACTTAACCACTTAGGGATGGAAAGTGTTTGTACGGAACCCTCGGTGCGCGAGTCCGACTCGCACTTGGCCGGTTTTTTGATGAATGTTATAAGAAAACGGGTTTAATATTGTACACTGGGATTGCAGAACTATTGATATGTCACTACCCTTTCGCTTACTTATTTGCATGTCAATGCATGCGGAGAAATTTCTTATCACGTGTTTGTCCAAAACTATGGAAAACGCGCCGGCTTATGGGAAATGGAGAAATGCATCGGTCATAAACTATCGATGAGATCCGCATTAAGATTCCGTCATTATAAAAATATTTCTGTCAATGTTTTAACTCCATCCAGCCCGATCCGATTTGATTCGAACTACCTATCGTTTCATTTCGTAACATATCAAAAATATGTGTACTCGCCTCTATTATTATTATTATTATTGCTCATCAATTTCAGAACTCGACTGTACCCAAGTCGCAACAGAAAAATATGTTAATAAAAATTAACTATACAATAAGGAACCTTAAAATAGAACCTAAGGTATAGTACGGCTCTTCCCAGGTGAATTTTTCGCTTCGAGCCCTAATCTTTAAAACAAAGGCCATTGTCTCTATTACCGCAAAGCCGCTAGCAACCGAGTTAGCACGTGCCACTACAACATTCATATGAAAAACAAACGGTATCGTCATAGTATTAAGGTTCAAATTTAATGTCACTGATATTCTATATATGGCGTTTTGGTAGTGTAGGACAATAGACCACCCCGACGAAATACAGCATTCATATTATTTTGATTTGAACCTTAATACTATGACGATAACGTTTGTTTTTAATATCAATGTTATAGTGGCGCGTGGCAAACTTGAGCTTGCGGCTTTGCGATAATAGAGACAATGGCCTTTGTTTGAAAGATTAGGGCTCGAAGCGAAAAATTCACCTGGGAAGAGCCGTACTATACGTTATTGGAAGGTTAACTGTCTTCGCACAACGGAGACTTTGATACCTACAAATATTAATTGAGTTGAGTGAGTTAAGGTGGTAAACTTTTTGGTCTGCACCCTTATAGGTACCTAGGATGGTAGGTATTTTCCTAGACAGCCGTCGCGATACCGTTGCTTAGCGATACATTTGGTTGATGAAGTTTGTTTATTTAATGTCAACTGCGTTAATGTGGTGTGAATAATGTATGCGACTATATTAAGTTAAAATGCTGGTTCTAACATTTTGACTGTAGTTTATAATAGGGTTCGATAAAGCCAGCTTATTTTGAGGGTTATGTTATTAAGTTGTAAAATAAGCGTTTTCTACCGTGCAGGTGATAAACCAAACAAAAACAGCAACCTAATCAAGTAATAATATTTGTTGGTTTTCTAAATTCGCTTATCGATTACGTGTTTCCTGTCCATATTTTCTTTTTTGAGTGCGTGCAGTAACTATTGATTTCCAACTGTTTTCTTTATTTATAGAAAGTTGTAACTCTTAGACGTTCGTGTAAGTATACAACATATTTACGACTCTTAACAGGGCAGTCAAGAGGAATGTTACTCGAATGAATAGCAGAACAGTCTTGGTGCTCCTCCACTTCCTCCAAGTAGTCGCCATCGTCGTCTATTTTTTCAAAAAATATTTTTTAAATATAAAAAACGTCCTTTCTCTTTGATATGTTTCATAGGTAACTGGGTTGTCATGCAATCGTTCTAGAGAAGATGTGCATATAAGACATTTTTCTTGTAAAAGTCTACGGTAAGTAGGAGTCGGTCCTCATGGATAAAAATCTTAGCTCTAATCTTTATTTGAGAGTATATTTACTTAACCTACAAATAATAACAAATATCGAAGTTGAATCTTAATTAGTTTATAATATTAGTGTGTATATAGGTTATGTTAAGAGGGAAGTATAGTACGCACTCGTCCATACAAAAAGAGAAAACGTTTTTCCACTTTTAAATATTTTCCAATCTCCATCATTTTTTAGTATGTTATTGACACAGTGACAAACTAGGTTTATAGGTTTTCCTTTTTTCAAAATTTGCTATAGATTCTAATTTAAAGGTAGTTGAAAAAACTATTTTTTGTGATTAAAACGTTGTTGAATGAAACCGTTTGTATTATTAAAACAATGCACTTTTTTAAAAAAAGCGAACCCTATAAACCTAGATTATATTATGCTGAAGCGATCGACATCAAAATCGAAGTGATTTGCTAAGATTTAGTTAGTAGAAAACGTTTTCTCCCGTAACGCAAATTTCATCAAAAAAGTACCTATTGTCAGTCGCAAGCTGCAACGCTCTCTATCGCACGATTGCGGGTCGGGGGAGGAAGTAAAGTATCACGTAATGAAAAAGTAAAAAGAATCCTAGCCCGCGTAATCGATATCTAAATCTGTTTCAAAAATGATGGGAGTAGAGTAGGAACTTCTACTAACACTAGTTGGGTTTCAAGAAAAAGATCGATCGGTTGATTATCATTATATTACAATTTAATTTAAAAAATCGGCCAAGTGTGAGCCACCCACGCACCGAGGGTTCCGTACAAATTTTCACTTATGCCATCTTAACTGGCCTGGTTAAGTTTGCACCTGATGCGTATGGCGCCGTATACAAATGAGGTGCAAACTTAATATAACCAGGTTCACCAAACATGATATTTGAAAAGGACTACCTATATTTTTTATGATTATATTACAAATGTATAGTTTCAGGGTGAATTGCAACAAGCTTAAAAATTACCTAATTTTGGTGGCTTTTTTTATTTTTAATTTAGAGTCATAATTATATACATATCAATAATACGAATAAAATCATAACCAATATTGTGTAGTAATGGCCCTTTGTTATACATAATAGTTATAAATTTATTATTATTTTAGTAATTTGCCTGCCACTTAGACTGCCATTTAGATTTTTTGGCCACCAAAATTGTACATCTACACCAAAATTAGTTACTTGTGCTAAAAAATAATATTTATAATAAATAATAATAATAAATATCGGACAACCTCACACAAATCGATCTACTCCCAAATTAAGCTCAAGAAGGCTTGTGTTATGGGTACTAGATGAAGATATACGTACTTATATAGATCAATATATACTTAAATACATAGAACAACCATGACCCAAGCACAAATATTCGAGTTCATCACACAAATATTTGCCCTGGCCGGGATTCGAACCCGGGACCGCCCGCTCAGTAGGCAGGTGTCTACAAACCGAGCCAAACGCGTCGTCAAAAATTGTTGATGAAATTGCCTACTGGAAATTAAAAGAAAGTAAATGTTTTATTAATCATTTTAGTTATACCAAAATATCTGAAAATACAATCACTAACTCGTTTGTAACAACAATATATTTTTTCTTTTCGAGGACTTCTTCTCTTGATTGTTTTTTTTATTGCGATTAGCCATCCTTAAAAATAAATAAATAATGAATAGCAAAAGTAATAATTTAGATTAATTGTTTGCATGTAATGTATCTAAACACTTTATTGTACACAATAGCAAGAAATACATTGCAAAAAATAAGCATGTACAAAAGCGAACCTATCCCTCTAAGGGATTTCTTCCAATTATCCTTCAAGTGAATGAGTATTAAACACAAGTAAATGGTAGACAAACCAAGCAACATGTACAATACGATAACTTTACAATAGTACACATGAAAATGCAAAAACCAAATGAGAGAGAGATAGGCAAACAGTCAATGTAATACATATTACGTAATATCTATATAAATACATACAACATAAATATAATCATAATTATAACAAAAACAGCAACCTAATCAAGTAATCATTCGTTCGACAGCCACAATTTCTGTAACTTCCCCTTGAGTGATGCTACGAACTGCGTGTACCTTAGGGCGGGAGAAAATTTATTCCATAATTTCACGGCGCGCACAGCAAAAAACACATCGTAAACATGAGATCTATGCAGTGGGATAGATAGATCCAGATTCGCACTTGACCGCAGGCGATGGCCACTACCATCCGCCATGTAAAAGAACTTCTCTGCAAGGTAAGGAGGAGAAGAAGGAATGACAAGGACATTATACAAAAGACAAAGAACATAGTATCTGCGCTGACGGATCGGGAGCCATTTAAGTTGAGCGCGGTATTGAGACACATGATCAAACTTAAGGAGACCAAAGCAAAAGTGAGCGGGCAAGCATGATCTTCGTATGAAGAGGAAGGAAATTCTGCAGACACCTCAATGAATGAAGGGACGCGAAAAGTTTCCTACTGATCTCAGATCCTACCCATGACAAAGTTTGATCCATGGTAATGCCAAATTTGTTTACAGTAGAAGAGCAAGGTATAGGCGTACCATCAAAGAAAATAACTGGCTTAGCTTCATCTGAAAGCTTGGAAATAAAATGTGGGCTTCCAACGACAATAGCCTGCGACTTCTTAGCATTCTTCACCAAACCAAAGGATCAAGCCCAAGCACGGTCAGGTCACGGTTAGGTCTGAATTGATTTGCGAAACCAAGGAGCCAAAATCCTCAATGCAGGTCGCCGCATAAAGCTGCAAATCGTCTGCATAGAGATGGAACGAGGAGGAGAGTGACTTGGTGATTCCGATGTAGAGAGTATGCCCCCTTGGGGGACACCAGCAGACGGTTCACACCAGCTAGAAAATCGGTCATCAACTCGAACCCACTGGGAACAGAGGTAATCACGAAACCAGGACAGTGAAGTTGAAGATATATTTAAAGTACTAAGTAAACTGAGAAGTATATCAACAGTGTTAAAAGGACTACTAAAATCAAGGAGCACCAATATAGTCACTTTTCTATATTCTATATTAAGACGAATGTCGTCGGTGATCTTAACCAATGCGGTGGTTGTGCTAAAGAATTAAACAAGTTAAGTCTATTTCGATGTGATGAGAGACGTCGATTTACAAAGGATTCAATGATTTTAGATAAGACGGGAAGAATGGACATAGGACGATACTGCGAAAAGTACGACGGATTAGGGGTTTTAGGGAGAGGAATCACATGGGCGCATTTCCAAATTGTAGGAAACGTGCCAGAGGAGAAAGAAAAAATAGTAATATAGGAAAGGATAGGAGCTATAAAATCCGCTACCAGCATAATATCTAAGCTAAGATTACCCTCACCGACAGCTTGTTATATTAGATGTATTTTGTTTATTCTTGACTTCAAATAAATTCACCGAGTCAAAAGTTTTGGAAATGCGAAAAAGACGATAAAAAATGTGAACTGATATACAAAATTAACAATTCTGGTGGCATCAAGCAATTTTGGTGACTTTCAAATTAAGTACCAAAAAAAACAAAAAAAAAATATTTTAAAAATATCCGTATTATTTACTTCCAATTTAACTTTATATTTTAAAAAGGAAACCTTTAACACGTCTTGCACACAATTCCCACACAGTCAATTATTGCTAAGGCACTAGAAACATATACCACAAAAATTGTGTCAAAAAGTATTCCTAGTTGACTACGGAACCCTAGAAAGACATTAGTAACTCCGATATCATGTACACATTATAAGTAAGTATAATAATTATGTACTTTCGTACACAATAACAAAGTCAAATAAAAAATGTTTTGTTTCGTAAATATCAGTAACTCATTATACATATAAATACCTTTGAAATACCTAAATAATATTACAATAAAAAATGTCAGTCATTTACATCCTACCGGTACATCGGGAACAAACTGATTTATCAAAAATTAATTTAGCTTGTAGGTACATACTCGTTACTAACAATTACATAAATAAATAAAATACTTCTTTATAATATCGGAATTTCAGTCACACCACAACAATTCACTATCCGTAGGTACGCAAGAAAACAAAACAGTCCACCTTTATTTATCGCAATCGCTTGTCAATCCGATCGTCAAACTAGCCTAGCAGCAGGTAGCAGAGCGCTGTGTCATGCTTCGATGTGTGCGTGAGGCGATTTGTATGTGTTGTGCGCGATGCCGGGGGGTGAGCGCTCTCGAGCGACAGCATGCGTTTTCGTAAATACCTATTTCGTTAGGATCGCGAAGCTATACTGTAGTCTTAACACGTGAGCTCAGGCCGAGTCGGAAGTGTAATGGTATCTCCTGGCCGAGTAAGCGAATGCAGTGGCCATCTCAAGTGGATGCAACGAGAGCGCAGCGCGCTCGGTGGTCCATTTTGTATGCGTTCATAGATTTACATATAACTATCTAATGTACCTACGGATATACAAGCGTTGGTACGGTTAGCAATTGTTACACGTATTTTCACTGTTGCTTTCGCTTTGACGCGTTTGATCTTGTGTTGTCATCTATTAACTTTCCTGGAATAACCGAGTTTGTACTCCCAGAAATAAGTTTATCTTCTAAATTAACCTGACTGGCAATAATTTCTAGGATTTCTTATATTATAATACAAACATTCAAACGTGTCATAAAATGCAACACTATCCCAGTCCAGCGACACTCCATGGGTAGTTCTCACGAAATCACGAAATTCGGTTCCGATAAAAACCAATTAAAATAGTATGATCAAATCGGATTTTTTGATATGGATTTTGTAGTAGTCATGATATTAAATTTAGGATATATAGTGGTCCCTAAAATAAGCGCTTTTTTTAAGAATTACAAGCCTGTTAAAAAAATGAAATGAGGAAATGATGACTTAGGTGAAGGAATGAGTTTAATAAGCAATGATGTACAATTTCAAATAAAAATGCTTAATTATTGTGTTAAATTTATTTTGTATTGCAATGTTTACTATATTAATTGACATTATTAGGAACTATTGTCCAGAAGATCACAAATTTATTGCAGTCTGCTGCTGCCACGAATAATTAACAACAAAGTTTAAAAATTGTTATAGCACTTGTCTTAATCATGATGGCAGTAGCTATAGAAAACAAACAAAAAATCTTTACTTGCTTAAAAAATAACTTAGAAATAAATTCAAAGTTAATAACAGTCTTGACTAAAAAAGAAAACAGGAAAAATTAACGAAATAATATTCATTTTCTTAGAACTTATCAAACTGGCAATTCAACTTAAATTATTTTTCCTGCCTATTCAATCTCGAAGATAAAATGTATCAGTCTCAGCTCTCTAGTTAATCGATCTCTTTTACAGAATTAACACCCTCTTTTGATCAGTGTCGGGGGTTTCATCTTCTGCAAAGCTGTTCGTCCTTAACTGCTGGTCATTTGCAAATTTGGTTCCTTCTCATTTAGCTTCCTCTTCACTAATTTTCTTTTTTCTTGCCATTATTGTGCCCTAAAAAGATATTAAAGGTAAATTCAAGGGTTTGCTACAACATGCGACAGTAAAAAAGAATTCTAACACAGTCAAAATCATTTCCTCCTTAGTCGTCATTCCCTCACTGTAAATTTATTACTGTATAATATATGAGGTAATGACGATGAGGGAATGACGAAACGAAACAAAACCTAAAAATACTAGTGATACGACCGTGCTTTAAACAAGGTTATTTGTGTAAGTGAACTACTCCCAAAACCCTACTTCATTATGTAATTAATATTTTTTATAGTACTTACCTTCCTTTTTTCTGGGACGTGATGTAATGACGAACACAAAAGTAATTTTCAAAAATTATGTATTCTACCGCTTTTTAACAAAGCCTCGAACGCGTACTCAATCAATTCGCCATATTGGTAAATCGTCAGTGTTGCCAGCTATCAAAAACAAACGGTAGTGTCCACGTTTGATTGAAACAGCGTTCATAAATTGACTGTTACTAAAGTTGTGAGGAAATGATTTAATTTTATTGGACACATGGTTTCAATTTTTTTTCAAATTCATTATTGGCTTTTTTATCCCAATGAAGAATACATTCACAAGTCCATTGTTTTAAGAATAGGTTAATGAAACTTTCATCGCTTTTACTTTATTAACTTTTTAGTTACAAATTTAAAAGTAATTGAAAATGGGACTTGGGACATAGTGAGGAAATGATTTTAACGACGTTACATGTACTCATTTTTTTTTATTTACCTATGTGGCTCAGAAATTATAACTAATACGCTTAGCGACGATGGTGTTTATTGCAAGGAAGTAATACTTACCACTATATATTCACTAGTTGTTTGTGAAAACATGAAGGACAAGAATTTCGAGATTTCGTGAGAACTACCCCCATACAAAACTGAATTATGAAAGCCTTTAGCGCCAACATTGAAATATAAAAATAATTCTACTAAATTAAAACGACAACCGATTCCTTCGCGTAACAAGTCTCATAACGTCTATTTGATTAAGACGCAATAACAAATGTCATACAACCCTCAATTTGACGCAAGTTGTAAAAATCTATGGCGGAATAAAATTTTCTTGTTAGCAGTGTTTTACCAAACAATAAAACACTTATTAAGCGAAATACCTTATTCGAAGCCTAAATTAATATTTGAGAGTGGCAACACTCGTTTGCTGTGACGTGACGGTTGCTGATTGGTTATTACACCCACTCCTTTCACCCCTCCACTGGTTTAACATTCCTGCCACCAGGTGGCGCCGCTACGGCGGGAGCCCGTGCGCGCCCTATCCTCATTGGATCTCAAATGGATACCTCTAAAAATTAATCAATATACACCAAAAAATGCAATGTAACCACGACATTGTTTATAAAAAAAAGAAAATGAAAGTGAAACTTATGTGAATGAATAAATGGTATACATTCATTTAAAAACCAAAAAACACCTTTGAAATAATGCAAAGAGTGTGTAGATGGTACATTGCATTTGATTTTAAATCTACCCACCTGGCAGACTTAAAAGTATAGGCTTCGAATAAGGTATTTCGCTTAATAAGTGTTTTATTGTTTGGTAAAACACTGCTATTAAGCTTCAGTACCGTTATTCGAAGCCTAAATTAATATTTGAGATCTGTCTGTTATCGCCTGGTGGCCAGACGCCAATGTGATTGTGTTTGCAATGATAATTAGTTATCATTTTAATGAAAGGAAATAGAGAGAAATAGGTAGTGAAGGTGAACAAAAGGGAAATGAAATCAAAATAAAATGAACACCATTACAACCATTTATTTATTGTTTCAAAACCAGGTATGGTGGTAATGTATTTATGCTAAGGTATTTCTAATACCTACGCTTTAACAATAATTCTCCCGATTAATAAAGAAACACACCGACGTTTTATTGTTATCTAACATGATAATACAAGGTTTTATAGATGACTACATACAATCTGGTAAGTAATAACATTAGATCAGTTAGTGCCTTATCATTTAAGTTGTAATGAGATAATAATAAACTTTCTACGAATACAAAATTGTGTTTTAATAACCTTTCTTCTTAATAACCGGGCATATCTGATTACTATATTATACATAGTGTAAGAATCAATAAAAAATAAACAAATAAATGTGCATTCATATGCCTAATTAGGCATCTATTGGAGTATAGCTTTTAGATGACATTTGAAGGGGGTGCTAATTGTTTAATTTCTCTACAATAATAATAATTAGCAAACGTATTTTGTGAGCGCCAGTTGCTGCGAGCTAGAATTTCGTCCAAGGGGAAGTCTTGCACCCAATTTTTTGAAGCTACTGCCGGGCACACGCTGTACGGGCTTGCCCGGTTGCCTGCCTCCAGCAGCACCTTCTTAACCCAGTTCGCGACAACTGTTCGTGATGCGGCCTATGGGGGCCCGCATGCAGTTACAAATAAGTTATTATTATTTTATTATTTATTTCTTTATTAATTTTACAACAAAGATTACATATAATCTAAAGCCCTGCGAAACTGTTATGACAGTTTGTCTACAGGACATTATTACATTTACATATGCTACGTCTCTCTGACGATAGGGATATAACTTTATTTATCCAAAATACAGGATCTAAATTCTTACAATCTTTATTTTGGAATAGACGCCATCCCGACTGGCTTATTGTAGCAGAATCTGTCTTATATCCAAAGATCGGCCAAAGTGTGATGGAATTTTCAGAGATGATACATTCGTTGTGATCAATAGAAAGCAAAGTAAGGTCGTGGACCCTACGGCCCGAACATAGTAGAAGCAAAATAGAGGCTCGTTTTGAACAATCATAAAGACTATTTTCATTAACAGCGTTGGTTCGTAACCAACCTATTAAAATATCGGTGTCCCATATGGGAACTTTGTTTACTTTATTGACAATAGGCTTTAATGCATTCTTAACCAGAGTGTGAGAACTTAAGACTAGTTTGCCTGTCGGGGTCTGTTAGGGGGACAATCGCAGACTTATACACCAATATGGTGGAATATGAGAGACCTGACTTCTGATGCAAATCTATTAGGAATTTTTCTAACTCAGCAGGAGAAGGTTTAAAGGGATCGACTCTGTTGTCACGCGTCCAGGACCACCATCTATTCCAGGCTGGTTTATAAGTTTTGAGCGAGGATTCACGCCAACTGGAGCGTAATAAACTTTTTTGTTCCTGAGACCAATTATTTACGCTCTCCGTCCACCCCCACAAATACATACTTCCAAAGTCATGTCTTGAATTTGGGGAGGTGATTGACCCGTAACTGTGTATATCAGGACTTGGTCCAGGGCAAGTATCGTGAACGGGGGGGCTGTTTTTGAGGTCGGGCCTCTAAAACACCTTCGGCCACCTTGGGGCTACATTCATATATACGTCCCTATTGCTGTACCTATTCATGTGAGATAGAAATCCAGGCACAATAAATGGGGGCGGGAATTAGTGGATAGCGCCATGTCCGGCTGAAAGCGCCGTGATATTGAGCCTGGCGATCTGTCACTTTTAGGGACACGTAATTCTGAACCACATGCGCGGTCGCCGATGCAAACAGGTCCACTATTGGGATGCCCTATTTCGAGAATATTTTCTCTGTTATTGTGGGCAGGAGATGCCATTCCGGGTTGGCAGATAGACGAGAGAGTCGATCTGCTTCGCAATTGAACTTTCTGGGGATATAATGAATTTGGAAATGTATGTTGTGAAGGTCCACGAGCTGAAAAATCTTGTAGCATAGATTCATTAAGGCGGGAGACCGAGTCCCTCCCTTGTTCCTCAAAAATGAAACAACGGTTTTGCTGTCGCTTTGTATCATTTTGTAATGACAGAGATACTTTAATGCGTACAGGACTGCTAGCATTTCTCACTGATTCGAGTGGCAGTTTCCCTCGCCACGTGACCATTTCCCCAATTATTTGGTATTGTCTATTTGGGCGCCCCAAGCTAACATTGAGGCTTCGTTTACGAGATAATGATGGATCATTGAGTCGCTCTCGACATTGTTTAGCCACCAAGTCAATTCGTGCAGAGCATTCTGCGGAAAAGGGAATCGGCAAAGAATTGGCTGGTTTAACAGGCTGTTGCAAAAACATTAACAGGGCTCTGTGATGTAAGCGTCCCCGCAAAACTGGAAAACTGGCAAAGTTTATTGAGCCCACTATGCTTTGAATTTCCTTTATGTTTGCTGAGCCACGCTTTAACAAAACCCTTATTTTTTGTTTGAGCGCCAAGCATTTCTTTGTCGGTAGAAACTTTCTGTTGGTGTGCGGGTCCCAACCTATCCCTAAGTTTTCTATGACTCTTTGAGGGGTCAGAACGGACTTGACATGATTGATCTGCCAGCCCAACCTTTATAGAATCTGTACGGTCTCGTGGGCTTGTTTTATTAGGGTCTGAGGGTTTTGGTTGGCTAATAAGTAGAAAGTCGTCCAAGAGTATACTATAATCCTGACTCTTTCTCTTAGAATCTGGGTAACCCAGTTTGTCAGAGATGCAAACATCTTTGGGGCACAGGCCGGGGGGCCAGGGTCATTTGTAGCAGACGGCCGTTGAACATCAGTCTGAGAAACAGTTTGTGGTTTGCTGCGACTGGTAGATGGAAATACGCACCCGATAAATCTATTTTTACTAACCAATCTAACGGTTGTAGAAAGGTTGAAATTCGATGCATGTTTATGCATATTTCAGGATCAGTAGGTACATGTTTACGTTTAGTCTTTTCAGGTTGAAAATTGACCTGGACGAGCCGTCGCTTTTCGGGGTCAGAAATATGGGGGATACAAAACTGGGACCTCTGTCCGCAGGCTCCAATACTCCCTTTTTTAATAACTGTTGAATGGCCTCCTCCATTTCGTTTGAATATGGAGTTTGGAAAAGCAGGTTGGGAAAGCATAGCGAGAGCTTTGAGTAAAATGGAATTCGAAATTCTTGAATCAGCTTTATTAGGGTTGGAGGGGCGTTTAAAGATTTCCATTAGTTTACAAAATACTTTAACTGACCAGCTATAAACCTTTTAGAGTCACAACTTTCTCTTTTGACTAAAGCCCCTGCGCGGGACATTCTGGCCTGCTGATCGAACTTGGTTTCGCCCATTAGCTTGGATGTAGCTATAGGGGCTCTGTAGCCTTGACCCCGCGATTTGTTGGCGAACAGTTTTCCCTTGGAAAGATGAAATTGGGTTGTTTGGGCGAAACGTGTCGCGCCAACCCATGGTAAAGTTATGATTGCCTTGCGCAGGCAAGGGTAAGAAAGGTCTGGGCATATTCATCCAGCCAGCATAGATGTTAGACGGGTCGTATCGTAAGTGCCCTGCGCGGGTACTTTTTGAGCATAATTTGCTGCTTGGTTTGAGCCTGCTTGCGCAGCAGGTTTGTTTTGTGTTGCCGGTCGAATCGGCCAAAAGGATTTTGACACTCCCCCGTGTTTTTCAATAGCCGAAGCAAATGGATATTTTTAAAACAGAAATTGGGAGCTAGAAAAAATTGTCTTTTACTGAACTACTATCGCGTCGTTGCTGAATTAGGTCCGCATGGTGACCGCATGCTAAATATAACGCGTCATTGGAAATTTTACGAAATTGCTTTCTATAAAAAGCTCTTCGATTTTATCTTGTAATGACCGTGGGGTCAATTCTGTAGTGGTTCGAGACCACGCCAAAAGAGGTTTCAGCGGCCTCGCCCTGTTTTATCAACGCTAGCGTTATGGCCGCAAAACCACGCTCAATAACCATTGAGTTATTATAACTCAATGTCAAAAACGCTTAAGTTCGAAAACTTATCACAGGGTTTCAATTCGTCATTTGTTTCGAGATCAGTAAAGGCCGGTTGGGAACAGTAAAGCTTCTGTACCTCTGAATATTTAACATTTGACCTGAACCAAAGTGCTGAACAGAAGTTACGAGGTTAACGTGAGCCGGCGAAGATTTCTGGGATTGAGGGTTCTTTAAGAACGGTATTCAAAGATAACTTTATTGGCAAGGTGTCATTAGCGGGCGAGATTTCATTTTCGTCGGCCTCATACAACTCGCCGCTCACGCTACCCTCTATTTCATCATCAAAATTCACAGAAGGTGCTACGGGGGCCATAGATTGTAAGAAATTGCTTATGCAATTTTGAATTTCGCTAACCTTCTGAGTCAATTGTGCTATGTCATCGCATCGTCGTTGCCACTTCCGTTTGGGCTCAGAATTCGAGTTTTTTGCTTTTCTTTTTGGTGGCGGCTGTACAAGCGGCGGCGGTGGCTGCGATGACGGCCCCGGAGTGGGTATAAACTCCTCTTCCGAAACAGATAACGAACTAGAGCTAGATGAACTTGAGTCCGTCATATTCTTATCTTAAAAGAATCTGTAAAATAAACTTAAATCTAAACACACGAACGGTAACACCGTTATATATTTCAAATTTAAATTAAATCAGCATAACTTACAAATTCCAAGAATTTGTCAACCGTACGTCTCGACAAACAAGACGCCAATGAGGATAGGGCGCGCACGGGCTCCCGCCGTAGCGGCGCCACCTGGTGGCAGGAATGTTAAACCAGTGGAGGGGTGAAAGGAGTGGGTGTAATAACCAATCAGCAACCGTCACGTCACAGCAAACGAGTGTTGCCACTCTCAAATATTAATTTAGGCTTCGAATAACGGTACTGAAGCTTAATGTTTGGTTTGTTGTAACAAAATTATTATTATGTTATAGTAGTGTGTCAGTGTTTTATAAGAATAATGCCAGGGAAATGTACAAGAAAGTGTGAAGTTTGTGGCATTGGGAGTGTCAGAAAAAAATCCTGGCATATTTTAGCAAGATTTCCGCTTGACCTGATCAGGTAAAACTTGGTGTATTTCAGTGCCAATTTACTTTATATATATATCGTATTTGTTAGCTGTTTTACTCAGATTGTAGTAGATATCAGGTAAATACGTAAAATGATGTATTTTCTCAAAAATCTAATCATACTTTAAGCATGCAATAACATAGTGGTGTGAACAAATTATCGATAACATTTGTTGTTTTATTTTTAGGTGCCGTTTATGCGTGAAGTTAACAGGCAATGAAGACTTGGCGTATTTACCGATTAGAAAGTTAAATGAAAATGTGAAAATCTCATAAAGCGTTTCTTTTACAGGTCCTAGGTCAACCGACTTTATGTTTACTACCTAATATGTTGCTTGAAAACAAAAACCAATGATAAACTGTTCATATACCTAGGTTATGTCAAATAAATAAACAATTTTTAAGGCGTACTTATATTTATTTTCGTAAATCCAGCACTAAAATTGACCAAAGTTTTGCAGGAAGCGACCAGCATATTTATTTGTCAAAGTGACTTGTATTTTAATCAATTAATCATGTTGGTCGTTTTTTGCATTACAAAAAAAATATTGCTTGCAAACCTACGCAACTACGAATATCGAATATTTATCGATATCGATAGAAAAGTATGATTCGTATTTGTCAAGCCCTAACAACATTGGTACCAACATACTCGTAGTAGAATTGGATTTTACTATGTTGGTACTACTGTTTTAAGTTGTTAGGTTGGTACAAAAGGCTTTCATAATTCCGATTAGCGGCTTGTATGAAAGTGCCGACTCTTAAAACGTAGTGATTATATGCTCTTTGCACTATCCCATGACATCGGAATTCTAAGCGCGGTATTTAAAAATTACAATGTGTATCTTTTCCATTACACTACGTTAGTTACACAATTAGCGAGAATCAGAGTTTATTCGAAATATCGAGTTAATTCCTTAGAGGCAAGTTATAATAGCCAATATGTCCATTATGTCCTCGATATACCACTCCCATCTTTACAGCAATCCGTGGTAATATGAAGCCTGTCAACCGTACCCACCGACCAGCCACGACTCAAATCTCAACAGTAATTTTACGATTAAACTAACTTCCAAATAGACAAAGTACTGCCAACCCTATCTATTTTTATATAAAAAAAAAAAAAAATGGCTACTGCCCATTGGGTCAATTTTGCCAGTGTCAAAGTTGACGAACGTTGTACGGTGAGTTGAGCTTTTTGTAAAGTGATAGCGATTTACAAAGAACCACGCGGTCTACCGGGCCTTGACCCAAGAAGGGCTATGTACGCTTTAAGTTGAATTCTTCATTAACTATTCACTCATACGGTAGTTCACTGCACAATAGACTATCAATACTACACATTGAACAACCAAAATGAATAAATAACGAATAACTAAATTTAAAGGCATGCGGCCATCTTAAGTCACAAACCGGAAGACCACTGCCAACCCTTTCCAAGATCACAGGGCACGCCTTTTGACAGGCGTGATTTTGCCGAGTTGACGGTAAATAGTTCTAAGGAGCTCGTGATCGAATTGTGTTCAACCTTGGGGTGTATCGCGGCTATAAATCAGATTGCAATTGGCACTGCAGATCGCAGCCGTTCGTTAATGTCAGTGTGACATGACGGGGGTGCGGTGGGTACGACGCAGTGAAAATTATACAAACAGTACTTTATTCCAGTTCCGGCCACAATGTTGTTCGTCTGCGGACACGGGTTACAGGGTGCATCTCAGGAGTTAAGAGATATTCGTGTCAAAGTTGAATTACCGATCTCTGCTCACATGCAGGATAACGGTACCAAACGCTGGGTTTAGGAAATACTCAGCTCATATCGCGCTAATAATGTACTTTTTCTCTCCTTTCGTACTTACCTATCACACTAGTGATTTACAATGCGACTTATAATGTACATTGTTTTCACTGTTTTCAGGATTAGTATATATACACTTTTTATTATTCTTATCTGTATAATATAATACATGTTACTCAGGTGATTTAAAAGTCAAAGTAACGATGTCATTGGTTAAATTTGGAATTAATTTTCTAGATTCGGGAACGTCACGTCCACCAGTTAAAATACGGTTTCCGCCATTTAGACAGTGGTTCCGGTGGTCACGTCACGTATAAAGGTCAAACGATTTATGTGCGCGTGCCCACTGTTGACACCGCTAACATCTGTCGCCTTAATTCCAATTTACTAGCGCTGATCCTGCCCAGCACAGATTAGGCTTAATTCTATTGAAGTATTCAACTGCTCAAACTGAAAAGCCGTATGTCAACAGGCACTTCAAATGCTTTTAGGCCCTTTTAAAACTAAAACAGTGTTGTTGCATTTCGGAAGCGTGTGTGGATTTACCAAAATTAGACTTTAAGCTTATAATAAAAAGCTTGATGTGCGAGCTTTGAGCTTAATGCTATTGTGGTATTGTAGCGGTGTCGTCTTACAAGTAAAATGATATGTTGCATGTGTTTGCATTGGTACTTACAATAGAATTACAGATGTGGGTGCACGGATATTTTTTTTAAACGTTCGTCGTGAAATTAAGGAAAAAATCAAAATATAGGGTGAATCCACAATAATAGAACAGAAGCATTAGGTATGAAATGGACTTTATATTAGGGTCCCAGCTACAACCCACTATTATCCTCATGCGTACTTACTTCAAATGGTTCTCTATCGTTTGCTCGATTTTCATATGCCATAATCTATCACTTGCCATAATATTCATTTGCCATAAATCTGTTTTTCTCTGTAAGCTGTAACTTTTCGGGATTGTCATAAAACAAACCTAACCTAACCTAATGATTTCTCCATGAACAGTATGAAAGAAATCCCGAAGAGCTTTTATGATTTATGAAATAAAAAGTTTATGGCAAATGAAAATTATGGCAAATGATACATCTATGACAAAAAAAACTCGGGGAAGTGAAATTACACTTCAAATAGACTTAAGTCCCCGCCTACATCATATAGTGCAAAGTAAAGTTTTGAACCCTTAAAATTATAGAAAATTAGGTTCAAAAAGCAACCTGAATCTTAAGAGGCTTATACTTTTTCATAATACCTACCTATATTACGTCGGTTTCATTGCGGATTCCTCCTACCTATCTAATGGTTCTGATTTTCTCAAAAGAAAATTATATTTTTTACTTTAAAAACGATTCGTGGTATATCCACTTAGCTTTGTACCCGATGAACAATACTCTTTGTCTGTATTGTTAGCTGTGGCCACAACTGCCACTTCAAAATGTAAGGCGTTATAAGCGCAAATTACTTTTACACTAAATTAGTGTTTAAGTCAAACGAAATAAAGTTTACTCTTAAACAAAGAAAACAGAGATGTTGGTCACTTCATTGTCATTATAAGCATCGAAACGAGCTTCACTGCTCTTTCACTTACGAAGTGACCAACATCTGTGTTCTCTTTGTTTAAGAGTAAACCTTATTTCGTTTGATTTAAAGACAAATTTAGTGTAAAAGTAATTTGCACTTATAACGCCTTACATTTCGAAGTGGCAGCTGTGGCCACCGTTAACAATACAGATAATAAGTATTGTTCATCGGGTACAAAGCTAATGGGATTCGCTTAGCAAATGGGATTCGAACTATAGATCGAACGAGTGACGTTCGATCTACCACGGTGCTGTTATGGGGTGTGCCCCGACAACATGCCCTGATCTCCATACACGATAGGTAATAAATTAAGCACTCTTTATTTTCTGACAAGAAAATATGTGAGTGCGAAAACGACTTAAGGTTTATCTTTTATTTACTACGTGATAAACGTCGCCATCTTAGGCCTGTTCGTGATCATAAAAACTGTCTTCATTGTCGACAAATGTGTACTGAAATTATAATGCAATATTATCTTTTTTTGCAGGCGGAGCTCGTAGACATGAGGGCGGAACTAGTGCAAGCGCGGGCAGCCTCAGCCGGTGAGCAATAACGTTTACTACGGTACTACCTCGCTGATTCCATATGACAGGGTTTCTAAGTTAAATTTTTATACAATTTAAAGTTTGTCAGAGTTACAGGCGGTCCAATTTTAACTACCCTGAAAATGTAACCTAAGTAGAATCCTATAATATCGAGCCAGCGACATGTCGCCGATCCAATTTAATTGCCTATTTTATGCGGGCTTACTTCTCATAACCTATAAATACGTCGTTCGACCGTAGCATGCACTTTATTATATTTGTACTGTACCTATTCGAATGTCGTAATTTGTGAAACTACATGCTTGATTTCAAATCTTGAAATTGTCTTCAATTTCAAGATTTGAAATCAAGCTGTTATCGTAGATCATGAGCTGCTTTCTAAATCGCAATAAGAAAGAAGGCATGACACAATCTAGGCTCTAGGGAAATATACCTATGAAAAAACCGCCTGCAACTTGATTCCTTCTCGCGTAGAAAAAAATAACTGGTACACTTACCTTAGTCGGGTAATAACATTAGTATAATACTAGTAACTAGGTGCTACCTCTGAAAAATCGATTCAGTAAGGTTTTTTTTATATCTAATATGTTTTTTTGTATTTATAAAACTACTATCGATTATTATTTATAGACGAATTAAATGTAGGTACATCCATACTAATATTATAAATGCGAAAGTGTGTCTGTCTGTCTGTCTGTCTGTCTGTTACCTCTTCACGCCTAAACCGCTGAACCGATTTAAATGAAATTTGGTATATAGATAGTTTCAGTCCCGGGGAAGGACATAGGATACTTTTCATCCCGAATAAATGTAGTGTTCCCGTGGGATGAGCGGGTAACACCGCGGGGCACAGCTAGTTAGCATATAAATATAACATGCGGTAATATGGCAAACTTTCCGGCCTGTTGCCTCATCGATGCATGCAGCATCAATCACGCTGGTGTTGAAAGGTCGTAAATCATGTGCTTTTGGATGACCACATAAATAAAAATAACCAACATTTTGGAAAACATGAGTACCAACAAACCAGTAGGAAGTTTAGGGAAAGTCAGGTGTTGATTTCCATGTTGTGACATCTGCTGTAATATGGAGATTGCGTTTCGAAATTCACAATCTTGCAAATTAATTTATCTATATTCATGTATGCAGGGGCAGGCACTGTAACTTTTGCTTATTTCTTCGTGACAAATATATTTTGATTTCACAAGGCTCACTTGAGCAGCTATTATTTAAGACACGTACCTACACGCGAAAAGAAAGTGGCCACAAATTACTTGTTGACTGATACTGATACTCCCTAATTATCCCTCTTTATACTACGACGGTGGAAAACAAACATGCGGCCCGCCTGATAATAAGCACTAACCGCCGCCGCCGCTTGCGATGCCAGGAGGATCTCACGCGCGTTGCAGACCCTTGAAAAACCTATTTACTCCCCTCTTGAAGAATCGCATACTGTACACCCCGGCACCCCGGGGAAAACCGCGGCAGGGAGCTTATTCCACATGCGGAGCGTTCTCGGTAAGAATTTCCTCTGGAACCGCACAGTTCTCGACCATTTAGGCTCCAGTGTGTGAGGATGAACACCCTGCCGATGGCAAGCAGTGCGATGGTTGAAAGTAGCCGTGAGCATCATGACAAACAATTCCCCAGAACACATCCCATTATACAAACGGTTAGATCACAAACAAGGAAGCAAAGTCTCTCAGACTCAGAGGCTCGATTCTGGTTCCGATATGTGTAGCGGACGTGGCATGTGTGCATGGTAATGAGCTTATTTACGCTACAGGTCAAAACTTTATTTAATCAATGTTATTTGTGGCTCACGAAACCTGGTATTTACTACCTACACTACATCGTTTAAAAAATAAATCTGTCAAAATAATACGTTTGCTTATTTACTCGATACTAACAAAGGCATTGTTATATGACAAACTTATATATTATAATTGTCTTTTAAAAACTGTACCTAACCTATTGTCAATCATGTATAATTTGAATTTATTATCAGACGGGTGCCAGGACGCCGGTGACATGGCGGGTAACCTGACGGACGCGCACCGCGCTCGCGCCGAGGCCGCGCAACTCGCGCGCGAGAACGCCGCACTACGGGAGACCGTGCTTGCGCTACACTCAGAGCTGTTTGGGGCCAGGTACGAACTATCGAGGTTCTGTATTTACAGGATCGTGAGGGTAGCATCCCGAATTTGTACCGAGGCCTCTCAGCACGCGCGCGCGAGAACGCTGCGTTTCGGGAGACCGTTCTCGCGCTACACTCTGAACTTGTCGGCGCCTGGTACCTAATAAATCTCAACTTATAAAAACAGCACTAAGGTTTTTTATAGATCGCGAGGGAAACGTCTCGCGCTCGTACGTTACGCTAATACGAGAGATTCTGCTCGCACTACATTCAGAGCTGTTTGTCGCCCGGTACCTGTCTGTCTTAAGTGAACGCAGCTATCGAAGTTGTTATGCCTTGCGCTCGCTTCTTCTCTCCAGTTACTGAACAATCTCTCTTCTAGTTGTTACTCCAACTAAACGAATCTGCTTCTTCCGAAAATTAGGCCATTCATGACGTACTCATGTGCGCATGCACAAAACACGTTATAAAATCTTTGTCATACCAGGCGGGGCGCACTCCGCGATTAACGTTTCCCGCTACAAGTACATGCCGGTGGCCTCATGCATGGTGCCTATTCAGTGGCTGCCACGCACTGTCTCGGAACGCACGTACACGAAATTCGCGCGCACGCTCTTCCGATTTATGTACGTCGCAAGTGAACGTTCCTCATTCATCTGTTGATACCAGTGTTATATTATAATATAAAGTGTTTAAATGAGTAAAAAGACAGCGAAAAGATATTGTATCGCAGCGGGTTGTAGGAACAATGATCGAAATTGGAATCACGCGTTTTTCGTTC
The DNA here is from genome assembly GCA_947623375.1 of Apotomis capreana. Lineage (NCBI taxonomy): Eukaryota > Metazoa > Arthropoda > Insecta > Lepidoptera > Tortricidae > Apotomis > Apotomis capreana. The sequence continues at coordinate 21,641,547 of OX392502.1, read as the reverse complement.
TCCCAACACGTCCGAAGGATGCCGATAGGTAAGAAAATTAACATAATATATAATAAGTAGTTACTGAATAATAATAAAACACATATTGCAGGTGTATCTACTTCCAAATTTAACATGGTTACTCAGATCAATTTTAATTGTTAAGTACTTATGTAACTTTGAATTGATTATTTGCTGATATTTGTCAATTTAAATTCTAGTAAAATAAGTATGTCTACTACTAAATCAACAATCATAGAGGTTTTTATAATAATATTTGATATCAAGTTTGTAAAATTACTTGTAAGTAATGAATAAACGATTGAGTGATAGTTTGATAGGTAAGTATATAAAATATATAAATAAAGAGTTAAAAGAAATGTATTGGAAGAGATCCCTAATAGGGATAAGTTCGCCTTTATACATGTTTTATTTGTAACTAGCGACCCGTCCCGGCTTCGCACGGTGCGTCCGTGCGTATTTTTAAAGATCTAAGCATACCTACATAGGGGCAGACAGACAGGCAGCAGGAAACGACTTTGTTTTATACTAGGTGTATAGTGATGAATATATACCGGGTGGAACGAAGCGATGTTCATTCCTGAAACTATAATGCTATGTATTTCATGTAGAATCGACCTGCAATAGTTAAATTCTTTTAATAATAAAAAAACGAAAATCGATTAAAATTGTATTTTTTAATGTATGTACAACCCTAGTTTTTTTAAACTATTATTTGACGTTTGGGAGTATTTACAATTAAGTACCTACATTTACATCCGGTGTTCGAAAGTACCGCCGTGGCGTACGATACACGCCGCTGCTCGTGCCCGCGTGTGGCGATGCACCCTCGACAAGATGTTGTGTCGGTTATTTCTTCTGCGAAGACTTTCAAAGGCCACCCTTAGCCTTTCCCTCATCTCTTCAGCCGTCTCACACTCAGTCTTGTAAACGATGTCCTTTACGGTGCCCCACAGAAAAAAATCCAAGGGTGTGAGATCTGGAGACCTAGGAGGCCAACGGTGCGGCCCATATCGGCCGATCCAGCGATCCTCAAACACATTATTCAGTGTTTCACGTACTTCGACTACTGAATGAGCTGGTGCTCCATCTTGTTGGAACCAAGTGCGTCTTCTTTCTGCCAGCGTCAACTCATCCAGATAGTCGTCGAGCTCTATCCTCAACAGAGCCATGTATCCGTGTCTGTTTAAAGTCTGAGGCAGAAATACAGGGCCTATTATTGTATCCCCGTGTATCGCCGCCCAAACATTAACAGACCAACGATACTGGTGTCCCGTATAACGGTAGGCAAACGGATTTTCTTCGGCATACACGTGTTCGTTATGCCTGTTCCACATACCGTTCCGTGTGAACAAGCTTTCATCACTCCATATTACGTGTTTGATGAAGTCTCGGTCTTCTAACACCTTTTGCAGTAGCCACCGGCAATAGGCTTCGCGAACGGGGCAATCTCTTGGTAGTAATGCCTGGACTCTTTGTATTTTGTAAGGGTGACGGCCCTCACGTTTTAGTATTCTGAGTATTTTCGTATGAGTCATACGAAAATGTCGGCCCGCTTGTCTTGAACTTGACCTCGGATAATCTTCGAAGTACTGCAGCACTCTCTCTTCCAATCTGACATCATGTTGAATAACGCGTCCTCCGCGCTGGTCATCCTGACCCGTTCGTGGCACAATAGGACGATTGTTACCAACACGGTCAAGAGCGCGTAATATCGTACTAGAGTGTGTTGGGTGAGGAGGAGGATACCTGTTCCGGTATTGGCGCAAAGTCTCTCCAGTATTGTAATCGCACTCCGCGTACAAAAGAAGCAAATTCAAATAGCCTCTAGCGTTTAATTCCGGCATTTTTGCACACAGCATACGATACAAAAAGTCAATGTAACGTCTATCAATCATGTCAACTAAAAAGTCTAAAAACAATCTTAAGGGTATTTTCAAAGGTTTTTAAACCGATAAGAAATGGCTAGGCAATTTGTAAAAAGTTTGTTTACAAAAGTTAACTGTGTTATGAAGAGGTCATTGCACTCTAAAATAGGGTTGTACACACACACTTTTTCGTATGAAAGTTTAACATGCTATAACTGGAAAACGGTGAGAGATATTAATAAAGTTTATTTGGAGAAAATAATATTCTAAGCCTGTATAATGCCACAGTTAAAGGAAATAACGTCGTTTCGTTCCACCCTGTATGAACAAATAAATAAATATCGGACAACAAAGCAAAAACAAAATGAAGCTCAAGAATTTAATTGCATGTTAAGGTAACGCATTCGTTGCATTATTTTATTATATGATATGTATTAAAATGTTTAAAAATAAAGCTAAAATGTTTTGTGGCCTGGTGGTGGATTCAATTCGTCCAAATTCTGTGATTGATTATTTTATAGTTAAATAATGAAATAATAAATATGTATAATGTATGAAGAATATAAACATATTACTCTCTATATTGAATGCAAGAAATAAATGGGAAATACATTTTTATTTTTAGCCGTTGACAGCCCTCGCTCTCGGCGACGCGGCAAGCGAGCCAATTCATTTTCACCGTTGGCACGCAGCTTTAACGTTCCGTTTGGCTTGCGCTGGGGACGACGACTTTAGAAGGGCCATAAATCATATTTTTTCGGCTAAAAAAAGCGGCTTTTGTAAAGATCAAAGTAGTGTGCCTTCTGTACTTGTACTATTATCTATTCTGTGGTCATACTTATACTTAAGTTAAACCTTTACCTTGCTTGTTTTTAGACTGGCAACGAAGTACTTGGACAAGGAGCTGGCAGGGCGGATACAGCAGCTGCAACTGCTCGGCAGGGACATGCGTGCAGAAGTGCGGGATTCGCTTTGGGCTCAGGTTTGTTTCCAAATCTGTCCTTTCTAAATATTAGATACCTACATATTGCGCTAACTTCTAAGCCACCCTGAAGCTAGGTTAGGTACGATTCCTTACGCAGTAGTTTGATGCGATCGTTAGCATAGAAATAATAATTGACCAGTAACCTAACCAGGTCGATCAACTCATTCTACCATCGATCTTTGGCATCGATTTATGGCATGGCAACACTCCACTGATTGGGCTATCCTGTCTACCCGCCTTCAGTAGCGTTTAATGTTTGTGCAGGTGGAAGCAGAGATCCTGCTCCAACGCCACAAGACGCTCGTGCGCGTGTGCCGCGGCCTGGCGCCGTGTCCCGCGCGGCCGGCGCGCTCGCCGCGGCCGCCGCGCGCGCGCACCGTGCGCGTGCGCCGCTCGCCGCACCTCGGGCTCGGCATCTCCGTCACGGTCAGTGTGGACTGTGGAGGCGCAGACCGTCCCATCCAGCCATCCCCAAAATTATATCTGCAACTCTGCAAGTTACGAGACTGATGGTGCCAACTCGATCTCCCCGATTAGTAGAAGATTGTGAAGAGGCGAATTAGTAGTAGAGACACGAGCGGCGCAAGGCAATGTTACCTATGGCCGCTTGCAACTCCAGTGGTTTGGGACGTGGCCATAGACGTGGTTAATCAGAAAACATTAAATAAAAAGTTTCTCAGATCTAAAACAAAAAGAAGCGGTAGATCGGCGGTCGTAAGCCCGTTGCAGCATTTTAGCCTCGAGCTGGGAATAAGTACAAGAAATTATCAACAAACAATCGTCAAGAGCATTATTAATTGTAGTGTCTCTCATGTGACAGGGTGGCCGCGAGCACGGCGTTCCAATCCTGATCTCAGAATTGGAGGCGGGCGGGCCGGCCGCGCTCACCGGCGAGTTGTACGTCGGCGACGCCATCCTCGCCATCAACGACCAGGACCTCACACAGGCAAGTCGCAAAGAGCACGGGCCGAACCTGAAATGCAAACCAATCGGAAGTAGGATTATTCGATTTGGGAGTGGGATATGCACGCTTTTACTAAGGCCTGACGCCGAGCCTCAATCTAAAGTTTAACTGCATTTTATCGATACTAATTCTGACGGTCATGTCCATGTCTTTTTTTTTCATTTATACCTTGACTAAATCCATCCGCGACTGCACTTGAAATGATACTGAAGGTAAATAAAAATATCGCATATGCGGAACTTTTATAAATTTTACTAATACGCACAAACCGCGAGAGTATAACTAAGCTTATTTAGTTACCATCATAATTAACAGGAGCACGTCCACCGCTGAATGTAGGCCTTCTAAGAGGGTCACCACAACGACCGATGCACTGTCTTGTCTGGGTCCTGCTATCACGAGCGCCGATGGGCGGACAAAAACTCCATTCAATGGGCAATAAAATGCTCGCAGAGCTGTGTTCAGAATGTCTGTAACATTCATTTCATTCACACCTATGATATTTTCAAGAATAAATATTGTCCTTCACCCCTTACCTCACCACAAAAGCCACTGTTAAAGGTCTTGAAAGACTTGCTGTTCCCAATATGTGCGTGCTGTCATTATCAACCTATCGTTATTGTCACAATTTGGCAACAACCGAACACGTAATTTTAACTAAGTATAAATGATGTGTCACCATCACCCTTGGACTAGTGATGCTTTTAAATTAATTTTAACAGAAACCGTGTCTCAAGTATTATGAATGATCCTCAACAAAATCTCGCCCTAGATACAAGGCTCTCTATTATAAAAGATCGTGTGGTTGAAGATCTTTAAGTGCACTTTCGTCTTTATAGAAGTAAGCAGTAGAAAGAGTTGCGCGAATTGCTAATAAACGGATGAGTAACTGTTTGCGAACTCTTGAGGTTTTCGAGGAACACTTAGATAGATTTACTTTGATTCATAATGCGGTTCTAGGTCAATGTTGATTTCGAGTTCATTAGACTAAAATTGTCTTTTGGTTATAAGTACCCAATGGAGTTGCCAATCTTTTGTAATTCACAGTAGGTACTTATACTTACAAAGATACTATTCTAATTTTTGAGATTCACAATCTACTAACTCTATCCTCGATCCTCTGACTTGACAGAATGTCATTCGGAGTTCTCATCTCACCCATCTGTGGTGCAAGTTCAGTTTCCCGGCAGGCAAGTAATGCTCTGTAAACTGGACACGTCGTCAAAAGCCTTTTCCGTCCAGTTGTCGCGATATACAGCAAGTCCATTATCTCCAATCTTTCTCTCACTGGAAACAGACACGCAACATTTATCGCGCGAGAAAGAGTTGTGTCTCATAGTTGCACTAGAGTTTCTGGCCGCAGCTTGTGACTTGTACTTATATAGAATGTTAAGAATTCTTAAACAAAAAATACCTACAGACAATTTGATGCAGTTAGCAATATACTCGTAGCGACATGGTTGCTTAGCTACTAAAGCACTGCTCCGGAAAAGTAGGACGCTGGTTGAAGTCCCGCGTACTTGTCTTAAAGTTTCATTTGTGATGGACCTTTGGATGTTTGATTTATCTCTGTATTCTAACGTGTATGTTCCCTGCAGGCGTGCCATAAGGAGGCAGTGGCAGCCCTCCAGAGCGTAAAGGGCGACTGCGCGCTGTGCGTGCAATTCATTGCTGCCGACGACGATGACCGCCTCTCCGACGACAACTACCGGTACCCATGCTCTCTTCACTTTTCTTAAACCTAATGTTGAACTAGTAAGGTCTAACCTTACCAGAGTTTACTGACGAATAGGCTAATTACGTTTCCGAAACTATACTGATTTGAGTGGTTCATTTCGGTAACTTTCTCTTTAGGTTATTTGGCGTGTCTGAAATTATAGCTACAAGTAGTGTTACAGTGAATGTTTTCGGTATCAAAGGCTTTCGACCTGTACAACGAGGTAGTCTAAGGCTGCTGTATCTGTAATTGTATCTTATTCTAAGGCTCGTTGTTAAACTCAAATATGATACTGAACTCAATTGTGATTTTAAGTATGGACAGGACACTGAAACTTGAGTGTAATTAAATGATACTGGCCTAAATATTATTTTCTTCTCTTTCCGCGACTGTCACACATTTAAATAAAGCAATTTAGACTCAAAATATGAATATACGCGATATTATCCGTTTAAATTGTTTTATTTAAATGTGGCGTAAATGTTGTTGCGCAGGTTTCCGCTGTACCCCGAGGACGGGCAGGTGTTCGGCGGGGAAGCCGACGGCTCGGGCGCCACGCCCACCGCGCCGCGCACTCCTGACTATAGCAGGTCAGATGCACCAACTACTACAAGCATATATATATATATAAATATATAGATACATGATCTGCATTCTCTTTGCCATACAATTTATATAGATTTTCTATGAATGCATTCCACGCAGCAATATTTATTCATTCGAACGTAATCGTCGGAACAGGGCGCACTCCCCGACGGAGTCGGCGGCGTCCCGCGGCTCGCCGCGGCCGCCGCTGTACCCCGAGTACAACAACATCAACAACAACCTGTCCATCCTCGACATGGACGACCACAGCATCCGCATCGAGGCGGGCGCGCGCCGCGGGCCCTACGGCGCGCTGCCGCTCTCCGCCTCCGCCTCCGCCTCCGCCTCCGCCTCCGCCGAGTCCACGCCCGTGCACGTGCGCCGGCAGACCAAGAAGAAGCGCAAGCCGCAGGACTGGCGCACGAAAGGCGCGTACCACACGGTGGACGACGCGCAGTCGTCCGACGAGCCGAAGGCGGAGCCGGCGCCCGCCGAGCCGCCGGCCGCGCGCCGCGACCAGCCCTTCCGGATCGGGTCCGCGCGCCGCGTGGACGCGCCGGCGCCGGCGCCGACGCCGACGCCGGCGACACGACCGCCGCCGCCACCGCTGTGTAACGGCGCGGGCCCGCGCGCGCGCGCGCCGCCGCTGCAGCCGCTGCCGCCGCTGGCCGGCGACGGCGACCCCGACTTCGGTACGCCGGTCTGAGTATCTATCTAGGACGTGCTTTCTCTTCCACATATTACGTAACACCGTAAGGGGTAGGGGGGGGGGGGGGGGGGGGTCATACCAAACGTGACAGTACATGTTAAAGGTATAGCAAAGAAGCGTGACATAGGGGGGGGAGGGGTTCAAAAAGTCGACATTCCTTATACCGTGATTTCGGTGCTTCTTTTCGTGACGGTGATCTACAGATGAGTTTTTAGTTTTGGACGTTCCGCGAGGGACGGACCCGAGGGTCGATCGAATTTGCCAATCGGGACAAATTACCTTCAACGCTTACGTCCATAAATAATTGTATGGGTAATAGAAATAAACGGTGACGCGAATTGTGCAAATATAAGGGTGGGTGTAGGCACACCCTATTATTTGCACAGTTCACGAAACAACCATTTAAACGTGTTAAAAACGTAAAGATATAATTAGATCCTGACAACTTTCACTAGCCGCGTTTGCTTACGAGTGACATGGAGACGGCTGATGATATCTGTTATCTCATTTAAAATCGTCGATTTAAAATGGAAACCACTAATTATAACAAGGATCATAAAATATGTAATAATTGAATTCTAAGTTCTGACCTTTAAAAGTTCAAAAATATATTTCGTATCCTAACTGTACCAATTCGATCGACCTGTCGGTAGCCTTACCTACATACTACTTGCAATCGATATCACTGATCATCTGATCGGACACAACGCTCAAGAATGTCTGACACTACTATCACAATAGCAATTAGAATGAGTCAGGTGTTTTCTACTGTCCTCTCAGATTATTGCAGGCATGACTCCACTCTAGTTATAAGTAAACTGCTGGACTAAAACGTTGTAATAACGAAGGTAGAAGCTAGTTGCTGCATATTTCCGTGCTAAATGAATAGCATGATGCATGTAGTAAAAGATAAAATACACAAGGGTGAACGGCACGGTAATTGGCACACTTATAAACTAATGTTAATTGTTGACACACTTTTTGATAGACTTCTGCTTTTACAGCTTTAACAATGGAAGAGTGCCAATAATAGCGGATGCCGTTTACCCCATCAGCTAGCGGTGCCCAATTGTTAATTTACTTTGAACAATATAGATGTCTGTCAGAACAGCGATTACGAAAGCTTGTAAAGTGTTTCGTTGGCTTACTTCGACGTTTTGTATTTGCCTAGCGTAACGGTGTATGCTCTTAAAATGGAAAGTCCTCTTTCATTTACAATAGGTACTATGTATACGAATATTTGATCAGCAATCAAAATGCTCAGCTCAATCCGCTATTTATAGATTTAATGTCAATCCCTGGGAATATACACGATGATTTTTAATCGGTGATCAGGTACCAACTTTTCTAACTCAGTAAATGATGGCGGTCACGTTGAAGTCGTAATTACATGAAAACAAACTTTTTAATTTTCTATGATAATTTTTATTTTGAAACCAATATTGTCTTAAATTCCTTGTCACCCAACTAATCTGTATCTGTAAGCTTACAACCTTTTTAATAATTTAATGGCAATGACGTATTTATGAGTAATAACTTGTCATTGTCATTGTCATTACCTATACAAAGTAGTAGAAAATTTAGTAAAATTTCCCGCCAAAGCGATGACACTTGACGTAGGTGTATCGTACTTAAATAATTTATGTAGAATGACCATGTATCTAGTGGTTATTAGTTTTAATTATGTTTCAACTTTTAATTGATTAAACATTGAGGTAATTGCGTGAGACCTCGCCTATTTAGTTTAATTTTAGCTGGATATTAATAATTTTCTACTCCTGATCACCGATTAGAAATCATCGTGTATAGTAATTTCATTTTTACACAATCGTCAATCGGGTCCTAATACATCAATTTTAGCAGTTCGCGTTTGGTTGCATCTTTGTCTCTTCCTATCCTTTCTATCCTGAAAGAAAATAATGGCTTTATACAGCGTCAAGTGGACGTCGAGCCATAGTAGATATATTGGCAGAGAATGGGTGTAAGATCTAATCGGATTCGAGGTCTTTACGATTATTAGATTTCATGACAAGGAATATATCGTTCAATTTTTTTTTCCTGTGACGCAATAGACGAAACACTGCTTCTACAACTGTAGAGTTTTAGGTCCTCGAATACCTACTATAATCTGTTAAGATTTTCGTATTTTTATTGGAAAAATGTGTCCTGGCGCCTGTTTTGCACAAATAATGAACACAGCGGCGATACTACAGGGCGAACGATATGAAGTGTTACCGATTTCAAGACGCTACGATTTTTTTGGTTGCAACAAAGTTTATTTATTATTACGAAAATAATGAGAAAATATAACAATTTTTTTTATTTATATATTTTAACTCGATATGACCACCTGCCTAGACCTTCGGCCTTCAGATGGTCGAAAAATGAGTTGCACTCTGCACGAATGTGGTCCTGCGGTATGTTGTGCAAATTACGTACGATCGCTTTCTTCAGTGTATCCATACTGGCATGCTTTCTTATCTTCTCCTTGCTCTCCAAAATTGTCCAGATGGAAATGAACTGTCGAAAAAAAACAAATGCGATTTTTTTTTACTGAGAATTGTGACAGAAATGGCCAGTGTGGATTTGGTAACACTTCATATCGTTCGCCCTGTATGTAACTATTTATCTTTGAAATTGATCTCTTGGTTTGAGTTATTGGAGTTTTGTTTATATTTACATTATACGTATTTTATAAGAGTTTATTTAGTGTAGATAGTAATATTATGATCATTATTTATATTACAAATGGTATCTAATTATGACTGTAGGTAAAACGATCCGTGATCATTTTATGTACTTTAAATAATTATTCTCATTTAAACTTGTTTAAATGATTTTTAGTAATTTTACTGATTTTGTCTTAAGCGCCATAAATGTGTTTTGTGTTGAGATTGGAAAATATATATTTAAATTAAGAACATATCATATTTCAGTCAGATTTGTGAACCAGATCATGATCAGTTAGTATTAACCATGACTAAAATATCAACATACGTACCTAGAACATAGGTATGTTATTGATGTGTCCTAAAAATGGAAATTAGGCAGTCGGACCATCGTAATAACAAAAACCAAGTAGCTAAACTCCAAATATTACATCAGCGCAATGAGTTATTTTATTTGGGTGATTTTACACTCTGTCCGCAATATTGGCCATTTTCATAATAATTGTAAAAATCCGCTACTTTTACAAGACAACCGAAAATGACGGCGCACATACAGAATTGGCCAAAAATAGGGGACAAAGTAACAACTTAATAAGACAGTTAGTAACGCTTAAATTATCACTCCTTTATGGTCCTAATATTAGTCATAATTGAAAATACAATTTCAACAAGTGAACCTCAGGTCCAGTCCACGGATAAGTTTTAAATAAAACAAATAGCTAAACAATAGTAACAATTAGATTAAGCTAAAATGTAAAACGTTTATCACACAAATGGCACTAAAATGAAATAAATCTACCTGACATTAGTATGCAATAAAAAATGCCAGAATATTATTATAAATATCATGTATTTTATTCCAGAATGTCGGAATTTATGTAAACACGAGATTTCACCAGCATAAGCCATTGCGATCTTGTGCTGCAATGATCTCTACAAATGCACTAGTAGGCTCACTGTTTAAAGGTCTTCGCACATTATAACAACTCAACGGCTCTTAGTAGTGTACGACGCGTCGTCCACTCGCCGTCCACTACTACGCGTCGTACACTACTAAGAGCCGTTGAGTTGTTATAATGTGCGAAGAGCTTTAACCTCAATGAAATCTGCTCGTAATCTATGTCGTTGTTGGTATATCTACACCCTGCTGGTATGAATCTCTTTAGGGTTGCCGAGGATTATCAGCACAGTAACTCACGGCATAAGCCGGTGAAATCCCGCCTAACGACCAGGCCACGACTTAGTCCCGCTCGCTGGTCGCGCGAAGACGTGGCCAGGCCGTTAGTGTAAGGCCGCAGTGGACTCTCGAGCTGAGCGTGCAGCGGGGCAGGGCGTGCTGCACCCATTGTAACCTCTTGAATGCCCCAACTACAACTAAAAGTTACCATTGACGCCACGTTGGTCACGGCCGACGATAACGTTTGCATCAATTTTATATTCAACTCTTTTATGGGGACCCTTGGACGTAATTTGCCATGATACAGTCCTGTACGCATGATTTCTGGTCTGGCGTTTGAGAAACAGTTTTCTGTTATAGTGGGGCGCACATAAGGATAAACAAATGCAATCGATGCAAGCGTCCTAAGAGGGCGCTGTTCACTCTAATTCCCCCTTGCCCGCCACGTAATATCCGCTCCGCTTGGAGCTCTACTTAGGCTTAGTCGAAGAAGGACTGCAATAGTACATTCCAAGCTCGCGCATTCCTATAAGTTGCGATAGTGCTCCGGATGTTGATATATACAGGACAATACGCCTATGTATGATTATGTATTAATTTTGTAATAAAATTGATAAGAAACTATCGTTATATTATTATTTTCTCTGCCCTACCTACTACCCAGTTGCAATCGGGACGAAAGTCGATTGAAATGTCGTGAAATTATCCAACTGCACAGATGACATACTCTATTCAGGCTGCATTTGCCTAGGTTTTGCAACGCAGTTAGAACTCTGTCGCAATAACGTGACTTATCACTAAACTCAATTTATGGTGGTGATAATGGTTTAAATTTTGTGTCAGAATGGAAACAATCTTACTCAAACTATCTTAATCAAAGCTTAATCAAAATCTGATATGAGCTACCATTGAAATGGGTTGCCAGATAAATACCACGTTAATAAAAAACGCAATGCGACTATTAAGTACAATTGCATTTGTTGGTACGTAAAACGGACCGCTTAGTCCCAGTCAGTCAGAAGCTAACATCGCTATTGAGATGACAGCTGTAGCTGTAATCAATTCTTCCAGTGTACAATAAAAAATAGAGCTAATGTGTTAGGACATAAAGTCGTTTTTATATGCTTATTTCGTGGATCTATTCGTGGCTCTTGAGTCTGTGGAAGTGACTGATTGTCGGAAACGTCATAATTTCCCTTACTCTATGGGCACATTTGGTAAAGTAAAACACGAATGGCCAAGCCTATTTTTTCGTTTTAGTGTTATTCGCTATTGTTTTTAATTATTATTTTAATCCTAAATATCGAATTACAATCATGGTTGTCAAAGTGTACATTAGTGGTATTTCTGGAAACAAGGAGGTACGTTTAATATTAGAAAATTCCTGGGTTGGCCGGGCACTTTCTTCGACATTTTCACTAAGCTGATTCATATAATAATTGTTTTCGATTACGTGACTCCATTGAATTCCAGGTGAAAAAGAGACAACAACGCGTATTGATGATATTGGATTCTAAAAACATAAAATATGAAATCATTGACATCACTGAACCGGGAAAGGAATCGGATAAGGACTGTATGCAAAACAACTCGAAATCGAACGGAGCGACCGTGAGCGATCCCAACCCGCGGTCCCCTCTGCCGCCGCAGATCTTCAATGACGACGAGTACTGTGGGGTGAGTGACCTGCATAGGCACTGCTTATCCTGTGCCACATAGTTGTCAAGCAGGAAAATGTATCTTGGACGAATTGCTTTCATAAAACAGTATTTGTAGGATTTGCACGCAGCATAAAGCTACAAGTCGCATATGTAAACAATACTGTGACCTTCACATTGAAACTTGTCAAACAAGATCTATTCCCTATGATCTTGGCCACTAGAGAACATTCCAGTCTCTGTTCTCTAATAACACATAAGTAAACATTTGAATCTTCAAAATGCTGTAGTGGAAGAGAAAACATGTTCACCTATTTACATACTTATTATCAAAGATCATCACCAATATTATGAATCGTGTAGAATAAATAAGCTATTTATATCATTGATGCATGTTTTGCATTGATGGGAAAAATAAAATTTCTAAGTGATATTCCACAAAACTGCCTTTTTTAGATATACTTAATAGATATCGGACAACCTCACACAAATCAATCTAGTCCCACAGTAAGCTCTAGTAGGCTTGTGTTATGTATACTAGACAATGGTAAACATACTTATATAGATAAATACATACTTAAATACAAATCACATCCATGACCCAGATGATACTTCTAATAAAAAGGCCTATCTACTCTAAATTAGTCCCCATCAGCTCCCATCATGACTTAGTTGTTTAGTAAGTTTATACTCATTTTTAGTTTACTCATACTTATTATTTTATTCAGGATTATGACCAGTTTGACCTGGCAAATGAAATAGATACCCTGGAACAGTTCTTGAAAGTGGAACTCCCTCCAGAAGAGCCGCCAGCAGAGGAAGAAAAGGTATATCCACATTCATCTCTATACTTTTCATGCCTTTATTGACTTATTGCCTTTATTGAACCTATGGTCAGAACAATTTTACCTTGTCTGTAGTGATTGACCAGACCAGTGTGTTATAAGTCTCATATTTGATGCATTTGAATTGAAAGTCATTAACCTATTGACCGCCAAGCGGTCTAGCAATTTACCGTGCCACTGACGCCAGAGTAAAAAAAAAAAGATGTGCCCCAAAATCAACAGGGATTGAAAAATACTTGTAGCGGTAAGAATTACAAAGTTTTTGATTATTGAAATTTGGACGGCTGTGGCCGACGTGGCGTCAGGGGCACGATTTTTTGTTGACGCCCACAGCCGACTGTGGCGGTCAAAAGGTTAAGATTTTTGCAACCAAAGAATTTGTAGCGCTATGGTTGTAGCCACAACATGGCAATGGTAATTGATTTGCCTTATAAGACCTGAAAAAAGTTATCATACATTTCCTTAATTCTTCCATCAGTAATGTGGTTTATCTTAATTTTTAGGTTGTGAATGGGGATGCTGTCAAGAATGAAGATGGAGAGAGTAAGGCTTCTAAGGAAAACTCGCAAGAAAAAGATACTGAAGCTGCAAAGAAAGAAGATGAATCTGCTTCAAAGGAAGGATCACCAGAGAAAGAGGGAACTCCAGCTAAAGATGGTACTCCTTCAAAGGAGGGAACTCCCGCTAAAGAGGCAACTGCAAGTAAGGAGGGAACTCCCGTAAAGGATGCCACTCCTTCTAGAGAGGGCACACCTGCATCGAGTGTGAAGTCTAAAGAAGGTACACCTGCTGCAGATGCTTCTGAAGAGGAAGCAGCTTCAAGGGAAACTTCACAAGAAAGGCAATCGGTGGAAAAGGAGGCACCTGTTGAAGAAACAAAGGCATCTGAAGTGGAATCAGCAGTGGAGTCATCTGCAAAGTCGTCAAAAGAAAACACACCCCAAAGGGAAAATGGTTCAGTAGGATCTCGTGAACAATCTGAAGACAGAGATGCGGTTGTGGCTAAGAAAGACAATCCCTCGGAAGTTCTGATCGCTAGCGAGCAGGAGGCTGCAGAGGAATAATTGACTGGTTATATTTACTTGCTTCTCAGCTCAAATTAAGCCCCTCTTAGCACTAAGCGAGCATATCCATTAAGTCTATTCATGTTATTTATGGTGCATCATTCACTTCTTTGGCATAATTAGTCATTGTAAATAATGCGAAGAAGTTTTCGTTGAGAACTTGTGTTGTGGCGATGTAGAGAGTAACGTGTTAACAATGAAGTGGCCTATTATCGTAATCATTAGATTTATGACTCATTATAATGAAGTTACATTTTAAGATTTCTATTTAACAAAATCCTTCAAATAAGGCTTGTATTATTTTAAAGTATTAATATTTCTTTTTTATTTTTTACAAATTAACTAAATGATTTTGTATTAAAATTTTAAAAATATTTTATTTACTGATGTAAGTATTGTACTAATAAGATTGATCTTTTTATTAGGATTTTAGGTATCCTTTGCGTAAGACATCCTGCCGATATTTAGTTCATTCGTCTTGCCATGATTATATTGACGATGACATTTTGCTAGAGTATTAAATAATGTATTTATAAAGTAAAAAAATATACAGTGTTTATTTGCAAAATACTGTTCATGACAAGTTTATTTCATTAATGTTTTAATATTATTAAAGACAGTTTTAACTAATTTTTCATATGAATTATATAAATTACTATAAAACTTGTGCTTTATTTCGAGGTATCCTTTACAATGCGAAGTGAAGACTGTACATAAAGACACGGTAAGCTAAATTCTGTATTTTACTTTGAGCAAATAAAATTTCATAATAATTTAAGTTCATACATTAAACTTATCATTAGTAGAGTAACATAAACGGAATAACATGTTTATAAAATCTAATGGAAATGTAAAACATTCAGGTATCTAATGCACTTTACTGTGTAAAGTTGAAATAATTGTCTAAATAGCCTCCGGCGTTCATATACTCTTCTTGGCGGAAGGGGAAGGCGGGTTGCTGAACTCCTTCATCAAGGCGTCCTCTCTCAGCTCGGCGAAGTTCCGCCGCCGCAGTTCTAAGTCGGGGTGGTCGTCCAGGAGGCAGGCTTGTATGTTCTTGTCCAGGGTCAGCCTCTGGCGGGAGTCCTTGAATTCCTCGACCATGCTGAGGTTCCGTTTGATGCCATCGACGATGCGCACGACGGAGTACTCGCCCTCCTGCAGCTTGGAGCCGGCGACGCGCGCGGCCGCGGAGTCCCGCACGTCGGCCGCGAGCCGCAGCGCCCCCTCGCGCAGGTTGCTCAGGATGGCGACGGGGCCCTCGAACTCGTTGGGCACGATCCCGTCCACCTCCGCTTCGAAGAACGATAGCAGCGGGAACCAGATTCGAGTCCTGAAATAAAAACGTATTTAATGTCACGATCGATGACAAATATATATGAGGAAAATTATTTCTTATGTATTTTTTTTGTGACGAATAATGAAGGCGGACTTTAACTTTATAAAAGGAGCTTGAAAACGTGGCGTAGGAAGTGCGTAAGAAATAAAAAAAATACTCCTCTAAACGTCGATAAAAACAAATTTAGTACTAAATTAGTTTTTATTTTCTAGTATCTTTTTTTTTCCAGTTACAATTATTTAAGAGGCCTTGTTCCTTTTAAAATTTTTTTTTCATATTATGACAAATATATTGATAATTTCGACCAACTTTTTGAAGTAAATAATACTTTTTCCCGAGTTCTAGGTAGTAACATAGCTATTTCATGCTTTTACTGCGTGCAATCGAAAATAAGTTGCAAAAACCTAATTTTCCGCGTGAATTTTGTCAATTTCGAGTAGTTTTTGAAACAATAATTATCAATGAAAAATTCAAACTGTAGGTTTCAAATATATACCAATAAATCCCAATAGCCCTGTTCTAGGTAGTAACATCAATAATATGTTAAGAAACATGTTTGATCATGGAGAAAAATGTCTTAAACAATCAGCATTTGAAAAGGAATAAGGCCTCTTAAAGAAATCTTTGATTCTAAATATAAGCCTATCTAATCTAATCAAACCGGGGACTCAATGCAATAATAAACATTTCTGCGAAAGTAGCATGCGTGCACTGTGATTATAATAAACAATAAAGTGACGATAACATTCCGACGTGCCACTCGTAACAACTGTAACAGCGCAGAGGAGCGGCAATGTGTCACGCAATATTAATGTGCCGCAATCATTAACGGGCGTGGGCGACATGGGGACTAACTAGCATGTGTCATTGTTTATAACTCTGATAATGGTACCAATTATGCTAACTACTAAAACTACAAAGATCTTTTATGTCAGAGATTTCTAAAGTCAGAGGGTCTAGCATAACCTGTGACACGCAACTCTAGCAACTTCCTTGTCAATACCGAGCGAGCAAGACAGGTAATGCTGAGTCGCACGACAAGTGAAGTCTCGGCAAGATATGCCTGCGAGGTCCCTCTTTATTATACGTAATTTAAAACTGCAGCAGAAAATTCTCTGATGCATTCATACATTAAATACGTTATTTCATTTGCTTCAAGGTGGTTTAGGTTTATTAAATGTTCAAGAACCACCTATAAGCTAACATTGAAACAAAATTCGTTTGATAATAATGTTTATCTACGCACATATCATTAGTGCTCCAAAATGCGTTCAGAAACCGTAGGAAATGACCAGCATTACTACAACCAATTTTACTATGAGAACTTTCTTATCTGTGGCAGTAGGTAAAATTTGTACTGTAATGTTATAACGCTATCAATTTTTGTAAGGTTATGAGTTTAAATTTGGAACAGCTGTCAAAACTGAAGTAGGTCTCTATTCTAGTATCCATAGATATTAATATTGTTATCGATACGAAACGTCAATTCAGTATGTTTTTTTATAAAAACCGCACGACATTTGATCTCGAGTGACATGAGAATATGGATACATTCGTTTGTAGGTATATGATTTAGAACAAAAAAACATTCGTCTTGACGGAGGTCCGAATTGCCGCCATTATTGTTGTCATTTGTTTGTTGGTTCTTTGCTGTTACGAAAAAGTAGAATTGAGAAAAGTTTATTGTAATTCACATTTTAGTTGAAAATATTGTTTCAATGTAAATGTAAATTACAACTATTACAATAAATAATCTGTTTATGTATTTGTTCAGATTTATTTCTTACTGCATTAGTATGTCGTTTTTAGATATTTTACAGGTAGCACTAGTGGTGCCGGTCATTTCCTTATGGCTTCTGAACTAGTGTTCCAAAGGACTCGAGCCCTTTAGCTCTTTTATTTAAGGCTGGCCTATATTTTGACGCCTAAGAGGGCTAAAAGCCTAAAAAGCTCTTTAGCCCCCAAGCCACCGGCCTAGACTCTCAGAGCTCGTAACCTTATTAAAAGGCTATAAGTTTAAAGGGCTAAAACTGCCTAAAAGACTTTGTAAAAATAATGAGACTTAAACCTATTTTGGCCTCCGAACTTCAACAGGCTTGGAGGCAAAAATATTTTTGAGCTTATTAAAAAGATTTAATAAACTCGGCGCTCTTTTAGTGGGGTGTTTTAAATAAAACAAAAGACGTGAGTATGTTTTCTCAACAATTATATAATTTTTGTATTTGGAACAGGCAAGAAAGTGCCATTAACATACGTTTTACATAAGGGGGAGCCTGTTTATTTTTTTAAGTTTAATAATTTCTGTAATAGGCAAAAGACAACTGATTTTGACGAAAATGTTACGTAGCATTCACATTAATTTGTACCTTACTAGCTCGGACAACTTTCCTTTCGGGTAAAAACGCATTTGAATCGATTGCAAAAAAATTGTACATAGTTAAAAGCTTGGTTAAATGGCTTGGTTGGGTATACGAGGGGCGTCTGAAAAGTTCTAAGCCTAAGATAGAAAAAAACAATTTACACAAATGAACTCGTGTTTATTTTTCAATATAGTCTCCTCCTAAATCAATGCATTTTTTACATTTTTTATACAGTGCTTTTAGGCCATTAAAAAAATAATCTTCATTTTGCCCTTCAAAATGCTCCTGTACAGCCGCCTTCATCTCTTCGTCACTTCTAAATCGCTTTCCCCTCAACTCTTTCTTCAAATTATTGAATAGAAAATAATCGCTTGGGGCTAGATCTGGGCTGTAGGGTGGGTGGTCAATTTCGTCAAAACCAACTTCCTTCAGAGCACGCCTCGCAACATTAGCGGTGTGAACGGGTGCGTTGTCTTGCAAAAACAAAATGCCTTTCCTTAGTTTACCCCGCCTTTTCTCAACTATGGCTTGTCGCACCTGTCTTATTAGATTTGCATAATAAGTTCCGTTTATCGTAGAGCCTTTTTCTAAATAATCGATTAAAAGAATGCCATCACAATCCCAAAATACCGTAGCCATTAACTTAGAGGCCGACTTTTGCACTTTAAATTTCTTCGGCGGCCTTTCACCCTTTTCAATCCACTGCATCGACTCAGACTTACACTCCGGATCATACTGTCTGATCCATGTTTCATCAACAGTTACTATTCGGGAACAAACTTCATCTAAATCATCTTCGCACAATTCTAAAAACGCCCGAAAAGTTTCCACACGACGTACTTTATCGAAGGCCGTTAGCATTTTCGGTACCCAACGAGCACTGACTTTACTCATGTACAAATGTTCATGTAAAATTTCTCCGACTCTTTCTTTACTAATACCTAAGACCTCAGCTATTTGCCAAACCTTAATTCTTCTATCTTCTAATACCAGCTTTTTGACTTTAGCTACGTTTTCTTCGGTCACTACCGATATTGGCCGCCCTGAGCGGGGGTCGTCTTCGATCGATTCCCGTCCGAGTTTAAATAAGCGACTCCACTTTTTGACTGTGGCATAAGAAGGCCCAGAATCACCGTAAATAATAGCCATTTCCTCAAAAATACACTGCGGTGATTTGTCACTTTTTGTAAGGAATTTAATTACAGCACGGTGCTCAATTTTCGTAATATTCGTTGGTAATTCACACATGATGTACTTTTCCGTTGAATATCTCGAAACAGAATAATAAAAACGTGACATGTTATTTTTAACCGACTTCAAAAAAGGAGGAGGTTCTCAATTCGAACTAATTTAATAATTTGTTTTTAAATGGCCTTTCTAGTGGCCAGTATCATAAACGCATATATAACCTCGAAATACCTTAGGCTTAGAACTTTTCAGACGCCCCTCGTATGCTTGGTTAGTTATATGATAGGCCAAGAAGTGTTTATTCAAGAGTTACTAAGTTTTTACTTTAATGTTTTAAATTCATTTTTAAAGAGAAGTCTAGATAAGTAATTGTTATTATAAAAGTGTATAAATACGTTTTATTGCGTTTTGTAAATTTCAATTTTAATAATTATTTTCTCTATGTTGTGTTTTTTCCGCTCATACACAATATTTTACATTATCTGTGAATAGTCTACAGTAGCTACCTCTGATTGGTCGGCGGTCTGACATGCCAACATGACGGCAGAAATAAATAAAAAATGTACTTATTGATGTGATAGTGACTAGTTTTGAATTTATTTATGGTGAATTTAATCGCATTGTTTATTTCTGTAAAATTAAATTAATTGACTCTGTAATTCATGCCATCAAATCAAATAAAAAAAATCTCCAATGAGGATTCCGCTCGAAAGTATTATCATCAATGCGGCAAACAGCAACTGTCAATTAAAAAAAAAGCGAAGTCATAACTGGTTTTTTCGAAGATGAATATTTAACAAAGAAGGTAACTCGAGAATACTTATAGGTACCTACATAATAAGATTATGTAATTTTTAGGGTTCCGTTCCCAAAGGGTAAAAACGGGACCCTATTACTGAGACTTCGCTGTCCGTCCGTCCGTCCGTCCGTGCGGTGCGTCCGTCCGTCCGCCCGTGCGTCCGTCTGTCACCAGGCTGTATCTCAAGAACGGTCATAGCTAGACAGTTGAAATTTTCACACGAGCGCGAGTGCCATCCGCTAGACACGCGCGCCTGTGAACTATTTTATGCTTGGAGCAACGAGCTTCACTTCTGGCCCGTTATTTTTGAGGTTACGGTATTTAAAATATTTTCTGTGACAAATTTGTAATATACTAATATAACAATGACATAAAAATAAAAATATTGTAGTTATTACTAATTTATATTTTCATTCTTCCCGTTTCATTCTCCACAATAAATCAATCAACTATAAAGGAGCGCCAGTACCACGATATTTTTTCGTTCATAAGCCATATAGTTGACAACCCTAGAGCGACCGCCGACCACCGGTATGAAAAGTGAAGTATACATGTGGTTGATTTCTGTACCTATCTGTTTTGTGGTATAAGTTAACGTACACAAGTAAGTAGCCTTAGCGTAGCCTAGGCCTAAAAAATGGCTACAGCCTTTAAAAAGGCCTAAAGTCCCTTAAAAGGCTAATATAAAAATAAAAACCCATAGGCTTTTTTTAAGACTAAGGCCTTATTATAATCACTAGCTCTTCGAAACTCATTTTATCAAGCCAGCTCTAAAAAGAGCTCGTGAGGCTTCAAATTCGGGCTAAAAGGGCTCGAGTCTTATGGAACACTATTCTGAACCCATCTTAGAGTACTTATGATATGTGTGTAGATAAAGTAGTGTATACAACTGTACATAATTAGGCCTTAAAACACTCGTGTGATCCTATTATGAAACTCGCTGACGCTCGTTTCATAAAACCACACTCGTGTTTTAATGCCTCTCATTATGTATCAGTTGCATAAACTACTATTTAAGGCCATTTCATTTAAAAAACGTATTTCTTTTGTATATTTATTTTTAGATTATTGAATGAAACTCATAGGACAAACCCATTAGTTAGATTACGTTTCCTTACCTATCCGAATGCAAACTGCATTAAATGTATAGGTAAAAGTGGTCAATTTATACTCTTATAATTTTGTTTGGTATCTACGAGCGCGATAGTAATTATAATCGCATGTGCGACTGTGCGTGCGTCAAGAAATACTGGATTTATACTCGCATATAAATGTCCATAGTAGCAAATAAGCGTAGTCACTGCTCTGACTCTTTTTTCACTATGCAGCATAGCAGTAGATAATCATACGCAGAATTTATTTATCATGAACTACTGTAAAATCGACACATGAGGACTGAGCTACGTATCACACGGCATCGATACCTGGCTTGTTTATCGTTGATTTACATTCTTAGGGCCTATTCTTAATATTGTTCCTATCCCATCATCTCGTCTTTTCAGCACGACTATTCTTTTCGATTCTTGTCGTACAACATAGAGTCACAGTCACCTGTCACTCTCTCACAGTACTGCACAGAATGAGACATGTAATTATCTCGAGCGCGAAAGAGTTGCGTGTCACATTTGTTCTAGAAGTGAAGGAAACCTACGGCCACGACTCCGTGCGACCAGCGACACCGCGAGCGGGGCCCATAGGAGTGAGTGACATACCACGCTCGGAACTGTCGCACCGCACCTAAGTATGGCCGCCGCCGCGCCGCTGGGACCGGGCTGTTAGCTTGCTTGCCGCGCGCCTCAGTATCACCCGTCTTGCGCGCACGGTAAGTATAAGATAGTAAATATTTGTCGCGCTATATTGGAAAACTCCGAATACATAATTACTTGACACAGACCTTGAGGAGTCGTTCTGCATGAGCGCCTGGTTGTTGGACAGCGTGTGGTAGTACAGGAAGAGCCGGGACGTGATGTAGAACGCGATGAACACGTCGATGGAGTAGTGCTCGTGCGCCGCCAGGATGAAGAAGATGCCGAACATATTCATCACCCAGGTGAGGATGTGCAGCAGGTACAGGCTCCGGGACGTGTCTGTAGACAATATACGATCCGTGTTAAAGATAGGTAATATCTTTTTCTCAAACATGGAATGAAATATTGTCTTTACGTTCCTTATAATAGGCTCGGAAGTATCGCTTTTTGGGCGCAACAACTCGAGAGGACTGTAAAGGGATTTCATACTGCTTTTCAGGCCTAGGCCTGCAAAGTAACTTTTTATTGGTTTCAACAACAAGATCATTCACACAGCTGGCTGGTTTGACAAAAAACAGGTTTTTTTTTAAAGGTTGGTTGTTAGACTATTATAGTTTGTCTATTTGTCAATTAATAAAATGTTGTTCTTTGAAGTATATTTTTTTATTTCATTGTATGTTTGAGAAAAGCACTATACATGCCTCATCGTGAAAACGGATTCCCGGCCTCGTCCGGCATATACCTACTTGGCCGGAAATCCTCATTTTCCCGGCCTCTGATGTAATGTACTATTACATTCCTTATTAGGATGACTAAAGAGATGAATTCTCTTCCGGCAAACCTTTTCCCCTTTGAGTATTTAGCCTATGGAGCTGTCACACGTGCGAACTCCTCTGGCAAAGTACATTGGTCAACTTGTTCATAAGACGCTATGTGTGTGTATGTTTTTTTGTATTATTTATTTATTAGTTTTTTTAATATTTATTTATCTAAGTATATAAGTATGTATATATCGTCGCCTAGTACCCATAACACAAGCACAAGTCTTCTTGAGCTTAATTTAGGATTATGTTAATTTGTGTGAGGTTGTCTGCTATTTATTTATTTATATTTATTTAGTTGTAGATGTGCGTTTATTGCAAAAGCAGATTACAAAGCGCTTACCGTCCCGCCGGTCGCTGCCGTCCAACCGAAGGCCTTTAAATGTGGGTGTAGTGTATAGGTTACGTTTATAGTTCCAGACTGCTCGTCGTATTAAAATTCGGTTTTATTGGTATTTATGAATTTTACTTCAACCGTGTCCTAATTCGAGTTTAACATTATTTATTAGTTCCATGGTTGCGTTCAAGCGTCCTAAATCACCTGCGAGACGTGAAGCAGGTCGTCCGTTAACGTAGGTAATTGGACAGACAAAGAGGCGCGGATTAATAGGATTTGTATAAGTTGTATCCAGTTTGTAACACTTTAAGGATGATGGATGATAAATGACTTCACAGTTCATTTTTCTTTATATAGATACGACAAAGATCAAACACAATGAAACTATTTTACCGGATCGGAAATATCCACTAGGTAAATAACACCCCATTTTCATAATTAACAAACCAAAATGGCTTCTGCCCGTACAGCGGTTTTCTACTGACTTCTGCAATTTCGTAAATGGGTTAACGATAAATTACAAATTGAATGCAGGGAGGGGAACCTTTCAGTCCACACTATTGTAACAGCGTAGATTGATTGGAAAGCATAGGGGTTCATATACATGATACTGTTACGCCGGTGCCCGATGGATTAGGTTTAAACTTCAGACGCCAATTTTAGTGTTTCAAGTGTTTTCAGCAGACTGTAAAGTCATTTCAGGCCGCTTCAGGAGTAACTCTATGACATATTAGAAGATAACATTTCTCCCAAGGTTGCGAGGTTGTCTGATATTTATTTATTTTATCTTATAATAAACACCGTCTTATTTTATACAGTCAGTTCTATTTAGTATTGAACAGCAGTCGATATCACCTATTAAACAGTTATAATTACATATATGTAATTCGAAATAAGTCTACAACTCTACATGGTAATGAATTATCCGAAATACCTATAAGTAGATATACATAAAAAAATAACACTATGAATGCTTGTTTTTCAAGATCAAAACCGTGACAACGTGTGAACACTCCCATGCCAATAAAATAGAATAAGTTGTGATGTACCGATACCCCGTGGGCTATTTGCGTGTAAGCAATACATTCACCCGCAGAGTTACGGTTATATCCGCACTTGCCTTGCTCGTGATTAGTCACAATGGGAAGTTTCGCTTTAAACTTGTGTCGATGATATTTTTATAGTCGAGGGTACCTATCACACATGACACAACATAATGCAGTGTGCTGCATACATATATGATCCTCCTGATATATACATATACAAAGCTGGCTCAATATTTCACTTTTAACAGTTTTAACGAATTAAATTTGAGGGCGAATCAACTTTTTGAGCGACACATATCTGACCACTTCGTTGTAAAATGTCTCCTATAAATAATTGCGTCTCTATGTTTAAATTGATGGTGTACGTTAAAATTAAAACATTCAATGTCCCAACTGTTAAACATAATAAACAGAAAAAAATCAAAGGGTCACACTCTCGTTTTGCGAGCGCCTTTTCTTTTCTATACAAATAAGCGTCGCGGAAAACTGGTTGTGTTCGCCTTCATATAAAATAGCACGCAAATTGCGAGGGTCATAAGCCCCTATTAAGTATATTCGATAGAAAGTTAGAAATCCAATTTCTTAGTAGCTCCAGTCCAGAGACGTTTTTAGTACCTAACGCCGGAAACAGACAAAACTCAAAAATTAATCTCAAAAAGTTGCTTTGTTCTGAACATTGTCATGGTGACATGAAATCTAGTTTTGGCTAGGTACCCTAAAAATCTAACAAAGAACCCTGTAATATTGAGTCAGCGACCTGTTAGTATGGATCAGTTTTCTCTGCAGCTAACTGTACAAGTGTAGAAGTTAATACTTATATCACACGTTCACCCGCATATCATATAAACGTACAAACTACGTTTTGTTTGTGGCAGTTCGAGCAGTTCGAAGTACGACAAAATCAACCTCAGAGTCAGAGATCGACAACGATGATCTCAAACAATCGTTGTTTTCTTAGCTTTTTATCTTTGTTTGTCTTTCCGGTTCAAATATCGTTGGAAAATTTTCTGCTACGTCCAATGGCCGGTATTGAACTGATGATGCAATAATAGAGGAGGTATGACAACCAAAACCGCAATTTTCATCAACCACTAGCTATATCTGGCGGCTTCGCCTGCAGCACCAGCGTCCTCTGTTCGCGTATCGGACCCATTCTTAACCGACTTCCAAAAAAGGAGGATTATATATTATAGTTTACGTGAGGTTTCGCACCGAATTCAAAAAGTGATGCAAGTGTAATCTGTACATGAACGGGTTATTTATCGGGCTATTATTATCCCAAGTTCGCACAGTCAGGGAAATAAGCTAAGTATAAGTAGAAGACAACCAACGTTACCAAATTGGTAAACAGATTATGTTTAACTGATTCAAATGTCGAGATGTTGGAAAAATACGGAAACGTTAATTTAGCAGTAAGAATTAAAAAAATTTCGTTGTTGACATACTGCCAGGCAATTACGTAGTTATAAATGTTACGTAGCGCTCTCTCTGATGCCTGCGACTGTGACGCGTTTTCAATCACGTCTGACCTAGTAACATACACTCACAAAGGTAATAGACGCTCATCAGGCCAGGCTTTCCTGTTAACTTCATAATGAATGACGCAAGCAAGCGTTCAGGCAACGCATATAGGTCAATATTATAAGAGTTGATATAAACAATGTGTCTTAGAAAACAAGTGATAAAGTTGTATTAATACGCATTTAAAACCAGGTTACGCGATACGCGATAGCAATGTCAACAAAGAGTAAATGCGTCAGTGAACGGCGACCTGTCGCTTCCTTGTCGGATACTCAATACGGATTATTGGTGTTTGTCGGCCACGGTAAGTATCGGGGGGCACGGCAGTGCCCCCGCCAAGTCGAGCGCGAAGCAAACACTGCCGTACCATCCTTTACTGGAACCATTTCGCCGCATTTTCAGGCCCCTATTTGAGCACCTCTGGATAAGACCAGAACGCAGAAGTTTTTGTCATCCAGTAAGCTATAATCACATACTTAAAATCCAAAATTTCAAGTCTGTAGGTCATTTAGTTCCGAAGTTACGCGAAAGCAAAGTTTCGCATTTACGACACTCACTCATTCACTCACTCACTCATGATCATCAGTAAAGAACTAGTACTTCCCATAAATTCAGAGAGCTGAAATTTGGTACAGAGTTAGGGTTTAATGGCCACATAAAGCGAAAACTATAAAAATTGGCCAAGTGCGAGTCCGACTCGCGCATGAAGGGTTCCGTACTATAAAACAAGTTTGTTGTATGGGAGCCCTTAAATATTTATTTTATTTTATTTTTAGTATTTGTTGTTATAGCGGCAATAGAAATAGATCATCTGTGAAAATTTCAAATGTCTAGCTATCACCGTTCGTGATATACAGCCTGGTGACAGACGGACGGTCGGACGGACGGACGGACGGACAGCGAAGTCTCAGTAATAGGGTCTCGTTTTTACCCGTTGGGTACGGAACCCTAAAAACTAGGATAATCGAAGATCTGGAGTACTCTGATTAGAAAACACAAGAGCCCAACCAAACTATTAGAGATCGACATACCGCCTTTACAAAAAATATTCAACTTGTTGTTGTGTTCGGTTGGCCGCCGTCGCGACTGATCATCTCTCCTGATGATGGATCGCGTACCGATTCGAAACATGTCGAGCGTTATTCGACTTCTACGACGTGAGTAAACCCGTTTAAGTATTTTAATATTCAACTTAGTGGGCCGCTTCATTTGATGTCAAAAATCCAAGGTCTGAAGTATTTTGACGACGCGTTTGGCTCGGTTTGTAGACACCTCCCTACTGAGCCGGCGGTCCCGGGTTCGAGTCCCGGCCAGCGCAAATATTTGTGTGATGAACTCGAATATTTGTGCTTGGGTCATGGTTGTTCTATGTATTTAAGTATATCTTTATCTATATAAGTATGTATCGTCGTCTAGTACCCATAACACAAGCCTTCTAGAGCTTAATTTGGGACTGGATCGATTTGTGTGAGGTTGTCTGATATTTATTTATTTATTATTTATTTGGTGAAGAACCCTCAGCTGGTCTCAGCTGTATTAGAGATATGGTAATGCCCCCTTCTACTATTGGTACATTAAAAAATCGACTGTCATTGAAAAAATCCAGCGTAGTAGATGTGTACCCACATCTTCTAATTTAATCTAGCCTATAGCGTCCCACAGCTGGGCGGGTTACGTATTACAATCCCGAAAGTTCATAATACCTAGTAGTTGAAATACCGATGGTCAAAATACCGAAAGTTCAAAAAGCCGATATTCGATAAACCGAAGCTCAAATTACCTATTTTCAGAAAATCGAAAGTTTAAAATCTCGAAATTTCATAATCCCGAAATTTTTAAAATCTCGAAATTTTATAATCCCGATAGTCAATGAGCACTTTAAAAGTGTCAGGACACTAAACTAATCTGACTTTTCCGTAGAACCGATCTGCTCCGGCGGCGCTGCGGGATATTTAGCCCCTCCGCCCTAGCGTAAGAAAATGCGGCACCTACGCTCGCCTTCTTACGGCGGCCGGGGGCTGCCCTCCCTCCGCGCCTCCGGCCTTTTATATACACTCTAGGGGTAGGGCAGACAAGACCACGTGGAATCGGGGTTGACAGCTTCGGTTCTGTGGCAAGTCGATTAAGACCGATGATGAGTCGATTAAGTCGAGTCCGGGAAAGTGGGAAATTATGACACTAAATATTCGATATTATGATAAAATATTCTGTCATGGACCGCCAACCGAACCGAACTTGTCTGGAACCGAAGCTGTCAACGCTCGCCTCCGCAGCTTCGGCTTTTTGGTCACCTTCGGCGACCAGCCTCAGCTGCTGCGACTCGCTTGATGCCCGCACTTTCTAACGCTTGGGCCACAGTATAATAAAGAGTACTAACGTACTAGGGCGGAGGAGCTGCACATCCCGCAGCGCCGGAGCAGATCGGTTCCACAGAAGAGTTCACTTATAAATAGTAAGTATAGTAGTAGGCAAGTAGGTTACGTAATTTAGGTTAATATTCTTTGTATAAAATAAACATTAGAATCTGTAAGACTACAGAAATATAATTCTCGACAGTTTAAATAATATTCCGGATTACAACCTTAAGGCAGGATCATAGTCTTCGGGATTATAATCTTCGGGATTACAGTCTTCGGGATTTCATTCTTCGGGATTACAGTCTTCGGGATTATAATATTCGGTATTTCATCCTTTCGATCAAACGTTCTTTCGGGATTTTAAACTTTCGGTCAAATAAACATTCGAAATTTTAATTTTCGGCCTTCCGTCCATAGGTCTTATGAAATTCGGTATTTTGAACTTCGGTATTGTAATACGTACCCGCTGGGCGAATGCCTCCCCTTCTGCTTTTAATACGCATATAAATAAAATTAAAGGAAAACTCTGGATAAGACTAGACTGGCTTTTATACTTATACTTACCTTACAAGTTTACAAGAAGAAATAGTCGAACGATTAACTTTATTCTACTCGAACATTACACAAATTAAATAAACAAATTACACCAAAATATTAATTTCGCTCAAAATTTGGTCAAAATATAATGCATTGGACTAAGAGTGGCGGTGATACCCGCACACGTCGCTAGATGGCGCTAACTGTATTTTGAAACGCGCCTACGTTTGTTTTTCCGATAATCTTATATGGCGAAGTGGCAACCGGCCGCGTTACAGTCGTTTACGACATTCTTCTATTGCGCTCGGAAACGTTTGCTAGGGATTAGGAGGGATTATTTGCATTTCGTTGATTTCGCTTATTATTTCGTGAGGTTTGCTAAAGTGAATTAGCAGGTTGTTATAAAACAATATGCCCACGCTTCTACAAAAAGAAGTGAAATCCCACCAAAAACATTCTGTAAAAAATTAGCCAAGTCTCGATGGAGCTGCTTGTTTATCTCTAAAAAGTAATGAAATCTAGACAAAGTCGTACCAAGTCTAAGGTTCCTTACTGCGATTTCTTTATTATTATAGTTAATGTTGTGTGACTTGGCCGTTGAAGAGTACACAAGGGTACAACACCAGGTGCTCCATGACACCATTGCACCAATCTGTCGCCAGAACCGCTACCCATTGACGATGGAAAATTGCCACTTGGAAAACGTTGATTCAATAACCAGTCAATTGTAGGCTTGATAAAGCTGCGTATTTCAATAATACTTATGTATTATTGAAATACGCAGCCAAAGCCTGAAACAAACAGTATAAAAAGTATTCATCTACCTCTAATCATTGATAGAAGTCCGTCTGTACCTACATCTATTTTATGTTAGATCGGTGGTCGATTTGACGCTCCAAAAAGAAGAGAGCAGAAGTCAGCATTGTCAATGCTGAATGCATGTGCTGCACAATCAACAACAGCCTTAAATGAGACACTAGCGTCAAATTACCAATACCAGTATGGGCTATTATCTCGCTTAACAAACATAGGTAGTTACAACAGATTTTCGAAGACAAACTGTCCAAACCAAAGGTACAACTCAAGCAAAGTAATCTTAAGTCAATATCTATGATATACCAAAATGTCAGGGGCCTGAATACTAAGCTGGCGCACTTTAGACAACGGCTATTAACTCCTGAGTGTGATGTTGTTACCGTTACTGAAACATGGTTGTCTGATTCTGTCGAAACTGCCGAGCTTGTTGAAGCGGACTGGAGTATGCTGCGTCGCGATCGTGAAGACGGTCGCCAGGGGGGTGGCGTACTTGTGGCCGTACGGCCTGGTATCACTTTAAGACGTAGGCGTGAGTTGGAGACCGCCTTCGGGGAAGACCTGTGGTCAACCATAGTGACGGAACACGGGACGTTCCATCTCTGTACTGTATATATTCCACCAAAATCTACAGAAGACGTTTATATGTGTTTTTTCCAAAGTGTTGAGGCTATCATCGACTCCCTAAATGGGCGCGTTGTGATTGTGGGTGATCTGAATCTAAATCCTAAGTATACGTCTCTTAGTATTTTAAGTTACTTTTGTTATTTCACTACTGTTTGTAACCTGCAAGAGATGAATGAAATTGTGAATATGCACGGAGGAGTACTTGATACGGTGCTGGTACGAGAGGGTACTTGCGCAACTTGTGCTGAGGTGGCCGAGGAAGATGGACTGGTACCGCACTCTGACGCGTATCATCCTCCATTAGAAATTTCCATTTCTTTCTCTGGTGTCAATGATAATCTAGTGAATATTGAGCCTAGCAATATTGACACTAGTCGTGACTGGAATTTCGCTAAGGGTGATTACGAACTCCTTTATCAGTTGATCTCTGATGTGTCCTGGAAGGAAGTCCTTGACTGCCGCGATGTCAACGTTGCTGTAGACCTCTTTTATCGACAGATATACTCAATCTTCAATATGTGCATACCTAAAAAGATTCGACCCTTAAAACCTTCCAGACGTTACCCTGTCTGGTTTACTGTTGATCTGATTGCGGATATAAAACGCAAAGCTTTTTTTCATCGTGAGTGGAAGCGCTCTGGAAGTACCGAGGCGTATGCTCATTTCTCTAGACTAAGGGCCGACATTAAGCAGCGAATATCAAGCGCCTACAATTGCCACGTGAACCATATTCAGTCTAGACTTAGTAGCGACCCTAGAGCATTCTGGCAGCACATAAGTAGTCTGAAGTCTAAGGGTGGTTTTGAATCGCAGGTTTCGTATAATGGGACAACTTTTGAGGGCCAAAAGGCAGCACAAGCCTTCTCGGACTACTTCTCGAGTGTCTTTTTGCCCTCGGTTCCACGCCTAAACTGTAATGAGGTTCTCAGTGAAGACTTTACGAATACCGCTAATTACGTTCAATTCCATAGTGTTTCACCGGAAGACTTAATAACTGGCATTAAATACCTGAAGCCCAAGAGCTCTCCTGGTCCAGATAATGTCCCAGCTTTCTTCATAAAAGGATGTAAAGACGAATTAACATTGCCCTTGCTACACATTTTTAATTTGGCCTTGCAGTCAGGTAATTACCCTGATCAGTGGAAAATCACTCGCGTGCGCCCCATTCCCAAATCAAAAGACACGGGCAAGGTTGAAAATTACAGACCAATTGCAATTTTGTCAGCTATTGCGAAGCTTTTTGAGTCCATCTTGATGAGTCACATATCTCCCCAAATAAAACCCTACCTTACCGACGCGCAGCATGGGTTCAGGCCTAATCGGTCGGTCGAAACGAATCTCCTGACTCTGGTTGACTCGATATCTGAACACTTAGATGAGGGAATGCAAGTTGATGTGTTGTATTTAGACTTTAAAAAAGCGTTTGATCGTGTGGATAATGACGTTCTCCTGAGGAAACTGACTCGTATAGGATTTTCTCCCAAGTTAGTGAAATTCTTCAGCGATTATCTACGCGACAGACGGCAGTACGTGCAACACGGATGCTTCATCTCCGAATCCTACCACACCCGTTCAGGAGTCAGCCAGGGTTCAATTCTGGGACCAATGCTGTTTGGTATAATGATTAATGACCTGGCTTTGGTCCCGAACAATGCCAGATGCCTGCTCTATGCCGATGACTTGAAGCTGGTGTATGGAGTGCATCAGCTTTCGGATTGCGTATCACTTCAGGAGGATATTGATCGTCTTTATAGGTGGAGCACTGACAATAAGCTTTTATTTAATATAGA
The DNA here is from genome assembly GCA_947623375.1 of Apotomis capreana. NCBI lineage: Eukaryota > Metazoa > Arthropoda > Insecta > Lepidoptera > Tortricidae > Apotomis > Apotomis capreana. The sequence continues at coordinate 21,610,023 of OX392502.1, read as the reverse complement.
AAAATGCTCAGTTATGACCTTTGGGCGTAGTCATAATCCCCTGCAGGTTGAATACACACTTGGGTCAGTACCCTTGACTCGCACGGATACTGTCAAGGACTTAGGAGTCACTTTTGATTCACGCCTCTCTTTTCATGACCATATAAAAGACCTGGCCAAAAATTGTTTCCGGAGGTTGGGGTTCGTGATCCGAAATACCCGTGACTTCTTTAGTCCGACAGTCATACAACTGGTGTTCACTGTCCTAGTTAGAAGCAAGCTGGAAACAGCTTCCATTGTCTGGAATCCGCATGAGGCTTCATATATTTTGTTATTGGAGAAAATCCAAAAAGCCTTCTTGCGTTTTCTTTACAAGAAGAGATTTGGATATTATCCATTTTTATATCCGACTAAATTTTTATTAGGAGTATTAGGTTTTAATTCGCTTGAAGTTAGGCGTAATAACATCTTACTAAAAAACGTTTGCAAGATCATGCGAGGACAGTCAGACTGCCCAGAATTGATTGGTCAAGTGGTGCGTCTGTTCGTTCCGTCTGTGCCGAGGATCACTCTTCGCCCGCGCAACCGGCTATTGTTTGCTGCTCCTGAAGCACGCACCGTTTCGCGGAAGCAGTCTCCCCTTGTTCGAGCTTTGCACAGGCTTAATGAGCTTCTCGCATCAGCACCAGATTTGGATGTTTTTGCAAGTGATTGGCGAACGGTGTGTCGTGAATGTCTACGGTATTGTGAGGCGATGGATAGTAGTAAGTCTAGTATTGTCTATTAGTTTGTACCTACCTTATTTAAAAATTGTATCTGTAATGCACAGTGATTTGGTATTAACTGTTATGCTGTGTTTTATGTGGAAATTAAATAAAATAAAATAAAATAACATTACGTGTAAACAAAATTGACTTGTAGCGGTTCTGGGGACAGATTGGTGCAATGGTGTCATGGAGCACCTGGTGTTGTACCCTTGTGTACTCTTCAACGGCCAAGTCACACAACATTAACTATAATAATAAAGAAATCGCAGTAAGGAACCTTAGACTTGGTACGACTTTGTCTAGATTTCATTACTTTTTAGAGATAAACAAGCAGCTCCATCGAGACTTGGCTAATTTTTTACAGAATGTTTTTGGTGGGATACTTATTGACGGAATTCTAATTCGCAATTGTTTTGTGAATTTATCTGACTAGGAAATTACGACTTAATGCGCGATGTTTCTGTTCAACTTAGTCCATTACTCCGCGTAATTTACCTACCGATACGTAATAAAAAAAATTATACCGAATTAAATTAGACCGTAATTGTATGTTTCGGAAATAGGTAGATATTATTGTTTATTATTTTCGTTAATGTGTACGATGTAAGGGTAAGAAAGCATCACTTAGAAGAAACGAATATGTGTCATCAATTGTAATTTTCATTTTCAAAAATGTCTCTCAGATTGGCAGTAAAATAAAATGGTAGGTGAAACTTGTCACCACGCCGCGGTCGTCGCCTGAATAAACGAGCATATTAAACGTGTTTTGTTTTGAAGACTAAAAACAATAGGTCGGTATGTCTGGTGTAAAAATAACCCAAAACACGACTAATATGCACGAATGTGTTCCGGTTGTATTTATACTTTTTTATGTCAAGGTTAATGTATTTAAATAGCTAATTCTGCATACCTCAGTCCGCGCTCACTTTAGGACATGTCCTTTGTAATGTAGCGTTGACAACTAGCACATAAACTGGTAGATTTATCACAGATTCAACATGTGCGGAGTTCATTAAAATTTGGCAGTATGAGCGGTCTCAAAATACCAGTCTAATATCCTTCAAAGAACTTCCGTGTCGCAAAGGGAAAAGTCTTACCAGAATCTTTTACCACCGCTTGGAAACAACAATTAAGTAGATAAAAAAAATGACGTTTAGAACTATGAAGTCGAGACCCTCAAAGCACAAACTAGATCAGATATACCTACGACTCAGGCCTTATCTATCTGGCCAAATTGTTCTTTTTTCTCCATCATCCCTTGTTTGTTAATTACAAAGATACCTATATTTTCTGATGTTTACGTTTTAACCTTGCACGTGGCTTATAGCCCATGCGAAATGATAATGATTGATTGTGTGAAGCGGAGTAAGTAGGGCATTGGCCAGGATGCTCGATAAACCGCAGGTCATCTAAACGAGGAAGCATCTTATCGAATTACGTAAACTTATGCGTATTTGTGGAATAATATTTTGAATAACAAGATTATAGAGCTTGACAACAAGTTATCTATTAATTTTGATCTACTTCATTGGCATCAGGTTAAAACGGGCCAGATAGCATTATTAAGAAGCGGTGGCATATTTTTACTAATAAAATATTTTTGGCGTCAAATAAATGCGCAGTAAGGTAAGCCGATATTCATTTGGGTTACTTTTTAAAGAGTGGCTATAAGATTCGGTGACTATTCTTTGAACCTATTTGTGTCTCTTCTGTAAAATATTTTAGTGTGCAATAAATGATATAATACGAACCAATCAAAGCTTCGTCTTTCACTGTTTTGTCCGTTGCGATAGGTAGGTACTCGTAGTAGGTACTTAGTGCGGACAGGACAAAACAATAAAATACAACATCTCAAAGTAGTTATTCTAGTTACGTCCTGAAATTCTCAAAGGTCCTCTCGAGACTTGTCTAATTGAAGTGTCGTCTCTTTATACCAAACGTCTGAAAGTTAGACATGTCGTCATGAAAAGGTCGCCTTTGGCTTTGGTGATGTCTAATTGAAGATGCCAACTCTATGATCAATGAAGTCACGTTCCCTTGTACCTAATTGTTATTTCTCATAAATAATAATTTCAGCTGGAACAGTGAGCTAAGGTAATGTGAGAGAGAAGAGAGAAATAAAGAGAAGAAGGACTTAGATAAGTCCAGCTAAAATAACAATCCTTTAAGGGGAGGCTTTATAAGGTTAGTGAACAAAGTGTCGATTTGCTTTCTGTTCTCATATTACACTTCTGTATCAACTCCTATTGAAGGTAACAAGAGAATTTCCAATGATACTTACATTCAGTGATGAAAAAATTCAGCAGCGTAAGTGCGACCGTATGCCCGGAGAACATATAGTCGCCACACGTCCGCACACCCCGGACGGACATGCCAGCTCCGCTCCAGATGTCGTAGGCCTGTTTTAGCCGACGGCCCCACACGGTCAGGTCGTCCGCGGGCGGGTACGACCGCGGTTCACATTTCAAATGAGACCCCGGCACTGAGAGCGATGTTATCAGCATCGTGAAACAGCGCAGTAGGAACACCGTGCCGGCGAGAGCGAAAAATCTTCGGAGGAGGATGAATCTGGAGCAATTGAAAGGAGAGCTATGGATAAATCTTTTCGAGGCTTTATAACCCCCGATAAAAAAGGGCTGTGTATAAGTCTGAAGCGTGTATGTATCTGTGTGTCTCTCCGTGCTTTCATAGCTATAACAGGTCGATTCACGTTGCTTTGAGTACTTTCTAATTAATTTCAAAGCTATTTAGTCCCGTTCAATTTAGTTAGATGGTGGTGCTACGGTGCCTATTCATACGGCTGATACTTATAAATAACTTATACATTTTCCTGTAAGAAAACCATGTACTGAAATTCATGCTTGTTTATAAGCTATTAATACCTAATTTTAAGTGATTTTTCGTAATTTCTTTAGACGATCATTCTTTAAATCGAAATTTCATACAGCATCGTTGACTTCTGTTCATTTGCGGTCGTTATCCATAGGTACATGTTGGACTTAGGACACCTCGGCTAACGACTCCAATGAATCATAAAAATATATAATTATACATATATGTATCACCATGTTTCGTGATAACAAAGAAACTGTAAACATTACCACGCTTCTATGCCTGGAACAAAGAATTACTTTGGCCCAAGTGTGACACAATGATGTTAATAATACTTTGTCAACGTGTGTATTGCAACTTAGCATAGAACAAAGAGGGTCAGAGGCTAGTTAGATTTGTAGGTGCAGTACAGGATACAAACGGTACGAGATTATGTTTTTAAAGGTATCAGTTAGGTTTTCTCTCATACATTCTTCGCTGTAGGCTGAGGGCCACGACGAGACATTAAAACCAGTTGAAAAGAGTTATTTTCAATCTCCAGTGTGAGTGTGATGTACCACCTGTACCATGCTGTTTTTGTATACAAATCCAGATTCTACAGTACAAATTAAAAACCCGCATCTCGCACTTCGCAGCGGAATGCGGCGGCAGTGTGATAACCGCCTTATAAAACAATAGTCTCAGACAAGTCTTGCAAACACGCTATGAATATAAATCAACGTTTCTCCCAATGTATGGTAAAAGAGATGCAGAAATTTTAGCTCGTAATCCTCCAGTAACAGAGCACAGTTATCCAGTTAAGTTTTAAATATTAGGGACATCAATGTTGACATACATCACGCTAACTATAGGCCGAAACACGAAAGGAATGTGTCATGTTCACACGCAATGCACAATTGCATTGCTCATTATACATTAAGTACATCCTTGAACCACGCACCTCAGTGATTGGTTGCAGCAGGAAACTCTAAGTGAGGGTCGGAGGGATCAAATTGTGGTCAATGAGTGTTGAATATAAAATTAATATGGCTGGTTAAGCATACATGATGTTTAATATTAAATTGTTATTCAGTTAGAATAGAATGTAGCGTTTTAATATTCAGTGCGAGAAATACCTACGTTTTGTTTTGAAAATTGTTTACGATCTGAACAGCCGAGAAGTGTGCAAAACAAAAAGTCGAAAACATAAATGGCATGGCTTTGTAGTGGATAACAGATAAGGCTGTACTGAGTTGGTATGTATAGAAAAAACAAAAGAAATGCCCTACGTGTGTATGTAACTATGTAGTAGTAACGTGTCCGCATAGACTATTTGACGTTTTAAGTACATATTACATATATTACAATTACTAGCTGTTGCCCGCGACTTCGTCCGCGTGGAACCATAACTTGAAAATTTAACATCTTTATTATTTTCAGATCTAAGCAATTTTGAAATTACTAACGTGATTTTTTTGCCATCTTTTACGTTATAGTAACGAACCCTTCGTATGCGAGTCCGACTCGCTCTTGGGCTTTTTTTAGTTATTTTTTTCGGCTAAATTGGTCTAATTACGCGGTAGCATTATGAAATCAACAAAAAATCGTGCCCCTGACGCCACGTCGGCCACAGCCGTCCAAATTTCAATGATCAAAACTTTGTAATTCTAACCGCTACAAGTATTTTTCAATCCCTGTTGATTTTGGGGCACATCTTTTTTTTTTACCCTGGCGTCAGTGGCACGGTAAATTGCTAGACCGCTTGGCGGTCAATAGGTTAAGAATAACCTGAATAACACATACGTTTATATTTATACATTCTTGGATTCGAATAATAATGTCTTTATACAAAGTTTCAAGTCCCGCACTCAAAAAAATGTTTGATCTTCATACAAATTTTCAACCCCCTTTTATACCTTCAGAATGAATTTAAAAAAAAAAATTTATAACGTTTAATTAATGTTATTTTGTTATTCTCATTCTCATAAGAGAAGCCTTTATGAGAAGTTTCAAAGAATTTGTAATGGATTCAAACTTTCAACCCCTTTTTAACCCTCTTAGGGGATGAATTTTTGAAAACGCTGAAATTTCTTTTCTTGTATTCTAATATTATGCCTTTACACAAAGATTCAAGTTCCGCGCTCAAAAACATATTTGTTCTTCATACAAACTTTCAACCCCTTTTTCGCTACCTTAGGGAATTAATTTTCAAAAACGCTTATTCAAACGCGAAGGTCAGTATCATAATAGGCATTTTTATAGCTGGATTTTTGCGTAGCTTATTCGTGTAATCCATTCCAAAATGTTCGTTCCGTTTGGTTGATTTAAATTTAATTTAGGTGAAATTTAAATAATGGAATGCTCGTAGTATTCTTCGTATGGTAAATCTACTAGCGAAGGCAGGAGGTCTGATCGTTTGAACGAGCGGGCGGCCTTAGGGGATAGGTATAGTATAGTATACCGAGCACAGTAGCGTCAATCGAAGAGCGGACTTAACAGATTCTCCGTTAATTAGTATTAGCTAAGGAGTTTAACATAATTAAATAAAGATTTCATGAAGCATATTCTCTAGCTTGCACAGAAACGTAATTCAATACAAACGCATTTTAAGAAAAAAGCTGTGCAAATGATTAAGGTCTGATTTCGCCACACTTGTTAATTATTGTTCTCATTTCATTCAGTCTAAGTATAAATGTTATGTGTAAGTAGTAGGTACTCCTAGAACAGGTAAGTACCCAATATCAAATAGATAAGACATCCAAAAAAACACATCAATATTCTGGATTTATTGCCTTATAGGGATAAGTTCGCCCTTGTACACATGTATTGTTTTTGAGTTTTTGTCAATATTTTTTCATGTGCAATAAAGTGTTTACATACATACATATTGCACAATGAGTCACCTGGTACAATTTTCGATTTTTTATCTAATATGTGTATACTGATACTGATACAAACAAACATACTAACAAACTTGCAAAATTTCAAGTACTGTTATAGTGATAGTAAGAACAATTTGCAGTGCCAGCAAATTTTAGCATGGCAGTAATGGGACTTTCCGAGCCTGCCTCAATAAGTCTGGTAGAAGAAAAAATTTAAAAAAATTTGGTAGTTAAGTAGGTATATAATCTCTGAAAACTTACACAAATACATTATCACCATTTACATCCTTAGGCCTTTGTTCCAGTTAAGACAATTAATATGACAACCAATTATTATGTCATTATGTTCTGTATGACCAAACTGGCATTGTTTTGCATTATCATGACAAAGCACAAAGGTGTGTTTTTCTTCTCAAGATCTGGGCATCTTCTAGGTGCGTCACTATCACTACACTTTCAATCAAGAGCAATGAAAAAAATATATTCATAAAGATGACAACATGTAATATATACTTCTTTGTGGCCATACCTATGGAACCTGGGCCCTGCCTGTATGCAGCATTCTGCATGCTACATGTGTTTATATTTAATAAAATTTCTATAAATCATGCTTATAAAATGTACATTATCAATGATGGTGGTTACTGATATAAGTGCTTATCCTATACTATCCTTAGTATTTGTTTTAATAATGAAGTAAACGCACCTCAATTTTTTATTTGTATTTTTTTTTCAACATTTGATTAATGAAGTTGTAGTAAAATAAACTAATATTTTTTCTTAAGCAAGACAGATGGACCCTTCTCCAAATCAGCCTAATATAAAAACGTAAAATGAATTACCGGGAAAATTATGTAATTATGGAATAATTATTAGTATATGAAATGCTTATTCTCCAAAATGTGAAAGACATGTGTTGAGAATATAGTTATGGCATGTTAAACATACCTATGTTTGTGGAAGAGCAGAACACCGAGCCAGATTGCCATGAGTAGCGATCCGGTGATCTCGCACATATCAAAGGCCCATGGAATGTGTGGTACATTATCCAGGAACAGGTCTGGCAAAGGTGGGTATTTTTTCATGTCTGGCACCTTGTCGTGGACTATCACCATCACCACTGCAGTCACCCATGTTACAAGGAAGACATAGCCTGTCAAAAATCAAGCTTATTTAGTAATTATGATAAGGTGGGCTTTAATTATAACATTAAAGCATCTGCTGTTTGTATACAAAAGTAGCTATGATACAATGGGGTCTAGTGTAGACTAGATTATTAGATCCCATTGCTTTTTTATGTTTCTTTGTTGATAAAAATTACCAGTATAGGATTTACAGAGGTAATAATAATAATAAAAACTTTTTAATCAGAATTCTCTCATATAAAAATTATGATTAATTTGTAAGCTTACTGTAACATGCAGCATAAGCTCATCAATTTAAATATAATTTGGCACTGCAACATTGTGTCAGATACATGTGTGCCATGCACTATTTTTATGACTTTACACATGTTTTGATGTCAGGTTGAATGACACAGTACATTGTAACACTTACCAAGAGCTAAAGCAGTTTTCCACACCTCTGGCTTCAGCCTTGACGCTTTCACGTCTGGAGTAAAAGTTGGCACACATTCATTACTTTCGTATGAGAATTCACTGGGCAGTTTCTTGTGAAGATTATAACTAAGATGCGACAAGTTGGTGCCGAGGAAGTTAATGTTCGTCGACGGATTCCCGACCTGGTTTTCGTCGCACAGACCTAATTCGCACATAGCCTCGCGATTCTGTCTCTGTAATTTTTTCACCGACAGAATAAACCGTTTTCTTTCGCCGAGTTTCAACTGGTCGAAAGGGAATTCGTAGAAGTCCCTGTCTACGAACGAGAGCAGACATTGTCCATCTATGTCTTGAGATTTACAAATATCTGTTATGAAGTTAGATATTTTGTCTTTATGTAATAAATCTAATACTTCTTTGTTTGTCCAGTTTATTACATCCAATTCCATTTTCGCACACTGAAACTAGTTGACGCTGACAATATTAAAGTTTATTTTCACTAGTAAATTTAAGAGTAACTTAAAGGTAAATATTTACAGATACACTGAGACATCTCAAACGAAAACTGATTATTTATCCATTGGTTAGGGTGAAATCAAACGTCACAGCAGTGCACATACATGGCACATACATCGCTATTATTGTGTGATAAGTACTGTCAAAGTCGTGTTGCTAGCGTAAATATCAAGGAAAATGGTTTGTGTCTGCCGAATTTTACAGCAAGATTTTCTTGTATACTATTACTAAAATATAAGAATAAAAAAAAACAACAAAATTATAAATTTCGAATAATTATGCTCAATGATAAGGTCTTGAAATGTTTGATAGGGTCACTCTTATAATATTAGAGCGAAAGAGAGGGCACAACATTAACTTTCTAGGGTTCGTGCTGCAGGACCCAAATCTTTTCACGTGACTGGTTCCGTCTTTACCAAAAGGTAACACGGGCCTAGACATGTGCGCCGGTCGCAGAATGCTCGGCGGCGGCGTCTGTCAAAAAATCGGCGGCGGCGGCGTGAAATCGGCGTGAAATCGGCGTCAGGGTTAGGTGAATGAAAAAACATATTGATGGGTATGTTTTATTGGATTTGAGAGAAAATCAGTTAAATACGTGGTATAAAAACATTTTAAAAATCAAATCATAGTCAGAATAATAATGTTGTATGTAAGATCAATAACTTCTAAGTAACAAAATTAAATATTCCCTTAAATATCAACGTTCTAAATATTAAATTACACGTGAAACATCACATCAAAATATATAACATTTTTTTTTCTAAAATAGTGTCAGACCACGCTAACTCAAACCATACAAAGTGAGTCAGTTTGTATGGTTTGACAGTTCATTTGCTGTGCAGAGTTAGCGTGGTCTGACTATAATCAAATCACAGTTTACGTTATATCAACAATTTGTATATAATCAACAATTAGTTTAAATCGAAGTATTTTTGGTAAAATCGTAGTTATTATAATAATAAATACCATAAAATGGGACGATTTTATGCAAAAGGGTTCACTTTGTTGATAAGGACGCACTGTCAGGATTTTTTTTATTATTATTTGTATAAAGATGGACTCTAGTAATAAATGACAAAGTGGATGTTATTCTTTTGGTTGAAAACGTCAGAAATAAGTTTATGTTTTGCTTAACTTCTGAAAAACTTTATTAAATTGCGTCTTTCTGCTAAAATGAGATTGTCCAATGAGTTATTATTTAACCAAGCGTGGTAATAAATGCAGTAATGATTTCATAGTTAATACCATGTTAGTGTTATAATTTCTTACTAAACTGAGTTAGTTGCACATAGACCTATTAATTCTAATACTATGTGTAATAAACAGAGTTTTAATAGAGGTAAAATAAATACCACATGGTAATCTACTTTTGTACTTTACTTACCGTCCAAAATAGCTGTCCGGGTCTTCTTTTTGTGCATTTGCCAAACAGGGTATGCAAAACACCTGCTTAGGAGACACACTCCGTCTCTTCCCATCTTGTTCTACCATAAGATTCCCGAAATGCTTCCAGCAGTAGCTTTGTTTGGCTTTACAATGCAAATGGTTTATTTTTAAACATTTTACTTTTAATTTATGAATGTCTGATGATCCGTCTTCACTTTGTTCCTCGCTCATAATGAATTTAAAATAAACGTCACATACACCAGAAACTAAAACTGTAATCTACCGCGCACACGCAACACAAACTGACTAATGAGTTACCCCGCTTAATAATATTTTTTCTAGTGTTTAAGGGATTACACCTGACCTGAGTGAGCGGTGGGGGTAAGGATGTGGGCATGCAGCACAACAGTGCCACAATAAAAATAACCCTTATTGTTTTCCGACTTTTACAGATAACAAGTATTAAAAAAAACATGAACACCACGATTTTGAGGGGCAATGCAACTCCATTTTACAATTACCTACCGAGATTTTTAATCGTACATACACAAAAACCCGTAACATCGGACATTTGGCGTAAATCGCTTTTTTTTCTTAAATTATTAAAAAAAAACACGCTTTATTTTCTATTCACATAAAAAGTGTCCCGAACACTTATTGAAAACCCCCCCGGACGTCCTCCAGATGGCCTTCAAACTAGGACTATTCTGGGAAAAACCGGCAGCCCTACTCGTACAGAAAATAAATATCATATCATCTATTTATAAAGTACAGGACAGGTTACATTATTTAAATCCGCATAAATACAAATTACTGAAGGTCACGCCGATTTCACGCCGATCATTCATCGGCGGCGGCGGCGTGTCAAAAACGGCGGCGGCGGCGCCGCGCCGCGGCGGCGCACATGTCTACACGGGCCCCGTGCCACCAATTTTACGGTCCACCTCCGGGGGCCTCAAAAACTTGTTTTGCTTTTATTTCAGCTGTCCTATTATGGAGTACCTACCAGGAGCCCTAGCATGCAGAAAGACGGCCTTGTACCCTCGTTTCTCAGCCTGCATTGAATAGCGTTATATGTATACGTACCTGTTATTTTAGTTGAATTGAGATTTTTTTTTATTATTTCAGATAAAATCTTAATATATATTATAGTGCAACGCCGTTGCGGGCGCGCGGCGCCATGCCAGCCTAGCGCCATCTGATGGTCAGAATTTAGTTGTCCTGTCACCATGCCGTAACGGCTTTAAACGGCTAACTCTGGCACGGGGATAGCTCGACATCCAAAGATGGTTTATAGGATACTTTTCACCAGACTAGGTGAGACTTTGCGCGACAAGCGGCGCAGCGAGCGGTAGAGCGAGACGAGAGATCTAAGCGTGCGCAGTCATGGCATCTCTGTTACGCGGACACCTAATAGTTTCTCAATCAAGGGGTAAGCTTAAGCACTGAGTTAGGGTCATTGTCATTAGATTATATAGTGAATGGGATCCTTTTTGTTTTAGGTGACGATAAATAAAACTCACTAGCCAAATTACAGTATAAAATACAATATATTTTATTAGATAGTTATTGCAAAAATTGTTTTAATTTAATGATGCAACACGCATTACCTTACGAGGACCCAATATTATAGCACTCTCTATATTCTATGTGGATTATAACATTTAAATATATATTGAATATCTACAATCATGATTTCCAGTATCCTATATAATTGGTAATGAAAACTAAAGGCGTTCATTATATCATTCTATATTTAAATTTAAAATAATATAACAAAATTCATTAACATGAAAGGTGTGGGTAACAAGGAAGAAGAGTAGGCTATAAAGCTTTGCCGTTTCATAAATACTGCTGATGAGGTGGGTTGGTGTTGAGTTTATATAGTTCTTGAATTTAAATGTACAGTTAAAACGAAATAATAATTATTTAAACATTTTAAAATACATGTTTCCATGTTATACTGTCCATTAAACTATTAAAATTATTGTTAATTCATGAAATGATCCTAGACTCTGTAGTTATGTTCAATCCTCTAATACTGCGTTCGTTTTATTTAGTAATATGTTGTACGTACTAAACAAAACTGAGTAGCTAGTTACTCTGCGTGTACAGTCAACATTAGATAAATTTACATGGAAATATCTCAACATCTATTAACTACTGTATTGTAAAATAAAGTGTAGGAACATATGCATATGCATAAAATGGAGAGCTTAAAAATATTTATATATGAATTTGTTTACGCTCTTCTTCTATTTATATATAAATATGTTTAAACTCTTTTTCTATTTTTTACTTATTGTTGACTGTACTTGGTAACAACATCAGAACAACTGAAACTAGGCGGTTTATATGGCAATATATATCTACTTTTAAAACTCAAACTAGCAGAGATAAATAAGTAAAGCTAATGTTAGTCGTCTCGTCCTATTGTGATGCAAAAGTTCTAGCATGCAGTTGGGATTTAAAATACTGAAAGATATTATTTAATTGAATATTTATAAATAACTTATAAGATAGCCCAAAAATAACATTCGGCGCGGATTACATAACAAACAACTAAATAACAAATAGTAACTGTGACTTCCTTGTTGCTGTAATAAATGAATAATACTTACACTTATAATTAAATATGATAACATAAATTACTAGGTTCCTACAATGTTTTGAGTTCAACATAAAATATAACAAGTTCATAATCATTACGAAAACTAAAAAAAATATTAAATGCAAATATAAGAAGTATTCATTGAACACAGGGTACAGTCACATTTATTTATTTGTATATTATGGAACAATACATTATTAGGAAGATTTCGTATTGTATGCATAGGTGGGACATGTTACTAAAATACACTTAAGTCGAGGGGGAATGGTGATTGTTCAGTCGTCGCGAATACTGGCTATTGTCATGAGGATAGCTAGGGAACAAAGCAAGAATATTGTCAATTATCAGCCTACTTATAGTGTCACTCCTTCAACTATGATCTTATATACTTATACGAAGTTTCCTGTTCAAAGTTCGAATGATGTCGTCCCGCTCAGCTATAAGGGTCAATCAACTTTTTTCTGTTGCTCATTGCCATGGTGATGTGATGTGCCCTGGGCCTCTTTTACGATTAAAATTACGATTTCGGCGTTAATATTTACCAAACTTTGTAATCGCAACAATAATAAGCCCATTCAAACACCTAACGAATATCAATATCAACACTAATGTGAATTGATATATGAGTTTTATAAAAAAGTTTTTTAGTTAGTGTTGATATTAGTGTTGAGTGTTAATATTGATATTCGTTAGGTTTTTGAATTTACCGCGTCTTTCAAGGGACACGACTCGTTTGACAGACTCTATGTAGACTGACCTCCTCCGCCTGACAATACCAATAATATTAATTTAATTATCAACACTTTTCTAAAAAGTTTAATCACTATTGTCCCTTGGGCCACGGGACAGAAGAACAACAAGAAAAAAGTTAATCGATCCGTAAACTATTTGATAAGAAAGCGAGCGGGATCTCACGACATCGTTTCAGCTTCAGCCAGCGAATATGCGGAGATGACGGACCATTTATTTATGCTGATATACTCTTATATTCTTGACTTGCGATTCTAGGCATACTACCGTCTACCGTGTGCATAAAACAATAATCTCTTTTCTATTTATTAATGTTTTGAATAGAGATATATGCTATATATTCACGATTACGCTACCATGCTCACGATTCAAATAGCCTTTCACAACACAAAAGTTCCGATTCCACGCGAAAACCGACAACACTGACCGACCTATGTCATCGCTCATCAATGTCGCCAATTTTTATTCGGAAAATCGTGACTTTTGCCATGAAAGTACAGGAAGTAGTTTCTATATTCACTATTAGTCATAACATTTTAAATGCAACTGTAGATTCGTAACAATTAAGGTATAAATTCATTTATCGGTATTGAACACAGGCAGTGAGCGACTCTAGTTAGCGAGAAACGCATGTAAATAGTTAATAAAGAGCGCGACCAAATAAAACAAGGATAACTAGCGTGCTGTTTCTGTGCGTCATAAGGCATCCGTCTCTTTCTGGCAAACATATGTATAGGAAAGTTACGAATACCTTATACGCGTAGAAAACAGGTTCAGAAGGTCGCAGCTTAAAACGTACTACCTATATACTATTAAAATTAACCAATAATGATCAATGTACAACACACAAATAAATAATTAATAGACAATCGTATATTACAAAGCGGATTATTGATCGCATTAAGCCAAGTCCTTCCGACACTCTTATACTAGTATTCGATAGCAATGACAAGTCGAATAATAGTGCTAGATGGCTTGTAGTTATTTGGTCGGCAGCTCTCATCGAAACGAGTTATTAGATTCATTTTATAACATAATATACAACCTTACTTAACTTATTCTTAATCACTGCGGATAGCCAATTCATTTTTTAACAAAGATAGTAAACGTACCTTGAGGAATAGGAGGCGCACCGTCTTTACTCAAAATTGAATTATCTGCTGCCAAGTCATCATATAAAAAGTTATTGGCATGTAATATTATCTTAGATATTGTTTGATTAGGTCGCGTTGGTATTTCTCGACGCTTCTTATCGAGTTCCTTTGAGACCGTGGAGATGTAATATTTATACACGATGAAGTTACTTTTTGCTATTGGGGACAAACGAAGACATAGTTTTATACAACCATAGACCTTAACACATTGTACTAAGGTTTATATTAGTTTACAAATGTACAGTTTTCAGTGTCTTCGATAGTACTGCCGTAGCCTTCTTGAGGTCCAGGTTATTTCACTATGCGTTGTCACATTTTAGAACTGGCTTCCGCAGCTACAAATATCAATTAACATAAATAACATAATCTTTCTGTACACATAGAAAAATAATACACGGGTGTAATACCACTAAAATAGGAAGTCATACCGTCATCATGGTAATATCAATATGGCGCGGATTGGTTAGTTTGACAAACACTAGACGAGGACGAAGTCGGGTTCACAAGGACAATACAAGATGTCGACGAAATACAAACACAGTTAACTCGATAGTGGTATCAAATTATTGCGTTTATCACATAACTTCTCAGAAGCAAGCAGCTGATAGTTGACAAGCTAAACATGGTGTTAAAACCTTCGTGTACCGAAAATCTTTTACCCAAATGAGAAAATGTTAAATTACCACGGTTCATGAGGCTTTCCGACAACAGTTATCTTCCACATATTCCTATTACAGCGCATGCTTTTCACACTTCTCGAAAAAATCACGACGAGTAGATTATTAATAGTGCCAGCTAAACCACAATTGTTTATAGGTGGTAGACATGTAAATCTGTTTTGTTACTATTTTACGTAATTTTCAAAACTAGAGCCAGATTTTATATAATCATTAATAATCCCGTGTCACGAAGTCGAAAAAGTACGTCGATATATTTCTCGTCCGAATGAACTCGACTTTACATTACTCGCCTCACGCGTGACAATCGGCGAATCGCGTCTCGCAAACAAATTATAGAATTCACCGTCAAATATTTTCATTCACATAAAGTCGGGTCGATCGTGGTTCTAGTAGGCTCACAGAGTTACTAGACCGTTTTATTTAGATTATAGTCACACTTTCCAACTATTTTCAATATCACTAGTCACACGCGGTGAGAAAAAAAAATCATGTCTCCTTTTTGACCGGACGATATTATTTATTGACCAAGAATCTACATAGATTCACTTTGCTGTCGCTGATTGATTACATCCTAATATAAGACATAATCGTATCTATCCGATCTTACAATTTCAGCTAGTGCAGAAGTTCACACACTAAAGAGTCGCAATCTCGTACAGGTGCGTATACTATTATTTCTAAGTTTCCGTCACGAGGGTGTTAGGCAGATGACACTCTGTTTAGTAACACGAGCGTTAGTTGATGTTAGGATAGCTCGGAAGCGAATCAAGAACAGACTCGCCCTAATGATTTTCCAACGGACAAAAGCGTCACACGTGTGCTATTCTTTCTCAGTTTCGGGCAGTGTGGTGATGGGCTTGTGCCTGGCGAGCAGCGCGGCGGGCTCGTCGCGGAAACAGTCGAAGGCGGCGTCGAGGAACAGCTCGTGCAGGAAGCGGCGCGCGCACATGAGGTAGGTGGCTCGCGCCAGGAGCGCGCACACGTCCGAGTACACGCACACGTTGTGAAACACGTCCGGGTGACGCTGCTTTAGCGTCAGCAACGCTGACCGGGTCTGAAAATACATACTAATATTATAAATCCGAAAGTGTGTCTGTCTGTCTGTTACCTTGCGACGCCCGTAGAGGCGCGCAACGACCTGACCCGCAACTCGCACCGCTGGGCGTCAACGGGCGCCGCGCACGCGGGGTGCAGCCGGCCGCCGGAGCGCGTCATCGCCGCCCGCGCACCGACGGAATAAAAGCCGCGACTCAACAGACCGGGCAGCATTCGGAGGTTAGCGTCGGTGCCGTACGGAGCTCTAAAAGGTTTCCGAATAGCAAGACTCTGATCTCTGAATGTCCCTGAGGTAGGAGCGGTGCGCTGTCTCAGCATCTTGCACTCCTCAGGACTCCGGGCCACGTCTGAGTGCGGTACGAGCCTGTATCATAACAGCACCGGACGGGCACCTTAGGGCAAGTCTAGGCGCGGTGCGTTCAGCATCGCACTGACTTGAATCCAGGGCTCTAGTATCTCGGAAGCGGTACGACTCTGTATCGCGCCAGTTACTAAAGCTCACCCGCTACCGTTACCGCGAATCCGAAATCCTACGGGAACCGCCGTTAGTATATTTAAAAGGCCCGCGAGCCTATAAGCCAGTCGCGAGTGATCATTAGGTTTAGGTTTTAATTGTAAATAAATAGTATTTATTAAGGTACTCCGTTTGTATTACTTACTCACCTCTAACTAAAGCCCTCTGTTTGAAAGTCCCACCCTGAAAGCTAGCTAGGAAACCCTCTGCGGTCTAGACTTGTCTAGGTTGTAGCGGGATATATGGTGTGGTCTAAACCATCACATCACATTTGGCGCCCAACGTAAATAGCTCACAGGAGAGTCTTACACTCGGGATAAACAAGGGATAGAGGTTGAGTCCTAGAATCACCGCGAGTTAGAGCGTAATTATAGTACGCGTTTCACCGCATCCGTAAGAGTCCGACGCGACTAAAATAAGGTATAGATATCAACCGACAGGAAATACAGATTTTGAAAGAGTAATCTAGAGTTCAATTAGGCACCCTAGAATCCGTTTAGTCGTCTGTAGAGTCCTTATATCCGTATATAGTACATTATTTCTACGTTACCGTCCTGTATAAAAAGCACCGTTGTATCAAAACGTTTTGCTTATAAACGTAGCAACGCCGAAAGCTCACTCATGCTGACTTCGTGGATGTATCAGCTGAAGAAGGAACAACTGGTAGAGGAAGCCGCACGGAGAGAAATAGCGACAGAGGGCCAAACCGTCGAACAGATTAGAAAACTTGTTGCGGCAAGCGTAAAGGAAACCGAGGAGTTTCAAACCCCGAATAAGAAAGAGGCGGCGACCATGGCCGACACCGAACAGGATAGGAGGTCCAGCAGGATCTCTAAATTAGTCAAGGAGTGGAACATCACTTTTCGAGTCACCGACAGCGCCGTGGAGTTCGTGGAAAGGATAAACGAGCTTATCGAGGCGAGTGACGCGTCATGGGACGAGGTCCTACTTTTACTGCCGAGAATCCTGCAGGGCAAGGCATTATTGTGGTACCGAAATAATGTAAGTTCATGGGAATCCTGGGAAGACTTCTTAGAGCTCTTCAAACTCTATTATTTCCCATGTAACTACGAGGAGGATTTGATCGTGCAAATAGTTGCACGAAAGCAAAAGTTTCGAGAGAAATTCTTCGAGTACGTCACGGATCTACAAACGCTGATGAGAAGATACGGCAAGCTGTCGGAAGCTGAAAAGTTACATCGCATACACGAGAATATGCTACGCGAATATAAGTTGTATATACAGAAACAGGATTATAAAAATTTGGCCGGTTTGTTGAAATTGGCATCCGAATACGAGGGGATAGTAGCGCCGACGGCCACTCCGCAAAGCTGGAATGGGCAGCGTGGCGACGCCAGAGCTTACACGGATACTAGGAAAAGTTGGCAGCCGTGGCCTGGCGAGTATGAACAGCCGGGAACAAGCCGGGCGCACCCTACAGGAAAACAAAATCCTTTCACAAGGCACGTCGAGAGTAAATCACAACCGGGGAGAATACATCCGAAGTATGACTCCAAGACATGCTGCTGGTCTTGTGGGAAACCAGGGCATGACACAAGGGCGTGCCGAGGTAGCAAGAAGCTTTTTTGTAGTACATGCGGAAGACTAGGGGTACTTACCAGAAACTGCTGCAGGAAAGAAAGGTGGGGGAAACGGGAATCGCTCGGGTCGGCGAATGAACAGTGTAGGGAAGATAACCGAACGTTTATAGACGTATCCGTCATGGGAGAGAAGTACAGTTGTTTGGTCGACACGGGTTCCACGAATACCTACATCAGTGAGAGCGTGTACGCGAAGTGCCTACAGAATGGGGCGGTGACCGCGGATAAACCAAGGAAAGTAACCTTAGCGGACGGTTCGACATCACAGATCGTGAAGAGCGCGCTAGTAGAGTTACAGGCAAAACAAGCCAGAATAAAGCACTGGGTACGAGTGCTGCCGACCGCGTCTTGTATAATCCTAGGAATGGATGTGCTACGAAGAATAGGCATGAAGATCGTCTGGAATGGCGAAGAACAGAGCTCAATATCAGAGCCTACCGGGGCAATAAAAAGCCAGGAGGTAACCGCAACGAACCAGGGCACATCGAGGCATGAAATTCAGGTTGGGGTAGGACCAACCGACATGCAAAAGGTGACGCTAGGGGAAGCAGTGAACGAGCTATCATGGAACCCCATTTGCGCATCGAAAACACAAGATTGGTATGAAGAAACCGTACAGAGAGCGCAGTCGGACAGCTCGCAGCAGGACTTCTGCATAAAGGACGGCAAGCTTTATAAGAGGGCGAGCGCGTCGGCAGACCAGTCATACACAGATCCAGCGACAAACTGGAAGTTATGCGTACCACCTAATGAAAGAGAGAAACTCATAAGTGAAAATCACGATGTACCGAGCGCAGGTCACCTAGGAGTGGCAAAGACGTTAAAGAAAATATCTCAAAGGTATTACTGGCCGGGAATGCACGCAGAAGTAGCAGAATATATAAGGAAATGCGAGGCATGCCAAACCCATAAAACATCACAGCAGAAAAAACCCGGATTAATGCACATAAATAACGCACAATTCCCGTGGGAGACAGTGACGACCGATTTGATCGGCCCACTACCGAGATCATCAAAAGGCTATTTATGGATAATAGTATTTCACGACAAATTCACTAAATGGACCGAGATAAAACCCTTACGGACTGCAACAGCAAATGCGGTCACAAGAGCCTTTGAAGAATGCATCGCGTTGCGACACGGCGCACCGCAGACGCTTACCTCGGACAACGGTAAGCAGTTTCGCAGTAAACTGTTCACAGAAACACTAGAAAGATACGGTACGAAACACCGGTTAACGGCACCGTATTCACCACAGTGCAATCCGACCGAACGAGTGAATAGAACCCTAGAAACAATGATATCAACATTTATTAAAGAAAACCATAAGAAATGGGATCAATGTTTACCGGAATTCAATTTCGCAATAAATACGTCAGTGCAAGAATCAACTAAATACTCACCTGCATTCCTATTATATGGAAGGGAGTTACGACAACCCGGAGATAAAAACAGTTTCCCGACACCGCAGTTGAAAGAAATCAAGAAATTGGATGAAATATATAAATTGGTACGGAGGCAACAGAATAAAGCTTCACAGAACCAGAAGAGCCACTATGATAAGCAGCGAAGACACTGGATGTCAGAAATAGGCGATCAGGTACTGGTAAAAAACCATGTTTTGTCCGACGCCAGCAAGAACTTCTGCGCAAAACTCGCACCTAAGTACAAAGGACCGTTCCAGATAGTACAACAGAAATCGCCAGTGATATACCTACTACAAGCAACAACCGGAAATAAACCAATTATAACCACGCACGTAAAAGATTTAAAACAATACAAACAATAACAAACACGCGCCGTATAAAGTATAAGCAGAAACCGGCACATTAAGCAGATAATACAAGGCGATAATCACCTCGCACCGTCAACAATGAAGCACGAGCGAGGGCCATAAACCATAACAATGAACCATAAGAAAAAACCCGACATGCAGACAGGTGCAGCTTATAAAAACAGCAGGTACAGAGATAACGCTAATGACCTCAACCGCCGTGCCTACAACAGGTGAACGCCATGCAACGAGTGCGACAAGGACGCATAGATGCACGCAGCGCGCCGGCGCTGAGAGATAGAAATACAGATAGGCATCCGTAGACGCAAATATCGTAAAATAGCAATGAATCAGTGTTGCATACCGAAAAAAATAAATAAAAAGTAAAACTGAGTAAAATTAAGCTGCGGGAGGGCAAACGTCGCATCACCGAGGAGGTAAACAGAGGCATACCTACACATTCATACGGACCGCTATACAGGTGCGCACCGGGCGGACGCCAGGCGCAGACTGATAGACTGAAGCGACGAGTCGAGACCAAGCCAAGCGGCGACACACCGGTTGGTTTACATACGAAAGGTATGAGACGCATGCGCAATACGAAAGGTACGAGGCGCATGCGCGACCGAGCGGTAGACGATAAATTCGAATAGGAACCTACCGACAAAAATGTACCAAAAAAAAGAAATGAAACAAGTATAAATAGAAGTAAAAATCCGGAGAGAATTAGAATGATTCTTGGAGCATACCAGCATAATAGTCATTATATCGAGAGTGTGCAGACACTCTCGCATTATTAACAATGTTTTCTCACAGTGATTTCTCCCCCAGGTCCAAATCTCCGCGCGTAGGAGGAGTATGCGACGCCCGTAGAGGCGCGCAACGACCTGACCCGCAACTCGCACCGCTGGGCGTCAACGGGCGCCGCGCACGCGGGGTGCAGCCGGCCGCCGGAGCGCGTCATCGCCGCCCGCGCACCGACGGAATAAAAGCCGCGACTCAACAGACCGGGCAGCATTCGGAGGTTAGCGTCGGTGCCGTACGGAGCTCTAAAAGGTTTCCGAATAGCAAGACTCTGATCTCTGAATGTCCCTGAGGTAGGAGCGGTGCGCTGTCTCAGCATCTTGCACTCCTCAGGACTCCGGGCCACGTCTGAGTGCGGTACGAGCCTGTATCATAACAGCACCGGACGGGCACCTTAGGGCAAGTCTAGGCGCGGTGCGTTCAGCATCGCACTGACTTGAATCCAGGGCTCTAGTATCTCGGAAGCGGTACGACTCTGTATCGCGCCAGTTACTAAAGCTCACCCGCTACCGTTACCGCGAATCCGAAATCCTACGGGAACCGCCGTTAGTATATTTAAAAGGCCCGCGAGCCTATAAGCCAGTCGCGAGTGATCATTAGGTTTAGGTTTTAATTGTAAATAAATAGTATTTATTAACGTACTCCGTTTGTATTACTTACTCACCTCTAACTAAAGCCCTCTGTTTGAAAGTCCCACCCTGAAAGCTAGCTAGGAAACCCTCTGCGGTCTAGACTTGTCTAGGTTGTAGCGGGATATATGGTGTGGTCTAAACCATCACATCACAACCTCTTCACGCTTAAACCGCTGAACCGACTTAGATGAAATTTGGTATGGAGATTGAGACCCGGGAAAGGACATAGGATAGTTTTATCCCGAATAAAGTAAGTATTCCCGTGGGATGAGCGGGTAACACCGAGGGGCACAGCTAGTACAATATATTTTTGTGTAGTTGAAAAATTGGGCAAGTGCGAGTCGGACTCGCGCACCGAGGGTTCCGTACAAACAGTTCATCCTTAAGTGGTTAAGTTAAGTTTGCACCTGGTATGTATAGCGCTCCATACAAATGAGGTGCAAAGATAACGCAACCAATCCCGTTTGTTGTATGGGAGCCCCCCTTAAATATTTATTTTGTTTTATTTCTAGTATTTGTTGTTATAGCGGCAATAGAAATACATCATCTGTGAAAATTTCAACTGTCTAGCTATCACCGTTCTTGAGATACAGCCCGGTGACAGACGGACGGACGGACGGACGGACAGCGAAGTCTCAGTAATAGGGTCCCGTTTTTACCCTTTGAGTACGGAACCCTAAAAACTGACTGCCCGAGTCGCACCGATGGGGTGAACGCGAACGGGATGGGTTCTAGAGTGGAGACCCAACTCCTTGTCTGGCTGGCATGACTGTTGGATGGTGAGAGCTGAGAATCGAACAGTCCAATAATGGACGACTGTAGGCTGACAATGAACCAGCATAATGGAATTAAAACTTTTAGTAAAGATACAGAAAAACTGCATAGAGCCTGGGAGGCAAGGATGCGCTCAGGACAGCAGTTTAGGACTGGGGGGGCTGATAGCTGGCTTTTTTTAATTAGTTCAAACTATTTTCCAATCACTTTCCAATTTGGGACCCAGACACATAAATCTCGTCCCTAAATTCTAGGTCTCTCAGAGAGCTATGAAGAGTGCTATGCTTGGAGTTTCTCTGAAGGCCCAAACCCGGAACTGGAATATTTGACTGGCAACCAAGGTAGTATAACATAACCAATACTCAGGACGAGCCAGCTGCACTGGCAGCGGCCGGGTAATGAGTAATAATAATAAATAATAATAAATATCGGACAACCTCACACAAATCAATCTAGTCCCACAGTAAGCTCTAGTAGGCTTGTGTTATGGACACTAGACGACGATAAACATACTTATATAGATAGATACATACTTAAATACAAATAACATCCATGACCCAGGCACAAATATTCGTGTTCATCACACAAATATTTGCCCTTGCCGGGATTCGAACCCAGGACCGTCGGCTCAGTAGGCAGTTTTTTTTTTTTTTTTTTTTTTTAATAAATAAATAAATATTAAGGGACAATCATACACAAATCGACCTAGTCCCAAACTAAGCAAAGCTTGTACTATGGGTACTAGACGACGATATACATAATATATAAATACATATATAGATAACATCCATGACCCAAGAACAAATATTTTGCACAAATATTTGCCCCGGCCGGGATTCGAACCCAGGACCGTCCGCTCAGTAGGCAGTTGCTTAACCACTGCGCCAACCGCGTCGTCGAGTGTGACAGACATGCGCTGACCTGCCGCAAGTAGATCGGGTTGGACATGCAGCGCACGTGGTGAAGCAACTCGGCCTGTGGCGCGCCGTTCGGGCTGCTCGCGCGCTTCGTCTCCGTTGTGGAAACAGTTTCCAGCCCTATAACATGAACAAAGTGATAAAGTTTAGTTCAGACTATTCGATAATGCCTTAAGAGGCGTTATTCCTTTCAAAAATTTTTTTTTCATATTATGACAAATATATTGATAATTTCCACCAACTTTTTAAAGTGAATACTACTTTTCCCCGAGTTCTAGGAAGTAAAATAGCTATTTCATGCTTACATTGCGTGTATTCGAAAAAACTAATTTTCCGCGAGAATTATGTCAATTTCGAGTAGTTTTTGAAACAAAATTTATCAATGAAAAATTCAAATTGTAGCTTTCAAATATATTCCAATGAATCCCAATAGCCCTGTTCTAGGTAGTATCATCAATAATATGTTAAGAAACATGTTTGATCACAGAGAAAAATGTCTAAAACAATCAGCATTTTAAAAGGAATAAGGCCTCTTAGATGGAGTAATTTTAGGGCAAAGGGCGGCACAGTTAACAAATTTATACATTAACAGTTACACATGCAGCGTCGTAACGCCTTAAGGTTTTAACACAATGAATAATTCTGATATTTAAATTACTCAGTAAACGGTATCACATTGGTCGAAGGCATTAATTTAGAAAAAATCTTTATTTCTTTACAAAACAAATTTTACTGAGAAACTTCAGAAGTTTACCGCTTTCACGGGTTAAAATATTAGCACAGCCAACGTCGATGTATCTATTACGTCAAAGAAATTAATATCAAGCTTAAAGAGTTGCAACCTTTTGATATATAATTCTTCTACATAAATAAGTCGAGATCTACCTGTCTCGATTGTTAATGTAAACTTACCGAGAAAAAACGCTTCTCTAAGCTCGTGCGACGAAGGTGGTCGGGTGCGCACGCAAGCCAAACACTCGTTAGTCATATGTCTCCATTTCCCAGCTTCGCTCTGCGGCTCTTGGACAGTCTTAGACTCATCTTTCACATCCCCTGCATTTGCAATGGAACCCGCATTTTCAACCAATAAACTCTTCTCGACACTGTTTTGCCGCTCGACGTTTTTCACGTTTTCCTTCTCGGGATTAGGAGGCGCGGGGTTGGGGGCGGTTGATACAGTGTTACTGCTCTGTGTAGTTCTTTCTGTGGCTATCGTTCTGTTGGTTAGCGTGGTTGTGGAAACGCGTGAACTGACGTCGGTCGAACTTGACAAGTCGACTTCAATACCTGATTGTAAAAATATATATTTATACTTGTTATGTAAATAAAAGACAATTTTATAAATACTAGAAGGTGCCCGACTCAACCGAGCAACTCCAGTCTCATTATCTACGGACGCGGGAACTTTCTAGTAGTACTATATATAGAAGTATAATAACAGGAAGTATGACTTACATCTACTCGACCGTGCCTTTTCAGTACTTGCTATACTCGCATCAGTCAATATCGTTGAGGATTTGTTCGCTATCAAAGGATCCTTTCCGTCGATATCATCATTATTAAGTTCTCTGAAATGCAAATATAAAATTTTAACAAACCGCAATAAACAGCAGGGTATAAGAATGATGATTTAGTAAATCGTATAAGATTAGAACGACATCACACGAATGACCAGAAAATATATTGCCGGAGTCTGTAGGATGACCTTAGTTAAAGTGTCGATACGAACATAATTAACATCTCGTAGACGACATTCTTCTTCAGCTTTAAACACTTTGAAATCGGTCTATGTTCCTATATGGTTCACCGTCCGAACTAGTTTTCAAAAATATACTGTCCAGTTTCAATCGGTCCACATTCCTCTAGTGACGTAAACGACCAGAATGAAATTGACGTCATAGATATGTAGACGAACAGAAACTGTAGGTGACGAATAAGGTAGACGATTGAAAACTGTGTATGTTATAGGAAATGCAAACAGGTAACAAAGTTGCCGACAAAGGAATATGCACGAATTTGGACAGGTATTCTAAAGAACAGTGCAGCCACGTATGCCCCAGCTTTTGTCACCGTTCAATTAAAAAAAATTGGGCAAGTGCGAGTCAGCCTCGCGCACCGAGGGTTCCGTACAAACACTTTCCATCCCTAAGTGGTTAAGTTAAGTTTGATCTGGTATGTATAGCGCCCCATATAAATTAGGTGCAAAGTTAGGTATTAATAGGTATTAAAAACAATTTTCGTTGGTAGTTTTTATAGTAATGTACTGTACATCATATGTTTTTCATTTTCTTATTTTAGAAGTTAGAGGGGGGGACACCAACTTTTTTCCACTTTGGAAGCGTCTGTCACGCAAACTATTCGGTTTAGAAAAAAAATAATTTAGAAACCTCGATATTATTTTTGAAGACCTATCCATAGATACACCACGCGTATGTGTTTGATGAAAAAAAAAAAAATTGAGTTTCAGTTCTAAGTATGGGGAGCCCCCAATATTAATTTTTATTTTTTATTTTTGCATCAAAATCTTAATGCGGTTCACAGAATACATCTACCTACCAAGTTTCAACAGTATAGCTCTTATAGTTTCGGAAAAAAATGGCTGTGACATACGGACGGACAGACGGACAGACAGACAGACATGACGAATCTATAAGGGTTCCGTTTTTTGCCAGTTGGCTACGGAACCCTAAAAAGGGGACGGGTAAAGGTTTCGTTTTTGAGGTGGGATAGTGTAAGGTCTCACTTGGGGAAGAGGTCGGCGAGGTCCCTGGGCAGGCAGATGCCGATGTAGTGCGGCGGCGGCGCGGCCAGCGCGGGCCCGGGCGCCGCCGCGCGCGCCGCCGGCGCCGGCAGCACGCCGTCGCCGCCGCCGCTCTCCGCCACGCACAGCGGCTTCCAGTCGTAGTCCAGCAGGCTGAACAGTATTAGTACACTACTAGTTAACCGAAAAGCAAATGTTGCTTTGTTTTTTTTTTAATGGCTGATCGACATGATGCCATGTCACAAACTTGTGGAATAGAAATGAAAAAAGAGCATGTTGCCGGCCTAGGCCTCCAATTTTGTATGAAATTCCATTAACGACCCCTCGTCAAGCTGCATCGGAACCAAAAAGCAAATGTTGCTTTGTTTTTTTTTTAATGGCTGATCGACATGATGCCATGTCACAAACTTGTGGAATAGAAATTAAAAAAGAGCATGTTGCCGGCCTAGGCCTCCAATTTTGTATGAAATTCCATTAACGACCCCTCGTCAAGCTGCATCGGAACCAAAAAGCAAATGTTGCTTTGTTTTTTTTTTAATGGCTGATCGACATGATGCCATGTCACAAACTTGTGGAATAGAAATTAAAAAAGAGCATGTTGCCGGCCTAGGCCTCCAATTTTGTATGAAATTCCATTAACGACCCCTCGTCAAGCTGCATCGGAACCAAAAAGCAAATGTTGCTTTGTTTTTTTTTTTAATGGCTGATCGACATGATGCCATGTCACAAACTTGTGGAATAGAAATTAAAAAAGAGCATGTTGCCGGCCTAGGCCTCCAATTTTGTATGAAATTCCATTAACGACCCCTCGTCAAGCTGCATCGGAACCAAAAAGCAAATGTTGCTTTGTTTTTTTTTTTAATGGCTGATCGACATGATGCCATGTCACAAACTTGTGGAATAGAAATTAAAAAAGAGCATGTTGCCGGCCTAGGCCTCCAATTTTGTATGAAATTCCATTAACGACCCCTCGTCAAGCTGCATCGGAAACGTCATACTTCGCAGCCTTTTATAAGGAACATAACATCAATATTTCAGTGCATGTTTGAGAAAATTCTATTAGTACACTCGGCTACTTAATAGTACATTACTGCAGAGGCCGCGAAATAGGGGATTGTTGGCCGAGTAGTAATAGATGGCCGAGTGATAACGAGGCCAACTAGATATACGAGGCCGACAATCCCTGTTCGCGCCAAGGCTTGTATAGTGCTTTTCTCAAATAAATCCAAGGAAATAATACAAATGTTTAACCTATATATTCATATAAACTAATTTATTTCCAATTTATTACATTTGTTTTCAATTTTTTTTTAAGCTGTTTATATTTTTGCCACCAAATATTAAGATAATTCTATTTTTTTTAAATGACAACACCTTATTAATTAGATATTGTTATATTTTTTTACAATTAACGTGATTCCTTGTTTATTTTATTGAATATATGTTTTAATCTAATTGAATGATCTAGTTAAATATAAGAAATAAAACGTAAATGAACATGCACAAACTACGTTTTTTTATATTAACAGTATGCCATAGATTATCAATAAAAGAAATAAACCCCACTGAAACAAAAGACAATCTCTTTGTTGGCCACGGCCATAATGTTGTATGGAATTCTTTTATTGACCTCTTATTTGAAATTAGAACGAATCTTCAACAAGTGCTATACAAAGACGTATTTCGCGTTCTATTACCACGACCATAAGAACGACATGTCCTTGGATGTTTGAGAAAATATCTAAGCGACAACTATGCGAACTTTTCAGCATCTAAAAGGTTGCGCGTCACAAATGCGCACATAGAGATGTATTTGTGAAGGTCCAGAGGTTGAAAAACTCGCACTGATATTGGTAATGCACATAGGAATTGTAGGATAAAATCTCAGGACAGACGGGAAAAGACACATCAGTCTTAGATATTTTGTAGCTAGCTACTGATTAAGCGAGTACCTCAACTTCGCCATTCTCTCCCGGGTGGACTTGGCGCGGTCCCGCAACGAAGAGAAAGGTTTGGATCGCCGGTGTGTGTCAGACAGCAGCCAACTCAGGTCGTCCATATCGCTCGACCCTGACGCCGCGCTCTCTGATAAATGTGGCCTGAAAGTCAACATTTACCATTTTAATCAATTATTTCGTGTCTACATGACCTATAAATTCGTATCTTACACACACACACGCATAACATGATTCAAAATTACAGTCAAGGGCCAAGACCCACTCAGGTATGCTAAGTAAAATGTATGTTATTTGCAAAGTGTTTAATGTATCGTAAATTTACCGTCTGTGTTTGTTCAGTGATATCAAAGTGGCGTATCCGCTCATATCCAACTGAGAGGGAGGCGAACTCGATACATCTGGTGCCGTAAAACCTGAAAACAAAGCAACTGTTATTACTTATTATTCCTAATTAAGCAGTAATGTTTGTTGTTCCAGATAAACAAATAAAAATCTCCTGAGTTCTAATGTCCGTTCACATTCCGTTCATTTGACAAGGCTAAAATGAAACTGACAAATTATGAATGCCGGTAGGAGGTTGAAACAGATTAATATAAATTATTTAAGTATTATCATTATCAATGATTTTTTTACTTGAACTTGAGGTTCGCCGTTGCGTCTCCGATAGTCTCGGCCGATGTGAGCTGCTGCTGCCTTTCATGCCGTATAAGCTCGACGAACTCGGTATGGGACTTAGCGTTAGCACTCGATCGCTGAAAAAAATGTAGATTTTCGTCAATTACATTGACCAGAAAGGTAAATTTAGGGGCAGTTGACTTCATAAAGTGTACATGCACCCAGAAACAAGAAGTTTAATCAAACCTTGAACAAATAATGTCGAGGTTACCGTGGATGCATATCATGCATAGGGTAAACAATCAATCGATACTCACGGAATAGTATACTTCCCGAGCACCGAGTCGCAGCTACTGACGCCACTAGTGCTCGATTCGCTGGTATTCCTGACCCTCCCTTCATGAGCATGCTCCAACGAGTTCATCCTGCCCAACACCAGTCTATGCTCATTCGGCATCCGATGCGGCCGTTCATACGAGAAATCTCTCAAAATATCCACCGTTCTCGATTCGGTCATGAGCGTTCGACTGTGCGAGCTCGAAGCGCCTTGGGACGGCAGCGTATGAGACTTTCTCTTATCGGGTTCTTTGATTCCTTTATCTACCACGTCTTGGCTGAGTTCGCCGATTTTGGTCGGCAGTTTGGTGAGGTCCGCGTGCAGGCTGTCGGCGGCGCTGTGGTCGGTGTGGTCGGTGTGGTCCGTGTGGTCGGAGTGCTCGCCGGCCTCCGCGTCGCCCTGCAGCCTGCGCTCGGGAGACGCGATGAAGTTGAGCTTCGAGTCGGGGGCGGCGTAGATCTCGTCCGGGATGATCGGGAACTGGTCGTGTCGAGTGTGTCTCACGCAAAACCAACCTGTCAAATAGAACCGGTTAGTGATTAAGGGATATAGATAGACGCAGGCTGTATTTTTTTGTTCGGGCATCATACATGTCATTATTTTTCTTCAAGATATTGGCATCGATGACAATTATTTAATTATACATCTACTCTACACTTTAACTACGGATTGATACCGACTACATTAAGGAGATGTGGCTCAGAGTTGCAAGGCGGTGTTGTCGACGACTTAATTGTGTTATAAATCTATGCTTTTAGTCTAACAAAGTTACCTAGATCTGAAAGCACGTTCGCTCCTTCATAAGTGCTCCCAATCAAGCTCAGCACGTAGAAGGCGGTGGCGCGCACGGAATACACCGCGCAGGTCTTCGCTAGAGCTATGACGCGGGCCGGCACCGACTCCTCAGCGGCGCCGGTCACACCGAGCAGTTGCTGGAGCCCCAGAGGATGCAAGGCGGTGTTGCCGACGGCCCAGAGCGCGGCTTTTGTGTCCATTATCTCTTGCTCGGTGGCGCATGTTTTGCGTTGTAGTACCTGTGAGGATTGCGATTTTAGAATTGCTCTAAGGTTAGTTGAAATAGGGATGATGAATGATACTAAATTCTACAAGATACTGTAGTTATATGAATTAAAATAATTCAATATGTCATTAAATGAAAACGATCAAAACATACAATGGACTTTAAAATATGAGACTTCAAATAACGCCTAGGTTGATGTTTTTTTTTTACCAAAAAAATTCAACAAAACAGTAATTGTATCACAACCATGCCATTAAACGCACTTTTCACGGTCAATATACCGAATTTGTTGTATTTTCATATAGCGGTCATAGGTCGATGACGTGACGGTTTAACCGCCATTTCTATGGAGCTTTTTCAATTAGTACCATACAGACATTTGATCCTAATAAATATGACATCGTTAAAGAAAAAAATCAACATGACTACTATGGCTAACTTGTCTGTTGAAAGTTCATACCGTGAAGGCAGGGTGACCGGCAGCAGTTACGATGAGCTCATACCACAGACAACCCCCACTAGACGGAGCATGTAAGGCGACCCGCGCGCACCAAAGATATGGTACGGCAGAACATTAAAGTATGAACACGGCGGCCACCGTTTAGTTGCGTCCTTGTTTATGATCCATGCGTACGTCAACGAAAAAAGAAATTAAATAAATAACATGGTAAATTGTAGTGTTAAGTGGTGTAGAGATACCTCATAAACATGGACGCAACTAAACGGTGGCCGCCGTGTTGATACTTTAATGTTCTGCCGTACCATATCGTTGGTGCGCGCGGGTCGCCTTACATGTGCCTTACATGCTCCGTCTAGTGGGGGTGGTCTGTGGCTCATACCTTGACGATAGACGGTAGGGCGCCGGGCAGCAGTGTCCGCGCCAGTTGCGGCGCGCGCGCCAACGCGTGCAGCGCGTGCGGCGGGGGACGGGCAGCAGTTACGACGAGCTCATACCTTGACGATAGACGGTAGGGCGCCGGGCAGCAGTGTCCGCGCTAGTTGCGGCGCGCGCGCAACCGCGTGCAGCGCGTGCGGCGGGGGACGGGCAGCAGTTACGACGAGCTCATACCTTGACGATAGACGGTAGGGCGCCGGGCAGCAGTGTCCGCGCCAGTTGCGGCGCGCGCGCCAACGCGTGCAGCGCGTGCGGCGGGGGACGGGCAGCAGTTACGACGAGCTCATACCTTGACGATAGACGGTAGGGCGCCGGGCAGCAGTGTCCGCGCTAGTTGCGGCGCGCGCGCAACCGCGTGCAGCGCGTGCGGCGGGGGACGGGCAGCAGTTACGACGAGCTCATACCTTGACGATAGACGGTAGGGCGCCGGGCAGCAGTGTCCGCGCTAGTTGCGGCGCGCGCGCAACCGCGTGCAGAGCGTGCGGCGGGGGACGGGCAGCAGTTACGACGAGCTCATACCTTGACGATAGACGGGAGGGCGCCGGGCAGCAGTGTCCGCGCCAGTAGCGGCGCGCGCGCCAACGCGTGCAGCGCGTGCGGCGGGGGCCGGGCAGCAGTTACGACGAGCTCATACCTTGACGATAGACGGTAGGGCGCCGGGCAGCAGTGTCCGCGCTAGTTGCGGCGCGCGCGCAACCGCGTGCAGCGCGTGCGGCGGGGGACGGGCAGCAGTTACGACGAGCTCATACCTTGACGATAGACGGTAGGGCGCCGGGCAGCAGTGTCCGCGCTAGTTGCGGCGCGCGCGCAACCGCGTGCAGCGCGTGCGGCGGGGGACGGGCAGCAGTTACGACGAGCTCATACCTTGACGATAGACGGGAGGGCGCCGGGCAGCAGTGTCCGCGCCAGTAGCGGCGCGCGCGCCAACGCGTGCAGCGCGTGCGGCGGGGGACGGGCAGCAGTTACGACGAGCTCATACCTTGACGATAGACGGTAGGGCGCCGGGCAGCAGTGTCCGCGCTAGTTGCGGCGCGCGCGCAACCGCGTGCAGCGCGTGCGGCGGGGGACGGGCAGCAGTTACGACGAGCTCATACCTTGACGATAGACGGTAGGGCGCCGGGCAGCAGTGTCCGCGCTAGTTGCGGCGCGCGCGCAACCGCGTGCAGAGCGTGCGGCGGGGGACGGGCAGCAGTTACGACGAGCTCATACCTTGACGATAGACGGGAGGGCGCCGGGCAGCAGTGTCCGCGCCAGTAGCGGCGCGCGCGCCACCGCGTGCAGCGCGTGCGGCGGGGGACGGGCAGCAGTTACGACGAGCTCATACCTTGACGATAGACGGGAGGGCGCCGGGCAGCAGTGTCCGCGCCAGTAGCGGCGCGCGCGCCACCGCGTGCAGCGCGTGCGGCGGGGGACGGGCAGCAGTTACGACGAGCTCATACCTTGACGATAGACGGGAGGGCGCCGGGCAGCAGTGTCCGCGCCAGTAGCGGCGCGCGCGCCACCGCGTGCAGCGCGTGCGGCGGGGGACGGGCAGCAGTTACGACGAGCTCATACCTTGACGATAGACGGGAGGGCGCCGGGCAGCAGTGTCCGCGCCAGTAGCGGCGCGCGCGCCACCGCGTGCAGCGCGTGCGGCGGGGGACGGGCAGCAGTTACGACGAGCTCATACCTTGACGATAGACGGGAGGGCGCCGGGCAGCAGTGTCCGCGCCAGTAGCGGCGCGCGCGCCACCGCGTGCAGCGCGTGCGGCGGGGGACGGGCAGCAGTTACGACGAGCTCATACCTTGACGATAGACGGGAGGGCGCCGGGCAGCAGTGTCCGCGCCAGTAGCGGCGCGCGCGCCACCGCGTGCAGCGCGTGCGGCGGGGGACGGGCAGCAGTTACGACGAGCTCATACCTTGACGATAGACGGGAGGGCGCCGGGCAGCAGTGTCCGCGCCAGTAGCGGCGCGCGCGCCACCGCGTGCAGCGCGTGCGGCGGGGGACGGGCAGCAGTTACGACGAGCTCATACCTTGACGATAGACGGGAGGGCGCCGGGCAGCAGTGTCCGCGCCAGTAGCGGCGCGCGCGCCACCGCGTGCAGCGCGTGCGGCGGGGGACGGGCAGCAGTTACGACGAGCTCATACCTTGACGATAGACGGGAGGGCGCCGGGCAGCAGTGTCCGCGCCAGTAGCGGCGCGCGCGCCACCGCGTGCAGCGCGTGCGGCGGGGGACGGGCAGCAGTTACGACGAGCTCATACCTTGACGATAGACGGGAGGGCGCCGGGCAGCAGTGTCCGCGCCAGTAGCGGCGCGCGCGCCACCGCGTGCAGCGCGTGCGGCGGGGGACGGGCAGCAGTTACGACGAGCTCATACCTTGACGATAGACGGGAGGGCGCCGGGCAGCAGTGTCCGCGCCAGTAGCGGCGCGCGCGCCACCGCGTGCAGCGCGTGCGGCGGGGGACGGGCAGCAGTTACGACGAGCTCATACCTTGACGATAGACGGGAGGGCGCCGGGCAGCAGTGTCCGCGCCAGTAGCGGCGCGCGCGCCACCGCGTGCAGCGCGTGCGGCGGGGGACGGGCAGCAGTTACGACGAGCTCATACCTTGACGATAGACGGTAGGGCGCCGGGCAGCAGTGTCCGCGCTAGTTGCGGCGCGCGCGCAACCGCGTGCAGAGCGTGCGGCGGGGGACGGGCAGCAGTTACGACGAGCTCATACCTTGACGATAGACGGGAGGGCGCCGGGCAGCAGTGTCCGCGCCAGTAGCGGCGCGCGCGCCACCGCGTGCAGCGCGTGCGGCGGGGGACGGGCAGCAGTTACGACGAGCTCATACCTTGACGATAGACGGGAGGGCGCCGGGCAGCAGTGTCCGCGCCAGTAGCGGCGCGCGCGCCACCGCGTGCAGCGCGTGCGGCGGGGGACGGGCAGCAGTTACGACGAGCTCATACCTTGACGATAGACGGGAGGGCGCCGGGCAGCAGTGTCCGCGCCAGTAGCGGCGCGCGCGCCACCGCGTGCAGCGCGTGCGGCGGGGGACGGGCAGCAGTTACGACGAGCTCATACCTTGACGATAGACGGGAGGGCGCCGGGCAGCAGTGTCCGCGCCAGTAGCGGCGCGCGCGCCACCGCGTGCAGCGCGTGCGGCGGGGGACGGGCAGCAGTTACGACGAGCTCATACCTTGACGATAGACGGGAGGGCGCCGGGCAGCAGTGTCCGCGCCAGTAGCGGCGCGCGCGCCACCGCGTGCAGCGCGTGCGGCGGGGGACGGGCAGCAGTTACGACGAGCTCATACCTTGACGATAGACGGGAGGGCGCCGGGCAGCAGTGTCCGCGCCAGTAGCGGCGCGCGCGCCACCGCGTGCAGCGCGTGCGGCGGGGGACGGGCAGCAGTTACGACGAGCTCATACCTTGACGATAGACGGGAGGGCGCCGGGCAGCAGTGTCCGCGCCAGTAGCGGCGCGCGCACCACCGCGTGCAGCGCGTGCGGCGGGGGACGGGCAGCAGTTACGACGAGCTCATACCTTGACGATAGACGGGAGGGCGCCGGGCAGCAGTGTCCGCGCCAGTAGCGGCGCGCGCGCCACCGCGTGCAGCGCGTGCGGCGGGGGACGGGCAGCAGTTACGACGAGCTCATACCTTGACGATAGACGGGAGGGCGCCGGGCAGCAGTGTCCGCGCCAGTAGCGGCGCGCGCGCCACCGCGTGCAGCGCGTGCGGCGGGGGACGGGCAGCAGTTACGACGAGCTCATACCTTGACGATAGACGGGAGGGCGCCGGGCAGCAGTGTCCGCGCCAGTAGCGGCGCGCGCGCCACCGCGTGCAGCGCGTGCGGCGGGGGACGGGCAGCAGTTACGACGAGCTCATACCTTGACGATAGACGGGAGGGCGCCGGGCAGCAGTGTCCGCGCCAGTAGCGGCGCGCGCGCCACCGCGTGCAGCGCGTGCGGCGGGGGACGGGCAGCAGTTACGACGAGCTCATACCTTGACGATAGACGGGAGGGCGCCGGGCAGCAGTGTCCGCGCCAGTAGCGGCGCGCGCGCCACCGCGTGCAGCGCGTGCGGCGGGGGACGGGCAGCAGTTACGACGAGCTCATACCTTGACGATAGACGGGAGGGCGCCGGGCAGCAGTGTCCGCGCCAGTAGCGGCGCGCGCGCCACCGCGTGCAGCGCGTGCGGCGGGGGACGGGCAGCAGTTACGACGAGCTCATACCTTGACGATAGACGGGAGGGCGCCGGGCAGCAGTGTCCGCGCCAGTAGCGGCGCGCGCGCCACCGCGTGCAGCGCGTGCGGCGGGGGACGGGCAGCAGTTACGACGAGCTCATACCTTGACGATAGACGGGAGGGCGCCGGGCAGCAGTGTCCGCGCCAGTAGCGGCGCGCGCGCCACCGCGTGCAGCGCGTGCGGCGGGGGCCGCGCCGCGCGCCGCGCCCGGGAGCGCGCGCCGCCGCTGCCCTCGCACAGGGCTAGGGCCTCGTGGATCGCCGCCTCCACCAGTCTCACGTATCTGTGAGTAAAGATTGGTAAAGGTAGATTTAGGCTAGGACACTTTAGGTACATATTCAGTGAAATAAAACTATCCCTTTGAACAATACACGGATATTACTTTTTTAATAAGTTTCTGTCAAAAATGACATTTTAGTGGCAAGCTTTTATAGCTGACTGTACTTTTCTTTGGATATCCATCAAATGCTCACTGAGACGATTTTAAAGAGCCCAAGCTCGGTAGGATTGCTTTTTCTATTATAGAGACTCTATTGCCACCTTCCGGCTTCATCATCAGATCAGCCCCATGGTACCATATTATTGTATTGTCATCAAAGTTAAGTAAGTATGCAAAATTTCAGCTCAATCGGTTGACGATATCTGCTTCAAAATTGAGTTGCAAGATTTCACCCGAACAAACATACTTTAAACATACCATGCAAGTTACATAAAAGCTTTAAAAAACAATACAACTTTTTTTTATTTGCAGCCCATGATGTGCTCGAAAGGGGGTTTTTAAGCAGCTAAACTGTGCGTAAAGTACCACATTTTCGCTTAATTTCTGACTTGTATCGATAGTCTCATTTAAATTTCAATGAAAATGACACTCGTCCAAAATCACCTACTTTACACACTTGTATCATTAATTCGGTCTGATAACAATACTAGATGAAAATATTTTTATACCTGTAGTTATAGTTCTTGACCCAAAAATCCAGATGTTTTTTGATAAACGTTTTTATCTTTAAATCGGGAGCTTGTGATGCCGCTGCGATCTCCAACCCGAGCCAGATGACGTAGCCTCTGTCCCCCGCCACAGAAAGATCCAAGCTTGCAGGTTCCGTGGTCTTGTCAAAACGGCAGTTGTGGCCTAGTAGGTCTTTCTGGAGCACTAGCTTGTCCAATAAGGCCTGTCAAAAAGATAATAAAATAGTCATAGACAGCAGTTATTCTCTTATCTATGATTGACCAAGTATTACGAATAATTAACCAATCAACGTGACGATATGGCTAAGAGATCCAAGTTTTTTGACTTGCTGTTTGGAATCGTAACAATACGAATCCACTTATTACTATGAAAATATTTAATCGTTAAAGTGTGTGAGTATCATTGATTACAACTAGGTATACTTTAGTTATAATTCACAAATTAAAGGTGCGATCAAACCGCTGCTCATAACCGCTGCTCTATTCTATTCTAACAGCAGCGAAGCAATTTGGAGTTTTTGGTAAAAACGGTATTTATTGGTAATTATCACGTCACTGCTTAAGTGCTTAAACGCGCCGTTACCGTTTTTTGAGCAGCGGTGTGGTCGAGCCTTTGAGGACACGAGTAAGAAAAGTAAATTTATGCTGCGATACTCACAGGTACACTGTAGGCTTCTTCCAACGCTAACACGGCACAATTGACCACCGACTTAGACTCGTCCTTAACTTGGGCTATGAGCATCTGCAGCAACCAAGTATCCATATCCACACCACTAGTCTCTTCCTCCCTTTGTGACGACTTCAAATGATCCTGAACGAAATTCTTCTTTAACTTCGCTCTTCTTCGCAATAATTCCTTGGATTTCTGGGAAGCTCTCAGTAGAACGTTCAGGAATTGAGTGGCGTATAGTCTTGAGGCCAGAATGTTGCAGGTTAGGGTTTTGGCTAGTATGTCGCGCGGATAGGAGTCGAGCGTGTAGTCGAGACTGGATATGACAAGCTTTACGTAGCAACTGTGATGTGTCTTTGTTGATAGTTCCAGGAGACTGAAATTATGTTCGTTGTCGTTATACAATTACAATAACCATGTGTGCTAATACTACATTACAAACCTAGGGCGGTGAAGTCATGAATGTCCCAGATCGCAGGTGTTTGTCATAAATATGCGATCTGGGGCTATGCGAATTACCGCCCGTGGTTTGTCTAAAGTTTTACGTGTTGCCTTGGCCGGGAAGTGAGATTTGCTCGTCGCGTAGCGGGCAGAAAATTCCACTTACGGCCTAGGATGACGTAAAAGATATAATTTCTCAAATAATAATGTGATTAAACTTGCTATTAGTTTAACTCAGATGATGTGGTCAGAACGAGAACACTTTATAGCGATTACAAAAATTAAATAATAAAGTTACCTTTTAATCATAAAGCGGGCAGAAGAACAAGTGAAAAGTCAGACATGAACATAACACAATGACCTAACATGAACCTTATAGCCCTAGGAGGGCTAATTTTTCAAAATCTTCAAATTATTAAAAGAATAAGAATATACGAGTATATCCGCTGTTATTGGGATGCCAGGAGAAATG
Organism: Apotomis capreana; assembly: GCA_947623375.1. Classification (NCBI taxonomy): domain Eukaryota; kingdom Metazoa; phylum Arthropoda; class Insecta; order Lepidoptera; family Tortricidae; genus Apotomis; species Apotomis capreana. The sequence continues at coordinate 21,572,505 of OX392502.1, read as the reverse complement.
CGCCTTGAAAATTGTTTTTAAAGAAACATATATCTTTTCTCTCTTCTTCTTGCTGTTGCCAAGAGTACCGGACGCTCATCGTTGTAAATGATTATTTCGGATATTCATAACACGGCGGCATGACCACTCTGGCAAAATAAATGATCGACCACACCGCTGCTCAAAAAACTGACGGTGCGTTTACACCGCAATGTGTCGTATCAGTACTGCTTTAAACCCACTTCTTTTCCTTCACATCTAAGTATTTAAGCTACAATAAGATTATTGTAATATAAATGAATATGTACTTCAATTAAATAATGTAAAGGCTTTCCTATTGCCTGAAACACAGGGGGAACCCTAGTTCAGGTTATACAATTTATGAATTTATTTGTTTTTTAAGTATAGAATTAAACCGTTACCTCTTTGTACATTATGTTTTTTCAATAAATGTATTTGTACATCGCAGCTCAAAAGGCGAGGCCGCACTGTAAACGCGGTATGAAATGTATAAAAATTGGGTTAAGGGTCGATTATTTTTCTTACTTTTGACTGCGTAAGCGGTTTGGAAAGCGTGCGTTTAATCGGTACGGATACGAAACGTTGTCGCGTTAACGCACCGTCACCGATTTTTGAGCGGTGTGGTCGATCATAAAAGGTGAATACTGATACCGACTCACTTCTCATACAACTGCGTCTGCTCGAGCAGGTTCAGACCAGTCTGCGAATGGCACAGCTGCCCGATGAACAGGAAGTACATCTGACACATGGTGTTGCTCATGTGCTGGGGGCTGAACAGGCACTCGTGCGCGCGGCGGCCGGTCTCGATGGCTTCCACTTGGCGGCTCACGTCCCAGAACAGCTCTTTCAGCAGTCTTTGAGAGTCAGCCTGGGAACGAGGGAATAGTATTCTGAAGCGTGTATTAAAACATAACATTTATGAAATAAAATACTAAGGTCTGTAATTCAAAATTCTGAAATATATAATAGACATTTATTTATTGTCTATAATCAGTGACCGGAAAATATATAGACATCGCTCTCAGTACAAAATTGGCTTCCAAAAACGGTCCCACCATTTGACTGACAACTATCCCCTCTACAAGAATTTGTCCTGCCAACAGTTTTAAATATTAGCTTATACGAAGTCATCCCTCCTCTTAGAAGTAGTTGTGATTGGTTAGTTAAAGTTTTCATTGGCTAAAATAGACTTGTAAGTGTCAAAGTACATGCGCGGCGCACGAAAAAGGTTAGTTATTAAACCTAATATGGATGCAGTAATCGAAAGGTCTAACAGCGTATTTTTTGTGAAAACTATTGAATGCAACTTTACTATCGCAAAATCTCAAATCAAAATAAATTTTGATTTTATATTTTATAATTTATTTTCAATTTTTTTTTAAGACTAAACAAATGTTAAATGACTGACGAGACAATATAGCACACATACCGTATAAATTGGTACCACATTACGTTTTAGTTGGATGAATCCGGCATTGGTTTGATAATAATCGTCATCATTAAAATCATAGGCGTATTTAGGGGGGTGGCCGCGTGGGCCGTGCCCACCCCAGTATGGTCTAGTGCCCACCCCAGGATTTTGGGTTACCGATAGAAATTCATGGCTTAATCTCAAAGGCCATGCCATATCGTATCATGGCCAGTACGGTACGAAAAAACATAAATTTACTGAATTTAATTTACACACGGATTCCTTAGAGTCCAAATTGATAACTTTTAACATAAACTCATTTAACCTCCTGACGACCAGCAATCATAATTTGTCAATTTAATTTTAGCCTTATGACAAATAGTTGACAGTTAACTATTAATTGTACTATACTATGTGTAGGACACTGGAACTCAGGAGGTTAAACCCATTTTGAGCACTTTCATCAAAATGCCCATTAATCGGACACTATAATCGGTACAACACCTTTAGTAAAGACCGTCAGATATATTGTTATAACATTTTTCAATTTTAGCAGATTATAGGTGTAATCCTTTGAGTATTTATAATGACAGGAGATGCCATGGACGGGCGACCCCCTCCGGCAAAATAACTGGTCAACTGGTCAAGCACGTTATATAAAACTACTTGAAGTCGCTTCACCGCCATTTTGCATTGATCTGTGTCGCGTGACACTTCCCTCTAAAAATGGTGAATTGTGCAGATATTTTCTTGTAAAAGGCGATCTGACAGCTCAAATACGTAACAAGATCGCGTTTCCTATCACAGGTAAGTATTTTTACGAAGTATTAAATGTGTATTAAAGTACAATCTCCATTTAAAGAAAAAAACTGTTGCGATACGTAAACGACAGAAAAATGTAGATATAAAACGGTGGTACAGGGGCGAGGGATGTGACAAAGTCAAACAAACCGCGACTCAACATTTGAATGAATCATTCATTCATTCGATCACTGCAGTTCGTTTAATAGTTAGTGTATTATTAGATACTTGCGACCCTCCCGGCTTCGCACGGGTGCAAAACTGATAAATTATGCATGTATTATACATATTATAAACCTTCCACTTGAATCACTCCATCTATTAAGAAAAACTGCATCAAAATCCGTTGCGTAGTTCTAAAGATCTAAGCATACATAGGGACAGACAGACAAACAGGCAGACAGCAAGAAGCGACTGTTTTATACTATGTAGTGATTGAATTTAATAATAGGTATAGATGTATGTTATTTTTAAATCTTGTAAGGTGAATTAGAAATATTACATTTCTCTAGACATACGATGTTGAAATTTAATATGAAAATGAAAATAATTGTTTGCTAAAAGTATATCTAGGTAAAAGGAACATTTAATGCTGGGCTATGAGTATATGCGTTATACATATACTATTATTTATAGACTTTATTTCATATTCTTTCCATCTTCCCTGCTGCCTCCTTATTTCCGTATTCTTCTTTTCTTTTATAGAATGCGAAATGAGGATATGCCGCAGAAGACCCAAGGTAACCGGCATAGCTCACAGGACTGCACGATTGAAGTGGCAATGAGCAAGCCATCTAGCCCGGAGAATCGATGGCTGTTAGGTCAGCAAAGTGCTAGAGTGGCGACCACGTATAGGAAAGCGCAGCGTAGCGAGGGTTGTGACGATTCTTGGGGAGGCCTATGTTCAGCAGTGGACGTCTGTGGCTGATAGATAGATGAATATATTTACTTAATTATAACTTTTTTATTTTATTTTATATGTGGTAATTCTAATTAAATTAATAACAATTTATTTTATTGTTTTCTCTTTACTCATTATTTACTCATATCTTTAAATCACTTTATATGTGGTTTCATATAATCACCTTTATTTTTAGATGGGCGTACGTTCTTTTCCTGAAGGTTATATTCACTGACCTCTAATTTAGAATTTAGAGGCTCTAAACTACAAGCACGTTGGACTAAATATTCCATAGGGAATGACAGTTGTTTTTAGTGCCCATTCAAAGCATCCTGCGTGAACGTCTACTAAAATTGTCATTTCAGGCAAACGGTTCTTTGATCTGTGGCGATCTGTGAATCTCTAATATTAGATCCATGGACGCTCACACAACTTGCACATAGCTATCAGCTCCAAAATGGCGAAAATGAAGTGGTTTCATTTTAGCAACGACAATATGAAGTCGAGTGTACTTGTTTTAGAAGTCCGTGATTGTTTAAGCCCGAAACAACCGCAGGCGACAGTTTTATTTCACAGTTAAGTTATGCGAAAGTGATAAGGACACAATAAATATAGACAGATATACATAGAAACAAATATATTTATTGGATAACATCTTCAATATACAGAATTTACAGTTTTCAAATTTCACAATAAATAGTACCTATGTGTTCATATGTGTCCCATCACTATGTTTTTCTTATGTATGCTGCACAGTTACGTGAAAACAGTATCTGTGTGCATGTCATTTTTGATGTGTTGAATTTTGCTGTAGTGTGCGTTTATCGCAACAGCAAAATTTGTGTCTGTTGAGTTATTCGTCTTTTGGTGGTGTGCTGTACGTGTTTACCTCACCCCCCGCTAAAATTGGCGAAAAAATTTGTTCGAAGAGTTTACGTTATGACATCTCCATTTGTCTATGCTCTAAGGTGTAATCTTAATACCTGTACGTACCTTAAAAGGTAATGCATACCTAATACCATCCCCATACAAATGTCTTCTAAAAATTTTTTATATTTTAATAATTCAAAGAACTTTTTAGCCTTTAGCTACACCAAACAATGAATGCCGTGTTTTTTATTATTATTGCTGGAGTGGTTTTGACACCATTTCACTGCACATGAAGGCATTTTGAATGAAATGCAGATATGTTAATTTTATACAACCTGACATGTTCTGCATCTGCAATCGACAGACGGCATCGTATTAAAACTGACAATTTGGCCTTGGTACAAATGAATCGTTCTAGGTACACTTCACGTGGGGTCATTTTTGAGCTCTAATGAGACTTCTATGTTTAATATGCGTTCACTGTCTATAATAGATTTAATGTGTATAATAGATTAAACGTTCCTGCATTGCTTAAAACCAAAAAATACAGGTCTTACCAAATGATATGAAAGACACCATTCATTCCATATTATTATATCTACCGTAAAGCATCACAATTTACACTATTTACAGAAAAAAATTACAATGAGAAAAACTGTGTAGTATCAATATAGATCAAAATTGATACTACACAGTTTTTCTCATTGTAATTTTTTTCTGTAAATAGTTCATCAGTTTGTGTAATGGTGACCTCGCGGTGGATCGATACTGTTGTGAAATTACATCTCTGATTTTGGTCGCTGCCAAGTAATGTAGGTCCTTACCTATAATATCTGAACTTGTTATAAGAATTTAACAAGATGGGTGTAGATAAATGTACTTACATCATTATGCTTAAGCAGGTGCCTTATGAGCTGGCAACCAGCGCGAGTCGCAGAGTGTCCAGTAGAGGTGGTGGACAGGTCCGTGTGCGAGTACTTGTTGGACGAGGGCTTCAGGTAGCTGACGATGCGCGCCACCCACGCCTTGTGGCCGCTGTCGCACAGGTTCAGGAGAGGCGCCGTGTCGGTTTCCTAAAATATTGAAGATGTACATCATTGACAGTGTTTAGTAAAAAATCACATTGTTTGAGTTTCCATTTGTTGGATCCACGAAATTTGTTGGATCTTTATATAATTTTTTTTGACAAAAAATAGAACCGTCTTCAGTAAAACTAAAAAGCCAAAAATAACCTGTTCAAGTACAGATTACATTTGACTCACCCTTTGAAGTCGATCCCAAACCACTGTTATTACATTTATATATTTTAGTTTACGTGAGGTTTGGCCCCGACTTCAAAGGGTGAGTCAAATGTAATTTGTACTTGAACAGGTTATTTTTGGCTTTTTAGTTTTACTGAAGTCGGTTCTTTTTTTTTTTTTTGCTTTTTAGTGATTCATATAAAATACTTATCGCGGGGTGATCAGGCAGGTCTTGAAGGCATGCATCTCGTTTGATTTATCTCCTAACTTCTAACCGTTAAGGTTGTACCTTCCACCATCAGCTCAGCATTGGAAGATGATGACTACCATATGCAAATACTTAAATAGTTTTAGAAAATATATGAAAAATATTATGAGTGCCTATAAAATTTCAGGAATTCCTTCGATTCCTCATGGATCTCGTCATCCGATCTTCACCAAAATATTATGGTATCAACCTTGAGAAGTCTATTCATGAACCTAAAAAGAATTTTCCAAATCGACTCATAAATGACGGAGTTCTGAGGTATCAAACATAAAAAAAAAACAAACGAACTGAGAACCCCCTCCTTTTTTTGAAGTCGGTTAAAAATAACGTCGTCGCTATTTCCCTGGTAAGTACATACACCCACATGTCAATGTATACAATAAAGCCGGAGCCCCACTGCTGCGCCCGGTCGAGCTACACACGTGGGTACAAAAACGCTTTGTATGAAAATGTAGGTAGACACTTCCAGCACAGCACAGTTGTGCACGAGCACGCTGCGCACGAAATGACGTCACTGATACCAATATTATAACAATGGACCCACGCGGGCGGCGTGTATAGCGTGTCCGTGCGTGCGTCCGGCCTAAGACGCTTAACAAGCATTTTTTTGAGCGCCGGCGTCGTCAGTGTCTTGTCAGCGCCAGCGCAGCGTGGCTGCGGCGGATAGTGCACAACGGAATCCCATCAACTATACTCACGGCAGGGACGCTATGTGGGCTATTGCAGGTTGATCCTACATCAAGTTGCGTTCGCCCTGCATCGTCATCCTTTTTCATATAAAAGACAAATATATTTATTACCTTCAAAATACACCTGATAATTTCCCAATTCCACGTGTTGCCATCTTTATTCTGCATCACCAGCGAAGCCCGAATCAAATTGTCACTATCACGTTCGAACAGATTAAAAAACTTAGCCGATTTAGTCACTTTGCTGACCGCGGCCCCGGTCCGAGAACTGACACTTTTGCTTTTCACTAACACACCGTAGTTCCTGTTGGCCACTTCGGCGCGCGAGCCGACGCTGTGCCGCTGCTTCGGCTCGCTCTCGTTGTCCGAATCGTTTAGGAACTCTATACTATTATCCTTGTACAGGCCTAAGCTTTTAGGCTTGGCCATGTTCGCGTTGTCGATCTCCTTTTTGCTCTTCGAGGTTTCTTCGGGCTTGTGTCTGTAGGCGCCGCTGCAGTACTGAATGATGTGGTCGAGGAACAAGGAGTGTGTGGCCGGGCGCGCCTCGTGTATGGCGTGCAGCCGGCGCAGCGCGGCCACGGCGGCCAGCGCCTGCGGCCGCCCGCCCGCCGCCTGCGCCATCAGCAGCGGCAGCGCCGGCGTTATACTGCATATTTGAGGAGGCAGCAGGAGGTGGATTAAATGCAGGAGTTGACCTAGCAGCACGGTCGCGCGGACGGATATGAACGTGTCGCTCGTCACTATCACTTCAGTCAAGCCGTCGAGTAAACCGGCCTGAAAACAAAGGGATTTTTACAAAATGGCAGATTTAGGAAATGAAATGAAATAATTTATTCAGTAAGTAGGCCACAGGGGCACTTTTACAAGTCAGATTGTGAATCCACCGGCATTTCGCAAGAGGAGACCGCTGTTGAGAAGAAAGCCGAAAGAAACTCAACAGGAAGTCATTTTTTCGTAAATAATACTTAAAACAATTACATAATACATTTGTGTTATAACTAATTACACTGGTACACGTAAAGGAGATGTATAGATACTCCAAATCAATGTTAATTAGGAACATTAAAATGAAAATTTAACGATAAATTAAAAATATTAAATATACCCAGAGATGTATAAAGTCTCTGGGTGTCACAACATGCAACAAAATATAATTACTTAATTAATTGAATTCCATAGATGTATAAGGTCTCTAGGCGTCAACGTGAATAATTTACAATAGAAAATAATTATTAAACCTAAATTTCTTTGAGATGTATATGGTCTCTAGGCGTCATAACACGCAATAAAATATTTTAAAATTATTTAAATTCCTCAGAGATGTATAAAGTCTCTGAGTGTCATACTATACTAAGCTGTTTCTTAGAGATGTACACAGTCTCTAAGAGTTCAAAAAGTTAAAATCAACATTGAATAACTTCAATCGAGTACAGGATGAAATTTCTCACGTTTGCTTAATTTAACACTAGTATTCGGTTGCTACATATTTAATTTGGCCCTTGCTAGCATGAACAGACCGGACCCCACAAACGGGGCTAACAGAGCCACTCTAGTCTAGCAATTAGCAGCAAAGCTTGTCTCAGCTCTCCGTTAATTTGATATTACGAATAGTTTGTAGTGTTAACTTACCTCTAAGAAGCACTGAAGTAGCAGTGCGAGATGTATCTCCGTAATATCGGAGCCGGTCGCGCTGAGGTGAGGTAGTATGGCGGCGCCCTCGGCGGCCACGAACCCTTCGTTAAGCCGCCATGAGTCCTGAAAATGTATTACACAATTAGGTTATTTGTAGCTACCATAACTGGACCGCTCCCACGATTTCTCCCGCATTGTACTACGTGTTAAGAGACACCTTTTATTTTTCGCGTGACAAAGAGTACCGGGACACAACTGTGCTTGAAGAGTAGCAAGTTTTCTACTGTCTAACTATTAGTCTCGTTGTTAAAATACTTAAACGGGTTTACTCACGGCCAATCGAACACGAAATCGAATCGATGTTCGATTGGCCGCCGCCGCGACTGGTCGTCTCTCCTGATGATGAATCGCGTACCGATTCGAAACATGTCGAGCGTTATTCGACTTCTACGACGTGAGTAAACCCGTTTAAGTATTTTAATATGTCTGAGACTCACGATAGTTTTCTATGTAAAATAGTCTCGTTGTTGTTTTGAGTTTGAGTACATTTGACGCATTAAAGACAAAAGTAAACAATTAAAAAAAATACTCACTTGAAAGTCGGACGGATCTATAGCATCTAACGCCACAGAGATCTCATCTGTCCATTCAGGTTGAGGTAGCCCGACTAATTCGTAGAGCAGATCAAGTATCGCTTTCTGTAAACAAAACAATTGAATAGTATTAATTATTCATAAGCGATCCTGGAGTTCCCGTTAGCATTGGTAATGTTAAACGCAAAGACCTAGAATAGATAACAGGATGAAAACGGAAAGCTTGGTGTTTTGATCTTAGCGAAAGCAGCGCGTAACCGCGAGGGCACGACGAACGCGGGCGATCGAGATAGCGATCAGTTTATGCAACCAATGCGGCGCTTAAAAAGTAAACTTAACTTTTCAAGCGCTGCATTGTTGTAATCTAAACACAAATCCAATCACAATACTAATACAATACTAAAGCACAATCCGTGCCAATGTGCCTATATATATATATATAAAATGGCCTCAGGTATCAAATCGGCAGTAGCTACTTGTTATTGAGCTGTGTAAACACGGAAAGCGCCAGGAGTAAGCTTACCCGGACTTCCAATCTAGGCAGGTACAAGGCGGATACCATGGCCCGGAGGCCACCTGTGTTACGCGGGTGGCAGAAGTGTAGTAGCCCCGGCCAACTGCGCAGCACGCAGAGCAATGCGAGCCGACTGCAAGTGAATCGCATTTCGCGCTCGTCCCTGAAACAAGGGAGTCTCATAGAACACAGTAAGAAGTTTGATAGCTTTCACGCGATGACTTTTTACTTATTCGGGTTACTTTGACGTTACTCGGAGTTGTCGAACGTGAGTAATATAATCGCACATAGCGCTTCATTAAAATCTTACTTGTTGGCGTCGCTCCCTGCCGGACGGAAGTGGAAATCGCAGTACGGAAAGCTGAGGCATGTGAGGTCTATCCTGGCAGCGTCCCGCGACGCGGGTTCGTTCAGTGTGTGTAAGAGGACTCCGCACAATGCCTCGGCCATGTGCGGCGTCGCGCACTCGGCGAGCGTCCGCGTGACTGCCGTGACGCCGCCGCACGCGATGAATAGGTCCGGGTTTAACACGCCTGTGAATAAAACAATGTTTCGTTATCTTTTTGAATGCCCCAGTCGACATATCACGACATCGGAAAATTGTGCCACTGGCGCCCACGTCTAGGGACGACCAAATTTCAATGTTTCATGTTGATTTTGAAGCGTTTCTTTATTTTTTTTGTTATGGCCTCAAAGGCGTGGTGAATTGCTTTACCGCCTGGCGTTCAAAGGTTAAAGCAAAATATAATAGCCAGACAGATAGAAATACTTGCAGAAAAGTTTACATTGTTTCACTTGATCCTAATTTCTGGCGCAGTCAGTAGGATCTAACTAATAAATAAAAATAAATTTAACTATGTTCTAAGAGTATGACGTAGGGCCTGTTGTGCTGTGTTTAAATGTTGGCCCTTTGTTGTTCCTCACATATGTAAAATTGCAAAACATTTTATAAATAAATGAGTATGAGTATCCCCCTCTACTAGGATCCAAAGCTAATAATACTCCAGTTCTTACATATCTCAGCCAAGGTTGCGATCGCCGGCCTGGAGAGTCGGTCGGGCGAGCCGTCGCCAGCGCCAGCTCGAGCGACCGCTGCGAGACACCTCAGTAAGCCTTCGTCCACGCGTGCGGCACGATGTCTTCTAGGACCCACGGCTCCCACCACTGCAATCACTCTTCGGACTACGCGCAAAGCTTGTGCGCGTTCTTCCTCGTTCCGGAGCATTAAATCCATCGACCTGACAACAAGCATTTCCAATGTAGATATTTACTTCTTCATTTAACGCATTCACTTCCAGGGGGCGTGGCCTAGGAACAAACTTGCACGACAGTGAACGCATATATGCGATGCTGGCAGTGAATGCGTTACGTTTGAATTTTTGGGCCATAAAAGGTTTATTTTCTTCATGGCAATGCCTCAACATATCAACGGAATTTTTTGACATTATTGTAGTTTTAATATTAGCCAGAAAATTAGCATTGGCTACTATTTAACACACAAACATTTTGTGTTTTACGATTTCGGCATTAACCATGACATCTATTTGACCTCGTTAAACGGGTACACACAGTCGAGTTGTGGCTTTCTAACAAATTTTGATGCTAAGCCCAGCATCTCGCATCTCGTGTTAGTAAGCTAAGAAGCTGATATAAAACTAGGGTGAGTCAATAGTCAATGACAACATTGATATGATAGAGACAGGTTATGTTATATTATTTATACTGTATTACAATGACATTCCTATTAACTGGCCCATTACTTATTTATAACAAATGCACTTGTCCTATATAACCAAAAGAATGTTGTGTAAAATCTTAGTATAGTTGTAAATTGTTAATAACTGGTGCCTGGTGAACTGTGTGCTTGTCCGCCCTAGTTTGTTGATTATGTTTGTTGTATTGTATGTAGTATGAGCTAGTGCGTCACGTTGTATTCGTAACAAGTCGATTACTGGATTAGTTGGGCTTAAAACCGTTCATGCGCGAGAAGCTCCAGTAAAACTAGCACTCTTTATACTTTACGTTGAGTTACAGTTATGTGCCTGATATTCTAGAATTGCTTCACAAATCTTTGACGACGCGGTTGTCGCCGCTGGTAGTCCACCTGACTACTGGCGGCGGTCCTGCTTATCTATATATGTATTTTTATATGATGTATATCGTCGTCTAGTACCCATATTATAATTTATACAAACTTTGCTTAGTCTGGGACTAGGTTGATTTGTCTAAGTTTGTACCTTAATAAAAAAAACTCACAAACATATTGAAAAGTTATTAACAGGTACACTTTTTCAAGATTAAGATATGGAGGAAATGGGGTCGCAATAGTAGGTCGCAGGGCAAATATTTGTGTGATGAACTCGAATATTTGTGCTTGGGTCATGGTTGTTCAATATATTTAAGTATATATTTATCTATATAAGTACGTATATCGTCGTCTAGTATCCATAACACAAGCCTTCCTGAGATTAATTTGGGACTAGATCGATTTGTGTGAGGTTGTCCGATATTTATTATTTATTTATTATTTGTTCTATGTATTTAAGTATGTAAATATATGTATCTTATAGTATGTAAATATATGTATCATTGTATTTATGGTAAATTTATTATATAATATACATTTATTCACTTGTATCTTAGATGCTTTCCGAACGATTAATTTTCAACTCTGCACTAGGGCCTGCAAATATTCGAACATTTTAGGTATTCGAATATTCGTTTTTTTTTCGCAGATATTCGAATTATTCGAATACTATTCGAATAGTTCAAATTATTTTTAAAAAGTATTAAAAGTAGCTTTTTTTTTCAATTTTAGTGGTAAAATTAAACGAACAGCAATTCGTGAATACCTAAACATACGGTGACGACGACAATCCAAAGCGAAATCGACGATAAACCCTGTGTCCAAGGCCGCAAGGACGTATGGAAGAGCAAGGAGCAGTACGTGTTGTTCTGCAGGGACCTTACATTATTTATTAAGCTTTCGCAAAAACACTTTAAGAGGATCTCGTTCTCGAGCCATCTGGCTGGGTCAAGGGACAGATACAGAAGGTTTCACTTTGGACACAGGGTTTATCGTTAGTACTTAGATTTAATTTCGGAAAGAAATCTACGGTGCTATCGCCACTAACTCTTTCTGTGACTTTCTGTAGTTCCACCACGTTTAAGCCTTCTGGGGAACTTAGTTTAGGGTTGTCAATGTACAGGAAATGAGCAATGACCTCGCCCCCTCTTCGAAACCGACATTCCAATCCTGAAACCTTCAGAAGAGTAGGCTCAGGGCCAGGCAGAACCACAGAGCCCTGAAATAACTTACTCAATCCCTATCAAATTCTGCGGACCAGGAGAAGAAGACTTATCATTAATTTTCACATGCATACTCGTACATAGTTCTAAAGTTATTTTTATGGATACGAGGGGCGTCTGAAAAGTTCTAAGCCTAAGATAGAAAAAAACAATTTACACAAATGAACTCGTGTTTATTTTTCAATATAGTCTCCTCCTAAATCAATGCATTTTTTACATTTTTTATACAGTGCTTTTAGGCCATTAAAAAAATAATCTTCATTTTGCCCTTCAAAATGCTCCTGTACATCCGCCTTCATCTCTTCGTCACTTCTAAATCGCTTTCCCCTCAACTCTTTCTTCAAATTATTGAATAGAAAATAATCGCTTGGGGCTAGATCTGGGCTGTAGGGTGGGTGGTCAATTTCGTCAAAACCAACTTCCTTCAGAGCACGCCTCGCAACATTAGCGGTGTGAACGGGTGCGTTGTCTTGCAAAAACAAAATGCCTTTCCTTAGTTTACCCCGCCTTTTCTCAACTATGGCTTGTCGCACCAGTCTTATTAGATTTGCATAATAAGTTCCGTTTATCGTAGAGCCTTTTTCTAAATAATCGATTAAAAGAATGCCATCACAATCCCTAAATACCGTAGCCATTAACTTAGAGGCCGACTTTTGCACTTTAAATTTCTTCGGCGGCCTTTCACCCTTTTCAATCCACTGCATCGACTCAGACTTACACTCCGGATCATACTGTCTGATCCATGTTTCATCAACAGTTACTATTCGGGAACAAACTTCATCTAAATCATCTTCGCACAATTCTAAAAACGCCCGAGAAGTTTCCACACGACGTACTTTATCGAAGGCCGTTAGCATTTTCAGCACTGACTTTACTCATGTACAAATGTTCATGTAAAATTTCTCCGACTCTTTCTTTACTAATACCTAAGACCTCAGCTATTTGCCAAACCTTAATTCTTCTATCTTCTAATACCAGCTTTTTGACTTTTGCTACGTTTTCTTCGGTCACTACCGATATTGGCCGCCCTGAGCGGGGGTCGTCTTCGATCGATTCCCGTCCGAGTTTAAATAAGCGACTCCACTTTTTGACTGTGGCATAAGAAGGCCCAGAATCACCGTAAATAATAGCCATTTCCTCAAAAATACACTGCGGTGATTTGTCACTTTTTGTAAGAAATTTAATTACAGCACGGTGCTCAATTTTCGTAATATTCGTTGGTAATTCACACATGATGTACTTTTCCGTTGAATATCTCGAAACAGAATAATAAAAACGTGACATGTTATTTTTTAATAATTTGTTTTTAAATGGCCTTTCTAGTGGCCAGTATCATAAACGCATATATAACCTCGAAATACCTTAGGCTTAGAACTTTTCAGACGCCCCTCGTATATTGATTATTTACGTTAGTCTAAAATTTTATACATACCCTATTTTGCCAGGTGAAAGAATAACATTGAATTTCTTACATTTTTCATTAATAAAAAAACCGGCCAAGTGCGAGACGGACTAGCGCACCGAGGGTTCCGTACAAACACTTTCCATCCCTAAGTGGTTAAGTTAAGTTTGCACCTGGTATGTATAGCGCCCCATATAAATTAGGTGCAAAGTTGGGTATTAAAATATTAAAAAAAAACTACTTACTAGATCTCGTTCAAAACAATTTTCGTTGGTAGTTTTTATAGTAATGTACATCATATGTTTTTTTTAGATTTTTCATTTTCTTATTTTAGAAGTTAGAGGGGGGGGGGGGACCAACTTTTTTCCACTTTGGAAGCGTCTGTCACGCAAACTATTCGGTTTAGAAAAAAAATATTTTAGAAACCTCGATATCATTTTTGAAGACCTATCCATAGATACCCCACACGTATGTGTTTGATGAAAAAAAAAAATTTGAGTTTCAGTTCTAAGTATGGGGAGCCCCCAGTATTTATTATTATTTTTTTATTTTTGCATCAAAATCTTAATGCGGTTCACAGAATACATCTACCTGCCAAGTTTTAACAGTATAGCTCTTATAGTTTCGGAAAAAAATGGCTGTGACATTGTACCGTTGTACGTACATAATTATTATTATTACAGAAATAATTACGAAAACAATAACATTGTTAACTTATATAAAATAAACATAAAATAAAATATACATTGTTAACTTAAATATAAAATACGTTAAATAATTCTTACTTATTTATAATAACATCATAATAAACAACACAACTTAGCACAATAACATAAATGATTTAAATACATTAAACTAAATAGCACTTGTGTGCGCGACGGTAAACTGCTTGCGATATCAGCTCATCACCTGTATCGAAGTGCGCACTGATTGGCTAATGCGCGCGCCTTTGTCTACTTCAGCTAGAACATTCGAAGAAGCACTCGCGGCATTACTTACTTTCGTGATATTTGGTTCGGTCGCGTTCACTAGCCTCGCTGAGTGTCCTCTTACGCGCTGAACATTTATAATGTTTTAAATAATTTACTAATAAGTAATATCCTTCCGACATATTTGGAAGTCTTTTCAAAACCAATCGGTTAAACTATAAGTGTTTGTGTCGCACCCCACTGGGTAAGTCATTGAACAAGTGTTTATTTAGTGCCTAGCTGTAAGTTAGTGTTCATTTTAAACCCTAAGTGCCTAACGTTCAATTGTTGTATATTTAATAGTTTTTCTATGCACAGTGTTAGCAGCATTAATCTATACTTTTGGCTTTTAATATCGAGTGGTACCTAGGATACCTATACATTTATAAATTGCACTAAATTAAAAGAACGGCACGTAACATTCTGTTTTGCCTAAATTATTTAACAGTGCTTAACTTCGAGCTAGAAATTACGTGCAAGCGAAATGTAGATCTACCTACATTTTTTAATTTCAATTCTACCTGCTTTATAAAAAAAATGCAGTTTCATTCTGCTTCCTTTTGTTCTTTCTCCTGTGAAATAAACTCCGTTCTGGTAGTGAGCACCAACACCAACTGCTTTCGGTATCACCCTCTTCTTAGGCGCACTCTTCAACAGGCTCACTATCAGCGGAGGAGATTTTGAATGATACTGATGCCGGTCGTTTATTCACAGGGTGCAACATTTTTAATAAAAAAAACTACGGCGACAGCCGCGGTGCGTGGAGCTTGCCCGCACCCTCGCCCAACTACATTTTAAAGTCTGAACACCGACACCAACGGCCGGCGCCTTCCAGTTTTGCTACGGACCCACTGCCAAGCCAAGACCTGCAGCCACAGCATCAGAGCGGGGAAGTACCGAACCCCGGAGTAAAATCAGACGGCCATATAACCCACGACTTTTAAAAATAAATTATTAATTATATTGTTGACGACTTTGTTTAATTTAAGACCACTTCCTGGGGAGCAAACGTCGCACTGGCGCCCTCTAACGTGGCTTAAAAAGGTCTGATTTCACTCCGTGGGAGTTGTGTGTTTTGTGTTTTTTCTTTCTTTTATTTCTTGTGAAACGTTTGTTTTTTTTTGGTTGCATGTAACTAAGGTGTACATATCTATTATAAATTTTCCTTGAATTCTTTAAAAAAAAAACTAATTAATATTAATTTTGTCAAAATTTACTTATTGCTTTTAATTTTTATCATAACTGTCGAATTTTGAACACTCTGTATTGAACTCCGAGACTAGTTTGGCCTTTGTTTGAAGTACAGTCGAGTACAGAAGTGTTAACATAATTTATTTATTGTGTTTTAAATATTCGTATTATTTTTCCGGTGTGTACACATTAGCTACGTTAATTTCAATGCTTTTTATGTTTTTATTTTTGTGATTGTTTTGTTTCATTTTTTTATTTTTTGCTTCAACCACAACGTTGCTTAGTTTTTGCATTGTGTAACAGAACGGAGTAGTAGGTAACACTTGTTCAGCGATTTATTCATTGGTGTGCTTTCGTTAATTTAATTTGTCGCGAATAGAATAATAATAATTATTTTAAATAATGGCGCTGCCCGTAAAATTTTTATCTTTACAAAAATCCGAATTGGCATACGAGGTCCAAATTAGAGGCACGACACCCGCCGCAACTGTACAGGATTTGCGGAAGCAGATTGCGAAGCTTGGTCCCCTTTTTCCATCTGAGGATATATTAGAGAGCCCCTTTAGTATTGCTGAAGACTTAAAAGGTATCAGTGATGTGCTCACTAAGGTGAAGTCCCTCCTTGACTCTCAGTTAGACAGGAATGCAATGCTACGAGTGCAAAATTACTTACACCACCTTTACCATCGGCTAAATCGGTTGGCAGCTGACGAGTCGGCGAAGCATGCTCGCGAAGCCTGTGTAACTGAGTTTCAAACACTTTTCCAACGGTTTGAATCCCTTAAGGAAACCCAAATAGTTGATAATTTAATTGCGCCTTCTGCTAATAGCAATCCTGAGCAATCATCGGCTGGTGGTGCGCCTTTAAATATAAATGTGTCGTGTGACCGTGGCGGGGCTAGTGAGCTCACTAAAATTCGATATGACGGTAAATCATGCGTGCGCTCTTTTATTCAGCGGATAACCGAATTCAGCAAAGCTAGGAATATCTCCTCATCTAAGCTGCTGTCATTTGCCACAGAAATTTTCACAGGTGATGCATTACATTGGTTCCGTGGTCTTCAGGATCAGTTGTCTGATTGGGACCAGTTGATTGCGCGTCTTAAAAAAGATTTTGATCAGGCCGACTATGATTATCGGTTACTCTCGGAGATACGGGCTAGGACTCAAGGTGAATCAGAAAACATTACCATTTATTTGTCAATAATGACCGGGCTGTTTTCGAGGTTGTCTGAATCCTTATCGGACAAAGACCAGCTGGAGATACTCCTGCATAACATCAGACCGTGTTACGCGAGTACGTTAGCTTCATCAACGGATATTCCCGATATTGACACTTTGAGATCCCTATGCCGTAACTACGAGTGCATTCAGGCACGACTTTCCGGTTTTCGCGAACCTCCCAGACGGACATCTGATACTTTAGCACCAGAATTCGTATACAGTGGTCATTCATCACAGAAAACACACAATTCAAATCAAAGCTATAATCAGAATTATTACAGTAATAACTTTAACAAAAATAAACCTTATACTAATAACAACATAAAATACGAACAAAAACCTGCCAATAGTAATAAATATGTACATGCAATGCAGACCTCAGGTCCCAAAACATTTTATTGCCCGCGGTGTCGTAATAACACCCATAATTTGCGCCAATGCAAGGCAAATAAAGATAAAATAGTTTGTTTCGTTTGTGGACGTGAGGGTGTCAAGACTCCGGAGTGTCCTAATTGTAGTAAACCAGGTTCTTCAAAAAACTAGTGGACCTGCAGAATTGTGATAACAATCAACAAAATAGTAAGTTCGATAGCAAAGATTGGGCTAAATGGTTAGAAACCTTAAACTTCTATTTTAGTTCTTACAAAATTGACACAATTCTGCAGAACCAACCTATCAATGACCCTCGGCCTTATGCATGCATAAAAATTTACGATTTGTCAATGTTAGGTCTTCTAGATTCGGGTTCAGCCATAACAATATTGGGTAATAATAGCCATCTTCGTTTGGAAAAGCATGGCTTGGAACTTCAACAAGGTCAGATTGTCAACGTTACAGCTGCCGGTGGACAATCTATGACTAGTATTGGTTACATGGACCTACCAATTAAGTTTGAAGATGCATTTCATATAATTAGAGCTTTTATTGTGCCTGACACACATCTCGCCTGATATACATCTCGTTTTGGGCATAGACTTTTGGCAAAAATTTAATATTTTTCCGAATCACCTAACTGGAATTCACTTTTCGGATACGTTAGTTTCGAACGCTAGTCTCGTAACAGACACAACTACATTTTTGCAGGATTATGACCGTCTAAATAGCTCAGAAAAATCCGTGGCTGATAACATAATCAGTCAGTTTACTGCCATCTCTGCCGAGTGTAAGGGTTTAGGTGAGACGAAGTTGATCACTCACCGAATTGATACTGGAGACGCTGCGCCTATTCGACAGCGTTACTACCGGATGTCGCCGGAGAAGCAGCGCATTCTTGTCGAACAGGTGGACGAGATGCTAGGTCTCGACGTAATCGAGCCCTGCGAGAGCGCTTGGTCGTCTCCGGTCCTAATAGTTACAAAAAAGAATGGCCAACCGCGGTTTTGCTTAGACAGTCGCAAATTAAACTCGGTGACAAAACGCGACGCGTACAATTTGCCTTACGTGTCCGAAATATTGGACAATCTTCGCGACGCTCGCTACCTCTCTAGCATTGATTTGTCCAAAGCGTTCTGGCAAATTCCCATAGCACCTGAAGATCGAGACAAGACGGCGTTTTACGTGCCAGGACGTGGTACGCTAAGGTTCAAACGTACTGCATTTGGTCTGACAAACGCACCTGCCACGCAGCAGAGACTGGTTGACTTACTATTCAGGGAATTCGACCTGAAAGTCTTCGCGTACCTCGATGACATAGTCATAGTTTCAAGCGACTTCAATTCACATGTCTCCCTTTTGCTTCGCGTGTTGGAAAAGTTGCAACAGGCCAACCTCACTATCAACCTGGACAAATGTCAGTTCTTCCGGAGTCAACTGAAATATTTGGGCTACGTTGTTGATAGTTGCGGACTTCGTACTGATGGTGACAAGGTTCAAGCAATCCTCAACTATCCGACACCTAAATGTCGAAAGGATATTAAGCGCTTCCTTGGAACCGCCACATGGTACCGTCGTTTCGTCCCCAACTTCAGCACTATAGCAGGTCCACTTAATAGGTTGACTTCGAATAAGAAAGGTGGACCACCGTTTGTCTGGTCTCCAGAAGCTGACGCATCATTCCAGAAGCTAAAAGAGTGTTTGGTTTCGGCTCCTGTTCTTTCCTGCCCTGATTACGACAAGCCATTTGAGGTGCACACCGACGCTAGTAACTACGGCGTGGGTGGGATGCTTACCCAGACCGTAGACGGCAAGGAGCACCCAATTGCCTACATGAGCAAGTCGTTGTCAGCGGCAGAACGGAATTACAGCATCACGGAGCGCGAGACGCTTGCAGTGGTAGTAGCTTTGGAACATTGGAGGTGTTATTTGGAGAACGGAAAACCCTTCACGGTCTATACAGACCATATTGCTTTGAAATGGTTCCTTTCTCTGAATAACCCTACCGGTAGATTGGCTCGCTGGGGCGTTAGGTTGTCTGCGTTCCATTTTGAACTCAAACATCGTCGTGGCGTCGACAATGTCATCCCAGATGCCCTATCGAGAGCTTGTCCAGTTAATGCCATAAGCACGGCCGGTCATTTCTCAAAAACAGCTGATCCGTGGTACAAAAATATTTATAATTCATGTTTGACAAAACCACAAGACTATCCAAATTTTCTCATTAAGAATAACTCACTTTATCGGCTAACCAAAAATAAATTTTACCCTGAAGCCAGCCACGAATTAGTCTCTGAGTTCTCTTGGAAAGAAGTCATTCCGCGTGAGCTTCGTGAGCAGGTAATGCAAGAAAACCATGCTGAACCTACTGCCGGTCATCTGGGCGTCTTCAAAACGTACCGTCGTCTTACGCTACGTTATTTCTGGCCAGGCATGTACCAAGACGTCGTCAAATATGTAGGGTCATGTGCCAAATGTCTTGCTTATAAGGCTCAGAACCACCAAACTTTAGGTGAAATGGGACGACCTAAAAATTGCAGTCGACCATTCCAAGTCATTTCGATTGACCTAATGGGCCCTCTGCCAGTGACTAGGAAACAAAACAGTTACATTTTGGTAGTCACGTGCTGTTTTAGTAAGTTTTGTTTAATAACTCCCTTGCGTGCTGCTACTGCCATTGCTGTCTGTAGGTTTTTAGAAGACTCTGTTTTTCTTGTGCACGGAATTGCCCAAACGATCTACTTAGACAACGGTAGCCAGTTTATCAGTAAAGTTACGGAGTCTCTCTTTAGAACTTACAACGTGCCTAACGTATTTTTCACTCCAAAGTATACACCACAGGTTAACACAGTAGAAAGATACAACCGTACTATCATAACCTGTTTATCAACTTACGTCGAGGATGACCATAGGACTTGGGACATTTTTATCCCTAAGGTGCAGTTCGCCATTAACAATTCGGTGAATGAGGCGACTGGCTTTACCCCTTCATTCTTAGTATTCGGCAGAGAATTGGTAAATTGTGGGTTACAGTACGTTGAGAACGATATTGGCGATGAAATGATATTTCTCCCTAGAGACGTCTATGCTGAAAACCTAGGTTGTCTTTCTGAAATATTTGACACAGTCCAGGCAAAACTATGGCATGCTCACGCCAAAAACACGTCTCATTACAATTTACGTCGGAAGTCCATGGAATTTAAAATTGGTGACATTGTAATGAAACGTGCTTATGTTTTGAGCAACAAGGATCAATACTTTTCCAAGAAACTGGCTCCAAAATATATAAAATGCCGTGTTATTGAAAAAAAGTCTCCATTGGTGTATGTATTAGAAGACATGACAGGGAAAAACATTGGTACATGGCATATCAAAGATTTGAAGCAAATAATTCTAAATAATAAATAAATAAGAGTTAAACATCATATTTTAAGTTATGTAGCAGTGGTGTGGTATCAAATTCCTAAGTAAACCGGAGTATACCTTGCTATACTGTTTCTTTCAGTTAAAAAAAGTTAGTAGTAAACGCGTTAAAATAGGCAAGCCGGTGGGAATCGGGTTCTATGAACGTAACACCACTGATACATGGTAGTAATTACTCCGGGCCACAAATATTATATCTATTACTTTTAATTCTCGTATGGGTCACTATCTATTTACAATAATAGTAACTTAATTAATTGCTAGATCGCGTTAGGAACTTTAAATATAGTACCTATGGCTATTTTGTTTGCGTGATGTATGAAAGTGTGAATTTTAAAAGATTAAATACGAAAATATTACTAAAAGTACGGATTTTACATTTAATATGGTAAAATCCTTTCGTGGCGCGCGGGGTAATGTACCGTTGTACGTACATAATTATTATTATTACAGAAATAATTACGAAAACAATAACATTGTTAACTTATATAAAATAAACATAAAATAAAATATACATTGTTAACTTAAATATAAAATACGTTAAATAATTCTTACTTATTTATAATAACATCATAATAAACAACACAACTTAGCACAATAACATAAATGATTTAAATACATTAAACTAAATAGCACTTGTGTGCGCGACGGTAAACTGCTTGCGATATCAGCTCATCACCTGTATCGAAGTGCGCACTGATTGGCTAATGCGCGCGCCTTTGTCTACTTCAGCTAGAACATTCGAAGAAGCACTCGCGGCATTACTTACTTTCGTGATATTTGGTTCGGTCGCGTTCACTAGCCTCGCTGAGTGTCCTCTTACGCGCTGAACATTTATAATGTTTTAAATAATTTACTAATAAGTAATATCCTTCCGACATATTTGGAAGTCTTTTCAAAACCAATCGGTTAAACTATAAGTGTTTGTGTCGCACCCCACTGGGTAAGTCATTGAACAAGTGTTTATTTAGTGCCTAGCTGTAAGTTAGTGTTCATTTTAAACCCTAAGTGCCTAACGTTCAATTGTTGTATATTTAATAGTTTTTCTATGCACAGTGTTAGCAGCATTAATCTATACTTTTGGCTTTTAATATCGAGTGGTACCTAGGATACCTATACATTTATAAATTGCACTAAATTAAAAGAACGGCACGTAACATTCTGTTTTGCCTAAATTATTTAACAGTGCTTAACTTCGAGCTAGAAATTACGTGCAAGCGAAATGTAGATCTACCTACATTTTTTAATTTCAATTCTACCTGCTTTATAAAAAAAATGCAGTTTCATTCTGCTTCCTTTTGTTCTTTCTCCTGTGAAATAAACTCCGTTCTGGTAGTGAGCACCAACACCAACTGCTTTCGGTATCACCCTCTTCTTAGGCGCACTCTTCAACAGGCTCACTATCAGCGGAGGAGATTTTGAATGATACTGATGCCGGTCGTTTATTCACAGGGTGCAACATTTTTAATAAAAAAAACTACGGCGACAGCCGCGGTGCGTGGAGCTTGCCCGCACCCTCGCCCAACTACATTTTAAAGTCTGAACACCGACACCAACGGCCGGCGCCTTCCAGTTTTGCTACGGACCCACTGCCAAGCCAAGACCTGCAGCCACAGCATCAGAGCGGGGAAGTACCGAACCCCGGAGTAAAATCAGACGGCCATATAACCCACGACTTTTAAAAATAAATTATTAATTATATTGTTGACGACTTTGTTTAATTTAAGACCACTTCCTGGGGAGCAAACGTCGCAACATACGGACGGACAGACAGACGGACAGACGGACAGACAGACATGACGAATCTATAAGGGTTCCGTTTTTTGCCATTTGGCTACGGAACCCTAAAAAGTATTCGAATATTCGAATACCGCACACGGTAGTATTCGAATATCAAAACGAGTCGAATATTCGTACTATTCGAATATTCGAATTGCAGGCCCTACTCTGCACCCACTTGAAGCATCTCTGTTTGGCCCTATGGTTGACTGGTAGAGAATGCCATTAGGCATTAAGTTCGCCATTTGTACTGACTTTTGTTTTGTGCAATAAAGTTTAAATAAATAAATAAATAAATACAGTTTCAATATGCAGAATTCTATATCTATGTCTTTAATAAACACTGCGGAGGCCGATTTAAGAGCCAAGGGCGTAACGCCAGTGGCAGCGCAAGGAAGGAACCCGAGCACCTCAGGCATGGAGCTAGGAGGACCCCCGTCAGGAGCAAGAGGAGAGGCAACAGGCGCCCCGGATGTCCACGAGCAAATGGGAGGCCTGTCACTGAGGGAGGAGAAGTTGCTCGCGTCGCCGTCGAAGGAGTCGACTGCGGGAGCACACGCACCAGCAGATGAAGGAACCTTCCACAAGTACCAGTCGAAGGCGGAGAAGAGGAAGGCCAAACAAGAGAGTAGGAAGAGAGCCAAGGCGTTTGGTGGGGGAGGGGCTGGCGGCTCAGGGGGAACACCCAGACGGTGTCGACATCCAGACGGTAGAGGAGGATACGGATGCCGACAGTGATGCACCCACCGAGTAAGGGGAAGACTGCAACACAGACACACAATAACAATGAACACTACACATAACACACAAAATACACAAACAACAAAAACACAAACACAAATAAGCATATGCCAAGTAAACCTACAACACTGCAAAGATGCAATGTCCGAGTTAGGACAGTATGTTGTAGGGAATAAAGTTGAAATTGCCCTGCTGCAAGAACCCTATGCATGGAGAAATAAAGTGACAGGCCTGGAACATCTGGGGGGGGGGGGGCTCTCCACTACGAAAGGAATGGTGAGCTACCTCCTAGAGAATGCATTTTTGTAAGTAACAATGTAGAGAACATGGGTTGTGTTATGACCTTATGTTACAGAGACCTTGTAATGGAGGAAATATGCCTCATCGCTCAGGACGGGGAGAGGAGGAGAGTGGCGCTGGCGTCCTGCTACCTACCGGGCGAGGGCAATGCACCGACAGAGGAGCTCGAAGATGCGTTACAGATGTATCAAGGTAAGAGAGTACCCCTACTTATAGGTTGCAATGCCAACGCGCACAACGAAGTGTGGGGAAGCACCGACACCAATGGCAGGGGAGAATCACTACTAGAGTTCATAGTAAGTAAAGACCTAGACATACTGAACGAGGGGGATACCGCCACGTTCGTAACAAGGGTAAGGAAAGAGGTATTAGATATAACAATAGCCACGGGAGGAATTACCGAAAGGATAAAAGGATGGAGAGTCGACAGGGAGGACAGTATGTCGGACCACAGGAGACTACTCTATAGCATAGATTACCAAATGGAGAAGATGAGGATAAGAAACCCACGAAAAACAGACTGGACAAAATATGAAGAAGAACTGAAAGCCAATGCGCCAAAACCAAGGAGATGTACGGACATCGAGGAGTTGGAAGAGGCTGCATTAGGGCTCGAGCGAAGCATCATGGAGGCATTCCACACAGCATGCCCTGAGAAAACAGTTCAGACTGGTAGAGGACAACCATGGTGGAACAAAGAGCTCCAAAAGCAAAGAAAGAAAACACGCAGGGCGATGAGACAAGCCATGAAAAGGAATGACACTCAGAGCTGGGACATGTACAGAGCAACTCGGAATGCTTACAGCAGGCTGAGGTGCAGCCGGGAAGGCTGGAGACAATACACAGAGGAGATAAATAACTACTCGGAGGGGGCAAGGGAGGTGAAACTATTAGCAGGCGATAAGGCATGCCAGCTGGGAAGTCTGAAGGCAGGCGATGGTTTGATCACGGCCCCGGGAGAGGTTTTGGAAGTTATGCTGAAGGCGCACTTCCCAGACTGTGAAGAAGCCAGGGAAGAGGAAGAGGAGTCGTCAGGATATGATGAACCGGACTGGAAGACAGCTGATGAGGTAGTAGCGGAGGAGAGACTGGCCTGGGCAGTCAAATCCTTCGCTCCTTTTAAGGCCGCGGGGCCAGACGGTGTAATCCTACTCCAAAGGGGTTACGAACTGATAAAAGAGCATCTGACGGAAATATTCAAAGGCAGTATTGCCCTAGGGTACATCCCGAAAGCATGGAGAAAAGTTCGTGCCGTCTTTCTACCAAAACCAAGGAAAAAGACGTACCAAGAGGCGAAGTCATTCAGAAGTATAAGCCTATCATCCTTCGTACTGAAAACACTGGAGAAGGTGATAGACGCTTTCGTAAGAACACAAATAGGAAATAGTGGAAAGCCGCTACATGGAAACCAACACGCCTATATGGCGGGTAAATCCACGGAAACGGCTCTACACAATTTGACAGTAAGGAACGAGAGATCACTGGAAGCAAAACATTACGCACTGGGATGCTTCTTTGACGTGGAAGGGGCCTTTGACAAGGCAACCTTTGAACCGGTGGAAGAAAGTCTAAAGAGAGATGGCATAAATCCTACCATTGGGACCTGGATAGGTAAAATGCTAAGAGGAAGGGCTGTAATGGCGAAACTCGGAGGAGAAGTGAGACAGATAAGACCGAAAAGGGGCTTTCCACAAGGAGGATGCTTATCACCACTGATGTGGTGCTTACTTCTAGACTCCCTAATCGAGAGGACAAATAAAGGAGGCCTTGTGCAAGCGTACTCGGACGATGGAGTCATACTGGTACGAGGAGTGGCACTAGATGTGGTCAGAGACATAATGAGAAGAGGAGTGATGGAAATATTAGCATGGTGCGGGGATAAAGGACTGAACCTAAACCCTGATAAAACAAAACTGATATTATTTACCAATAAGAGGAAAATAGAGAAAATGAAACCTATCAGCATTCAAGGCAAAGAACTGGAAGTAGTCAAAGAGCTCAAATATCTGGGAATAACGTTAGACAGTATTCTCAGATTCAAAACACACATAAGAGAACAATCGGCAAAGGCCATAAGAACGCTCTACCAGTGTAAGAGGGCGGTCGGAAGGAAATGGGGCCTGAAACCAGCGATGATACACTGGATTTACAAGGCGGTGATACTACCGAGACTACTATACGGTGCCATAGTATGGTGGCATAAGGCCAACATCAAAGAATACCATAAAGAACTATCAAAAGTACAAAGACTGGCATGTCTTATGATCACGGGGGCAATGAGAACAACGCCCACGCAGGCGTTGGAAGTCATGCTCGGTCTCAAGTCACTTAAAATAGAAGCGGAGAAGAGGGCCATGGAACAATGGTACAGAATGAAAGCATGTAAGGAATGGAGAGGAAGCTTTGTGGACAAGGGACACGCACTTATTCAGAGGGAAGCATGCTCGAAGATGGGGATGCTTACCCAAAACAACGACCTCATAAAGAGACAGGAGATGTTCGATAAGAAATATAGGATACACATAGGAGAAAGGGACAACTGGAAAATAGAGGTTGAACACCCAGTGACTATCTGCTTTACGGATGGTTCTCGGCGGGAATCCACGAAACTAGCAGGAGCCGGCATAGTGATACCGAAGCTGGATAAGAAGGTACACATACCTCTGGGGAGGTACGCTAGCGTATTTCAGGCAGAGGTATGCGGCATAATGAGATGTGCACAAATAATAGATGAATGTTCGCAGGAAATGGGATCTGTCGTTATATAAACAGACAGCCAGGCTGCACTAAAAGCAAACAGACGGTATGCTCGTCCTTGGTAAAGGAATGCAGAGAAGCCCTGAACAAACTTGGAGAAAACACAAAGATTACGGTAGCATGGGTAGCGCCTCTCTACCACTTGTCTGCAGCGAATAATGCGTTACTTTGGCCAGATCGCCCGCCGAGATGTGGGTAACTTGGAGCGTCTGATGGTCACCGGAAAAGTGGAAGGAAAGAGACCTAGAGGCCGGAGCCCAAAACGCTGGTCTGACCAGATATCCGAGCAGACCAACGGACCAGTTAGCGCCGCACTACACCAGGCAGCTGACCGCAACCGATGGAGACAGGCAGTTGACAAGCTGAAGCGGAGTCACGATCCTCAGTAATGAGGGAGCGATGGAGAAGAAGAAGAAGGAACGGTAGCATGGGTACCTGGACATCAGGGTGTGACAGGGAATGAAAGGGCAGATGAGATGGCAAGGCTAGGAGCAGAGAGGGAACGCATAGGACCCAAACCTGCACTGCCAATATCGGCAGAAGTCACGAAAGGAGTTATAGCTAGGCTAATGGAGGAAGAGGCCAATAGACAATGGCGAGAGACAACGGAATGTCGACAATCGAAGATGATCCTAGGAGGCATTAAACAGAAAAAGGACCAGGTATCTACTGGAACTAGATAAGAAAACTCTTAGATTATTAACAGGCATAATCACGGGACACAACAGCCTCAGGCACCTACACATTATGGGTGTAGTAAGTGATCCATACTGCTCGCACTGTGGCCAGGAGGAGACGAGCAAGCAGGTTATAGCAGAGTGTAGCATGTATGCGATAGTACGCTATAGCATCTTCAGAAAAGACAAACTAGAAGAGGAAGAGCTGAGGGACATTAACCTTAAAGATGTCCTTTCCTTCTGCAGGAGATCAAGAAGATTCGAGGAAGAAGGCTGTATGGGAGCGCCGCCGGGACAGTAACCGTTGGCTCCAATTGGGAATTGGGCTGAATGAACGCAGTCAAGCAATCGACAGCCCGCCTGTTTCCGGCCGGGCGTCCCTACACCAAATCATCAATCATCATGTATATCGTCGTCTAGTACCCATAAAACAAGCCTTCTTGAGCTTAATTTGGGACTAGATCGATTTGTGTGAGGTTGTCCGATATTTATTATTAATAGTAATGTATTAAACCATTTCAAGAAAAAAAATTGACGCGAATGTCAGGCGCTATTTTTTTTATACATTTGATTGCGTTTACGATGCGACGTCATTTTTTGAGGAGTAGTGTGGAAAGCTTACTGTAGGGTATGGATACAACACATCACTGTCAGCGGTAGCGGTGTGGTTAAGCCTTTACTTGTACACATGAAAATTGTTTTTTCGCGGTTTATGTCTATTTACCTGGTAACAAGATAAGGCAGCCTCAGGTTGTTGAATGTTGCAACATCACTTTCAGTTTTGATCAAATACCGGAGCACTCTTAAAGCTGCTGCTCGTAATACCATAGACTCATCCACCAGGCTCAGTCTTATGCTGAAACAAAAAGATTTTTTTTTACAGATTCTTGAAACTTTGCTTGATGTTTCATTATATTTTAATGCGGTCTTGTCTCGATTTCTTATTGAACAAAGATCACAGAAAATCAATACTTATGCATAATTTGGCGGAAGACAGCGACCATTTGATTCCAACATTTCATTTTATGTTTGATCTTTGTATCAAAGGTTCAAAAACTTTTACAAAAAGTAGAAATAATGTTACTTGAGAACTTAAATTTTAATAAATTTTATGAAACATGTAATGACTCTATCTCTTAATGTGGGTACACATCACAATTTTATAAGTGGTGATCCAGAGGTACCGGGTTCGATTTCTTGTCTCTTCCGCCAGGTTATGCATTTCAATTTTTCTTTGCACGTTGATTTTTGTATAAATGGTTTAATAGGATGTGTTATTTATCACACAACTTAAAAATAGGTGTAACTTCATCTTTACAGAAAACATATAACCTTCTATTTTTCAAAGTAAAAGTGAAAGTCAAAATTATTTATTTTCTTATCTAGGGTTGGATAAGAAGTCCTTTGACCATCTGCATAACAGTGTACCAAAAATATTTGGTATCAGTTCAGATGTCCACATGAGAGGAAGCCACACAGACCAAAGGTCATTTAATCTAGCAAATATGAACTTTACCACATTTTTTTTTTCCTTCATAGATTGCATTTGTTTACATATTATTAACATCAAACATAAAAATATAGTTTGAAGTTAAGCAAAAATCACATAATATCAAAATCAGGCATACCATTAAGTAAAACATTATACTAGACAATAAGCTTAAAAATTACACCACCATTAAATTAAAATGACACTTCCAGAATTTAAAATCTGACACAAAAATTTTAACAAGGTGTAAGTAGGTTTGAATTTATAACCTAAGTTCCATTAATTTAATAATGTCAATTGAGTTATATTAAGAACAACACAGTCTTGATTAATATTAAGTGCTTACTTTCTCCACTCTCTTCTGAATTTTGGCACTATACATAGTAGCGTCTTTCATATACAATCTCATTTGACAAGAGTGAAAGGGCATATAACAACAGTGAGTTACGTACAAACTACATAGTTTTAAGTCCCAGATATATCTTTTCAGCATATTTGAGGTGATGTTATACTGAAGGAGTTTCAATTGAACAACATTTTTCATTGTGTAGTTTGTAACTAGATCATAATAGCTAACAATTATTTATCAAAACAAAGCAACTTTAGATATCAAACATACCATGTCATTAACTCATCAGCAGTGAATCCCAGGTTAGTAATATCCTCCTTGCCCAGGAGGGTCACCAATGCAGTCAAATAGGAAAGCTTGCGGGTGTCTGAGCTACTTCTCTGGGCCCCCCGGAACACTGTGACCTTTGGCACAGTTTTGTTGGTTGGTGAAACCTCATATTGGAATGGTTTCATTAAGTACAACCCTTCAATTATCGCTATAACATTCTCCTTTGGTGTTCTGTTTTTGATGTCCAGTTTGAATACATCACTTGTGCTTTTGCCTAGAAAAATAAATAAAAACTTGCAATATTCTATCATTTTCAGTTCACATTTAGAAAGTAATGCTTTAATGTATATAAATATTAGCATCACGGCGAAACTTTAACGAACAGACATCATAAGATTGCCTAGTAAAATTGTAAACAAAATAAGGATTTTCCATTATTTGATTTTTTATTAGTAAATTTAACGGAATTTCCTATGGATAATACTTTATTTATGATTTAATTATTGAATATAAGAATTTTACAGTAAATTGTGGTTTGTGAATGCTTTACAAAAACAACAAACTACTTATTACTTTCGAGTTTATAACCTCATTTTTATCACTTTCTTAAGATTACTTTTAACTCTCGTGTATAGTTTTAAACTAGTAATTGAACGTCCGTGGCCATTGTATTGCATAAAGAGAGTCTTATACAAACGAACACTATACCTTTTCTTCGACTATACCAATTTTCAGAAGTAGCCATTATAAAATCATTTCATGGCACAGTTGATGGACGAAAGAAGCTCATGGTAAATTCAGTCACAATATTACATTATATAGGAGTATACACAAGTATGAAACAACAACAAAATTGCTATTGATAAAAATATATAATCTAACACATCGAGTTAAATATTATTGACAATTTGCTAAACATTATTTATGAAAGCTTGCTTGACTTCATTTTGAGGTTATATTTGGCATAAGTGTTGCCATGCTTTTATGAAGTTGTAAACAACTGCAGTGCGACATCCCACTGATCCTACTTATTTTGCGATAAGCTTATCCAGATTGCTAACATTTTGTAGCTATTAATTACGCTTAAACAATAATAAAAATTCAAATTGAATCAAAATTACCAATGTTAGCACTATTAATGTTGTGATAGTTGCATTTACAAATATTTTCTTAGTGCTGTATGCTTAGAGCATAAACCTATGGAGATATAATCGCCACCGATCACCACCATCGTTACATAGCATCCAGATATAGCCAACCGTCACCTTTTGTCATAGAGTATATTGAATAATAGTTAATGAAGTAAATAAGAACACTTCGCTTCATTAAACTTCTTACATGAGCGAACGCTATTCAACTTACAGTAAAACAATACGTACACAGACTTGTAAGTTTTTTCCGAATTAGTTATATTGGTCATAGATTAGAGTGTATTACTGATATTGGTACAGCTATAAGTAGGAAATAATTTGGATTATTTTATTAAGTATTATCTATTTTTACAGTTCACACGTACAACGTTAGGTGCGACAAAATGCACTCATGTCCAATGGATGTTAATCCACAATCAGTGGACAAAAATTTAACTGAAACAGAGAACCGAGAGAGCCCACCACCAGTAGAAGAAAAACCAATTGATACAAGAATGCAAGACTGGACTAAGGATGAAATCTTTCAGTTTCTACAAACAATTAAAAGATTTGGATCGAAAAACATTTCAGATATAGCTGACAATATTCCAACTAAAACAGAAGAAGAAATTAAAGATGCTATTGATCATTACAAAGAAAGGGCTTTACGGCATCGTCATGCTTTACCCAAAAGAAAAGCTTGGACGACTAGAAAAAATCCACGACCTCCTGTGCCTCTATGTGAATGGGCTAAGTTGTTACAAGACACTTTGAGTTTCAAGGATCTTTATACTGAAACAGCAACAGCTTTGAGAATTATTGCGGACTTTGAAAAATTTCCACCAGCGCATCAGACTGAA
Source organism: Apotomis capreana (assembly GCA_947623375.1). Taxonomy (NCBI): domain Eukaryota; kingdom Metazoa; phylum Arthropoda; class Insecta; order Lepidoptera; family Tortricidae; genus Apotomis; species Apotomis capreana. The sequence goes on along the minus strand of OX392502.1, from coordinate 21,541,341 downwards.
AAAATTGATTTCCAAAGGGTTTACCAGTCTTTAGCCAATGCCATGGAAGGTAAGACAATATTAGAAGATCCGGCAATGGCCACTGTATTCCAAACATGTCTTCTTGATACAGCTATGAACAGTAGAGTCACCATGCGTGCTGGAGCATTGCTTAATGTTATTGAATATATTGATATGAATGATAAAGATATTACTGTATTGCCAAGGCCTAGTGAGGATGCTGAGCTGACCACATTGAGACACTTGGCATCTCAAAAAAACTATAACCCTTTGGGTATTACTGAACAGAATCTCAGGCTTTAGTCTGCTCTAGATAGATTAAGATGATGACTGATTTTCAATTTACAACATACAGTGGTTATATGAATAAAAATAGCTCAATGTGTCATGGAAGAAAATTCATATAAGAACTTTGAAAAATGAGACTTCAATCCTCATAATTCAACATAACAATATTTTTATTGGGATCTAATGTCTGAATGGGACAGACACTAGATCCCAATAAAAATTAGGAGCAATACACTTTTTTTTTATTAGGCTTATTTAGTAAGGTGTATGTATGTCAAGAAAAATAAAAAAGTTGGTCATTAACTTAAATAAATATTTTATTTCATCCCAAAAGAAACAAAGGTTATATGTTTTTGGTACATGAGATATGGTGTAATCTCCATATCTAATAGTATGGTACCCCATACAATCCAGGTAGAAATGTATTAAGTGTTTTTGTGGATAATTCCATACCTGGGAAGCATAACACTGTAAGTTCTTGTATATACATTTATATATGTTCATGTACATAGCACTTGCAGTGTTATGCTTCCCAGGTATCTATGGCATTTTATCCCTTAAGATATAAGTATGTGTCTGTCTGATATTTATTAAAATCTACATATTACAGCACAATTGAGGTAATCAATTCCAATAGATTGCTACTTAGAAATAGAAACCAATAATGTAATTGTAATAAAAAAAAAGTTAAATTTAGTCATAATTTTTTTTTTATTTAATTATTATTTGCTAAAGTTATAGTTCTTAATTTAGGTTTTATTTCTCTTCTTTTTAGCTTTAATTTATAAATTTTCTTTGTAATGTTTGTACACTTTTATCCCAATACCAACCCGATGCTGCATTTACATATTTTAAAACTACACAAGAATAGTTATGAATTGAGCCACTCTACAAAGCGCGCAAATATCTTAAGCGCCACATTAACAACTCTGTCCCAGAATCCAGTCTCTTCAGGTTCCTGCTTCTGCGGTGCGCTCAAGTCGTCATCATCAAAAGATTCCATTTGCCGCTTTTGACGAAGAAGTGTGTTCGCTGGTAGTATGTCATCTGAAAGAGGTAACGTAAAATAAAAAAAATATTACTAAATAAAGATAATCTTACATAAAATAAACTAGTCCCAAACTAAGCAAGGTAAGTAAGTAAGTAATTATTTATTTGTAAAACATAGGTAACTAACATAACACAGGATGGTACAGAAGTACAAATAGTCTCACTATGTTTAGCAAAGCTTGGTACTATGGGTACTAGACGACGACATACATAATGTATAAATACATACGAGTATATAGATAACATCCATGATCCAGGAACAAATATTCGAGTTCATCGCACAAGTATTTTCCCTGGCCGGGATTCGAACCCAGGTCCGCGGCTCGGCAGGCAGGTGCACAAATTGCGCGAACCGCGTCGCCTAGTAAAGTATATTTCGTTCAGTAGATAAAAGGTGATATTTTTACATTTGGTCATGAGATGCTATCGATCATCGGGATTCCAGCAGTTGTATGGAAATACCTTAATGACCTACATTAGGGATATGAACGTTGCCGTTGGCGCCGGTGTTTTGTATGGAGGCAGAATTAATTTCATTTTATTATTGATTCTTCTGATTCCCCAAACCCTGTACATAACACTCAAATTTGAATTCAAATTGTCAATGTTCTGGACCGGCGTAGGTATTGTGACCAAATTTACTGAAAATTCTGACTGGCCTTGCGTTGTCGTCCTTTCCAAAAGCTACAATAGGTAATACTTAGGTATTTCTGCAAAGTATGCACTCACTTGTTAAATCCGTTTCTGGAAGAGCGATCTGAAAAAAAGAATTAAGTAGTTAGGTATATAATTAAATGTACTTAGCCACTGAATGACTACGTAATGTATTCAGTTTCCGCTGTGAAACTGATCTAAGACTGGATGACTTACTGATTTCAATACTCATTTCGCACAAACAATACAAGACTTTATTTTACTCAAACAAGGTTTAAAATGAAATGGCTAAATTAATAATAGGATCGAGCTAATTACAGTGACATTACCAGGACTGAAAACATGCAGGTACAATGTACAGTCAACTGGAAGGCGAGAGTTTGTTAGTGTATGTATGTTGGTTACTTTTTAACGCTGAAACGGCTGAACAGATTAGCATGAAATTTAGAACTGAGATAGTTTATAGGTACCCCAACTTAACATGTTTTAACGCAAGGGAAGCCGTGGGCAAAAGTTATTAAATTACCGATTATGGTTAGTAGTAGGTATAGGTACCTACTTATAGTGCGTGAGATGCGATTCGCGTTTTGAACAGTCTCTTAGCTAAGCTGCGGACAGACATGGCGAAACTAAAAGGGTTTCTTGTTGACTACGGATACCTAAAAAATTATAAAACGTAGGTACCTAATAAGATGTATACATATCGAATTCATTCATTAGATTTAATTCGCGCAAAAAATATAAGAATTAAGAACGCTAAATTGCCACCGCCTATGTTACAAAAAGGTACATAATAAACCACTGAATCTAAATCGCATCATACCTACCTCTTCTGGCTACGAAGCCGCAAACAATCAGACAGTCAAAGTTCATATTAAGGTACCCATAAAATGTGTCTAGGCGGGAAAAACGTTTGCCCTCTTATTTTAAACCTTCTTTTCCTTTTTAATCCCGAAAACCAGATTTTTACTTACTTGATACCCATTGGCACATATCGTTAAACAGACCACCACCACAGCCACGGCCACAGCGATGTGCACATCGACGGGTCTCATCTCGGCGACGACAATTACCACATTACGTCTCCATGACTGTGAACTTGCATTATATAGAAGGGCGTGGCAGCCGGGAAATCATGGCTTACCGTGAATACGGTGATTGCCTGTGTCGGTGTTTTGTACATCTTTACCATGTTAGATAGTAGGTACAGTCAGCATTGAATACTTAGGTATTACATATTATCAATGGTCGATTACGCCTCCCGGATGGTTGACACTAATTAGCCGATAATAACTGACAAAGCATGGTCGAATTGTGTCGGTATTGTACACTACATGGTTCCATATTGGGTTGCATTAATTTTAAAGCTATAATGTCGGTGTGCATAACTACTTTTGTCATAATAGAGTTCTTGCGCATAAATTTATAACCATATTGTTTTTACGCATAAGTAAGGAATGTCATATAATTTTGGGACATAATATCAACCTGAATCATAATCATTAATCGTCATAATGTTTTAATGCATATGCGTGCATTGGCGCATAATACTGAACAACATAAATATCAAGCTCAATATTTTTTTATTTCAAAGTCATCCTGCTTTTCTGGCAGCAGTTCGTATCTGAGGGGATCGCAGTTCTTTCAAACCTAACCTGACCTACTTTTCTGGCCGATGTCCGTATTTGTAGGTTCACAGTTCTAACCTAACCTAACCTCTACAACCAAGAGGTCAGTGTGGAGAAGGATATCTTAATAGGGGGGCTCGCCCCCGTCCCCCCTTTTGTTTTTCAGCTCATGTAAGTTTTGTATCATTATTTCAAATGTCTATTGCCATTAATGATTGAACACCATACCTAATTTATGCGTTGCCCTTTTTCGGACTACGTATCAAAAGCCTGCCAAGCAACAATTATGGCATATAAAATGTTATGCGAAGAATCATTTATGACAAATAACATGTATGAGAAAAGCCATTATGCGAAATGAGTTATGGTTATGACAATCAAATTTATTACAAGAATTTTTATTCCACTAGAGGTGATCCCACACTACATACATCACAGTCACACTTTTAATTCTATATGGCAGCAGTTCTCGAACTTTTTCAGATCGCGGCGCTGAATTGTTTTTGGCGCCCTAGCTGAAAATACGGTACTATACTTACGATAATTAAGTTACCATATTCGAGATAACCAACTTCGAGAAAGAGGTCAATCGTCGAATCCGACTTGGCTGGGCAGCATTTGGGAGGCTAGGTACCTACTATCTTTTCATCCAATATCCCGCAGTCTCAAGATGAACAGTGTGTGTTGCCAGTGATGACATACGGAACTGAAACGTGGTCGCTCACGATGAGCCTTAGAAGAAGGAGGGAGGGCTTATGCTCGGAGTTTGTTTGCGAGATCGAATCAGAAATGAAGAGATCCGTAGAAGAACCAGAGTAACCGACATAGCCCGAAGGATAGCAAAACTTAAGTGGCAATGGGCAGGGCACATCGCTCGTAAAACCGACGGCTATTGGTGCCATCGAGTTTTTGAGTGGCGACCACGCACCGGACGACACAGCGTGGGTAGGCCCCCCACAAGGTGGACTGATGACCGGGTGAAGGTCGCTGGAGTCCGCTGGATGCGGGAGGTGCAGGACCGGTCATGATGGCGTTCTCTGGGGAAGGCCTATGTCCAGCAGTGGACGTCTTTTGGCTGATGATGATAATTAAGTTTATTAAAAAAAAATACTTTGTATACCAGGGTCACCTCTCGTTGCCCTCCCAAGCAGCACACAGGATACGAGGGGCGTCTGAAAAGTTCTAAGCCTAAGGTATTTCGAGGTTATATATGCGTTTATGATACTGGCCACTAGAAAGGCCATTTAAAAACAAATTATTAAAAAATAACATGTCACGTTTTTATTATTCTGTTTCGAGATATTCAACGGAAAAGTACATCATGTGTGAATTACCAACGAATATTACGAAAATTGAGCACCGTGCTGTAATTAAATTCCTTACAAAAAGTGACAAATCACCGCAGTGTATTTTTGAGGAAATGGCTATTATTTACGGTGATTCTGGGCCTTCTTATGCCACAGTCAAAAAGTGGAGTCGCTTATTTAAACTCGGACGGGAATCGATCGAAGACGACCCCCGCTCAGGGCGGCCAATATCGGTAGTGACCGAAGAAAACGTAGCAAAAGTCAAAAAGCTGGTATTAGAAGATAGAAGAATTAAGGTTTGGCAAATAGCTGAGGTCTTAGGTATTAGTAAAGAAAGAGTCGGAGAAATTTTACATGAACATTTGTACATGAGTAAAGTCAGTGCTCGTTGGGTACCGAAAATGCTAACGGCCTTCGATAAAGTACGTCGTGTGGAAACTTCTCGGGCGTTTTTAGAATTGTGCGAAGATGATTTAGATGAAGTTTGTTCCCGAATAGTAACTGTTGATGAAACATGGATCAGACAGTATGATCCGGAGTGTAAGTCTGAGTCGATGCAGTGGATTGAAAAGGGTGAAAGGCCGCCGAAGAAATTTAAAGTGCAAAAGTCGGCCTCTAAGTTAATGGCTACGGTATTTTGGGATTGTGATGGCATTCTTTTAATCGATTATTTAGAAAAAGGCTCTACGATAAACGGAACTTATTATGCAAATCTAATAAGACAGGTGCGACAAGCCATAGTTGAGAAAAGGCGGGGTAAACTAAGGAAAGGCATTTTGTTTTTGCAAGACAACGCACCCGTTCACACCGCTAATGTTGCGAGGCGTGCTCTGAAGGAAGTTGGTTTTGACGAAATTGACCACCCACCCTACAGCCCAGATCTAGCCCCAAGCGATTATTTTCTATTCAATAATTTGAAGAAAGAGTTGAGGGGAAAGCGATTTAGAAGTGACGAAGAGATGAAGGCGGCTGTACAGGAGCATTTTGAAGGGCAAAATGAAGATTATTTTTTTAATGGCCTAAAAGCACTATATAAAAAATGTAAAAAATGCATTGATTTTGGAGGAGACTATATTGAAAAATAAACACGAGTTCATTTGTGTAAATTGTTTTTTTCTATCTTAGGCTTAGAACTTTTCAGACGCCCCTCGTACATTACATAAGCGCTTATATGTACAGCGAATTTAAACTGTATTAAGGGCTGTATACCTAAGCGCTTAATCAGCCTCCGTGCTACTTGGGAGAGTTTTGTGTCGTGCCGCACAGTTTGCGAGTTTGCGAACCCCTGCTATAGTATAGGGTTAATTTTATGTTAAGTTTATTTTACACTAGCTACCTATCCTACTAGGTAGTGTACAGTCAATCTATATATATAAAAGAAGAAGTCCTGACTGACTCATCAACGCACAGCCGAAACTACTAATGTTAGAGAGTTGATTTTTGCACAGTAGGTTACTTTTATAACGTGGGCTAGGGATAAGAAGGGATTTTTGGAAATACCTCCCCTAAGAGGGTTAAATAGGGGTGCAAAGTTTGTATGGGGTAAACTTTTTTTTTGGAGTTAGGGACTTGAAACTTTGTATAATGATTACTTATTCAAAAACACAAAAAGTAATTTCAGCGTTTTACAAAATTTCACCCCTAAGGGGGTTAAAAAGGGGAGCAATGTTTATATGGGAGAAACTTTATTTTTTGAACTAGAGACTTGAAACTTTGTAGATAGCTTACTTAATCAAATACAAAAAAAGTAATTTAAGCGTTTTGGAAAATTTCACCTCTAAGGGGGTTAAAAAGGGGTGCAAAGTTTGTATGGGGAACACCGCTAATGTTGTTTATATGAAGAAGTGTTACGCTAAGGTTATCAGTTTATATATTTTTTATTTCCTGTCTACTACCCAGTGACTACGTCCTTTTTTTAAAACGAATTTGCACCCCCTTTTCTATGGTTGACTGTCAACAATATTTTCTTAGTGCTGTCTCTTATTTATTGTGTTCCAAACTTTATGTGTCCCTATATTTAGTGAGTTGTCTATCAGCACATGAATAATTTATACTTTATATACCTATTCTTACTTTATTTAGCTTCTTGAGAAATATAGAGAACTATAGCACCAGAATATATTGAATCACTCTTTAAACAATACTACTAGCCTGTAGACCAAAATAGTAATCGCATCATTAAATTCGCTTATGTGCATTTAGTTTTTAATGGTCACATTTCAGCATTTTCTTTAAACACTAGCCTTTTTAATAACTGGGGTATCTGCTAGACCATTGAGAAACATTTTGGCCAGTCTCGGGAACTCCGCCACACCACTCTTTTCGTTTAATAGGCAGGCCGGCGTGTACAAATACCAGTGCTGCCTTCTTATGAAAAGAGGTCATTATTTATTATTGTTATGAAATAAAGTTTATTATTTATTATTCCATCTCTCCATTTCCAGTGCTGAGTTTAAGATTGTTTTAACAGCCTTACAATATTTAACTTTTTTTTAAATCTCACTCATAATAACTAAGATCCCCATTCTCTAACTTCAAATCCATGCGTCGCTCTATATATCTTGCAGTCATTTTTGCCAAAGATTAAAAGCATCAGGTAACTGACGGAATAAATATTAAGTATCCTGCAGACAGTTCCCGTAATCTAATTGGAAAATCTTCAAAAATTCTTTAACAATTGCATATCAGTGTCTGCCACTGTTTGAAATGTAATATGTCTAGACCATTTTAACTAAGAATAAAATTCACTTACCTATTTTTATATCTCTGTGATCATCAAAAATCTACGCGGACGAAGTCGCGGGCGGCCGCTAGTATACAATAAGACACTAAAGCTGAGCGTGAGTTTTTTTCCTTCAACCGCTACGAGCGACTTTACGTAGATCGTCGTTCCATGTTACTCGAGTACCCTAGATGTCACATATCCTTACGTCTCCACTCTAGGCCACCATGTAGGTATTGTAGGTAGGTATATATGGATTTTTTGGTTCCTTATAGTGTGTGTGTGTGTGTCTACTCTATTATGAATGTTTCAGTTGAAATACGTCTGTATTGGATCGCCGTTATGGCTGGTCTTGTATATTAGATAGGCTTAGTTAGTTTTTCCGCTCTACAAATCAGCGTGTATGCGTTTCTGACAATCTCATGCATGGCTCATGTTCATGTAAGTTGTATCTGTATGTCATTTATTGAGCGACCTTGTCGATTCAGCGTACTGTGCCGCATGAAAGCATCCGTACAATGGCGGGACTAGTGGGATGTAGCAACTAGTCATCGTTGGCGGAACTAACACGTAATAAACAAATTATACAACATGCGATTCCGTAGTTCAGGTTCAAGGGTGGATATGATACATATACATAATGCGTTTTGTGCAAATAGATCGCTGAAGACAAGTGACACGCACTAATAACCAAATGCTGCAAATTAGCAACCGTGCTAGGCACATCACGCTTTATCGAACGGGTAAAAGCGAAAGGATGTTGGCGCGTGTCAAATGTAAACTGATGGTAATTGTTTTACCCGTTACCTTTTGGTAAAAAAGGTTTCCGACTAAACTTCCCAACTTTAATTAACCATAGGTTGTACAGGCGATAACGTGTACCTACCTACTGCACTGAACGTGTTAGTTTCGTAAAGTTGGGTGCATTGACATTATGAATAATTTGAAATTGTTTATTCGGTAAACGAAGCTAAAGATGACAAATCAAGTTACCTACTTACGGAAAAAGACGTGCCCCAAGTGCTGTTTACCTAGGTACTGCTTTCGGTTTCTTCATTAGAGGTACCTACTTAGCATCTGGGAGGAAGTGTTTGCCAAATTGTAATAAGTCAGGTCAGTATTTCCAGCAGTTTACCAGTTTTAGTGTTTAGTCAAAGTCATTTATTTGCATTGAACGGGTTACATTTTGATCTTATAAATAGTTGGTTTTATCACCATTCAGCCATTTCTGGCGTACAAATTACAATCCTTATATCTAAGTATCTAAATGATTTAATTCAAAATGATAAATGATTTAATGATGTCGAAGTATTTAAGTTACAGGTACCTACACTGTATTAAGTTACAGTACAGCAAAAATATTGCATATCTGGGGCAAGAACATATACCTACAGATATAACTTACTTAAATATCACTAAAACCGGAAATATATATTTTTTTACCTGTCGGTTTCCGTGGAATGCCTGTTCGTTTGTCTCGCTTAAACTCCAGAACGGCTGGGTAGATTTAGCTGATTTTGGTTTTGAAATGTTTGTCGTAGTCGGGAAGGTTTAAACGGTGAGGTATTAGCAGCTTATTGACACAGTCCGAATTCCACGCGGGCGGAGCCGCGGGCATAGTTAGTACTTGATAAACATTGTTAGTGCCATCATCAGATCCCAACATGGTGACAATAGGAAGAATTTTCAGAATCGGTCCACAACTGCCGGGATAATCGAGTAACATACATACAAAGAAATAAAACAACTTAGTCGAATTGAGAACCTCACCCTTTTATTGAAGTCAGTTGAAAACAGACCAACTTGGAATAAGATTGAAGGTTCCCCTAACCTTATTTAAATAATTTCTAATATAAGAATAAAATATTGAATAGGATTGTTCAGAATAAGTCAGGTCGTAAAGTGTATGATCCAAGACACCTGTAGTAAATAATACTATTTGAAGCTGGAGGTCAACAGGTTTTATTAGCACAAATGTATTATTTATATACATAAATATTTTTTTTAATCGACATACTTCAAAAGGACTAATATGCGTTGTACAGAAGTGATAATGTAGTGTATTATATTTGCTATTTTATGTATCACTTGCATTCCCTTTAGTATCTTTAGTTCCAGTTATGATGACGGTCTTGGAACATCGCGTCTCAAGCCTTTTCCTAATTTTCGTCATCATATCAGCCGAAAGACGAACGAACTGTTGAATTAAAGCCTCCGAACAAACGGAGTCACTATCTAATGGATAATTCCACAAAATTGTAATGCAAGTCAATTGCGTGTTCTTTTATTTATAATGCAAATTTGATTTTTGACCAATCTTACTTTTTATCTCAGTTATTGATACACTAGCTTTTGCCCGCGACTACGTACGCGTTGCACTTGATAAAAGGGATTATTAAAAGCGCCTAAGCAAATTTTGGTCTAATAATTACAATTCCTACAGGGTCACCGCACCCCGACAGAAATGTTCACTCACTTTTCAATCTTTTTAGGTATAATTTCCAGGATGAAAACTATCCTATGTCCTTCCTCGGATCTGAAACTGTCTGTATGCGAAATTTCATCAAAATCGATTCAGCGGTTTAAGCGTGAAGAGGTAACAGACAGACAGACACACTTTCGCATTTATAATATTAGTATGGATAGTATAGTATATAGTATGGATTAGTTCACACTCGTACTTTAATTGCAATTAATTTGCCGATGAAATTTGAACCACAGAGTTGAGCAGCAACGTCCTAGTTGCAACTACTTATTCCGAAAAATTTGTACGATTGTTCTCCAAGGTATTCAAATATACTTAGGTAAATTTGCGTCATCAATAAGAGAACGCGCAATGAAAGGTAGCTTGCGTCACTCTTTGTCGTGGGATTCCCACAATTTGGACCAGATCGATTCACTGTGTTGGGGGTCCTTCACTCTGACGTCCGGTCGGCGATCGTATATGGGTGCTTTGGTCTGCCAGACAGTTGTTATAAATAAAACCATTCATATAAACTTAGTCAATATAATTAAAGCTACAACCACAGCACTCAAGTAATATCTACAAAAAAGACATTTGAATTCCACTGTCTATTGCTTGGTATGACAATTTTCTTTTTGCTCAAGATGGTGTAAACTGTTCAGCAACTCAGTGGACACTATTTTTGGGCACTACTATAGATAAAGTAAAAGTGCTGAGTTTCGAAATCACTTTTGACGATAGAATTGGATAGCATACCTCTGTTAAGCGGCGCAGTATATGAATGATCGGCATTAACAATAAAATTAGAGATGCCTCTCCTCACGTACCTAACCTTTTGGACGCCTCAGTCGTCATAATCACAACATCGGAAACTTATGCCACTGACGCCAACGTCGTCTAGCTGGCGACAAAATTTCAATTATCAAAAACTTTTCAATTCAAACTGCTACAAGTGTTTTTCAATCCCTGTTGATGTTGGAACACATAACTTTTTTGCGGTGGCATCACGGGTATGGTGAATTGTTTGACTGCTTGGCGGTCAAAAGGCTAAACGCTAATGGCGTTAGTATTGAAGGCTGAGGTCCATTTGGTCTTAAAACTTTTGTAGATATGACTTCACACAACTGTGGCTCTTATTTCTTCGAGCCCCCGAAGCCTGAGAAGCCCATGATCTGCGCCAGCTCGGACTGCGCCGGCGCGTCGTCGTCGTGCTCGTCTCCCTCCTGCAGCTTGCGCTTCTTGTCCCGGCGGCGCTCGCGCCGGAGCTCCTTGACGCGCGCCTCCTCCTCAGCTGCCTCTCGTAGCCGGCTGTCGAGCTCGTATTCGCGAATCCTTTCTTCTAATTTGCGTTTGTTGCTGGCGAATCTTGCTTTAACCTGAAATGTGATTTCAAGTATTTTTTTTTCAATTCAATCTAATAATTCTATTCTGAAATTGTGCCAATTATGAATTCTATTATCAATAACATAGGAAGTATCTTAAAATGATTGTAGATATTGTTTACAATTAGTTACATATATAAGCTTCTTTTTCAGTCTTCATTTGTAATTGTCATAAATGAGCTACAGTTTGTTTTTTAACTGAGATATTAATTTATTTATTAAACTTTATTGCACAAAGTACAAAAGTAAAAGTACAAATAGTGAATTAATGCCTTAAGGTGTTCTTTACAGTCAACCAGAAGACTAAAAAAGGATATCTGTATGGTGCAGAGCCTTTTTAGGGTTCCGTACCCAAAGGGTAAAAACGGGACCCTATTACTGAGACTTCGCTGTCCGTCCGTCCGTCCCTCCGTCTGTCACCAGGCTGTATCTCAAGAACGGTGATAGCTAGACAGTTGAAATTTTCACAGATGATGTATTTCTATTGCCGCTATAACAACAAATACTAAAACTAAAATGAAATAAATATTTAAGGGGGGCTCCCATACAACAAACTTGTTATATCTGTATAAAAATATATATATAGGTACGGAACCCTTCATGCGCGAGTCGGACTCGCACTTGCCCAATTTTATATAAAGGCATTGTATGGCAAAAGATGATATAATAGAAAGAAAGATTTTTACTGAAATTGAGTCACAAATGCAAGTAAATATAAATAGCAAAAGTTGAGATGCTGTATTTGCCAATAGATTCCATTGTTGGTTTACGTATTTCTAATTTAATGAATTAATTATTTAATGATCTAAACAATTGGAACTTTCTGTTTTTATGACATGATAATTAACTATATTATAAGTTAGTTGTAAATGATGACTTTACCCATTAAATGTAGCTTGGTCATATTCAAGATAACTATCATGTAAGTTTGCATGTCTAAAGTTACCTAACCCTTTGACATGAACAATAAATATTAGGATTCTACTGGGTAATTCCACCAGAATGTCAACTTTGTCAGGCACATGGCTATGGCTATGGCAGCTATTACAACCTATCTTTACCTGGTCCAATGAACTCCTTTCAATCTTCATAGACATGCCAAGATTCCGCTGATGCTTTTTGCCATTGATGTGGTCCAGAAAGTTAATGGAGTCCTTGACAACACAGTCGCACACATTGCAGTAGTAGCCTCCGGACTGGGAGGTGGGGGTGTTCTTTGTGATGACAACACTCTTGCCCAACTTGGAATCCAAGTCAACTTTGTACTCTCGCTGCTTCAGGAGCTCTCGCTTTACTGGTGGGGCTGGAATTTTTATAATACAAATAGGTATGATTGTGGCATTTACAAATTTTATTCTGTTCATACCTATAGTATGATAGCAGCTACTAAAGTTTCATTATTTTCATTACCACCAGTGATAATGAAAATAATGCCAAATCCGAGAACAAACAGTATTATATTGTTTCTATAGATTTCTTTGCATAAATGACACCAAAAGTACAAGTACTGAGGTCTTATAAGGTAAATAAAGCTACCTTATAATGTTTCAGTTAATTGCATTCTACTAGGTCTGCTAAAAATTTACTTCTGGTCCCTCTTTCTTCCAAATTTTACAATGTCTCGTTAATTCCAGACTATTGTTCTGTAAATTCTCTACTTCCTGAGTAGAGGCATCCCCAATCTACCTTTTATCTCACCTCAAAAACAGTATTTATCTCATCTGTAGACTGTAGTTCATTGCAATGAAATCACTCCCTGAACTTTGTGACCAATACTGTTCTGCTTCCGTTATTACATTGGCGTAGTAAATATATTTATTATATTTACAGATATATTGCATTTTATTAGTATTTATTTCCAGAAGGGCAGCACAAGCTAAATAAGGTTGTTTTTATAAGAGATTTTGATAGATATTCAATAGCAGTGTATTATTCCAAGGTAATTCGTATATGTACCTTTCTTTTTCAAACGTTCCTCTTCTTCTAATTCTGCTTTCAACCTCTCTGAAGCAATCTTCTCGAACTCATCTTTGTCCCACTTCCTACGGTGGTCGTCAGGTCTCATACTCATCTTGATGAATGTCCTGTTAACAAAATATCACCACTAGGTACACGTATTCGGTTTTAACCAAATACGAGTGTTTAAAGGCCTGTCTAACAAATAACAGTAGTAATATCACAACAGACAACAGAAATATAAAATAAATACGACATATTTTGGCTTTGACACAGTGCTGCAAACTCCCACAGGTAATAAACAAGGAGGTTATGGTCATAAAAATCAGGAGCCAATCAAAAAAACCAGTAGGGCTACTCCGATGTTCAAAATTCGACCGTCGTATAGTGGCGTCCCTCTCGATCGTCTGTCTTAATATATGGGTAAACGGGACAACACTATACGCCGGCCGAATATCGAACATCGGAGTAGCCCTTCAGATTAGAAAATGACAAAACCCATAGACAAAATCAGTCGCGTTCCGTTCCACTCACAAATCGGTTGACGATTATCGGATGTCAACGTTGCCAAATGACCGCGTATGTTAAAAAATCATTAAAAAATGGTGTGTTTTGCGGTATGCTCCAACAACTTTTCAAAAACCAGGAGATTTGCTCGAGTCCAAAAAGTAATCAGTAGATCAGGATACTATCTTAAAAATCATACAATCTCCTGGTAAACCAGGAGAGTTTGCAGCACTGCTTTGACAGAAGCCACAGAGTAGAGCCCACAGTCCACACCAGACAAAAGTTGCCAGTCATGAAATTAATTTCTTATTGAGGGATATGATTAGATCGGCAATTATTTCTTGTCGTGTGGAAGGCCGACTAAATCAAATTATTAATCAAAAAAGAAAAAAAAGATTATGTTGCGTCCAGGTCCAAAAGTAGAAATATTGGGCAATCAGCTCGGCAAACATGTCTGATCGTCTTTGAAACGAAATCATATTATTCATATTATCTCAAAGAGGATCATTATATTTTTTATGTAGTTTCTAAATGTAAAAAATTCCATCGGGACCGCATGGACTTTGAATACAATCAAATCAAGTTATAACCGTGCACGGATCTGACCAGATCGGCCAAAATGTTCGATGGTGTGTACGGCACTTGATGAGGGCAAAAAATGAGGGGGGGGCCTCAGAAGTTCAGTAATCGTATCGCGGCACTAGTAAACTTCAAATTGGATTCTGCTTCGAGCGTTTGAGTGGTGCACGTGTGCGGAATTGATTTTTTGGTTATAAGCCCGTTACGGTTTGAGTAACCCCTGATTCTGTTTGTGTTTTCGTCCCTTTGTGTTGTTCATTATTTGTGCATCTGTTTGTCACGTAAGTAACTCTTTTTGTTTGCGAGAGGAGAGGGCAGCAACTACTCAGATGTGAGTTTTGTGCTCCCCTCTCCAGGACTCCTCAATATGGGGTCCCCCCAATTTGATCCAGGTATCTCTGGATTTATAGAAGATCCACCCTCTCCAGCTTTTCATATGGAAATCCAAAATTCTCCAGTATCCCTGGATCAAATTTTCTTGAATAGGAATGAAGCAAATGCGGATCTACCCCCCAACTCGGATTCTCAAAAAAAAATCAAAAGTGTAAAAAAACGAGATCTATCAGCTATTACTCGCGATCCCTCTGGCTCAGGCGAGCAGCCCGATTCTCCCAAGATGCCCCGTTTCAGCCAAGAATCCGCCCCTCCAACTCAAAATACAAATAGCCCTCGCCTCACCCCCCCATCCCAGTTCCAAACTCGCAATGAGTATTATCCCTCAGATAAAGGACCCTTCATCGTTCACGTGTCGCGGGAGACGCAAGAAGCCGATTCTGGAGCTTATTTACACCCGGTCAAGTTTGGGCAATACTTATTCACGAATGGAGTAGCTAAAATCAAAGACGGTGGGATTAAAAAGATAGGTCGAAATAGGATAAGCGTGGAGTTTACCTCCGCCGCGGCGGCTAACAACTTTTTAACTTCCTCCTTAGGCTTCGATAAATATAAAAGGTTCATACCCTCTTACCATATATCGAAAACCGGAATCGTAAGGAACATCCCCACAGATTACACAAACGAAGAAATACCAAATTTAATTCGACAACCACACGGGTTCGGGAATGTAGTAAAGGCTAGGCGTCTCAACTTTAAGAAAAAAAATTATGATGACAATACGGTTCAATGGGCCCCCTCTGAAACCGTTGTTCTAACCTTTGACGGTCAGGCTTTACCGGACAGGGTATTCCTATTTAACTGTGCGCTGGAAGTGAACCCCTACTATTTTCCCACTGTACAATGTTACAAGTGCTGTCGTTATGGGCACGTTAAGGCCCAATGCCGTTCTCGACCGCGATGTGCCAGATGCGCGCAACCACATGACGCTGAGGGTTGCTCTGCGGAAGCCTCCTGCCTGAACTGTTCTGGCCTTCATATGGCTACCGATAAAAGATGTCCGGAGTACAATAGGCAACAGTTGATAAAACGCACTATGGGTGACGAAAGCATTTCATACCAGGAAGCCGAGCGAAAATTCCCATCTTCTCGGAAGCCGTATAATGAAGTAGCCCAGGCATCAACATCATATAAAAAAACTATTACGAAAACAAGGCAGCCCCACGCCCCGAGTAATGATCATGGGTACGATAAACAGGCCCACAATGACCTTGTAAGACACTACGATCCCCCTCCCCCACCAAATGGAGTTATGTTCTCTAACCTTAGCCCAGCTACCCAAACACCCGTTACTCCCAACATTTGGCCCCTGCTTAACTCCATCGTTTCGTCCCTAATTTCAATCCTACAGCAGAACGCTGTCCCGTTACCGTCCAACGTTGTCAATAATCTAGCTACATTGTCTTCTTTCTTATCAAACGGCCCCATTTCTGGGCCTCATGGCTCAAACCATCGTGCAATGGAACATCAGGAGTATCAGCCGCAATAAGGTTGATCTCCTACACATCATTCAAAAATTTAACCCAGTTTGTCTGGCTATCTCCGAAACCTGGCTTAAACCAAACTCTGCTTTTAATTGCCCCAACTATATTTGCCTCAGACAAGATTCCCCTACAGGTTACGACGGTTGCGCTCTCCTTATTCGTAAGGGTGTAAATTACTCCATGATAAATATCCCGCCACATCCTTCTTTTTACGCCGTTGCCTGTAAAGTGCTAGACATTACTATATTCTCGATATATATCCCTCACCCATCCCCTAGAATTCTTTCCGATCTTGAAGCTCGTTTAAGAGGTACCTCGGGGCCACTCCTCATATTGGGAGATCTTAACTGCCACCACTCTCTATGGGGATCTCATACTAATAATCCTTCCGGCCTTAAACTAGCAGACATAATCAACTCTTTTAACCTTTTTGTTCTGAACAATGGCAAACCCACTCGCCGCTCTTCTCCCGCTCAAAATCCATCAGCGGTGGACGTCTCCATTTGCTCCCCATCTTTAGCCCCTCTAATTTACTGGGAGATATTACCATCCAGTTACGGCTGTGATCATTTCCCACTAACGCTCACCTACTTATCTAGTTCTACTATACCTTCGGCTCCTCCGCCCATTCAAAAATTTAATCTTGCAAAAGCTGATTGGCCATTGTATGCGCTCTCAGCAGAAAGAAAAATTAGCAATTTACCTTCTGTTTCACAAGCGAATTGTTTGAATTGTTACTCCCTATTCTCCGAAGCGCTACTGGAGTCCGCGGAGGCGTCGATTCCGACAAAGAACCTATCTCCCAACAGACGTCCCTCTCCCCCATGGTGGGACTCTGAGTGTACGTCCTTAATAAAAGAGAGAAAAGAAGCTGAAAAGACCTTTAGTCTAGACATGAGTATGGCAAACTTCCTCACTCTCAAACAGGTTCAAGCCAAGACCAAAAAAACTCTTTCAGCTAAAAAACGAGAAGGCTGGAATAAATTTTGTGAAAGTATATCTCCTTCCACCCATCCATCCCTTATCTGGCGTAATATCAAAGCATTCCGAAACGTACAGTCATGTCAATCACCTCCCCTTTCATTCTCGGGTCACCCTTTATGGCTCGATGATTTTGCGAACAAATTAGCTCCTCCTTACGTTCCCCCCTATACCGAATTCCCCTCCCAAGTACCAACGAACACAGATAATAACGATTTCCTATCTGCTCCTTTTAACATAGTTGAGTTACGATCAGTCTTGGAGACGCTTTCAGATTCCTCTCCAGGCCCTGATGGTATCGTGTACTCCTTCCTATCCAGAGCCTGCTCTGTGACGAAAACGTACTACCTGAATATTGTCAATTCTCTCTTCGACTCCGGTCATGTCCCGGACACTTGGAAAGAGCAGTATGTGATTCCC
Source organism: Apotomis capreana (assembly GCA_947623375.1). Lineage (NCBI taxonomy): Eukaryota > Metazoa > Arthropoda > Insecta > Lepidoptera > Tortricidae > Apotomis > Apotomis capreana. Next base: position 21,523,526 of record OX392502.1, on the reverse strand, counting down.
ATTCTGAAACCGGGTAAGAATTCTGACGTAGGAACTTCGTATCGTCCAATAGCTCTCTCTTCGACTCTCTGTAAGGTCATGGAACACCTAATAAAAAATCGCTTGGATTGGTTTCTCGAGAGCAGAGGCATCTTACCGCGGTTCCAGTTTGGATTCCGAAAAGGAAAAAGCATCACAGATAGCCATAGCATACTCTCTACTGATATAAGACTGGCATTCTCAAGAGAAGAATCCGTGGTTGCAGTGTTTCTGGACGTATCGGCCGCGTATGATAACGTACTTCTTTCAGTACTCAGAGACAAAATGTCACAGCTGAGTATCTCCCCAAAGATTGTGCAAATTATCTCTAATTTACTAATGCACAGGTCTATTAAGGTCAGATGGAATGGCGATGTTCAGGCGGTTCGACAGGTCTGGAGGGGCCTTCCCCAAGGCTCGGTTTTAAGTCCGATTCTTTTCAATATATATTCTTTCGATTTAGACAAATCTGTCAATTGGGCCTGTAGAACTTTGCAATACGCAGACGACCTGGCGATTTATTGTAATGACAAAAAAGTCCCGGTTGCGGCGGATAAAATTAATGGAGCCCTAAGGTCCCTTAACACCTGGCTGGACCAGCACGGACTTTCGTTGTCCTCCTCAAAAAGCTCAGCCATCGTTTTCTCAAGAAGCCGTGACCCCCCTGAATGCCACATAACATACAACGATGAATCAATTCCTACTAAGGAATCAGTAAAATTTCTGGGAGTCATTTTTGACCGTCGATTCCAAGGGGTCCCCCATCTAAAGTACGTTGCCAATAAATGTGAAAAAAACTTAAATATGCTAAGAGCTCTTTCTGGTACCTGGTGGGGAGCGCATCCTTACTCTCAAAAATTACTGTACAACGCTTTTATTCGGAGCCACTTAGATTTCGGTACCTTTATTTTTGAACCATGCAATAAGGCTGCCCTCAGAGTACTCGAAACTATCCAAATGAAAGCCCTGAGGGGTCGTTCTCAAAATATTTGCACCGCCACCTGTCAACAGGTTTGTCTTAGAAGAAGTTTTTTACACAGCATTATTTTAAATATTCAATTATCATCACATATCTAAAGACACTTTTTACATAGAGGCCAAATGCTTTTAATTAAAAGTAAAGTATATTAATAGACAAAAAAACGATTCGGAACTAGGTTTTGTCGGTCACTTGCCGTGTCCCAACGCGAGGTACTCATGTTTCGTTGTAATAAAAACATATACATTACCGACTTAGCTTAAGTTCAGTACTCCATTTTATTTTCATATATGATGAAGATTGAATACTACCATATCGAATAATAATACTATGCTTATTTTGCGAATTATTTGCAATTTAAGTTTGTCCACGCCATTTTTTGTCGTCCACTTGTCATGAGACAAACATTACAATTGTGTGACTACTATTTCGTTTCCCCTGCCTCACCCCGCTTAAATCGAGACCTTCAGTTGCCACCTAACACTGTTCCGAGTAACACGTCGTCAGTGTGCTGCACTAAAAAAATATGATACATACACTTACGCGAGCGGGAGTTTGTAATGGGTATGTAGTCTATATTCTGCCTTCCATATTTTGGTTGACGTGTGTCCTATTGCATTCATTTTAATTTATAACGCGTAAAGTATGGTCTACTTTTATGTGTATAAATATGCAGTTCATCAACGAAATACTTTATTTGTTTTGATGACATAACTGTCATTTTGTCCATCACCTGTATGTCGATCACTTGTCTATATAAAAACAGGTGAACGACACATACGGCAGGTGAACGACAATTATGTAAACACTTATACAAAATTATTTAAAAACCAGGTTTTACCGGTCACTCGCCGTGTCTCAACTCATGTTTCGTTGTTATAAAAACAATATATTACCGAAGTAGCTTAGTTTGAGTATTCCATTTTACTTTCAAGCTGTCTTAGGAATCCTTAGCAGGCGGCGCCCGCACCAGATTTCGAAAGCATCAATCCTCTGCCTGTCAGCGGCTTTGAGTGTCCAGGTCTCTGCCCCATAAACAGATATGGAGAAGACAAGTCCACAGACGAGGTGCATGTTAGTCCGGTTAGGGATGTGTCTATCTTTCCATATTTTGCCGCGTTGGGTCATCGCTGTTTTGGCCATTCCGATTCGCCTGTGAATCTCTGGTTTCCATGTGCCTCTATTTGTGACAATGGAGCCAAGGTACTGGAGCTGATCAACAGTTTCGAACTCTTGAAGCAGGTTACTACTTTGTCGACTAGTAATGGTCAACTATCATCAGCTCGGTCTTATTTTTATTAATATCGAGACCCATTCTGAGGCTGGTTGTTTTGAGTCATTCCAAAAGTTGGGCCACTGCTTCGGGTGATGCAAAATAGGCGATGTGAACCACGTACCTTCAAGGGCTCCATATCTGTTAAATAGTATTGGGATATTGTGCATCCCTGTCGTACACCTTTCCGGAACTTAAAGTTCTTGTATGTGACATCTCCTACCGACACCATTCTGTATCCAGACTCGTAAAGGCTTTATAAAGTGTTACCAGATGTGCTGGCAGCTTCAGACAATACCTCGCATAGCTTATCCCACCTAACGCAGCCGAAGGCTTTCTGGTTATCAGATGTGAAGGAATTCCTCGAAGATGACGAAAACAGCAGTAGGTTACTCAGCGGGTAAGAAAGAATATGTCAAAAGAGGCAGCATTAGGATGCAGAAACGTTATTTAAATGATTCGCTGTTGAACCTTCATAAGAAATTTATAAAATCACGTGGGTAGGCTTGAGTTTTGCATCTTTTTGCGGGTTATGACCTTTCTGGATAGTACAGGCTTCAAAAAACCTCCTGAGAAATGTCCTATGAGATGAGAATTAAATGCTTGATTTTTTTATGCAAATTACTGACATAAGGAAAAAAGAAAAACAAAAACAATCAAAAAAGCACTATTTGACAGTTCAAAGTAGGTTTTATTTAAAATGTCACTTACCTGCAACCGTCGTCGTTAACCTGCTAACAAATTCAGTCAAGTTGGAAAATATTTGTCGCAAACCTGCACCCATTGTCGATAACTTGGTAACAAATGTCGTTTACCTGACATCGATGTCTTTCACCTGTCGACCTAAAATTTCAAACACCTATATCTTCTAAGATATTAAATTTAACTACTTCCCTCGACGTGATATCAATTGTCTGAATATATTTCTAGCGATCCTATGAAAAATAAAAGAAGAAATCGCAACTTTAAAAAAAAATGCAAAATTAACGCAGCGGTGCAAATATTTTGAGAACGACCCTGAGACTCGTCACTGGCGCCATGAAATCCTCTCCCAACAGAGCGGTACAAGTAGAATGTGCCGATCCTCCACTCGACTTAAGAGGACAACTCCTCTCGGACCGTTACCTTTATACAATTATTTCACAGACGTCACATCCTCTTATTCCAAAACTCCGACTCCTCCAATGGTACGGGACTAACAAGGCATTCTGTCGCAACAAGGAAAAACCCAATCTTGTAAAGAGCTATGAGAAAATCGCGGCACTGAGAGCCCCCATTACGAAATCTCCAACTCTCCCTTTGTACTCCGTTCCTTTTAGGGCCTTAATCTTTTCCCCACGCACAGTTCTTGACACGGGTATTGACAAAAAATCTACAAATTGCAATAACCTTTTTATTAAATACGTCAACACTTACTTCCCAGCTCACTCATATTTTTTCACTGACTCGTCTAAGCTAACAAACCGAGGCTGTGTAGGAGCCGCCTTTCTCTTACTGAACGCAAACCATGTCACCAAATTCAAACTTCCCCCCGAGTCATCAGTATTCTCAGGTGAATGCTTGGCCCTTTGGAAATCCGTCGAATATATCCTCACCCATAAAATTACACCATCTGTCATTTTTTCAGACTGCCTCAGTGCTCTAAAGGCAATTTCGGCCCATCCTTTCAAAAACTGTGCTCGTAACTTTCTCATATGTCAATTGAAACATGCCCTTTATAATTGCCACAAGGCAGGTTTAGATGTATCTTTGGTTTGGATACCGAGTCATTGTGGGATACTAGGTAACGAGAGGGCAGATCAAGCTGCAAAAGAAGCTGTCCTTCATGGCGACGATATCACGTTCAAAATTTCTTCACCTGATACTTCAAACATCCCATCCGACACCATGCTTAAAACATGGTCCTCTCGCTGGTCCCGTTCCAAAAAATGTTTCTATTCTAACATTCAACAAACCATTCCATCACGCCCGTGGTTTTTCAAAAATAGATCCCTCACCAAGAGACATACTTCAATTTTAATAAGACTTCGATTAGGTCGAGTCTGCTCGCCTGAGCAGCTTCACAAATTTAGAATTAAAGATTCCCCCCTTTGTGAATGTGGGGAAGATGTTGGTACAATAGACCACATGTTTTTTAAATGTAAACTAAATAATAAAACTCCGCCGCTTCATATTCTTATTTCTAAACTTAAACTTCCACTTCCCATGAATATGGCTTCCCTTTTATGCCACACAGACAATAAAAAGGTAGTTTGTACATTGAGCAAATTCATAGAAAAAAATAATATTAAACTATAATGCGCTGCAAGAAATATTAGACTGTGTGCTGTCTGCTTATAATCTGGATTGGGCTACGTATCTATGTGTATTATTCGTGTTCCGAAAAGCTTGGTAGACATTAGCGGCTTCTGTGTATGTGATTTTTGTCCTCAGGAATTACCAGCTCCGAAAAGTGTCAAAATTTAAAAGTGCTATGCTTTATCTATGTACCGTGCTAAGCTCAACACTTGTCATTGGCAGAATTGTGCTAGATGCACAGTAGCCACAAATAAAAGAGTGAACTTCAAATTTCAAGCTTCAGAGTAACCACAGAGATTTACTCCGAAGTTCAAACAACGTTCGGTTCGGGTAGCACTATCCCTCTTACTGTCCCGTGAATGAGAACATGGAAAATGAACTTAGAATTAGGAACACTGTACCAAAAATAGGTTTTAATTAAACCATAATTTATCCTCAATACAACGAATGCGTGGTGCGGAGATGGAGAGTGACGAGTGACTGACGATAGTATTAGTTTCGGCAATTCTAGAACACTCTCTAAGTAATACAGCGGTAGTAACTGCCACCAGTCAAATTAGTCAAACCCCAAGAAAAGTATAACCCCGCATTCACGAGATAAAACAACTTGTTATCACTCACATTCATCATTTATTATTCGTAATTGTTTATTATTACCTTTATTATTGCATGCTGAGTCGTAATTATAGGAAAAATAAATACCATGTCTTAGTTAATTTTAGTCCATTATTTTTAATTGCATAATATTTGCATGCCCACTAGCAGGCAGAATACACTGTACCTCAAAAATGTATTTGACATCCACTTCACTGTATTCTAGCAAATGAATAATGCTTTAATTCGATTTGGGTATATTATGGAAATTGATTTTAAAATGATAGAAGCAAAAAAGAGGCAAGTTCTCAAGAGTTACTATAACTGGGTACTACATCGCATTTAGATGACTTCGTTACTACGCCAAGCTATCGATTGCGACCCTACCGACTAGAAATAAGCCATTTCAGTTCGAGCTGGGTAAACTATTAGCTTTATCGTCGAGGCTTCTTTGAAGAAGAATTGCGGACCCATTTCCATATATAAACGTTCCTTTGCCATCATATCTTCTTTTAAAGATCTATTGTTTATGTTTTGCCTTCTACTATTTATGCTACACGGTTACTAGCTTAGTGTATCATTAGCATTTCAACCCATAAGTCCATTGCTAAATAAAGGTTTCCCTTATAGATTTCCAGAACGAAAAGGTATTTCTTTCGGCTTATTATTTTACTTATCTTTTTAGTTTCGCTTGAGGCCGAGCGGTTGTGCTCATCATGCATGAGGAATGTTGTTTTATCATAACGAGAGCGGCATGTATATAACCACCGTGTGCGAGGGAAATCAGGGAAATAACAGACCGCGGGCGAGTGGGAAGGCGAGTATATTTTTGCAGCCATTGCGGTACTCAAGAAGTGAAAGTTCGTGGATTACGCATCTGTCTACAGTTGCATGACGACATCGCATAGGTTGTCGCGTCTGTCGACAGATAGGAAGCAGCATCTTTGTCAATCTATAAAGCCATCCTTTGAAATTAAGTCACACATATCCATGGGTCATAAAATCAGACAAGCAACAGCTTTCATAGTAGATCCGCAATGTTAACGTTTTATTGTAGTTTTAGGATGGGCGAGCGCGGATATTAAATGTAAATCGATGTTTTATTGCCCGTTAAATTCTTAAAGGCGTTAGGCGTGATTGATAAAGACTGATTGCCAATAAAGTAGGTATCCTACGCATTATATTGTAAGCGTTTATCGGAAACCTTAATAAAGTATGGAGCTTCAATGAAAATGCTGGGCCTGTCTACTTGATTGATCCGTTTGCTGGTGCTTTTTTTTGGTCTTCGTCGATAATCCTACGCTTCTTAGTGTAGTAAGAATGTGATGCGTCATGTACGCCGATATATTACTTGCATTGTAATCTATATATATAAAAGAAGAAGTCCTGACTGACTCATCAACGCACAGCCGAAACTACTAATGTTAGAGAGTTGATTTTTGCACAGTAGGTTACTTTTATAACGTGGGCTAGAGATAAGAAGCGATTTTGAAAAATTCAATCCCTAAGGGTGTTAAAAAGGGGTGCAAAGTTTGTATGGGGGAAACTTTTTTTTTTGAGCTAGAGACTTGAAACTTTGTGAAAAGATTACTTATTAAAAAACACAAAAAGTGATTTCAGCGTTTTTAAAAATTTTACCCCTAAGGGGGTTAAATAGGGGTGCAATGTTTATATGGGAGAAACTTTATTTTTCGAACTAGAAACTTGAAACTTTGTAGAAAGCTTACTTTATCCAATACAAAAAAAATAATTTCAGCGTTTTGGAAAATTTCACCTTTAAGGGGGTTAAAAAGGGGTGCAAAGTTTGTGTGGGGGGAAATTTTTTTTTGAGCTAGAGACCAAAAACTTTGTAAAAAGATTACTTATTAGAATAAAAATAAAGTACTATCAGTGTTTTTGAAAATTTCACCTCAAGGGTGTTAAAAAGGGATGCAAAGTTTGTATGGGGAAAACTTTATTTTTTAGCTAGAGACTTGAAACTTTGTAGAAAGAATAACTTATTAAAGTACAAAAAAAGTAATTTCAGCGTTTAATAAAATTCTATCCCTACGGTGGTTAAAAAAGATTGAAGGTTTTAGTAGTAGGGTAGTCATTTTGTTGTAGTTGGCGTTAATGTACGGATTGAATGGTTTTTCAAGACATTTTCAATTATTACCTACTTACCTGTTTTCACGTTATTTGGTGTTCATTTGATAAATGACAAAGTATAATAATATCTTATGTTATCATTTGATTTACAACTGCTAATAGTAAAGCTATTTTTCGATAGATGGCGTTAGTAGTACCAATATTTTTAGCCTTTTTAATAACTGGGGTAGCTTCTAGACCATTGAGAAACATTTTGGCTGGCCTCGAGAACTCCGCCACACCACTCTTTTCGTGTAATAGCCAGGCCGGCGTATACCAAAACCAGTGCTGCCTTCTTATGAAAAAAGGTCATTATTTATTATTGTTATGAAATAAAGTTTATTTATTTATTATTATTGAAAGAGATACTCTTCATTAAACTGCCTCCATCTCTCGATTTCCAGTGCTGAGTTTAAGATTGTTTCAACAGCCATACGATATTTAACTTTTTTTTTATCTAACTCATAATAACTAAGATCCCCATTTTCTAACTCCAAATCCATGCGTCGCTATAGAGCGACGCGAGCGATTTATCTTGCAGAGTAATTTTTGCCAAAGATTAAAAGCATCAGGTAACTGACGGAATAAGTATTAAGCATCCTGCAAACAATTCCCGTAATCCAATTGGATAATCTTCTTAAATTCTTTAACAATTGCATATCAGTGTCTGCCACTGTTTGAAATGTAATATGTCTAGACCATTTTAACTAAGAATAAAATTCACTTACCTATTTTAATATCTTTGTCATCATCAAAAATCTACGCGGACGAAGTCGCGGGCGGCCGCTAGTGTTGTATAAACGTCAGCAAATAATTTAAGTATAAGGACAGGTATTAATATCAAAAGGGAGTTAAATTTAAATTAGAAATATGTAAGTATTATGTTATTTTATTACTGATCGGGTCAAAGTATCTACCTCTGCTACTACTTAACTTTGCTGTGTTTTTAAGTCTCTACCTACAGCTAGACGTGGACTACCATATTTTGCGATCCCTAGGTAACGTTTAGGTAAATAATAGTTACCTAAAGTAAAAACATAATAAAAGAGGTGTATGCAATTTGCCTACATTCTGAGTAGAATATTATTAGCAATATGTACGTTCATAAGTTGATATTATTTTCTGAATCGTGAACCCGAGTTCCTGTACGCACACACATCACAAATTCGCAAATACATCAACTTTCCTTTAACAAGCGTCACGGAACCGCTATTCTGTGTCTGGAAACATCTGAGAGTAGTGTAGTCCCAATTTCATAATTTTAATTTCAGTTTAGGGAAAAAGAGAATTAAGTTTGTGTTGGTAAATTTTGACTGATATAAAAGCCCTTCAGGTGAAAGCGAGATTATAGGTTTTTTTAAGTTTATATGATTATTTTAAAACTTAGGGTCTAAAAGCACGTCCTTTAGGAACTCATCGTATTGTTACGGGGGTCGGGTACGTGTGCACAGTTTATAACGAAAGTAGCTTTTGCCCGCGACTACGTCCGCGTGGAACTTGGAAGTATGGAAGCAACCTCGTACAACACGATAGATATCCACCTAATCACCTTAATTAATAAAAGGGATTATTAAAAGCGCCTAAGCAAATGTAAGAGCAATTGTGCTTTTGGTCTAATCATTACATTTCCTACAGGGTCATCAATGTCATCATGAATTACTTACTCACTTTTCAATCTTTTTAGGGATAATTTCCAGGATGAAAACTATCCTATGTCCTTCCTCGGATCTTAAACTATCTCCATGCTAAATTTCATCAAAATCGATTCAGCGGTTTAAGCGTGAAGAGGTAACAGACAGACAGACACACTTTCGCATTTATAATACTAGCTTTTGCCCGCGACTACGTCCGCGTGGAACTTGGAAGTATGGAAGCAACCTCGTACAACACGATAGATATCCACCTAATCACCTTAATTAATAAAAGGGATTATTATAAGCGCCTAAGCAAATGTAAGAGCAATTGTGCTTTTGGTCTAATAATGACTTTTCCTACAGGGGTCACCGCACCCCAACAGAAATGTTCACTCACTTTTCAATCTTTTTAGGTATAATTTCCAGGATGAAGGATAGTTATCCTATGTCCTTCCTCGGATCTTAAACTATCTCTATGCCAAATTTCATCAAAATCGATTCAGCGGTTTAAGCGTGAAGAGGTAACAGACAGACAGACAGACAGACAGAGACACTTTCACATTTATAATATTAAGTATGGATTAGTATTGATTACAAATTCACAATTTACACAAACTGTACTTAAAAACGTTAGACGCCAAGATTCTTCACTCCGATTTATAATTTTGTTCGCATGACTGACTGCTTGCCGGCCGTCTTTTAATACCTCTAGGAATAACACTCTTGTCTACGTAAAGCGCGAATATTCCAGTAAGATCTAGCCTGTTGCGTCGGGAACATTCTCGGCTATCGATGTCTCTCTCTAATGGTGCAATCTCTGTCACTCCCTTCTCGAATGTTACGAGTATAGCTATCTTCTTCTAATAATGCCATCTCTGTCATCCTTACTGGAAAATATAGTAAAATTAAGTACATCAGAAGCCCATAAGGAGTCCTGAAAATTCCTGACATCGGGTTTTCAGGTAATGATGTCATCGGAGGGTGGCCTGAAACGGACTAAATATATATTTCAGGCGCCTGAAAATGACGGCAAATTATATGTAATAGAGCTAGCTACTCCTGAAACATGCCTAAACCAGCCCGAAATTACTTTTCTGCCTGCTGAAAACACTTCTAAGGCACTGAAATTGACGTTTTGATCTAATCCACCGGCGTAAAACTATTACGAATATCTTATTGTGTGTTACAAATTGCTCCCTGTTCCATAGAAACGTAGATACATCCAAAGTAAAGTGATCCGTTGGCTGATGCGTAACCTAATAGCATTGTTTTGAGCCCTCTGAATAAATACGCGTTCGTTATCCCAGAGACATGGGATAAAAGAGAAAGCACATTTGTCTGGGTAAAATATAACAGTCCTCATAGACAAGTATGGGTTAATGCGACGTGATTTGGGACATGAAGCCTGACAGAGAACCTTCGCTCACAACGCGGCCGCCCGTGACATATGGCTCGGCTATAACATTATTATGACGAAAAACCGGCTAAGTTCGAGTCGGTCTCGGGCACGAAGTTTCCTTCTATCAAATAAAAAAAATAGTACATTACATATCTATAGGGCGGTGAATTCGTAAATATCCCAAATTGCAGGTGTTTGTGGCCCGAACCGAAGGCGAACGCTATAAAAATGCGATCTGGGGCTTTACGAATTACCACCCGTGGTTTGTCTAAAGTTTTACGTATTGCCAGGATGTGAGATTCTGATCGCGTAGTGGGCAAAAAAAAAACCAATTACGGCCTAGGGTGAAAGGCTTATTTTTAGTATTTTGGTCATAACAAAATAATTACTCTATTAAAATTTTAATTGTCTAGGTAGGTACCTATTACTGTTCAGCCATTAGAGCAAAGAACATAGAAAGCCCTAAACTATAGGCTTTTTATGGATGGGAGTCCCCATACAATTTTACATTATTTTTATATTTTATTTTATTTTGTATTTGTTGTTATAGCGGCCCTATGGCCGCTATAACAACAAGTAGTTTTAACGTGCATACTTTACTCGAAACTTTCAATTCTAGCTACAGCCTTGTGACAGACCAACACACAGCGGAGTTTTAGTACCTAATAGGGTTGGTTCCGTTAGCACCCTTTGGATACGGAACCCTAAAAACTACGTTTCGCCCTTTTTGCCATTGGAATAGCAGTTATCTATCATGCCATATATAGCGCTTGATAAATAGTTTTATGACATTTTATATGCCTTTGCAATGTTACGACTCCCGAGGTGAGTGCGTACATTTGGTGCCACTTATCGCGACAATGTCTCTGACGGTTACTTTGTGCATGAGGAATGGTCTTATAAACATATTCCTTTGTGTTCAGTTGGTTTAGTTGACGCTATTAACATCTGCAAACTCTAGTTGATACTTTGTCGCTTCTCCCTTAATGGTTTTGTTAAGCGATTATAGCCGAACGATAATAAGCTGACTACCTACACTTTAAAACGATCTTTGTCACTGACAATGACATCTACGAGACTTCGCACTAGTATTCTTATGGTCTGTGCTTCGCACTATACATATTTTTGACGGAATGAGTGAAACTGTAACTATCAGAGCCACTAGGCTACTTTAGTGTTACATGAATATATTACTCTATTTAGGTATATGGTTAACAATCCATTAATTGCCACCTTACAGATTCATAATTTATAGGTACATATATCAAACAATCTCCCTGAGTCAAGATTTATGCTGTTTAATCCAGTACATACTCGTAGATAGGTACGTCACCATATTGTGTTTTCACTAAATAGATGGAAATACTGATCCCTAATAGGTACTAATAATTTAAAATTGAAGACTACATTCTGTAGTGAGGCTTACTTCCCTCACCGTTTTGGAATTAATAGTTTACGATACAAGTAAACTTATTTTTTTACGTGTTGACCAAATTAGTCCATTGAATGAGTCCCTCCAAGGGGGGTCTAGAGTGCGTGAGTTAGTAACGTAAGATGTTTCTTCGGAAACATGTCAAGAGTCCCTAGGTAATAAACATACTAAAACCCCGGGACACTAGGAGGAGCCCCGGAGTGGGGGGAGGGGGGAGAAAGGGTCCATTTTTTCATTTTTCGCTTAAATCTCAAAAACGGTACATGTTAGAGAAAAACTTTCAAGGAAAAGTTGAAAGGCCATAAAATTATCTACAAGTTGTACCTAAATATTTTTTTTCTATTCGCAGCCGTTTTCGAGCTACATCCCATGAAAGGTGAAAAATTCGAAAACTACCCTTATATAATATTTTGACAATCGATTCCTCCTAAAGGCTTCCATGGAGGAATGTGTTTTTTTTACCAATTATAGACCTAATTAAGAGCAATCTATCAGTACCGGTCACAAGTTGCACTTTTGAGCTTTTTGGAAGAAAAAAAATAAAAAGGTCAAGTTGCGTAACTACCCTAATATAATATTTTGACAATCAATTCCTCCTAAAGGCTTCCATGGAGGAATGTGTTTTTTTTACCAATTATAGACCTAATTAAGAGCAATCTATCAGTACCGGTCACAAGTTGCACTTTTGAGCTTTTTGGAAGAAAAAAAATAAAAAGTTCAAGTATCGTAACTACCCTAATAAAATTCAATTCCCCGTAAACGCCTCCGTGGTGGAATCTGGTATTTTTATCAATGATAGACCTAATTATGAGCAATCTATCTGTACCGGTCACAAGTTGCACTTTTGAGTTTTTTTGGAAGAAGAAATAAAAAGATCAAGTTCAGTAACTCAAACTACCCTAATATAATATTTTGACAATCGATTCCTCCTAAAGGCTTCCATGGAGGAATGTGTTTACTTTACCAATTATAGACCTAATTAAGAGCAATCTATCAGTACCGGTCACAAGTTGCACATTTGAGTTTTTTGGAAGAAAGAAATATTTTTTGATCGATTGATGTGATAAACATGGGTATGTAGTATGGGGAAATTGTTTGAGCCAAAATCATTTTTTACTGCGTGTAACTCGGAAACGGTAGGATATAGGAAAAAATTATTTAGGTACAACTTGTAGATAATTTTATGGCCTTTCAACTTTTCCTTGAAAGTTTTTCTCTAACATGTACCGTTTTTGAGATTTAAGCGAAAAATGAAAAAATGGACCCTTTCCCCCCCTCCCCCCACTCCGGGGCTCCTCCTAGTGTCCCGGGGTTTTAGTATGTTTATTACCTAGGGACTCTTGACATGTTTCCGAAGAAACATCTTACGTTACTAACTCACGCACTCTAGAACTTTTTATTCAATGGACTAAATTATATAAGTAATATCTGAGTTATGTTCTGTGCGCATTGTCAGTGGGTGTTACTTTTATTATGAACTACCCGTCCCGGCTTCGCACGGGTGCAAATGCTATATTGCATGTATTGTATATATAAACCTTCTCCTTGAATCACTTTATCTATTAAAATAAACCCCATCAAAATCCGTTGCGTACTTTTAAAGATCTAAGCATTCTTAGGGACAGACAGACAGGAAGCGACATTATTTTATAGGTACTATGTAGTGGTAGCCTAATTTTAGAACGGTAAGTTTCATTCGTATAGGCACAAAACGATGCACTCGATGAATTAAGTTCTTGATTGCTTGCTTGAACTTGCGACGCATTTTACAGGCGCGCTCGTAAAGCCCGCATTTACCGCGGCCGAGATTTTGTTAGCCTACGCCGCTCATTTTATTTTTTTCAGTCGCTTTCGATGTAAATTGCATTGGTCTCGCGAGGCAAACAGCTTCGCCGCGGCGTCAGTCCGTTCACGTGATAAAGCGCCCTCGCCCGACTGAATGGCGCATTTCGTTACACCTCATCACCTGCGAGTTCTCAGGTTGCCCTCGAATTTTATTCGCCGTTTGGAGTTTATTAGCCCCCGACATAAGAACTTTCCAAAATTGTAGCCTATTCCCGCGTTAATGGTGTGCAAGTATTCATACTTTCATTTCTCCACTGTCCGCATAATGTCGTATGAAAGTTAATTTATGGCGCTTTCCATCATGCAATATTTTGCGTGGTTTTTCGTGTTAGAGAATACCGAACGGTGTAGGCTTAGTTTAAATTTATGGGAAGGTCTTAGTGTCACAAAAATGACTATTAGATAATTATCTACATATTTGGTTTCACAAGGAAACTTGGTAGAAATTGTACATGAAATCCTCGTAATTTATTCAGTACCTAGTGTTATTTTTTAGTTTTCGGTGGCCTCATTAAGTAATTTTTTGTACCCATCAAACTGTGGACATTTTTGATATAATTTACAGATGTAGCGAATAATGTTTCGAATTCAAATTCAAATTCATTTATTGCAAGAACATAGTAATAAATTAGGTGATACAGGTATAAACAGTGTTGCTTATGTTCTACCTTAAAGGCATGCAATCAAAATAAAACAATATTCAGATACTTAATTGTTACATATTTCAATTTGTTATTTATGTCAAAAATAATTACTTAAACTCAAAATTTGCAGATTAAATTACATTGATTATTGAATTAAATTAAGTACAAAATTAAATGAAATAAAGTTAAAACTATAATTATGAAAAGTAAAAATCAAAAGTATAAAAAGTAACATAAATGGGCGATTCTCCGGGCCGAGCTATTTTGCTTGACTTCGGTGGTCAATTTTATTTTTCATATTTTTGATTCGTGACTTTAATATATGAAAACGGCCTAATTTAAAAAAAAATATTGGTAGCTCTTCTGAACTTAGTGGTTCATAAGATATTTAAGATTTTACAATCACCGAAATCAAAGGCTCAATACTTCATAGTTTTCGATGTGTAGCTCGCTGAAATGACGACCCTTAGGAATATTTGTAGTGTCAGGCTGTTGAGGCATAATACCCTGATGCACCAGTTCAACGAGATGGGTAAACCATGTGCTAAAATGACAATGAGATGCCGGTGAAAGCAGCCTAACGAACAGCAACCCACCGAAATTAGTAAACAAGAGAATCACAGTCAGAACTATGCTGCATTAACAAAATCACGATTATAAGCATTGAGGAACCGATTGAGGGGCATGGCAATATAGAAATAATGTAAAACCAGTTGGTTTTATCGTAAAAATTGATAGCGGTGGCAATTTTTATTGACTTCAGTGGTCAAAAATTACACCGAATCCATGAAAATCAATTCCACCGATTTCAAAATTTAATGTTTTTTATCGATTTAAGGAATACTAAAAGTAATATAGACACGAACAAATTATTATGGACTTACATTCTCCTGGAGATAGTTTATTCACTTATAAAATTGCAGACACACAATCACTGAACAACACAAATTGTTCCACCGAATTCAACAAAACACGTAACCAAATCCACCGAATGACGAACGAACCCACACGAACTCTACCTACAAGCCATTGAGCCGACGTCTACTCTCAGCGGCGATGAGAACACAACTGAGCTGTAGTTGCTTGCGAGCTGCGGGTTTCCTAGTATACTTCTTTAAGGCAGTGCTGACGTGTTTGAAAGTTTCCACCGAAATCACTAGTTACCCTCGGACGCTCCGAAAAATTGTTTTTATTTAAAATGTTTAGCAGATAAATTATATCTATAGGAACAAAATGATTAATAAACTAATGCTGAATACGGGAACACATTTGAAATCATAGTATCCAGACCCAATATCCAGTTATGATTTTTTGTTTCAACAAATCTGGTAAGCGGACGCTCCCAGTGAACGTCAATTTTTGTAATAACTTTTTTTTATTGTCATGTTAATGAATTATCATGAAATGTTTTTACATAGCTCGCCAGACGAAACATACCGTTAGGTACTAGCTTGATTTTATTCAGAAATATTCGATGGTAAATTTAACCATTTTCAAGCCCGGACACTTAAAAATGCCACTCCTGAGAAATGCCCAAATATAGATGTCAAATCTTAACAACTAACTTTGGCTTGTCGGCAAAATAGTCCTTCACTGAACAAAAACATTTATCTAGCAACCACTCTGTCAGTGTTCTCTTGAAACATTTTGAAGGGCATTCTATAATGAATTTTGGCAATTTGTTGTAGATTTGAATAGCCATGCAGTACGAGTTGTTTTTGTGAAGCTGACTCTAGAGCGTGGCAAAAAAAGTTTGTCTTTACTCCTAGTTGATCTCGGATATAAAGTGCTCTGTTTTTCAAAAAATTCAGGGTGTTCTCTCACAAACATGCAAATCTGTTTTATGTATAAGCATGGTAGAGGTAGAACTTTTGTTGCTTTAAATAAGGGCCCACATGGTTCGCATCGTATTTTGATAAATTCTCTATTAGATAACTCCGATGAAAAGTAGCAATAGAAAAAAAAACACTGCTATACAAATATAAAGCTCGACAAAATACGATGGCCAAACTTACTAAATCTGTGAAACTGTGAAAAGTATTTCTTGTAGATATTTATTATTAAAATGCCGAGTCATGCTCTTCTAAAATGCCATTCGAATCTGTCAAGTATGGCACCATTCACACGGGCCCTGAAATAATGGTGATTGGTGTAGATAATGCTTGAAATTGTACTTGTTCACCGCCACATTAATAACAACAGCGCTTGTTGGAACTCCTAGCTGATAAGGTCATAATTTTTGCCAGTAGCGCTGCAGCACGACGTATTGTACAAAGACTGGCGGATACAGGTTACGTACTTACTTCTATATGCCTGCGAAGCGATTCTGTGGCCCCAGTAAAAAGGGGTGTATGTACAGATTAAACCTAGGAGAAAGTCTCACACTATATCCCTTTGTTTCTGGTTAATATTTCACTAGGGCCACAGAATTAGACTTCTATCCCAATCACCAACTAGCCGGACATGAACTACGTTTTAATTCTGATTAAATCTGATTAAACCAAATTTTCGCCGTAGCAACCAGGCACATCGACCTCATTAAGCCTAACAAATGAACTCGTATGCAATATAGCCACGAATACGACTCCAGCCAGCCACCCGTTCGTTCCGAATTTCCGGCCAGTGACACAACTGTCAGGTTTCATTTCAAGTCAAAACGTTCCGAACCATGAAGTGCAAAACCGCTGTGAACTGTATTCGGCACTCGCTTTAATACGGTGGCTTCCTGAAACTTCGGAACCTATAAGTAGGCGTTATTAAATTGGAAAATACTTTTCTTTGGGTGTACTTAATTCTTTCAGAGTTATGGAGGCGACGGATTGACGTGATCTTTGTGATAAAGAGTTAGTACAATGCTCACTAAAATGCATTTATTAACAATCTTGGCATTATCAAATGGATTCAAATGTTCAGTTATAATTACAACTACAAGAATATCGCAGCGGAAAAGACTTGAACTTTCGTAAACTAAATGTATTGCTAGTGTTTGAAACATACCCACGCCTTGGCACACAATGTGCCAAAGCTGCCAAACACTCTGTATAAGTTTGTAAAGGTCATTCAGCAATAACCATTTTGAGGGCAGTGACGACACGTATGCGTCATTGGGGGCCATATACTATACCAGGAAAATACCGCTACGAGATACGGCGTAGCACACGTAGCGTTACTAGTGATTTGAACGGCCCTGGACTTTGAATATCCAAACACGAATTTGGGTCGGATTTTCTCTGATCAAATTTTCTTGATTGTAGTGCGTGAGTGCTCTTAAGATCAATCGTCCGTGGTAACTTCAGCGGTGAGAGGATTTAATCGGTTTAGACGTCACCCTAACTTTATTGTAATTGAATTGGCAAGGTTGTTCGGAATGGATGACATCAAACGTTTATACACCAGCCGTAAAATCGAGAAAGCTATTTTGCGTTAACTACAATGAATGCAATGTTGACTTACGTATTTATTTTTGTTGAATTATAAGTAGGAATCGCTATAATCACACTAATATTATAAAGGTAAAAGTTTGTGAGTGTGTTTGTGTGTTTATGTGTATGCTTGTTACGTCTTTGCGTTCAAACGGCCAATTTTAGTATGAAGGTAGCTGACACCCTGGATTAACACATAGGCTACTTTTTATACCGAAAATGTATCGTGCGGTGCAGCTAGTACCTATATTTTAATTTGCTGTTGGATGTAAAAGAAAAACTTAGTGATTTTGGTTATATGTATTGCGTACTTCATAATATTTTTTAATTATTTCAATTATTGTGTACCTACGAGTAAATATACAATAATAATTAGGTGCCTACAGTATGTTGGAAAATATGTTCGTAAGATCCTTATTCAGAGAACCAATGGCGGAGCTAGCGTGCGCAGTTTCGCCACCTTTTATCGCTTAACACAAGACTATTATTTTGTTGTTAATTAATGAAATATTACACGTTTCTCAAATTTAAAATTCCATGTAGAAGAGAAAGTTGCCGAAGAAGTACCGGAGGAGGACGAGAAAAGAATAAGGGACCGGAGTGACGACGACGTTGAAGACATGGTCGCTGCCCTATAAAAACTCCAAGCTATCGTAGTGGAAAGCTGCACTAGAACAGGAATTGTTCGGATTGAATCCGGCTACTTCTTTCTCACCACGCTCTACGCGGCAACATGTCCATTCTCACCACTCAGATGGTTGGCAGTCCTCAACTGTGCATTTCTCCAGAAACTTCCTGCCTCGCACTGTGGAATGAACTGTCGCTCGCGGTATTTCCGGACCGATACGACTTCCAAACCTCAAGAAAAGAGTATACTCCCCGTTGAAAGGCTGGCAACGGAGTCGTAACCTCTCTGTTGTTGTGTTCAGCGCTTACCATTAGGCGATCCGTTTGCTCGTAGCTACACATAAGTCACAAAGAAACTTGTGTGTTGTGAAATAGAGTTGTGTGAGTGAGAGATCCAAATTATACTAATAAAATTCCTTCAAAGGACTTCTTATTATACATGTAACTAGGTAATAAATGTTCCTAGACGGAAGCATTGCCCCATGAATCATTAACATCGCCTAATTACGTTCCATAAAGGTATAAAGGGAACGTTTTCACCGAAACGTGTACGTGAAGTCAGCACAATTCGTTAGGAGTAGGTATTGTGTACCAACTTCTAAGTAGGCGGTCTATATAAATGTTTTGGCTAGTGATAAGTTATCTGCTAACTGTGAGATGTAGACTATTTCCACTCTTCTCGGTCGTATTATGGTTGTGTTCTACCATATGAAAAAAGTACAATAACGTAGCTAGATGACTAAAAAGAAATAATTTAGGAATGTAGGAACGTTTGGAAAAGTGACATCAATATCGGATCAAATCAATAAACAATCTATGTAATCGTACTGAAAGTTGAAACAATAGAAAATCGTGTTGGTTCTCAAAAAAACAATTTTACTTCCATCTCTTGTAATTATTTTTCTAACTTTGCATATCGACTAATTTCTTATTCGATTAGTCGATTTGCGTGGACGCTGCTGCTGGCCACGTTATTTGTTACAAACATTTACAAATAATGTAGGGGCCAAAGTTGTCAATTATATTGCTTCAACAGGCACGAATGAACTCAGCTCTACCAAGGCTTTGTATAGTATAAAGAGAGTAATAAGCAAAATTTCCTATCAAGTCTCGCTATCACATTCCAATAAAAGATATTGAAAACAATTTGCGACGGAATTCTTCCTGTCGGCACACAGTGTCGACACATTGCGCAGGGTTGCCAGCTAGAGTCATAAATTAAAATGGCGTCCGTGAGCTCTATATTTAAC
Source organism: Apotomis capreana (assembly GCA_947623375.1). NCBI lineage: Eukaryota > Metazoa > Arthropoda > Insecta > Lepidoptera > Tortricidae > Apotomis > Apotomis capreana. The sequence goes on along the minus strand of OX392502.1, from coordinate 21,503,984 downwards.
TGTCAAATCGTGGAATTCTGTCGGATTTAATTTTTAGCCGATTTATATGTGTTTGTATTTATGATAAATATAAAACGGAAATATCACACGTAGATATTTCCGTATCAGCAGTAAGTGAGCATCTAGGCTTGCCATAAGATGATAGAATTACATTGAACTGTGGCTAACGTAAGGACCGATGCCGATGTCAGTAATTATCACACATCGCTTAAAAAAGTAAATTAAATGTCACTTTATGTAGCCTGAGTACGACAACAATCATAGTATATCAGCCATAACAAGGGAGTATGTCAAGATAGGGCTCACATATGTGATCAGCCATTTAAGGGATATCCCTTAAATGGCTGTTTCTAGTGTAGGAACAAAATATTGTAGGTATAATTTTGTTTATATCTAATGTTATTTGTTCCTTATTTATTTATATATTCATATATATTAGTTTCATATTCGTAAATTTTATTTATAATTTCATTTGAATCAATGGCAAGGGGCAACCCTAATTACAAGCCAAGCCACGGCTACTTTAGTGCGCGTCCCTAACGTCATTTTCACTGGAACCCGGTTTGTGGAATCACTCCCGCCATCACCCCCGAAAGTTCCCAGACAAAGGCTCAGACCCGACGCGCTGACTTTAGGACTTTTGTAAGACTCTTCAATTTAATTATTGAAAACATTGGGAGACTTCGGTTGATGTGGATCAACTTCGGCTTTTTGATTTGATTTAGATTTAAATATTTATGCCACAGTGAAAATTTAATGAAGGCATTTTTAGTTAAAAAATGTTTTTGTTTTTAATTAGGTTTTAAATTTAAACATTTCCTTGGTTATAGTCAGTATATTAGCTTCATCGATTTTAACCGCGGCTCGAGCCGGGACGGGTCGAATGGTAACTATGTATATGATGACCCCGGGGTTTTGGGTGCACGAATGATTTGACACTAGGCGACAGTATACATTACAGTAGCCCCTTGCCATTGATTCAAATGAAATTATAAATAAAATTTACGAATATGAAACTAATATATATAAATATATAAATAAATAAGGAACAAATAACATTAGATATAAACAAAATTATACCTACAATATTTTGTTCCTACACTAGAAACAGCCATTTAAGGGATATGTGAGCCCTATCTTGACATACTCCCTTGTTATGGCTGATATACTATGATTGTTGTCGTACTCAGGCTACATAAAGTGACATTTAATTTACTTTTTTAAGCGATGTGTGATAATTACTGACATCGGCATCGGTCCTTACGTTAGCCACAGTTCAATGTAATTCTATCATCTTATGGCAAGCCTAGATGCTCACTTACTGCTGATACGGAAATATCTACGTGTGATATTTCCGTTTTATATTTATCATAAATACAAACACATATAAATCGGCTAAAAATTAAATCCGACAGAATTCCACGATTTGACAGTTAAATATAGAGCTCACGGACGCCATTTTAATTTATGACTCTAGCTGGCAACCCTGTGCAATGTGTCGATACTGTGTGCCGACAGGAAGAATTCCGTCGTAAATTGTTTTCAATATCTTTTATTGGAATGTGATAGCGAGACTTGATAGAAAATGTTGCTTATTACTCTCTTTATACTATTACAAAGCCTTGGTAGAGCTGAGTTCATTCGTGCCTGTTGAAGCAATGTAATTGACAACTTTGGCCCCTACATTATTTGTAAATGTTTGTAACAAATAACGTGGCCAGACAAACATTTCCTTGGTTATAGGTAGTCAGTATATTAGCTTCATAGATTTTAACCGCGGCTCGAGCCGGGACGGGTCGAATGGTAACTATGTATATGATGACCCCGGGGTTTTGGGTGCACGAATGATTTGATGTATATACTGTCGGCCTAGTGTCAAATCACTCGTGCACCGATAACCACGAGGTATGAGATGATAACACATGTCACAACCGGTGGATGTGACTATCATTGGTTTAGGGCTTTGTCCAAGCAAAGAGTAGGCGCTCTGCATGTGCCCGCTAAATGCTATCAATAGGGTTATTTCATTATTTACAGTCAAACTGCAAGCGCAGGGTTGCTTGGCGCTTGGCGCATAAGCTTTTAAACCAGTAAAATTCTCGAAAACAACAGATCTCAGATAATTTGTTTCAACAATCAATTTCAAAATCTAAGTACTTTGAGAATCGGGTCAACGAATAGACGTCCGATATCACTGAAGTTTCTCTACAAAACAGTGTCATAACTAAAAGGTTATTGTCCCCTAAAACAATGTCCAATAAGTATAAAATATCTGAACAATGACAATTTATACTGCTGAAACATAAAAACAGGAATGAAAACGTTTAGAAAAACGACAATTTAGAGTACAATATGCCGAGGGAGGGTCTGAATTGGATACCGGGCCATTTGTTAAATTACTGACTGTAAAAATTAATGTTCATTGATGCATGTGCTTGTCCCCCTAAGCTCCGTTAGCTCGCGGGCCGCGTAATGGCTGTGGTGACTTACCTCTAGCTTGGAATAGTCAGGAATAGTACACTTGGCAGGTATTTTTATACTCAGTGCATTTGACATTTTTTTTTTTTACCAGACGTACCTATATTAAAAAAACAAACGGACAGTCATTGTCACGAAAGAAGGATCTATTCAATAGCAACGCTAAAGAAGTCTGAACTACATCATGGTTCGCAGCCTGTCAGCCTATTTCTAGTTCATCACGCAAATGTTTGCGCTGGCCGGGATTCGAACCCAGGACCGCCGGCTCAGGAGGCAGGTACACTACCGCTGCAGCAATGACCTAAGCGCGCCAGGTTAGGTTGACTATTTTTAATTCCAATAAAACATCATATTCTGTCCGCACAAAACTGTGAGACAGTTTATCTCATGTGTACAAGTACAATTTCGTGTCACTCATTTCGGACACAGTAATAATAAGAGACGTCATGTCAAAAATTTGATCGTATCGTAAAGTATCCTTTGATACTCTATCACCATGTTTGTTTGCTTGATTTTGTGACCATGATACACGTATGTAAAAAAAATAAAAAATAATTCGTTATACGCAGAAAAAGGTCAGACAGCTAAAACTAAACTGCTGTAAATCAATGATATGGATCGCATAACATAACGGAATGGTTCACCGAGTGTAATGTTTCGCATACATACGATTTATGCAGGGACGGAAAACTTTTCGGAATTTTTAAATGTAGGTCGTTGAGTAAGGTCAGAAACGAAGTATTCATATTCTTAAAATATTACAACTATGTATATTTCAATTTGCTTCCATATCATGCAGAAGAAACCGCATACACTTGTTATACAGGCTGTTCTTTTTAAATTGCTTTAACTTTAAGGGTTCATTCTTTACGTCTTATTGAGTCAATTTCTCAAAGAAACTAAGTTCCTAACTCGCACGTTTTCAAATTATTTAATATCCAAATTTAATCACTAATCTCAGTTTAACCAGTGTAAAATCTTCTTATAACCAAAGACTATTATCTGCTGGTTCGTATGTAAAGAGTTTTCAGTGTTCCTTATGTACGACAAGGTCTAAATCAATAAGTTCTTTTTTATTTTGCTCTCACTTGACTCGCATGTGTCACGTCAAATTGACAATAGTAATTTATTATTGTTGTTATTTACTTGATTTTTAATGAGCTAATTGTGTTCACTTGCTTTGTGATGCCACGGATAAATTATACGGCCGAAAAAGCCAATATGCACTTTGTTTACGGTTTCTGCAATGGATATGCGGCGGAAGCAGCAAGGGAGTACCGACGTCGATATCCCAATAAGAACTTGCATAATTTGGATTATTTCAATGATATTCCATTGGAAACACTGCGGACACACTGGATCCAGCATGACGAAGCACCCGCACATTTTGCTGGCCGTTTTAGACAGTATTTGGATGTGCACTTTGCTGGGCGTTGGATAGGACGCGGCAGTCAAACTCTTGCGTGGCCTGCCATGCAGATCTCCGGACCTAACACCCTTAGACATTAATGTCTGGGGTACTTTAAAAGAAAAGTCTACTCCAAACCTGTGGCTTCGAGGTAATACCTACTGCAACGAATTCAGGAAGAAGCCGATGCCATGCGTGCCAATCCTGTCAACCTAAATCGCGAGATACGATTTCGGTTGAATATTTGTTTGGAAAATAATGGCGGGCACTTTGAAAAGAAGTTGTAGTAAATTATTATTTTGTTTTAATGTAAATATTGAGTGTTAAATACTGATGAGGAGATCATTTTATTTTATTAGGCCAATATTGTTTATGTAAATAAATGTTTACACTTAAACTTTAATTAGTTTCATTTGTGACTAGGGTTACCATTTAGGAATTTGAAAAGTCCTGGAAAAAAGCCGGACGAATCGAAAAAAGTCCGGACTTTTTACTCACCAAAATAGGTAGGCATGGTAGCAGTGCCCCCCATCTGTACCGTGGGAACCCAGAACGATACCTACACGTCGCCTGTCGTGGCCGACACGCTTAGCCAGTCGGTTGCCACACGCGCTCACGGCCGGACGCCGCCGGTCTCGCTATAAAATCACCAAAAAAATGGCTTCGTCGCGAATGAGACCAACGCGCTGCAGTGTTGCGGGGTGTAAAAACATAAAAGCAACAGACATTTATCCTTTTTTTCTTTGCCGACTAAAATCACCAAAAAAATGGCTTCGTCGCGAATGAGACCAACGCGCTGCAGTGTTGCGGGGTGTAAAAACATAAAAGCAACAGACATTTATCCTTTTTTTCTTTGCCGACAGACGATGAAATGTTACTAAAAATACTTAGAACTTAATAAGCACCTACCTAGAAACGCATTGCATACACTGTTATAATAGATACATGTAATGTTGAATAAATAAACCTACCTACTTAATAATTTAAATTCATAGAAAACATCCACTACCTATATCAACAAGTGACAATAATTTACTCACTAAGATTTACCAAATCAGTTCAGTGTGGCGGGAGAGTGCATTGCACGGCCTAAAAAGGGCGTAAACGTCGGCGTTGTTCTTGACACTTAAGACCTTTTGCAAGGAATGCATTCGCAAAGATAAAACGCGTGATCAGATTATTATAAAACAACTTGTACCTAGTGACTGTTTCGAAGCTTGTAATGCTAGTATTATACAATATGTAACACATTATATATAGGCACCTACCAAACTTTATTTAGTAAGTACTACTGTCATCGGGATATATTTAGGTTACTTAGGTACCTACACAGAGAGTTGTTTTTGTTTCAGGGTTCTGGTATGTTCAGATAGAATAGGTAGGTAAGATTCCGATATACTACCTACTCGGAAATTTAAACGATTTTGATGGTGTGCCGCAGCGCATTGGAATACCTATTTCTAGTAGGTACCTAATAATAATTAAATTTGACTAATAAATTTAAATAAATCGATCGTATTTTCATTAATCTTGACTTTTTATAAAATCGTTTCTAAGTGGTGTCAACCCTAGCCTCGTTTTACCGGCACGTGCGGCCAACGACCCGCGCGTTCAAGGTCGCTCCATTGTTAAATTGAGTAGGCATGAAAAGCAGTAGGTATTTGCCTTTTTATTCAGACATGGGTATCTGTTCGAAGAACTATTATATTAATCTGTGATGGTAGTAGGTAGACGCTCGCATTGCGAGATTGGCGAGGGGGTAGGTGCGGGGTGCGGGCCGGCCGGGCGGTTTTATTACTCATTATTCCAACTTATTTGAAAAAAGCCGGACAAATTAAAGGGCCGGACAAAGTCCGGGCAAGAGTCGAAAAGTCCGGACATGTCCGGACAAATCCGGACGTATGGTAACCCTATTTGTGACTATACCATAACCCCAGAGAATTGAAATAAAGTGAATAAACACAAAAAAAATGGATTAAACACATCGCAAACATTGTTCTGAAATAAAAAATAAACAAAAAAAATTTAACTTTCACTGCCATTGAACGAAAATAAATACAAAAAGAAACTTCTTTACCGGGGTTTGAACCCAAGACCATCCACGCGCATTCCACCGAGCGTGGTCAGGACTTCTTCTTTTATATATATAGATAATTATGACGAACGGCGAGAGTAGGTATAAACTAGGTATTTATAATTACAATGCTAATAATATTCGCAACAGGCTTTCAATATTTAACCTATAGGTACAATACATATTGACATGAAGTTAGCACCGAGGCGCCCCCTGCCGTTCGGAATGCAGACAACTTCATGTGGTTAAGCCATTTCACGATGGAGCAGCGCCGGGCACGTCACTTTTGGCTCAGGGCTCGGTCAGGCTATCCCCACGCGTTTCAACCGCGCGAAACATTGCGATCTCTAAGTGGCTACCCCGCGTGACAAAATGCCAGTGGGCTGCCACGCCTCGCGACGAGCGGACGGCGTACAGTTAACGTTTCCCGCGCAACCTGTGCTGTACGATGTCGAAAAATAAAAGTCGGGCATATTGTTTTTGTGACAACAAAGGCGATTGAAAATGATTTAATTTGTTCCAGAACAAATTAAACTCTCCGGAATAAAATATTTTGTTTAAGAATTAACGTTTACTGGGGCACTTTTGACGCGTAACTATTAAAGTCTGGGTATTTCTCTAAAAATCTTTATGGGGGCGCCTAGCTTTATGTCGAATTAATTGTGTTGGTTTGATTCCATGCTGTGTTGTTATTACTGAATGTTTAGTTATACAATCAATAAGTAAAATATTTAAAGATGCACTCTATTATTCGTTATGTTTTAGAAACACGATTACTTGTAGTTTCCTCGATAGTTTTTTTTTAAAGTTACCTCAAAAAAGCAACATAAACCCTTATATGTCATAAATACTGCAGGGAAAGTTATCAGTTTTTTTTAATAATAACATAACGAGATGTTAACTATAATGTATACGTCTTACATTTTCAAAATCTGTATTATTTTAATAATTAAACCGAAAAAACATGATTTCATGGCAAAAGTTAATCGATTAACGATTAAGATTAACTTTTTTAATCTCGATTAACGATTAAAATTGACGATTAGTTAATCTAATCGTACGAGTTCCGATTGATTTAATCTCGAAAGATTAAGTTAATTGTCGATTAATTTTTAGCGATTATATTTTTAATCGATTAATTAATTCGGCGATCGGAGAGCGGAGAAAGGCGTGCGGAGAGCGGGGAGCGGAGAGTGGCGTGCGGAGAGCTGAGAGCGGCGTGCGGAGAACGGAAAGTAGAGAAGCGGAAAGAGGGAACGGTCGGATGCAAAGGTAACCGGTGTAAGGTGTAGAGAATGGTGTTCAATCGTCCTGAAGTGGGCAACCCAGTGGGAATCGGGTTGTCTGGACGCCACGCCTCTGCTGACTAGACTGGTTGACCAAACGAGCGAAGGCACGAGAAAAAGCTAGCGTTTACATAACGGAGGCAACCCTAGCGCACATTCCAATGACGTTGCGTCACCCGCGGGAGGGGGCATCGATAGCGGCGGCAACGCCTGCCGTCCAAACAAGTGGGGTATCTGTTACGTAGTAACTTGTATATAATCTGTGGCTCGGTGCGGATCGGTCGTGTGCGCTCATTGTTGTTTGTAGCTTGTGTGTTGATTTTCCCAAGAATATAATATCCCACAGACCATCCGTAACACGCTTCGTCAGAATAAAGGACCTTACTTTAAACAAAGTTACACCCGCAATACGCTTTGTCAAAACTGCCCACCCAATGTAGCTATGTATCTGATTATAGATTTACTGTCTCGTAATATATAGATATAGACACTATTTAACACAACAATAGCTTACACAAAACACCGTCAATACCCGTACAAGGCCGAACCATACACGAATTGGCCGTGAGGAAATTTGAGATATTTTTCTCGGTCCGTATCGTACAAAAGGGGCGCTAACACGTCAAGCCGTCAAGTACATGAGCGATGCCTGCCAATCACCAAGTCCACTATCCCGGTCCGGTCAAGTGTGAGTCGGACCCGGGCCGCTACCTGCGACGCAGTCACGCGCATGCTACCCGGAACGCCCTAATCACAAGTTTGAATAAGGTTCAGGATAAATAAAGGTGTAGAAGTATGAATGGATAAAATATGTATATCGTTTTGGGTCGGATTTGTAACAGCAGACGGGTGACAGGATATTTTCTGGGCACATTTTTCTAAGGAGATTTGCATAAGGAAGAGGAAAATATTTGTTTCGTACGGGAATGGAACTATTATTACCAAAGTTGGACACGGAATGCTAGGGGAAATTCTCCAGTAAGAAAATTACTTGGCGTATATGGTAAGACGATGACAACATTAATTGATATAATGATTTATTTACAGTCTCAGTTAGTGAATAAAAGTCAATTTTCGTGATATAACAATGTTATATTTGGTATTTTATGTTGGGCTTTATTCATGCAAAATTGCCGGAAATATGATTAATCACCAATTTTGTTGTATTTCTCACCGTTACATCGGTTAAAACATTTCAAGCATTTTTAAGTTTAAATATAAGGATGTTTATCGATGAGAATATTTACCAATATACCTATTTGAACGTCATCATCTTCATCATCAGCCTATTCTTGTCCACTGCTGGACATAGGCCTCTCCAACTGCACGCCATTGTGAACGATCCTCGGCTACTCTCGTCCAGCTCTTGCCAGCCACCCTCCAAAAGATCATCGCTCCACCTATTCTGAGGGCGTCCCACACTACGCTTACCGATCCGCGGTCTCCACTCAAGAACACGTTTGAACGTAGTCAGTAATTAATTTATATAAGTGCCCGTACCGAGTTGCAATGTCATGCACATTCCTATTATCCATAAAGAACAAATCTCATTCACTGCGACACATACGAGTAAACTCTGTAAACAAACACTAAGATTGTTTAGCGCTCCCCATTGTAAGGCGGCTCAACTCGTCGCCGTACCACACGACATTAGATATTTAGCTTATTTCCCAGCGGGCCCGCTCATATTTCGAAGCTTGCACATGCATATGCAAATACATTGTTATAAAGCAAACTTATATTAAATCAGACAAGAATTCCTCGTGGACAAAGCTATGTGAAATGACGGGTTTGGAAGAGCACTTTGCTTAACTTATACTAGGTGCTCTTTTGAAAATGAGCTGTTTATCTTTGTAGTGTGTCGAGGTAGATTGTTTTCAGAACAAGGCACACATTCCTATACATATAGATTAACTGAGTTTCAAACTACGGACAAAACAGAAAGAGTAGGTACACTAAGGTACTAATTGTTTAAGACTGCACCGAGCGAAATGTGAAAAAATAGGCAGTTGCCGCTAAGTAGATAACGTCAACACCAGTTGTTTAATCCATTTTTAAACTATATATTTAGCACTTCGAAACTAAGTAAAATTGGACGAAAATTTTAAAATCGTAAGCAGGCGTTAAGTGTTTTTTTATGCTTTAACAATGGAAATCTATTCTGATTTTCAGTTAAAAAAAAAAGATGAATGTTTACATTACAAGTATCCACATCAAATATTTTAATTATTGTTTGGTATTAAAGGTCCAGATTTATCAAAAAGTGCTTTTAATTCTCCATATATTTTTACTATGGCGGCCGCGCGCCGATCCAAACACGCATTCCCCGCGCTCTATGGTTCAGTCGCTCGGCGCCCTCTTAAGCTTTATTTCAACCGAACAAAGGTTGCCCACGAGTCCACGGCTGTTAGACTGTACAAGTATACAGCTTATACCATTAACTAAAGTTGAAGCGAACCAAAACCAGAAAACGGGGTACCACTACAGCCATCTCGCGTGGAGTAGAAGAACTGCACGCAGCGGGACTACTCGCGCCCTCTAGTGACGGGAGGCGGAAGGAGAATAATACTTGAAGATCCTGGTAGATGTCGCTGTTCCGTGCAACGACCATTTCTACTTCGCGCAGGCAAGATTTTTCCCGATTTCATGTGGTCCGTCTAGTAAAAAAATGTTTGTGTAGAATCTTAGGAATCGACCTTTACTACGTATAGTAGAGCAGGGTCGTTACGCGTTTTCGATGAAACGAAACGTCACCGTTTCTTTTTGACAAGTAACCGTTTCGAAAACAAGTTACTTAAAAAACAGTTTCTTTATAACGGCATGGTTTCTTAGTTACTAGGTGTAACGCTATTTCAAGAACCAGTTTTTCATAAAATGTTTAGTTAGCTATTCTAAAACTATTTTAATCAACAATCGTTTTTTTTGTCTTTCGAGAAAATTTAGCTAACACAATGGTATCGGTTACGTGTAGTAGCAGGTTTTAAAGAAACTGTTATTAGATATGGCAAGAAACCGTTACTCCGTTTCTTTATAAGAAACGGTTTCTCGAAACTGTTACAGAAAATAACGCCCAGCTCTAACGTATAGCCCCCTGCTTCCCTTGTGGAACTACGCGCTTATATATAGTAAGGGCCGTAAAAACGTGCTTCCGCTCCAGTTCCGTTATTATTCTATAACTGGCTGGGGAACTCGTCGCTACTAATTAGTTTGTACGTAGTTACGTTTTTTTCTTAATATACGTTGCTCAAGTGACCATAAGGTCGAAGTTTCTCTGCTCTCCCGTACGCACCCCTTCTACAATTGGCAGCCCAACGTTAGGCGTACTAACCCACGCAAACAGGGAGGTGCCGTACATGACCTATGAAGAGCGAAACGGATTCGGATGTGCCCGCACCGCCAGCCAGCCCTTCGACTATCTCGCCGAAACGCCGAGTCTCAGGTCCCAAGATTGTAACAAAACTTCCGAAACACGGAAGACAAGGCAACCTGCGAATGATGGCGGCCCTGTCTCCGAAGAGTGTTTCCCTGACAAGCTGTACGTACTTCTATGACAACGGGACAACAGAAACTGATGTCGTGGAAGCGTTCCTGGCGGCTGTCAGCACCTACAAACGGTCTTCTCATCCCGTACATCCAAGAGAAGGTGCCAAGAACAACATTCACAACCTACAAGCTCCTGGAGGATGCGGTAGCTGCAGAAAGACTACGAGATATATGGCAATTCGCCACACCGGCTACCGCCTCAGCTACGGTGGCAGCGGTGGTGGTGAACTAGACGCGGTTCTCTTCGCCGGGTCGTCTTCAGGAACCGAGGGGGAGTCTGAAGCGAACCAAAACCAGAAAACGGGGTACCACTACAGCCATCTCGCGTGGAGTAGAAGAACTGCACGCAGCGGGACTACTCGCGCCCTCTAGTGACGGGAGGCGGAAGGAGAATAATACTTGAAGATCCTGGTAGATGTCGCTGTTCCGTGCAACGACCATTTCTACTTCGCGCAGGCAAGATTTTTCCCGATTTCATGTGGTCCGTCTAGTAAAAAAATGTTTGTGTAGAATCATAGGAATCGACCTTTACTACGTATAGCCCCCTGCTTCCCTTGTGGAACTACGCGCTTATATATAGTAAGGGCCGTAAAAACGTGCTTCCGCTCCAGTTCCGTTTTTATTCTATAACTGGCTGGGGAACTCGTCGCTACCAATTAGCCTGTACGTAGTTACGTTTTTTTCTTAATATACGTTGCTCAAGTGACCATAAGGTCGAAGTTTCTCTGCTCTCCCGTACGCACCCCCGCTACAAAGTACTAAATACTTAGCCAACTAATTACGTTTTCATTTAAACATTATTTCTCTTAATTGGCATTTTATTTTCTCTTTTATCCCAGTAATTAGAGCACTCGTTAATTGGTAAAGACATTGAAGATATTATTAATTTAACAACAGTACCTAATTAGCTCGCAGTAAACTCTAGTTAGTTACCTGAGGCTCAATTCTAGTTTCTATTGACATCTGTACGAGATCTCACGTTCATATTCATGAGAAGATTTTGACGCACCAGAGATACGTTTGTCACGCAATATACTTTAAGCAGTATATACACACGGGAACACTATGTTAGTCCGAAGCTCATTTCCGAAAGCATCGTTATTCCGAAAACCACATTCTAATGAAATTCTGTACTTTTAGGGTATTATACATGTAACCCTACCCTAATTATTAATATTATACTGTGTTTACGATGACGATGACCATATTTTTCGCGTGATTGGAGGAAGTATGATAGGTACTTATTAGTTTTTAGGGTTCCGTACCCAAAGGGTAAAAACGGGGCCCTATTACTGAGACTTCGCTGTCCGTCCGTCCGTCCGTCCGTCTGTCACCAGGCTGTATCTCAAGAACGGTGATAGCTAGACAGTTGAAATTTTCACAGATGATGTATTTCTATTGCCGCTATAACAACAAATACTAAAAATAAAATAAAATAAAATAAACATTTAAGGGGGGCTCCCATACAACAAACTTGTTTTATGGTACGGAACCCTTCATGCGCGAGTCGGACTCGCACTTGCCCAATTTTTTTCTTTGTATGTCGGAGACGGTCATGAGTATGGAAGCTCAACGAAACCGGCGCGCCATTGGAAGGCGACAGTAGCGCCCCCCTGAACCAGTTTTGATTTGACGCGCTAGACAGAGTCTTGGCGGTTCACTCTCTGCGAACGCCCAACACACTTCACTTTGGGTCACCAGCGAGTGCACTACTGCCTTGGAACTGTCCCGTTTCGTTGTGCTATACCAAGTCGATTAGTCAGTGAACAGTGTTAATTTAATAAAGACTATTGTGAGACTATGATAACCTAGCTTACAGACCTCTGTGCCAGGAACTGTTATTTTGTGCTTCATTGTATAAGGAATAAATCAAGTTAATTGCATCCGTAGTGTTTCATCTTGCTCACAACTACCTCCTCGTCCACAACTATAGGTATCGAATAGCTCAGCTAATGTGCCACACACTGCACCGGCCATACGACCCGTCTCCGACATGTATGATATAATATCTACGAATAAACGTTTGTTTGGCAAAAATTCGCTTTTAGATTTGTGGAAATTCGGATTAATGATGCATTCTGACAAATAAAACTTCGGAATTTTTGGGTGTTCCGGTTATTTACGTATCTATCGCGCTATAATCGTAACTCACATCTTAGAACTAAATTGTGTTTATCAGTTTTGTACCACCAACTACCTACTTAAAAAAGGTACATAACTGAAACCACATATATTCTTTTCCACAATGGCCGGTAAGTAAAACAGGATCTCGAGGAACTATGAGGATGTGCCGACGGATTCTAAAAGGAAATTTCTAATCTTAGCAGGAGGAAGCAACGAGAGAATGCGAAATACTAAAAAGACGGATTTGAGAGGTGATTATCCAATGTTTAAACTGTCTCAGCACAATAGTGTTATGCTGTGCTGTGGCGTAGAAAAGAATCGTAGTACGTTATTTTAGACATGATCTGATATCCCAAGTCCCTTTAGTTCGGTGAATAGAAACTAAACAACTGGTAAGGGAAGATATAAGCAAAAATCTGAAGATGTTTCGGGGTTTCTCAATATGGCGGCGGGCGCGGAGGAGGGGGAATTGTGCATTTTGCATTTTAAACATTCATTAACCATCCTAGACAATATAATTATGAAAAAATCAGAACTACCGGACTGATTGTAAGAAAAATCCCTTTATAGTTTTATAGCAATCCAGTGATTACGTGGATTTTTAAATTTAGGGGTAGACCCTCATCCGGGCAAGCAATGGACTACGTTTTCTTAGCTTCCGTTAAGCCCGCAGCCTCCTTGTGTCCCAGTGGCCTTAGTATTAAACCTTTGAATTGCTGAATTGCATATGACAAAACCATTATCTAGGACCGTCGAACGCTAGCAAGCATGTCAAAGCCTTACCTTCCGTACGGCGTTTTGGTCGAACCGAACGCCAGTATTTAAATGAAGTCCATTTCCATCCCTCTAATATTCGCCGCTAACCTTCGTTAGGCACTCGCGGCTCACTTCCCTCAGACCTCACCTTTAAATTCAGGTCATGATCTCGCGAGTGTCGGAAGAGAACGGATCTCGTATGGAAGCGGAAGCGAGCGCTAGTTTCCGCCACTGAGACATTTACGCACCGTCGGGAACTCTCACCATGAATATTTCACTCGCTGCCCTGTGAGGGGTATCTTTTCAAAAAGTCTTATTTTTCTATGATGGCCATACAAAAATAAGTCCTTTTGAAAGCCACTCCTCTTTTGTTTTCTTACGTGACATTGGTTCTAAGGTGGAATTAAACGAGATTTCTTTGCCCTGTCAACAGGCGACGTGTAATATTTCAGTTTTATTTTGCAAGGTAGCCGTGAGGTAAATGCATTTAGTTGTCATTATCTTATATTTATTTAATTTTTCGATCTATTTATTTTATTTTTCAAAATAGGCAAGAAAGGTGTATGTATAGTAGATAAATTAACTTGAAAAACTGCTAGGATAGTTTGTTGGCAAGATCGCGCTTATATCCAATATTTTTAGCTATATGCACCTGAAACTATTTTCCTCACAATAATATTAACAGGTTAACCTTAACTAACATTCATGGAGAACATGTAGGTATTTAGAAAACTTGTCCTATGGCAGTTTTAGCTTTTCACAACATTTCTGCTATACTCGTTTTGACCCTTAATTTTTATTATATGTCTTTGAAATTAAATGCTCATTAATTCTTTCATAACATACTATAATAGTCTAGATATCTAGAAGATAGATATCTAGATGATTCTCTAGATAGATGTAGTAGATCTAATATAAAGAGCAATGGAAAGGGCTAAATATGCTCGGAGTTTCTTTGCGAGATTGAATCAGAAATGAAGAGATCCGTAGAAGAATCAGGGTAACCGACATAGCCCGAAGGATAGCAAAACTTGAATGGCAATGACGGCCACTGGGGCCATCGAGTTCTTGAGCGGCGACCACGCACCGGACGACGTAGCGTAGCCACAAGGTGGACTGATGACCTGGTGAAGGTAGCTGGAGTCCGCTGGATGCGGGCGGCGAAGGACCGGTCATGGTGGCGTTCTCTGGGGGAGGCCTATTTCCAGCAGTGAACGTCTTTTGGCCGATGATGATGATTGGTGATGATACTATAATAATTGTTTGCAAAATTTTGCACCACCTGCTCCTCCTTACACTTTTTTGAATGAAATCAGCGCGCATTCGTAGCCACTCGAAGAAATGTACACCACATGACATCTTTTGATCGATAACTGGGACATTTTACAGAAACAACCAATAAAATTCAATCTTCAGTCGGCTTTTGCGGAAATCGAAATAGTGTTTCTGTTGCGCTTTATTCTATGATCTAACGTGGATTCACAGACAATAGGTATTCAAAATTTTACTAAGTAAATAGATACGAGAACTGTTTGTACGTTTAGGTAACAATTGTTGATCGCACAAACATCCTTCACCAAGCAGGATTAGTTTGTGGACACGGAGCCTTCCATTGTTCCGTCGCAGGCTTATACCAGAACAATCTGCGCGCTACGTGCGCCGTTTGCTAATTATAAACTAGCGGAGTATTGCAAAGGTGCTGCGGCGTTCTGCCGCATTCATAGTTTTACCGATTGCGGTGGATATTCTGGTGTTTCTTTTGTTTTCTACGAGCCTAAGAGAATCATTTAAGTAGGTACGTGATGGGTCCAATTGGCCGGGTACAGAGATCTAGTAGGAAAAGCGGAAAAGATCGCAACGCTCGCTGTGGCTAAAAGTGGTAACTTTGTGTGCTATGCTCTGTTAACTGACTGAACAGTTCTAGTAGCAGCCAATGCATGTTTAAATACATACGAGATTATAAAATCTAACTAAGTAAAGGTGAGGGTGCATTTCAATTGACGCAGCGCGGAAAAACGAAGGAACCATCTGACATCTGAAGGACAGAATCGACAGGAGTTGCAAGTGCAAACCAGTTTCACTTCGTGAGCAGATGACGTTGGTACTTCCTCTTAGTAGGTATAACTATTTTGTCACGCTGAAACATGTAGGGTTGGACGTTTCATAAAAGTTTTGAAAAGTTTAAGTTTTCAGAGAAAAATCTGTCAGAAAAAAGTTTGCGAAGTGAAACAGTTGCGAAATGAAGCAGTTAAGGAAACGTTATTAACTCTTTTATCAGTAAAATGGCGGTATATATACATACTTAAAAAAAACACAAATCTGGTAAATATAACTGATACCTATTTTCAGAATTCTTTGTCATGAAAATCGAGAGCTGACCTATTTAAATCAATCACCAGCGTGGCACTCTAGTCTTGGACAAATTCACTGTCTTTATAGGGACAAACAGAATCCATTCGGCATCTTGATACTAACCCAAGTTTGCGTGTTTCAGTAAATTCATTAGACATGCATGCTAATACAATCAACAGAGGCGTTTGAGCAATATTAGGTCTGACACCATGCCGTTTCAGTGCATCATACGGCCATACTCATACCTCTCTAACGCCTCGGTGACTATAGGTGAAACCCGTACCTTTTTCGGTCTTGTCACTAGTGTTGCCAGATGAAATTTATTAAAATCTGTAGGGTGGGGTGATACAAATCTGTAGAATTCCGTAGATCGTCGCTTGAAAATTCCGTAATTCTACAGATATTTTCCAATACCACCCAATGCTTAATTTGACTATACCTACTGAAGCTTAAAATTTTATTAAAAGTTAGTAACTTTTGCAAAAACGTAGGTGGGATAGCAATCAAATTATTTTTCAAGCATTTTCCGCGCTGCACCTCAATTTTACCGCTACGTGTATATTTGTGTAAACAATGAGCACTTTTTAATCGATAAGTAGCAGAAATAATATTTAAGTTACTCGTATAAATATTAATTAAACAATCTGTTAAATAAACTCTTAATTACGCTTAATTACTAATGGGCTTTACATTTCTGTTCGGTGACACCTTTTTTTAATTACGGTTTGTTAATTAGTGTAATTTAAAACAGCACTGGATTTCCTACAAAATATTTCCTCGTATGAAATTCGGAAAGGGTAAAGGAAAAAAGATATAGATATCTACATACATGCTATATACATATTAAACTCTAAGAGGGAAATTTAACACGATCCGACGATCTACACATTGGAGGAAAATCTGGGGGAAGAAGAGGAAAATTAATGCCGAGAATTAGACTGATTAAGAGAAACAGACATCGACTCATATCGAGAAATCGAGAAACTGCATGATTTTAAGAAGAAAAGACTAGATAACTGCATGGACAAGACTAAAACTCTTAGATATGATGAATCTTTATGAAAGTATATATAATCTCTACCTGTACCTAAATTAAGTGTAATCTGTTATCATATAAGTCTTAATCTTACACAAATCGTTCTGATCCTAATCTAAGTACTTAATGCTTAAATAGGCATGTTGACTAATTTTTTTTGAGGATGTCAATCGATTCTATTTTTTATTGTGATCAAATGTCTATATGGGACTGACTACATTTAAACTGCTCTAAAAGTCAAAAATGACCGTCAAAGTTCAACATTCCTACGTAGCGCTAAAAACGCTCCATACAAAACGCGTCAGGCTAGTGACGTCACAGGCCGGTATAGGTACCAATAATTGTATGGAAAAATTAAGAAATTTGTCATTTTCACCGTGAAAAAGTGCGTTTAAGTTCATAGTTGTCATACATATACAATTATTGTTTTGTAATATTATGAGGATTCTGAAAACATTTTCAAAATTTACTTTGGATTAAAAAAAAAAATCATAAAATTTGCGTACCTTTGAAGTCACATATTTCCAAAAAAGATATATTTTTCTGTTTTTTTTTCTTTGTTTCGTGAAATATTTAGCTAATTTTATTCATATAACTACAGTACGCTGTAGAATTCAACATCAGTCAAATAGCCTATTATATGACTACGAACGTAGGTATATTACTACAATTTTGCATTATTGAAAAGATATCATAATTGAAACTCAGTGGATTCAAACAATTTTCAAAAATGGTTAGCGACACTTTTTACCCAAGTACGAGAATCAAAATAGAGGGCTAACATTTTACCTTCCACATATACGAAGTTGACGGTAACTTCTTACTTAGTTCCGTAGAGTACAGCCATATTAGTAAAATGTACGGTGGGCTTATTTGTTTGTACTTATATATTACTTAAGATTCAAATCAAACTAGTACTTAATACCACTTTAGAAAAAACAAGCAATTTATACGTAAGTATAAGTTTTCTTTAACGTGACGGGTATACGGTGCAAAACCAAAGTACGGCAATAAGGCCAATACGTATGGCTACTTATTTATTTTGTCCATTATTCTACGCAGATTTATGTTAAGTCAACTCCGTTGCGAGTTCGTTATTCCGGCCCAGACAACTGGGGGGTCCTATTTGCTTCTTGGTAAGGACATTATTCAATTGCGCTATTCAGAATCGGAACTGGGTCGTGCTATAATTACGCCTAGCCTGCTATCCATGCGCCGAATGAAGCCTGATTACACCTTACCTACAAAATACTATACTAATTCCACTGGCAAGTTGTAAATTGAAGAATGTTTAGCAGCTATTCGCTTGGAAATGTTTGGAGCGAATATTTTGGAAGCGTCGTAGACTTAATTTAATTTTTTCTTCGACGCAATTTTATTTTATTACAGTTACCTTTTTACGGAGATGCTTACTTTTTATTATTTCGTCACATTCAAGATTGTGTTGTATATTCTTGTTTAGTGACTTCTGCGACGCGTATAAATCTGTAATAATAAAGGAAACAGCTGTATTACTTATACCTACTTCAAATATTAATAGCGTTCGTACGTAATGTTTATGTGATCTTAATGTAGGTACTTAAATCTTCTTTTATGGTTCCAAACGATATGAGAAAAGTCATGAATATCGAATATGTGTACAAACAAACCAACATATTGTTTCGATCACTGTTGTCGCAATACTCGCAATAGAGCTAACATAATTGGGTACTATTTATTCGGAATAGGTCGAGTAAAGAAACATTTCTACGTCGATAACAGGGACCATATAACAAATGGTGCTGTCACTTTCGCGATGTAAACGACAGGATTGACCAATCCCGAGACATATTTACATAAACACATCCTGATATCGAGCCTGTTGACAAAAAATACGTTACAACCGTTTTTCTCCCGAAAATTTTCGACCAGATTTGCTTTGGGATTCCATGTCAGCTCTTCTTGATTACATAATGGTCTAAAATACGAGTAGTTTTACGGAATGTGCGCGATCAATCAATATTGCCATTGTTTAATTTCAATGCAGAATGTCAATTCAGCTGCTCGCCTGATATTTCACTAATTCGAGTGAAATGGTTTGTTGAATCCAGTTACCAGTAATAAATTGCAAATAGTTTGAGCATTTTGTTTCGGTTTGTACGTCGCGGTGGGGGCAGGCGCCCGCCCGGGGTGAGGGGGTGCCATATATCGCGAGCTTTCTGTTATGGACCATTACCGGCGCATTACTGCGCTTATATGAAAATTACCTACGATACAATTTCAACAAAAGGGATGTGAAAATACCATCTAATACGCACTGTATTCGTATTTGTATTCGGAAATGCGACTACGCTGTACACGTGCCACGTTTTACAATATATTCCTTTAAGAATCAATCTGCACAGAGTAAAATAATTCACTAAAAGGGCTTGAGTATCGGGGAAATTACCTGCAATTACTTAATTTGCAGGCTCGAAACATCACAAAGCGGCTACCGTAAAACAATTTAGTAGAGAGCCCGTACAAAGTTAGGGGCACATACCAAGGTATACGATAAGGTGATCCTGCCGGTACATTTTAGATTAGGTGGGCACATGGTGCGTAGCTAAATAATGCGAGTACAAAACATGTTGGGCTCCAGTTAGGGCTTTATTAATACGTTTGATACGTACAAGTGCGTACGGCATTAGGTTGAGTGACGTTAATGAAGTTAGTTTAATGTGCATAAGTTAAATTAATTTTGGCTTACTTGACCGTTTGATTTTTAATTTACTTGGCTCTTAATCAATTATCATCATTGGCCTTTTGCAGCTATAGTTATTGAAATGCCAGGTACGAGGGTGACACTGAAAGTTTTTAGAACAGGCCACTTGTAAACGATATAATAAAAAAATAAGTTCAGATTTTGAAAATTCATCTCTTTGCGAATATTATTGTGTATGTATTTAATTCGTTTGTCATTTGTTATACGATTTGGCGGTGAATTGAAAATTGTGTGTGTCACGTAGGCATAAATTTTAGGCGAGAGAATTTTCGTGCAATGATTTTTTATGACTTTCAATGTCATTAAAGTCAACAAGAAAGTTATGAGAGACTTCGATTGGCCTTTCATGATGAAGCCCCATTTCGTGCCACTGTTTACAACTGGTTTAATGAGTTTAACCGTGGTCGCACTAATTTCACCGATGATCTGCGTGAGGGCCGGCCTTCGACGGCGACGACTGAAGACAATATCAGTATTGTGCGGCGTGCGATAGAGACTGACAAAAGAGTGACCTATCAGCGGATTCCGACGAGCTTAGGCATTGGTATGAGTCAAGTGCACAAAATCCTCCATGAACATTTAGCAGTCAGGAATCTTTGTGCCCGGTGGATACCTCATAATTTGACAAAGGCCCAAAAACTCTCTTGTGTTGATTGGTGCCGTGAAATGGTTCAAAGATTACCGGAGGTGACTCAAATGTTTTTTTCAACATGCTTACGGATGACGAAAGCTGGATTTACTGTTATAAACCTGAAACTATAAAAAGTCTGCTCAGTCGGTGTTTCCTTCAGAGGAGTTGCCAACTAATGTGAAGAGAAGTCGAAGCGTGGGAAAAAAGATGGTGGTGTCGTTCTTCAGAATGACAGGTCATATCGCAACAATTGTTATAGAGGATCAAAACACAGTTTTCGGAGACTGGAACACTAACAATTGTTTACCACTTGTCTTGGAAAAAGTTCGGGAGAAGCGACCTCGCAGTAGGGTCCTCCTGTACCACGACAACGCCTCGTCGCACACCACCAAGCAAACGATCGACTATTTGGCGACGTCAGACGTAGAATTACTGGGTCATCCACCGTATAGCCCCGACCTCACACCTTGCGATTTTTATTTAATTCCGAAAATAAAAGAAAAACTTCTAGGAAAACGTTTTATGGACGCCGAGGAAGCAGTGGCTGCGTGTCAAAGGGTAGTCGAAGAGAACCCTAGGGAGGAGAGGGCAAAGCGCTTTTTTCAGTGGTTCCATCGGATACAGCGATGTATTGATGTGAAGGGAAACTATTTCCAAAAGATATAATAAAACTAACAACTTGCTAGTTAGTTCAGTTTTTGATTTTCTAAAAACTTTCAGTTTGACCCTCGTATTCTTAAAATGACCTTCGTTTTCTGTTGCATCGCAAGTCACAAACACAACTGTTTGACTGCACAAAGTTATTGTTCCAGTTGTCGCCCAGCTCTCGAGTTGACTCGTTTAATTAATACTAAATTGTGCACAATCCTTTTCGCTGGTGCATAATTGCAGACAACAATGAAATAATTTTTGCCCGAGACGTATATTTTATTACTTTTCTTACCCACCTTTTGTTGTTGCAGATATTTGTAAAGTTTTATTCGTCATTTTTCTGCGCACGAAGTAGAAAACAAGGCAATCACAACTTTGTGACGGGGCTGGGAAACTTGGAGCGGGTCTGTAGCAAATTGACTACATTGTGTTACGTCGGAAAGGAATTCATGTCATTGCAAAGTGGAAATACTCACGCTGTTGACGCAGACAGCCGCATTACCATAAGATTACAGAATGAATAAATAGACAGACGTAGTGACAGAGGAAAAGTTCTTCTAAGGCAGTTACTATCTCGGAATGCTCAAGGTGACTCGAAACGTATATTTTGTCTTTTAGTCACTCTTTTCAATATCAAACGGAATTTGATATTTAAAGCAAGATAACGTGATGGAATATTAATAAGCATTTCAAATCAGATTTTTATTGCTTTTAGGGGAAAAAATATAAATATGAATCTAATTGAAAGTCTTTTACTTAGTTTCCGCCTAAGTGCGTATCCATAGTTTTCAAGTAGGCCCTACTAATGGTCTAAGGCGAGCCTAATATATAAGTCTGACTGAATATTTGTGGAAGCTAAGTGTTAACAAGTAGCTCGCTACGTGCTAGGAGCTTGTGAGCAGGAGTGCTTAGTAATCAGTCTTTCTTTCAATCGCCAGTAGAGGGTGTTATTTACATTGTACACAAACTTAACGACGGTGGAAAGGAGAAACCCCTTAAGCGACATTTTTAATGAATTTGAGTTATATATATCGTTGGAATCAGCTTTTTTTTCTGCGTCTTTTAAGCCGGGTTACGTAGCGATCTGATGACTTTGATGTCGGTTAAGGTAGCATATAAATAGTGGACCGATTTAAAAAACACCCAGTTATGCGACACATAATTTGATTTAAATTTGAACTACGTCACTTAAACTACTCACAATTTTATACGTGATCGCTTAAAGTGTTTTTAAAAATGGCTTGAATTTGTAGCGGTGGCGTTAAAGTTTTTATTACAAACACAAATTATATAAGGTTAGGTGCTTTAGCGTATCTTCTGGAATTATGAGCAACAAATGCTGTCGGTTAATTGATTGTCACAAAATTTACGACAGTATTTGCTCCTTCAAGCGACACGTTGAATTTTGAGCATTTATGTCGCTTAATGTATTCGTTAAAACTTGCTTTAGTCGTTTAAGTGAAAGATCTAAAAGGTATCCTGGGGCTTGAATTATCGGTTTTACCTGTCAATCGTCGCTTCAGTGAACCATTTTTAGTGTAATATACCTGTGAATGGCGTTTTTATAAACACGAAGTAACCAGTCAGTCGCTTCAGGCGGCAGCAAACATTGTGGGGAGGCGGTTGTCTCGCTATTTGCCGTTGCAGACTACTTTAAAAAAAAGTTCTACGTTTTCTTTAGTGTCTATTTTTAATGTAAATTTACTACTATAATTTAAAGATTACACATATCACTTAGATTACAAAGTTGTCTAATTCAAGACTGATTTTATAGGTAATTGATCTCTTTAAGCCTGATAAGAAGTAATAAGACATTAACTATGGATAAGAGAACTTATTTATTAAGTTATGTTGATTTGTGTCCCTGCCTTTAAAGTTTAATATTAAAATAGTAAATTAGGAAAAACACAAGAATAATTAAAGAAAGTGAAAACTTGAAATTTAAATAAACATTATCGTTTTTTTCTGTTTTTATTTACTTATTCATGTTTACCCTGTAAATTCCTATTTTTTTCCCGGTTTTGGGTTATTAGGTATCCATTTAAGATGACTTAATAATAATTGGGTTTATGTTGTATTTAAAATATATAATTGATTATAATACTTGCATAGCACATTTCCGGACCACAAAATCTCTTTAATAATCATGAGAAAATGTTTTCCTCACTATAGTTGCTTAAAGTAATATTCTAGTACCTAATAAGTATGATATAAAAGGTCGTTTATATTTGTTTTTTTTCTAGTATCTGCCTAAAAATTGCAATGTCGCTTAGAGGGCTTCTCTGGGTTTTTTTTCAGGTCAATTTAAATTAAGCGACATTTATATCAGAAGATTCTAAGTTTTTTTCAGTAACGTTACTATTGGTGGATAGGTATTACAATTTAATAAAATACGTCCATAGAACTGAAGTCTCTACAACGACTAGAATAAAAGCTACGATTTTTTTTTAAGAAAATTAATACTTTTAAACGCTCTCCTGTAAAGTTAGCAAAATGTCGCTTAAGGGGTCGCTCCTTTCCACCGTCGTTAATATTTCAATGCGTATTTTATGCGTGTATAGGTAGTAATATCTCCTTCTCGTAAACAATTAAGACACAAATAGAAAACGAATAAAGCGGTTTTTAAAGAATTTTATTTATTTCTGTTCTATCATGAATAATAATAATCTGCATTCTAACAATGCTGAAGATTAACTTCCAAATAGGGTACTTGGTGCACCAAAACCTTTCTAATCCTTTAAGTGCTCACACAAGGGTCGAAATTGGATGACTGCATCCACAAGTTCGCCGGCTCAGATGTAATTTTTGGAATGGCTCTTTGATTAAGCTTGCTGGCAAGACGTAAGGTCAATGACATCCGTAGAGCCAGGGTTAAGCTAGGAGATATATATGGCCGTCTTTAACTCGAGGGTTTCGGCCCTCAGTCGAACAACCGTGACAGACACCCATCGATAAACTTGAGTGTCCCTTTCCCATCTAATTGAATAACTATGTTTGGGATTGCCGTGTTTGTGTGATATTAAAGTTTCAGAACTGAGATTGTCAGTGATTGCTTTTGGAACATTTTGGAAAGTTACTTAACGCGGACGCTTGTATATTGCTTCAGAGTTGGTCAGCGATTTTCCCAAATCGGGTTTATAATCTACAATTTGCTGCGCAAATAAGTATTAAAAGAAATCTGTTTTATTAGAAAATGGTTCTGCAAGTTATTCTTTATGTTTTTAATTAAACGATTTTTTAGAAGTCTTAAATATATTTAAAGTTTTAAAATGGAGGCAGACAGCGGCGTTCAGAGTGATGTAGAACATTTATATATTATACCAAATTGGGTGTGTTAAAAAAGGTCAGGTCAAAATGAACCTACACTGAGGGTAATTGACCGGACCAAAGGGTTCCTCTATTTAGATTAAAATCTGTATTATTATTTGGAACGTGGTATCTATATGCTTATGTTTATCTGAGGGTCTAGGTGTTTGTGTCCGGACACAAGATAAAAGGAACCCTAGTTAAAGATTCTCAAGATAGTTGGTATTGTTTGTTTTGAAAAGTTAAGGGTAAGTAGGTAAGCGTTGATAAGTTTTTAATTTGGTACCTACAATACAATACAATACATTACAATACAATACAATACAACAATTATTTATTGCACACCAACAAGAAAAATATTACAATCGAAACCTTAATTTATAAATGGTAGACAATAGGCGGTCTTATCGCTAAAGAGCGATCTCTTCCAGACAACCTTTGGGTAGAGGATTAAGCAAAAATAAACAATAAAAGAGTAGGTTGTGAGATAAAAAAATTCAGCAACATAAATAACATAAGACACAAACAACTGGTAGGTACTAAATAATTATTAGACTTAGGCTCTATTTCGTCAGGTTCGTTGAGTTATTAATGGCTGATTACGCTTGTTACGCCTGTTAATGACTTTTGATAGACATAAATATATCACGAAACCCACCGATTAAGATAATGGATTGCTTGTCAGAAATACTTATTCATGGTTAAGATGTTTATTCAGTACCTCTTCTAAACCGACGTCCAAAAGAGTAGGTTCTCAAGTCGATGTAATGACAGAATCCATAAAGTACCTATTCATGACATTCAGACAGAATTCATAAATTTTGAGCTTTTTTATATTTTGACGTTTTTGATATACATAAACTGATTTCCTCCCAGAATGTGCGCGAATAAGTTTTATTTTCTTTGAAATTTTTATATTATTTTGTAAAAAAGTGATTATGTTACACCACGCCATAAAGATGACTATTTTGGCCTAGTGAAGGAATTAGGTGCTTAAAATAATTAACCCTTTGGTAGTAAAGGGTGTAATTGTTATCATTTTACGGTGGCCTGGGCAGGTCTCAAGAGTCTCGCTAAAGCCTTAACGAGTATGGCCCGACGAAGTGCTTTCATAAAGATTTGGGAACTATAATGTAGGAAGCGTTGGGACTGGAAATTAAAATTAAGTACTATAATAATTTTTATGTTTTGTATTATAGCGTTGTTGTTGCGTTGTTAATGGTCTCAGATCTCTTACCTTAGTAATACTTTAGTATTCTTTTTTTACAATTTATATTATAACGAACTTTTATCTAAAAATAAAAAATAGAAGAGGCGTTCACTACGCCAGCCAATATCCTATACAATACATCAGCGCGCACCGTGGTGCTTGGCTCCGCCACCCAGTTTTGTTGGCGCGCTTCGGACGCGAGTTTACAGGTACTATCTGAGGCACAACAAGCAAGTGGCGCGGTTAGTAGTTGAGCGAGAGACCCGAGTGCCGCGGTCATACGAGTGAACAAGACACACGTACCGCGCACCTCTGCCGCACGCCGCTATGACCAATGTCGCGTCCGGGCCGCCAGTCGGTCACGTCGCGTCGGTCGTCATTCCCCACAGGCAATTGACATCGCATTTACACAAATAAGTAACCTATTAAATACCATTTTTAGGTGGTTTTTGTGAAGATCAAATGGGTTAATCTTCTGTATTGGTACAAAATAAGTAAATGAAATGAACGAAATGAAAATTATTTATTCCAGAATTCAAGAGATTCCATAAAAACTATAGGCTGTAACGCAGTACGGGACAAATGTCGTAACACACGCATAGATCTATCCCAAATCTGTTTTGAAGCGCCTTCAATCTGTAGTATTGCTCTATATTTCACCCGCACGCCCAATAACAATGAATATTAGCCGAATGCTAATTGTTCTTTATAGCATTCATTTCGGCGCCAAACTCAATACCCCTGAAACTATCCAAATATCGTATCTATCTCAAAATGTAGTCCCAAAAACTGCCTTAGGCTTATACATTTGAAGTTCAAATTATGGCAGACAAGGTGATTAGAACACGAACGCGCGAGAATGATATAAGCAATGTGCCCTTCCACATTCGTACAGATTTAACCTGTCGAATCGATTGGCAGTAATTGAAAAATACTTGTATTAAGAGGCAATGGATTTGAATAAACCGATTTATGGATGGATTTTTAATAATCATACATTTTCATATAATTGATTTATGTTTAAGTGGTTATGCTCACGGCTTTTTAAGCCGTTGGGATAGGCAGATTATAATGAAAAATACAGATTATGAGAATATAACATTTATAGCAACAAATGTTTTTCACCACATCATTGTTTTTTATTCATATAAGTACACAGTTCGATTCCTGGTTCAGGTATGCTTTTCGCAAAATGTGTGAATGCAGATATTCATTATAAGAAAAGAAATCGACCTAACTCTCAACAATATTATAAAATTAAAACCATAGAAAGTAAAATATCCGAGGGTAATGTGAGTGGAGCTGCCCGGCTACTTTTCTCCAGCGACGGATTGGCGACACACTCCGCCGAAACATTTGCCGCCCTTAGGGACAAGCACCCCCCCCCCCCCCCCCGCTTCTATACAGCTGCCAGATCCCCCTTCTCCAGATGATGACACCATCACCATAACCGAGGAGGTAGTACAAGAGGCTATTTTCTCGTTCCCGAATGGGTCAGCTAGTGGTCTAGACGCGCTGTCACCTCAGCACTTGAAGGACCTGACAACTGTGACTTCTGGGGATGCTGGAACGGCTCTTCTTAAGGAGATAACCGCCCTAGTGAACCTCATGCTGTCCGGCCGCGTCAACTCGGAGATAGTCTCCGTCCTTTATGGTGCAAATCTAGTAGCCCTCGCCAAAAAGGACGGCGGTATTCGCCCGATTGCCGTCGGGAGTACCCTCAGGCGCTTAACATCTAAGCTGTGTTGCCGAAAGTTTTGTTAAAAAGAAAAAGGTTTTAGCAAACTTCAATGTCATGTCTTTGTCAATATATAATATGAATACTTCAACATGGTAGCAGAGCCTGGGTTATTATATCGAAAAATATTGAAAAATATTTCGTTATGTTTGTAATGAGCGAAGAAAAATATTTTTACATGTTATGTGATTGTGTAAAATAATTATTTTATGAAAATAATTAGCTACGATTTTAAACCAAATTCGAACCATTTTCAAACAAGATCCGTCAAAATGTCAACTCCATCGACGAGCTGCAAAATTGATATCGGTCGTTTGGAAGGTTAAGAAAATTGGTCGACATGGCGCTGCAAGGTACTGTTACTGCTTCGAGGTACGCCTGGAGGATTGGACGCTATCAACGGCAACCTAAAGCCACCGACGCAACCCGGCGCAACAGCTACATCGGCAGACCAGGCTAGTTATCAGAAAGCTCTACAAGACTATAATGAAAAAGATAGTGCCGCGATGCTCATGCTAATGGCAAATATGTCAGATGTCACTTTGCAAAAGGTAATGAGACTGACGAGTGCGAAACAGATTTGGGATGAATTACATACTCTGTTCGACGGCACATCTGAGGATAAAAGCTATAACCTTTGCTACAGCTTCTTCAGTTATCGCAAAGATCCCCTACATGACATGTCCATGCATATATCCAAATTGAAGAATATATGGCATGAACTAAAGGTTGAGCTACGAAAGGACGAAACTAAATATGATCTTCCTGAGATATTACTCATATGCAAAATTTTAGAAACGTTGTCTGATGATAGTTACTTCCCTTTCAAGTCAAGTTGGATGCTCATGTCAAAAAAGGACCGTAACATTGAAAATTTGACAGCGCAAATTTGCTGTTACGAAAGATCTCTGATGAATAAAGAAGAGGAATCCGAACCTCAAGCGCTAGTAATACAGAAGTCTCCTCACAAAATGAAGAAGAAATGCGGATATTGCAAACTTTTTGGGCATAACGTCAAACAATGTCGAAAGTGGATCGCTGATGGAAAACCTCCCAAAGAATCACAACCATCTACAAGTCAATCTATCAATAAGAACTTTAACCAAACCCTCATGCAAGTTGAGACTAATGAAGCAGTGACCAACTTTGAAGATCTTGACAATTGGTATGTCGATAACGGTGCAACAAGCCATGTCACCTGTCAACCTGACATATTCTCCAGTTTTCAACATTTTACTAAGAACCAGACGGTTACAACTGCAAATGGATCTACAACTGAAGCCATTGGGAAAGGAACAGTCGAATTGATTGCAGATGTCCATGGTCGACAAGAGCATATCACATTATGCGATGTTTGGTACGTTCCCGCAATAAGACGCAACCTGTTCTCTGTACTCGCTGCTCAAGACAAGCTACAAAACAGTGTCTTCACATCCGAGAGAGAATCCTGTCAGCTGATAAATAATGGAAAAGTGAACTTGATTGGCACAAGAGTCAAGAATGGAGGTCTCTATAAGCTGAAAGTCCAGACTATTAGAAATCCAACTCCAGAAGTGAGCACTTTGTCAACGGAAAACACTTTGCAACTTTATCATGAAAGGTTCGCACATCAGAACAAAATACACGTAAAAAAATTGATTGAAAAGGAACTTGGTATCAAAGTCAAACTTGATTCTGAATTATGCACAGGATGTGTATATGGAAAGACACATAGACATAAATTTGGAAGAAGAGAAAGAGCTAAAGAACCAGGAGAGATAATACATAGTGACGTATGTGGTCCGTTTCCAAATTCTTTCATGAAGTTTCGGTATTTCGTACTGTTCAAAGATGACTACAGCAACTTTCGTCATGTCTACTTCATCAAGCAAAAGTCGGAAGTCAAAGACAAGCTTGTGCAGATGATCAATGAAACGAAGACAGCTGGTCATGTTATAAAAACAATAATTAGCGACAATGGAGGAGAATTCAAAAATGAAGCCTTTGAGAAGATACTCCATTCGCATGGCATACAGCACCGGTTTACAATGCCATACACACCAGAGCAAAACGGGTCCAGTGAACGAGAAAATCGAACCCTCGTTGAAGCCGCTCGCACTATGATGCACGTTCACGAAGAACTGCCATTTGCCTCTTGGTCAGAGCTTGTTAACACGGCTGCGTATATCCTGAACAGAACTGGGCCAACTTCTCAAGAAGGAAAGTCACCATTTGAGCTATGGTTTAGAAAGAAGCCGTCTATTAAACATTTGAGAGTCATTGGAACCGAATGTTTTGCACATATTCCCAAACAGAAGCGAACAAAGATGTCCAAGAAAGCTCAAAAATGTATTTTAATCGGATATGATGGTGATGATGGCTATCGGTTACTGGGATTTAATAAAAACAACGAACCTACACTCATCCGTTCGAGAGATGTGACATTTAAAGAAACTCTAATAAAATCAGTTGGATTGGAATCTGATATATCTGAATCTGAGGTAGAGGATGAACAAACTACGACAGAAATCGAACTCCATTTCCCGAAGACTCCACAAAATCAACCAATGTTTGAAGCAAGGGAGGATATACCACAAAATGCGGAAGTAATGCCTCAAACATCGAATGATTTAAGTCAAGAAGAGGAAGATCTGGACGAGTCATCTCTTGAACCAGATGGATGTCGAATAAATTATTCAGACGAAGATCATGATGATATCCCTGATACAAGAACACTTCGTGACAGGTCTACACTGCGGGCTCCAAGCAGATATGATGACTTCATTGTTTCTACATTGATCAATGATGAGCCCACTACGTACAAAGACGCTATAAAAAGTCCACAGAAGACTGAATGGCTTGAGGCTATGAAAAGCGAAGTTAAATCTTTAAATGACAACAAAACTTGGATCTTGGTAGATCGGCCAAAAGATAGAAAATTAATATCATGTAAATGGGTCTTCAAGAAGAAGATAAATGCCGATGGAAGCCTGGACAAGTATAAAGCACGACTTGTAGCTAGAGGTTACACGCAAGAGAAAGGAATTGATTACGACGAAACTTTCAGTCCCGTAGCTAGATTGGCGACAATCAGATCAATTCTAAGCATCGCAGCAAACGAAGGGCTTACTCTTATGCAGTTTGATGTTGCCACTACCTTTCTAAATGGATCACTCGATGAAGACATCTATATGAACCAACCTGAGGGATTTAGTGATGGCACAAACAAAGTGTGCAAACTGAAGAGAAGTCTGTATGGTCTCAAACAAGCTCCACGATGTTGGAATAAATGTATTGTGGACTATCTTAAGACAATCGGATTCAAACAGTCTGACACTGATCCGTGTTTATTTGTTCGATTTGTCTTAAATAAACAACAAAGAGTTGAGAGTAAAACCATCATAGGACTCTATGTTGATGACGGTTTGATTGCCTCTACGAATCAAAAAGAATCCGTGAAGTTCTTGGCTGAACTTAAGAGAAGATTCAAGATTACCACAAAGCCAGCTTCCTACTTTCTTGGGCTAGAAATCCACAACGAGAAAGATGGTTCCATAAAGGTCTCTCAAAAATTATATACCAAGAAGATTTTGGAAAGATTTGGAATGAGTGACTGCAAGGCAATCAGTACTCCAATAAT
This sequence comes from Apotomis capreana, assembly GCA_947623375.1. NCBI lineage: Eukaryota > Metazoa > Arthropoda > Insecta > Lepidoptera > Tortricidae > Apotomis > Apotomis capreana. Next base: position 21,473,029 of record OX392502.1, on the reverse strand, counting down.
TAAAGAAGGACAGTCAGATATGGAGACGGAGAATGAACAAGTTAAATTTCCATACAGGGAAGCTGTCGGTGCACTGGCATACCTAATGACAGGAACCAGACCAGACATATCATATGCCGTAAGTGTCGTATCTAGAACACTAGACAGTCCAACGAATGAAGATGTTCAGAAGGTGAAACGCATTTTTCGTTACCTTAAAGGAACTCTAGATTCGGCGATTATTTATAAAAAGGGACACAAACCCGGAGAGTTAGAATGCTACAGCGACTCCGATCATGGTGGAGATCAAAGTACGGGACGTTCAACATCTGGAATTATGTGCATCTATGCAGGAGGAGTGATCTCTTGGGCAAGTCGCAGACAGACATCTGTAGCGATCTCGAGCACAGAAGCCGAAATAGTCGCAGCTAGCGAAGCAGCACGAGAGATAGTTTGGCTGAGAAGACTTTTCAATGAGATAACAACACTGAAAGATATCCCGATTTTACAAATCGATAATGATGCAGTTATTAAGCTTGCGCAAAACCCAGAATTGCACAGAAGGACAAAGCACATTGCGATTAGACATTTCTATGTCAGAGAACTAGTTACTGATAAAGAACTACTGGTGAAATATGTTCCAACTGAGTACCAATGTGCAGATATTCTTACAAAGCCTGTTTTTAAGCCCAGACTGGGATTTATTAGTGGGCTGATTGGCTTAACGCTTTAAAGTTTGCCAAAAAGGGAGGATGTTAAAAAGAAAAAGGTTTTAGCAAACTTCAATGTCATGTCTTTGTCAATATATAATATGAATACTTCAACAAGTTTCACCAGAGGCTGGGTAAAATATTCAAGCCGTGACAACTGGGTGTCGGAGTAAAAGGCGGCTGCGAGGCAGCGATACACTCTGCGCGTTCCTTTTTGAGTCGTCCGGACTACGAGGTATTTTTAAAAATTGATGTAAAAATGCATTTAATTCGGTCGATCGCGATGCCCTCTTAGTCGAAGCCAGAAAAGAATTGCTAGAGCTTTATAAGTATCTCTGGCAATGCTATGGGGCACCCACTAAATTAGTTTTTGGTGACAACACTATCCCATCAAGTGTGGGATGCCAACAGGGAGACCCGCTTGGACCTGCTTTATTTAGTTTGGCTATTCATCCGGTGATCTCAAATCTAAATTCCAAATTTAATATGTGGTACCTGGACGACGGTTCCCTAGGTGGAGATGCCACCACCGTTTAACAGGATTTACAAATAATAGTGGAACATTTTTCTCACATTGGACTTTGCCTAAATTCAACAAAATGTGAAATTTACCTTCCTAATCATCTTTCATTGAAAAAAAAAGAATTGAAATTATTAGAAATTTTAACGCAGTCTTACCACACATTTCGGTCCTATCAAATTCATCCCTCACTCTTTAAGGCTCTCCAATTTTTGATGAAGCAGTAAAACCCATCGTAAATTGCAAACTAAACCTCTTTAATAGCAAATCAGACCTTTTATTTGAAATTAACCCACACATGGCACTATTTATAATCCGATTCTGCTTATTCACACCAAAATTCATGTATTTAATCCGCAGTTGCCCGATATGGAAATTTCCATCTATTTTATCAGCCATAGACAATTCCCTTCGGTCGACAATTTCAAAAATATTAAACGTTAATTTCGATGACAGGACCTGGACTCAAGCGGTTCTCCCAATAAGATTTGGGGGCCTGGGCGTTCGCTCGTCGACTGGAGTGGCACTTCCGGCGTTCTTGTCCTCCGCCTACAGCTCGTTGTCTCTTGTCGGTATTATTTTAGATCTTCAACAGATTTCCGACATAGAGCTAGCGAGCCTGGCGGAGGCAAGAAATGCTTGGTGTGACTCTTGTCCGGGAGCCGACATTCCATCCTCCAAATCTTGTCAGAGGGCCTGGGACGCTCCTCGTCTCAAGGCATCCCATACAGCCCTGATCAACAATAGTTCTGACGACTCAGATCGTGCCCGTATCTTGGCGGTGTCTGCGCCTGAATCAGGTCACTGGCTCCGCGCTCTGCCCTCCCACAACGTGGGAACAGTTCTTGACCCGGGCTGCCTGCGAATAGCAGTTTGCCTGAGGCTTGGGTCAAGAATATGCATCCCACACACGTGCTCCTGCGGCAAGGGTTTGGATCAGCTGGGTCGACACGGCCTCTCATGTCCCAGAAGCGCCGGTCGCCTATACCGCCACGGCGCCATAAACGACTTGGTCCGCCGTTCACTTGCTACCGCCTCTGTATCTGCAATGGGGGGATGAAGTTACTCACGTCCGCAGGAATTGCCACCAACACCCTGCACGTGTCCCCTGGGTGGCGCTAAACGAGTAACAAACCTTGGCTGCTGTACCTGTTATGTAAAAATAACCTCACAGCACAATTACCGAGTCGCTTCAACGAATGTTCCACGGATGTTCTATGAAAATTGATAAAAGATGAGTTCAAGAAACGCTTCAGATAACCCGCCCTCTGAAATCAATATCGGGTCCAATTTACGAATCTGCCAGCTGAATATCGAGGGAATTAGCTTGGCGAAAGCGAAGTACTGCTCAAAATTCTGACAAAGCATGAAGTGGATGTTTTACTACTACAGGAGACGCACACTAAAGATATGGAAGACCTAGAGTCCAGAGGAAAGATCCCGGGATACAAGATCATAGATGCACTAAACCATGCAAAATATGGAATTGCAACTTACGTTAGAGAAGGCCTGACAAACGTAACTATCACACCGCCGGATGGGGATCCTAACTATTATATTACTATAGTGAAGGTACAGGATATCTCGATCGCAAACATCTATAAACCTCCCGCCCAAACATGGGGGCATGGACTTCCCCTTCTACCGCACCCCTGCGTGTATGCGGGCGACTTCAATAGTCACCACACCTCCTGGCGCTATGGATCCAATGATGTAAACGGTATCCACCTGTCCCAATGGGCAGAAGACAACAACTACCATCTCGTGTTTGACGCAAAGGATAAAGGGTCTTTTAGATCAGCCCGCTGGAGGAAGGATTATAACCCCGACCTTACATTCGTATCATGTGAGCCCACAGGCGTTCCATTATCAACTACAAGAAAGGTTCTCTCTAATTTTTCGAACAGCCAACATCGCCCCGTCCTAATAAAAACTGGACACGCAATCCCACTGATGCAGTCAATGCCCCTCCCCAGATGGAACTTCCAAAAGGCGGACTGGGCTAGTTATGCAATGGATATGGACGCTGGCATACGATGGATCCCCCCTAAAGCCGAAAACTATCTGAGGTTCGTCGGGCTTGCTATCTCAACAGCAAAAAAGTACATCCCGCGTGGCTACAGGAAAACCTATGTTCCAGGATGGAGTGAAGACAGCGAAAAACTCTACCAACAATATAAATGCACAGGAGACCAAGAAATAGGTCGAAGTCTGCTTGAGTCGTTGGACGCGGAGCGGAGGAACAAGTGGTTGGCTACCGTAGAAAACATGGACTTTAAGACTTCAAGCAGGAAGGCTTGGAAAGTCCTGAACAAACTTACGGGTAAATCGGGCTCAACGAGTGGGTGCGCATCTCAAAAACTGACAGAGTCAATAGCAAACCGTATTGTAGAAACGTCACGAGTAAAAGGAGACCGAGCTCACACCAAAACCGTAAAGAAACTTGCCCGAGACCTAAAAAGAACGCTTCCTGCTGATGATGACATTTCGAAACCCTTTTCAGTAGATGAAACAATCCACGCAATCAAACTCCTTAAACTCAGTAAGGCGGCTGGTCAAGATGGCATCTACAACGAGTTTGTTAAGAACTTAGGGCCGAAATGTGTAAAATGGCTAGCGGACTATTACTCGGATATTCTCACCAGAAATAAACTGCCTCCCGCCTTTAACTTTGCCAAAATAATAGCCATTCTTAAGCCAAATAAACCTGCAGATGACCCAAAGAGCTACCGACCCATAGCCTTGCTTAGCTCTCTTTACAAACTCCTAGAAAAGTTACTGGCAGGCAGGATCACCCCTCTCATCGACAGGATTGTACCAGCTGAGCAGGCTGGGTTCAGAGGAGGCCGTAACTGTGCAGATCAAGTCTTATCTCTTACAACGCACATTGAGACTGGTTTTCAGAAGCAACTCAAAACCGTAGCAGTCTTCGTTGATCTGTCCGCAGCTTACGACACAGTATGGCGACATGGCCTTTACCTAAAACTAATTAAAGCCGTCCCGTCCCGACGCATCACTAGCCTCATAATGAATATGCTCAGTAACAGAGAACTCATCGTTCATCTCGGTGACAAGCAAAGTGGGCGTAGGAAACTCAACAACGGTCTGCCCCAAGGATCTACATTGGCACCCCTACTCTTCAATCTCTACACACACGACCTACCTGAAACAGTATCCAGAAAATTTGTATATGCCAATGACATTGCTCTGACCCACCAACATAAAACCTTTGAGAGGTCGGAGGTGCAGCTCACCACAGACTTGCAGCTGCTTAATACCTACTTTAAAAAATGGAGACTCGTACCGAACGCCAGCAAAACCGAGATTGCTACTTTCCACCTAAACAATAGATTGGCGTCGTATAACCCTGTCGTTGGCTTTGATGGTGGAACCCTCGCGTACAATCCTCAGCCAAAATATCTCGGCGTGACCCTTGACCGGTCCCTGACGTACAGCTCCCACATCAACAAGCTAAGCAAGAAACTAGGTACTCGCAACAACATCTTGCATAAACTGACCGGTACTACATGGGGAGCCAGCGCAGATGTGCTTCGTACCACTGGACTAGGTCTGGTTTACTCCGCTGCAGAATACTGCGCACCTGTATGGCTTAATAGCGCTCACGTGGAGAAGATCGACGTTCAGCTGCGGAAAACCATGCGCTGTGTATCCGGCACCCTACAGTCAACTCCGATACAATGGTTGCCCACCTTGAGCCACATACCGCCACCTCACCTCAGGAGACAGCAAACCCTGCTAAATGAAGCCAGCAAAATTGCTTCAAACCCAGAGTTGCCAGCCCACCCAGAATTTATGTGTCCTCCAAAGCACCGCTTGAAATCCAGACACCCGCCGTACGTGATCGCACAGGATCTAATGGCACGTAATTTCAACATCAAGGACAACTGGAAAGAAGAATGGCTTTCTAACCTGCCTAGGGGTGCCCACTTCAACTACAACCCCACCCAAAGACCCCTTGGCTTTTCGGCCCCGAGACGAGAATGGTGCCAATTAAATAGACTTCGCACACAGCACGGTCGATGTGGCAAATTCTTGTTTAGGTGTGGCTGGCGAGATACTCCTGCCTGTGACTGTGGTGCGCCTACCCAGTCCATCCATCACATAGTCCACGACTGCCCAAAACGCAAGTTCACCGGGAACCCTCTGGACTTACTACTGAATCTAAGCGAAGACGCAACCCAATGGGTGAAGAACTTAGATATTAATTTGTAATCAACACAACATGTAAAGCGACTCAATTATGCCATACGATTAAATAAATAAATGTATCTGCAATTTTGGAACCCGTGGGTATGGCCAGAGACGATGGCAAGCGTCCGGATGGCGCCACTTTGGTACCGTGGAGGCTGGGGCGACTCCTGGTGTGGGACGCAACATGTGTCGACACGTTCGCCGCGTCCCACATCCAGGCGACTCGTTCACAAGCCGGCGCAGCTGCCGACCAGGCTCAAATCCTCAAGCGCCGCAAATACTCATCTTTGTCTAAAGATTATGAATTTGCGGCACTTGCGGTAGAGACATTAGGACCCTGGTCGGCCGATATGAAGGCATTTATGCGGGCCCTGTCGCCTCGGTTGGTACGTGTCTCAGGGGACCCCAGAGCTGGCGCGTACCTCTCACAGAGGATCGCTCTTGCGATCCAAAGAGGTAACGCCGCCAGCGTAATGGGAACCATGCCGCAGGCAGACCTTCTGGATGCGGTATTCTTTTTACAGTAAATGTATATATTTTATTCTTATTTTTTCTAATTCGTTTTAACAAATTGTACATAATAATTATCCTTTCTTTTAGTTTTTAGTATTGTAAATATTATATTGTATGTGTTTATAAGAAAATACAAATGAATGAACCCTTTAATTCAAATTAACTATCTTAAGGACAACTCCTTAACATTGCCTTCAAAGGTTTTCTCTTCAGGCCCCAAAGGTGGTGGTCAGGTGGTGTTAAATATGTATTAAGTGTTATGTATAAAACCTACACATAGGGATGCAAATGTGTATAATTATATTAAGTTTTATCTTCATTTTGTTATAATTTAGTTTTATTTTTAGGATTAGTTTTACTAAAAGCATCTTTGATTGAATGAATGATTGAATTGAATGATTCTTAAATATTTAATGTATTCTAAAATTTCAATAACCTAATTCTACTATAACGGCTGTTACAGTGGGTAGTTTAGTTAAGAGAGAGCTGAATATACTTTAGATGGGACAAGTCCTTGTTAGGAGTCACTTCCCTGCACACGTCGTCTTCGTCGCAGCAGGCTAGGTTCGGGCTAGGTTAGCTCTAGCCGTCCTGGAGTCTGGGTAGGGCAGACCAGCTCCAGACTGATGATCTCGATGTAGTCCTGGGCAAGCCCCAGGCTTAGTCTTGGTAGCGTTAGGATCAGAAGCCGGGATCGCGGCTCTAGGTTAGGTTTTCCGGCCCCGGGTAGGTTCGGTGGCCCTAGGGTTGCTCTTGCAAGCCCCGGGATAGGTCCCTGGAAATCCCGTAATCATTAGGCGAAGTTCGGCATGTGACTGCGACATCTTGATTTCCAACGAGTTTCGTAGGTTGGTTAAGTGAACTCCTAAGCATTTATTAGTCATCAATGATGTGGCAGTCACAAGCACAATAACATTAAAGCAAAGAAATACACTTAGAAAATAGTTCATATATTATTTAGAGTAGACCGAAACGAAATCAAATAAGAAATATTTTTTACAGATAAAAAAAATATGTAGTACAAGTATGAAGTTATTACCATTTAATTACATTAAAACATTAAATAAATTATATTAGTATAATTACTAAAACACAATACAAGATATCAAGAAACTTAACCTACGTAGAATATAATTTTCGCAACACTCACCCGTATTGGGGAAAACACAGCAACTTATTTACACATGTACAGACATAATAGGAAAACTGTACATAAAAGAATTAATTACACATCGGTAGCAATTTATTTACACAATATTTATAGATGTATTCAAGAAATACAATTTAATTTCTTAATAGTTAATAAATTTACATCGACTATTACAATGCAAGCGCATGCCGTGTTCTATTTTTCACGATCGTCTATTGTTTTCTTTTCACGAGTTCTTTTTCGGCCAGTACGTAGTTATTCAGCCAGTGCTGAATAAAGAGGTTTAATTTATACAGATGCGAATAGTTTATTATCAGTATATCATATATCAGTAAACGATTAGATTTAAGTTTTTAATTAAGGTTAGTGTTTGTAGTAAATAATATTGTAGATTTAGTTTTATAAGTAGTTATTAAGGCTTTATTAATTATTCGTAACGCTAAATCGTTACATACCCCCTTTTTTAGGTTAGGATTTTTGCTAGAGAAAATCCGCTATCTCTTATACTGCTAAATAGTTATACTATACCTTTTAGACATCAATCTTAACATTCTTCTTTACAAAAACATACATCACGCAAGTAAATAGGCAATAAACACATAGTATACGTGTTATTGCGTCCTAGTAAGCTGAGTAGTTTAAAGTTATAATTTAAAATACTCTCATATAACTAGTATAGGGTCTTAAATATAAAAGTCTTATAATCAATATAAACGTTTAAAGGTGTAAATGCTATCGCTTGTATATTTGTAGAAAATACGATTCTATACAAAGATTTTAATATCCGGTAGAGGATAGTAAATTAAATTTTAGAATAACTGGTATAAAACGCGATAGAAGCAACAAGTTCATACCTTTTGTACTTTTTTAGAAAATACAATATTATACAATAGATTTCACTATCCGGTAGTGGACAGCAAAATGTAGTTTAGTAGAACTAAGAGTAGTATTAGTATAGAGAGCGATAGCAGTAACATGTAGTGTTAAAATAGGGCTTATAGATTTGATTATAAGACAAATAGGTTTAGAGATAGAATCCTAAGGGGATTGATGAAATATTTTAGCCTTTATGACTTGTGAGTTTAAAATCCTTTATGTGCCAATCTCCTAGATTATTTCCCTGCATGTCCTCAAGCTCATAAACTAGGTTAGACTTTTTAGAAATAATTTTGCATTTTATGAACTTGGGGGCAAGCTTTTTAGTGAACATATTAGATTTATCACTTTGATAAAATGTTCTACGCCAAACTATATCTCCAACATTAAATTCGACATTTTTACGCCGCAAATTATAGTGTGTACTGTTTCTAGAGTGAGCTTTTATTAGGCAGGACTGTACTTTCTCAAAAACTTTTCTTAAACAACCTAAATTTTCAGCATACTCGTCCCTAGGAGTAAAAATAATGTCATTAGTGACATCAGCGTCTAGATAGTGGGAACCACAGCTTACCAACTCACGACCGTATACTAAAAATGACGGCGTGTAACCAGTTACCTCATTGACAGATGAGTTTATAGCAAACTGAATTTTGGCAATATTGGTATCCCAAGATCTATGATCACCTTCAATGTAGGTTGATACGGCTGTCATAATGGTTTTGTTGTAGCGTTCAACACTATTGACTTGAGGCGTGTATTTAGGTGTATAAAGTACATTAGGAATTTGGTACTTTTGAAACAGTTGTTTTAGGGTGTTAGAGATAAATTGTTTACCGTTGTCCATAAGGACAGTACTAGGTACACCGTGAACAAGAAATACATTTTCCTCAAGTATCTTAGCTAATATCTCAGAGGTAGCGCGACGGATTGGAAATAAGAGGCAAAATTTCGAAAAACAGCAGGTTACTACAAACAAAAACGTGTTCTGTTTTCTAGAAGGAGGCAAGGGACCGACTAAATCCATGCTCAACATTTGAAATGGACGACTACAATGTTTAGGACGGCCCATGACACCAATAGTTGCGTGATTTACGTGTTTGTGAGAATTACAAGTATCACAGCTGGTTATGAAACTAGAAATGTCGCGGTGCATATTTGGCCAGAAATATTTTAGGGGTAGACGTCTATACGTTTTGAAAATGCCAAAATGACCACAAGTAGGTTCAGAATGATTTTTAGTGATCAATTCTGTTCTCAACTCTATAGGGATAACTTCTTTCCAGTCAAATTCTCTCATTAGTGGATTCAAACTTTTCTTGTATCTGAATAATTTGCCATTAGCAACTTTATAATTTAGAAAAGACGTGGGAGAATTTTGGCAGCCATTGTAGATATTTAGGAACCAAGGATCTTTGGTTGCATTAACTATGTTGGGTTGAGATGAATCCTGATCATTAATAGCAGCAATAGGTACAGAACGGGACAGACTATCGGGGACAACATTCTCAGAACCACGACGATGCTTGATTTCAAAATTAAATGAAGACATTCGAACACCCCATCGAGCCAAGCGACCTGTGGGATTGTTCAAATTTAAAAACCACTTAAGGGATGAATGGTCACTGAAAACTGTGAATTTTTGACCGTTTTCTAAGTAACATCTCCAGTGTTCGATAGCTGTAAGAACTGCCAATGCCTCTCTTTCTGTGGCACTGTAGTGACGTTGTTTGCTAGAAAGAGACTGACTCATGTTAGCTATCACCTTCTCCTCACTATCAATGACCTGTACTAAGACAGCACCAACGCCGAAGTCGCTAGCATCTGTGTGCACTTGGAAAGGTTGTGAGTAATCTGGACACGAAAGAATGGGTGATGAGATGAGAGACTCTTTTAGGGAGCGGAAGGCATTTTCAGCTTCAGGGGACCAACAAAATGGGGGAGATTTTTTAGCTTGCGAAGTTAGTTTGTTGAGAGGTGCCGCTATATGAATCGGCGATACCATGACGCAGTACCGATAAATCGACGAACCTCTTTACGATTTGTAGGGGTAGGATAGTTAACAATCGCTTCGACCTTTTTGTGGTCTGGCTGAAGGCCATTAGAATCTACCACGTATCCTAAATATTTTAGCTTGTTTCTGAAGAATTGGCACTTTTTATAGCTAATAGTTAGATTCGCCATTTTCAATTTCTCTAAAACGCGGACTAGCAGTGAGATATGTTGTTCAAAGGTAGATGAAACGATAATTATGTCATCTATATAGACGAATACCTTATTCTCAAACTCAGGACCATAGAATAACATGTCTACAAGCCGTTGTCGAGTGGCTGGAGCATTAGTAAGACCAAAGGGCATGGAAACGAAGCTATAGCTTCCTCTAGATGGAATGTAAAAGGCGGTCTTACACCTATCTTCCTCTTTAATAGGAATTTGCCAAAAACTCTTGGACAAATCCAAGCTAGAGAGATACTTTGCATCTCGTAGATTATCGAGTATCTCGGATATGTAGGGAATGCTGTAGGCATCCTTGACAGTAACCGCGTTTAGTTTACGGCTATCCAAACAAAATCTAAGCTCTCCGTTCTTTTTAGGTGTTAATAGCACAGGTGACGACCAAGGGCTTTCGCAAGGCTCTACCACGTTCTCTCGCAACATCTCGTCAAGTTGCTCAGTTAGAATTCGTTGCTTTTCGGGTGACATTCTGTAATATCTATGACGAATGGGAGTAGCATCACCAGTGTCAATACTGTGAGTAATTAAAGAAGTGCGGCCAAGACCACGCTCTTCGTAAGAGATATCACGAAACTGTGAAATTATATTGTTAGCGGTAATCTTTTGTTCCGTAAACAGGTGATCGTAATCACGAATATGTGAAGGGATGTCATTTGAAAGAGTATCTAGACACTCTGTATTTTTAGCTATCATAACAGAATCTAAGTGTTTAGGGAACAAATTAAAATTTCTCCAAAAATCCATTCCGAGAATAAGTGGATTTTGTACTTCAGGTACGACATAAACTTTTAAAATATGAAGTTGATCAAGAAACGAGATTGGCAAATTAATTATACCTATATTCTTTAGTTTTTGACCCCCAGCGGCGACAAAATTTAAACGCTCAGTATCGGACTGTGTAAAACCAGCTCCTAAGAAACGCTTGTGATAATCATTGCCTAGTATCGTGACACTTGAGCCTGTGTCAAGTAAGCCGTTTATAGAATTACCATTAATATTTACAGTGACATAAGGTCTGCTATTAACATGTTCAGTATTATTCTGTGACTCGTGGATTGAAGTGACCGAATAGCATCAGAAAAATTTAGATAAAAATTCAAGCCAAGACTTCCACTCTTCACTGTTAAAATTGTTAGAGGGTTTACAGTTAGCTACCAAGCCACTGCAATCCACTATAACGGTTAATTAGTGTAGACGTTATAGATAGGTTAGTTAGTTAGTAAGGAATGAATGAAATTCAGATTGAACTGTACAAATGTTTAATAAAAGTAAAATAAAGTAAAAATATAGGTAGATCCAGCGAGGTCGTGGGTAATTTAGTTTGTAATAATGAAATTCAGATTGAACTGTACAAATGTTTAATAAAAGTAAAATAAAGTAAAAATATAGGTAGATCCGGCGAGGTCGTGGGTAATTTAGTTTGTAATTCCGGGCTGAGTACACTTTAGAGGAGACAAGTCCTTGTTAGGAGTCACTTCCCTGCACACGTCGTCTTCGTCGCAGCAGGCTAGGTTCGGGCTAGGTTAGCTCTAGCCGTCCTGGAGTCTGGGTAGGGCAGACCAGCTCCAGACTGATGATCTCGATGTAGTCCTGGACAAGCCCCAGGCTTAGTCTTGGTAGCGTTAGGATCAGAAGCCGGGATCGCGGCTCTAGGTTAGGTTTTCCGGCCCCGGGTAGGTTCGGTGGCCCTAGGGTTGCTCTTGCAAGCCCCGGGATAGGTCCCTGGAAATCCCGTAATCATTAGGCGAAGTTCGGCATGTGACTGCGACATCTTGATTTCCAACGAGTTTCGTAGGTTGGTTAAGAGAACTCCTAAGCATTTATTAGTCATCAATGATGTGGCAGTCACAAGCACAATAACATTAAAGCAAAGAAATACACTTAGAAAATAGTTCATATATTATTTAGAGTAGACCGAAACGAAATCAAATAAGAAATATTTTTTACAGATAAAAAATATGTAGTACAAGTATGAAGTTATTACCATTTAATTACATTAAAACATTAAATAAATTATATTAGTATAATTACTAAAACACAATACAAGATATCAAGAAACTTAACCTACGTAGAATATAATTTTCGCAACACTTACCCGTATTGGGGAAAACACAGCAACTTATTTACACATGTACAGACATAATAGGAAAACTGTACATAAAAGAATTAATTACACATCGGTAGCAATTTATTTACACAATATTTATAGATGTATTCAAGAAATACAATTTAATTTCTTAATAGTTAATAAATTTACATCGACTATTACAATGCAAGCGCATGCCGTGTTCTATTTTTCACGATCGTCTATTGTTTTCTTTTCACGAGTTCTTTTTCGGCCAGTACGTAGTTATTCAGCCAGTGCTGAATAAAGAGGTTTAATTTATACAGATGCGAATAGTTTATTATCAGTATATCATATATCAGTAAACGATTAGATTTAAGTTTTTAATTAAGGTTAGTGTTTGTAGTAAATAATATTGTAGATTTAGTTTTATAAGTAGTTATTAAGGCTTTATTAATTATTCGTAACGCTAAATCGTTACACTACCTTATTTTACATGTCTCGAGAAAACCTTTTACATAGTAGAGACATCCGTTGAGCAGCAAGCTATTTAATTTCTTTTAATACTATTTACTTCCAGAGACTTAATATAATTGGGAATGCGATTGTAAATGTCAATGCACATATTATAAAGTCAGGGTTTTTATAGCAAATGCCTCCTTTCAATGTAGTCTATCTTTGCTACGAAAACATTCTATTGCTACGCCGTAGCAGGTCGTGTTCGTCGTAGCAGCTTTAGATCTTCTTTGGTGTAGCACCTAATGTCCATCGCAAGTAAGAGTGCTTGCTTAGACATTTTGGTCTATTCTTCATTATTAATTGACTAGTGCTGAGTGTGGAGGGTCTGGAGTTTAAAGGAATGCAAATTTTGCGCTAATATATATACTTAAATGTTGTTTAACACGTTCACGGACGCAAGGCCATTTTGAAGTTTGCATGCTGCGGAGCAGACACAACTCATACTAAATAGTTAGGTACATAACTCATTTACTCTCTCCTACTTATTAGACACAACTCATACTGGTCAAAAACGGCACAAGGTACATATAAAAAAATTGGCCAAGTGCGAGTCCGACTCGCGCATGAAGGGTTCCGTACCATAATCTATAACAAGTTTGTTGTATGGGAGCCCCCCTTAAATATTCATTTTATTTTATTTTTAGTATTTGTTGTTATAGCGGCAATAGAAATACATCATCTGTGAAAATTTCAACTGTCTAGCTGTCACAGTTCTTGAGATACAGCCTGGTGACAGATGGACGGACGGACGGACGGACGGACGGACAGCGAAGTCTCAGTAATAGGGTCCCGTTTTTACCCTTTGGGTACGGAACCCTAAAAAACAACTATTACTTAAACATAGTTTTTCTTTAATTTTAATTCAATATCTTTGTTTCTAAGACCAAAAATTCCTGTCATAAATAAGCGAATATCAGTTATCATTTCAGATATTATTATTATCATCAAATATATCACTCTCACAAAAATCAACCTAATTCTAAATAAAGCTATCGTAACCTATCTATCATAGGCTCTTAGGTATTACACGAATAGAAAAAATATTCTTATCGCAAAACTTCTTGCCCTTGAGTCGCCGGGATTAGAACCCAGGTCTGCCAGATTCCTTCGTTCCAGGTAGTTGCACTACCTCTGAGCAAACTGAATCGGAATATAGATCCGGAATTTTCCATTAGGATTGGCTAGGAATGAGTCATTTGGATAGCTCACTCAACTCACAATGTACATATACAGATCATACAGTTGAAAATAGTTATGTTTTGTTCGTTATTTGTTGTTGTTCGCTTTGTTGAGGGACGAGTATAACAGAGGCGGTGCAGTGAATGATGCGTCTAGACTAAACTAAATGGAATGAAATGTCAGCGAGTACGAAACAGTTTCGTGACTCTAAACAATGTCGACTGGCGTTATTCGGAGAAGTTCTGTTTAAACGACTCAGTCTTCGCTATGATTACACATACCGCGTAGAAGGGCAAACTATGCATATAAAAACCAGTATTTAGTTAGAACGTTGACATATAAAATATCGTATACACATACCAATTTGGATATCGAACTTCAGACGTTTTGAAAGTTACGTTTATTTTATAATAAATAGGTAGGGGTTCGGGTTGTCTGTGATTTGACATCAAAGAACTTAAGATTGATTTACATTTTCATAAAATACCTATATACTTAGTAATAGTAGTTTTCTCAAAAATTGCCTGTAATGTTGCCTTACCATCGCTAGATAGACTACAGTAAATGGAACATACCGAAGACTTTTTAGAAGTGTCCAGTAAACAGCGAGATTTTGAATTTGGAATCAATATTTGTCCAGTAAGTAAGTATGTAATTCCTATTACGTATCAAGATATTTGAATATCGAAACACGATTTACATCGTCACCGACCTATAAAAAACTAAGGATGTGAAGGCGATGAGGTCGTATATAAATGTAAAAAGGATGCATTCCACAAATTGTTTTAATTATAAGTAGGTACAGTTCGACAGCATATTGTAGAAATTAAAAAGTGGCGTCCCTTTTTCATAGATTAAATAGAAAGAGACGACATTGCAGTATACACTTGCAATTTACACTAAGGTAAATGGAACATACCGAAGACTTTTTAGAAGTGTCCAGTAAACAGCGAGATTTTGAATTTGGAATCAATATTTGTCCAGTAAGTAAGTATGTAATTCCTATTACGTATCAAGATATTTGAATATCGAAACACGATTTACATCGTCACCGACCTATAAAAAACTAAGGATGTGAAGGCGATGAGGTCGTATATAAATGTAAAAAGGATGCATTCCACAAATTGTTTTAATTATAAGTAGGTACAGTTCGACAGCAAATTGTAGAAATTAAAAAGTGGCGTCCCTTTTTCATAGATTAAATAGAAAGAGACGACATTGCAGTATACACTTGCAATTTACACTAACAGCAAATGTAAAATAAAAAAGAGGTTAGCACTATTGGCAGTATAAACGTAACTCAAGATGCATATTTAAAAAAAAAAAAGTAGGGACAAGGTTTAGTGCGGAAGTTTGTATGCAGCGTTTAGTTCATAATTGTGCTGTGTAAAATGACAATGATAGTTCGGAATTCCTTCCGTTTTTGTGTCGTTTAGAAAAAAACTCGGAGTTAAAATTGAAGGTAAGCTTTATGATATGAAAATTAGTTAGAAAATACAACAATGTATAACAATAATTAAATTTTATCTTTAAGACTTATACATTTGTAAGACAGTGCAAATAATTAAACGCAGTATTTATAAAAAAATAAATTAAGGTGGGATTTAAATTAAAAGAAAAATTTCAAATTTGTTTGTGTGATCTATTACATTAATTCATTCATTCATGCAAAAATGAGTTCAGACGAGTCTGATTTCGAATAGACGGCACTCCTCCATACTTAAAAGCGGAGGCAGTTAGCTAAAATAATTTACTTCCGACTAAATCCAAGGAGATATAAAAAAATACAAGAGATTCATTAAATGGAAGGAAGAAAATAAAGTTAATAATTGGTCAGATAATGTGTGATAAGGTCAGAATATTTCAACAATCTTTCTGAGACAATCGGATGGCTACAAAGGAAAGAAATCACAAATATTCAGCAGCAAAATATAGAAAAGTTCTTAAATCAAGCTCTAGATGATAAACTATATCTTTTATCCAAGTATAAACTCATAATTATTTTTGTTATAGGTTGTTATCATGGGAGTTAATGGTGCCTGCGATGACGAATATCACAATGTGTAATAATAAAAATGGGACATAACAAAAATATTCATTAGAAAATGGCCGAATATGAATGTCACCTACAAAATATAATCTATATATATATTACGCGAGGCCGATTTTTGTACATCCCATCAGATCTACAGTTATGGTCCGATTTGTATAAATGATATGTCATTAGATTCGTCTCATGCTGGAGAGGTGCATAAAACTCTTGGATTTTTATTTTTTTCCTGAAAAAGTACTGAAAAATGGATTTGAAAAAACTACTGTGCGCTAACCACGTGACATTGACCACGTGACCTGTGATCCCTATTTTGACATAAGATGACCAAATAATAATAAGCATGATTTGCTCACAAACCTGTAGTAAGTTGTTCAGCATGATGAAATATTATTTTTGAGTCGGCAACATAATATCCGCAGCACTTAAAACATGTACGAATATGCAAAAATAATTTTACAGTTTGTTGACAATGAATGACAATAACCATACCTATTCTGTCAACTTATAATATATTTTTTATTGGGGGCTATTAAGTCAGTGATCTAAATTGCCAGGTTGTTTTTCTTTTTAAAATGTTGATATGGAAACTTTTTTTGCATACCTGTTAAAAATTTCGAGGAAAAAGCCGGTTAAGTGCGAGTTGGACTGGTGCTCGCAAGACTAGAAAAACTGACCGTCATTCAAGATTATTTTTATAGGCGAGTTTTACAATAAATCAAAGCAGAAAATATGTAGTAAAACTAATGTAATCGTCATTCGAATAAGTAAATTTATGATAGATTATTATAAATATGATTATATAAGTCAAAAATGGCAAAAATGGCATGAGTTATAGTAAATTAAATGGTATTTTACAAGAAAAAACTTAGTCCTTCCGCTTGCATGTCGACGGGATGGGAAATGTGGTCGAGTTTGAATATGGACGACTTGACAATGTAGCTAAGTTGGGAATGTATCTACATTGGTGATATGGATGAGTTGGTAAAATGGACGAGTTGTAAATGTGGTCGAGTTGAGAATATGGACAACTTGACAATGTAGCTAAGTTGGGAATGTATCTACATTGGTAATATGGATGAGTTGGTAAAATGGACGAGTTGGAAATGTGGACGAGTTGAGAATATGGACGAGTTGGTAATGAAGACGACTTGGTAATACGGACGAGTTGGTGATATGGAAGATTTGGCAATAAAGACGAACTGATAATAAGGACAAGTTGGTATTGTAGACGAGTTGGGTGTATTGTCGAGTTGGGAATATGGACGAGTTGGAAATGTGGATGAGTTGGCAATGTGGATGAGTTGGTAAAATTGACAAGTTGGGAACATGGACAAGTGGGCAATGTGGACGAGTTCGCATTATGGACGAGTTGGCAATGAAGACGAGTTGGTAATACGGACAAGTTGGCAATGAAGACGAGTTGGTAATACGGACAAGTTGGCAATGAAGACGACTTGGTAATACGGACGAGTTGGTGATATGGAAGATTTGGCAATAAAGACGAGCTGATAATAAGGACAAGTTGGTATTGTAGACGAGTTGGGTGTATCGTCGAGTTGGGAATATGGACGAGTTGGAAATGTGGATGAGTTGGCAATGTGAATGAGTTGGTAAAATTTACAAGTTGGGAATATGGACGAGTTGGCAATAAAGACGGGCTGATAATAAGGACGAGTTTGTATAGACGAGTTGGGTGTATCGTCGAGTTGGGAATATGGACGAGTTGGCAATAAAGACGGGCTGATAATAAGGACGAGTTTGTATAGACGAGTTGGGTGTATCGTCGAGTTGGGAATATGGACGAGTTGGAAATGTGGACGACTTGGAATTGTGGACGAGTTGGGCCTATGGACAAGTTGGAAATGTGGACGAGTTAGCAATATGGACGAGTTGGCATTGTTGATGAGTTGGAAATGAAGACGAGTTGGCAATGTAGATAAGTTGGGTGTATGGACGAGTTGGTAATGTGGACGACTTGACATTGTGGACGAGGTGGGAATATGGACGAGTTGGAAATGTGGCCGAGTTGGCATTGTGGACGAGCAAGTAATATGGACGCGTTGGCATTGTGGATGAGTTGAGAATATAAACGAGTTGGCAATGAAGACGAGTTGGTAATACGGACGAGTTATATGGACGAGATTCGCAATAAAGACGAGTTGGTATTGTAGCGAGTTGGGTGTATGGACGAGTAGGAAATGTGGACGAGTTAGCAATATGGATGAGTTGGCATTGTGGACGAGTTGGGAATATGGATGAGTTGGCAATAAAGACGAGTTGGTAATATGGACGAGTTGGCATTGTAGATGAGTTGGGTTTCTGGACGAGTGGGCAATGTCGACAATTTGGCATTGTGTACGAGTTGGCAATGTGGACGATTTGGCATTGTGTACGAGTTGGGAATGTGGACGATTTGGAAATATGGACGAGTTGGAAATGTAGACGAGTTGTATTTGTGAACGTGTTGGCATTGTGGACGAGTAAGCAATATGGACGCGTTGGAATTGTGGACGAGTTGGGTACATGGACGAATTAGCAATATGGTCGAGTTGGCATTGTGGACAAATTGGGAATATGGACGAGTTGCCAATTGAGACGAATTGGTAATATAGACGAGTTGGCAATGCAGATGAGTTGGGCGTATGAACGAGTTGGCAATGTGGACGTGTTGGGTGTGTGGACAAGTTGGGATTGTGATCCAGATGGGAATATAGACGAGCTGACATTGTGGACGAGTTGGCAATGTGGAATAATTAACATGTTACCCTAACATGCGAAACTTGATGGTAGAAATGACCTACATATGATGCAAATTTAAAAAAATCGACGCTCTCAAGAATAAATCATATTTGAAATAATGACGTCTGGCTGATCATTCTTATTCTCATTCAAAATAAAATTTGACAAATTCTGCTGCCAACAAAACGAATTGATTTTATAAGGCTTCCGTTTTTACCGACTATGGTAAGGAACCCTAAAATTAGGTTTATATCATAGACTTCAGAGTATAGATATCATCTCCCTCACTCTTCTGTCAGACACTATTTCAATGAGAGGAAAGACGAAAGTTTGAATTTGGAATTCGGGTATTAGGCATTCAGCTCTAAATTTATTGAAAAAAATATGTCTTAATATTCTTTTTTTAAACATTTTTAGCTGTTTTATATATTGGATTTTATTTATTACACATATTTGACACATTCTTTTTTTTTTATGGTGGAGTATTGTTGGTCAGTTATTTATTTAGATTAGTAAATAGGGTTTGATTAAGTATACCTAGCGTAAGAATTTCAAACACAATGTGTAATTGTTACTGAATAAATGATTGATGATGATGACATGGCAGCACCCATATTAAGAAAATTTGCACGATCTATTGAATTTCATTAAAAATATAAGCATTGATAATAGTGACATTTCGTGTATCTATAAACGTTTTATACTCTCTATTTCATACAATTGAGTTTATGTAACATTTCTTATTATCACTATTTTTAAGTATTTACGATTATAAATGAATACAGAAACAGTTACGCACTACATGATTTCCTTTTTAAAACCTGCGTAGTGAGTGCCTAAATCTGTCCTTTCGATTCATGTGCTATTTCTGGAAATTGATAGAAATCGATCAAATCGATAAATTTATGTCCTGAAGAAAGAACAACAAATTAAATTTCTACCAATCTTATGTCCGGTCCTATGAAAATATGTCAATTATATTTTTAAGATATGGGATTATTTTTATGAACAATTTTTTTCCATAAATCGAATAATATGCATTTTATTTGTGAAACAGATCAGCAGATCACATGGCATTAATGCAGAAGTTATTTTTACAAAAGAGTTGATTTTTTTTTCCATAAATCGAATAATATGCATTTTATTTGTGAAACAGATCAGCAGATCACATGGCATTAATGCAGAAGTTATTTTTACAAAAGAGTTGAAAAAGTTGCCACGATGAAGCTGGCAGTTGGCTATCAGGCCTGGCTCTAGCCTTTCATGTTTTAACGTTTTTAAAACATCATTTTAACGTGTTTTTTTACAGTATTTATTCTTCGTTCGCCAAAAACTTCTTATCGATAAAGTAGTTATTTTCTATAACACTACCGGATTTCCATGTTCTAGCGGCGGTTCGACGCCGCAACGGGCCTCTAGTTTTAATCTAATTTTCTTGTTTAATTTTTGAGAAAAGCACTATACTTGCTTCGACCGTAAGAGCCATCCTGGCCTCGTATTATATCCGGACCTCGCCTACGGCTCGGTCCGTCTTCTTCCTACTCGGCCAGTATGGCTTACTTACTGGTCTCTGCCGTAATGTACTATTACAAGCGTACAATATTCCTGCATTACACGTATATTTTCTCCAACCTGTATCGACAGTCAGTATGCAGAGCAGGCATGAGCTGCAGTACTGTGCAGCGAAGCGGAACAAATTCGGACAGACGCGACCATCCGAAATGAAACGACTGCCTCGCCCGCCGCCGCTGTCTTAGCGGGACAAATACCGACTTGGAACAATAGCAATGTGACAAATGCGAGATTACTTCATTGCAAACAAATACAGAATATCTTTCATATTCTGCAAAGTTTGAGCTGAAGCCGCTGTTTTTAGTTTTGATTGTGTAACAAAAGCAATCTACCTATGTATGTATGTAAACACTTTATTGTACATAAAAACAAGAAAAACTCATTACAAAAGAATAAACATGTACAACGGCGAACTTATCCCTTTAAGGGATCTCTTCCAGTTAACCTTTGAGCAAATGAGTGCTAAACACAAATGTAAATCAATAATAATGCAATCTTTACCTCATAACAACAGGTTGGTGCTGTTTAGTTGTTTTTCGGTTTTAAAAAGCTATCACTAAATGCATTTATTCAATTGTTTATCAGACACTCAATAGTAGTCAATATTATATATATGTATACTGGAGCTTGTATCGCTAGTCAGTATGCAGAACAGGTCTGAGCTGCAGTAATGTGCAGCGAAGCGGAATGAACTCGGATAGACGCGACCATCCGAAATGACACGACTGCTTTGCCCGCCGCCGTTGTCTTAGCGGGACTAATACCGACTTGGAACAATAGCAATGTGACAAATGCGAGATTACTTTATTGCAAACAAATACAGAATATCTTTCATATTCTGCAAAGTTTGAGCTGAAGCCACTGTTTTTAGTATTGATTGTATAACAAAAGCAATCTTTACCTCATAACAACAGGTTGGTGCTGTTTAGTTGTTTTTCGGTTTTAAAAAGCTATCACTAAATACATTTATTCAATTGTTTATCAGACACTCAATAGTAGTCTATATTATATATATACTGGAGCTTGTATCGCCAGTCAGTATGCAGAGCAGGTCTGAGCTGCAGTGCTATGCAGTGAAGCGGAATGAATTCGGATAGACGCGACCATCCGCAATAAAACGACTGCCTCGCCCGCCGCCGCTGTCTTAGCGGGACAGATGCCGACTTGGAACAATAGCAATGAGACAAATGCGAGATAATAAGAATTAAATACGTAACATCTTTCATAATCTGCAAGTTTGAGCTGACGCTGCTGTTTCTGCTTCTGATTGTATAACAAAAGCAATATTTACCTCAAAACAGTGATGCAATTGCTTATTAGAGCTGCAGAGCTGTGCAGTGGAGCGGAATCAATTTGGACTGACGCGACCATCCGAAAGAAACAAATGGCTCGCCTGCTGCCTCGACTTAGTGGGACAAAAACCGAATTGGAACAACAAGGTAACAACGATGAGATTATATCAGATAAAGACGTACTTACCGAATATCTTATAGCTTAATTACCACGAAAATATGATCTGCACTTAAATATTCCAGCAACGACAAGCCGTGTTCTAGAGTTAAAACTTCAATGTAACAAAACCATTGCATCCTCTAAAACCAAAGTTTATGATTAGATTAGAAGTTTATTTACTTCTCATTCGAAATTGTCTATATTATACACTATTAAATAATATTGTCAATTTGATCGACGATTATGTAGATCTACCGTCTACCGTTTGAAGTTTTGTGAATAATGTGAATGGTAGGGACCGTATTAAATTAAATTCAATAATAAATGTATAGAGGTGGACCCATTTTAAAAATAAAAGCAAAAGTCCACCATCGGATAATAAGTACTTAACTTAAAGTTCCCTCTACTACCTAATCAAACAAATTTTGTTTAAAAGTACGTAATTGTCCGAACAAGCAAAGCGTCTCGTTTTAGCTTAACCTAAAATTCATTTGTTTCTCCAGATTGCCGGCTGTTCTCACCTAAAGGTCACATATCTCAACCGGTTCTCATTAAATGTTGGGAGTAGGGACGTTAATTATATGTCATTTTTAATAAAAAAAAAATAGAGATATGGGGGTTAAAAACGTAAAATATTTTATTTTTTAATGTTATTTGAGGTCTACTACTGCTTATTGAGCCACTAACTAGTACTCACTAGAATATACAAAATTGATAACAACGCGTCGGTGATCCAAAAGTGTCCAGAAAATGGAAATTCACAGGTGTGTACACATTAATCTCTTCATCAAAGTAAAATGAGTAAAACTTTTAGATTAAAATAACGCTGTATAAATATTTATAATAGCTTAATCGTGCACTTATTTTAATGCGAATTTTGCGTCAGTTTAATAACACTTAACTTTCTAAATTAAATCCATCTCAAGTGTAAATAAGACGGCTTAAAGTAAGTAACGTTCATAATATACGTAATTTACGATATTTTAATCACAATATAAATTTAAATTGCTTCGCGCTAAAGCAATTTTTTTTCATGAAACTAAAAGTTATTTAACCACTGAACTAAATAGGTATCACTCCCTACACGTTCAAAGGAACCGTCAAACAGTGACATCTGGTTTGTATAATCAGTAATCACGTCACACACATATACCAGGTGTTTCCTGTAATAGGAGCAATAAATTAAAACATATATTTTACTCGTTAAACTGAACAACATTTATTCAGCAACTTTAAAAAAAAGTCAGTTTTCAAAATTTTATTATTTCAAACAAATTAAATAGTATTTTCAATGTATTATGTCGTCCAACGTTGACATTCCCTGAGCATTGACATAGCTGTCACTCTACTAATATCGGACATTTCGCAATACATTGCTTCTTTGTCTAAACATTATTCTACAAAATATCATTTAATACACGTTATTTTCAGAAGTTGCTTAAGAAATGTTGTCCAGTTTCAAGCGAAGAATCTATGTTTTAATTTATCGCTCCTATTACAGGAAACACCCGTATGTAAACAAATAAAGCTGTGAACTTCAGAACATGGAGCTATTATGTAATAGTACCTGCTAGGTCCATGCTTCAGCACCACTGTCAAGTAGGTACATTGTCATTTAATCGCATTCAAAAAGTGTTTATTTAAGTCTCGTTTTGTTTAAGTCAATCATGTAAGTTTAAATCAACATACGTTGTCATTGCCAATCTTATTGATAATCGAAAAGTGTTCCTATTGCCCGTCATAAAAGTGAAAGTCATAATGCGACGTTTCTCAGAATTTTCAGATATAGTTAACTTTTAGAATTACTATAAAACAAATTTAACCTAATGGGTAACTTAATGTAGATGGGAGTAACTTTTACAAAAATGCTGTTAAGATATTGGTTACAAAAGATTAACGATCTTTGACTAACATTAAATTAATTACCTATTACATTTATTTGTTAGTCAACAAAGGGATCAGAGATATATTCAGAAATAACTCGTGTGCAGACTTAGCACTGGCAGACTATAGCGATGCTAGTGTTATCTCCAATACCTAATGCCTAAGTTTCGGCGCTCGTTGCGGTATGAAAACAATTGCGTCGCTGAGGCACGGAATTTTGCTTTGTGTCGGTTTAGGTTAACCAAATGTTCGGTATTCAGCAAGTTTCGTTATCTATCACGGTAGTTTGCCGATAT
The DNA here is from genome assembly GCA_947623375.1 of Apotomis capreana. NCBI lineage: Eukaryota > Metazoa > Arthropoda > Insecta > Lepidoptera > Tortricidae > Apotomis > Apotomis capreana. The sequence goes on along the minus strand of OX392502.1, from coordinate 21,449,075 downwards.
ATTGGGAGTTACGGAATGGGGAGTTTAATAACTCGGGACCTTTATGCGACAGTTAATGCTAAAGTTGTATAGTTGTACTGCAATTTATTGCAGTTGTTAGGTGTTCAAGACCTTTCGCTACACAAATTACATTTAAAATGACATAGTGTAGGAATTTGCATTTGAATAATCTAGTAAAAGCAGTTTTCATCAGCCTCGCGCAAGTCTCAAGGTAAAAAACGATCGACAACGGTTGTATGAAACGGAGGTGAATTTTTTACCTATCTAAGTTTGAAAGAACGTTGAAACCTACAAAGCATTAGATAATTGGCGACAATCGAATTTAGGCGGGTTGTACTTCAGCTGCCATTTTTGTCCGCCATGCCATGTTAGATGACGTTTCTATTTTGTTGTGTAGTCTGCTTCTGTCAAGGTTCTGCGATCTTTTCAAATAATTCAAATTTCACAAATAATCTAATAATTTGCATTCTTTGGGTGTAGTGGTCGTCTAGAAGGTACACAAGACAATCACAATTGCAAAAATGAGTGGATTGAAAAGGAAAAAGTGCGAAATATGCAGAATGAAAACGTGTCGAATGGACGGTCAAAAAAGACTATTCATGGCAAGATTTCCACCGTTCGAAGATCGGTAAGTAAAAAATATAATTAATTACTGCGTGTTATAACCATGTTAATCGTAAGTTTCATTGAAAACTTGGTATTTCGGGTAAAATAATACATACCCTTATACGTATGTAAACAATAGTGCTGTATGTAAGTTTTATCGATAATTTTCATTTGAAGTGAAAAATACCTGGGTAAACACGGAATATCTTTCTTCAAGCAAAAGCCTATTGGTATGTGTACTTATACAAAAGTGTGCACTTGAATACAGCTGTTAAAGCCGTCTCAGATGAGAGGATAAGACATTATTATCACTACTTTTTATGCCAGTTTGAGTTAGATTATGGTCACAGAAATATTTTACGAAAAATCTTCAATGGACTATGAATGGTACGGTTTCATCTGGACAAACAGATACATTTTTACTCTGTAATTTTCTGTTTACCCTGTATTATTTGTGTTGCAGAACTTCCAACCTGGAGCATAGACTGGAGTGATGAAACGGATTTTTTCGTCTATGTTTATCAGCAAGCCAAGCAAAGTTTGAACGAAATAAAATTATTTGCACACTTTTGTTTTTTTTTTATGAAGTCAGTAACCTAAAGTAAACCAAATGTTTACATTGAAGCGAAATATTTAATGATTTAAATTACCGGAAAGCCGTTGGAGACGCGGGTGCGAATGCGAACCCCGCCTGAACCATATTTTTTAAATACCGATATCGATAATTCGATAATTTGTGTAACATGTGACATCCCTATTTTGTTCTTGATGTTGGCATTATGTCATGAGTTGACACTGACACTGATATTGTTTGCGGCTTCATATTGGCAGTATGTTTCGCTCCCGTTTCATACTAATGCGAGTTCACGCTTTTTGTATGGCATTCCCGTCTCTTAAAACGTAGTGATTACAAATACTCTTTGGTTTTCATATACGATATATTTAGCATTTACCTGATTCCTCCTATTTAACGGTATTAACTAACCTATGCACTTATGTATGTAATATGTCTCATTATATTTAATGTGGGTACCCACCACATTTTTTATATTGAATCATTAATACAAAGATCAAAGCACAAATAAAAATTGAAATGCGTAACCTGGCGGAAGAGACCGGGAATCGAACCCGGTACCTCTAGATTATTTTTTCTTTGTGCTTTGATCTTTGTATCAATGGTTCAGTATTAACCTATTTCAAGGCTTTATTCTTACGGTTATTGTAAAAAAATGCCAAATGTACTCTCACTCACCCTCGCATAAGCATGACGCCTTGACAGACCCGCACGTCTTAACATGCCAATATCCTCTTTAGTTACTACTTTAAATATTCTAAGAAAACAATTCACATTCCTGAAGTGAAATCCTCAAGGAATAAGCGTTTGAATAGAAAAGCGAGAAAATAACACTATCATGTTGAATTCCCTGTAATTCTTCACTCGACTGTCAAACGCTCGTAAAAGATATTGGAAACAATTTGAACAATATCTCGCCTCTGCGGACGTGTTGCGAAGACAGAGCCTTACAAAGAAATATGAATAGCGATCTCTTACTCGAACGTCTCTAATGTACTTCGACAGTCTCATATTGTTACTGAAACTTCCAATTTATTCTTTTTATCCTCAGTACGATCTTTATGCCCCCGTCCCATTGACTTTTTGTATTAGGCTTTCGGGGTTCGGCGGGAAGCGAATCGTGGATTGTTATATTCTACCCACAATCCCGAATTTAAGGGGAATAACACTGCAAATGTAATAATTATAATAAACGTTAAATTAACTCCCAGGAAAATTCTAACAATACTCGGCACTCCCAACTTTAAGAATACAGACAATTTGGAACAGTTGACCAAATGTGGAATAATATTTTGGTAGAAAGGTGTGGCGAGATTTCATTTTGAACGTTTCTATAATACCTCCGGTTCTATTGCCGTGGGGACAAAGTGGCCGGGGCTTGGCAACACATTGTGAGCATCTGAGCTTTATATACAAAGAACATTAGGTAAATTATACTTTCTGCGGCCAGATATTACTGAATCAGAATATTCTGACTCTGCGCTATATAGCCTCAGGTATTTGCTATTTATTTATTAGCATGCTTAACCTTTCCCTTAAAAGTTGTAATATTTTTTCCCACTTGCGTCCTAAACAAACATTTGCTCTCAGCTTCTGCTCAAAATCATTGACTTTGGCTCTCACAGCGAGATGTTTGATCACGTGATTGCGGTAGGCTCCATCCGGCAGCTGGCTACCAAATTACTTCTTCTTCAGGTATTTGTTGAACAGGTTGTACAGATGAACATTTCATTCCTGGCCGGTTTGTGTCTGACGCCTACTGGTAATTTAGATGAGCGAACCTTGTACCTAGTACTTACCTATTTGCTTGAATTCTAATTATAAATCATAGGCCGGGTTTATGGCTTCTCTGTTCTCAGAATCAGGTATTAGGGTTAGGTTAGGGTGGAGGACCTCTAGATAATCCGGCTCGAATGATGATAAAACATTTTGAATTGGTGATTGTCCATCATACCTATATTATAGAATTATATTGTTATCAGTAAAAATCAGTTGCCAACTTCAACTTTCGCCGCTCTAATTCGAACGTAATTCACTCCATGCCAACACTCTTTCATTTAAATGGTGAATATTTATTCAAATCGTTCTACTTAATCGTATTAATTAATCAACCCTGCATTGAACTGTCTTATAAAGTTAAGATCTCTTAACATGAAATAGAGAATCTGGTAGAATTTCTAAAACAAAGTAGGTATGTTTAGTTAGCCCTAATATAAAATTCTCAAGATAATTTAAGTTTAAGTATATTTAGTTTAAGACCGTTATTAAAGCGCCCACGAGCGCAGTATATTACATTCTGAAGATAATGGTAGTGGTAGTAGTTCGATTTGGATTAAAAATATCCCATTTAGTTATAGTATATACCTCCTGAAGATAGTACTATTTGGATTTAAAATATCTCAGTTGCCGTGTACGACAAATCGAGTTCTAATACAGTTGAATGAATCCTAAATGTCACAAAGGTCCACTTACGTTTTGTGCCTTACGTCGTTTGGGATGTGTTGCGCTTGGGCTTATTCTTATTCTAGAGCCTCAGGCCGGGGGCCGGCAGTGGCTGACGCCGCCTCATTAATTTCCAGCGGCCAGCGGCCGCGTGAGAGTGGCAGAGTCGTTAGTCATGCGCTGTGTTGTTGTCAGCGCGACACTGTCTGTTATTGAACTCGACGGACAATATTGGGCTCGGGTTGATACAAAGCCCGTTTGGTTATAAAGAGAATAAGGTAAATTAAATGTTGTGCTTCTGGTTTCAAGGGGTCACGGATTAAATAATAGGAGTCACACTTCCCTGTATGATGCTTATTTATTATTTATGTAAGAGTGATATTTCGTTTAAAGAGTCAATTATTTTTAAATATTGTGTTTTATAACGTTAATTAATCAACTTTACATAGGATTGCGTCTTGTCAAGGAAATGATATGGCGGTAGAAATTCGGAACTATGACTTCTAGATAATTCTCGACATAATTAAAGTTAAGTATATAGGTAAAGACTGTTACTGAAGCGTCATTGTAATGATTTATTTCTATAATATATATGTACATTCTTGAAAGAGTGCTATTTGAAGTTAAAATGTCTGATTTCATTTTACTCATTCTTTCAGTATACCTACGACAAATTGAGTTCTAACATAGTTAACTATAACCTAAATGTCATAAACGTATTCTAACGTTTTGTCTCTTACGTGGTTTGGTGGAGCGCCAGGCCGGGAACCGGCAGTGGCTGACGCCACCCCATTGCGCGTGAGTGTGGCACAGTCATTAGTTATGCACTGTGTTGTTGTCAGCGCGACACTGCCTGTTATTGAACCCGGCAGACAACATTGGGCTCGGATTGATATAAAGCCCGTTGTTTATCAACTGAATAAGGATCTGTAGATGATGTTGTTTTTTTTTTGTTTTATCCAACAATATCAACTTTCATCGGTTTACACTTGAGAAATTCGTATAATACATGTAGCTTTTGCTGTTTAATTTAAGTATTAGCAAATCAAATGGATACTGAAGCTGCACACCTATTACAATACTATCTGAAATGATCAGTTAATCCACCACCAACCACTACCAGTATGGATCAACTTTGGCTGAAGTAGAAACAATTGATCAAAGTGGCCTGATCTGTTCTATCAACCATTGATGGCTCCTATCGACGGTCGTTCGATTGGTGTGGTAACATGCTAAGAGACAGTATCGTACTGACAAGAACAGAGTGCGTGAGTAACGAATGTACCATTCTCTCGCGGCCGGCTGCTGACTACGGGAAATTAATGAGGTGGCGTATCCATCTTTCGGCTCTTGACCTCTCCAAAGACCACATTTATTTTATAATAAATGTGCTTAGCAATTTAAATTATTTAGTTTAATTTTAGTCTGATTTGTTAGCAGTTGTCGCGAGCGTGGTCTTAAAAGAATCTGCATAACGCTATTATCTATTCCAAAAAAACATGTTAGTAGATAGGTATGTCTCACGGAATAGGAAACCATAGATGGCACGACGCCACCTGTCAAGTTAAAGAACTATAAACGGTTTTGCCAATGATCAAAAGAAATAACCGTCTGTAATCTTTTATTACGTGCTATTACTGACGTGGTAAAACCTAGATGGGTGTTAATTTTCATAGTAACATTTCTTGTACGACGTCTTATGGCAACAAGGGCAGCATACTAAAACTAAACATAAACTAAGCGAAACGCGGTGTTCATGGACGCGTTAAAGCTAACGCTCCATCTGGCGGAAGTGTTATGTGGACTTCTAGAAGGCAGACATTGTCTAATAGCAAAGGAGGTCTTAGAATTAATCGTCTTTTAATAAATCAATGTTTGAAATATATCAGCATCATCATATTCAGCCACCGTCCACTTCCATATTATATTATAAAAGGTCACAAATCTTACGAATAGGTTTCAATGTTCCAGGGATTTTACTTGATTAATTTTAATGGGTCATTATCATTGGTCATTATGAAACATTTAGAATCGGAAAAAAATTCTTCGAGTATGTATTCCCAGCGTCGAGTTTAAAGTTTGCCAGGGGGCCTATGATGGTTGAGTTTATCACGTGATACATAAGTGACAAAGCATCTGTGACACACACTCGCATTTTGTCTAAACGTGACGGATGCTTTGTCACTTATTTATCGCGTGATAAAAGCAACCATCATAAACCCCCAGAACTACAATCATAATTTGTCAGAAACTCAACGGATTGTATAAGTGAGGAATAAATGAATGTTGCCAAGGACATTTTATAATTTTGTTTCATGATACAGTTTATAATATAATACACTTTTTGCGTATTTTACATAACTCGGTTATTTTTCTGTAAGAATATTTCTTTTCTAAATCGACCCCAGTGTTCCAAAGGATTTTCTTATCTCTTATAATTCCCATACTGACGCATTTGGATTGATCGATATTTCTTATGTATCTGGGGCACGGCAGTGCCCCCGCCAAGACGAGCAAAAAAGAAGCGGGGCACTACCTACCTTTTCTCTAACCATTTCGTCTAATTTTCAAACCCTATGGTATGGGTCAGACGGTCCGTTGGACTTATTTACGGTACTTTATGAAACGGCCAAGCCATACTTTTGAAACCAAGGTGTAGGATTAGTAAACTCAGGGCTTAGGCGCTTGGCTTTTCCAGGGATCTGATAACTTTTTTACAGCGAAAGTGTTATGAGCATTTGCTCATGCTTGCCCAACTTGCATGCTTGGCCAACAATTTTACATGAAATGTTTTTGGTGGGATAATAATAGTCTTATGGTAATATTCTTCCAATAATTAGTTATTAAGTATTAGGTAAGAGTCTTAGCCATGCAATTATTGAAGTAATTATAAAGTGCACCAATAATGTTCTCTGTTTAACCTAAATAAACGCCAAAGTTAGCTAGAAGGTGCACTTTTCTGGAATATTAATTTCTTCTCATACAATTATAAGCCGTATGCGGTGTAGCCCTCAGCTGATATGAATCATAATTGATAAACACGTGTCGGTTCAAGGGAACAAATAGAACCTTGACCAGCAAGGCCATTTGCTGCGCAGATCACGTGCGGATAAAGGAAATGATCATATGTTGATTAGTATATAAAAAACTGATTTTTCTAATAAAGCGTTCATTCTAACACCGAGCTTGGTCGTATTATTATCTCCGTCCATACCACACTTCATGGCGACCCTGCCAGTCGGGCTGCATGAGGCAGCCCCAGCTACAGCCACAGCTTAGGCTCAGCTCGCACCAGCCAGACAGCCCGAGCCAGCCGACCAGCCAGCCTGCCAGCCAAGACCAGCCCATCATGACAGCACTTCATGATACCCAGGCGTATCACTTCATGGTCACCAGCGTCGTGATCTCATAATACCTCAATGCACCGAAGATCCGAAATGGGAGGCCAGTACTCACGGGACGACACCAAAGAAGAAGTCATAATCGCCCAGAACGGACCCTCCAACGAAGCAGTCATCAGCCAGTCCAACAGTGGCAGAGTGACGGTATACTTAACAACTACGGTGCTCGTCATACTCGTCATTTTCGTGATCTACATATTGTGGAAAAAAGGCAACGAATGTCTAACTAAGAAGATCCAGCGACAAGCAGTTGCGGTCACAATGCGCAGCAGGCCGGAGCAGAGCGTCTAGCAGCAAGTACTAGCGCCATCCATCAGCAGCATCAGCACCAGCATCACAACATGACTGGAGGTACAATTTTGAACTAACTAATTATGTGCCTAGTATACGGAAAAAAAAAACTTTTAAATTATTATATATATTAATTTTAAATTATTTATAATAAAATTTCATCTACTTACGAACAAGATAACCAAGAGTCAGACACAATGGCGTCAGATAACAGCTTTAATTTAAAAACAGCGGTATCACTGTTACCCGTTACGGACGGCTCGGAAGCCGTCACTAGTCAGCTGATCGACGCCATAGAATTATACTCCTCAATGATTAAGGAGACTGACTCTAAATTATTGATAAATTTTGTGGTTAAGACTCGATTAACGCAAAGCGCTAAGCTGCGTATATCTGATAAACATACCAAGGTAAGCGCCTTAATTGATGAGATGAAAATTCACCTTTTGCCCGTATAATCGGCAACCGCGATACAGAGTAAGCTTATGTCGTCGCGGCAAGGGAATAGGACCATCGAACGATACGGACAAGAATAGGGTACTTGACACATGTAATGAATAATTATAAAACGTATTGTTACATGTAGCTTATGATTCCTAGAACCAAAGTAAGTAGTTACATTTCAATGAAAATGATTTAATAAATTAATATTATTTAAATAAGTTTTAGTTTTTTTTATCTGTGAGTCAAATGATCAAAACGACGCCATCTTGCTAATGACGTCACAGTGGCACAAACAAACGGCTGCTGTCAAAAATCAAAACTGACAACTGACAAAACCGTTAGTAGTTTATGTTGTTACGATTGGATTCATCTTCTCACACATTTAATACATTTTTGGTTTATAATTAATACTCCAGATCTTCAAAAATGGAAGAACATTATATCAAAGCAGACAGTGCTAACTTACCGAAAGTGGATTCTTACATGGTAGCCCACTTTTTTGGTACGAATCCCGACTTTTGTTCAGCTGAATTTAGGAATGTAAAAAGTGCACAGTAAGTATGAATAATATGTTATTTGTTTATATATAATAAGATAGCCAATTCATTAGTTTTATTACCAAATGTACTATCACCTTGTATCATAGAATATCCTTTGTTATAGATCTTCAAGAGAATCTTATGGCGATGATGCCATAGGTTATGTTCAGCTTCGTCGTGAGGCGAGTCTGTGCACTGTTAAGTGTAAAGTGTGTCCGGAGCACAAAATAAGAAAACCACCATATGCCGTGACTATGGTTATTGATGAGAAGGAGAGTAAAGTTCTAACTGTGAGGAGCCATCTTGTATTTCAACAGAATGTTACTGGAAAAATTTGTGCCACGAATTGCAGTGCAGTGTATCACCCATATATTTACAAGTCTGCCAAACAATGACAATATTAAGAGCTCCGTGTTTATCGCCACCGCAGTCTTCCGCCGAGATGAAGACCTTTGAAATCGGGCTTACATTTTTGACCCCACGATATGTTGTCTATTTTAGATTCAACGCTAATATTAGTAACATCTTTACTTCAGTTATTTGTTGTACAATTATTATTAAATGCTTAAAAATAAAATAGTTTATTTATTTACTTGTTTCTATTATTCAATCTATTAAAAATCATGTTGTAGTTTAGAAAAGAAAATTAAATATTTTACAAGGAAAATTTACTTCCGATTATTTTGTAACAAATTCGAGAGATTATGAGTAGTGACGTAAAGCGCCCTGGAGCCACTACTTTAGTGACTACAATCTGCAATGCTACGGAAAAAAACATATCTTACTATGTAATCCATACAAAGATACGACCTTTTTACCGTAGTATCGCAGTAGTAGGGATTCGCCGATACTACGATACGGGGCGGACGGGCCTGATGGGCGGCATCCAGGGCGGATATGGCGGACCACCAAACCTAAAAAAAAAAAAAAAAAAAAAAAAAAAAAAAAACAAATAGCCCCCTACTTAGAGCGTTTGGAATAGGTCCCAGGACGCTCAGACAGCTCTGTCAAGACTTACAGAACGCCCTACGCTAACAATGCAACACCTTCCCCGACCCATCGACCCTTTTCTATTGTCTATCCGAGCTCGGGTTTTATTGCCCTCTCGGACGCCGAGCTCACTTTTATTACGGTCTACTATTGTTTCCCTCTTTTATATTTCTCTTTGGCTACAACTGTCTACAACTTCCTTTGCAAACGGTATACATCTTTTAAGAACATTCTTTAGGTAAAGCTGGACAAATACCTAAACATCTCATACCTAAACTATCAGACTAGGTCCGTCACCTTGGTTCTTATTGGAATCGCTGTTTCAACGCAGCCTGTCTCACATCGTGTCTTTACTCCAGGTTTCTTACTACGTGATATGTGCTACGGTGTACGTATCACTAATCTAAGCTAACCTATGCTAGATCACAATTCTAACCTAACCTAACCACCTAAGCTACAGGACTACGCCCAGCTAACGCAGGATACGTTACTTGACTACTTAACTTCAGGTAGCCTTACTTCAAAGTATGTCTCTTGTTACTCACTACATATGCTGCATTTGGAACGTTGTTCTATTTATATATTTTATCTTGTTCAACTTAACATTACTTCTAACTTAACTATCACTTAACTTCAAAAACTAATTTTGAAGAACTGCTTTATATACTTACCTACTTAAAACCAGCTACGAGCACAGCACAGTTGTTTTGGTCTTAAGAACGCTGTTCTAGCCTAACCTAACCTTGCATAAATTTGACTACGTACTCAATGTTACTTTCATTTCTTTTTTGTAATAACCGACTTCAAAAAGGAGAAAGTTCTATGTAAAAATATTGCATGTAGCATAAGGATAATACGAATCTAATCTTACAATAGTAATGCGGTATTTTATACAGTAATAACTGCTTCAAAACTATACTAACTTATTTAAGCTGTAAGTTAAAAATACGAGTTCTATTTTTGCATATTTATTTATTTCGCCAAATATTATGTTCTTGAATAGATGCTTAAGAAAATACCTGAATAAACTTTGTAACTTGTACTAACGTGTATTTGTAGTGGGCTGAACTAAACTCGTTGATTTTTTAATTTGTTTGTTGGGTCCATATTGTTTGTAAAGATTTATGACAGGTTTCTTCTCCGAATCATCAAAAGATTCGAAAGTCTATTATAAATTTTATTACTGTTTGTTGGTGGCTGTTGGGCGCGGTACAAACTAGTCGAAACGTGATTTTAACGGTAATCTATTGTCACATCCTTATAAAAGCCGATGGACAGTGACGATCTATAAGTATTCAGAACCGAGTCGTGCTTGTTACCAGAGCTCTCTCAGTGTACAGTGACATAGTGTTGAATCGTGCTACAGTGCTTATAAAAAATGGCAAATGTAAGTATGTACTATTTTTTATAAAATATGTATGTAGTATTTTTATGTACTATTTGTTTAACAGTGTTTTTTTTTCTGTAACTTGTGTTCATCGTGTTACTTGTTAAGTGTGTTAATCGGATGTATAACTTATTGTTGAATATTGTTACAGTTCACGGAAAACACTTTCAAGAATTTTTATTACCCTGAACCTGAACATGATGATTCAGGGAGTGATGAAGAAGGCACACTCGGTTTTAAAGTGAAACAAGCCATAGCGAAGAAACGTCCTGCAAATAGTATCGAGAGTTTCTTTGAAAAACCGCAGAAAAAAGTGAAACCAGTGAAGAGATCTTCCAGTGTGTCGCAAAGTTCCCATACCGGTGTTGCTTACCTATCTTCGGGTAAAGACGATGCTGCGTATGCATCACACCTTATTAAAATAGAAATATACGATCTTGAAAAAGTTAGGAACATCGCACCAGAAGAGCACTGGAAGCACGCCGATGTGAGATTAAAATCTTACATCTCAACTGAGCAAGATCCACAGCTTGAGACTGTCCGTGATGTTATATACAACATGACGAAAGACATAGCTTCGAAGGACACGTGCGTGAAATATTTTATAAACAATACGAAAAAGTAAACTAAGTGTTTGTGTAGTTTTAATACTAGGTTAAAACTGTATTTATTATATAAGACATTAGATAATATTTTATAACATACCCTTGTGTACTACTAGTATTATATATTTCTTACTGCTTAAACAACAACTTTTTGTTATTCAAAATTGTTAAGACTCGTTTTATAACCACATGTTGTAATTTGTTTTGTAGCCTAATCATATTGATCTATTTCCCTTTGCAAATGTATAAAACTCTCCACCCTTTAATATAAAATCACTAAGCTACGTTTGTTATTTTAAGGAAAAAATTTGTTGTAATGTAATCACTATTTTTAGGTAAATAAGGTATAATTAAGGTATTATTTATTAAAAAAATCAGTTTAGTATATATATATTGTTTTATTTCACAAAAATTGACTTAAACATATTTCTTAAAATTAAATCGTTACAAAGAGAATTCTCAGAAAACAAACTCAATAAATCGCTCATAGTTTTTCCTTGATACTTAAAATATAAATAAACTAAACAATATTCGCCACAAACTGAAGTAAAATGATTTTGAAGTGGTCTTTGGTTATAAAACCACCGTTTTGCATTTCTATTCAAAAATAACTTATGATAACCAGTAGGTTTCCGACCAAATGAGTCAAAGTATTCCCCTACACCTTTAGCATCAATATGCATTGCAACCCAATGGGAACCTGGTTTCGAATCAGGGTCCAAATTGCTTACAATAAAAACTGGACGAGCAACCCAAATAGGGATTCGGTTAGCAGCAAAAACATTTGATTTAAATCTAGGGTTAATTTTTTTCATACAATATTGAATTTCATTAGTATCCATAATAAATAAAATATGTATACATTCATCGATGATGTTACAAACACAGATTAAGAAGAAATGAGATTAATTGTTAATTTCACTGTATTTATATTTATTTTAACTGTTGTAATCTACAGATACATCACGATTTTTGTTTATTTCAATAACATTATCAAATTCAGCGTACACAATACAGTTAATAGTAGTGCTCAAGGCATTATCAAAACGAACTTCTATCCGAACACTTCCGTGTCTTACAAGGTTCCAGTGTGAGGTAGAACTGGCTGACAGGTCAGGCGTCAAATCGAAACATAACAAACAGTAACCTTCCCCGTAATCGGTTCTGCTTATTGCATTACCTTCATTGTGGAAGTGAATACCAGTCCCAGAAAATAGAGTATGATATGTTGATGCTATTAAACCAGAACTAAATGATGGTTGTAATGTTCTAGAAGGAATTTCATGACCATCTACAAATAAACTAAAAGAGTTCATATTATAATTTTGAAAATTGAAAGGGTTCAATGCAAAATTACCATTAAACGATGAATTTGATACAAAACCAATTATACATCTTTTAGGTACTTGTCCAAGAAATATGTTATCTAAAGTTTTACCCTGTATTCCTGACGGTATTGTAAGTACCTTTACTTCTGCTCTTGTGATAGGGTATTTTGCAGTTGTTGATGCTAGCACTTTCTGATGAGCTAACAAAACACTTGGACTGATTCTAGCTCTTCTTATTATGAGACTAGCGTCCATTATTTGTACCTTAAATTTCTTATCTTGGTGACAAATAAGATTAAACGATTCTTTTGATCGCACTAACTTAACACGCATTTCTACACCATTCACTAGAAACTTCTCTTGGTTAAACATATCACCATGTAAATGTCCAATCATTTCAACTTGTTTACTATCTGTAACAAATTCCATCCTTTTGTGAAATCCTTTGTTATTTGCGTCAACGGTGTCCATATAATGTGCTGTATCTTCATACCATAACCCACAAGTAAGGTGAGTTTTTTTAGCGGCTGGTCCATAGTTAAGTAGATTTTCCATGTAAGCACGGTAAGCATATGTGTTGTTTGGTGGCGAGATTAGTTTTTGATTTAAATATACGTCAAGTTGATTAAAAAGGGAGTGCAACCAATTATTAACGGGGGCAACTTGAGTATCAGGCTTTAACTTTGTACCATCCTGGTTTAATATTTTGGCGTTTATATGTAATAATGTATGTGATAAGTCAATGTAGTCATCACCTGAACCGGGGACTTGAAACTCAATAGGACCATCATCACTTAAAGATGAGATTGGTTTATAATGAACCCACTGTCCACTCTCAATACTTGTCTGTGTCGAAGGCAGGGCAAATATATCTAACTCAGATTTTGCACATTCACACGAATGATTGTGTAGGAATGACATGATTTACTTTGAAAATATATCGTCACTATATTTATTTCTCTTAGCTCCTCTTCGGCGCGATGCTTTCAAGGTAATGAGAGGTTCCCGTCTCTTAGTTGACATTTTATACCCAGATCCCGACATCAGAGAATCGATCTTTTCATCAGCTTTTCTTTTTAAGTTAGCACTAGCTTCTTTAAATCGAGACCTAACTGAACTATCTATAGGGCGTGAATTTACCATATCAGATAACAAACCAACCCCCGCATCTAACGCTTCTTTTCCAACAGTTTTAAAACCACTAGACAACAAAGGAATTACTGACCTAAACAGTCCCCCCAAAAAACTTCCAATCCCATGCCCTCGCTGAAACGGAACACCTTTATAGACAATTCCTATACCAGAACCAGCTTGATGGGTATAATAATGATCGTAGGGACAAGAGTGAGATGATCTTTTATAATTCATCTTAGCCGTTGAAAGTGTAGTTTCACGCAGGAAATTCCGAATTGAAATGGCACTCTTGCACCGGTAGTTGTTCTTATATCTATTTCCATAGTATCAAATTCTCTACGTAAAACAGGTACATAATGAGCGGGTGAGAAAATGTGTGTTTTATATGCTCCATAATGGAATTCTGTTGGATCTAATGGTATTATTCTAAGCAACGTAGTTATAACATCACCAACTACCTGTGGTTGTATGATGTCTGTATAAACAAATAATTGTGATGGTAAGCCCAAATACAAATTAACAGGATTTTTACCAAATGAAACTTGCCGTAAATTTGTTTTCGGTTTAAAACCTAACTGTAGACTTAGTATTGGGGTTGTTATAAGAGAAGTTATATCGTTATTAATTGTTGCTACCCCAACCATTTTGGTTAGATTATCATATCTAAACTTTACATTATTTTTCAGTTGTGGGTTGTCATTAAAAGCTTGAATAAAATGGTCAACGTTGTCATATGTAGTTGCTGGTATATGAGTTTTTATATCTACAATTTTGGCTATCTTGTCAGTGGGTGACACTACTTTCTTTTTTAAATAAATCATATTTTCATGATCTTGAACATTGTACATTGAACAAGGGTATTGAAATTCTACTAAGCCAACTACCCATTCTCCTTCCAACTTTATACTCCTGGGTAATTTGGTTAAGAAGTGTGCAGTCGTATTATCGGTATAGTAGTCCGAGGAACTGTTACTTAACAATGTAATATAAAAGCTGTTTTCACTCATATTTTTTTTAAGCTTGAAGCGAGTATCCAAGAATTAAATTTGTTAGGATAACCTCGCCACTTCACTAGTACTTCTTTTCTGGCACCAACCCCACGTGAGCGTATTATTTTATCAATTTTATAATCAATGGAGGGGAGATAAGTCACTTTTTGTAATTCCTTAGAATAAAATGTACCAACGATAGGCTCACCTTCTAAATCTCTTAACGTATACACAACTCGTGGAAAGCGGTTTATTATTGAATCAATTCTAAATATTTCGTCACTCCAATTAGTTTCGTAACCCTTTTGAAATATATGTTTATATTTAGTAATTCTAACATGATCACCAACATTTAGTTTTGTGATTTCCAAAGTAAGTTGTCTATCCTTTTTTCTGTTATACAAATTACACCAAACAGTCATGATATTATCAAAATTTACATCGATAGGGCGCATTTTAATACTAGAATGATAACTGTGATTATAAGAATAAAGAAGTTCTTGCAAAATATCTATATATTTGTATGTATTCTTATGAGTAAAGTAACGCCACATTTTCATTTTAAGAGTTCTTTGAAACCTTTCTACTATACTTGCTTTAATGTCAGGATTGTTAGTAGTATAGTAGTTAATGTTTTTGCTCCTAAAGTAATCCCTTGCTGCCTTTGAAACAAATTCGGTGCCTTTATCAGATTGGATGTGACGAGGAGTAGAATTGGCTTCAGTAAATATGCTTTCAAAACAATTTATGACGGTTGTGGCATCTTTCTTTTTCATAGCTCTCGCAAAAGCATATTTACTGAACACATCAATAACACACAGAATATATTTGTATCCATCATTATATTGACTGTAAGTACCCATATCACTCAGATCAGCTTGCCAGAGTTCATTAAAGTTAGATAAGACGTATCTATTTCTTGTGAATCGCCTTTGAACCGGTTTATGCAGTGTGTACGTTTCTTGAGATTGTAACCAGTTCTTTACTTCGTCTTTGTTCATTCGTCCTTTCATTTGTTTACTTAATTTATTTAAACTACTGTAGCCTGCTGGATTAGATACATCGTAGTATATTGCATGAATGTCTAATAAGGGCTCCATCTTTCCCAATCTAGTTTCTTTTTGTTTGCCTTGAGCAGTACACTTGAAAGAGGTGTACTGGCGCTTGTGTCTTTAAATGACGATGACGATCGAGCACTTGATGGAGCAGATGATGCGTGAGGTTCACTCGATTGAGGTTTATTTATAAATTCTAGATTAGTAGGATTACCTATACAAGACGTAGGAACTTTTATATCTCTTAAAAATAAAGCAAACTCTTCCCATCCTGTTGGCTTAGGGCGTTTAAGAGATCTAACCGTATCGCTTACCAGATCGAGAATATTGCTGTTTGGAATAGTTCGATTGTTTATTACAACTTCACCATTTGTTTTCCACCATATTTTTGGTCTGCTTGACACAATACAAGTCAATAATGTTCTGGTTTTTTTCTCATATGATTTTGGTAAATTATCTATAATACGAGATGGACTGAATAGTACAGTTTCTGGATTTTTTGTACCAGACGGTGTAGCTGCAGTAACTGCAGAAACATCACCATCTGGTAGTGTTTTATTTGCAACTGATTCATAATTTTCATCCTCCTCCTTTTTGTTTACTTTTAAGTTTAAATCCTTACTTTCATCGTTGAGTTGATCAAACCCCTCCATCACTATTGGTATTTTAAATGGTTTTCGATCTGATTCAATAAAGTGCAAAAATCGTTGTAGTGCTTGAGAATATAATGCCCACTTTTCACGATCATTAATTTTACTCTTCAGGATTTTTTGCATCTCTCCGTCTAGGCGAGATGATACATTTTCGGGTTGGCTATCATTTCGTTTGAGTCTTTCAATAAAGTCTGGTTCAACTAACAACATTTTTTTTGTGTTTTCCATTTTATTTTATGTTACGGAGCTTACTAAGGCACTTAAAACTGCACCTAATATAATAGGTAGAAATGCACCTCCTTTTTGAATAATAACAGTTTTCCTCAATTTGTGTTTCCCTTTCGAAACTAGTTTTCGTAATGTGTCTTTATATTTGTTTAGTTTTGATTTATCTTTTGATTCCAGTGGTATTTTCCCTTTTAAAACGTTATAAATACACTCACAAATAATATTAATTTCTTCATCTTCACAAGATTTTAGCAACGCTGTGCGATACTTTGGTTTAAGTAACTGCAGTGCTTCAAGTAAATGTTTATATGTGTGTACTCTTGGATGCATTATTTGGAACTGATTAAAACGTGTTGATTCTTGTCGTATTTAAACCCTTTCTTGGGAACATATACGGTACAATGCCCATCAAAAGGAAATATTTTAGTTTTAAAACGACATATGTCATCGGTATTTTGCTTCAGATCAATCATAAGGTAACCATGAGCATCTTTAGTGGCATCTTTGTAGGCTTCATCTACAAATTTTGGGTTCTCCGGATAAACTTGTCGTGACAAGTAGCGAATTTGTGTTTTATCCCTCGGGTTTTTGAAGTATACAATATAGCTGGTATTCAATGAAATATCACGTTGTCCTTTGCCTTGATGAAATATGTTTTGAGTAATATAAAAAACACTTAAGTTTCTATGGTGACTTCCTTTTGTAAAAATATCAACGATTCGTCCATCCGATTCTCTCATCAAGTCATCAATTATGAGAAGCTTGGGCTTTTTTCCATCAAATAAAGAAAAATCTGGTATTCCTTGGCTATAATTTACATTTTCCAGATTGTACAAAGGTTGCATTTCATCATAACACCAAATAATTTCATCAAATTCAACATTACATACTTCTTTTGCATTGTTTAAAAAATTGGTAACAAACTGAGTTTTACCACACCCACTTGGACCCGCTACTATTGTAGTGAAAGGGTGGTTAAAATGAATCATTATAAATTTTTAAATATGTGTGTTCATATGTTAACGGATTGACTTCAAATGAGAAAATTTCTAGACCATAGCTTTTTAAATAAATTTGGTAAAAAAAAATGGGGTAACAAATAAAAAAAAAAACAAAAATTTTGCTAATTATTTTTTAATATTTATATTATTCTAGATAAATCACATAAAAATTTACAAAAACATATTTTTTGCCAATCATTTTATTGCCAAAACTTAAAAAATAAAAAAAAACATCCTAAAATACAATATTATGTACAAAAAATAAATATGAAAATTGAATGTTCCGTGTTTTTTTTTTTTTTTTTTTTTAAGAATTATGAGGTATTTTATAATGACCCCACGCAAGAGTATCCGAAGTGTTTTTCAATAAATATCGTTTTGTGTCGTTGTAAGATAATGATATTTTATTGACATTTTGCGTAAATAAAACATGCTTTATTGATCGGAATCGTAACATTTGAGCATGTTGTATATTTCTATCAAATAAACAACTTTTATAGTCGTTAAGGGTTAATTTTTTGGTAACACACTTGTTTATTCCTTTAGCTTTGGATATAATACCACTATTTTGAACATCTAAGGCATACATTTTTGATCTAAGACCAACAAACTCTTTCAAAATTTTGCCATTATTTTCGTCTTTAAAAAAACCTAACCTCTTTTTATTTAGTAATGGTAAACCATATGCATTGTTGGGTGGGTAATCAGATGTATCATAATACAAGTTCAGGTCAGATTTAATGTCCTCATAAAAGTTAGCAGTGTTTATTTCATATATTAAGCTATCAGTATCCGTGTAAAGGAGCTTGAGATTTTCCGTATATTTGTATTTCATATAATTGTAGTGGAATTCGTACATTAAAGTTTTCGATAGATCTAAAATGCAGAATCCAAGGTAAATTGGTTTGTTATAAAAGATTTTTGTTTTTTTCAATTGCACAGCAGCTAAATTCTCAGAAAATATTGATAAACTATGAAATTCAGGTTTAGATATTAAGGACTGTACCCCTTGGGATTTTCCGCGATTTTCCCAGTGACTTAATAATTTAACATTCACACGTTTCGTGACATTTTCCATTGTTTTACCAAAAACAGAATTATTCATAAGTTTAAAGAAATCTTTTTCAAAATCAGATGTCGCCAGCGAACGCATTCGGGTATTCAAATCTATGTAACTTTTTAACCAAGTAGATTGTTTGAACTTCAACACACGATGGATTTTCACTAAACGCAACCCATTTTTTAAACATTGTTTAAGATTTCTGTAATGTAATACATAATTATATTTATTGTTTAAATTGGGAATCAATTTTTTTTCTTTAGAATCACCTAGACATACATTTTCTGGACAGAACGGCAAATCTGAATGAGAGTCATGTAATTCCTTGGGGTACTCTAGATCAACTTCTAATATAAACCCATATTCAGCATCGTCTGAAACATTGAAATCGGTATCTTTATTTACCCATTCAAATTTGCCAGACGGAAGACATTGTGACATAGCCCACCCATAGAGATTATTTGCGTCTAAGTACATGAGAAAAGATGAAGGAATATTTGGATCATAGTCTTCCATAAATGTATTATTTGCTTTTGCATGTCTGTTGCTACATTGGGAAATCCCTCCTCGAATGTTTTTCGCTATAAAAGCTATTTTGTCGACATCTGTTAAAAGTTCTAAACTTATTTTGGTAGTCCTCAACATCGAATCAAAGGAAATTCCAGGCGCGGTATAATAATGGGCGGGATCTAAACCATATGTCTTAAGACACACATTTCTAAAATTTTCAAATATGTCAGTTAGTAATAAAACATCTGTTTTCAGATAAAGATTGGAATAATCCCCCATATTTTTGCATTGGAAATGAGACCAAATATCTTGAGCATGTAGGAAATCGTTTTCGGAAATGTGACTGTCAGTAAGAGAACTATAGAATTGATCCTGTGTAGGAAGCGAAGTTAATTTCAGTGAATCATACGAAGTCATGTACTCATATGGATAGACACCCTTCCGTATTAGACGTTTAAAGTCTTCTTCACGAGGAAAGTTCAATTTCAATTCGTAAAATTGGTCAGTAGTCAAGTTTTTAGCTAATTTATCCAAGCTACTCGACATAAATTTAAGAGAATCGACAAATCTCAATTTTACAACACGATTATTCACTTGTAAAGACTTAGAAAACGAAATATACTTTTCTTTATTTTGTGGGATTAGTTCTATGTCACCATCTTCAAGACCAAGTCCATGTACAATAAAATGACTATCGTAATTGCTCAAATTATGGAAAAATACAGGTACAAAATTGGGTGGTTTGTATTTTTCAGAACAAAATTTATGTGCAACGCCTTCGTAAAGTCCAGTATGATAATTATAAGAAACGGTTGAGTCATCATTCAAATTTCTATCACAAATATAACAAGCATGGCTTTGCATAATGTCTACCTTATTAGCATCTGTTAGAGGGAAAGAAGTTTTAGCAAACGCATTACTTTTACAAATAGTTTCTAAATCTTCTTTTATGACTTTCATAAATGTTTTTGCACAGTCTTCACCTGTATATGTTCTGTACACAGATAACTTGTCATTATAAGAACACTTAATATAGTAACCGAAGCTATAAACTTCATGTTTTTGAATATTGGTAGTAGAAGATGTACTGGGGTTGTTAGAACAGGATTGAATTGGATTTAAAAATGCCTCAAAATCAGCGTATACAACAAAAGGTACTCTTAATTGTCGTTCATAATTATTAAAAGTAACTTGATTCGATGGAACATATTCGTTAAACCAATTTCTTGTGTCTTCTTTTTCGGATGGTAAGTTTGTGCATACGTGGAAGCAGTCGTTTTTTTGATGTTGGTTTAGTCTCTCGTGTGATGTAAATTTAATTAAGCAACCATCGCAAATATGAACAGCATGTTGTGCATTTGACAATTGCTTAGACACTAACCTCGATAAATTTTTGATAAAACAATAATGTCCTTGGTTATCTTTAGTTATGTACAACAAGTTTAAGTGATTAGACTTTTTTAATTTAGTTAAATGTAGTGGGCCTATAACATCGTGTTTCTTGTTTTGAGAGTTGTACTCGAGACCAAACACATTAATGCTAATATCATTATTTTTTTCAAATTTATGGATATCTCCCAATTTAAATGGAAAAGTTAAATTTTCAAAGTTCAATTTATTCTTATGTAATATGTATGAACTGACCATATTTGAATGACTTTTGGGTTCGTATAAACCAGACAATACAGCCCATCGAAAACACTCATGGTCATTGTTTTTTACATTAATAACCGCTTTTTTATTCTTTATATCACGAGGTAATTCGATAAAAGAAGAGCCGCGTAATGGATTATATTTGTTAATATTGAGATCGATATGATTAAATGTTACTAAACTCCACCCACTATCTTTTCTTTCAAAGTTTGACAACCTTATCACAATTTCATTTACTAGGGACGTAAAAACAGCAGCTTTATCAGTGCTGATATCAACAATACTATTACTTAATTGGAAATCAAATGTATTATTTAATTGTTTGGTATCTTGTGTAAAATTTGCATTAAGAATAAAATTTACTTTTAAAGCGTGATGTTTGTTAAGTGAACGATCTAATAATGTAAAGATCTTATCCTTGTGTTTTTGTAAAATAGTTTCGGGATCAAGAGGTTGGTGATCCATTTCATTAAATAATATTCTGTAAGTAGCGACTCTGTTTTTGAATGCATTTTCAATTAATTGGACATTAACATATTCACTATCGGATCTCAACACATTATTTTTGTGAATATTACTATTTAAATGGTTACCAAAATATCTTTTTGACACGAACTTTTTACACACCGAACATTCAATTTCAGAATTATTTTTTGTACTTACATTGACATCGGATAATGGTTCTTCGCTTGAGGATGTAGACATATCACGACTGTTGGAAGGGTAGTTTCTCTTCACTGGTACTTCTGCACCCGTACTTGTAGCTGTCCTTTTTCTCCCCCGTCCTACTTGGTTAGATCTGTAATAGAAAAAGTGAAACGTTAGTATTTAATACAAGATTTAAAACTTCAAAACAATGATTAAATTATTATCATTATACTAACTTAAGTTTTTTCGACATTGCTGGCAATATGCCTGCATTGTTAAAACCCCATCAATGACATCTGATGACAAGTTATGCATCGACTTATTGATATGCCCATCACATGGTGTGTAATAGGGTATAATATCTTCATCTTCCAAAAGCGCCTGAGGTAATTGATTGTCAATATACCACAATCTTATGTTTCTATGAAATACTTTTAAAATGAATCCTTTGCTTAAAACTGCAATTTTGTCGTGGGTTAAACTAGTTCCCATATGAAAGTATCCAAGCACCATTTTTAAAACAGTATTTTGTACAATACACAGACACAGTACTAGCACAAACACAGTAACTGGAATAATGAATGATTTCTACACCAGAGACGTCGCTTATAAAGAACCTTCCAGGATCCCCACCCAACAGAGAACAATGAAACTGAGCCATAAAAAGGCAACAACTCAATGACACTGGTCAATGGTTTTGTACAAGTTTGAACAAGAATAAACTGTTTAAATTGCATGTCTAAATATACAAGTACAATATCAATAAACAATATAACAGGTTGGAACAAGAGTACTCACCCTTGACTATGCAGCTGGCTTAGTAATTCCCCGATCTCATACATTTCTTGATCACTTTCAATTTCTTCGCATAGCGTGACGAGCTCGGAATCGTAAACATCACAGCTTAAAAAGTCCATCGTGAGATGTGTCTAAGAAAATAGTGATTACATTACAACAAATTTTTTCCTTAAAATAACAAACGTAGCTTAGTGATTTTATATTAAAGGGTGGAGAGTTTTATACATTTGCAAAGGGAAATAGATCAATATGATTAGGCTACAAAACAAATTACAACATGTGGTTATAAAACGAGTCTTAACAATTTTGAATAACAAAAAGTTGTTGTTTAAGCAGTAAGAAATATATAATACTAGTAGTACACAAGGGTATGTTATAAAATATTATCTAATGTCTTATATAATAAATACAGTTTTAACCTAGTATTAAAACTACACAAACACTTAGTTTACTTTTTCGTATTGTTTATAAAATATTTCACGCACGTGTCCTTCGAAGCTATGTCTTTCGTCATGTTGTATATAACATCACGGACAGTCTCAAGCTGTGGATCTTGCTCAGTTGAGATGTAAGATTTTAATCTCACATCGGCGTGCTTCCAGTGCTCTTCTGGTGCGATGTTCCTAACTTTTTCAAGATCGTATATTTCTATTTTAATAAGGTGTGATGCATACGCAGCATCGTCTTTACCCGAAGATAGGTAAGCAACACCGGTATGGGAACTTTGCGACACACTGGAAGATCTCTTCACTGGTTTCACTTTTTTCTGCGGTTTTTCAAAGAAACTCTCGATACTATTTGCAGGACGTTTCTTCGCTATGGCTTGTTTCACTTTAAAACCGAGTGTGCCTTCTTCATCACTCCCTGAATCATCATGTTCAGGTTCAGGGTAATAAAAATTCTTGAAAGTGTTTTCCGTGAACTGTAACAATATTCAACAATAAGTTATACATCCGATTAACACACTTAACAAGTAACACGATGAACACAAGTTACAGAAAAAAAAACACTGTTAAACAAATAGTACATAAAAATACTACATACATATTTTATAAAAAATAGTACATACTTACATTTGCCATTTTTTATAAGCACTGTAGCACGATTCAACACTATGTCACTGTACACTGAGAGAGCTCTGGTAACAAGCACGACTCGGTTCTGAATACTTATAGATCGTCACTGTCCATCGGCTTTTATAAGGATGTGACAATAGATTACCGTTAAAATCACGTTTCGACTAGTTTGTACCGCGCCCAACAGCCACCAACAAACAGTAATAAAATTTATAATAGACTTTCGAATCTTTTGATGATTCGGAGAAGAAACCTGTCATAAATCTTTACAAACAATATGGACCCAACAAACAAATTAAAAAATCAACGAGTTTAGTTCAGCCCACTACAAATACACGTTAGTACAAGTTACAAAGTTTATTCAGGTATTTTCTTAAGCATCTATTCAAGAACATAATATTTGGCGAAATAAATAAATATGCAAAAATAGAACTCGTATTTTTAACTTACAGCTTAAATAAGTTAGTATAGTTTTGAAGCAGTTATTACTGTATAAAATACCGCATTACTATTGTAAGATTAGATTCGTATTATCCTTATGCTACATGCAATATTTTTACATAGAACTTTCTCCTTTTTGAAGTCGGTTATTACAAAAAAGAAATGAAAGTAACATTGAGTACGTAGTCAAATTTATGCAAGGTTAGGTTAGGCTAGAACAGCGTTCTTAAGACCAAAACAACTGTGCTGTGCTCGTAGCTGGTTTTAAGTAGGTAAGTATATAAAGCAGTTCTTCAAAATTAGTTTTTGAAGTTAAGTGATAGTTAAGTTAGAAGTAATGTTAAGTTGAACAAGATAAAATATATAAATAGAACAACGTTCCAAATGCAGCATATGTAGTGAGTAACAAGAGACATACTTTGAAGTAAGGCTACCTGAAGTTAAGTAGTCAAGTAACGTATCCTGCGTTAGCTGGGCGTAGTCCTGTAGCTTAGGTGGTTAGGTTAGGTTAGAATTGTGATCTAGCATAGGTTAGCTTAGATTAGTGATACGTACACCGTAGCACATATCACGTAGTAAGAAACCTGGAGTAAAGACACGATGTGAGACAGGCTGCGTTGAAACAGCGATTCCAATAAGAACCAAGGTGACGGACCTAGTCTGATAGTTTAGGTATGAGATGTTTAGGTATTTGTCCAGCTTTACCTAAAGAATGTTCTTAAAAGATGTATACCGTTTGCAAAGGAAGTTGTAGACAGTTGTAGCCAAAGAGAAATATAAAAGAGGGAAACAATAGTAGACCGTAATAAAAGTGAGCTCGGCGTCCGAGAGGGCAATAAAACCCGAGCTCGGATAGACAATAGAAAAGGGTCGATGGGTCGGGGAAGGTGTTGCATTGTTAGCGTAGGGCGTTCTGTAAGTCTTGACAGAGCTGTCTGAGCGTCCTGGGACCTATTCCAAACGCTCTAAGTAGGGGGCTATTTGTTTTTTTTTTTTTTTTTTTTTTTTTTTTTTTTTTTTTTTTTTTTTTTTTTTTTTTTAGGTTTGGTGGTCCGCCATATCCGCCCTGGATGCCGCCCATCAGGCCCGTCCGCCCCGTATCGTAGTATCGGCGAATCCCTACTACTTATCGCAGTACTCAACTCATATTTTGGACCGAAAAACACGTAAAGTTGGCTATCTATGATTCTGACTGACAAGACAAGAGGAAGAGGCTATGGAGTGTAGAGGGAAGGAGTAGCATCTTTCATGGAAGAATGTAAAAAAAAAGTGTACAGCGGCAGTGGTAAATAGTCCCAAAAGGCTCCGGTAGCGCTAGCTAATTGGGAAAATTGTGCCAACTATTCCAGCATTTTGATTTTAACAAAAAGTAACTGATATGATCTTTTAGGAACAGGTAATAGTCTAGCTCTCTTGCAATACTAGCGCCACCAATTTAACACCTTTCCTTTCGCCGGACAATTTTGTAGATATAAAAATTCTGCTCCTTCCTTTTTACACTTCAGAAAAAAGGTTCTGTTCTGCAGCTAATACACTTTCCTAAGTTAGTCAGTGACTAATTTAGTCATTACCTAATATAGGAAGGTGTAATATCCGCATTAGTCTGGTATGCCATTATGACGTCACACTAAAATTATATCGCGTTTTGGCGCAAGCATGTGAGTGGTAACGAAAAAACACAAATTATACAAAAACTAACGCAGTAAAATTTTTTTTCTTAGTTTTATATTTCAATTTACGATAAGCTTAATACATTTAAACCGGTTTTCAATTTTTGTCAATAACCCTATTAGAGGATTTATTCGTAAACCTCACTATAACGCAAGCCAACGGAAAATCCGAGGCATATGGCGTATTAAAGCCCTTAAACGAAAAAATGGCAATTACGAAATTCGCCGAAGGGCTACGAAATGACAAACTAAGTACCATTATAGCGTCCCGAAATTACACTTCGCTTAAAGACGCTATACAGGGTGCTAAGGACCAGGAGGTGTCCGCTACACCTACCCCTGGCCCAGAACAAATGTTCTATATTAAGAACAAAGGCTTTAAAACATACAGACCCTACAGAGGTCATTACAGTGGATCTAGGGGAAAATACCCACAGGGTACCCAATCAGCCACCCGTGTACAATATACGTCACCATGAGTATTTACGCGAAACGCGAGTGCCCGACACACGCGTACCCAAAAAAATTACCAGGATCGTCGTCAAAATACATCTAACTGGCGACATCAGGTAAACACGGCGATAGAAAATACACAAAACGAAGACCAGCCACCATCAGAGTTAGAATTTTTTCGTGCCTAAAAACTATATTCTAACGTATAGTCATATGAACTCAGTTCAGTTCGAAATAAATGGCACAACACACTTATGGCTTATTGATACAGGCGCGAGCCTTAGCGCCGTAACCCGAGATGCAGCTTTATTATCGCGCGCCGTCATGACACCTAAGATGACTCACATAAACGGAGTCGGAGGAAAAATAACATCGTACAATACGATTACGTTAAACTTGCAAAATGAAAACAAGTCATTTGAGCATGAATTTCATGTATTCCAAAAATTACCATTACAAGTTGACGGAATCATCGAACAGGATTTTTTGTTAAAATATAAATGTGTCATAAATTATGAAAAAGGAACAATCTCATTAAATCATAATAACGAATTATTTACAATACCCTTAACTTTAGAAAATGACAATACCGGAATAAATAGTTCGAATCAGATTAATTTACCAGCCAGGAGTGAATCCATCATAAGATTACCTACAAATTGCACAGGAGATTGCGTCATCTTATCAAGCGAAATTGGAGAAGGAATTTTTGTGGCAAATACCATAATAACCACTAGCAAAAATGGGAAAATCACAGTAAAAATATTGAACACGCGTCAAGAAAACGTAACTTTAAAAAATTTCACACCGGAAATAAAACCATTACAAGACTATAATTGTTTTTCTTTTGAAAAATGCGAAAATAATGCGGAGAGAGTAAAATTACTGTTTTCACTTTTAAAATTAGAAAACCTAAATAAGGAGGAAAGCAACTTAATTGCTAATATTTGTGCAAAATATGCTGACATTTTTCAACTGCCAGGTGACTCATTAAACACTACAAACTTATATGAACAAAAATTAAGATTAAAACCAAACGCGTTACCAGTATATAGTAAACCTTATCGTTTACCGCAATCACAAAAATCCGAGATAGATAAACAAATAAAACAAATGTTAGAAAATGACATCATAGAAGAATCACAGTCAGAATGGGCGAGTCCATTACTCCTCGTTCCCAAAAAGACAGATTCAAGTGGAGAAAAAAAATGGAGATTAGTGATAGATTACAGAAAAGTCAATGAAGTAATCGAAAATGATAAATTTCCCTTACCCAACATCACCGAAATCCTAGACTCTTTAACCGGAGCTATGTATTTCAGCACTTTAGACTTAAACCAAGGTTATTACCAAATAAAACTTGACCCTGAATGTAGAAAATATACTGCATTTATAGCAGATAAACACTATCAAATGAAAAGATTGCCCATGGGGTTAAAAAATTCCCCAAATGCTTTCAGCAGAGCAATGACCATAGCTATGTCTGGACTAAACTACATACAGTGCATAGTATATTTAGATGACATCATTGTCATGGGTCGAAATTTACAACAACATAATAAAAATTTAATGGATGTATTCAAAAGATTACGGAAAGTAAACTTTAAATTAAACCCTCTAAAATGTAACTTTCTACAAAAAGAAATTCTGTATCTGGGACATGTAGTTACCCCAAATGGAATAAAACCCGATCCAAAGAAAATTACTATTGTACAAAATTACCCACATCCAAAAAACGCTGACGAGGTCAGACGATTTGTAGCATTTGTAAACTATTATAGAAAATTCATTAAAAACTTTTCCGAAATAACCCAACCATTAACAAAATTATTAAAGAAAAATGTAGACTTCAATTGGACTAAACAATGCGAAGACGCATTCAGAAAGTTAAAAATAGCAATAAGTAGCCCACCGCTACTACAATATCCCGACTTCTCAGATAACAATACGTTCGTGATACACACAGACGCATCAGGAACAGCTGTTGGATGTATATTATCAAATCAAAATGGACTACCAGTAGCTTATGCAAGTAGACCGTTAAACGAAGCAGAAAAAAGGTATCCCACAACAGAAAAAGAATTATTAGCTATAGTGTGGGCAGTGAAATATTTTAGACCTTATATATATGGACGAAGGTTCAAAATCGTCACGGATCACCGTCCGTTAATTTACTTATTCGGAATGACAAATCCATCGAGCCGACTCACAAAGTTCCGTTTGTGTCTAGAAGAATACGATTTTACAGTAGAATACTTGAAAGGAAAAGATAATGCAGCTGCAGACGCGTTATCTAGGATAGAAATTACTAGTGAAGAACTCAAAAGTATGACAAAGCAAGTAATATCAGTAATGACTAGAGCACAAACGAAACGAATGGAAGAGCAGAAACGACAAAATGGCTCAGGAAATAAGGTTTCTCACCAAGACGGGTCTGATCAACCAAAAATGGTAGAACTCCTTAAAAAACCAGAGAACTTACCAGAGTTAAGTTTCGATAGACGAGACTATTACAGAATACTCAAAGAAAAAGATTACGTCACAAGTCAGAATGACGGAATTGTTTACTCGCCATCCTTGGCGACACTGTGTGTCACGCCCGAGACGCTATCGCGTACGGAACGAGATTCCCTCGCGAGCGAATTAGGTACTTTTTGCAAGGCACTACAGTTGAAAGAAATATGCATACTCTATACCGATGACACCAAGAGTATGATTACAGAGCTAGCTCATTGTATAAACAAATATGATACAGGGTCCGGACCCCGATTATGTATAATTAAAGGTGTCACAAAAATAACAAATAAAGATGACAGACGTGTCATCCTAAATGACTTCCATTTATTACCGACCAGTGGGCATGCAGGCATTCGAAGAATGACCAATAACGTGAAGCGTTACTACTACTGGCCAGGAATGGATAATGACATTATGGAATTTGTAAAAAGATGTAATCAATGTCAAAAACAAAAATTCCATCAACATGTGAAACAGCCACTATGTATAACTAGTACGGCTACATCGTCGTTCGATAAGATCTTTTTAGACTTATGCGGACCCCTAGCTAAGGACGAAAATGATTATTGCTATATACTTACGTTGCAGTGCGAACTCACGAAGTATGTAGAAGCTTACCCGCTTCCAAATAAGGAAACGAACACAGTAGCAAAAGCGTTAGTTGATAATTTTATTTTGCGATATGGAATTCCTAAGGAAATCGGAACAGACCGGGGAAGTGAATTCATTTCATCAACTATGCGCGAAATATGTAATATTTTAGGTGTAAGACAATTGCAATCAACTGCTTACCACCATGAAAGTCTTGGTTCCTTAGAAAATTCACATAAAGCTTTAGGAGCATTTTTAAGGATACAAACAAATAACCAAGCTCATCTGTGGTCAGATTGGTTAAAATATTGGTGTTTTTCGTATAATACGACAGTGCATTCAGCAACTAAGTATACACCATATGAACTAGTATTTGGTAAATTATGTAACATACCAAGTAATATTATTAACCAAGTAGAGCCAATGTATAATTATGACTCTTATCCTATAGAATTTAAGTATAGATTACAAAAATCCCAAGAGGATGCTAGAAATAATTTAATTAAAACTAAATTTAATAGAAAAGTAAGTTACGATTTAAAAACTAACCCCATCAACTATAATATAGGAGATTTAATATTAGTCCGAAAGGAGGATAGAGGTAAGATGGACCCAGTGTATAAGGGACCATATACTGTAATTCTAGACCTAGGTACTAACGTAAAAATATTAGTTTTAGGTAAAGAGCACATAGTGCATACAAATAGAACTAAACCTTTCTATGTATAAATAAAATAATAACCACTACCACATCACAAGTAGCCACTAAGAAACATGATATGTATTGCAAGTATGAATATAACAATATCAGCCATACCCATATAAGGCACATGGAATGTAAACATTACAATACCACTAAGATAAGAACCACTTTGTAAACCATTTAGTATGATGTATCTTATTTTAACCGACTTCAAAAGAAACTTCAATGTTAGTATTCTCATCTAAAAAGTAAACAACTCCATATTAATTTTGTATACCATAGACATAAGTAGATTGACTATTATATAAGCCAAAAACAGTTTCAATTTTTACTATTTTTGTCTCAAAAATAAGGGGAAAGATGCGGTGTAGCCCTCAGCTGATATGAATCATAATTGATAAACACGTGTCGGTTCAAGGGAACAAATAGAACCTTGACCAGCAAGGCCATTTGCTGCGCAGATCACGTGCGGATAAAGGAAATGATCATATGTTGATTAGTATATAAGAAACTGATTTTTCTAATAAAGCGTTCATTCTAACACCGAGCTTGGTCGTATTATTATCTCCGTCCATACCACACTTCACGTATAAAACTTAGGTACTCGTAGCGTAGAGCATCGCTACGAGTACCTAAGTTTTATACGGCTTACTTACGTACTTATCACAAGCAACTGATACACAAACGTAACGATGAAATGTCACGTGGCAGATTTCGACATCTTTACATCGGGCATTATGCAAATACACCTTTCCTATATCATTCAAGCTTTGCGTTCCGTCGACACGTGTTACATAGTTTTAAACCCAATTTCCGTGAAGAAAGTCGCTGTTGGAACGAGTTGGGATCGTTATAATGTTGTTGGGGGTCTGTTTCATACGTCGCTAATGCCTGTTGAGTTAGCACTGGTTTACCAACCTCGTGTACTTGCTGTTTATTAAGATACATAAATACATGTAAGCCGGGTTGTTGAGTGTGGGAAGATATGACTTTAACTGGAGTGTTTAGAACTAGGGCCACATTTAGCTTTTTAAAGTGTTAGTTCAATCAGATTTCAGGAATTAAGTTCCTAAAAGATTAGAATACGTCTGAAATATCCGGCGGATGAACTGAAATATTTGTGCTTGGGTCATGGTCGTTCTATATTTAAGTATATTATATCTATCTGTATAAGTACTTACGTATATTATCGTCTAGTACCCATAACACAAGCCTTCTTGAGCTTAATTTGGGACTAAGTAGATCGATTTGTGTGACGTTGTCCAATATTTATTTATTTAAATATGTTAAAATTGTATGAGGTAATACCGCGGATTTTACACTGTATTAGTAAAATCCGAGTAGGATATTTACCTGTCGTAGTTTTTCTTGGAAATGACAACTTAAATAAAATATTAAGGATAGGATTTTTAATAACTCCAGAAGGCGCATAGAGGTAGAAATGTGTAGAGCTCGGAAACCTGACGAAAATAAAATTATCTTCGAGTAGAAACCGAGCCGGGCAGGTTTACGAGAAAATACTGAAACAGAAATATATTGGTCACTAAAGATGCCACTTAGCCGATTGGATATTAATCCTCGCACCCTTGCCCAAGGAAATGAAAATCTAATGTCTTACTTAATATGAATTTACGGTTTCGGTTTTATTAGCATAATAAAATTAAAGAGGCCAGCAATAATACCGGGCTGTAAAATAAAATAACGCAATTTACCGGGCATTTAACAGGTTCGGTTTTAGTGTAGAGAACAGCAAAGTGTACAAGCAATTACAACGGTTCGCGCGCGGCGGGATATATTGTAGTAAATAATTAACGAACACCGCCAGCATTAGGACACCGGCCCATTCTCATACCCCGGGATATTAAGTTACATGGGTCCCCGTGTTTATAGTGACAAATATGGATATTTGCCAGTGTTAAGGTTACCTCGCCGTAGCTCTGCTGTCCTCACACTCACACGGCGAGAGGTTTACACGACATGTTTGTGATTAAAAATTCATTGCGTGTTATAAAGCTGTATTATTAGAGCTAAACAGTATACTTTGTTCGTTCTAAGCATATTTGTTTTGGAGAGCAATTTCCCTAATAACTTCTGAACGCTCACCGAGGAAATTGGCGACCCGCCTCGACGACGACAACACTTCGATTTTTCCTGCATGTTGTCTCGGGGGAAATGTATTTCTATTCCTGTAGCCAGCTTATTATGTAAATACTAAATGATTTTATAACCTTCAAGAAACGAGAGGGCTTAAAAGCGTTACGGAATTTACTTCAGTTGTCTTTAATCTTGTAAATTGTGGAGCAGAAAGTGGCTCCGCGAATATAATAAAGCGCAAAGGAAATAACATTGAAGAGGTCCCGCAGAACAAGGAAATAGATGGACGTGTGCCGATAAAATAAAACATTACGGCCTTATGTGAGTGAGGCAATGCGAGGTTGTATTTCAGATTCCGCGGAGTAGATAAACGCGCGAAAGATGAAACGAATAAAAAAGTTTACCTTTAAAGACGATCGCGGCAGGCAGCGGGAAGTAAGCGTTGCTTTTTATTATACCGGTTAGAACCAAATTAGTTTTCTGATTGTTTATACAATAGCAAGATTATGCTTTCAAAATGATTAATTATATTCGCCTCGGGGTAAATTACAAACGGCGGGAATGTAATCCGTTTTGGAAATTGAAGAGAAATACAGATCTTCGACACAATAGAACAGATCTTGAGTAATGTGTAATCTGCGTAGTAAAATCTAAAACGGGTCCGTTCAAACAACGTCATCCTTTGTTCTCGTAATAAACTGTCAGGGCACAAAAGAATTTCACAGACATTGGATCCTGGAGCCATCTCACTGAAATTTAACGCTTTTGTCACACACTAACGGGATATCCTATTCTCTCGATTGTTTTGCAACCGATTCCGGCTTGCCGACGCAAGTGGTTCACTTTGACCACAATTTATGGTAATAAATAATGCCTACTACACCTCCAGTGATTCATTGCAATCCTGCGCTTGTCAAAATGAAAACAATCCAAATAACAATATTAAAAAAATTCAAGCAAATATTCTAACTTCTAGAAGACGCCTACTTCATTCACCAGTTTTCCACGATTTTCACACATTATTATAACAAAAGGGACTTGAGTCCCTTCGAGACCATAGACGTAAAATCGCGTCCAAAACTTCGAAGTAATTAAATAAACACCTTGAACGCAATTAAATCCCGTTTTGTTATAATAATATTATATAAAGTAATACTCAAATGTAAAAAGCCTTAGCAACAGACCTAGACGTATTTTGCTCATCTCCTGAGTCTAGTTTTTTTTCTAAGTTGAGCCGTGAACATAAAATACTAACACCGATGAGACGGGCCGCCCGTTGAATGGTCGATTTCTTCTTTTCAGAAAATAAAATGGACATTGAACAGCTTGAAAAAATTCTCGAACGTTTCAAAGACAAATACGAAAGGGAATTGTTTATGGGAGCTCAATGGCGCGGTGAGCCGGAGGTGGCAAATCACTGCCCGTTTCCGGAGGGACTATTCGGAAATTGAGAAAGTCTCCGTCCTTGACGTCTCGAAGCCATGATGAGGGAAAAAGTTTGCTGATTTCGCGGAATTCTCTACGATTAGCGTTATTAGTCTCCTTGCGCGAATCAAAAATGAGGAGATCTGCAAGAAAACAAAGGTTGTAGACATAGCTCAGACGTTAGCGGAGCGTTACGGAGCGTTATTGTCCACTCGACTTAAAACGGCTAAGAGGTGACAGATTCTTAATTACACTGATTGTGATATCAGATCAATTGATTCGAGATTTACGAATCTGCGAGGTCAACCTACGGGTAGGTATTAGTTGGACAGGGTTCTGAGGGCTCATGAAAACACAAATTAGTGTTAAAAGCATTAAGGTTGTCTGGAGGGTTCTGCGGTCAGTGTATTAGATGGAAAATATTTTAGTTACAATAATGTTGTTAAACTAACATCAAGTTATGTCCTTTTTAGTGTTTCAGGAGCTTTTACGAGTCTTATAGATTTCACGCTAAATTTATTGTCGTTTTCAAGTTATTATTTTTCATTTGACTACCTTCTTTGAATCTCGAATAAGAAACATTTTAACAGATTTATATTCGTGTAACAAAGGGTGCCAAACACGTTGTTGTGGACGGTGACTAATGAATTGTGAAATGTATGCTAATATATGCGAAATATACAAAACGTTTATATCAAAATGTCCTCCCCACACAACATAAATTTTAAACATACGGGCTTGAGCATCCGCTTAAATATGTAATAACAAATATTTGATTAGTTTGATGTTTCAAATATTTTCCAACATATCGCCAAAATATATGAATCCCTAAACCTAAACAAAGCAAACTTCCCTTGCACTTGATTTAGTATTTTTGTTGGTAAGTAGGTAAGTACCGCAGTTGAAAAGCATGATTAAATATGAAAAGGATTGTTTACTGTTCTCTCTTTCTTTATATTGACAAAACCTAAGTCACCTGATGGAATGCATCTGTTATATATCTCAACATCATCAAATACAAAAATAATTATATTGCTTAATACTATACGAAATAACATTCTCAAATGCATTGTCTAAAAACTGCCGATCTCTGACCTGCCTTGTACACTCGCTTTTTGTAGAACGCCAGAACCCCACGCCCACGTCGTAAGGTGGAAGTACTAGTACTCGACGCGTCACCATACTTTTAACTGCGATAAATAAGATAAGATTACCGTTACTTTCATAGCAAATAGAATGAATACATGAGAATATCACACGCAAAATAATAAAATATACAACCTGACTGCCTGCAAAAGCACGTGACATGTACTGGGACAATCCTATTGACTTACATTTCATTACATTACGAGATTTTTTTATATGATCATTATATGATATAAATACCATTTAATAAAGGTAAAAGTCATACCTCTCATAAGGGATGAATAAATTTGCGATAGTCGTGTAAATTAACGTACTATTACGAAACATAAAATAAATATCCCTTGCAATGTCGAGTACTAGTACTT
Organism: Apotomis capreana; assembly: GCA_947623375.1. Classification (NCBI taxonomy): domain Eukaryota; kingdom Metazoa; phylum Arthropoda; class Insecta; order Lepidoptera; family Tortricidae; genus Apotomis; species Apotomis capreana. Next base: position 21,414,258 of record OX392502.1, on the reverse strand, counting down.
CCACCTTATTCCTTTCATGTTGCTAGTTTACGAGTATGCTACCTATATTCTACTACTTACATAGACGAGCTTATATATACATGAACGTATTCCGACTGTGACGGGTTTCATTGGCGATATCAACAAATACGTTTCCAATTTGTTTGTAATTCTGTCGTTCCGTGGATCCATGCCACGCGTCCGCGCCTGTGATAAATGATCACGATCGTTTCTCGATTTGTTATGGAAATGTGTACGCAACTGTGTGCCAATACCTGGCACAATATTTATTGCGGACGCGTTGCTATGCGCGATTGACAGTCACCAAGAGATCGCCCTGTTTACGGCCCGGCCTACGATTTACACAGGCCCTGTACGTTCATATGATATACCAGATAACTCAATTTATGGCCCTAAAACGGCGGCTATATTGTGTCATCCTCTATGACTCCGTACCTATATCAACTAGAGTTATGATGACTAGCGCGGGCATCCTATATCGCTCCGCTTGCGGCCGAGCAAGATTTCATAAAATGTTAGGTACTCACCGTCCTGGAATTGTCGGCCACGACAAATTATGCTAAATTATTCCCACATACATTACCCATATTTGAATCATAATGTAGCTTCGTCCTTAAATGGTCGCGATAACTAGGGAAGAGATAGTATATTCACGTATTTTCTGTATACAGCCGCCATTTGGAAAAGTCTAGTCGACGACGTGCGGAAAATAGGTGCTTTATATTCTCAGTAACTACATTGTTAGTTTGTTAGAGGGCAATGGTGAAGTCGTAAATGCTATAAATAAACCCATCCTATCTTTGAGTTCCGTTATCGATTTGAAATTTGTGATATTAAAGGGTGTCTGGAAGATGGTTCTTTAGCGACAAGACCGCTTGTTGACAGTTGTTTTTATTATTATTCTTGATTATCTTGTTGTCGTTTGTTGTATACTATTACGCCACTGATCCATTGAAACATAGCACAGTTATGATCCTATTATAGGGCAGTTTGTGCAAAACGGCCACAAATGGCCGGCATTTTATTTTGCCGCTCGCAGCGAGCTAGACGCAAGGTGACACAGAAATATCACCGGCCACCGCATGCCGCTCAATAACAAATTGGAAATTGGATGAACGAGGAAATAGTAAATAAAATTTCCTATATCCGACTCAATTACATTACTGGACCATCTCGGCACGGCGGCCCTTCTGATTGGGATGTGGACCCGTGGAAATTGTTATAGTGTGGCTTCAAAATTATTCGAATATTGGGAAGCAAAAATACTTAAAAAACAGAAATATTTGAATCATTGATGGTTAAGCGTGAAAATTGATAACGTTCAGCGATTATGCAGAAAAATTACATTTTATGACTGTAATTGGTTGAATTTCATTATGCCATAATAACCGTCACATGTTGACAGGTTTTAATGAGAAGGTGGCGGAAGTTTTGTCAATGATGTTCTACGTGATAAACATGGCCACCATCACCATAGGCCTATTAGGCCTGTCAATCATTTGTTTTATCGCTGCGTTATAAGAAACAAAATATTTTTTCTTTTAGCCGATTTTTATATACTAATGTAATGAACATATTATTATATTATGTATGGTTAATAAATGAAACTAAACTAATGAGAGTGGGGAAGTTAGGTATCCCCCCCTCTCATTAGGATATAAAAGTAATTTGTTTTTTAATTTATTTTGTGTAATTTTATATCGTAAATCGTTTAATGCTAACAAAATGTGTATGCCCACGAGCCAGCGGTTTATCTATCGCGTCATAAGGGCGAGCACCGTAGGCTGACTGATTTATGTTTCAAATACTAGTTCGATGCTAATTCGACGGTGCGTTGTTATATTACTTATTTAGCAATAATCCGGCTTTGTTTTGGCATTTTCTGTGAATATTCATTACTATTATATTATTATTATTCGTTAATATTAATTATTGTAAATATTGATTTCTGCATGGAGAGACATTTAAAAAGTTCTTTAAAGCTGAGGGGCGTAATTAATTAATTAATTTTGTGCTGTTGAGCAGCGAACTTACAACAAAATGTGACAAATTACCTCCAAACCGATTATCAAAACACGAACGGACGCACAGATTGGCGCAAACGTGTATGTTTGAGTGCATTGTCCGACGAGATGCAAAAACTTCAATATTGGCCAATGTCTTTTGTCATGTTTGCAGTCGAATATGCGGATCGCGCATAGGTTTTCATCCAAAAACGACGGTGCTTTTCAGACCGAAGACAACGAATTATCTGTAATAGACTGAAGGGTCTTCAATAATAAGCACTGAAACATTTACTTTTAGTAGTTAGTAGTAAGTTCCAAATTATTTAGCTCACGAAGGCTTGTGTTATGGGTTCTAAGACGACGATATACATACTTTACTTATATTCTATAGATAAATATATACTTAAATACATAGACCAACCATAACCAAAGCCCAAATATTCAAGTTCATCACACAAATATTCGCCCCTGCCTTTATTCGAACCCAGGACCGCCGGCTCAGTGGGTAGGTGCTCTACAAACCGCGCCAACCGCGTCGTCTTATAACCTCACCAATTAAGCCACTTATTTTCTCCCACATTTCGCCATAAATCTGAATTAGTGCGTACAAGTGCTTCTGACGGGTGGTTAATGATGAAATGCAATTAATAAACACCCTGATTGGGTCCCTTGAGCTGTGGTACAGGGGTTTACGATTGATCGAGTCTCAATGACGCGACCGCAGTCGAGGTTAAAGGACGGATATTTCTACTTGTTGGTTAATTATCTCTACCTATATACCAGGTGGGTCCTGTAACAGGAGCAAAAAATTAAAACATAGAGTTTACTCGTCAAACCGAACAACATCTGTTCAGAAACTTTTTTTAAAATATTGATTTCATATGCTCATTATTTCAAACAAAGTAAATAGCATTTTCAATGTACTCCGTCCAACATTGACATCGCCTTAGCATTGACATAGCTGTCACTTTACTAAATATCAAATGTTTCGCAATACATTGCTTCTTTGAATAAACTTGATTTTACAGGTTTACATTATAAATGAGTTATTTTTAAAAGTTGTTTGATAAAAAATGTTGTTCAGTTTGAGGGGTAGAATCTATGTTTTAATTTATTGCTTCTGTTACAGGGCCCACCTGGTATAGAGGGTTTCTGGTAAATATAAAATCGGGATTGGTTTTATTTTCGTTGTTTTTGCAACAGTAGTCCGCTGTACTTGGTATAAAAATCTTCACGTCTCAAAGACGATAAAATGTTAAAATGATAAAAGATGTTAAAATCTCTACCGTAGTATACCGCTACGCTTATATACGCTTTAATGACTAACAATACCGAATAACACTGAAGCCAGTTCCTTCGAGTCCGGTGTCGATAATTTATGTATGAAATTGGACTATTCAAATATTTAATCTATTATTAGGTTGCCATTCGAGTTGACGTGTTTCATTGTTCACTCAATGAATTCACAAAGATGACTTTATTTGTATTATGTTATTGTTCGTAAATATAATTTTCTCAAACATTTGTACAATGAAATGTCGTCATAACGTGTGTTATAACATGCTTCCAAGTATCTTCCAAGTATAAAACCAGAGCTAATGAACAACCACGTTGGATCACAAGAACTGATTTTCTTGCTACTGCACTGGAACTCAGAGCGGCTGATTGGTCTAAGGTAACAAACTCTGCAGACGTAAACGAAGCAGTTACACAATTCGACCAATTGATCTCCACCGCAGTAAACAATAACACCCATCGGATAAAAGTTAGCCGAGCAAAGGTGACCCTGAAACCGTGGATCACACCCGGTCTAATCAAATGTATGAGGCACAGGGACAAACTACATAGCAAAGCAAGAGCTGCCCCAAAGGACCATATCCTTCACACCATTTATAAGCGGTACAGGAATTTCCTTGACAATCTGCTGTACAACCTGAAAAAAGACTACCAATCCAAACAGTTAGAGGAGGCGAGGGATAATCCAAGGAAACTATGGAAATCTGTCAAAGATATTTGTCACTATCAAACAAAAATAAACTCTACGAACGAACTAACAACTTTGTCAAAATCTCCGGTAGATTCCTTGAATATTTGTAACCAGCATTTCACCAGTGTGGGCCAAAATTTAGCTACTGACATCCTATCAAAAACGTCTGAAACTCAATCAACCTTAGCTTTAAAAATCAAATGTTGCAATTCACCCGCTGATTCCTTTTTCTTTCTACCGGCAAATGCCAGCGAAATCGATAACGTTATTTCTAAATTAAGGGTTGATAGTGCGCCGGGTTCGGATTCCGTCAAACCACTGTTTATCAAAGAAATTAAAGATATAATTCTTGAGCCACTAACCCACATTTGTAATTTGAGTTTGGTATCGGGTTGCTTCCCGGATCGATGGAAACTTGCTAGAGTTACTCCCATTTACAAAAATGGATCCAAAAACGACCCCAACAACTATCGCCCAATTTCTCTTCTTAGTGCCTTTTCAAAAATACTAGAAAAATTAGTCAATACTCGTCTAACGACCTTTCTTGATACAAATAACATTATTTCAGAAAAGCAATTTGGCTTCAGGAAAGGAAAGTCGACGGAAGATGCAGCGATTCATCTCTCTAACAAAATATCTGGTTTTCTTGATAACGGAGATAAATGTGTTGGGGTTTTTTTGGATCTTTGTAAGGCATTTGATACCGTGTCAATTGATATCTTAATCAGTAAGCTAAATGCCTTGGGTGTGAGAGGGGTGCCCCTTGAGTGGTTCCGCAGCTATCTGACTGACAGACGACAAATTCTTAAGGTTGGTGAGTTCAGCAGTGATGAACTACCCATGTGTTTTGGAGTCCCACAGGGCAGTATCCTCGGACCCACGCTCTTTCTTATCTACCTAAACGATATCCTGAAACTTGGGCTGAAATGTGCGGAAGTAATTTGTTACGCAGATGATACTGCGGTACTGTTTCACGGTCAGACATGGGAAGACGTTTTTAACCTTGCTGAATGCGGTCTGAGTGAAATTAGTGGTTGGCTAGACAACAATTTACTTACCCTCAACGCGATGAAATCAAACTTTTTAATTTTTTCTAAGACACATGTCTCTTCTACATATCTAAGAAGTAACCTCATAATTCACTCAAGTACCTGTCGTAACCGTAACAGTACAAATAGCTTTACAACATGTTCTTGTGAGTCGATAGTCAGATCGGAAAGTGTTAAATATCTGGGTCTGATAATTGACGATAAGCTGTCCTTTAAGCAACACATCTCAGCACTAGCTAACAGGGTTAGGAAGTGCATATATATTATGAGGCAACTCCGCAACTGCGCCTCAGAACAAGTGCTACGGATTGTGTACTTCGCATTGTGCCAATCTATCTTGCAGTATGGTATAACTGTTTGGGGTAGTGCCCCAAAAAGCACTATGCTGCTGCTGGAGAGGGCTCAACGCGCGGTAATAAAAGTAATGCTCCGAAAACCTATGCTTTTCCCAACGGAAGTTCTATATCGGGACTCTAACCTTTTGAGCGTAAGGCGGTTATATATAGTAAAAGCGGCGGCTCGAGCGCACGTCGTAGTCATCCACTTACCCAACTTCTCGCAACTCCTAGCCAAACGTTTGTTTAGAGTTCCCCTACCTGGTTACAGATCAACCTTTGCTATGCGATCACCAGCCTATATGCATTTACGTATATATAATAATATCTGCAAAGTACACGATATCCAACTGCGCACAGTTGGTAAAGTCCAAGCAATTGTGAAGAAGTGGCTTCTGTCACTATCATATGACGACGTAGAGGCTTTAATTCTGGCTAGTTAATTTTTCCCCTTCTACACACACGCACACACACACACACACATGTTCATATAACACCACCTGATGACATTTGACGTGTCGGTTTAAAATATTCCAGTCCTTGTTATATAGTAGTATAGTACCTAGTTTAATTTATGATTGTCTTTGTCACTAAACTTAACTGTTTCCCAAATAGCACTCCTGGACCCCAAGATACAGGCTCTGCCTAGTTTGGGATCCGCTAGGCATATCATTTTATGTACTTGCGTTTTTGTTTAGCAAATAAATTATTTTGTATTTTGTATTTTGTATCACGTTGCGGACGCTAGTTGTTGCGTTCACAAGTGATACTTCGAAGCCTCGAGACTCGAGAGAACTGTAAAGGAATTTTATACAAGGTCTAGGCCGAGAAGTAAATATTTTCTAAACATGGCGTCTGTGTTCATGAATAGGTTAAATAACTGAATTATGTTTTTATTGAGTGGTGTATTTTTTATTATAAGGTATGTTGTAATTAAGGTATGTTGTACATACCTTAGCCGTGAAAAGGGCTTGCCGGCTTCGTATTACTGTCCGGCCTCCCTACGGTCGGCAGTCTATACCTACTTACCCGGCAAGCCCTTCTTTCCTGGCGCCTGCAGTCATGTACTACTTATATTGTAATTAGTAGTATGTGTATTGCTACGAGTACTCTATCATATTGGGAAACTGTCATGATAGATGTAATGGTGATATAAATAAAAAAAAAACATTGCTGCTTATACTCCCTGTGCCAATACATATGTTGATTACATCTATAAATAAATAAGCTCAAAGTTCAACATCAAAGTTCAGGACGTTATTCTGCGAATAAAATTAGCGTTAGGAGAGTTCCAAAGGTTATCCATAAAATGATTGACAGATATCAACACCCATCAGTCAAAAGTCTCGTATTTATATAACTAAGAAATAAGTACTTATTGAAAGCTATTCAACCGTAGCCACGTTTCCGTTCACGTTCATGAATTTCCTGTAATTCCAAGTATTAAAAGCTTTGACGGCGTATCATAAACTTCCATGAAGTTTATAATTAGCTTCTATTGTACTTAAATAACTCGTCATTATGAGGATATTTGTTACATAAAACACTGATTGTATTCAGATCAGGAAGTATAATTAGCTTGATTACGATGTTTTTTTCCTTTTATGGACAGTTGCTGACTGGTCTGGATTTGATTACTTGCGTGCACTGCAATGAAGTTCTGAAATAATCGTTGATAAATGTTTAATCATATTAATGCAGTGGGCTGCCCGCAGCGGAGCAGTACAAATAGCTATCTCTGAGGTGCCCCGAGTAAGAACTTCGTATGAGTCCGAAACATGCCACCGTTCCTGGCATTCTTATGCGAGTGAAAACCGTTTCTCAAAATTATTACATTGAAGCTATTTTTCAATATAAATACACCTGCATGCAAGGAATTTTAACGAATGAGGTTAGTTGCACCACCCACAATTCATCGGCGTTGACTGGTAGAAAATGCCCAATAGCATTAAGTTAGCCTCTTGTACCTACGTTTTTTTAATTTAGTCAATAAACAAGAAAAAAAAATAATCTTGTAGCCTCGGTAGCCTTTATCCATCTGACGAGCAGTACAAACTACCGGGCGTTTGGGCTCAGGTGGACATGTATAATATCGGTACCAATATCATTGCTGCACTCCAAAATGCCATACTGTTTCCCAATAGAAAACGAACTAATATTCATGTGTTCATCCACTTATTCCAAGCAAGTTCACAAACGTCGGCGACCAGCTGAAGAGCAGAGTTCTCTAACAAGGACCAAAGCTATTACGTACTTAAACTTATCCTAATCTGAATACATCCCTAATGCAGCCAATGGATTTCCACGAAACTTTAACAATGAATTATTTGAGTTTTGCATAATACGGGTTAGTTGAGGGAACCCCTCTATCAACTTTTAACCTCAACTATATTAAAATAACTGCTGTATAAATGTTATAAGTTTACAGAACTGGAAATAATAGTAATATTAATAGTTTGAAAAACAGGGCAGGGTTGGATTATTCACTCTAACTAGCGACTTTTATGTGAAATTCAATGGGTGACTGAAACGGGTGACCGAAACTTCAAAGTTGCGTTATTATTGACCGGCCCTACATTTTTTGCCGGCCTACATCGTGTTTGTAGAAATTTATCAAAAATGGGAATCATGTACATTTATGTAAATAAAACTTTGTCAAAAAAAGGCTTCATTAGATTATTGCCTAAATAAATTCGCGTTTGACCGACCTCCTAATGACGCCACCCACCATAGCAAGGTCACTATCCCATACATGTCGTATGACGCTTAGACCTTTCTTATATCTTAGCACATCCAACTAGAGAAAGCTTCTAAATAGATACCTTCTAAATATATATATTTTTTAAATTATTTGTACCCTAGATGCTCTCTTTACAATTAGATTTCTGATTTGCACCAACTTCTAGTATCTCTGTTTTGTCCTATGGTTGACTGGTAGATAATACCATATGGCATTACTTAAATCCGCCATTTGTACCGACTGTTTGTTTAATGCAATAAAGTTTAAATAAATACCTACCGTCCGCGAGTCAACGGATTTATATACAATGTCTCGCTTACGGATGGGCAAGTTGCGGAAAATTTAAAAAAAGCTGCGGAGTACTATTTCCAAATTTCTGCAAATTTTCACAAGAAAAGGAGAGTAAAAGAGTATTTTAATTGGGAAATTTTCTATAGAAAATTCCATGTGGAAAGTTTCGTTATTTTGGAAACTTTCCGTTGGTGCGTCATTAGCTCTCGCTAGCTCAGCAGCAGTAGTCGTCAGTCCTGTAGCAGTCGGCGGAACGCAACTGTGTAAAGGTACTAATATTATATGTATTTGCAGTATTCTTCAGTTATTGGTCCATGCCTGAAGTAACGTCGCTAGCGTGAGTAGTGTTTTATTCCGTGGCGTGAGCAAAGTGAGCGTTTCCCCGCCAAATTATCTCCGTCAAAGGATCGCGTGCAACGGCAAACGATAAACAAAACAACGGATTTATTTGTGTTATTGTCGTCCATAGATCGCGCTGTGCCGGCACGGATGTCGAGTGCTGTTGTCCCGAAATACCTCTTTTAACGAACTTTAGCGGTTCCTTACTGCGATCGATTTGTTTTGTTTAGTTGACAAATTGCGAAACCGTGGTGGGGAACTATACCGTCATGGTTTTGGATAGTTACAAAACTTGTAATTGGTGAAGTTTTTAGTTAACAATAGTTTTGTTGTGTGTATGGGGAGTTTCAATCGGCAACTTTAGGTACAATGCAAACATAAATTTGGACGACGCCACATGCTTCAGGAATTCGAGTTTCAAGATAAGAATTACAGAAGTACAGAGCTAAATCTCATCAAATGACAGTCTCGCGTACAGTATCACGATTGTTTAAAACACGTTTTCAAGTTAAAGTATACTTTAGGATTTATTTAGGGCATCAAGTATAAGCAAAACTAGACTAAAAGCCAAAGATGATCACAAAATAGAAACACAATTTCCCTTCTGGATATTACAACTGCGCACTAACGTTACTGTAAACGTACCAATTTTACCCGCAATTTTGAGGTAACGAAGGAGACAGGCAAGACGAATGTTGCGGGCGCTGAAAATCCCAGGTAACGGGGACGTCACAGTCCATTATTACATCGCGCAGGGTTACCAGATAAAAAATAAAAATAGTTATCATTTTTCTTTGCGATAAAATCTACAAAATGCGGGAAAATATTTAATATTCCAATGACATTCAGATCTTTTCCTCCGGACTTAATTTTCAGTACACAAAACTGATATTACTATTGATATTGTTCATTTTGTGCGCGTATAGGTAGATACCTTGGGGCTATTTATATGACCAAAGTTTGTTTTTTAAATTAGTCTAGAGGAATATTCTCAGCAAAATCAACTCTATTTTGAAGAAAATCCAAAAATCCTAGATATTTGTCTCATCATCATCATCATCATCATCTCAGCCATAGGACGTCCACTGCTGAACATAGGCCTCCCCTTTGGACTTCCATATATACCGGTTGGAAGCGACCTGCATCCAGCGCCTTCCGGCGACCTTTATAAGGTCATCTGTCCATCTTGTAGGTGGACGTCCTACGCTGCGCTTGCTGGTCCGAGGTCTCCACTCGAGCACTTTTCGGCCCCATCGGCCATCTGCTCTGCGTGCTATGTGGCCTGCCCATTGCCACTTCAACTTGCTAATCCGGTGAGCTAAATATATCGGTCACTTTAGTTCGTCTACGGATTTCCTCATTTATGATTCGATCACGTAGAGACACCCCGAGCATAGCCCTCTCCATTGCTCGTTGAGCGACTTTGAGCTTTGAGATGAGGCCGATAGTGAAAGACCACGTTTCGGATATTTGTCTAGATTTATAAAATACGGCTGTAATCCTGACAAAATTTAAAAAAATCCTGAAATCTCAGGATGTATCTTGAGACACGGTAACCCTACCATCGCTCGGCTCGGAAGTTATTAGGAGTAATGTAGTGGCGTGGGAATGCGCCTTTTTGTTGTCTGGACAAAGGGACAGACATAGTTTCCAAGGAGACACAATGACAGTGTATGTACCTCAAATAATTGAGGCATGCTGGAAATTGAATGGTAGGTTAGAAATGTGGTTAGGCGGTTTGTGTTGTATGTAATGTTTAGGTATTGTGCCTACTGAGATGATGAGTATGAGCCATCAAAGTGATAGCATCAGACGATTTGGTAAGCAGTGCCAGTGGTGCGAACTTATAAGTCTCTCATTTATTTTGCGAATAGCTAAGATGCGAAATTCTTTGCTGGTGTCCCTCGTGATACCATAGGCAGGTAAGTTTTCGAAAAATACTTGGTTCGAAATATATTGTGTGACAATAGGAAATCGTATTAATATCGCATAAATGAGGTACCTACAGTACATATTCCTGTGTTATTAAAAGGTGAAAAAAGACGACATAAAAAGTCAGTGAAATGTCGGACTTAATGCCAAATGGCATTCTCTACCAGCCAGCCATAGGGCCAAACAGAGATACCAGAAGTTGGTGTAAAATCAGAAATCTACTTGGAAGCAAATCAGAAATGATTAATTAGGGATGATTACCTACTTGACGCTTGTCGATCTACAAGCGAATGTCACAGCGGCACTCGTGTTTCTCGCTCGTGTTCCCTTATTACTACAGATACGAACGGTGTCTAAATAGGTTACAAAATGCACATTCAAATAAGCACAGAATACTCAGATGAAATCCGAATATACCACATGGTACAAAGAAACGTCTCAAAAGTCCACGTAATGTGTATTTTGCCTTAGGGTATTTTCTCGAGTAAGTCCATTTGAGGTGCATACAGGTTAGTGTGTCTAAAGTAAACTGTCAGCTTTGTTACGAAACTTTTTGATATTAGTCTTAGTTTTGTTTCGGTTATTATTAGGGTTTGCAAAATGCGAGCAAAATTCATTGAAGTGCTAGGGTTCGTCACTGGTGTCATACGTGATTTCAATAGATTTTGCTCGCATTATACGATGCTCGTTATTATGTGCTCGTTTACTCGACAACTTATGGCGAAAATGTCCTTTTTATAATATAATTTTTAGGTTTTCTTATCGAAGTTTTCTTTTTAATAGGTACCTTCATTCGTTTGCAGTCCTAAGGTTCTTGCGAGTGACGCAAATATTCCGAGATTCCCATTGAATATTGTTTATATTGATTTCTGAAACGATCGTAGACAAATTTTACAAATTCATGCGGAATTTCAGAAAATACCTACTTATATAAGAAATATCAATAAATATCATAAAAGTTTGATTCTCATTTACAAGGTCATTGCCCAAACATACCAACAATACTGACCCTAAACAAACATTTGATTTCGGAGAGCTCAACATTCTAGGCTAAAATCGAGGGTTCAGTTCGCGGGTCCCGGTTGTCCCTCACATAAACATCGAAAGTGAGTGGCCGGGGTAAATCCGACTTCGATGTGTGCAAGGCTAAAGGTTAGATCTTGAATAAATCAGGGCGGAGGTCGCAAGGTGAGCTGGCCGGTCCGTCGCGCGATATCGCATTTATATGAGTTCGTTATGCGCCCGCTCGGAATAACCGATCCTGTTATATTGATACAGGGTGTGAGATACAACAGAATCCTGACTTCTTTATAAAAATATGGAACTAAAACGCGAGGTCAAACGGAATGGGATGTATTTATGTACATACGAACTTTAGATAAATAGATAGAATACTCTTTATTGCACACCTTGACAAGAAAGAAATACAAACACTGTATTTTTTTATTACTATATGGGCATAGGAGTAGACAACAGGCGGTCTTATCACTGAAGAGCGATCTCATTACCTGTACCACTATGACTTCAGAAAACTTTAAATTCGAATTAGTAGCCTACAGAAGGGCCAATTTTGACTGAACAAAGGAAAAGTGAAAGTCAGAGCTCCCAGACGTGCGCTATAGTGTCTAAGTTTCTGGCAGGTTTCGCGGCACGTAGTCAGTCCATCTTGGTAGATAGTCAAGTGACGCACAACAGTCAGTATTCTGCAGCATTACATTCTCTGTGGCATCGATATCGAAGGGCCGATAGTACCGAGACGTAATTTGGATTTTGACGATCCCTTGACCCTCGAGAACCTTTGATCGCTAATCCCAGAGCCTACTGGGCTCGGTTTATCTTTCTCAAACTATAAATATTTTTCACAAGCCCCCTGAAATCCTATTTAAAGAAATTTTGCTTATTGAAATGAACGTGGGTTCGAAAATTGAAAGAATATCTTACGCATATGCATATATATGTAAATTGGCGTGCGTAATCCCAAAAAGAGCAAAGCCCGTTTTGGTGTTGGTGACTAGAGCGTCCACTGGCGCTACTAGGTATATTCAGTCTTAGGTTATATTTGCATACTTAGTAATTACATTCTCTAGTAATTATAAGTTAATGTGGACGATATATCTCTGTGACATTAAATTGCAGTTATGAGTGATATTTATGGTCACCTTAGTGAAGTAGCACCTTGAATATTTACTTAAGTATTATTTAATATAGGTGTATGACGGTGATATAAGAGAATTTCTCAAAAAAAAAATTACACAATTAAGACGTCATTAATGTTCAATTATATTTTTTCCATTTATTTAAAAGTATTTTATGATTTTACTTATATCAATGGTACGGCTATGTTAGATAATTAAGGTTCTGTTATGCTCATAGTTTTTTAATTATACATAATCTGAAATCAATGTACTATTGGAAATCACAAACAAAATTGGTAACGAACTGGAAAAAAAATATTGAACATTAATAGCGTCTTAATTGTGTATTTTTTTTGTGAGATATGCTCATAAGTACTTTTGGTATATTATTGGTCAGTATAACGATTAAGGGATATAATGATAAGGAATTATAGGTATAACATTATTTGAAATATTGTCATATGGCCTTACTGTCATCCAGTATAATAATCATCACTACATAGTATAAAACAAAGTCGCTTCGTGCTGTCTGTTTGGCCCGTATGGATTTTGATACGGTTTTTTTTTTAAATAGAGTGATTCAAGAGGAAGTTTTATATGTATAATACATGCATAGTATATTTAGTGCTATCCTGCCTTTTCCGCCGAATGTATCACTTCGCAGAATTTGTATTCCTCTGTAGTCGTACATTTTTCATAATTGTTGTAAATATCATCCTATAGATCAGGTTAGGTTAGGTTAGGTTTGTTTTATAATAATCCTAAATAGTTTACAGGTTCAGTGAAAAATTCTTTCGGCGAAATGAAATATTCGACGAAAAATAATTCGGCGAAAAGGCAGAGACCCATATTTAGTATCAGCATCAGCATTGCACCCGTGCGAAGCAGGAGGGGGTCGCTAGTTTAAAAATAAAATACACGTGTAAATGTCTGTGCCCATCGCACAAATTTGTCCTAAATGTTAGTAAACAACTCTGTAAATTGCTTTATAAGGAAATTAAGTATTTTTCATTAAAAGTAATTAATGTACCAAGAATTCCAACGTAATAAGCGAAAATGACACAAAATTAAACAGCGCGACCCTTCCTTGGGTTCAGTCGGGATCCTTGTGGTGTTCGCTCGAGGGCAAACATAGTTATGACAAATGTGTTAGACAAATTTCGTAGCAGTAATTTTTAAATTAAGTTTAAAATTGCAAAGTTCATTATAATTACGATAAAAGAGTTAAGTACAGGTCTGGGCGCTAATTCGACTGTACTTTGTGATATCGCAAAATAAGAGATTTCTTAGGTTAATCTCAGGTTAACTGTCATTACAACGCGATGTTTGCGCTTCAAGGCGTATATAGTTGAGTTTTCGCCTGATACTGTCGCATATATATGAGGTGCAGACTTAAGGCTACCGAGTTGGCTATACTAGGTATATCGCCACTGGAAATATCTCCGAGATATCGGAGAGATATATGTGGAATTAGGGCCCTGGTTGCAATGACCTTTGTTTACGCGGCAATTTATTACGTCTAATTGGGTTCGTATGGCTGCTTTGATCTCGATACTTAGAAATATAATGAGAACGCTGAAAATAATTCTATGAATTATATTACGTACGATGTCATAGCCCTCTGTAACCAAAACGTTGCGTTCTTTTGAAATAAAGATTCAATCGTATACTGAAAACAACTTTCCTTGCACGTGGATCTGGCACTATTACGCGATAATTATTTGAAATTTAATATTTAAGTAGTCTCGTTTACTCTTTGTTGACATCAGTGACATTCGATGACTTTCACAAGGTCGGTAACTAAAAAGCAAATTTTTAGTATAATCCGCAATATGGCGAGGGCTTAAAGCCAAAAGGCGATATGCTTTTTGTTTGCCTTATATGTCATAAAAAATCGAAGAGACACATCAATGGTAAAATAACAACCAATATAGTTTTTGGTTCGGTTTAAGCACTACGTACCATGATGAAAACGGTATCTGTCAACTTTTATGAAGTATACAATCGAGAACCGTCTGAAATTTTACTCTGTGCATATACAGCAATGTCACTGTGGCAAGAACTTTCCTTGGAACCACAAAACACTTCCAACCGTTTAGCGCCCAAGTGAAAAACAAACTTGGAAGTGTTTAGCGTTCCCCACTCTATTAAAATTAAGTCTATTTTAACTTCTAATTCATTGAAATTAGATCTAAATAACGCAATTTGAAGCTGCCCGTTTCAATATTGACCGAGTTTGAGCAGCCAACCCTCCTCGGGCCCGCAGTCCCACAACACTCGCGACCGCGTGGGGTCCGAATTCAACGGGGCCCTGCGATATACCCATTTTAGCAATAGCCCGGTCCTATCGCGAAAGTAATAATGAACTCTATTCTGTATGTGGGCCACAAGGGCACTTTTAGGCACGCGAGCGAGTAATATGAAAATTATGAAAATCTCATGCCTTTTTTGTTTGTTAATATAATTTTTGTTACATTACAGGCGAATAAATTTGTGGAACATGTGACGAAGAGCTCTATACGAGTTCGAATCATGTCGGGCCGTTCCTGACAATTTCACGTGAGTGTAAACCGCTTAATACAATAACGTAATGTCTAATTTTTTTTTTATGTGGAGACTTCATAAATCTTAATACAGGCGAATGTTCGCGGTGAGAATCACCGTTATATGTCTGGATCTACCGGAGATTAACAAGAGGAAGCCACTGTTGAGAAGAAACGCCGAAAGAAACTCAACAGCTAGTTATAATGGATAATGGACATACAAGGGTAAATGGACAACATATACGTTGATTATATGTTGTTGCTTGTCGCTATTCCAGCTGTAAGTATAAGTTTAGATACATTGCTGGAGACTATCACTTCCACTTGGCCATTTGACTCACCATCTTTATTTTTACGCCTCTGAAAATGTTTCGTGAAAATCAAAATAGAATACCTACATTGGTATATTTTCGTTGAGAATAACAATCTAACTGAATACTTTAAATAGAGCACTTCGCTAAAGTAAACATTTAGTGGAAATCTCTCGGAGAAGTCTTATTAGCTCGTGGAATTTAGCCTCTAGGTAAACGCTTTTTGCCATCTATATTAGAGTTGAATTCTCAGAATTTGCTTTAACACCAAACGAAAGCAAAACTTCGGACCACTATTCCCGCTATCCTTCCTGGATTATCAAAGTGGAGAGTTTGAGAGGAGCGTGCAATTTTAAGGGTTGATATTTTTAGTAGTCCATTTGTACGAGTATAACACTTCATTTACTTCCTAAAATTTTCACGCAGTTTCTACGTTGAGTTTCGGATGTTATAATACGAGTATAAATATTCATTATATAAATATTATGAGATTAGACATCGGACGATAGAAGCAAAATAAAAAATATACTTATGGAATATGAATTACCATTTATATAATGTATGTAATGTATAAAATTATAATTGGTGGACTTGTCAGTGTCGTTACTCACTCGCCCAAAGGTTAAACAGGAAATGACACCTTATTATTAGTTGCATTTTACCTTATATTTTCCATAACCTTCCAGGTCAGTCAGTCAGGTTACAATCACATGTTTTTATACTAGGTATACATCTCATATCTTAACATACGATGACTGTATACACCTACAGAAAGAACAGAGCGACAAAATTATGACACCGCAACCACGCCAACTACTAGGTACAATTCCATTTAGGAATGACAAATAGTTACCATTCCGACACCATTAATCTGCAGAAGCCAGGTAGGCAGCGTAATTAAAACGTGTCTGTCTTCATTTCAAACTTATTTCATATTACAAAACAAAAGGCCGTGCTATCTCCCGAAATGGAGATACCATCAAATTATAATTATACTAGAAGGTGCCCATGAACTGCGTCCACGTGTAAGAAAAATGTACAACCGTGTTTTTTGTTTCTCCATGCTCGGGTCACAGAGTATCCTATCTGTTGATGCTTAGCGACCCGTGTACCAAATATAATAGCAATCGGCCCAACTATTTATGCTTGAGGACACTGCAAAGACACACCTATACTATTCCGACCAAGTCGATAACGATATACTACTTCGAAAGCTCTCCCTTGTAGGCTTTTCGCCATCACTTCTACGGTTGTTCGCCAGTTACTTGGGGGATCGCAGACAGTTCGTTCGCCTTGGATGCTATGACTCAGATATGTACCACACAAAATCTGGTGTAAGTCAGGGATCGCTCCTTGGACCTTTCCTATTCACGATAATGGTTAATGATTTGACTGATTATCTTAAAGTAGGAAAACCCTTGATGTATGCAGATGATCTCAAGTTAGTGGTGGATATCAGGAACCCATCGGATTGCCTTGGAATGCAGTGCAATCTAGACGAAATTCACCGATGGAGTATTGAAAATCGTCTCTATCTTAATGCCTCTAAATGCTACGTTATGAGTTTCACGCGATCTAGGCGACCCATACTTGCGCAATATGAGATTGATAAACAGGCTCTCTCCCGCACTCAGTCTATGAAGGATCTGGGGGTGGTGTTCGATTCTAGCCTCACGTTCCACGATCACATGCGCGCACTAGCAGTAGAAGGGTTTAAACGTTTGGGTTTTGTTATCCGTAATTGCAAAGATTTCACGCATATAGGAGCCATCAAATTACTCTACTCTGCTCTTGTACGATCAAAACTAGAGGCTAGTGCGTGCGTATGGAATCCACATGAATCGACCTATGTGTTAATGGTGGAAAAAGTTCAAAAACGCTTCCTGCGCTTCCTTTTTAGTAAATTAGGCGGCTATTACCCATTTTTGTACCCCACCGCCTACCTGCAGGGCACTCTTGGCTATAACTCCCTCGCGACGCGTACACTGTTTTGTCAAATAATGACCGTCCTCCACATTTTACGTGGCCGCCTCGATTGCCCTGTCCTAGTTGGAGAGGCGTGTCGCCTGTTTGTCCCGGACGGGCGCACGAAGTTCCGTGCGGACCGCCTGCGTCTCTTTGCCGTGCCTGCCGCGCGCACGGTCTCGCGCCGCAACTCTCCCGTGTGCCGCGCTCTACACGCCCTTAACAGGCTGGATGTGGTGGAATGCTCCTGCGATTTGTTTGCGGATGGATGGACGATAGTTGAAAGAGAATGCTTAAAATTGTGCGAGAGTCTTACTAATAATTAACTAATTAATTCAATGATCTGTCACTAATAATAATATACATAAATGATTTAATAATTATTTAAGGTTCTACAATGTAATAGGTAACTCAATTTATAATTAAATTTGTGGTAATATAGTTAATGTTAATACTCGTATGTAATGATGATGTAATATAGTTTATAAGATATAGTAGTTAAGGAACTTGTAATGACTTAGGTTTATCCTGTAATGTTACAATTTCTTGTATGTGATTAATAAACAACAATAAACAACTATTATAAAATTATGAAATTGAAGCCTCGAACGCTTGGCTAGCTGGACCGAGTCCAAATTTACCGGCTAAACCCAAAATTCAAAGGGCCTGGGACACCATATCTTGTATACACACCCTGACGGCCCTAACTAACAACAGTTCGGGCAGAGATCGTTCGAGGCTCCTAGCAGTCTCCAGACCAGAGTCTGGACAGTGGCTTCACGCTTACCCCTCTCCGAATACCGGCACCTTCATCGACCCTAGCATACTTCGAATAGCCATTGGTCTCAGAATAGGCGCAGATATTTGTGCGGAGCACTGCTGCACCTCTTGTGGAGCCTCTGTCGACCGCCTGGGACACCATGGCCTCGTCTGTTCTTCGGGCGCCGGCCGCCGCTCTCGTCACGCCGCACTCAACGACATCCTGAGAAGGGCACTTGTCAGCGCCAACGTCCCCGCGGTCCTGGAACCCCATATCATCCGGGACGATGGAAAGCGCCCTGACGGGATGTCGTTGATCCCGTGGAGAATGGGCCGCGCGTTGGTTTGGGATGCCACTTGCGCTGATACGCTGGCGGCGTCCTACCTTTCGGCGACCAGCAAAAGAGCTGGTGCGGCGGCGGACGCCCGGGAGCACTCGAAGGTGGCCAAATATAGTTGTCTCGGCGCCCAGTACGAGTTTGTGGCGTTTGGCGTCGAGACACTCGGCTCGTGGGGCCAGGGGACACGCCGCCTGGTCAAATGTGTCAGCAAGCGCTTGCGGGAGGCGACAGGCGATCCACGCGCGGGCAGCTTTCTCGCGCAAAGGTTAGCCATTGCTATCCAGCGCGGGAATGCTGTCTGCGTTTTGGGTACCCTACCACGGGGTCCCGATCTTTTTTAATGTTATTTAGTTATAGTTCCTATTTTAATGTTTTTATATCTTTCTTTATAATGAAATAAATTGTATTATGAAATTGTATTTGTTCAATCACAATTTCAGAAAAATGCTAGTAGCGCGATACAGGATATGTATCGCGATATGTTGGTAACATTATCGTGCAGTCATCACGCAGAAACGGCTGAAAGGATTTTATACTAATACTAGCGGCCGCCCGCGACTTCATCCGCGTAGATTTTTGATGATGACAAAGATATTAAATTAGGTAAGTGGATTTTATTCTTAGTTAAAATGGTCTAGACATATTACATTTCAAACAGTGGCAGACACTGATATGCAATTGTTAAAGAATTTTAGAAGATTTTCCAATTCGATTACCGGAATTGTTTGCAGGATGCTTAATACTTATTCCGTCAGTTACCTGATGCTTTTAATCTTTGGTAAAAATTACTCTGCAATATATAGAGCGACGCATGGATTTGGAGTTAGAAAATGGAGATCTTAGTTATTAAAAGTGAGATTTAAAAAAAAGTTAAATATCGTAACGCAGTTCATCATGTATCGTAACAATCTTAAACTCAGCACTGGAAATCGAGAGATGGAGGCAGTTTAACGAAGAGTATCTCTTTCAATAATAATAAATAACTACCTTTTTTCATAAATAATGACTAAAAAAACCATTCAATCCGTACACTAACGCCACCTGTTGACAAACAAAATTACAACCCTACTACTAAAACCTTCAACCTTTTTTAACCCCCTAAGGGATAGAATTTTCTTAAAAGCTGAAATTACTTTTTTTGTATTTTGATAAGTTATTCTTTCTACGATTTTTAGTCTCTAGCTAAAAAAAAAAATCCTGATACAAACTTTGCACCCCTTTTTAACCCCTTTAAACGTGAAATTTTCCAAAACACTGAAAGTACTTTATTTGTATTCTAATAAGTAATCTTTTTATAAAGTTTTAGGTCTCTAGCTCAAAAAAAAAGTTCCCCCTATACAAACTTTGCACACCTGTTTCACCCTCTTAGGGGCGGAATTTTTTAAAACGTGAAATAACTTTTTTGTATTTAATTAAGTAAGCTTTCTACAAAGTTTCAAGTCTCTAGTTAAAAAAATAAAGTTTCTCCCATATAATTATTGCACCCCTATTTAACACCCTTAGGGGTGGAATTTTCTAAAATGCTGGAAGTACTTTTGGTGTTTTTTAACAATAATAATTTTATTTACAAAGTTTCAAGTCTCTAGCTAAAAAAAACAGTTTCCCCATACAAACTTTGCACCCCTATTTAACCCTCATAATAATAATAAATAATAATAATAATAATAATAAAGCTTTATTTCATTCCATACACAATAAATAATATTCAACATAATCAATCAAATTAACCTAATAAATGCATTCTCTCTTTTTATTTACTATCAAAAAAGTAATTACATATAAATATTTCTGCAATAATAATAATATCAATCAAATACTTTCATTTAAATCAGTTGAAAAATAAAGAATATGAGTAATTAAAATTTCATGCATTAGATTACGATTGGTATAATAAATAACATAATATTAATTCAAATTATATGGTTGCATAATTATAATATTGATACGTCTATGATTTTAGTATGGACCCCTTCTGGGTAAAAGCCTCCTCCAAAGAATTCCAAGTGTCTCTGTCCTTGGCAACATCGATCCAATTGTGACCCGCCACTCTCTTTATTCCATCATTCCATCTAGAAAATGGCCTTCCTTGTCTTCGTGTGCCGGTTGGGCCTCTCCATTGCGTGACTCTACCTGTCCACCTGTCATCGGTATAGCGAGCCACGTGCCCAGCCCATTTCCATTTCAGACTCTGAGCGAATTGTAGAGCGTCAATTACTTTTGTTTTATTCCTTATACGTAGTCCTGCTGTTTATTTTGTCTTTAATCTTAATTCCTAATGAACTTCTTTCCATTGCTCTTTGAGTACATTGGATCTTATTTTTTATTTTTGTGTCAAATGTCCACGTTTGACAGCCGTATGTTAAAGATGGTAAAATTAAACTATAGAATTTAACCCTCATAGGGGAGGTATTTCCAAAAATCTCTTCTTATCCCTAGCCCACGTTATAAAAGTAACCTACTGTGCAAAAAACAACTCTCTTTCATTAGTAGTTTCGGCTGTGCATTGATGATTCAGTCAGGACTTCTTCTTTTATATATATATATATATAGACTGCTGTGTTGTCCGCGACTTCGTTATCTTGTACATCTTTATTATTTTCAAATCTAAGCCATGTTGAAATTACTTTTCTTTTTTGAAAGTTGTACGATATTTAGGTCAAGTGGATTTTGATGTTGGTTCAACAAATAATACATAAATTTTTGATCTTCATTCAAACTTTCAACCCCTTTTTCACCATCTTTAGGGCTGAATTTTCAAAAACACTGAAATTACTTTTCTCGTATCCTAAAAAAATGCCGTTGTACAAAGTTTTAAGTCCCGCGCTCAAAAAATGTTATATCTCAGTACAAACTTTCAACCCCCTTTTCGCCACCTTAGGGGATGAATTTTAAGAAACGCTGAAATTAGTTTTTAATTTTTTAATAAAATACCTTTTTACAAAGTTTCCATTCCTAACATAAAATACAACTTATATCCGATACAACCATTCGGTGTACTGCCGTTTGGCAAATAATGTTTTCCAAATATGACTTCCCAAATAACTTATCGCAACAGTTTTATTTCCCAAATGCATCTCTAGCAAAGTTACATTTCCCATTGTATTCATTTGGTCAAATCATCTTTTCCCAAAATTTCACTTTGTCAAGATTTTATTTAGCAAATGCTTATAAAGCAAATGTTTGATTTTGTCATAAATTATTTTCCAAACAAAATTTTCCCAAATTAGTCACTTTGCAAGCTGAACTTATAGCAAAAGTCTGGTAAATTGTAAGCCCTAAGTAAAACGTAGTGATTACATACTCTTTGGCCCTAAGTATTCCTAAATATTACCTAATAGTAGTACGTAAGGCAAGTCCGACTTGGCTTAGGTTAGGTACGACGACGAGCGTAGCGAGGAGGAGTGTTAGGTTGAGTTGCGACCCTAACGAGCGAGCGTAGCGAGCGAGCCACGCGGCCCTATAGTGATAGCGAGTGGGCGAAACATCATAATATCACTTATTTCACCTTAAGGGAAATCCGACTTGGCTCAGGTTAGGTACGACGACGAGCGTAGCGAGGAGGAGTGTTAGGTTGAGTTGCGACCCTAACGAGCGAGCGTAGCGAGCGAGCCACGCGGCCCTATAGTGATAGCGAGTTGGCGAAACATCATAATATCACTTATGTCACCTTAAGGGAAATCCGACTTGGCTCAGGTTAGGTACGACGACGAGCGTAGCGAGGAGGAGTGTTAGAGGTTGAGTTGCGACCTTAACGAGCGAGCATAGCGAGCGAGCCACGCGGCCCTATAGTGAGTGGGCCAAACATCATAGTATTACTTATTTCACCTTATACTGGGATATAAATCGTATGCCATGCAATATTTTGGGATAAGAATGTTATGCCAAACGATATATTTGCGAAAAAAAAATTGGGAAAGTAAAACTTGACAAGTAATTATTTGCTAAGCAACCACTTGCTAAACAAAGTGTTTGCAAACTGTAAATTTGCGATACGTAGTTTTGCTAATTGCACTTTTTGCCAAATAAAAATTTGGGAAACAAAATTTGCGATGTGATACTTTGGGAAAGATTATTTGCCAAACATTAGTAATCCCAACCATTCATCATCTTTTTAACCCCCTTAGGGGTAGAATTTTCAAAAACGCCGAAATTGGTTTTCTTGTATTCTAATTATATACCTTTATACAAAGTTTAAAATCCCGCACTCAAGAAATTTTTTGATCTGCATACAAATTTTCAACAACCCCTTTTTCACCACCTTCGGGGCTGAATTTTCAAAAACGCTGAAATTACTTTTGTTGTATTTTAATAATATGCTTTTATATAAAGCTTCAAGTCCCGCACTCAAAAACAATTTTGACCTTCATAGAAACTTTCAACCCCTTTTTAACCCTTTTAGGGGATGAATTTTCAAAAACGCTGAAATCAGTTATTTTATTTTATTTTAATACCTTTTTACGAATTTTCAAGTTCCTAGCTTAAAATTAAATTTGAACCCCAAGACAAACTTTCATCTTGGAGGTTGAATTTTTAATAACGATCAATTAATGTTATTTTTTTATTCTTATATATGCCTTTATAAGAAGTTTCAAAGAATTTGTAATGTATTTAAACTTTCAACCCCATTTTAACCCTCTTAGGGGATGAATTTTTGAAAACGCTGAAATTACTTCTCGTATTTTAATAGTATGCCTTTATACAAAGCTTCAAGTCCCGCACTCAAAAACAATTTTGACCTTCATAGAAACTTTCAACCCCTTTTTAACCCTTTTAGGGGATGAAGTTTCAAAAACGCTGAAATTAGTTTTCTTCCATTTTATTTTAATACCTTTTTACGAAGTTTCAAGTTCCTAGCTTAAAATTAAATTTGAACCCCAAGACCAACTTTCATCCCTCTTTTAACCCCCTTAGAGATTGAATTTTTAATAACGTTTGATTAAGGTTATTTTGTTATTCTTATATATGCCTTTATAAGAAGTTTCAAAGAATTTGTAATGGATTCAAACTTTCAACCCCATTTTAACCCTCTTAGGGGATGAATTTTTGAAAACGCTGAAATTACTTTTCTTGTATTCTAATAGTTTGCCTTTACACAAAGATTCAAGTCCCGCGCTCAAAAAAATACTTTATCTCCATATAAACTTTCAACCCCTTTTTTACCACTTTAGGGGATGAATTTTCAAAAAGGCTGAAATAACTTATTTAACATTTTATTTTAATACTTTTTTACAAAGTTTCAAGTAAATTGCTTTAAAAAAAAACTTGTATCCCATACAACCTTTCATCCCCCTTTTAACCCCCTTAGGGGATGAATTTTTCAAAATCACTTCTTATCTCTTGTACACTTTATAAATGAAACCTACTGTGCAAATTTCAACTCTCTAACATTTATAGTTTCGGCTCTGCGTTGATGAGTCAGTCAGTCAGGACACTTGCATTTATATATATAGATAACTAGCTGTTGCCCGCGACTTCGTCCGCGTGGAACCTTATCTTGAAAATTTTACATGTTTATTATTTTCAGACCTAAGCAATGTTGAAATTACTAAACGTGTTTTATTTTTATTTTTTACGAAATAGTAACGAACCCTCCGTCTCGATCTTGGCCTTTTTTTAGTTTTTTTTCGGCTAATTTGCTCTAATTACGCTGTACCATTATGAAATCAGGTAATCTACGAACGAATAGCTTTACGAAACTCGTTGAGTTTAAGAACGACGTTTATAAACTCTTTGATTCGAATAATATTGCCTTTATACAAAGTTTCAAGTACCGCACTCAAAAAAAACCTTCAGGGCTGAATTTTCAAAAACCCTGAAATTACTTTTCTTGCATTCTAATAATATGCCTTTATACAAAGTTTCAAGTACCGCACTCAAAAAAATGTTTGATCTTCATACAAACTTTCAACCCCTTTTTCACCACCTTCAGGGCTGAATTTTCAAAAACGCTGTAATTACTTTTCTTGTATTCTATTGATATGCCTTTATACAAAGTTTCAAGTACCGCACTCAAAAAAATGTTTGATCTTCATACAAACTTTCAACGCCTTTTTCACCACCTTTAGGGTGAATTTTCAAAAACCCTGAAATTACTTTTCTTGCATTCTAATAATATGCCTTTACACAAAGTTTCAAGTACCGCACTCAAAAAAATGTTTGATCTTCATACACATTTTCAACCCCTTTTTCACCACCTTCAGGGCTGAATTTTCGAAAACGCTGTAATTTTTTTTCTTGTATTCTATTGATATGCCTTTATTTAAAGTTTCAAGTCCCGAACTCAAGAAAATGTTTGATCTTTATAAAAACTTTCAACCCCTTTTTCACCACCTTAAGGGCTGAATTTTCAAAAACCCTGAAATCGCTATTCTTGCATTCTAATAATATGCCTTTATACAAAGTTTCAAGTACCGCACTCAAAAAAATGTTTGATCTTCATACAAACTTTCAACCCCTTTTTCACCACCTTTAGGGTGAATTTTCAAAAACCCTGATTTTTTTTTCTTGCATTCTAATAATATGCCTTTATACAAAGTTGCAAGTACCGCGCTCAATAAAATGTTTGATCTTCATACAAACTTTCAACCCCGTTTTCACCACCGGCCTGAATTTTTAAAAACGCTGTAATTACTTTTCTTGTATTCTTTTGATGTCTTTGTTTAAAGTTTCAAGTCCCGAACTCAAGAAAATGTTTGATCTTTATAAAAACTTTCAACCCCTTTTTCACCACCTTAAGGGCTGAATTTTCAAAAACCCTGAAATCGCTATTCTTGCATTGTAATAATATGCCTTTATACAAAGTTTCAAGTACCGCACTCAAAAAAAATGTTTGATCTTCATACAAACTTTCAACCCCTTTTTCACCACCTTCAGGGTGAATTTTCAAAAACCCTGATTTTTTTTTCTTGAATTCTAATAATATGCCTTTATACAAAGTTTCATGTACCGCACTCAATAAAATGTTTGATCTTCATACAAACTTTCAACCCCTTTTTCACCACCTTTAGGGTGAATTTTCAAAAACCCTAAAATTACTTTTCTTACATTCTAATAATATGTCTTTGTACAAAGTTTCAAGTACCGCCCTCAAAAAATGTTTGATCTTCATACACATTTTCAACCCCTTTTTCACCACCGGCCTGAATTTTTAAAAACGCTGTAATCACTTTTCTTGTATTCTTTTGATATGTCTTTGTTTAAAGTTTCAAGTCCCGAACTCAAGAAAATGTTTGATCTTTATAAAAACTTTCAACCCCTTTTTCACCACCTTATGGGCTGAATTTTCAAAAACCCTGAAATCGCTATTCTTGCATTCTAATAATATGCCTTTATACAAAGTTTCAAGTACCGCACTCAAAAAAAATGTTTGATCTTCATACAAACTTTCAACCCCTTTTTCACCACCTTTAGGGTGAATTTTCAAAAACCCTGATTTTTTTTTCTTGAATTCTAATAATATGCCTTTATACAAAGTTTCAAGTACCGCACTCAATAAAATGTTTGATCTTCATACAAACTTTCAACCCCTTTTTCACCACCTTTAGGGTGAATTTTCAAAAACCCTAAAATTACTTTTCTTACATTCTAATAATATGTCTTTGTACAAAGTTTCAAGTACCGCCCTCAAAAAATGTTTGATCTTTATACACATTTTCAACCCCTTTTTCACCACCTTCAGGGCTGAATTTTCAAAAACGCTGTAATTACTTTTCTTGTATTCTATTGATATGCCTTTATTTAAAGTTTCAAGTCCCGAACTCAAGAAAATGTTTGATCTTTATAAAAACTTTCAACCCCTTTTTCACCACCTGAAGGGCTGAATTTTCAAAAACCCTGAAATTGTTTTTCTTGCATTCTAATAATATGCCTTTATACAAAGTTTCAAGTACCGCGCTCAATAAAATGTTTGATCTTCACCAACTTTATACCCCTTTTTCACCACCTTCAGGCCTGAATTTTCAAAAAAGCCGTAATCACCTTTCTTGTTTACTAATAATATGCTCATATACAAACTTTCAAGTCCTGTGCTCACAATTTTTTTTGACCTCGATACAAATTTTCAACCCTTTTTTGACTTTTCTTGTATTTTAATTCTATACCTTTATACAAAGTTTAAAGTCCCGCGCTCAGAAAAAGGTTTGATCGCCAATTCGCAATATAAACTTTTTAACCCTTGTAGAGGACGAATTGTTGAAAACGCTGAAATTACTTTTCTTGTTTTATAATTATATGCCTTTATACAAAGTTTAAAGTTCCACGCTCAAGAAAAGGTTTTATCTCCATACAAACTGTCAACCCCTTTTTTAGCACCTTAGGGGATGAATTTTCAAAAACGCAGAAACTACTTTTCTTCCATTTTATTTGCATAACTTTTAACGAAGTTTGAAGTTTGTAGCTTAAAATTAAATTTGAACCCCAAGACGAACTTTCATCCCCCTTTTAACCCCCGTAGAGGTTGAATTTTTTAAACCGTTAAATTAATGTTATTTTGTTATTATTATATATGCCTTAATAAGAAGTTTCAAGGAATTTGTAATGGACTCAAACTTTCAACCCCTTTTTAACCCTTTTAGGGAACGAATTTTTAAAAACGCTGAAATTACTTTTCTTGTATTCTAATAGTATGCCTTTAAACAAAGATTCAAGTCCCGCGCTCAAAAAAATACTTGATCTCCATACAAACTTTCAACCCCTTTTTTACCACCTTACGGGATGACTTTTCAAAAACGGTGAAATTAGTTTTCTCTTATTTTATTTTAATATCTTTTTTACAAAGTTTCAAGTTCCTAGCTTTAAAAAAAACTTGTACCCCATACAACCTTTCATCCCCTTTTTAACCCTCTTAGGGGTTGAATTTTTCAAAATCGCTTCTTATCCCTAGCTCACGTTATAAAAGTAACCTACTGTGTAAAAATCAACTCTCTAACATTAGTAGTTTCGGCTGTGCGTTGATGAGTCAGTCAGGACTTCTTCTTTTATATATATAGACTAGCTGTTGCCCGCGACTTCGTCCGCGTGGAATCTTATCTTGAACAGTTTACATCTTTATTATATTATTTTCAGATCTAAACAATGTTGAAATTACGTTTCTTTTTTTGCAAGTTGATGATTTTGATGTTGGTTACTGTAATTCAACAAAAAATAAATAATAATAAATATTGAAGTGCTGCTCCCATACAATAAACGTGTTTTTTTTTGCCATTTTATACGTAATGGTACCGAACTACGTACGGGAGTTCGACTCGCTCTTGGCCTCTTTTTAGTTTTTTTTTTCGGCTAAATTGCTCTAATTACGCGGAATCATTATGAATAATGTTATTAAAACTATCGTGAGACATCTTTACTAATTATAAAAACGGTATAAACTCACGTAAAAATTGTCAGGAACGGCCCGACATGTTTCGAACTCATTTGGAGCTCTTCATCAGGGGTAGCTATCCAGCGTGCGTGTAGCGTGCGCAGAGGGCGGCAAGAAGAGCGATTAAAAGTGCAGTGGGTCGCGAGTCGCGTAGCAGCACGGATAGCTACCCCTGATGAAGAGCTCCAAATGAGTTCGAAACATGTCGGGCCGTTCCTGACAATTTTTACGTGAGTTTATACCGTTTTTATAATTAGTAATCATTATGAACTCAGGTTTCAAGTCCCGCACTCAAAATAAATATTTGATCTTCAAACAAATTTTCAACCCCTTTTTCACCACCTTCTGGGCTGAATTTTCAAAAACGAATTCACTTTTCTTGTATTCTGATAATATGCCCTTATACAAAGTTACAAGTCCTGCGCCCAAAAAAAAGTTTGATCTCAATACAAACTATCAACGTCCTTTTTACCGCCTCAGGGGTTGAATTTTCAAAAACGCTGAAATTACTTTTTTTGATTTCTAATTATATGCCTTTATACAAAGTTTCAAGTCCGGCGCTCAAAAAAAGGTTTGATCTCCATTCCATTCCAAACATTCAACCCCTTTTTAGGGTTCCGTACCCAAAGGGTAAAAACGGGACCCTATTACTGAGACTTCGCTGTCGGTCCGTCTGTCACCAGGCTGTATCTCAAGAACGGTGATAGCTAGACAGTTGAAATTTTCACAGATGATGTATTTCTATTGCCGCTATAATAACAAATACTAAAAATAAAATAAAATAAATATTTAAGGGGGGCTCCCATACAACAAACTTGTTATAGATATATATATATAGGTACGGAACCCTTCATGCGCGAGTCGGACTCGCACTTGCCCAATTTTTTTCCATCTTCAGGGTTACATATATTTTCAAAAACGCTGAATCACTTTTTTGTATTCTAATAATACGCCTCTATTTAAAGTTTCAAGTCCCACACTCAAAAAAATTCTTTTCACCACTTTCAGGGCTGAATTTTCAAAAACGCTGAAATTTCTTTTCTTGTATTCTAATTATATGCACTAATACAAAGCTTAAAGTCCCGCCTCCATTCAAAGTTTCAACTCCTTATTTACCAGTTTTAGGGATGATTTTTCAAAAACACTTAAATCAGTTTTATTTTATTTTATTTTAATACCTATTTACAAAGTTTCAAGTTCCTAGCTTAAAATTAAAATTGAACCCCGAGACAAACTTTCATCCCCCTTTTAACCCACTTAGAGGTTGAATTCATAATGACGTTAAATTAATGTTATTTTGTTATTATTATATATGCCTTAGTCAAAGAATTTGTAATGGAATCAAACTTTCAACCCTTTTTAACCATTTTAGGGGACGAATTATTGAAAACGCTGAAATTACTTTCCTTGTATTTTAATTATATGCCTTTATACAAAGTTTAAAGTCCCACGCTCAAGAAAAGGTTTGATCTACATACAAACTTTCAACCCCCTTTTTACCACCTAAGATGATGAATTTTCAAAAACGCTGAAATCACTTTTGTTCCATTTTATTTGCATAACTTTTCACGAAGTTTAAAGTTCCTAGCTTAAAATTAAACATGAAGCCCAAGACGAACTTTCATCCCCCTTTTAACCCCCTTAGAGGTTGAATCTTTGATGACGTTAAATTAATGTTATTTTGTTACTATCGTATATGCCTTAATAAGAAGTTTCAAGGAATTTGTAATGGATTCACACTTTCAACCCCTTTTTAACCCTATTTAGAGGAAGAATTTATGAAAACGCTGAAATCACTTTTCTTGTATTCTAATAGTATGCCTTTACACAAAGATTCAAGTCCCGCGCTCAAAAAAATACTTGATCTCCATACAAACTTTAAACCCCTTTTTTACCCTTTTAGGGGTCGAATTTTTGAAAAAGCTGAAATTACTTTTCTTGTATCTTAATAGTTTGTTTTTACACAAAGATTCAAGTCCCGCGCTCAAAAAAATACTTGATCTGCATACAAACTTTCAACCCCATTTTTACCACCTTAGGCGATGAATTTTCAAAAACGCTGAAATTAGTTTTCTTTTATTTTATTTTAATATCTTCTAACAAAGTTTCAAGTTCCTAGCTTTAAAAATAACTTGTATCCCATACAAACTTTGCACCCCTTTTCAACACCCTTAGGGATTGAATTTTTCAAAATCGCTTCTTATCTCTAGCCCACGTTATAAAAGTAGCCTACTGTGCAAAAATCAACTCTCTAACATTAGTAGTTTCGGCTGTGCGTTGATGAGTCAGTCAGGACTTCTTCTTTTATATATATAGATAGAAGATAGATGATAGCTGAACATTCAATGTAGTCTGAAGTTATATAGGATACTTTTTACCCGACTAGGATAAAGAAACAGCGGCGAAGTTGACTTGAACCTTCTTGTATATATATTAAAACATACGAAAAACCCATTTAACTTAAGTTTTGAAAACTATATTTAATGTACAAACATTTCACTTCTTCAATTTCGTAGATAGAATAGTATTTCTATATAAATGACTTAAAGCAACTTGCGGCTGCGTATGACGTATTTTAGGCAGATTTGACTCTTTAATTAAGCCATCTTTAGTGTGTACTTGTTTGGTTTAATGTTTAGTTCCAGACATACGATTGATAGACATTGTTAGTACCTAAGTTTGATAGAACTGTTGAAATTATAGTACCTACGTAGTTATTGGATACTCCAATTTGTGCCCGCTTTGATTTGTTTTAATGAAATTAGGAGTTCATCAATATTTTAATTAATCAATATTGTTTAAGTTTCAATAATTAGACGCGATATTGTTGGTAGGCGGTAGGCTTAGTTCACAAATTTAATTTATTATTATCACGAACTTTATTACACAATTTAACTTGTTAATTAATAAGGAATAGATTAAATATATTTTCTGTATCTTCATATTTTTATTTTATTTTTTATTTAACGAAAATCAACAAATGAGCAGTAATGGAATCCGGATACCTACTGCTTCTAGCTACCTACAAACATAGAAGATATGCATGGGAAGTCAAGAACTTCCTCAAATTGCAGTCAACTACACATTGCCAAAATTCATAGCAGTCTGCTTCTCTCATTTTCTTTATACCATTGCTAGGATTCCGTACCTCAGTCGGCCAACACGGAACCCTTGGATCACTTAGTTGTTCATCTGTTTGTCCGTCTGTCAACCCCTTTTTGTTAGGAACGCGTGGAGGCATCGAGCTGATCGAACGCAATCAAGATACGAGTCTTTACGTTGGATTTGTTGTCACTCGCCGGCAAGGGAATAACCTATAGGGCTGACCCCGGTAGACGACGAAATAAATACTTACATATATGGATAAACTTAAATGTACTATAATGACGTATACAATGTATTTTTATGAATAAATAATTGAATTGAATTAGAAAACATTCATGACCCAAGAACAAAATATTCATGTTCATCACACTATTATTGCCTTTGCCGGGATTCGAACTCAGGACCGCCGGCTTTGCCACTTCGCCAACTTGCGACTTGGGGGAGGGGGGTATTTTTTATTTACGACTAGCAACTGAAGTTGACGTTTGATTACCTACTCCATCCATTTACATTAGTAGGCCATCCGACTATGATCACCTCACTCAAATCTATTCGTAAAATACAGAACACTTTCTAGCTTCTTTACATTAGCTTTCATGAATTATTCCGTTTCAGATTTCAAAATGATTACGAACTTATTTCATTTTGAGATATTTCTCAACCCAATTATATATTTTTCTCTAATTCATCTTTATGGAGCAGACAAAGGTCATATTAATAAACTATCTTGGAACTTCGCTTGACGTTGGGCACTGACACCTTATTCGAGATCTCTTCATTATATTGCTACTTTACCAATATGCACTAGTTTACTTTTACACACGCTTTTACCGTAACACTACATTTTCTTTCTCTTGTATACCTACTTTCTATTTCTAAATTCGAAATGTAGTAAAATTTCATCGAATTAATCCTCACTGTTGCTTAAATAAATGCATTCCTTTTAATTTTCGAATTTCGAATGCTCATCGAATAAGACTCGTGTTGATGAGTTGTAGGCGCGGAGTGTCGCTGCAACTCTTCAGATTCAATAAGCTCGAGGAGGGCCGGTAGATTACGGCTCCGATAAGCAGAGCTCACACAGCGATCCCAAATATTATTATTAAATCTGATATCGACAGTCTCGAGGAGGGTAATATCAAACTCCGTCCCGTTTAAAAGGTTTTAGATTAGCTATGCTTTACTAAACGAAGAATCACTTAGCGCGTAGGTTTTTAACACGCTATTATTAGCTTCAATATTAGCTTCACTTGTAAATCAAATCTTAGAAGTCAAATTTAACCTACTTGTAATGGTCGTAATGGCACAATACAATAATTTGATATCTTGGAACTGATCTTATCGAAAGGTGGTCACAGGAGCTGCTAACTGCACAAGGTAATTCAATCGCGTGTTTTGGTTCATTTAGCAATTAGCATTATGTAATAGGTACACACATAAAAACACCGCAAGTGAAATAAAAGCATGTAAAATAGGATCTTAAATATTTAGCTGCAGAGAACTCATAATAATAACTCTATTGCCTACGAACTCTACCACTGTTGTTGATTTCTCATGTAATATTTTCCCTGTTGGTGTGCAATAAAGTATTGTTGTATTGTATGTATAGTAATAACGTTTGCTCGAACCCATCCCGCTCATATTTTGAGATTCCTCAAAGATACTCGTATCACCTGCCCCAGAGTAATGAGCGTTTCCGTCACATGCCCTGATTCAATTACTTGCTTCGAGACAGGCCTGGGGGGAGCCGGGATATCTTGTTGCGTCAACTTGATAGAGCGTTTCCCTAACAAATACAATAGTATTTGTTAGGGAAACAGGTATATACGTGTTGGCAAATAGTCACCCGACACAGGGTTTGTATCGTTCCCCAGCTCAAGAGGTAGGGTTACTATTGATCATGATCTAGTTCATAATTGGTTCGTTCTGTTACTTGTGTGACATAAAGTCAATAACTAATAAAAAATAAAAATGTAGTGTTGTGTAAAACTTCGAGATTTAGCGCCATCTCAATCACGGTCCTTACAATGCTGTAAATGTGCGTGTATACGCATATGCTACGGCAATGGGCCCTACGTTTCCGGCATAGTGCTTTCCCAACTAAGTTATCATATCGTTACGTCAATCACACCATATCTTTGAATCGATAATTCTACGCTACTAGATCGCCCTCTGCGTCATACGTTTTATAACAATGTTTAATATTTATAGATGGTGGTTTTATAAATTCTTATGACTGTAAATATTAGAACAAAAGAAATATATCCATCAACTTGATAACTTCCCCTTTTTGGCATAGCTTAGTACACGGACTAGTGTTTAGGATAGGACAATTAATATTAACGCAGTTGGACTTTTACTAGGTTCCTCTAAATCCTCTATACAGCCTGTTACCGGCATGCAGGCATTTATTAAAACTGATAATAATATGGTCCATTAGTAATTGTTTGCATGTATTAGCTAATCATAATTATGTAAATTAACTGCACAATTAAATTTCTTAAATCCGCACATTCAATGTAGTGGGTGTACAGCGTAATTGTCGTTACTCATATCACGCTGTCATTTAACACTCACTTGTCAATTTACTTTACTGTACATTACTGGCAATTAAAATTTTGTTAAAAAGTTAATAGAGCCTGAATTTGAGTTAATTAATTAAATGAAGGTCATGGATACGTTAAAGATCTATGTTACTTTACTCTACTTTAAGAAAAACCTACTTGGCGGTAACACACTGTATAATTCTACGGTAAACATTGCATCAAAAATCATTGGTCAACAGTAAATTATGTCCAGAAAAACAGTCCATTACTATTTTTAACCTGTAAGCTGGTCTGAAGGGTGGTGTAAGTTGATTCTCTTGGTGCTAATGTCCTCCCATTGAACAAATTTATCTTTGGTCCTGCGCCCATTAGGTTAACGAGCGAATAGTTCCGCGGGGTCCGTGGTCGCTTGCCTTGAGAACTCTTCACCATTTACATTTAGTAAATAGTCGCTTTGAAGGCCCGGCCAATGAAATAATTTTATACCGAATATTTTTTAGCCGAAAAGCTCATTATTTTAAATAGTTGGAAACTAAATGACAAACCAGGAAATTCGATGGAGTTTTGCGATATCTTAAATCTACTTAATTTATGTAGGTTTTATAATGACCATACCGCAATTATATATTTTATTCTATATAGCTATATTGAATAACATCGTTGCCATTAAAATAATTTAGTGCCACGAAAGAAAACCCAGGAATATGCAATTTGTCCAGGGTCTTAATGCAGCTTGCTCGTACATTGACGCGTCGTTGAAATCTTTTAGGTAGCAGTAATTTTTCAAAACAGCAATGTAATGAATTTATTAAAGCTAGCAACGCAGCAGTTACTAATGACCGTTGTCCCCGCGGCTGCGTCTTAAGTTTACACGATCCATCACATACACGAGTCTGCTACTATTAAGTCATTAATTAAACACCACTGACAGCTGCACAATCCTGAACTGGCTCTTACAGGGCCGGTGATAAAGCTGAAACTGCCACAATTTACAGGGCACCAAGTTAATGGGGTGGCATTAGAAAGGGACGCACTGTCGACCGCTGGCAAACAAATAAAGCTACTCGTTAAATAAATCGCTGCAGTCAAACATCAAGACCTTTACGCACCTCTACACCCGTGAATAAATAAACATAATAATGTGTTTAGCGCATCTCATGAGCCCATTGTGTGGTCCGAGTCGTCAAAGGGTATTTTCGAACGGGATTGAATGCTCTCCTCGCCGCCGAACGTTTATTTACTCAACTTGTTTGGAGTCCGATTGAAATTTTCAACAAATGTTTTAAGTAAATACGGTCATTCGGGCCACTCACTGAATAATTTCGGCAAGTCTTTTTAATGGTAAAATACAGCAAAATGAGCCATAAAAATATATGTATGTAAGTATATAAAGAAATTCGGGCCAAGTGCCAGCGGGGCATGTGTACATTCAGAGTAATTAAAATTAGATGACAATGCTCAAATTTGAACTCGTAAAAGTCAAACACAGTACGGGGTCTATGTTGAGCCAGCGAAGTACCTACAGCAGGGCTAGCATAGCTTGCAGCGACCTCGTTTGTCGCGCGACTCAGCATCATCTGTTATGCTCGCACGGTATTGAAAGGAAAGTGATAGGTAGTATTTTGTCGCGTGACAAAAATTCGCGTGTCACAGTTATGCTAGACGTACAAATGTTACCTATACTACTAATTCCATCTCACACTTGCCAATTAACTAATTTTGCGTAGTTGTAAGATGGCGTTCGTAAGTATTGTAATACATGCAATACCTATATATACTGTATTTTCGATATTTCGATATGGTGTGCTTGTCTCGCTGTTGCACTTGTCTCGACTGACATTGTATCTCTTAAGTGATAAAACCACCTCCGGGTCTATGATGGTTGCGTTGATCACGTGATAAATAAGTGTCAAAGCATCTGTCTCTCACACACGCGTTTTGTCAAAACGTGACGGATGCTTTGTCACTTATTTATCGCGTGATAAAAGCAACCATCATAGGCCCACTGTTTTCTACTACAGGCAAATTTTCCCTAAAAAGAAAGCAGTTCATCGCTGTGTTTTGGTTACGAGTTCACTCGCGTTTCATACATGTAACTAGCCTGCCTATATACCTGCAAATCACTTCGTATTTCAGGTATCTGAAAACAGTTTCCTTTTTCCAGATGATCGTTCTTAAGCCGAAACCTCATTCATCCGGGCAGGGCTTATTTCTTTTAACGTCAAAACCTACGGTATAGAGTCATTAGCATCCGAAAGCCATTGTTTAACTGGCCGTGACGCGCCTTCCCTTTCGCCGGCTTCGGTCGGCCTTTGTATTTTATTTAGTAAACTGATTTTCCCTGTACACGTGATTTTTTACTGCTAAAAGAGGAATACGGAACGGAGACGTGAACAGCCGATCGTTGCCAAGTTGATTCGTGACTTTGGGCTAAAATAGCCCGGCTCCAGTATTTGAGAAATTGCACGCGTTTTAAAGTTAAAGTGGATGATAAATCACATGGCACGACTGTAGATTCACTATCACTATGTAATATCTCCACGGACAAGGTGCTGAAAGCCGTGTGCTACTAATATAATAGTATTCTAATTTAGTCTACTAGATGTTAAGTGCATCTTGCACTCACATTTATAGCAGTATCTACTTTTCATTTACAGATAACCGGTTGTAACTGGTTTTGCTATGACGAAATAACTGGGTTTTCATTCCCTACTTTTCATAATGATTATAAAAAAATGCATAATTATTTACATCAAAGAATATAGTGAGGTAACATGGCTATTACTTTAGGCCTCGTACCCAATACTCTTTTTTGACATAGTAAACCTAAAGAACAAGTTGGTTTCAAGTTCTGTTACTAAACTACTGTTCTGTTACTTAAAATAAGTTGTAACATTGCCTTCGGGTAGTTATAAAGAGTTCTAGTTGTAACTTTTTTTCCAATTCGCGGTCACTCAATGATGGAATTAAAGAACACTTTCCCAGAGGAGATTTCCATAACGAGACAACGAGTTAGGCGAAAGTTACAGTATCGTTGAATCCCAAAGGACAGAGTGAGTTGAGAATAATGACTAAACGCACCAACTTAGCCGCTAAGGTCCAATCCGTAGAGATTTTCCAGATCATTCTGTGTTAAATTATCCATCCTAAATTTATTGGAAACATAAATCTTTCGCTCTAATTTTTATTCATTTAAACCGCTGCTCCAACAGGAAGTAACTCGTCCATTCAACAACCTTTTTTATAGCCATTGAAGTTATTTAATGACATTTAAATAACAGAACGATGATATATCGAGTCTGATAAAAAACATTTATATTCATCCAATATTTTGAACGTGAAGTCATAAATCCGTATGGCAGCGTTATTTATTGTAGCAATATAGCGGACGGCCGGTCATAAAAACAATTATTGCGAAAAGGTTCGTCCCAGTGTTAGCTAACAGAAATGCACTCAATAGAAACACGTTTGTGTATTATTTACTCACACATGAATGTACTTTAATTTCATCTATCTGTATCAGTTAAACATATTATGTACACTTTCATAACAGGTAGAGTAATTTGTGAAATTGACACACAATCAATCTACTCACGAATTTTCAGTTGATAAAAAACAAATGAAAACTCTTAAAATAGAAATCAAGAAAATTGTGTAAATTTGTAGCAAACAAATGATAACGTTATAAAGATAATCAA
This sequence comes from Apotomis capreana, assembly GCA_947623375.1. Lineage (NCBI taxonomy): Eukaryota > Metazoa > Arthropoda > Insecta > Lepidoptera > Tortricidae > Apotomis > Apotomis capreana. The sequence goes on along the minus strand of OX392502.1, from coordinate 21,376,818 downwards.
ATGGACAGAATAAATTAAACAAAATTAGACAAGCCGTCTGCTGAAGTAAGTATTTGAGTATCACTCAAACACGGCGAAACTTCTAACATTCACTCTATCTGTAAATTAGTTTGTTGGTTGATTTACAAGATAGGCTGTCCAAAGGTTTAAGTCATCTTTGAAATCTAGTGACCTTTGTGGTTACAATGTCAAGCTTTATCAAGCAGACAAGTCTCCAGGCAAATATAAATGCAAACCAAAACTCTTTTTATCTACCCATATCGACAATAGTTTTCGACATTCATGCATCACCTTTAGTACTTATGAACAATTTATGCAAAAAGTAGGACACACAAAATTAGGATAAGATATCTTGAAATTTTCCAAGTAAAATGGCTGCGTTTGAAATGGAAAATTTTCCAATTGAAATAAAGGTTTGAAATCTAAACACTGCCCTCATTGCATTCATAAATAAAATTCTAGTGTTCTTAATGCCAAAGTTAACTTTAGCGGATGTCGTTGTATTACATTAAGTAAAATACTTCGTCGAATGGAAATAAAAACTTCGTTCAGTAGGTAGCGGTACCGCGCAGCAATTTACCGGAGTGAACAGTTTTTTCCACTGGATTTTTGTTCCGAAACGATTCATAAGTGGGTAAGTGTATGTAAATTGAAAATTTCGCCGCACGGAAACAAAGAAAAATGACAAACCCCAGTGAAAAAATGTAATCTAGGAGTAAGGGAGCAAAATTCAGAGTTTTAACTTTTAATGAGCCGCGTCTTCGCGTAATGCCGTGCACATAATAACCCGATATATCACGTCGGCGCAGGTGACTGTCACGCTACATTGGCTCTTTTATTTCATGGCCGCCATTCCGACTGGAAATCTCATCGCACTCCGTAATGTAGTCGTAGTCATTTTTATTTTACGATTTTGTAATGTCTTCGGAGCATATGAAGCGCTGGAAGACGCGCGTTCTGCCGGGCGATATTTCACCGCGTGCCGTCAATTTCATTATTAACCCATTTGGGAATTATTGTGGCGGCTATTTATTTAGCGCACCTGGAATGTACCGTGTACCGGTCTAGCGCCGGCATAAGGAGCTTATAAGCCATTTGTTATGTCGTGATACCATTTTGTAGATCTTTGGGAAACCCAGGTTCATCAGTGACGTTTTTTCGTTGAAAATTTTGTAAGAGAGACCATGAATACTATCTTACTTCTCTCGTCTTACTTAAAACAATTTATATTATAAAAGACTGGAAGTTACGAGTAGGTACTTACATGCAGTTTGAAGTATAGGCCGATGTTAACGTTCGAATTTCCAAAAATGCGGACAGCCATACATACAGACAGGCATTGTGCCGTGTTAAATTAAAAGAGAGGGTCTTTGATGGGTGAACAGATAGTAAACCTATTAAATTAACAATATAACGTGTTTTTTTAAGACATGACTTGCACTGTATCAGGGCTGGTTAGCCCTCACTACCAGTAGTCGGACTTTGTGTGGGCGTATAACCCGCTAATGGGATTATCGTGGTAAACCCTCATATAGGTACTTGTTGTGTTGTAAGCACGTTGTTTAGGTAAATAAAGGCGGTTAGCATGTTTAGCATGCAAAGGCGGATACCCGTCCATTTTAAACCTACTCTAGATCATAAACTTATAAAAGCCGTTTCTAAACTGTAATATAAATATCAACATCTGGTGCAGTATTAAAAGGTCTTGTGCACAGTTGTTTTCTAATAAACTCCGGTGTTTTTAAACTGGTGTAGTGCGGGCAGCGAGTGCAACAAGGCCGGATAGCAAGCCGAGTGGCAGGTGTCAGCGCCCAACGACTACCGAAGCCTGAAAACATTTCTGATTACAGATTTTTGGCAATATTGCGCCGGCTGTGATGGAAAGACGGGGCCTTGTTAAGTATATTGACGTAAAGAGCTTCGCTCCAGGTGTGAAATGTAGTGTTCGGGAGAGTTGACGGGAAAACACGATCCGAGCGGTGCTCAATGATCTATGAACCAGGTACAATGGTTGTAGGGAATTTACTGAAGGGTAAAAGGTGTTGTTTGAAATTTGTATGTAGACAAACTGTATCCATTTCTTGGGTTTTTATTTTTATTACTTAGTTTTTAATCATATTTTTAATTATATTTTAATCACATTAAATCGTTAAAGCTCTCTAAGTATGAATAGAAATAGATTAATTAAGACAATGCCTGGTAATAAAATGAACTTGGCCAACAGAGCCAAATGTAGTGGTCAGTCGACCCAGAACCTTCGATCTGACCCAATTTAAACCTCCACAATTTGTCGATAAGCCAAGAAATATTTCAAGTATTTGTGGGTCGTTCTCAAAATATTTGCACCGCTGCGCTAATTTTGCATTTTTTTTTCAACTTGCGATTTTTTATTATATTTTTTATAGGATCGCTAGAAATATATTCTAATAATCGATATCATGTGGAGGGAAGTAGTTAAATTGAATATTTTAGAAGATACAGGTGTTTGAAATTTTAGGCCGACAGGTGAAAGACATCGAGGTCAGGTAAACGACATTTTTTACCAAGTTATCGACAATGGGTGCAGGTTGGCGACAAATTCGTTTCAATTTAAATGAAATTGTTAGCAGGTTAACGACTATGGTTGCAGGTAAGTGACATTTCAAATAAAAACTACATTGAACTTTCTACAAGTATTTTATGTTTGCATTTTTTTTTCAATTTTTTTTTCCTTTTGTTAGTAATTTGCATAAAAAAACAAGCATTAATTCTCATCTCATAAGACATTTCTCAGGGGATTTTTTGAAGCCTAAACAATCCAGAAAGGTCTAAACCGGCCAAAAGATGCAGAAATCAAGCTGTACCCACGTGACTTTATAAAATTTCTTATGCAGGTTCAACAGCGAATCATTTAAATAACGTTTCTGCAGCTTAATTTCGCCTCTTTTGACATATTCTTTCTTACTACTGCTATTTTCATTATCTTCGAGGAATTCCTTCACATCTGATTACCAGAAAGTCTTCGACTGCGTTAGGTGGGATAAGCTATCAGAGGTTTTGTCTGAAGCTGCCAGCTCATTTGGTAACACTTTATAAAGCCTTTACGAGTCTAGATACAGAATGGTGACAGTAGATGTCATATCCAAGAACTTTAAGTTCTCTAAAGGTGTACGACAGATATGCATAGTATCTCCCATACTTTTTAACAAATATGGAGTACATCACACCCTTGAATGTTGGAGTGATGGCGTTCAAATAGGAGGAATATTGATATTAAACCTTGGCTAGTGGTTAACACCAGCCTTCTTGAATCATCATCAACCGAAGCAGAAGTGGCCAAACTTTTGACACGGCTCAAAATAGGACTTCAAATTAATAAAAAAAAGATCAAGCATAGTCAACAGTTTGAAACTGTTAATCACTTCCAGTATCTTGGCTCGATCGTCACAAATAGAGGCAGAAGCAAACCGAAGATTTGCAGTCGAATCGGAATGGCCAAAACAGCGATGACCCAACTCGGAAAAATATGGAACCTGACCTAACCGAACTAAGATGCACCTCGTCTGTGCACTTGTCGTCTCCATATTTCTGGGGCTGAGACCAGGACGCTCAAAGCCGCTGACAGGCAGAGGATTGACGCTTTCGAAATGTGGTGCTAGCGCGGCCTGCTTGGACAGCATGAAACTAAAAGGGAGTACTCAAACTAAGATAAGTCGGTAATATATATGTTTTTATTACAACGAAACATGAGTACCCCACGTTGGGATACCATGAATGACCTGTAAAACCTAGTTTTCAAATAGTTTTGTATAAGTTTTCAAATAATGGTCGTTCGCCTGCCGTATGTGTCGTTCACCTGTTTTTTTAAAGACAAGTGAACGACATGCAGGTGATGGACAAAATGACAGTTATATCATCAAAAAAAATTAAGTATTTGGTAAATGAACTGCATATTTATACACATGAAAATAGACCATACTTTACGTATTATAAATTAAAATTATTCCAATAGTACACACGTCAACCAAAATATGGAAGGCAGAATATAGACTACATACCCATTACAAACTCCCGCTCGCCTAAGTGTATTTATCATATTTTTTTAGTGCAGCGCACTGACGACCTGTCACTTGGAACACTGTTAGGTGGCAACTGAAGGTCTCGATTTATGCGGGTTGAGGCAGGGGAAACGAAATAGTAGTCACACAGATGTAATGTTTGTCTCATGACAAGTGAACGACAAAAAATGGCGTGGACAAACTTAAATTGCAAATAATTCGCAACATAAGCATAGTATTATTATTTGATATGGTAGTATTCAACCTTCATCATATATGTAAATAAGATGGAGTACTGAACTTAAGCTAAGTCGGTAAAGTATATGTTTTTATTACAACGAAACATGAGTACCTCGCGTTGGGACACGGCAAGTGACCGATAAAACCTAGTTTTAAATCGTTTTTTCGTCTATTAATATACTTTAGTTTTAATTAAACGCATTTGGCCTCTATGTAAAAAGTGTCTATAGATATGTGTTGATAATTGAATATTTAAAATAATGCGGTGTAAAAAATTTCTTCTAAGACAAACCTGTTGACAGGTGGCGGTGCAAATATTTTGAGAACGACCCTTGTACTCTTTGAGGCGTAACTGTTTACACGGCCTCGTTTTAGAGGATAATGTTAGTACAATAATACTTGAGCACGCTGAAAATCAACTGTATTTCGAAATTATTTAGTGTTCTCAAACATGCTCGGAAATATATGCGTTTTTGTCATTCTCGATTAAATGGCGCCTGCATTTAATAAAATTCCAGTATCGTCCACTGCACTAACTTTTAATTTCTGCTTGCTAATATTGTATTAACGAAAGAAAAATTACATGCAGCCAACCACCGTCTACATTCTGAAACAAATAAAAAATGAAATCATAAATTACACAAAATTATACATTGTTCTCCGCCTATTTGAGAGATGAGACAAAATTAGGTAGAATAATTAGATACCAGCTACGAGGAAAGAAAAAATATTTAAATGTAATGTCAATTTTATAGAATTGAGAAATTAAACAAAGACGAACGTTGGTTCCAGAAAATGTGTTTCTCGCGTATTTTATCGAAGCTACTAAAAATAGGTCATCAAAACTGTAACGTTTTCAATACTCAAATTTAATTACGTTGTTATTTTTAATCATACACAATTATTTTCACCTCACCAGCTCAAACATGGCGATTTTGCTGTCAGAAAACAGTGAACAAAATGCGATTTTGTTTCGAGCGTGAGTAGAAAGTAGCTTTTTAATTTTTTCAATATCTGACCACGAATTGTCATTCTTCAGCCAAAGGTTAATTATAAAATTCTAATCATTTGAATCTCGATGCACTCTGTTTCTTTCATTTGTATATACAAGAGAGGGATAGAAACTTATCAATTTGAAATTCGATTTTCGAATCCGACCTCGATTTAGAACAGTTCGGATACGCGTTATACTAAAAAAATCATTAAAAACACCCGAAAAAGTTTTAATTGCAACGTGTTTATTTTTCTTTATGATATTTTTATTAACGACTGAATATTAAAATTATTGTGCCTTTTATATAAAACAGATCATTGCTCAAATAAAATAAGATTTTTCAACTTATTACTTATTGTAAATATAGGTAATAATAATTTATAATTTCACCATCTATCATAGATGCATATTCGAAACGTACCTTAAAAAATATCGAGTTCATATTGTAATTGTTATTTTCTTTTGTTCTGATGTTTTAGGAGTAAAAATATTAATCAATTTATAAACAAAATCTCGTAATATAATATGTATTTATAAATAAACACGTCATGTATCTGCTAAATCTTCCAATTTGATCAAATAATGACAATAACCGTGTTGGTCGATTGATTATAATTTCAATTAAATTATATTGTTATTCCTTTTTAAGCAGCACTTATCTATTTTCTGATTAATAATATTATTGAAATCAGCAACAAAGACTATAAACATACGTTGGAAGAAAAAGCACAAAATGTCGAATAGGTATGTTCTCGCTGATGAGGTGAAAAGTTGTGTGTGCTACACGAGAGCAAAGTTTTTTGCATCTCGTGCTGTTGAGTCCCTCGTTACACTCAGGATTCTAACATAGAATCACTCGCTACGCTCGTGATTCAAACGTAGAACCCTTCGCTTGCTCGGGACTCAAAATCAGCACTCGTAACAAAAAACAACTTTGCTCTCTTGTTGCACAAATAACTATTTCTTAATTATCTATTAATTTTTAATTTATTTTCATTTTATTATTTCCTCCCATTATTTGAGCAAACCACTATAGAATCCTCAGCCGGAACAGGAATTGCAGGACTCGTTTTAGCAGTCTATCCTAAACTCGTCCAGCAATCCTTGAATTCGTGGCTAGCGCTTCAATAATGTACTATTATTGTAAATTTCAATCTAAAAGAGGCTCGCGACAAGGCGAGATTCATACTTAACTACAAGTTTCACTACGTATGTATGTGGGCCTGAGAAGTGAACCTCAAAGCTGATCTCACTGTACCGTCGAACACCTTCGACTTCGACACCTAAATAAAAACGTTTAGGTACTGCGACGCTGTTCTTACCTAACCTCAAACGAAAGTATCTTCGTAGGTTGGTTGACTTTATTTGGCATGATTTTTATAGTTAATAGTCCTACAGACAAATTAGTACAAAGCAGCAATCGAGGAAGTGACGTGTTTTTGGTATTGCGCTCTCCTGAGTTCGTAATCCGGTACAACCGCTTTGGAACTACAAATGAACTTCATACTTTTCACGGGTCAATTATCGATGATCAGTGCAATTTTTTTGTGAAATGATACACATATTATAACTTTAGTGGCTCTGTGAGCTACAGCCTCGCGTGTCTGTTTGGAATTGGCTGATTTTTTAACGTTTTGAAACCCTCATACCTCAGCCATTTTAAAGTAAAATAAAAATTGAATTGACGAAAATTTTGTTATATAATTATCGAATCTGCATTCAAACTTTAATAAGAGTCGGTTGAGAAAGGTGAGTACAGCCGGAAATCTGGACAACTGTACAGTCACCATCAAATATATCGCAGCATATAAGGCGTTCATAAATATCTGAACATGACTCTTATTTACTGGGCGTTACAGTACATGTTCAGATATTTATGGACGCCTTGTATGCTGCGATATATCTGATGGCGACTGTACATCCAAATTGGAATTCTGAAATACAAATATGTAATTTGTATTTTCCTTGTATTTTCCCAAGCTTCGCTCGGTCACTTAACTTATGTATTTTATTTTATTTTATTTTTGATGCAGCATGCCCTAAATAAATCTCGCATCCATACAATTCTACCTCGATATGTATATAGGTACGTCTATAGTTATAACATCCGACACGAATATACATGTCAACGGAACTCAGGGCATTAAGACGATTATTTAAATTATTTTGAAAGTGAATCAACTGACGGTGAAATTTCTGGGAACAAATTATTTTGATTTATGGAACTGCCACCCATGCCGCACGGAAATAGCGGGCGACATGCTCTTCATAAATACTTATATTTAGCAGATTAATGACCCCGCTTTTAGTGATTTTAAACGTCTAATTTATTAGAATTGTGAATGTGATTATGATACCATAGTTGGAAATAAAATAATAAATTTACATCAAAAAAAAGAGAACGTGAACGTAACTGTTTGCAAGGGCGTCGCCAGCCGAAGGTCCAGGGGGGGGCAAGTTGATATAAATGCAGAATGAGGAAAAAAGGAAGGAAGGTACAGCCTTGCTAGAGGATAGGAGGCTGCACCCAGCACATAAAAGTAGAAGTGGATTTCGGTTTACAGTCATAATCATAATGGTCATAATATACGGAGATGGAAACGCGAGCGTAGCGAGCGCGAATTTTTTTGGGAGGGGATCGTAATTACACTTTTAGTCAGATAAAACGCGAGCGTAGCGAGCGCGAATTTTTTTTGAAAGGGGACGTTTAATAATACTTATAGATAGACAAAACGCGAGCGTAGCGAGCGCGACATTTTTTGGAAGGGGACGGTTAATAATACTTATTCAGATCAAACGCGAGCGCAGCAAGCGCGACATTTTTTGGAAGGGGACGATTAATAATACTTATAGACAGATAAAACGCGAGCGTAGCGAGCGCGACAATTTTTTGGAAGGGGACGGTTAATAATACTTATCGTCAGATCAAACGCGAGCGTAACGTGACATTTTTCGAGAGGAAGGATCAAAATAAATCTAGATGAAAATTAACGCGAGCGCAGCGAGCGCGAAAATGTTCATTAGCAACGTAAATTGAAAAACAATCATTCAATTAATACATTTCGATGCATGTGCGGAAAATCACGAGTTATGGGACCGAAAGATCTTGCCACGATACGAAGATCCACTGGCTGGACGCGACGAGTACAGACTCAAGGTTGCCCAATAGACCACAAAGCTTCATCAACCGAGCGAGTGAAGCGTCTCCGTTACAACTTGGCCAAACATTCTTTCGTATTTTCGCCTACCGGTCGCATTTCTTGTCAAAATGACGGGTAGTAATGGGACTGGAAACGTAAAGAAAAACAAATTTCAGTAATTTCGGAACTCGCGAGGTCTCGTAGTGTACGCGTTTCGTAGAGTCACTTTCCGTGAGCTTCACTGACGGTAGCCCAACGATCTTCCTTTAGCCCCTGACCTGGCCTGGTACTGAATTCATTTGAGTTTCGATGTGCAAGAATGATCGATCAGACAAGTCAAGTGACTGGACATATTTTTGGATCTCTAGGGGGGGGCAGCTGCCCCCCCCTGCCCCCCCTTGGCGACGCCCATGACTGTTTGCCTATCGAGATTGTTTAAAGGATAATCTAGATGTGATAGTTTATAATACAGAACCTATTAGCTTGTTGATAGAATAAATAAAATATTATCACTTCTCATGTTCAAAAGGTAGATTAGGTATTTGGTTATTTTTTTAGTCTAGTAGGCTAAACTGTTGTTTAAGTCCAAGCTTTAAATGGAAACCTTATAATAATGCCTGTTTTACGTCCATTTGGACAACGTTTTACAGCACATATTTTCCCCATTATTCTTCTATTGAAATGTTCTGAATTTTGTTGAAATGAAATAAGTACCTCTATCCGCCACAAGTTGAGGTTTTATATCGGCTTATTTTAAACCCTGGTCAAAAAACTACTTAGGTACATGTCTACTATTTGTATGGTTTCAATAAAACTTGTACGTTTACTGTTGTAATATGAATATTCAATTTCAGAGAATACTGTAATGATATTTAATAATAAAATATGTTATTACTGTTTTGGAACAGTTGTCGCGGCGTTAATAAATAAGGATGTAATACACGACAATAATAATATAGCTTGAGTATCTACAATTATGATTCGGTTTCGGGACTCAGCTTTGTATTCAAAGTATCTTTCTTACAGAAATCTTGTGTGAGAAACTACGGACCCGTTTATTGTTATTCGTCTCGAGTGACCCGTGGCTTCTGCACGGCTACGGTCTTGCCTCGTCGTAACGAGCAAATGACATCACGGAGATCGCCACAACCTATGTGGTTGTAGAGACGAGTAGCAACTACTACATGCAAACTGCCTGTATACAATCTCCTGCTCGAGACATTGTGGGGGAGCCCTAGGCTCCCCGTAAGACCTCCATTGCCAACCCCCTATAGTCTTACCCTTGCCTCACATTAGTTCCGTACGAGTCTCTTACTTGTATTGTATTGAACGTAACTCTTGGACGAGTTATAATTGAATTGTCTCACAACCGGCGGTCGTAGACTTGTGACTGACTCATACACCGTAGGTACTATGATTGTTTGTGGACTTTGATAAAAACCGAAGCTGTGTCCCGCAACCGACCACTATTGAGAATCAAAGGTAGAAAATAGCAAGCACTCACCGGCACCCACGTTCTCCTTTTTTCCATTCCACGTCAAGTCACTCACTCCTCTTTGCCGCCATTGTTACCCACTTTTTTCTTTTATTAACCTATAGACTAAAATATAGGTTATTGTGTTGCCAGTTAGTAAAAAGACATAATTTATAATTCATTCAATTAAATTGGTGCAACTCACCGACTGCTAAGGATTCGCGATGTTCCGCGACACTCCCGACGGCAAAAAAACCAGACTATTGCAACAGTATCGCCAAGTTGCGAGTCCATTCAGCGATCCTTTCTCGTGCTCGAATGGCCGCTTGTCTCCCTGGTCTTGGACTATATGCCAACGCACCCTCGTCGGCTGGGCTATCTGGGGCATTATCTGAATTTTGCAAAGCGGGTGGTGGTATTTCCTCAATGTCAAACTCGCTTGTTGTTGTGTGTCCTTGTTCAAGTAAGTCGGCACTGTCAAGTTGCGGTGTATATGGATTGTAGGTATTTTGCGGAGGCTCGGCATCTATAGTCACAGGCATAGGATCTATGGGATTTTCAATGGGATCATTATTGCGCATTGTTGTCGGCGTTTCTGGGCTTATCACTTCAGGCGCTTGCGTTTCTTCTTCGTCATTTTCAATCTCTAGGGGATACAGGTGTCCAAGAGATCGAATGAACTCCGAATTACCAACTTTTACCTTTGCTACACGATGTTGTCCATCTTTTCCTGTTATTAAGGAGGTTATCTTGCCAACTTTCCAATTACTTCTATTTTTTGATTCCTCTTTTATTTGAACTAAGTCGCCAATTTTTGGTATTCTGTCTGACGTCACCCGAGGTTGTTTAACAGAATATCTGTGCTTCTCACGTAGGCTGGGTAGATATTGTTCCTGCATCCACAATCCAAATCCTTTTAAATTCTGTTAAAACTATATGACCTCTTCTCCATCCTTGTATAAGGTCGATTTTTGTAGCTGTACCATCCACACAAGTCATTTTGTCTGAGGGAGTCAACTCCAGACATTCACCTAGTGTCAGGAAGTCCACTGGCCTCAAAACGTATTCTAAGTTTGCTCCTACGCTCGTCAAAGGCCTTGTATTCACGACTGTTTCGACTTCTTTGATGACTGTAGATAGTTGGCCATCGTTCAACAAATGTTTATCCAGTGTCCTCCTTAGGCAATGCTTTACGATTCCCACCAGCCTTTCATAGAAGCCGCCGTGCCACGGGGCTAATTGAGGAATAAATTTCCACCTCATTTTGTTCTCCGTGCAGTACGCGTTGATTAATATTTCAGAGGTCAGTTTAAATTGTAAAGCATTGTCTGAGATTACGGCTGCTGGTGTGCCTCTGGCCGCTACAAATCTCCTTATTGCAAGGAGACATTCCGTTGCAGTCAAATCCTTGACCACTTCCAAATGGACGGTGCGAACTGCCAAGCACGTGAACAGACAGATCCACCTTTTCTCCCTATTACCGCTCAAGGTATTGACATACATCGGCCCAAAGTAATCTATTCCTGTGAACGTAAATGGAGAGAGACTTATAAGTATATAGAGACGTGTGGGAGTACAGATATTTCGTCTCAATGTATGATAGAACAGACAAAAGCTGAAGAAATTCTATCTCGCTTGGAATGCTTATATGAGATGATCCAACATAGGAATTAACCAACAATCAGCAACGTTGCCAAAACTGGATCTTATAAAATACAATGGAGATATCCTTAAATTTACTGAGTTTTGGGATCAATTTGAAAGTAACGTGGATTCCCGAAACCTCAAAGATGTGGACAAACTGTCATATCTTCTTGCGTCCCTGCAAGGTGCAGGATTGGAGACAGTAGAGGGGTTATGTATCACAAACGCCAATTATAAGGTAGCAGTAGATATGTTGAAGGAGCGTTTTGGTTCAAAGGAAAAGGTAATTGATGCACACTATAATGCGCTTCTCAATATAAATAAATGTAGCAGTGATGTCCAAAGTTGCCGGATGACAATCAATGTCATTGACAAACACTTGCGTGTCCTGCAAAACCTGGGGGAAAACACAAATAATAGTCATCTCCGAGTCCTGCTGAGCAATAAGTTTCCCGAGAAGGTAATGTACCAGGTACATCTTCTTTCATCTGGTGACCATAGTGTTGACAAATTGCGGCTAAGTATACGTCAAGTAATAACAGCAATGGAGCGCTCTGGACCTGACGGTGCAACAGTAGTTCGACCAATCGAAAATTCAGTGCCCTCAACATCAACAGCTTCATTGCAGGTGGGAATGTCAATGTCAAAACGAGGTCAAAAACGCAAGATTCCTTTTGTTAACAGACAACATAAAGATATAGCTGAAAGAAGAAAGAAAGAAAGAAAGAAAATTAATTTATTGCCACAATTTTCACAAACTTGGCATGTACCTACTAAAACTAACAATAAGAAATTAAAAAAATAAACTAGTCCATGCATAGGTTAGCTTAGAAACTAAATGTGGCAAACGGTTAGGGCGTCAGCATGATGCTGATCGTGTCGTCTAGCGACACTTCAGCGCTGTTTTTCAGCCCAAACCAGTACTACATAACATATCTAATCGTATATACGCACCTACAACAACCACGTATGTTGCGACCCACAATTTACATGTAAAAAATAATAATAACAATAAAAGACACAAGCAGTATACAAAGTAACAATGGTTTCCTAAAATGCTACTAAACGACATAATATAATTGAATATTATACGTTGCCAAACTAAAAAATAAGAAAATGTTTATGGGTACAATTTTGCATTAAACTGACGTTGTCCTATGTAACCGGTAAGTTCGCCGCTTTCATTTGTTGGTCAAATATAATACTCTTGTAGTATTTCTTAAAAGTGTACTTGCATTTTTTAAGCCTAATGGGCGGTGGTATATTATTCCAGACTTTTGAAGCGGCGTACTTAAAACTACCTTTAAATCCGGCTAATTTATGTTTCGGAATTATTAACTTAAAATTTATAAAATTTCTAGTGCGGTGACGATTTTCCTTATAAAAATTTAGTTTTTCAAATAGGTATATGGGCTTATTAGTATATATAACTGTATGTGTGAGGCAAGCTAAATGAAGTTCCCTTCTTGATTCCATATTGAGAATCTTTTTCTCTGCCAATATTGGAGAAATATGGGCTCTCTTCGGTACGTCAACACAAAACCGGACACATGCGTTCTGGACCCTCTGAATAGCTTTCTTAGTGTATTTGTGGAGTCTGGGCCCATAAACAGTGTCACAGTAGTTGAAGAGCGACAACACTAGCAGATCGGTAAGAATCACTCGGATTTTATAAGTGAGATGTTTTCTAATATTATAAAGCACTTTAAGTTTGAAAAAGGCATTTCTTATTTTATTATTTATATGATTGACATATCTCTGTTGTTCATCCATAATTAAACCCAAATTTCTCGCCTCTGTCACTCTCTCAATAACTTCATTGTCTATTACTATATCTAATTTTTGGTTAAGTACCTTATTTATTTGCTGTTTAGTTCCCATAACCATATATTTTGTCTTTGCCGCATTTAGTACCAGGGTATTCTTTTGTGACCATTCTAAAATAGCTCTAAGATCATTGTTAAGCTCAAATATTGCCTGTTCCGAATCTTTAGCGTAAAATGACTTATAAACTTGTGTGTCATCTGCATATAAGTGGGCATTGGTGAACTTTAATATGTTTACAAGGTCTGCTGTGAACGTTATAAATAAGAGTGGACTTAGTATAGATCCCTGCGGCACGCCCCTGCTTAAATATTTTACTTGTGACACCATACGATTGCCTTTTTGGTCTTCGGTTACTACCTGCTGACTCCGGCCCGTTAAAAATGATTTAAACCATTTCAATGCATCATCTGATAACCCATAATATGAAAGTTTGGCTAAAAGTAATTCCGTATTCAGGCAATCGAATGCCCTGGAAAAGTCTAGTAATACTAATATAGAACTTTTTCCTTCATCAGACGCTGTTAAAATATCATCGCTCACCTGTGCTAACGCGGTGCCAGTCCCGTGGCCAGCACGAAAGCCTGATTGTGTTTTGGGGAGGAAGTCATTTTGTTCAAGATAGGATTTTAATTGTTTTTCGACGACGCGTTCTAAAAGCTTAGAAAAAACTGGGAGAAGACTGATTGGACGCAAGTCTTTTAATTGCTCAATCTTTTTACTCTTAGGTATCGGTTTTACCAATGCCAGCTTCCAAGCTTCTGGAAATATATTGCACTCTATCGATTTATTTATAATAGCGGTAATTATTGGAAGGGTTACTGGAAGTGTTAATCGAATCATGTCAATTGATAATTGATCATGCCCGCATGCATTAGTTTTGATATTGCACAAATAATTTTCAATATCGTTTTCACTCGCAGGGAGGATTTTAAATTGCGTTGTTTTGCGATTAGCTTTTTCCCTCGAGAAAAAACTAAACGTCTCATAACAAGGTGTGGTCCTACCTGGGACATCCAGGAAAAACTCATTTATATCACATGGATTATTTAAGTATTCCGGTATACCATCTTCACTAGCGTCATTAAACACGGCGGTTCTTTTTAAGTGTGTCCATAACAATTTAGGGTTTTTTGGTTATTATTGACATAATGCGTGAAATAAGCTTCCTTTTCCCTTTCAATACTTGATGTGACGAAATTTCTTAGCCGTTTATAATATTTCATATGACTATCTAATTTAGTTTCATGTGCTCTCTTGAGTGCATCATTTCTAAGTGACATCATAAATTTTATATTATCCGTGATCCAAGGACATATTTTATCTACCACTCGTTTTCGCTTGAGTGGAGCATTCCTATCAAATATGTTTAGGATGAAATCATTAAACAATGTAACCATTTGGTTTACATCACTCTCATATAATATTTCATGCCACGGAGTTGATGCCAGGTCGTATTCAAAAGTCGTTAACGTCAAGTCAATGCTATTTAAACTTCTAGTCATGACAAAACGAGGGGGAATTTTGTTTTTCTTTATGTTCATACATGTAATAATTAAGGCATGGTCACTTAACTTTGGATTATGATATACTTCTGGTTTGCTAAAAAAACTAGGGGCGTCCGTTATAATTAAATCAAGCAGTGACTTAGACGTTTCTGATATTATACGTGTCGGGTTCGCTACTAATTGTGTCATATTGTATTGATTTATGAATGTCATAAGGTTACGGGCGTTGCTTGACTTAGTGTCCAATAAATCTACATTAAAATCAGTCAAAATGCAGGTGTAATTACAGTCCGAGAAACTACTTATAGATTCACCTAAGGCATCAAACGTGTCTTCGTTAGGGTTATCTGCCGGGGGTCGATACACAGTACCGATGGCCACCCGCGCGCCCGGTAGTGTGACCTCCAACCACATTTGCTCCAAAGATGAAGCAGGGTGCTGGCTTACACGCGCTTTTAGGCCACGGCGAATATAAAAGCCTACTCCACCGCCACTTCTATCCTTCGGGCGCGGTACGAGCTTAAGAACATACCCAGGAAGACGTGGTGCTGTATTTTCAGCTCCTACCTTTATCCACGTTTCGTTGAGTGCCAGTATGTCCGGTTTGTGCAGGAGAACAGAACCAAGTAGCTCATCTCGCCCCGTATTGAGAGACCTCACATTGAGCAGCCCTAACTTCAAACAGTTTACTTTAGGCTTAAGGCCTATTATAATTATTGTAAAAAGTATAAGGATTCGTCACCGTATCATAACAAATGCAAATAGCATTGCTAACAAAAATAACCATTTGTATATGTTTATCAAACAGACAAGTATATACAACTATAATACCCATATTTAATATAGCAACGACAACCCAGACGACACTGAACCATTGAGCCTCCCAACATAGACATGTTTTTACAAAATCAAATGCTTGACTTATGCATCGCAGATGATATACCATTGCTGTAAATTGTGATACGACATATATAACTGGATCTAATATATATATAAATACATTAATATTGTTTTTACTAACATGCGAATTACATGTTTTTTTTAAACAGTACAGGTATCTAAATGGCGCAAAACATGCTAAATGGGAATTAATAATAGTCAAAATATTACAAATATGGTTCCAAAAATATTGTTCATATAACCCATTTTTTTCAGACATATTACTTGGAAGATATTTCATCAGTCGTATTAGGCTCCGGTGTTGTAAATGTTGGTATAATAATTCGCGAACAGTCCTCCTCGTTCCTAATTCTCCACGCCTGTGCGCCTTGTGCTCTTCTGACGAGGATATTACCATTGTGTGTCCACACGTACTTCCATTCATATTCCTTAGCCAACGCTCGAGCCTTACGAAATATCTGCCGATTCCTTGGTGTCGATAAGGCGGAGCAAAGGCGGACGTTCCGTGAGTTTTTTCCAACTGGGAATTTAGGATAAGATGTGAAATTGGTGTCTTAGTTTTACGAGAGCCCTCCAGGGCTGGGTATGTGTGAAGCGCTACATCTCGCCTGCCGCGCGCGCCAACGCGGCCAGCACTCGCGTCCCCTCGGGACCTGACTACGACCCCGGCCCCGCGCCTTCCGTCCGCAGGCTGTCGGGCTACCGGCGAGCCGCGCCGTGATCTGATCCGGCGCCGCCATGCCAAGGGCGTAAGGGCGCGTGGCCAGCGTCCTCCTCCGTTCCTCCAACGACGCGGCGTCACTCGGACGCCGTCTTCACAAGCGCGCCACTGTGCGTTGCTCCAGCGTCGAGCTCGGCCGCTCGCCCGCCCAGTGCGTGCGCCCGGCCGAGCTGGGCCCTCTTCACCGCCGAGCGCGGGACTAGCGCCGGCTCCTCCGTCCTTCAGACGTCGTGGCGTCCTCTGGACGCTGCCTTCATATGCGCGCCGCTACGCGCCGCGCCTAACGCCAGCCCCGGCCGCCCCCGTGCCCCGCGCACGAGCACGGCCGAGCCTGGCCTCCTGCACCGACACGTGCCTCATCTCGCGCCCGTGGCGCCCCCTGCCGTAGGGCGTTTTCTGCGTGCCTCGCCAGTCGAGGGGACTCCTGGTGAGGCGATCCCAAGGCAGCGGAGGCCTGCTCTTCGCGTCCACCACCGACAGTACTGTCAAAGCGTTAGAGTGAGTCGACTCTTTATTTTTCTATGCGCATAGAATCTTAGCATCGCTAGTTTATAAGAGCCATGTACCTCTGAAATTGCCAACGCCACCGAAGGCCATGTCTCGCGGTCGCCATTATAAAGTGTAAATATAATTGCATGCCACTGAAAGGTCTATTGTATCATTTCACCGACTAATACCACACCTGTGCGAATAGCCATCGAACGGCCCTTGACCTAAAGGGAAAGTGCCCTCCGATGAGTTGATATCCGGTAACTATTTCCTTATTCACAGTCGCACTCCTGGGTTTGAACCCCGAACATACTCTTCCTTTTTTTCTTTTTATACGCGACAGTTAGCTCCAATAAAGAAGGTTAGAAAACAGTGTATCTTTTGTAATGACGCACATTATAGTAATCAGTGTCAAAAGGTATCAAGCTTGAAAGAAAGAAGAGAGAAACTTCGTGGTAGATGCTTCCTTTGTTTTAAAATTGGACATAATGCAAAGGCATGCAAAATCAAGAAAACCTGTTTCTTTTGTAAAGGTGCCCACAATAGTGCCCTGTGCTTTAAGGACATGAAAAATAAACAAGGCCAAGACAAAACCATAGAAACTGGTAAGCCACCATTTGTTAATAACACTATATTGATAGAGAAAACCAATGACATGGGTCGTGAAACTGTCAATACTTTGAGCAACCCTATTAAAGAAAAATCATTTTTACAGACGGCGGTGGTGACAATCCAAAACAACAATAAACAACTGACCTGCAGGCTGATTATGGATAGTGGGTCTCAACGCAGCTATGTCACCACCAGATTAGCCAGTAAGTTAAGTATTACTCCAGACAGAGATGATTTTCTTACCATGTATACGTTCGGATCCAGCTCTCCAAAAACGATACATAGTCCGTCAGCTGAAATAAATATAAGAACAAAAAGGGGTATTTCCAAAGAAATTAGAGTAAATCTAGTACCTCATATAGCAGATAAAATACCGATTGTAAATATTGATATTAATAAGGAAGTGGATTTCCTGGCTGATGACGACTCTGAAGGAGAAGAGATTGATTTACTTATTGGAAATGATTATTACTTTTCTTTTATCAAGAATGAGCGTACTCAACTAAATGATTTAATTTTTGTAAATACTGATTTCGGATGGATTACTTCGGGCAATGCAGATCAGACAGAACAAAATTCCTTATCATTTATAACTTATTATTGCCAGTGTTATGATAACAACCACCGCTACTTCACTGAACCTGACCTACCACTGAGAAGCGTAGACATGAAATTCCTGTGGAGCTTAGAAAGTATTGGTATTACAGATTCTCCTAAGACAACTAGAGAAGAAGAAGCGGTCAAATGTTTTAATGATACGGTGGTTTATAATAATGGCAGGTATGAGGTTAAGTGGCCATGGATAGAATACCCACCTGATCTACCAACGAACTACAGCCTATCCTTTGGCAGATTAAGAAGTTTGTTACGGCAATCAGATGAAATTACCCTTAATGAATACCATCGGATTTTAAAGGAACAGTTAGATGCAGGTATCATAGAAGAGATAGAACCTCAGACAATACCAATTTACCAAGTAAATCCTCCGGTGCACTATCTACCTCATCATATGATAAAACAAACAGGAAGAAGTGGTCGCATTGTCTATGATGCTTCAGCAAAAGTTAAAAATTGCAATAGTCTTAATGAATGCATGTACCGAGGCCCCTCATTACTAGAAGATCTAACATCATTACTGCTGAAGTTTAGAACTGGAAAGGTAGGGATTACTGCTGACGTGGAAAAGGCGTTTTTACAAGTCGGGCTGCAAAAGGAAGACAGGGATGTAACGAGATTTCTCTGGATAAAGGACCCGACAAACGAGTCAACTGAAAATAATATACGTCATTTCAGGTTCTGCAGAATACCCTTCGGTGTAATTTCCAGTCCATTCCTACTGACAGCAACCATTCGTTACCATATAACTAAAACAAATGAACCACTTCTAACAAAAATTGCAGACAAGTGTTACGTTGATAACTTGGTCACCTCCCTTGAATCCCTTGACAAAGCTTTACAGTTATATGATGAAACTGAAACAGTATTCAACGAGCTCTCTATGAATATCAGAGACTGGGTATCAAACGATGAAGAATTTTTGAAGATGATCCCTGAAATAAAAAGAGGAAAACCTGAAGACAAAATAAAGATTTTAGGATTAAATTGGAACCTAAAAGAAGACACACTGCAGCTTAGAGTCGAAGACAAAGCACTTGACACTCAAGTCAAAGATAAGTTGACCAAGAAAGATGTCCTTAGAGCCCTTGCTCGTGTCTATGATCCATGTGGATTTGTCTCGCCTCTGGTTCTACCAGCTAAATTGCTATTTCAAGAACTATGTATCTTAAAGTTTAAATGGGATTCTTCTTTACCGGATGAAATTGTGCAAAGGTGGAAATCCATTAAAGAAAAATTAAGATCTGCAAAAGATATTACCATACCGAGACATGTAGGAAATAATATGCAAGAAGGACCAAAGCAGTATGAGCTCCATGTATTTACCAATTCGTCTATGAATGCATATTCAGCTGTTGCTTATTTACGCATCCTGTGTGGAAAAAGGATTCAGACTGCATTCCTAATGTCCAAATCGCGTGTAACACCGGCTGAAGATAAAGACAATTTGAAAATTCCTCGCTTGGAACTACTAGGTTACTTGATTGGAAGCAGACTGCTGAAGTATTTGAAAAATAATCTTAATCTGACCATCAACAAGCAATACCTATGGACTGATAGCCAAGTCGTACTTCATTGGCTTAAAACCAATAACTTATTACCACCCTTTGTGTAGCGACGTGTCGATGAAATAAATCAACTCAAGGATGTCGAGTTTTGTTACGTAAGCACCAACGAAAACCCTGCTGACTTATTATTATTATTAGGTACGCGCCCAGAATTGTGGCAAGAAAAAAAGTCTTTGTGGTTTTCGGGCCCTTCTTTCCTCTTAAAAGAATACAAATCTTGGCCAAGCAGTAGATATTTAAATGTACAGACTCTTTTTTCGGTCGGGGAGGCCCTGGACATCATAGAAGGTCCAGAGATGGTAATGAAAGGATATGAAGTAGACCCACCTGACTATCTAACAGAAGAAGACCAAGAGATGGGTCGCCAAGGTGTACCAGAAATGATTGGTAACACAGAAGCTGAAACCAGTACCACAGAAGTTTTGAGAAAATTACAAAAGAAACATTTCCCTGATGAAATAAATGGTAAAAAGACGCAGCTGATGAGAAACTTAGATCTGTTTCTCGATATAGATGGAATTCTAAGATGTGGTGGTCGTATGAAGAATGCTAATTGGTCATATGATAAGAAGCATCCAATACTTATCCCAAAAATATCTGAATTTACCACTAAAGTCATACAAGAAGCCCATGACAAGAATTACCATGTTGGCCCTTCACACACTCTGAATATCATACGTGAACAATACTGGATTCCGCAAGGAAAACTCCAAGTAACAAAGGTCATAAGAAAGTGTGAAAAATGCCTAAAACAAAGTGGAGGACCGTATAAACTACCTCAAACTCCAGCATTACCTCCGGAACGGGTTAATTACAGCATCTCCACCATTTTATTGTCGCGGCGTTAATAAATAAGGATGTAATACACGACAATAATAATATAGCTTGAGTATCTACAATTATGATTCGGTTTCGGGACTCAGCTTTGTATTCAAAGTATCTTTCTTACAGAAATCTTGTGTGAGAAACTACGGACCCGTTTATTGTTATTCGTCTCGAGTGACCCGTGGCTTCTGCACGGCTACGGTCTTGCCTCGTCGTAACGAGCAAATGACATCACGGAGATCGCCACAACCTATGTGGTTGTAGAGACGAGTAGCAACTACTACATGCAAACTGCCTGTATACAATCTCCTGCTCGAGACATTGTGGGGGAGCCCTAGGCTCCCCGTAAGACCTCCATTGCCAACCCCCTATAGTCTTACCCTTGCCTCACATTAGTTCCGTACGAGTCTCTTACTTGTATTGTATTGAACGTAACTCTTGGACGAGTTATAATTGAATTGTCTCACAACCGGCGGTCGTAGACTTGTGACTGACTCATACACCGTAGGTACTATGATTGTTTGTGGACTTTGATAAAAACCGAAGCTGTGTCCCGCAACCGACCACTATTGAGAATCAAAGGTAGAAAATAGCAAGCACTCACCGGCACCCACGTTCTCCTTTTTTCCATTCCACGTCAAGTCACTCACTCCTCTTTGCCGCCATTGTTACCCACTTTTTTCTTTTATTAACCTATAGACTAAAATATAGGTTATTGTGTTGCCAGTTAGTAAAAAGACATAATTTATAATTCATTCAATTAAATTGGTGCAACTCACCGACTGCTAAGGATTCGCGATGTTCCGCGACAACAGTAGTCTGATCATAGATTTCACAATACCTACCTAGAATATATTCCTGAAAGCAATGATAATTAAACGACAACAATAATTAAAATTAAACATACATTTCAGACATTTTCGTGAGAAGTGATGTACTTTAATTATGACATAATTAAGAAATTTTCTATTTTGTAACCAACATTTTCATGTTCTAAGCGTTTTGTGACAAAGTGAAATTATTAGACATTTTAAAAATTTCATACTTAATTAAGTCTATTCTGTCCATTTTGTTACTAATTTTTGCATATTAGTGTTTTAGAAATAGCAGAAAAGTGGAATGTTATTAATATTTCTTAATTTATGCCAATTAACTCTCAGTTAATTGCATAACTTATGCCGCGTATAAAATACCCTATAACAAAGAAACAATTCTATAAACATTATTTGACGTTTTTCTTAAATGTCCATAAACACACATGCTAAACTTTGCATATCCTAAATAAAAAAAAAAACACTGGTTCTGTTAAGTAATATAGCACAAATATAATTATGGTTTTTATACTGTTATGTATAATTGTACTAGCTTTTGCCCGCGGCTTCGCTCGCACAGGTCTGGAAACGTTGTCTGTGTACTTTCTACCCATTTCATTTGTTACTTAAAATAATTACAACTAATAAAAATCTGCGTGCATATACATATTTTTGGGTAGATCTGGGGGCACGGTAGTGCCCCCGCCAAGACGAACAAAACAGAGGCGAGGCACTACCTACCTTTTCTCGAACCGTTTCGTCTCATTTTCAAACCCTCATAGTTTCGTCCCAGTTAACACCAGAGCGCCCAAATTCACAGGTTAAGATGCAGTTAGGGAACATATAAAATGTACTAAATTTCACTGATCTAGGTTTTATACTTTAGGTTTTATTGGTACCTAAAATACGCCGATTTTGCCACTCACTTATACACTGACGTATCAAAACCTCTGGGGTACTTCCCGATGACCTAGAAAGCTGAAATTCGGTATGTAAGCTAGTATTAGTACACAAACAACAAAATAATTCTTAAACTTGGAACTTTTACCCCCCAACCCCTTAACCTAGGGGATGGAAGTTTGTATGAGACTTCTGCAAATTTTGATACTAGAGGTCTGAAAATCGATATAGGGACTCCTAGTTATAAATAAAACACATAATGTTCTGGGATTTTTAGAAAATCACCCTCCCACCCTTTAAATAAGGGGATGGAAGTTTGTATGGGGTTCCCATAATAGGGGATAAAAGTGTATATTATATATGGGGCTAAACGTAAGTATTTCTTAAATACACAATTATTACTACTTCTGTATCTATACTTTGACTTCGTATTTTAAATCTGGGGGCACGGTAGTGCCCCCACCAAGACGAACAAAAAAGAGGCGGGGCTCTACCTACCTCTTCTCGAACCGTTTCGTCTCATTTTCAAACCCACCTACAGCCCAAAAAAAAAACTAGCGCACCTTACAAAAAGAAATGAGATCCCACCAAAACATTTCATGTGAAATTGGCGGCCAAGACTCACATGCTCATAACGCTTTCGCTGTAAAAAGTTATCAGATCCCAGGAAAAGCCAAGCCCCTAAGCCATGACTTTACTAACCATACACCTTGGTTTCAAAAGTATGGCTTGGCCGTTTCATAGTACCGTAAATAAGTCCAACGGACCATCTGGCGCATTACGGTTTATATTTACGGTAACCTATGAAACAGCCGTGCCATACTTTTGAAACCAAGGTGTATGTTAGTAAAGTCATGGCTTAGGGGCTTGGCTTTTCCTGGGATCTGATAACTTTTTACAGCGAAAGCGTTATGAGCATGTGAGTCTTGGCCGCCAATTTTACATGAAATGTTTTGGTGGGATTTTTATATTTCTAGACCACGTCGTCGTGGTACATAACACATCGCACAATTTTATTTACTTTAAGGCAAACCGAACGAAATCATAGACAAACGTGAAGTTGCTTAAACAATCGAAGCAGAACCTCAAACAGCTTAGTCCATCTCTTCGAGTGACATCATTAAAAGCAAAGAAAAATAATGCATCTGTTATTGTTCGGAATGCAGGAGTATCAATGTTGGCTCAATTTGGGTCCTGATGATAATGAATTTACTTGCTGTTGTACAGAATACGAAATAATAAGGGATCCTGTAAATTTTTGTGAATAACTATTACAAAAATGAGGACTATAACAGCCTATGTTCCCTTCAAAATGTTGTTAATTTTTCTGTCTTCGTCGTACCTAAAGAAAGCTTTGAACAGTTCTACTTTATTGACAGTCGTAGTACCAAACGGAGACTACTTTTTCGGAAGCAATCTAGGTGCGTTGTGATCGCAAGATTCCTAACACTCCCCTTCTCTTAGTCATCGTCATACCTAATGGAGAGTTGGAGACTCTAAAACCTTATATTGCATGCATTTTATATTTAAAAAACCGGCCAAGTGCGAGTCGGACTCGCGCACCGAGGGTTCCGTACAAACACTTTCCATCCCTAAGTGGTTAAGTTAAGTTTGCACCTGGTATGTATAGCGCCCCATATAAATTAGGTGCAAAGTTAGGTATTAAAAATTTTTTTATGATTTTCGTAATTATTCCTTTATCTATGCTATAAGACGTTGCTTCGTACCAAATTTCAAGATTCTGAGTTCACGGGAAGCACCCTGTAGGTTTTGATTCCCTTGCAAGTGTCGAAAATTTGCAAATTAGGTGCAAAGTTAGGTATTAAAAAAAAAAATTATGGTTTTCGTAATTATTCCTTTATCTATGCTATAAGACGTTGCTTCGTACCAAATTTCAAGATTCTGAGTTCACGGGAAGCACCCTGTAGGTTTTGATTCCCTTGCAAGTGTCGAAAATTTGCGGCATAAACGGCTGTATCTTTTGATTGCGTTGGCTTAGAAGTTTGATTTTTTCACAGCTTCAAGGGACAGTAGACCTGAGTAATTGATATAAATTTCAGCTTCATACGTCCACGCGTTCCTGAGAAAAAGGGTCTTGACAGACGGACAGACGGACAACAAAGTGATCCTATAAGGGTTCCGTTTTTTCCTTTTGAGGTACGGAACCCTAAAAACGCTGTGCCGGTACTCAAGTCTTACTTAAAAATACGAAATTTTTCATACAAACCTTGGCCTTTCGTTTAATCGTCAGACTCGCGCACCGATGGTTCCGTACGAACTATGAAATCACTGCATATTGCTAACGAAAAGATAAAATGTACTTAGCGGCAAACTTAATGTTTCCGTTGGAAAACTGTTTTACGTACTTTAAATATAATACTTTTTTTTAATTATAAATGGTTAGTTTTCTGATTTTTCTCTATAAGTACTTGTATTATAACACGGTTTTACTTGCCAAATCTCATAGTTCTAGTTTTCTAGTTACTTAGTTAGCTTAGAATTTTGGTTTTTTCACAGTTTCACCTTTATTATTTTATTTTCTTACTTTGTAATGATTAGGTATAGTTGCCGGCAAACTTTTAGAATAAAAATGGCGAATCTGCGCATGTACGTTTGTACGTAAATCGGCTACTGCGCAGTCAAGGTTACCTATGCTCTAAAAGTTAGCCGGCAGCTGTAACCTATACACGAAATATTACCACTCTTACTCAAAAAATCCCAAGTTTTTATACAAACTGTCAACTCCCAATGTACCCCATTAGGGGTTTAATTTTCAAAAACGATGAAATCAATATTCCTAGTTTTTGATTAATAGTCTACACGTAAGAATATGCACCCCTTACCTACTCACGTTTTTCATACAAACTTCCACTGTCCATGTCCTTAACCGCTTTTGGGGATGAATTTCCAAAAATGCTGATATTAGTTTTATTCTTTTTAGATGGAGAATCTGTACACAAAGTTTTATATCTCTTACTTAAAAATACACAATTTCCATACAAATTTTCAACCCGAATTTGACCCCTTAGGGGATGAGTTTTGAAATATCCCTATTTAGTACTTGCCTATGTCATTAAACTTGACCTATTGTAAAAAAATTAAGGACCTAGGTCTAGTAGTTTCCGCTCTGCGTTGATGAGTGAGTAAGTCAGTCAGTCAGTCAGTATTTTTTCGTTTATAAGTATGTATAGATAGATATTTCTACAATCTAAAAATATTACAAACATTAAAACGATTTTTATGGAATACATACATTCTGACATGACCAAATTCAATTAAAGATCGCGTTGTAATAAAATTCGAGGAAGACGAACATGAAAACAACCTAGATGTATAAAACCGTACAATATAAAAAATAAAAAAAACCGTACAGTATAAAATTGTGTGAATCTTCAATATAATATTTGAGGAAAATCATATGATACTTATTTAATATTCAGTCAATAAAATTTTCTTGGAAGTTCAGCGAACCTATTTTCTCAAGCTCAACCGAAATTCTAAGGAAAAGCCCTGGTAGCAAACAGGCTATATAAGAGCTTATACAGCCATTATAACTCTAATTTAAGCTGTATAAAGGGTATATAATTGGTTATTCAGCCTGTGTGCTACTTGAGAGGAACCTTTGTTTCGTTTTTAACCGACTTTTAAAAAAGGAGAATGTTTCACTGTATGTATTTTTTCTACACACTGATTTTCTCCGCCAATTGACAACATTTCATATATTTAATACTACAACAACACATGTATTCCATATTTTTTTCAATGAATTCTAGAAAAGTACCTGGGGTGGCCGTTCATGCATAAACACGTGACAAAAAGCAGACTTCACTTTTTCATTTAAAATCAAATAAGTGTTCTAAGTCTTTGAATACAAATAAAAGCATTTTATATAATTGTAATTTCCGAGACTTCAGCGGGCGTTGGATCGCTGAAAAAAAGAGAAACCACATAATTTCCAGCAAGCTAATTTAATTTACAAAGCAAGTATTTTTCTTCCATTTGCAAAAAACATCTGTTGGTAGTATGTACTACGTACCTAGTCCTCTCTGAAGCTTTTGAAATGAAATAAAAAATGCGCTTTGACTTTATTAAAATTATGAATGGTGAGCCGGTAACATCTTGAATAATTAAATGCGGGCTTGCAAGTTGGAAACACTTTTAGTGTTTGAATCTAAATTAACATGCATTTGTTATCATTTTTGCACAAAAGAAAAATTTATCGTACAAAAGGCTGACTTACTGCCATGAGGCATTCTCTACCAGTCAACCTTCGGCCGAAATAGATATCATTACTAGTACTTATATATGGCTATTAGTACTTATATGTATGTATTAATTTAGTAAACGACTTTCTCACCTTAAGAGCCCACTTGAACGGCGGACTTGTGCCACGCGCATTACACCTTCTCTTTGGTGAGCTAAATAGAAATATTAATAAAAATATTCAAATAATTATGTTAAATTAGCTTTTAACTCAAAACTGTGTAAATAATCCATACTTATATTATAACTTCACGGTTAAACCGCTGAACTGACTTAGATGAAATTTGGTATGGAGATAGTTTGAGACCCAGGAAAGGACATAGGATACTTATCATCCCAAATAAATTTAGTGTTCCCGTGGGATGAGCGGGTAACACCGCGGGGCACAGCTAGTCTAGGATATATAAAAAAAATGCAGTTCTAAATTGTAAATACGTAACATACTTATTAAACATTCAATATCATAGTATACTACTAATTAAATTTGAACTTTCAAACACTAATGATCAGTTATTATTCAAGTTAAATTCAAACAGGTGAATTTGCGACAAGGTGCTACTTAATATTTTCTACGTTATTATAGTACGCATCTAGCACATTCCTAAGTACAAAGCTTCTACATTAATGAAAGTAATTCGCGAAAACTCTCTTTTCAGAGCACATTGACTTCACCAACAATATAAGAGGCAACGTTGATAAAGTGGGTGCTAAGACACTTACTGGAACACAGGTGGACGCGCCACCCCGCTGTCTTAATATTTAATGTATTGCCGTAACGCTCCCCACATTTGGCCGTCATACAATGCCCTACTTACATTATCTGGGGATCATCAGAACAAAGGGGATTCTGTGGCAGATGTCCACAGATTGACGTAGTTCAATGTCCGAATATACAATACGAGAATTCTATCAAATATGCAATAAATTTTCCTCGGAGAGAGCTGAAAATTAAATTCTGATATTACTTAACCGCAATTTCATAGTAATTTGTTTCATTTCAATGTAGTTAGATACGTTTTTAGGTTATAATAATAATTATTATGCTCAATTTTTTGTTATAATTATGTATGATTTTATGAGTAAATTGCATGTAATTCCTGACAGATAAGATAAAATGCCTTTTTAGCAGTCGCTTTGTATGCGTTAGATAGTATCAATTTCATGTTGGTGTTAAATTAACTCTGGGTGAATGATCTGAACACACATATTCATCATTATCATAGATTTTCTTTTCTGTAGATTACGAAGTACTCAGTACTACCAGTTACTCCCGCGGAGCGGAAGACTGTATGAGGCGGCGGCGCGGGCGGGGTCGTCATATCATATCGATTTCCTGCCTCCATGCCCCACCGCCGTCGCTGCATAGTAATTATATTTACCTATATTATCTCAACTATTAAAACAGGTTGCTGCTAGTTTTTCAAGAAAATTATCTAAAAGGGGCGGGGTTGCCATATTAGTTCAAAAAAAATTAAATTTTAAAACCGTGAAAGAAATTGACCCGCTTTCACGACCATATCGTCACTTGTAATATGAATTAAGGTAACCGCCAAATGACGATTTTTCAGGAGAAGCCAAAAACGAAATTGCAAATTAAAAAAGTGCAGTAACATTTTATTTCCTAATCCAATTAAAATGATGTATAGTAGTTATAGCTTAATTTTGTAAGATCTTTCAGTTGATAATGGTATCAAAAAGGCTGCTATTATAGTTTAGATTTAGAAAATAGCGTGGCACTTACGTTAATTTTTTTCCAAAAATGTGGAGTTACGTTAACATTGATTTCAAAAAATGAAGAACTATTTAAAGTAAGTCACAAAAAGGTAAAAAAATATAACGTAAGGGACACACATTTTCAAAACGTGGACTTACATTAGCGGATTTCAGCTATGGGATTTTTAAACTTATCCAATTGTAATAAGGTTTAACATAGCGTTATTTATTGTTTTTCAGTTAATTAGTGGCAGGATAGTAAGTCGTGATAAAAACTGGTATATAAGCGGGAAACAGTTTATTTTTTGTTTATAAAAACCAAAATTGGTAAAAGCACATTTAGATTTTAAAAAGTATTAAAAAACACTTAATTTTCTTTCCAATCTGATACTTTTCCTTACCGTTCTTCTTCACTTTGCATTTCTTTCTCCCTTTCCTACAATATGTATGTATACCTTTTTTATCTACGACTTTTACTGTACATTCTGCTTTCCCTTTGTCCTTTCTTTTTTATCTCTTTCTATATAGTTTTCTGCGTATTTATTACCTTCTTTCTGTTCCATTCATCAACTCCCTCCTTTTGATTTTAGTGACTTAAGTTTAAACTTCAGCTTTACGTTGTATAATTTCGTTTAAATAATCAATTTTGTCTTTAGTCCTACTTTCAGTGTAAGGCTTGTTCCTGTCTGAAACCAGCCGAATGATCTTTATTTGATTTTATTAGTAATTTGACCATTTCCTAGCAAACCGGTGACTAAATGTTTCGTCACATAATTAGTAACTCACTCTCACATCACTTTTATGAACTTGAACCTCAAAGGGTAAATTTACGACTGAAATGCTTCGAATACCTTCACTATATGGGCTGTTTTTGGAGCTCATCAGCTAAAGGACATCTTTCTTATAGAGCTGAAACGGATTTAGAGATTTTCTTATATCTTGTAAGCTGCTGTTTTCTCGCGAACTACCTACTTATTTGAAGTATCATTGGTGTCCCGTTATTAGTAGAAAGTATGGCCCAGCTCAACGCCTTTCTCTGGCTGAAAAAAATAATGGTCAAGGGGCAAGCAAATGGTTAACGTACTTTATTGAATCATCGCATCAATACAATGACATTATGTTGGATACATAAGCTACTGAAAAAAATGATTGGGAGTATCTCAATGTCACTAACCTCCACCATATCACTATTACTACCATCATTCATTCCTGTCTCTTGTTTTCTAAAAATAATACACAAGTATACAAATTTTATTATGCCTACATGTTGCTACATGGTAGTAGCAGTGACTGATTTTCAGAAAAAGTTTTTACAGTCCGTTTAACCAGACATTTAAGAGATTCCCTAAAAACGAAATGCATTAAGCCAGATTGTTTCAATTAAAAGTACCTAATTCGAGAATTAGATATGATATAAATAGGCATAAAAGCTAATTAATAAATAACTTAAAAAGTTTGAAACATCAATTTCTATTTGATACTGGTAATCCCGACGACCTTCATTCCGCCTCAGAAATACGACTCCCTTTTGAGGTGATAACAATTTCTATAGTACTTACTTAGTACTTATCTTTTTCAAATTTCCGCTTATTTTTAAAAGTTTTTTTTTTGTGTAATATTATTATTTATTTCTTTTTCATGTCGTAGAGGGCAAACGAGCAAACAGATCGCCTGATGTAAAGCGATGAATGTACTTAGCTCGTAATTTTTAACTTACTTTTTGATGTATAACAACGCAATGGTACAATACTGTCCTTATCACAAATTGTTGGAACTAGGGATCGTTACCGGTATTCATAAAAATTACAAAAAACTATTACAGATTTTATTTCAAATGCCATTAAAGTACTTATTGGTACAGAAGTTTGAAATTAGCTCAGTAAAATAAAGAAATGTGTAATAATAAGCGAAATACCGAAATTGAATACCGGTATTTGTATGGAGTCGCATACCGGCATCCGATCGCTGGTTGGTACAAACTAAAGTGGCTATCATATCCATTACAACACCAAATCGTAAACAGACGCACGCGGTAGTATTTGTAATTGCTTCCTACAGGCAAATGTATGGTCGTCTTACCGATATCTACTCATTAATACTGCAAAGGAAAGAGATGGTAGCATAGTTCCTGGTAACCAAAGTAACGTAAGCACCAGGCCCGTCTAAATTAAGTACATAATTTTAATGTAACCGTCATCACTCGAGGCTTGGGGCGACAAATAATAATGTAAGAGGCATTAATTGCTTTAAAAAGTACGAAAAGTTTAATGTTACCGACTAAATTATATATTCAGCCAGCTTGCAGTAAGAACAATTTGTAAGACTATAGTTGACTTTAAATGGTTGCTTTCTTAAAATCTCGTTTAATTTTTTTACCTATCTAATCTGAGCATGTAAATCATTTATGTACCCTATTATTTACATGATTTGATTCAGAAACTAAAAGTATAACCCATTTAATGTAAGGACCATTTTATAATTTTTATCTAGCTTTGAAGCTAACGTAACAGTCAATTGGTAATAAAGTGCTATAAATTGAGTAATGTAAGAGTCATTTATTTACCAATGAGTCTTACATTAATGACTTTTGTTCGTCTTTGGCCAATACTTGTGGTTACGTAAATGTGATATTAAGTATTTTACAAACAATGTGCCATACACCAAAATAAATACAGAAAACTAAAAATAATGGTCAATTTTTGTTTAATGTAACCAACATTTTTTTCAAGATATCGTAATTTTAATAACACAAATGGATAGATCGTCAAATTTACAGACGAACTGTATACTTAACTCAATTTCGTCATTTTGGCGGTTACGTTAATTCATATTACAGGTGACGATATATTTTTGAGTGTTGTGCAGTAAATATTACCCAATATAATATTGTAGTTATGTGTGTATATACAAACAAAACACCGACGTCACCTTCATCTATCTTCTTTCGTAAACTTCAGGAAATGCTTGGAATTGTTTGCCAAAATAAAAGAAGGAGGTATATATTATGTGGTGATTTCAACATTAATGTAATGAAAAACTCATCGATAACAAAACATTTTGTGCAGATCTTAAAGAACTATGGCTTGGAATTAACCGTCAACGGCCCTACAAGGATCACTGCTCAGTCGAAAACTTGTATCGATAATATAGCCAGTACCGTACACGGAACCGCAAAAATACACGATCTTGGACTATCTGATCATTGTGCATAATCTTTACAAGTACCCGTAAAAAAAAGGCTCCCCCCACCTATAAAATGGTGGTATGAGTTAAAAAGAGATTTTCATGCCGATAATCAATTAAAATTTATTAATTCATTATCCTGTTTAAGTTTTAATGATGTGTATAACGAAAACAATGCCACACATGCATTTAATCACTTTTATGATCTTTACATCCTCTTTTATGACCTATGCTTTCCAAAGATTAAAGTAAAGATAACGAATCAAACAGATCGCTCAAAACATCTAAGTAAGACATTAAAAAACTGTTGCCGTAAAAAAAGGCAACTATATCTATTAAGTAGGAGATCTAACCATTGTAAACTACGGTACAAAAAATATTCCACGGTGTTGAAAAAATGTATACTCTCTCATCAAAGATCTGTAAACTTAAAATATATAAATAAAAACAAAAATAAATGTAAAGCCGTTTGGAATATTATTAAAAAGTTTACCACATCTGACTGTAACAATAGATCTGTAGAAAAATTGTATATAGACAGTGAAAATATTGATGATCCCGAAAAGATAGCCAATTGTTTTAACAGTTATTTCATTAAGTCAGTCACCGATAATGTAACGTCTGACACCTGTGATGACATTAAGATTACAAACAACGACTCGACTATTTTCCTTAATCCAATTAGTGTAAGTGAGCTAATCAATACAATTAAACAACTTAAAAACTCTAAAGCTGTTGGTCATGACGACTTACGGACAGACATAATAAAAAAGAGCATGTTGTTGATCGCACACCCACTAGCTCACATAATTAACTTGTCATTAGCTCAGGGCAGTTTTCCTGATATACTTAAAAAGTCCATTGTAAAACCTTTATTTAAAAAGGGAGATAAATCAGAAATGGGAAATTATAGACCCATAACTTTGATACCTATCATTTCAAAAGTATACGAAAAAGTAATGTACAATAGGCTAATAAAGTTTTTAGAAAATAAGAAAGTATTAAATGAAGAACAACATGGCTTTCGGAAATCTAGATGTACATCCCTGGCAGCATTTAAATTAATGAAGAGCATACTAAATGCAGTAGAAAATCGGATACCTGTGTCGGTTTTATTCATGGATATGAGTAAAGCGTTCGATTTTGTTAACCATAGGCGATTGGTGTCAAAATTATATAAATATGGTATAAGAGGACCCGCCCTTGAATGGATAAAGTCATATCTTGACAATCGATCGCAATGTGTGGAGACTATAAAATACTGTGCAAAATCTAGGATTCTTATGTCATATAGATCTTCATATATGGTTAACAAATACGGAGTACCTCAGGGTAGCATTTTGGGACCGTTGCTGTTCTTATTGTATATAAACGACCTGCCTAACTATCTGTCTCATGAATGTATTTTATTCGCGGACGACACATCAATTATTGTAAAATGTAAAGATTTAGATACATATAATTCTGATATTGAACGGACATTATCTCAAACTATAGAATGGCTTAAGGTCAACAATTTAAAAGTAAATTTAAGTAAAACTAATTATATACGATTCCATACTAGCCGAGGCCACTCACAAAAATTAAATATACATTTTGAAAACGATCCTATTGAAGAAGTGCAACATACGAGGTTTTTAGGAATAATCATAGACTCTCATTGCAACTGGCAAAAACAGGTAGATAGTGTGTGTTCTAAAATAAATAGTTTTGTATACGCATTGAGAAGAATAAAACAAACTGTCTCCTTGCAAGCCGCTTTGACTGCGTATAATGGTTATGTTGACTCGACTCTTCGATATGGATTAGTTTTATGGGGAAATTGTACAGATAGAGACAATATTTTTATTGTACAAAAACGTTGCACCAGAGCAATATTTGGCATTAAGAGGCGAGATTCCTGTCGTCCGCACTTTATAGACAACTCTATACTCACCGTGCCATGCTTGTATATTCTGGAGGTGTCTGTATTTGTACACAAATATAAAAAACAATTTATAGAATTGCAGCAGGTACGCACACGTAATGTTCGATCGCAATATAAGCATAAACTATATACGCCTGCTTCAAAATTAGCATTAACCTCCAGAAACGCATACAGCATGTGCATTATAATTTATAATAAATTGCCTGACAAATTTAAATGTCAAGATATACGAGTACATCTGTTCAAAAAAAATGTTAAGACATGGCTGGTACATAAATGTTACTATAGTGTTAATGATTATTTGGATGACGTTATTTGACCTATTATGTATTTAATTAAAATTATGATATTATTTTGCATTGCACATTTTTGTACTGACATTTAAATTAATTAATTTCGTTGTTTCTATATCGTCGGCCGTAGGTTCAATTGGGGTAAGGGACAAAATACGCAAAATGAGTTGAATATACAGTCTTGTTCAGAATTTTCCGCTCTATCGAATGGTGTATATAAAAAAAATCTAGCTTGAAAAAAGTGTTCCTTACCCTACTGATTTTTATGGGTTCAAAATCAAATCTGACCCACAAAAACCATGTATCTGTTTTTTATTTTAATAAAGCAACATCAAATAGGGTAACTACTGCCACCAATCCACTTTGAATAAGGTAAAGGTCTTTCCAATTAAGGAATTACCTTTACATGACTTATTTTTGAAGACAATCTTATGAAACTGGCTTTTACACTAATGCTTTTTTTGGCTCATGAATAAAATAACACCCATACCTTAAAATAATTGCACGAGCTTTGAAAAAAATGCTCCTTACCCCAATTTGCCATCTTATATTTTTAACAGTGTGAACCTTACACCAATTTGGTTAAGATGATATTTAGGTTTGATCCGATTTATATTTAGATTCCGTGTCCGTTACGCTAATTTTCGCGTGAGAATCAATGAATACTTATCCCTGTTACCTTTATATACAAACACATCTAATTTCATATTATTTGAATTTATTGACAATAAAGAAAGTGTTATGTTGCAATAAAAACACCTTCATCAGTTTTATAACCTGTATCTGTGTAAACTGGATGTTAATTTTTGGCTTTACTAAATCATTTAAACTACTAGCGTAGTTTGACTTTAACATGCAAACTTTCACGATAAATGAAGGTATTCATATAAATTTGGTAATTAATCCACTAGAAATGTAAGTATCTATTTATGTTACTCGTATTAGGTATAATTAGTCAGTTCGCTTTTTGTCGACAGCTCGTGATTGTTATTCTACCCGTGAAGTGTTTTGTTAAGCAGATAGTTTTAAAAAATGGGCTAAGATTGTCAAAAAAAACAATAACCAATGGAATACTGGAGATATTAACACAATCTTTATCAAAAGATTTTAATTAACTTTACACATTGTATGTTTAAAAATATCTCGAGGAAGATTAGATTGACTTTCCGAGGACTAGCTGAGTTGAAATTAGGTATATGAGGCCGGATGTCAGTCGACATGGGTAAAACTTTATAGATAACGATACGGTAATCCTACTGAGTTTGGGCTTCTTAAAATCGCCTCGGTACTTGATGAATTGCAAAGGAAAATGTTCACTGTCAATTAAAAGGCATTCCTAAGTATGACACAGTTTAAAAGTCATTATCTGAAATTCCGCTACCGATAAGTGTTGAGAAATCAAAGGATCTAACTAGAGCTCTTGCTATTCATTGACTGACATTGATGTTGATATTGATTATATTTTAGGGCTATAAACAAGAACTTTTCATTTCATTGATGTTTTTCAAGTACATTACTCTTATGTTCATTTTATTATACAGCCCCATTTGACTCCTTAGGTAACAAGTTTCAAGTTTGAATAGTAGTATAATTTTTTTTAAATACCATAATAAATTAATAGAATAAGTCGTCGTTTTCGGTTATGCATGTCGTTCACACAGGTACAAGTCGTATTCTTTCGTTTATGCACGTCGTTCGTAAGGATACAATTGGTGCAAATAAATTGAGTTACGTCTTTGAATACTCGCGAACAAAAGCTATAACTACAAAAAAACGGTCAACTCATTATTTCTTTATTTATTAAATGAAAGCCTAACACTATAGTTTGTATACATATTCCTAAAAGTTCAAGTTCTAAATATCTACTATTGAAAAATAGTATTTTGTCTCTTCTGAAAAGTGCCGTTTTTGAGTTATCCCTTATTAACTGGAGGCACTGAATTGTGAGCAACTACTATGTTATCTAACAGGACTCCTAAAAAAGTACAAATGTAAAATTATTTTTTCTGAATTGTATTTAATTCTGTAACTTTTATCGTTCAACACAAGCCCTAAACTTTTCATAATTTCGCTGTATAAAGTACATTGGTTGTTTATTTCAGTATTCGATCATAAAGGCTGAGAAATAATTAATGTGATTATAATAAAAAAAAATAGTCATAAATTATAATGTGGGTTATTCCACTCGATAGAATCGTTACGTGTATAAATATTGCATGTAACGGACAAACAAAAAATGATCACACGGTTTCAATACATTTATATACCTCTTACATAATTTTTTTAAAGGTTTCCAATGTTAAGATACGCCTTACGTCAAAGGTATGTACTTATTTATTTTTACAACGAACCCTTTACGCTATTTTTTCTCTCACACATAATCTCAACTAGTCCCTTACGCCATTTCTTCATCATTAAAGTGAATACAATGAATAGGTAAATTTAAGGTAAGGG
This sequence comes from Apotomis capreana, assembly GCA_947623375.1. Classification (NCBI taxonomy): domain Eukaryota; kingdom Metazoa; phylum Arthropoda; class Insecta; order Lepidoptera; family Tortricidae; genus Apotomis; species Apotomis capreana. The sequence goes on along the minus strand of OX392502.1, from coordinate 21,340,682 downwards.
ACGAGACTACAGAATACTCTGTCTGTAAGGGACATCAACAGCGAAATAAGTTGGTGTAAGGGACATGTCATTTTCTATGATATCTAAATGATTAAAACGAGCACTATATAGATAGACAGAACACTAAAATACAAGATTATGTACGAAAGCAGGCCCCAAAAAGGTTCACTACAAAAAAAGTTATGAACGATTTAGTTAAAAAAAAAACTTTGTCAGCCTCTCCTGAAAAATCGTATTTTGTCCCTTACCCCAATTGAACCTACGGTCGACGAATTATTATTCTAAAATGTATGTACGCCTGAAAAGGCAGGGTTTCGTGATACGATGTATTAAGCAACGATGACTGCAAATGTTACCCGATTTCCCACATGCATTAAATAAATCATTTCATTTCATTTCATTTCATTTCAACAGAATGACAATCTGAATTTAAATGATTATAATATTATATTGTTAAATTATTATACTTAAAAATAATATAATATTACACTGGAACGTAAGTAAATCCATACATTTCTCCTCTTTTTACTTAGAGTGACAAAATGTACCGGACGCCAACTCCATCACTTACTTAATAATAACCGACTTTTTACCAGAAATAGTCAACACAAGAGGCTCGTTGTAACTCGAACTTCAGCTGGAATGCAAAAATATAAGAAAAACAATGAAAATTCAATTACGTAGCCCTCGTCTTACACGAAACTTTTCGCCGAAATGTGTTCCGTGTCGAAAATGTTGTACTATCGAATCATTAAATGGGCTTCGCGAACTCATTTCAAGATTAGGTTCGAGTCCTCTTCATTCACAAGTTCCTTAAGTCGCTAGAACATGACACGACAAACAGCAAAGTTAGACAAACAAAAAACGTCAATGATTTATAGACGTTCCGCTTTAGGGTGAGAAGTACCTTGTCATGAACTGGAGTTACATGTGTGTAATAGTAGTTTATGTGACTGCACATAATGAAGGGTATTAAACACGAGTGTGGGTTTATAAACGAGCCGAAGGGAAGATTCATAATAAAATCACACGAGTGTTTTAATGCCTAATCGTAATCATGTACAGTTACATACACTACTTTATCTAGCCACATATCATAAGCCTCCATGATGCATTCAAAAGCCGCATGTTATGAGAAATTTTACCCGGTAATGGCGGTAATGAAGTAATCTAATCTGGCAGCTGCCATATTTTTTTTTTAATTCAGAGACAAACTAGAGTCGGCCCCAACTGTCGTTCGATATCTTACTTACGTGCGACATTTGTCAAATTTGATTGCAAATTGACAATTCATTTCGAACTAAACGTCATATCTACTGATATTGGAATAGAGGTTTTGTCAAATTTCTTTGTTTTTCAGAGATGTTCGAAATTTAAATAATTAATAGTATCGAAATCGATGTTATTATTTAGCAATAATAATTTTTACAGGTAAGAAATTTGTTCTAACAAAACTGTCTATTTTTATGGTGGTCATAATGTGCGGTTCTTGAACGCATCATGGAGGGTTTACGATATTTGGATAGATAAAATAGATTAAAGTAGAATGACAAGTTGACGTTATGGATGTAAGTATGTGTTTAACCTTGGTATCATCTGATAGAACGATTAAGAACATCTCAGGCGCTAATTTGCCATAGCGATATCTCAGTTAAAAGTACATCGCCATTAATTGTCATTAAAACGCGATGTTTGCGTTTGAGTTGCGTAAAGTGACATTATTTCACGTTACTACCCGGACAAATTAAGTTTGTGCCTGAAATCGGCAGGAATCGTATACAACGTGGGCCCTGTAACATAAGCAAAAAATTAAAACATAGATTTTACTCGTTAAACTGAACAACATTTGTTCAGCAACTTTAAAAAAAAGTCAGTTTTCAAAATTTTATTATTTCAAACAAATTAAATAGTATTTTCAATGTATGTCGTCCAACGTTGACATTCCCTGAGCATTGATATAGCTGTCACTCTACTAATGTCGGACATTTCGCAATACATTGCTTCTTTGTCTAAACTTTATCTTACAAAATGTCATTTAATACACGTTATTTTCAGAAGTTGCTTAACAAATGTTGTTTAGTTTCAAGGGACGAATCTATGTTTTAATTTTTTGCTCCTGTTACAGGGCCCACCCTTTATAAATGAGGCAAAAAATTAAAGGAACCGGGTTGGTTAAGTGGCGAAATAGGTACTAGGTATTACCACTTCGGAGATCTCGCCAAGGTATCAGAGGGCTATATATGGAGCGATTAGGGCCCAGGGGCGCAAATCAAAGTTATTATATAAAGACCCTTTTAACAATAGGTTTACTTTAAATCAAAGTTATTATATAATGTCCCTTTTAACAATAGGTTTACTTTAAATCAAAGTTATTATATAATTACCCTTTTAACAATAGGTTTACTTTAAATCAAAGTTATTATATAATGACCCTTTTAACAATAGGTTTACTTTAAATCAAAGTTATTATATAATGTCCCTTTTAAAAATTAGGTATACTTTATTTTATTTTTTTCTTTAACCTTTAAATGTCAACTTTTCACTGAGACATAATTAAAATCCGATATGTCATTCCTCATAATCGCCACACCAGTGCGATATGTCCGAAATATGGATGAAATTGTTATTCATATGTCAATTTCATTTAAAATTACCTAATACTTTGATAGCAAGCCATATGAAATATAATATGATATCTCAATAGCTTGGCACCTCATGTTAAAGAAACTCTTAACTGTTAAAATTAAAAACATTCTTAACAATAAAGCAACATATTCATAGTTTGTAAACATGAGAATTGAGACAAAACGGAGCCGTATTTTATCGCGTAACTTATAACTAGATAAATAGATAGCGGCCCTTTCTGCGGGATTGGTTCAGTCAGGTCAATTGAGTTTACGGCCAATAAAATCTTTCCCTACATATGTACTGTTCAAACCGATGCGGAATATTTGGACCGTGTTTGTTATCGCGTCTGTTAAGGGGACCTAAGACATGTATATTTCAACTGTCTGGGTCAAACTTAGAATTAGGGTAATGCTGTTTATTAGAAGAGCAGTAGCACAAACGCCATGCGATAGGCAAATTATAAAGCGACCATCACTTTGACAAGTGCCTATATATATATACGGGTGCGAGTGTTACGAATGCTCTATCCACGCTCTATCATTTATCGCATGGTAAAAGCAACCATAATAAGCCTGATGAATGATACTTAAAAACATGTTGGTGATTAAAATATATCAATCGTTACTTTATACGCAAAGATATGAGGGTAATAACTGGATATAAAATGTTGCACGCATTATAAATTGAACCAGCGTTTTCTCAATACAATTAAGTGCCTTGGTTGAAAAAAACATTATTATTAGCTTTGTTTGCATACCTTCTCTATTGATACTTTGTATTCGTTAGTGGAAAAGTGATTGTCTATATTCAATAACATCTTTATTATTTCTCTTGTTTGAAAGTATACATTATATATTACTTATATACCTCCTTGGTAGAAAGCGCATTTATAAATCACTAGGTTGAAAGTTATTATTTGAACTAGTATGTTATTTTGAACGAGTCCCGAGGAGTCTTGGCCCGAGCCGGAAGGCGAGGGCCAAGACTCGAGACGAGTTAAAATGACACTTCCACACGTGTACCAAACAACGTTTTTCAATACATTAGACCATTTCATGTTAAAAACAAATAAAATCAGATCGGAGGTGTGTATCTTTGTCTTAGATACAACAATAACTGACCATGCCACTACATTACTAAAACTAGGTAGTACTAAAATATCTAAATCTCTGCAAAAAACTAAAACTAAAATTGACTTCGATAAGGCATTATGTGACCTGTCAAATGATAATATATCCGATCTTTTCTCTATTTTAGATCCCAATCTGCTAACCGATCTCCTAATAAGTAAAATAAGGAAATGCATAATAGATAACACTATACAGGTTTTAATTCCTAGAAATGAACGTATTATTAAACCATGGATAACCATAGGTATACTACGCTGTATAAGAAATAGAAATGATATGCAGAGAAAGCTACGATCGGATCCTGACAATTGCATACTACGTATAACTTATAGAAGGTATAGAAACCATTGTAATGGTCTAATAAAAAAGCTTAAACGCAAATATGATAAGGAACAGCTAGAAAAGGCAGGAAAGAACTCTAAAAAACTATGGAATACTATTAACAAAATAACATATCGTAAAGAAAACAATAGTGACAGCAAGGAATTATTAGATGTTAAAAGCTCACCCCTAGAGTCTGTGGATGCGGTGAATAAGTACTTCTGCAATGTTGGTAAATCCTTAGCGGAAACTATCTTAGCTAGTGACGCTCCTCCTCGCTCACAGCCTAACAACTCCTCGATCTCTTGGTTGTCTTCTTTTGCGTTGTTTGAGGTAGAACAAAACGAAGTGCTTACGATCCTGGCAAATTTAAAATCTAGCAGCGCCGCAGGCTGGGACAAAATTCCGACAACATTTCTAAAACTCGCCAGTGAAATAATAGTCCCAATAGTAACGTATCTAGCTAACCTTTGTTTTCAAACTGGAATCTTTCCAAATGCTCTAAAATTAGCTGTAATCACCCCGGTGTACAAGGGAGGGAACAGAGACAACATGTCGGACTACAGACCCATATCTGTATTGCCAGTTATTGCTAAAATCCTAGAAAAACTAATAAATACAAGATTGATTAATTATTTAAACAAGTTTAATATCTTATCTGAAGGTCAATATGGGTTTCGGCAGGGTCGCTCCACTGAAGATGCTGTCGAAGCCCTCTCTTCTCTAATTGTAAACAAAATAGACTCAAAAAAAAAATGCCTAACCATATTTTTAGATCTAAAAAAAGCATTCGACACTGTCTCTGTTCCAACCCTTGTACAGTCGATGGAGCGTATAGGCATCAGAGGACTCCCCCTTAAACTGCTCAAAAACTACCTTAGTGATAGGAAACAAAAGGTTAAAATATGTGAATACATAAGTGATGAGTGTGACATTACTTATGGAGTCCCGCAGGGGAGTGTTCTTGGACCCACCTTATTCCTCATATACAGGGTGTCCCAAGAAGTAGTGATATACTGAAGCTGGGAGGTAGAGGACCTAGAGGGCTATCTAAATCACTCCCATGTATGTTCCGCGATTTTTCGTATTTTCGGAGTTATGACTTTTTTTTTAATTTTTCACCTGTCGCCGAGTACGATGCGATTTTTATTTATGGTGACGTGAATTAATGCGTTAGATGCTTGATTTTTTTTGTGTGCTAAGCTGATAGATAGGCCAACACAGTATGGTAACATTTACTATCGTTAAATCTTTGAATGGAATTTAAAAAAATATTAAATGCCAAGAAAGATAAAATTACCCAGTATGTTCACAACTTCAAGGGCCTTTAAAAAAAGAAAACCACATAAAAAAAGATTACCGTTTGGCTTTTAAAACTTGCTCTATCTATCAGGTAGTTATTCTGAAAATTTCATTTCATTATTCATAAGGCTTCAATCAAAAAAAATTAATCTAAATGTGGTAAGTGCAAAATTTTAGTTTACTTGATGATTAATGCAAACAAAGTAAAACCAATTACAAGGCGTTTCATTACAAGAAATTTTCAAAATGGCCCCCCTGTTGCTCAATGCAAGTGCGACATCGCCGGAAAAAGTTGTTAAAACCTATTCACAAAACTTCATGAGAATCGGTTAAGAAATACGATCTCCGGGCGAGAACACCCCAAAAAACATCCAATCGTCCGCACATACGAAATAATTTTGGGCCAAGCTGAAACTGAAACGCTTTGCTTCATCGGTCAATTATGCCAGTGACATGTTTCATTGTATTCAAATTAGATCTAGAAAGAATGACCCGCTGACATTTTATACAACATTTTAATCACGTTTGTAAAAGGTTCGGTTTCGGTTTCGGCCGAAACTGTAATCAGAACCGAACCTTCGGTTTCGGTTTCGGCAGAAAAACCTGTTTCGGTCGGTACTACAAAGACCTCGTCTACTCGAGAGAATGCCGTAATTTGGACGAGTTAACCCGGAAATTGAGAGTAGCAGAAGAAACCATTAAAAATAATAGAAGTGCAAAAAAACAAGCCGGTTTCCGAAAAGGCTTTAGCACTCTAGACCACATACACACGCTCCGACAGGTTATACAGAAGACCGAGGACTATAACCTGCCCCTTTGCTTAGAATTTGTGGACTACGAGAAAGCCTTCGACTCGATTGAAACCTGGGCTGTACTACAGTCTCTCCAACGGTGCCAAGTTGACTACCGGTATATCGAAGTGTTGAAGTGTTTATACGAGAACGCCACTATGTCAGTCCGACTCCAGGACCAGAACTCGAAACCCATACCACTGCAGCAGGGAGTCAGGCAAGGAGATGTGATCTCTCCTAAACTGTTTACCGCTGCACTGGAAGATGTTTTCAAGACTCTGCAGTGGGTAGGGCAAGGAATCAACATCAACGGCGAGTACATCACTCACCTTCGATTCGCCGATGACATAGTAGTCATGGCTGAGACCGTGGAGGACCTAAGTACGATGCTCGAAGATCTAGGTAGAGCCTCTGAGCGAGTTGGTCTAAGGATGAACATGGAGAAAACAACAATTATGTTTAATGCCCGTGTTCAACCACGACCGGTAAAAATTGGAGACTCTACGCTCGAAGTTGTGGACAACTATGTATACCTTGGACAAACTGTCCAGTTAGGTAGGTCCAACTTCGAGAAAGAGGTCAATCGTCGAATCCGACTTGGCTGGGCAGCGTTTGGGAGGCTCCGTACTATCTTTTCGTCCAATATCCCGCAGTGTCTCAAGACAAAAGTCTTTGAACAATGTGTGTTGCCACTGATGACATACGGAACTGAAACGTGGTCGCTCACGATGAGCCTTATAAGAAGGCTCAAAGTCACTCAGAGAGCAATGGAGAGGGCTATGCTCGGAGTTTCTTTGCGAGATCGAATCAGAAATGAAGAGATCCGTAGAAGAACCAGAGTAACCGACATAGCCCGAAGGATAGCAAAACTTAAGTGGCAATGGGCAGGGCACATCGCTCGTAAAACCGACGGCCGCTGGGGCCATCGATTTCTTGAGTGGCGACCACGCACCAGACGACGCAGCGTGGGTAGGCCCCCCACAAGGTGGACTGATAACCTGGTAAAGGTTGCTGGAGTCCGCTGGATGCGGGAGGCGCAGGACCAGCCATGGTGGCGTTCTCTGGGGAGGCCTATGTCCAGCAGTGGACGTCTTTTGGCTGATGATGATGATGATGATGAGACAACTTTTTCCGGCGATGTCGCACTTGCATTGAGCAACAGGGGGGCCATTTTGAAAATTTCTTGTAATTAAACGCCTTGTAATTGGTTTTACTTTGTTTGCATTAATCATCAAGTAAATTAAAATTTTGCACTTAGGTACCACATTTAGATTAAATTTTTTTGATTGAAGCCTTATGAATAATGAAATAAAATTTTCAGGGTAACTACCTGATAGATAGAGCAAGTTTTTAAAAGCCATCGATAATCTTTTTTTATGTTGTTTTATTTTTTTAAAGGCCCTTGAAGTTGTGAACATACTGGGTAATTTTATCTTTCTTGGCATTTAATATTTTTTTTAATTCCATTCAACGATTTAACGATAGTAAATGTTACCATACTGAATCGGCCTATCTATCAGCTTAGCACACAAAAAAAATCAAGCATCTAACGTCACCATAAATAAAAATCGCATCGTACTCGGCGACAGGTGAAAAATTAAAAAAAAAGTCATAACTCCGAAAATACGAAAAATCACGGAACATACATGGGGGTGATTTAGATAGCCCTCTAGGTCCTCTACCTCCCAGCTTCAGTATATCACTACTTCTTGGGACACCCTGTATATTAATAGCCTTTGTAACATGCAATTGGTAGGGGGTAGCATTTTCACGTATGCAGATGATACTGCCGTTGTTTTCTCTGGTGACACCTGGGAGGAGGTTCGTAGTCACGCTGAGGCGGCACTAGTAGAGATAGCTCATTGGTTAAATTCTAATCTGTTAACATTAAATATCAGTAAGACTAACTATATCTGTTTCACAAATAACATAACTACTCAACCAGACGAAAATTTTAATATTAGGATCCACACGTGTCAAGACCCCTCGCAGCATGACTGCTCTTGTGAAACCATAGAAAAGGTCAATTGTACGAAATATCTAGGGGTGATGTTGGATCAGCGACTTACCTGGCATTAGACATGTGCGCCGCGCCGGCGCGGCGCCGCCGCCGCCGTTTTTGACACGCCGCCGCCGCCGATGAATGATCGGCGTGAAATCGGCGTGACCTTCAGTAATTTGTATTTATGCGGATTTAAATAATGTAACCTGTACTTTATAAATAGATGATATGATATCTATTTTCTGTACGAGTAGGGCTGCCATCTGTCCGGTTTTTCCCAGAATAGTCCTAGTTTGAAGTAGACATGTGCGCCGCCGCGGCGCGGCGCCGCCGCCGCCGTTTTTGACACGCCGCCGCCGCCGATGAATGATCGGCGTGAAATCGGCGTGACCTTCAGTAATTTGTATTTATGCGGATTTAAATAATGTAACCTGTCCTGTACTTTATAAATAGATGATATGATATTTATTTTCTGTACGAGTAGGGCTGCCGGTTTTTCCCAGAATAGTCCTAGTTTGAAGGCCATCTGGAGGACGTCCGGGGGGGTTTTCAATAAGTGTTCGGGACACTTTTTATGTGAATAGAAAATAAAGCGTGTTTTTTTTTAATAATTTAAGAAAAAAAAAGCGATTTACGCCAAATGTCCGATGTTACGGGTTTTTGTGTATGTACGATTAAAAATCTCGGTAGGTAATTGTAAAATGGAGTTGCATTGCCCCTCAAAATCGTGGTGTTCATGTTTTTTTTAATACTTGTTATCTGTAAAAGTCGGAAAACAATAAGGGTTATTTTTATTGTGGCACTGTTGTGCTGCATGCCCACATCCTTACCCCCACCGCTCACTCAGGTCAGGTGTAATCCCTTAAACACTAGAAAAAATATTATTAAGCGGGGTAACTCATTAGTCAGTTTGTGTTGCGTGTGCGCGGTAGATTACAGTTTTAGTTTCTGGTGTATGTGACGTTTATTTTAAATTCATTATGAGCGAGGAACAAAGTGAAGACGGATCATCAGACATTCATAAATTAAAAGTAAAATGTTTAAAAATAAACCATTTGCATTGTAAAGCCAAACCAAGCTACTGCTGGAAGCATTTCGGGAATCTTATGGTAGAACAAGATGGGAAGCAACGGAGTGTGTCTCCTAAGCAGGTGTTTTGCATACCCTGTTTGGCAAATGCACAAAAAGAAGACCCGGACAGCTATTTTGGACGGTAAGTAAAGTACAAAAGTAGATTACCATGTGGTATTTATTTTACCTCTATTAAAACTCTGTTTATTACACATAGTATTAGAATTAATAGGTCTATGTGCAACTAACTCAGTTTAGTAAGAAATTATAACACTAACATGGTATTAACTATGAAATCATTACTGCATTTATTACCACGCTTGGTTAAATAATAACTCATTGGACAATCTCATTTTAGCAGAAAGACGCAATTTAATAAAGTTTTTCAGAAGTTAAGCAAAACAAAAACTTATTTCTGACGTTTTCAACCAAAAGAATAACGTCCACTTTGTCATTTATTACTAGAGTCCATCTTTATACAAATAATAATAAAAAAAATCCTGACAGTGCGTCCTTATCAACAAAGTGAACCCTTTTGCATAAAATCGTCCCATTTTATGGTATTTATTATTATAATAACTTTACGATTTTACCAAAAATACTTCGATTTAAACTAATTGTTGATTATATACAAATTGTTGATATAACGTAAACTGTGATTTGATTATAGTCAGACCACGCTAACTCTGCACAGCAAATGAACTGTCAAACCATACAAACTGACTCACTTTGTATGGTTTGAGTTAGCGTGGTCTGACACTATTTTAGAAAAAAAAATGTTATATATTTTGATGTGATGTTTCACGTGTAATTTAATATTTAGAACGTTGATATTTAAGGGAATATTTAATTTTGTTACTTAGAAGTTATTGATCTTACATACAACATTATTATTCTGACTTTGATTTGATTTTTAAAATGTTTTTATACCACGTATTTAACTGATTTTCTCTCAAATCCAATAAAACATACCCATCAATATGTTTTTTCATTCACCTAACCCTGACGCCGATTTCACGCCGATTTCACGCCGCCGCCGCCGATTTTTTGACAGACGCCGCCGCCGAGCATTCTGCGACCGGCGCACATGTCTATTCCCCTTAGCACAGGTATTATTTTTACTTAAAAAGGGGACACCAGCACATGTAAAATAATGTACATCTTGGAAAGAAATAAATCATTTTTTTTTTTATTTCATTTGCGAAAAATGGCAATAATACAAGTTTAAAACAGTAATTGAAAGGGGCAATTGTTTAAAGTTTTATTCAAGTTTAATTTAATTTAATTAATTCTAGTATTCTCGTTTCCAGCCAATAAAATGTTTATAGAGGGCAATATAATTTTCTTTCGATTTTGCGGGAAAAATGGTTGGCACTAAGTCGGGATCTGATGATGGAATCTTGGAGAAATCGAGGGAACTCTTCAAATGTTATAGGGACATGTACGGCGCTTTCGGTAATTTTATTGATAAAGTCAAGAATTTACATTCAGTAAATAGGATTTGGTGTAAGGAAACACCACGTGATGAACACCGCAGATGGCCACTAGAACTTTTATATGAATCACAAAATGCAAAAAAAAAAAAAAAAATTTAACAAAAAAAAGAACCGACTTCAGTAAAACTAAAAAGCCAAAAATAACCAGTCGGTTCTTTTTTTTGTTAAAAATTATTTTTTAGTTCTTTACATTTCATATAAGGTGGAAGTACTAGTACTCGACGCGGTACTAATACGCGTCACCATACTTTCAACTGCGATAAATAAGATAAGATTACCGTTACTTTCATAGCAAATAGAATGAATACATGAGAAGTGTTTGTAGCTATCGAATTTCACACTCAAAATAATAAAATATACAACCTGACTGCCTGCAAAAGCACGTGACATGTATTGGGACAATCCTATTGACTTACATTTCATTACATTACGAGAATTTTTTATATGATCATTATATGATATAAATACCATTTAATAAAGGTTAAAGTCATACCTCTCATAAGGGATGAATAAATTTGCGATAGACGTGTAAATTAACGTACTATTACGAAACATAAAATAAATATCCCTTGCAATGTCGAGTACTAGTACTTCCACCTTAATTGTACATAAAAATATATTATTTAATATGCAAAAATAGCGATTATTCATATTGTGAATTAATAAATCAGCGCGTTGGTCACGCTTAATACTGTATTATCTAATCTGTGACAATACTTTTCTTTTTAATTTTTTTAGGTCACGCATAATATTTACTCATTAATTATAATAGTCACTCAAACAAATTATTAAAACCGTTTTTGAGTTTTTTTAATAACTAGATAACCCTTTGATTGATCCTGTAGACGACAACCGCGTCCGTCGGCAATCGGCTACACCGGCACTCCGAAACTCAGGGATGAGTAAGGGAGCGAAACGGACTGTAGGCTAAGGTAACGAAAAACGGACGAAACGAAAACGCAAACTAAAAATTAGTTCGAATTGAGAACCTCCTCCTTTTTTGAAGTCGGTTAAAATGAACGGTTTATATTTACATAGAATATTAACAAACAAAACAAAACAACAACGGATCGGAAAACACTTAACTACTTTAGTCTCTGTCTAATGAATTTAACATTAATCGCGGACCGATGGTACTACGCTAATACTAACAAACTAAATTCGCGGACCGATGGTACTACGCTAAACTGAGGATGGTTAAAACTGCGAGTGATCTGGATATTACCCAAAAGTGTACTGAGTCGATACATAAAAATGGCCATCCTTTTATATAATTCGACTCTAGGATCAGGGGGACGCCCGCCCTGTCTTTATACATTAATTTATCAAAGTTATACATAACTGCGCTTAGAAATAACTTATACTACGGATTGACGCTGTTTAATTACACAATATATTAGCGTGTTTACGCTGTGGGAGCTACCGTCACCGTCAGACTGTGAGATGCGAAAATGCCTAACGATTCTTTGTCCCCGGCAAGAGGCTGTCTCGCTCGCATCGTCCGAGATATATACACTTGCCTTGTTACCCTTAAGGCGCTGCGCGCTTTGCGTCCGCTTATTTGTGGCTTTGTCGTGCTCTCGGACGGTTGCGGCCGGTACAATATTAAATGAGTTTACTTGTTTTATTATAATTAATGATCCTACAAAGTTTTAAATTAATCTAAAAAAATCCTTAAATTTTGCATCTAATGTAAACAAAGATGACTCATCTGTTTTCGTCTACGAATGGAAAGTTTACGATGAGTCATCTTTGTTTTGATTCTAAGTTTACTGGGATATGACGGGAGCTCTATACAAATAAATGATTATACATCATTTAATCATCATTTAAATAAATCATTTTAGCCACTTTTACGGGCAACAATCCTATATCTAGTTTATAAGTAATATTTATTTATTTATTTACCTACTTAAAACTAAAACCCTTCGCCAAGCTGTCCGTAACAGATCCAATATGCAATTTAAATATTTTAAGCATTTATGAGATACTAGGTGTGCCCCGCGGTGTTACCCGCTCATCCCACGGGAACACTACATTTATTCGGGATGAAAAGTATCCTATGTCCTTCCCCGGGACTGAAACTATCTATATACCAAATTTCATCTAAATCGGTTCAGCGGTTTAAGCGTGAAGAGGTAACAGACAGACAGACAGACAGACAGACAGACAGACAGACACACTTTCGCATTTATAATATTAGTATGGATGGATAGGACCTGCAATGCGGCATGACGTAATAAATAAAGTCAGAAAGTAATTGACCTTTGTTTGGATGTATGAGGTATGACGTGTTAGTACAACAGAAAATTAAAAAAAAAATTAAAAGTAAAAAGCACTAGTTCGAAATAACCAACTTTTCGCGCGATTTGCAGCTACGAAAAGTAAGTACCACTTTTTGAGCAACTGTATTAATAAAAACCGGCCAAGAGCATGTCGGGCCACGCTCAGTGTAGGGTTCCGTAGTTGCTCATCCTTCACAATAAACTACTGTTTTAAGCCCGAGGTTTAGGTTAAGAAAGATTTGAAGCGCTATAAAAAGGTCGTAAACGCCCTAGAAACTGTAATCACTTATTACCTTCTGGAATTCAACTTACGACCTTTTAAAGAAAAAATATGAAATTTGGCGATAACTCAAAAACGGCTCGACCGATTTTGTTCAATATAGTTTTCATTGAAATTACTTATAAGGCCTCATTAACATGAATTTTTCCGTTTTTTTTTGACCCGTGGTTGAAAAGTTAGAGGGGGGGGGGGCACTATTTTTTTTGTTTTTGGAGCGAATATTTACTTAACGCCTGACTTTATCAAAAAATAATGTTAGAAGACCCTTATTATTTTTACAAGACCTATTCAACGACACCCACACACTAGTGTTAAAGAAAAAAAAATCACCCCCACTTTAGGTGTTCGAGACACCCGAAAAAAAAAATTTTTTAATTTTATTTTACCGTTCTGTCGGCGTTATACATACACATACTCATACCAAATTTCAGCTTTCTAGTACTAATGATCACGGAGCTAAACCGCGGACGGACAGACGGACAGACGGACATGGCGAAACTATAAGGGTTCCTAGTTGACTACGGAACCCTAAAAAATACATTTTCGGTTAGTTGTAATTTATTTCATTAATTAAGTTTAGGTCTTATAAATAATAATAATAATAAATTAGGTCTTAGTTTTTATCTGTTGCCTTAGTTTTCTTTATTTTTTAACTTTTTATTATCACACGGGTTTTTCACATTACTTATTTGATATATGATGCATATAAGAAGAAGAAAATGTAAGAAGAAAAATCTGACAAGTGCGCACAATATCGTCATAAACAACAATTCCATGGCTCTAATATATATATATATATCTGATATCTCGCCACTTCGCCAACCTGGTCGCGTTAAGTTTGCGCCAAATTTATACGTGACATCATAAATATCAGACGCAAACTTGACCGTGTTAGTCACGTCATATGTCACTTTCTGCAGTTCCAATCGCAAACATCGCGTTTTAATGACAGTTACATGCGATATTTCTGAAATATACCTGAGACATCGTTTATTTGGCATAGCCTGCGTAAATGACACCGTGTGTTAAAAAATCTTCAGTGTAATTAGAGCAAATATCATCCGAAAATTATTTATTTACTAACTTCCCGCGGAATTAGAAATAAAATAGTGAAACGTCAGTAAAAGGCTGCTGCGCTAAAGCTCTTCAAAGATAAATTTCAGTGAAACCATAAAGGCCCGCATTTCGTTTTATTTTATTTTAGTGAGCTTTGAATCAACAGTTTTCTCAAACTAAAAATGAGGGAGGTTTAAACGGACCACTTTGCATATAATCGCGTGGTTCAACGTCTCTTGGGGATCTTTCTCTCACTTTTAAGATTTTCTTGGCAATTATAAGCTTCATTTATTAACTGCTTAAGCGTTCTTTTATAATTTATAGACTGTAAATAGGATTACTCGCAGCAATATCTCAGGCATTCTTGGAGTGGGCTTATTCAATCTTATAATATAACTTAAGTCACAGAATAAGGACACTACTTAAGTCTACACTTTAACGACAACTTTTAACGTATGACGTGTAAAAATATTTTTTTATATATATTTTACTTGTGTGTGTTTTTTTTACTTTGAGACCGTTCGGCGAGAATTGTAAAGCCCAAGGCGAAGTAAAAGAAAACGTCATCGCTTTATTATCATTTTCCCCGCAATCATGACCTCTCCCTGGGAAAATTGGATTCTAAATAATTTCAGATACAGATTGTACGAGTACCTATATAGGTTTGGTTCAGTTCAAATCTTTATTAAATTTGATGCCGCTAGGACTACTCCAGAACTCCATTTTTAAATTAATTTACCTCGACCAAATTTTAGAAACACTAAATCTTAAAAACTTTAATATTTGTAAGACATTTTATTTGTTACTTCCTCTTCATATGAATTAAATTATTGTCTCATCGCCTACTCTTTTTGTTGAATTTTGTTTTCTCCGCTACGCAAAGAAGACAGAGCGACAAGACTGCCTATTGTTTTCCGTTGTTTAATTTAAAATCTCTCTTTTTAGGGTTCCGTACCCAAAGGGTAAAAACGGGACCCTATTACTGAGACTTCGCTGTCCGTCCGTCCGTCCGTCCGTCCTTCCGTCTGTCACCAGGCTGTATCTCAAGAACGGTGATAGTTAAACAGTTGAAATTTTCACAGATGATGTATTTCTTACCGCTAAAACAACAAATACTAAAAATAAAATAAAATAAATATTTAAAGGGGGCTCCCATACAACAAACTTGTTTTATGGTACGGAACCCTTCATGAAGGGTCCGGTCCTTCACGAAAGGGCGCATGCATGCGCGAGTCGGACTCGCACTTGCCCAATTTTTTTTTAATTAATATTTTTCTTGTCGGTGTGGAATAAAGACTCGTTGTATTGTTAAACTTACATATTATCCCTTATTTCCTGTGCCCGTAACTACATTTATTTCGTGACGTGGGTGTAATTTTTGCGATCCATTTATATTAAATAGCGACGTAAGTAATTAGGCTCAGCTGTGCGCTCGCGACACGCGCGCTGCGGTTGCATTGCTTGGTTTACTCGTTGGGGAGGTTCCCGTAGTCTTCTTATTTCGCGGTTTGTGTATTTGTACCTTACCATCGCCCGAAAAATAACTATCACAATGCGGAATGAATGAACATTTTCTAAACGCTTCTTTTTTAGTAGGGTTATAATTAGGGAATGTAAACCGGTATTTCTTGTAAGTATGGAAATTACTGGTTTACCGGTAAATTGCCGGTAATTTTTATAGAGAAAATTACCGGTTTGCATCCCTTAGTTATAATTTCCCTTCGGTCCTAAAGTGCCCGAATTTTCTGTAGTTAAAAAAATAAAGAAGAAGTTTACTACCGTCCTAGTACAGGTCTGGTTCAGCCAGATGTCAGTGGTCCATCACATACCTATAAAATATAATATAGAAGAGTTCTACCACTTGTAAGTGCGACTAAAAATCAAAACAGAGCCTTACCAGTTTAGATCTAATTTCAAATTATGAGCCAGTCAGTACTTACCTCTGTGTTATTTAATTGGCAACGTCGCTTAACTTGAACTTTGTCATTCAACGTTGAGTCAGCGGACATTGACAAACATGAGGCTAAATTCAACATTTCTTATGATATGTCCAACATTATAATCTCTAAATCATGATTACTTCAGCAATGTGCTCTCTTCTTCCGTAGGCTACTACGAACAGCGTAACAGTAAAAAATCTGTTTATTTTATTGTTATATTTATGTAAAATGTGTAAGGGATCTATGGGCCATTGATGCCTGCAATAAATAATTTGATTTACCTTTAGGTTAAATAAAAATATTCCTTATGAAAAACTCATTTGTTTTTTGCTTCATTACACCTAGACCTAGCTAGCTCGCGGTGAGGAAGCATTCTTATATGTTGACTCTTCAATATCACGTTAATGCACCACGAATAGAAACAATTGAATTATATCTGTCATGTCACGGTAACATGTTATGTGAAGTCAATCGAATTAGACCTAAGGCTATCAATTAACATTGGTCGTATCTTAAGTCAATTGGAAATCTCCAATACGGCGATTTTGGTGATACCACAACATTCAACCCCAATTTCCGTTAAATTAATGATAAGGTTCAATCATTGGTTCATCATTCGTGTAAAATCGAAGCCCACGTCATCTTATGGTAGACGATTAACGTAAGTTGGAAAAGTATGAAATAAGGAACAATGTTACATAATTTGACGCATGACAGAGAGTGTCAGACGTTAGAATGATTTTCTAGAAAAAAGACGAAGAATTGTACAGACTTGTAATTCATCATCTCCCCCTTATCCCACTTATGTGGGGTCGGCACAACATGTTTTCTTCTTTCATTCACATCTATTTTTCGCCATTTCAGCGTTTACTCCTTTCTTTCTCATGTCCTCTCTCACACAGCAGAGTTGTAACAGACTTGTAATTGTGGTTTAAATATTGTAAATAAACGACGGTAAAGAGCATCTTAATGAATTTTCCCTGCCCCATCCCCACATGAAGAGAGAGAAAAGTTAATAATCTTATTCAAACTTTCGTGAGACATATTTAATAATGAAATTGTCAGGTACGGCCTGACATGTTTCTAACTCGTATGGAGCTCTTCATCAGGGACGTCTACCCGTACACCGCCGCGGCAACCTCGTCATGAGACAATTTCACGTGAGTGTAAACCGCTTAATACAATAAGAAAAGTTAATGTAATATTAATATAATGTACCTTAAACTACAAACTGGATGGGCCTGCTAATACTGCTATATGCTTCCGTACGGACGGGTACCTGGGACGGCGACCTTTTTCAGGATTACTGCCTAAAGTATTTGTATATTTTGAATATTATGATGATATTTTTATCTATCAACGGCCTATGATATTTAAGGAACTCAGTTACACATTATAAGCTTTTATTTTAACATGTTATTTAAATTTATATTTTCAATTTTGTGTTACTTGCATAAAACTACAGTCGGCGATAAAAACTTGTTACTAAAAAAAAATGTTTTTGACATAGGTAAATTTGTTTCGTGGTGTATGATTGATTTGGTTTTGCGACCTGTTATTGTATATCGATTTTGTGTATTTTAAAGGCACGTTTGACTTTTTTTTTAGTATTTCAATAGCGGGAAATTTGCATTACATTATTAAAGTAGAATAGAAAGTGCCACTTTGTCAGTGTGGAACTTTTTCCTTACTGTAGCCGGTTAAAAGCTATCCCTGTAACAACATTGATTAAAATACGTTCAGCCGTTTCGTCGTGATGACTGATGAGCGGATAAATATGTTTTTACTTACACAATTTTGGCGATGTACAAATCTTTCATCGAGATGATACCTAATCCGTCTCCATACAAAACAGATTTTTAATATAAGTTTAGTACAGTTATTAATGTATAGAGAATGGTCCTAATTTTTCTTAAGTATTGATTGTATCACCATTCATATCAACGGAAAGATATCCAGCGTCTAATAATACTGAACAAAGCTACTGATATTTAATATTGAAGATATAAGTCCTTAGGTGAATTTTATTCGTTCGTTACTGAAACTTCTATCTCTGAACATGAATTTTAATTAAAGTTTTGACCTATGAGAACTTATTGTAACATTCCGGCACCATGCTGCAGGCCATTTCTAGATTTACTGACTACATAACTTCGTAGCATTTTAATTTGAATTTCTATTAATAACAATTAACATGTAAGTCCGACAAGAAATTGTAGATAGCAATTAAAAAGTGGCAATACCTACTGTAGTGTTATCCCGTTTTTCTTAGAGCACAGTATTGCCACTTTTTTATGTCGTATATTGTATACTGTAATTGGGATATACTAATTTTTTTTACGGCCCATGGCATGTTTTTACGGGCTTACGTAAGTATGTCTCTTCTGCGTAAACCTCTTTTTTCTTGAACGTAATTGAAATACCTATCTCATAACTATTTTTGAATATCCAGCTATCCTAGCACTAAAATTGGTTGAAATGAAATTCATCCATACGTTTGGCGTGAGGCCGTCGCAAAGATATGCCAACCGATACTTAGTCGGCATTGTATTCAATGCCCAAACCACATCACGCTGTTAAAATTATTCCCGGTATTATGACCTCGTCCATTATGAAAATTGGGTTTCATTGCAATCTATTTATATAAGTAAGGTAAAGTAATTAGGAGGGAGCTGTAATACGCCCGCGCGTGCGGTTCACAAAGTTTCTTTACCCATTTGGGTCATTGTCAGATTTGGGTTCGCGTCTTTTCAGTGGACACGTACAAAGTTAGGCCTAGTCTTCCGATCAAAATTATATTAGCATAAACGACGTTTCCCTTTCTATGGGCTTGCGTGTTAAAAACATAACTGATGTGCACATACGCTGTTAACTATTGGCCACCGAAGAGACATTTTTTTGTTTTTTAAACTGACATTTACTCGCCGGTTTCACTTATTTCTATAACGGAAAGGTTAGAATTAATTTATCAGTTGTACCTTTGTGTCCATAACCCTCCTTGTTATTTTCTGTAATCGAATAAAAAGTATCCTGTATTTTCAAAGGTTCCTGTATTTAATTGTTTAAAATCCGGTGAGCCCTTTTGGTGTGGTGGGGTGGGAAATATGTATATCCCGACTCATAGATGGCGCTGTAATCAATGGTTTTAGGAAACAAAAGAAATCGTGCATGGCATTATTAAGATTCTTCCCATCATCGTGAGTTCTCTCCGTAGCAAATAGATTTCCAGAGACTTTTAAAGTTTCATAATAGTTTTGTTGCAATCTATTTGTACAAGCAAGGTAAGTAATTAGGAGGCAGCTGTGATATGCCCGCGCGTGCGGTTCGCATAGTTTGTTACCCATTTACTCGCGTTTCCACTTATTTCTACAACGGAAAGGTTAAATTTAATTTATCAGTTGTAGACCTTTGTGTCCGTAACCCCTCTTTGTTCTTTTCCGTAATCGGATAAAAATTATCCTGTTAAAAGGTTATATTGGTTAAAATCCGGTGAGCCGTTTTGGCGTGGTAATAAGGCCGCAAATTGCCGACTGATAGCTGGCACTGTAATCAATGGTGTTATGAAACAAAAGAAAACGTGCATGGCACAATTAAGATTCTTTCCTTTATCGTGATTCCTCTCCTTAGAAAATAGTTTTCAAGAGAATTTTAGAGTATTAAGCGGTTCACACTCACGTGAAATTGTCAAGAACGGCCAGACATGTTTCGAACTAGTATGGAGCTCTTTATCAGGCCGTTCCTGACAATTTCACGTGAGTGTAAACCGCTTAATACAATAATTAAACATGTCTCACGAAAGTTTTATTAAGATTGGAATTTTAGAGTTTTATAGTAGTTTTGTTGCAATCTATTTGTATAAGGAAGGTAAGTAATTAGGAGCCAGCTGCGAGCCGAGCCCGCGGCGTGCGGTTCGCATACTTTGTTTACCAATTTACTCGCGGTTTCACTTATTCCTATAGTGGAGAGGTTAAATTTATCCGTGTACGAGACTGGGACTAGGAAATGAACTAGGTAAGCATCTGTAGTTTGCTATTTAGATTGGAGAAAGAAACATGCAAATTATCTAATAGCAATACCTTGATTGTAGTAACCTACGGGAATCTAAAAGGCCATGAACCCAATTTTATTATTCATTAAAGTATAAAAAAGCAAACAAATTTTTATCGTTAATCTACATAAATACGGTTGCTTGTTGACTTTACTAATTGTAATTTCGTAGACGATATAATTATGTACGCCTCTTAAACTTCCAATTCAGTCTATTTCACTGATGAAATGTAGTTTTAGTTATTTTATTGGGCGTAAACTAATATTTAGCTAAATTAAACTACATAATTCAGTTTTAACGTTATAAACAGAATAATGAATGCTTGGTCTAGATGTCTCTCAATTTAGGTACATTTACAAACGTGTTATGTGCGTGTGTGGGCGTCGAGCCCTAGTGAAGTGAACGATAGGCTTAAGACGACAGTTACTCTATCATCGGTCGCACTCGCTCCAATCAATTGTCGGGAATCACCTTTAAATTTTAGTCAATATATTGTGTAACCTTGAAATAAGTGATTTTATTCAAAAACTCATAAACTTTCACAAGAAAAATTACAAGTAACGTGTACGGCATGCAAAATGGTATAATTATTACCAAATACGAGTTTTTCGAAAATAGTTAATACGAGTATTTAGTCTACTTGAAAACATGTCATTAAATAAATAAATAAAAATAAAATATAATTTATTTGCCAGTACTAGGTTACATGCATTTTAGCAGTTTTACCTGTGACCTTCACACTATGCTAGGCCTGTCTCGTGGGGTCAAGAATCACGTTACCACATCGAGATAATAAAACCATACGCTGTTTAAATTTCTATAGTAATAAATAAAATGGTACCTACTTGGATTAAGATTAAATTAAAAGTAAAATAAACATGAACATGTGCGTAACTGCCTATTTAAATAGATTGTCATACCCTTATATTTAATTCTACATACATTGAAAGACGTGGCAACGTGGGTTGCACACTAATTATGAAAACATGCAAACCCACAACTATTTTACTTTTACTCATCGTATTTTATTTTATTTTGTTATTGTTTTATTTACACTATTTTCAGTTTGTGTTCGACTTTGTTATTACCAAATATTTTAACGGTTTAAATTATGTATTATCATGTATTTATTATAACTGACACTTGGATATGTATCGTACCTACGTCACAGCACTAAGACATATTTTTCCTATCTACAACTTTCGCGGATACAATCAGGATCTGGTTAGGCGTACGTAATTAATTAAATATAATATAATAGTAGTGCTATTGAAAACATCAAAGAGCCTTACGAAATTGCCTATATTTGGAAACGGGAGGTAACCTGACGCAATATTTATAGGCAAGCGCGTAATTGAATCTCCGTCTACGCTGTCCCTAATTAATTACGAAAATGGTACTTACAGCGCAATCATATTATTTGTTACAGCAAAATAAGTATTATATTCGTAACCCTTTCCGGGTTGCCATTTTCTATTTATGTCTGCGCGAGCTGGGTGGCGGACCCTCCATAAATCAGGGACGTTTTGTTCAGGACCATTACATCGTTTTACCGCCTTCGTACTGAGACAAAATTAGATCATACCGAAGGGAGAACCCTGTGTTACTGGCCATTCATAACTTGCGTTGTAAAACCTTTAATAGTTACACCGAGCGTTTCGAGTCGCCATTAACTTTAGCGTCTCCGTTTATGGTTGTAGACAAGTCAATTATAGGCCACCCTATTTCGTGTTTAACACGCCGGACGTTTTTGTAGTTTAGTGTCACACGGCACGGAATGGGACGATCCGCGATTGGATATCGAAGCTGATAGGAAGCTTTGTCTAATCGTATGAATTCGTATGCACACACGCGTTTATTCGATGTATCTTGTATCGGCACAGTCAGCGATATACGCGCACGAATGACACTCACGGTACAGTAGTGCCTATTGCATGCAATTTTTATCGGATTCTCTTTAAGATTCTAGTTCTTGTGCCCAATGAACCGATGTTTATGCAAACTTTCTTCTTGGTTGACTTATCCTTGTTGTTGTAACAGGGTCTCTGCTTTTCGTTGATAAAAGTTTCCTGTAATGTTTTTTTTAGGGTTCCGTAGTCAACTAGGAACCCTTATAGTTTCGCCATGTCCGTCCGTCTGTCTGTCTGTCTGTCTGCCTGTCCGCCTGTCCGTCCGCGGCTTTGCTCCGTGATCATTAATACTAGAAAGCTGAAATTTGGTATGAGTATGTGTATGTATCACGCAGACAAAACGGTACAATAAAAACTAAAAAAAAATCTTTTTTCGGGTACCTCCCGTACACCTAAAGTGGGGGTGGTTTTTTTTCGTTCCAACACTAGTGTGTGGGGTATCGTTGAATAGGTATTTTAAAAATAATAGGGGTCTGCAAACATTATTTTTTGGTAAAGTCAGCAGTTTTGTAAATATTCGCCCCGAAAATAAAAAAAATAGTGTCCCCCCCCTCTAACTTTTCAACCACGGGTAAAAAAAATATGGAAAAATTAATGAATATGAGGCCTTATAAGTACTTTCAATGAAAACTATATTGAATAAAATCGGTCAAGCCGTTTTTGAGTTATCGCAACAATTCATAATTTTCTTTAAAATGACGTAAGTGCCGTGCGGTGTCCTTCTACTTCGAACGTTATACATATTACTTAAGTGCCATACTGTATCAAAACATTTCACTCAATCTGGCGCGTGTAATCGATAACTTCCAGAAGGTAATAAGTAATTACTGTTACTATGGCGTTTACGATCATTTTCGTAATTTTCATCTATTGCAAAGGATAGGCAACTACGGAACCCTACAATGAGCGTTGGCCGGTTTTTATAGATTTAACCATGGGTCTCCCTCGAGAGTCTAACTAACAACGTTTGTCGTAAAATCATTTGCCCTAACTTGTTTGGCCTAAACACTTTTGGCCTAATGTTGATTTGCCATAATGGTCTTGTGCCCTATACGTTTTTTGTCCTAAAACTCAAAATCCATATAATACCTATAATATTACCTAATACTCATATGCCCTATTTTATCCTAATATTTAAAGATCTAATGATTGTTAGATATGTATGTCAAAGTAAAGTCCTAAATATGAAATAGGTATGTAATAATTTAGGTGCGACCCTACGCAGGCGAGTCGTGCGAGAGCGCAGCGAGCGTGCTGCGGTAGCGGCCGGCAAAACGCCAGAACCGAACTTTTTTACCCCTCGCGTTAAATAGAATCCACGTCCATCGTAGTGCATGAAATATTGGGGCAATCAATGGTGTTAGGACATTAAAAATTAGGACAATAAATAAATATTAGGAAAATAACGTGTCGTGTTACCCAGTCCTCCGAGGAGTCGAAGGACAGGATAACAGACGTGAAAGAGACAGAAAGATAAGGTAGAAAAGAAGAAGAAAGAGAAAAACAGTAAATTCAGGGTTAGGGTTCTTTATTTTCACTCAGTCACCAAGGCAGTGTGATAACGGAGTAAAGGGGAGGTTGTTAGTCCTAGGTCCAAGCGGTTGCTGATGAGGCGATGTCCGTGCAGCCTGATATCAGTCCGTAGCAGGTGGGTTGCAGATGAGGCGATGTCCGTATAGCCTGGTATCAGTCCGTAGCAGGTAGTCACACAGGTGGTCGTAGGAAGGCGTATGTGCAGTGACAGCAGGGGGCGTTTACGCAGTGGCAGCACTGGAGGGCGTATACGCAACAGCAGCAGGAGGGCGTATACGCAACAGCAGCAGGAGGGCGTATATTCAGTCGTATACACAGCGGTAGCAGATACGCAGTGGCAGCAGGTGGACGAAAATGCAGTTGCAGCCGGCAAGGCCTTTCAGCGTCCGAGCGAGTCAGTAGTCTTGTTTGGGGATAGCCAAAGGGGAAAAGGGTCTCTCTTGAGTGCAGGGCCAAGCTTTGGCCCTGCACAGACCAATTTCGAGATCCTCTTTATTTGAGAGGCACGAGAAAACTGAATTTTGAGCTGATGGCAGCGCTTTTATATTAGGCTCGCTGACAAAATGTTCCAGAATAGATAAAAATATGAATTTTGAATTTTAAGAAGTACTAAGGCACCAGCCAAACGATAAAGTTAATACGACCTAGCTCAAATATATCCAACCTCACCGCTTTGGTAGTAAAATTACGTGAAATGGAGAATTTTATAAGACAAGACGTTGCTATGACATTTTTTCTAACAGAAATGTCATAACAAAGCTAAATTGTAAATTAGTGTTTTTTACAACAAAACGCCACTATAATAATAAGAAAAAGGAGGAGAGAAAAATAATGTAAGTAGCAGCCTGCGTCAAATCGATTTTCAGTGAGTTAGAGTTAATATTGTTTATCGTTTCAGTCAATACATCGAAGCAAGCGAATATACCGAACGAACAACGTGCTAGAGAGATAAACAGAGTATTGGATATTATACGGGAACCCCGAATTTCATCGCTTAAAGGAATTACCAAGGTAAGAGAACACTACATTACCCCAAAAACCCAGGAAAAAAAAAAACTTTTTCGTAGTCTTATGTGAGGAAAAGTTTTTTTTTTTTGTGTCAAAGATCTAAAAGAAAAGTTAATAATAAGTTTAATGAAATGAAATGGTTGGTGAGATACGAAAATGATTGAAGAACTTCCGGACCTAACATTCATCTCTGTCCTAGTCACGCAGTCATTCATCTCTTACAAAGGAAGGGGATGTGGTTCACGTTCAATGACGCACACTCCTACGGAAGTCCTCCCTATGACCTAAGGCTTCTTTTTTAGGAGTAGTCAGCCGCTCCATTTTATGAGAAAAATTTGACCTAGGGCTTATTTACCGAGTTGTCAGCCGCTCGATGAAAGAATATACACTATTTACAAGCCTAGTAGATTAGAGCCCACTAGGGAAGTTGATTCTAGAGCCAACTTTTAGAGTAAGAGTAGAGGTACTTGTGTTTGGGATAGACCAAGCAAAACACAAGCACAAGTTTAAAGAAAGTTTTGTCCATTAGGCTTATTTTTTCAGAGTTGGACGACCGCTCTAGTATAGTAAAGGAGAAGAAGGAAGAACAAGATGTAGTAATGCAAAGCGGGCCACTAGTATGACACCGCACACAGTACAACCAAGGAAAAAGAAAACAAAAAAAAAATCAATGGAGATGGCATAGTGAAATGTGATACTAATATATACACAAATATACATATGTACAAACTAATGAAATAAATATTTTAAGCTTCTTAAGTAATTCCTTTAAATTTTAGATTTAGATGGTGAGAATGAAAAATTAAACCAAAGGTTTCGCGACCGAAGACCAGAAATGAGGGGATAAAGCCAGTAACCACGTTTACCGAGTTATTCATGGCTGACTGTATTAGTGGTAGATAAATGTTCCAAGATCGGTGGTCGTTTTGTTGAGATGGATATATTTGATCGGCCGAGCCATGGTGACTATTGTGGCCAAAGTTAACCGAAAAAAAGTTGTGCGCTAGTGCAAGCGTTTTTTAGAATTTAGAAAAGTGAGTGAAAATAAAAAGAGTTGGGCGCCAAACTGTCGTGTTACCCGGTCCTCCGAGGAGTCGAAGGACAGGATAACAGACGTGAAAGAGACAGAAAGATAAGGTAGAAAAGAAGAAGAAAGAGAACAACAGTAAATTCAGGGTTAGGGTTCTTTATTTTCACTCAGTCACCAAGGCAGTGTGATAACGGAGTAAAGGGGAGGTTGTTAGTCCTAGGTCCAAGCGGTTGCTGATGAGGCGATGTCCGTGCAGCCTGATATCAGTCCGTAGCAGGTGGGTTGCAGATGAGGCGATGTCCGTATAGCCTGGTATCAGTCCGTAGCAGGTAGTCACACAGGTGGTCGTAGGAAGGCGTATGTGCAGTGACAGCAGGGGGCGTTTACGCAGTGGCAGCACTGGAGGGCGTATACGCAACAGCAGCAGGAGGGCGTATACGCAACAGCACCAGGAGGGCGTATATTCAGTCGTATACACAGCGGTAGCAGATACGCAGTGGCAGCAGGTGGACGAAAATGCAGTTGCAGCCGGCAAGGCCTTTCAGCGTCCGAGCGAGTCAGTAGTCTTGTTTGGGGATAGCCAAAGGGGAAAAGGGTCTCTCTTGAGTGCAGGGCCAAGCTTTGGCCCTGCACAGACCAATTTCGAGATCCTCTTTATTTGAGAGGCACGAGAAAACTGAATTTTTTTTTTTTTTTTTTTTTTTTAACATGTCCAAATGTTAGCCTGGTCACAATTTTGGCCACTAACTAACTTAATGTAGTAGCGGCTAGGTTCGCAGAACCAAGCCGCAAAAAGAACAAAAAATGGAACGCCTGACACAAAGTGAGCAGGACTTTGAGGCCCAAAAAAGAAACTAACCCTCCAGAGGGAACTTACTGTTGCTTGTCCCTTATATAATTTCTAGGACCAAAACGATCCGCAACACTACGCGCCTGGCGTAATTCGTATTCAGGCGTCCGGACCTTATGAAATTTAACCCCCCTTAAGGAAGGCCTATACCTTATTGAAGGAGCAGCAACAGGTATGGCGACTGTCTCTGTGTCAATGTCAATGTCAGGAGCAATATTATTTCTAATAAGCCTCTTAATGTGAAGAGACCGACGCAAATGATCTCTCAAATCAATGTCAATTTTGAGTTCTTCATTAAGCCTAATAGAAATGGGGTCAATAGGATCCAGGAAGATATGCCTAGGCCGCCTGATATTGTTAAAAGGCGGAACCGAAGGCTTAAAGTTCACGGCACTTTTAACTAAAGGATTCGGACTCACCTCAGCCCTTTCAAAGAAATTTTTAGAAAGCTTTTTAAAATAATCAATAACAGAAGGAACCCCCAAATCAGCATGTATCTGAACATTTCTGACATAGCCAGGAAGACCAGAAATACGCCTGAGGCACTTATTTTGGATGACCTGCAACGACCGGATTCTCGCAGAATGAATTTTGAGCTGATGGCAGCGCTTTTATATTAGGCTCGCTGACAAAATGTTCCAGAATAGATAAAAATATGAATTTTGAATTTTAAGAAGTACTAAGGCACCAGCCAAACGATAAAGTTAATACGACCTAGCTCAAATATATCCAACCTCACCGCTTTGGTAGTAAAATTACGTGAAATGGAGAATTTTATAAGACAAGACGTTGCTATGACATTTTTTCTAACAGAAATGTCATAACAAAGCTAAATTGTAAATTAGTGTTTTTTACAACAAAACGCCACTATAATAATAAGAAAAAGGAGAAGAGAAAAATAATGTAAGTAGCAGCCTGCGTCAAATCGATTTTCAGTGAGTTAGAGTTAATATTGTTTATCGTTTCAGTCAATACATCGAAGCAAGCGAATATACCGAACGAACAACGTGCTAGAGAGATAAACAGAGTATTGGATATTATACGGGAACCCCGAATTTCATCGCTTAAAGGAATTACCAAGGTAAGAGAACACTACAAACGTTAGGAGAAACAATCATTAGGACCAGAGTTATTAGGGAAAACAAAAATAGGACAAATGGTTTTAGGGATTCCGATATAGATTCTTTAACCATCCATCGGGTAAATCCGTGAAATATTTTCTCGGATGTTCGAACATCTAAGGAAGTGTTGCTATCGCAAATAATGTTGTCGTCTTTAGTAGATATTAGTAATTTTCGGAGCATTTCGACTTTTGGATTTACCCAAGTAAACCTTACAACCTTTTTGCCTGAAGAGGTACTACATTTTCATAACATTCGATGATCGTCACCGTATAGGTAGAAGCCAAGCCAACAGGTTAGCTTAGGTTTGACACAACGAATCCTAAAAACTCTAACATTTTATGATTTCAAAGGAAAAATATTTCGATGTTGCGTTTTCAGCGCTCCGTACGAATGTACGACGATATTGGGGACGTCATTCTGGGAATGCATGGTATTTTGAGCCCGAACTGTATTTTGAATGCATCAATCCTGCCTAGAATACGTGGATTCAGCGCCAATGTTTTTGAAGTGTGCTGGAGTATTGACTTAGTCACCAGTTTAATCCTCTTTGACTATAAGGGCCTTAATGGATTTCCAAGAATCTTTAGTCTATATTTACACTGTGCAGGGTAGATTCATGTTAATATTTAATGCTTTAACAGGGATCAGACCATACGCTAATTTAATGTCTGCCATTTAGCCAGTGTAAGGTATGTAATAAATATACGTGAGGTTGGAAAAATATCCAAAATTGCATTGATGGCTCCCCAACAAAAGACAAACAATTCGGAATGCCATTTCCGATACTTTTCCTAGAAACATGATCTTTCTTAGACATCTATATATATATTACGCGAGGCCGATTTTTGTACATCCCATCAGATCTACAGTTATGGTCCGATTTGTATAAATGATATGTCATTAGATTCGTCTCATGCTGGAGAGGTGCATAAAACTCTTGGATTTTTATTTTTTTCCTGAAAAAGTACTGAAAAATGGATTTGAAAAAACTACTGTGCGCTAACCACGTGACATTGACCACGTGACCTGTGATCCCTATTTTGACATAAGATGACCAAATAATAATAAGCATGATTTGCTCACAAACCTGTAGTAAGTTGTTCAGCATGATGAAATATTATTTTTGAGTCGGCAACATAATATCCGCAGCACTTAAAACATGTACGAATATGCAAAAATAATTTTACAGTTTGTTGACAATGAATGACAATAACCATACCTATTCTGTCAACTTATAATATATTTTTTATTGGGGGCTATTAAGTCAGTGATCTAAATTGCCAGGTTGTTTTTCTTTTTAAAATGTTGATATGGAAACTTTTTTTGCATACCTGTTAAAAATTTCGAGGAAAAAGCCGGTTAAGTGCGAGTTGGACTGGTGCTCGCAAGACTAGAAAAACTGACCGTCATTCAAGATTATTTTTATAGGCGAGTTTTACAATAAATCAAAGCAGAAAATATGTAGTAAAACTAATGTAATCGTCATTCGAATAAGTAAATTTATGATAGATTATTATAAATATGATTATATAAGTCAAAAATGGCAAAAATGGCATGAGTTATAGTAAATTAAATGGTATTTTACAAGAAAAAACTTAGTCCTTCCGCTTGCATGTCGACGGGATGGGAAATGTGGTCGAGTTTGAATATGGACGACTTGACAATGTAGCTAAGTTGGGAATGTATCTACATTGGTGATATGGATGAGTTGGTAAAATGGACGAGTTGGAAATGTGGTCGAGTTGAGAATATGGACAACTTGACAATGTAGCTAAGTTGGGAATGTATCTACATTGGTAATATGGATGAGTTGGTAAAATGGACGAGTTGGAAATGTGGACGAGTTGAGAATATGGACGAGTTGGTAATGAAGACGACTTGGTAATACGGACGAGTTGGTGATATGGAAGATTTGGCAATAAAGACGAACTGATAATAAGGACAAGTTGGTATTGTAGACGAGTTGGGTGTATTGTCGAGTTGGGAATATGGACGAGTTGGAAATGTGGATGAGTTGGCAATGTGGATGAGTTGGTAAAATTGACAAGTTGGGAACATGGACAAGTGGGCAATGTGGACGAGTTCGCATTATGGACGAGTTGGCAATGAAGACGAGTTGGTAATACGGACAAGTTGGCAATGAAGACGAGTTGGTAATACGGACAAGTTGGCAATGAAGACGACTTGGTAATACGGACGAGTTGGTGATATGGAAGATTTGGCAATAAAGACGAGCTGATAATAAGGACAAGTTGGTATTGTAGACGAATTGGGTGTATCGTCGAGTTGGGAATATGGACGAGTTGGAAATGTGGATGAGTTGGCAATGTGAATGAGTTGGTAAAATTTACAAGTTGGGAATATGGACGAGTTGGCAATAAAGACGGGCTGATAATAAGGACGAGTTTGTATAGACGAGTTGGGTGTATCGTCGAGTTGGGAATATGGACGAGTTGGCAATAAAGACGGGCTGATAATAAGGACGAGTTTGTATAGACGAGTTGGGTGTATCGTCGAGTTGGGAATATGGACGAGTTGGAAATGTGGACGACTTGGAATTGTGGACGAGTTGGGCCTATGGACAAGTTGGAAATGTGGACGAGTTAGCAATATGGACGAGTTGGCATTCTTGATGAGTTGGAAATGAAGACGAGTTGGCAATGTAGATAAGTTGGGTGTATGGACGAGTTGGTAATGTGGACGACTTGACATTGTGGACGAGGTGGGAATATGGACGAGTTGGAAATGTGGCCGAGTTGGCATTGTGGACGAGCAAGTAATATGGACGCGTTGGCATTGTGGATGAGTTGAGAATATAAACGAGTTGGCAATGAAGACGAGTTGGTAATACGGACGAGTTATATGGACGAGATTCGCAATAAAGACGAGTTGGTATTGTAGCGAGTTGGGTGTATGGACGAGTAGGAAATGTGGACGAGTTAGCAATATGGATGAGTTGGCATTGTGGACGAGTTGGGAATATGGATGAGTTGGCAATAAAGACGAGTTGGTAATATGGACGAGTTGGCATTGTAGATGAGTTGGGTTTCTGGACGAGTGGGCAATGTCGACAATTTGGCATTGTGTACGAGTTGGCAATGTGGACGATTTGGCATTGTGTACGAGTTGGGAATGTGGACGATTTGGAAATATGGACGAGTTGGAAATGTAGACGAGTTGTATTTGTGAACGTGTTGGCATTGTGGACGAGTAAGCAATATGGACGCGTTGGAATTGTGGACGAGTTGGGTACATGGACGAATTAGCAATATGGTCGAGTTGGCATTGTGGACAAATTGGGAATATGGACGAGTTGCCAATTGAGACGAATTGGTAATATAGACGAGTTGGCAATGCAGATGAGTTGGGCGTATGAACGAGTTGGCAATGTGGACGTGTTGGGTGTGTGGACAAGTTGGGATTGTGACCCAGATGGGAATATAGACGAGCTGACATTGTGGACGAGTTGGCAATGTGGAATAATTAACATGTTACCCTAACATGCGAAACTTGATGGTAGAAATGACCTACATATGATGCAAATTTAAAAAAATCGACGCTCTCAAGAATAAATCATATTTGAAATAATGACGTCTGGCTGATCATTCTTATTCTCATTCAAAATAAAATTTGACAAATTCTGCTGCCAACAAAACGAATTGATTTTATAAGGCTTCCGTTTTTACCGACTATGGTAAGGAACCCTAAAATTAGGTTTATATCATAGACTTCAGAGTATAGATATCATCTCCCTCACTCTTCTGTCAGACACTATTTCAATGAGAGGAAAGACGAAAGTTTGAATTTGGAATTCGGGTATTAGGCATTCAGCTCTAAATTTATTGAAAAAAATATGTCTTAATATTCTTTTTTTAAACATTTTTAGCTGTTTTATATATTGGATTTTATTTATTACACATATTTGACACATTCTTTTTTTTTTTATGGTGGAGTATTGTTGGTCAGTTATTTATTTAGATTAGTAAATAGGGTTTGATTAAGTATACCTAGCGTAAGAATTTCAAACACAATGTGTAATTGTTACTGAATAAATGATTGATGATGATGACATGGCAGCACCCATATTAAGAAAATTTGCACGATCTATTGAATTTCATTAAAAATATAAGCATTGATAATAGTGACATTTCGTGTATCTATAAACGTTTTATACTCTCTATTTCATACAATTGAGTTTATGTAACATTTCTTATTATCACTATTTTTAAGTATTTACGATTATAAATGAATACAGGAACAGTTACGCACTACATGATTTCCTTTTTAAAACCTGCGTAGTGAGTGCCTAAATCTGTCCTTTCGATTCATGTGCTATTTCTGGAAATTGATAGAAATCGATCAAATCGATAAATTTATGTCCTGAAGAAAGAACAACAAATTAAATTTCTACCAATCTTATGTCCGGTCCTATGAAAATATGTCAATTATATTTTTAAGATATGGGATTATTTTTATGAACAATTTTTTTCCATAAATCGAATAATATGCATTTTATTTGTGAAACAGATCAGCAGATCACATGGCATTAATGCAGAAGTTATTTTTACAAAAGAGTTGATTTTTTTTTCCATAAATCGAATAATATGCATTTTATTTGTGAAACAGATCAGCAGATCACATGGCATTAATGCAGAAGTTATTTTTACAAAAGAGTTGAAAAAGTTGCCACGATGAAGCTGGCTATCAGGCCTGGCTCTAGCCTTTCATGTTTTAACGTTTTTAAAACATCATTTTAACGTGTTTTTTTACAGTATTTATTCTTCGTTCGCCAAAAACTTCTTATCGATAAAGTAGTTATTTTCTATAACACTACCGGATTTCCATGTTCTAGCGGCGGTTCGACGCCGCAACGGGCCTCTAGTTATCATTAATGCTCAACATACTACTCCGTTATCCATCCATATAACGTTAGTTAACAAATAAGTAAAATCAGCGCCTGCGCTCTAGCGTCTCCTCTATGGAAAGTTAAATCACGCGTGTCTAATTATGATTAATTTACAAAGTTAAATAATATTTCAACGAGCAATCAGCTGGAAACAACTAACGTTAATTTGTTAAAGTCGCAGATAATTGGATAAAGGCGAAACAGTACAGAGGCGAGTTACGGAGCGGACGAGTTACTGGGGCGAGCACTTAATTGGGTTTGCTTGACGCTGAGCCTTCTTCCCTAACAATACTATACGTATACAAAAATATATTTCTTTGTTTACCCCATGCCATTCTGTTTTTATCACATATAATGTGGCTGGAGATAAGAGGATGTTGTGCAGTAAAACCCGTAAAATAAACCGAATCATACTTCCTGATGACCTATTACACTGTTTTATTTTGGAACATTATAACTTCTATATTAAAAAAAACGTTGTTAGAAGGTATTCATATTACTTAATTTATTACTGTCATGAGTAGGTACAGTAGGGTCTTTACATATATGGCAGTCGATACATGACGCCCTGTCAGGGCATTGCAATTATCTTAACACTTTGACCGCCAAAGACGGCAAATCACGTCATCGGGAATTCGTGCCACTGACGCCAACGACGCCTATTGACGTCAAAAATTCCAATCTCTGTTGTGTTTTTCAATCTCTGTTGATTTTGGAGCACTTTTTTTTTTTGGTTTGGCGTCAGTGGCACGGTGAATTGCTTTGCCGCTTGGCGCTCGAAAGGAAACGAAACTATATTAGATTTTACATATCAGGTAATGTATAACTAAAATATATCACTAATACTTCTTAATTTTTTTTTCGCTTAATTTATTGCCATAGTCGCGGTGCAAGGCGAATCGGGGAGTTCTTAGTTATTAATGAGAGTTCTTTGAAATATTCCAATTGATTAGCCCTATTTAAAGAATGATAGGCCTTTATGGCCGTCTATTTCAGACTTTCCCTTAGTTTATTCTTAAAATAAATACAGGAAATTACCATAAACAAGCATACGGATAAAAAACTGATATATTAATAGATGAGCACCATAAATCCACTCTGCGAGGAAATTATGATAGAATATATATTTCTACTAAACCAACACGCCTTATTTTCCCATCTGAAATAGAGTTCTAGCCGCGAATGATATAGAAATTATATATTGAGACGACGAACATATTTACTCATCTCGTCTTGGATGTATTTTCTTCATACTTGAGCGCTGTGTAATACTTGGATTATCTAGATTAAGATGGCGTATAGAATAACAGGCCGCGTTGTATTTTTCTGAATTATTTAACATCAAAATATGTGGAGGGAAACACGCTTGATTGATGTAACAAAAAATGCTGATTGACAGATTCAAGATTTATATTAAGACTAGCGACCCGCCCCGGATGCAATGCAATGCTGTATAATACATATACATCTTCCTCTTGAATGACTCTATGTATGAAAAAAAAAACGCATCAAAATCCGTTGCGTAGTTTTAAAGATCTAAGCATACATAGGGACAGACAGATAGACAGACAGCAGGAAGCGACTTTCTTTTATACTATGTCGTGGTGTAGGTACATATAGGTACACATTTTTTCTCTACAAAGTGTTGTGCTTTTACACCCACAATTTAGGCAGCCTCTTTCACGCTAATCACGTCTCAAGTAATGTGGATTGTAAACTTCATTGAATAAGGTTTATTACAAGGTAAGACGTACAACTTTATCATTAAAATTCATGACAAAACCCAACTCCAAGATCTTTTACCTTTTCAGAAGAAGTTGGAAGGGTCTTACCCGCACGGCGGGTGTTAAAAATACACTAAACTTTGGAACCCCTTTTCATAAATTAATATTATTCCTATTCATGTCCTTAAATATGTTAATTATAAACGTATATTATATTAAACTTATAATTAATACCCAGATAATAGCTGCGAAACATTGCAACCCGATATAGATATTAAGAAATTTTCCTTCTGTTAGGAATCAAATCTGAAACATCTTGCATAAAATAAACAAAGTGCGTAAATATCTAAATAGTAGGTATAATAACATTTTCAATCGAATAAACAATAAACCACAGTAACATACTTATGAAAATCTAAAGGGTACCTATAGCCATGTTTGTATGGGGCATCGGCCCCAGAGGCCAAATCGATTTCCGTTTTGCTAATATATTCGCCCAGATTTAAGATGCTATTTTTCAAAAAAAAAAAAATACTCTGGAATACTGCAGGCTTTTGAAAAAACAAAATTGGTTTTAATTTTATTTTATCTAAACTACTCAACAGATTTTTTTGTAACTTATAGACATTATGAAGTAATAAAGATGTAATTTAAAAAAAAAGACTTCCAAAATATCCTTTTAAGTAGTGAAATTTTCACAACCCACCCACCAATTTTAGCTGTATTATGTATAATCTAATATTCTATAATATATATATATTTTAAAAACATTCACTTGGATCAACATATACAAAATGAAACAAACCTGGTGACAACCAAATCTCTCAAAATTTTCTGTATTCTTCAAAATCTCGTATCTAGTTTGTAGATTGATACTGAGGTACGAGCTTTATTTTAAGTAGGTATTTGTTACTTAGTGAGTTTTGGTTGCCAACAGACGTAATGGTATACCGTACATTTATTGGACTTAATATGCCTAACTACTCGTGTAAGAATGGAATAATAAATAACATTATAGCATGGTAAAAAAAAATGTTGTTGGATTTCGGTTTATATTTTGATATGAGGGGCAGTTTGAAATCTCTCAAAAAACCCGTCAATTCCTATCACTCTTTGACATAAATCACCATAGCGCATAATTATTTGGTTTCCTCGTGTTTGAATTTGTGTACTAAAATTACTGAAGTTTTGTGCCACAGACTTTTTCATAAACGATTACCTATACCTGTGAATGTGTAAGCACCTGGCCGGCCAGAGTGAAAAGCACGCAGCGTACAAAAAGCTTAGAATAGAATAGAATAGAAATGTTTTATTTGCTCTTTCCCTTTGTCCTAAATCCCACTGAGATAATCTCATCTTACTAGTTCTTTATCAAACGTATGGACTATGTCTTGGGCATATTTTTTATCGTACAATAAGTATAGCAATGTTATTAACCACTTTACAATTTTTTGTGGTAGGTATCTAAAATGTGGCAAAATCATTTGAGAAAATTACATACTTTAACAATGCTCTGCGTATATAAACATAACCTTAAATTGCTCCCTGCCCTGCCATTTGTTTATGTAATAAAAGTAATTTGTCAAAACAAAACTTGAAAGTTACATTCTACAACTTTGCGTAGGCCTTTTTCATGATTTACTTTTTTATTCTGAGGCAAAACAAATACTGACTGCGTAGCTGTTTTATTAGATTACTTTACTGGGAAGGCAATGCTATTGAATATTATTGATAATTAATAGTACATTACTGCAGACGCCGGGAAAGAAGGGCTTGCCGGGTGAGTAGGTATAGACGGCCGACCGTTGGGAGGCCGGATAGTGATGCGAAGCCGGCAAGCTCTTTTCATGGCTAAGGCATGTACCTATAGTGCTCAAACATATGCATAGTACATAATAAGAATAAAAACACAACTAAAAAAATACAATTTAGCTGTTTAGCCTGTTCATGAACACATAAATCATGTTTAAAGAAAAAATTACTTCCCGGCCTAGGCCTTCAATTTTGTATGAAATTCCCTTACAGTTCTCTCCAGTTGTTCCGCCCGAAACGTGATACTTGGAAGCCTGTTTTAACGCACTTTATGACGACATTTCTTTGCATGTTTGAGAAATAGTACATTACGGCAGAGGCCAGTACCTAAGTAAGCCATACTGGCCGAGTAGGAATTAGACGGACCGAGCCGTAGGCGAGGTCCGGATATAATACGAGGCCAGGATGGCTCTTACGGTCGAAGCAAGTATAGTGCTTTTCTCAAAAATTAAACAAGAAAATTAGATTGAAATTATATTTTGTAGGTGACATTCATATTCGGCCATTTTCTAATGAATATATTTGTTATATCCCATTTTTATTATTACACATTGTGATATTCGTCGTCGCAGGCACCATTAACTCCCATGATAACAACCTATAACAAAAATAATTATGAGTTTATACTTGGATAAAAGATATAGTTATATCGTTATCAAATAGTGGCAGCATTTATTTACCTTCATCGCCAAAATTGTTATCATCTAGAGCTTGATTTATGAACTTTTCTATATTTTGCTGCTGAATATTTGTGATTTCTTTCCTTTGAGCCATCCGATTGTCTCAGAAAGATTGTTGAAATATTCTGACCTTATCACACATTATCTGACCAATTATTAACTTGATTTTCTTCCTTCCATTTAATGAATCTCTTGTATTTTTTTATATCTCCTTGGATTTAGTCGGAAGTAAATTATTTTAGCTAACTCTGCCTCCGCTTTTAAGCATGGAGGAGTGCCGTCTATTCGGAATCACTCGTCTGAACTCATTTTTGCTGAATTATTGTAATAGATCACACAAACAAATTTGAAATTTTTGTCTTTTAATTTAAATCCCGCCTTAATTTCTTTTTTTATATATAAATACTGCGTTTAATTATTTGCACTGTCTTACAAATCTAAGTCTTAAAGATAAAATTTAATTATTGTTATACATTGTTGTATTTTCTAACTAATTTTCATATCATAAAGCTTACCTTCAATTTTAACTCCGAGGTTTTTTCTAAACGACACAAAAAAGGAAGGAATTCCGAAATATCATTGTCATTTTACACAGCACAATTATGAACTAAACGCTGCATACAAACTTCCGCACTTAACCTTGTCGCTACCTTTTTTTTTTTTAAATATGCATCTTGAGTTACGTTTATACTGCCAATAGAGCTAACCTCTTTTTATTTTACATTTGCTCTTAGTGTAAATTGCAAGTGTATACTGCAATGTCGTCTCTTTCTATTTAATCTATGAAAAAGGGACGCCACTTTTTAATTTCTACAATTTGCTGTCGCACTGTACTTATAATTAAAACAATTTGTGGAATGCATCCTTTTTACATTTATATACGACCTCATTGCCTTCACATCCTTAGTTTTTTTATAATAGGTCGGTGACGATGTAAATCGTGTTTCGATATTCAAATATCTTGATACGTAATAGGAATTACATACTTACTTACTGGACAAATATTGATTCCAAATTTAAAATCTCGCTGTTTACTGGACACTTCTAATAAGTCTTCGGTATGTTCCACACTGTAGTCTATCTAGCGATGGTAAGGCAACATTACATGCAATTTTTGAGAAAAGAATATATTATATATTTATACTATAGTAGAGTTTAAAAAAACAGTTTTTTTTCCAATTAAAAAAATAAATACGAGGGTGACACTGAAAGTTTTTAGAACAGGCCACCTGTAAACGATATAATAAAAAAATAAGTTTAGATTTTGAAAATTCATCTCTCTGCGGATATTATTGTATATGTATTTAATTCGTTTGTCATTTGTTTTACGATTTGGCGGTGAATTGATAATTGTCTGTGTCACGTCGGCATGAATTTTAGGAGACAAAATTTTCTTGCAATTATTTTGTATGACTTTCGATGTCATTAAAAATAACAAGAAAGTTATGATAGACTTCGATTGGCTTTTCATGATAAAGCCCCATTTCGTGCCACTGTTTACAACTGATTTAATGAGTTTATCCGTGGTCGCACTAATTTCACCGATGATCTGCGTGAGGGCCGGCCTTCGATGGCGACGACTGCAGACAATATCAGTGTTGTGAGGCGTGCGATAGAGACTGACAAAAGAATGACCTATCAGCGGATTCAGACGAGCTTAGCTATTGGTATGAGTCAAGTGCACAAAATCCTCCATGAACATTTGGCTATCAGGAATCTTTGTGCCCGGTGGATACCTCATAATTTGACACACTCTTGTGTTGATTGGTGCCGTGAAATGGTTCAAAGATTTAACGGAGATGACTCAAATGCTGTTTTCAACATGCTTACGGGTGACGAAAGCTGGATTTACTGTTATGGACCTGAAACTAAAAGGCAGTCTGCTCAGTGGGTGTTTCCTTCAGAGGAGTTGCCAGGTAAAGTGAAGAGAGGTCGAAGCGTGGGAAAAAAGATGGTAGCGTCGCTCTTCCGAATGACAAATCATATCGCAACAATTGTTATAGAGGATCAAAACACAGTTATCGCAGACTAGAACACTAACAATAGTTTACCACTTGTCTTGGAAAAAGGTCGGGAGAAGCGACCTCGCAGTAGGGTCCTCCTTTACCACGACAACGCCTCGTCGCACACCACCAAGCAAACGATCGACTATTCGGCGATGTCAGACGTGGAATTACTGGGTTACCCACCGTATAGCCGCGACCCCGCACCTTGCGATTTTAATTTATTTCCGAAAATAAAATAAAATCTTCTAGGAAAACATTTTATGGACGCCGAGGAAGCAGTGGCTGCGTGTCAAAGGGTAGTCGAAGAGAACCCTAGGGACGAGTGGGCAAAGTGCTTCTCTCAGTAGTTCCATTGGATACAGCGATGTATTGCTGTCAAGGGAAACTATTTCCAAAACATATAATAAAACTAACAACTTGCTAGTTTGTTCAGTTTTTGATTTTCTAAAAACTTTCAGTTTGACCCTCGTAATAAAAATAAAATGACCGGCGATTCACCTCAGTATCACATGATGGCAAAGTGACGAGAAAGTGGAGGATGTACGCTGGTTCAGTATTAGCCTATTCACTCTTGCCTTGAACCTTGAAGAGATCCAAATTAGAATTTAGTGGGAATACACACGATGGGAGCGAGTTCCATTCCTTAGCGGTTCGCATTAGAAATGATTTGTGGTAATGAGAATGAGAATGAGAATATTTATTTGTCAAAAGTGGGTATACATTAATGATCTTGACTATGCTATGACTAGATTCTCCACTTTCTGTCTATAAGTCAGACGTACAAATTAAATTAAATTACAGGTTATCATACGTTATTAATTACATTATTTTTTAGTAGACAATTAGATGAATTAATTACAGCTTCTATTCACACATCATCATCATCCTCCTAGCCTTTGTCCCATTTTTTTGAGAATGAATTCTCAATTGGGGTCGGCTACCTAAATCCCAAGATGTGGCGTAGGCACTAGTTTTTACGCAAGCGACTGCCATCTGACCTTCCAACCCAGAGGGGAAACTAGGCCTTATTTGGGCTTAGGTGGTTTCCTCACGATTTTTTCCTTCACCGAAAAGCGAGTGGTAAATATCAAATGACATTCCGTACATAAGTTCCGAAAAACTCATTGGTACGGGCCGGGTTCGAACCCGCGACCTCCGGATTGAAAGTCGCATGCCCTAACCACTAGGCTACCACCGCTCTTCACACAACGTCTTCTTACAGCTTCTATTCACACAACGTAATTAAAAAAGGCATGTTGAAACGTAGACCTTCCAAGCTCGGCTAAATTAATTTTTGGAAGGCCGTTCCAAAAGGAAAGAGCAAATCTCTTTCCAAAAAAAAAACAACAACTGTGTGAGATAAAAAAAACAACGAAAGATTCTCACCGCTAAATAAATTAACAAACTCGTAGTTGAGTATATCGTGGCCTAGAAAAAGGATGCCTTTCAATAATATTAAACAGGTGACCTACGTGGAATATTAAAGGAAAAATGTGGTAATTACTACAACTTTATTTTATAACCTTTAGGCTATGTACACACTTAACCTATGCCTGCCTTGGCAGGTGACTTATAGAACTGTTTAAATCTAGGACACGCTTAAAAAATAGCTCAGCCAGTATCACTGGGTGTATAATATGTTCGCCTTAGTCTATATATAAGACCTAAATTTTAACAGTGCCAACAACGTTATTTAACTTTAAGTGAAATCCTACTTCCCTACGTTTTTCATATCTAAGGGAGACTGACACGCACCTTGCTTAGTCCGTACTCAGAACCTGTCCTGATTGATGTCACTTCCTTTGCAGTGTGCTCGGGACCCCAGCTACGGAGGAATTCCGGTTATGCTTCTGTCTCGATCACGCAGAACAGGGCCAGGGCATTGAAGAAACCGGAATTTACAGTGACAGACCCGATGCAGAATTAAATTTGGAAAATGAGGTAAGTTGAGTGGATGTGTAAAACAATCTAATTTGACCACAATGTCATCTTCTAGTGTTTAATTTAAACTTTAATTCTAATCTTTAATTTCAAGTTTTAATTTCATGTTTTAATTTTAATCTTCAATTTTAATTATCAAGTTTTAATATCCTGTTTTAATTCCCTATCCTCGCTGAAATAGAAGTAAAATCCTGCATTAGAATAGTGCAATCGAAAGACACATTGCTTTATATTTAAGCAGAGAGGTTATGATAATCTGCTTACCGGAGCGACTCCAAAATCTTGGGTTAAACTGCCTCCGCAGAAGATCTCCCACCCGCCATCAATAAAGTGGCTAAAACAAGGAACCAGCAGTTAAAAAACTGAACAAGGATACAAAGACCAGAGCTGATTATATGTAAGATGACTACTCACGATTTCTAATCCCGAAATAACACTTCCACAGAAATCTCCATCGAAAATGGCGTCGGTGCGCCAGACTCACGACACAGCCTCTCACACCAGGAGTCAGATGAAAATGGACCAACATTTCGGAAATTCGTATCAAAACGGATGTTGCTTCTACAGACTACAATGATTTCTAGTAGTAAATAGGGTTGCCTATTTTGGTTGAAGACTACCCAGTCAAGATCCCTGATTCTCCATAATTTAATTATAGTAATTAAGAAATAACATATACTGTATTTTAATATTCATGTTTATTTTTCTTATACTTTATTTTAAATTATTATATTTTAAGGATGTGTAAATAATATTATTAAATATATGTTATTTCTGAATTTTACCCTGTCATATTAAATATTTATCTAGCAACCCTGACCTATGACAGTTTTACTCCTGTTGCTAGACTAGAAAAATTATATATTGTGTTGTCCTACTCAAAAAACAATAGAACGTTCAAGGTATGGTTATAAATGTAACAATTACGACCATTATACAAAATATCAAAAATACACCTCGTGACAATGTATTTAAATCGATATCTGTATATTCCCTTTTTTCGATCAAAATATGTTCTATGCTCGATGCTCTGGAAGATGCCCCCAGCTAGTAAAGCATCACCATTGAGTCTTATAGCTCGACGTGCTACTGAATCCAAGACAGCTAACTGGTACTAAGTAGGCAGAACCGTCCCAAAGATAGCAGGAGTAGGTACTCCATGCACGAACGGACTTGAGCTTGGTAAAGAATGAGAAGCTCTTCCGGCGTGAAATACCGCTTCACCATATTAAGCAAAACTTAGATTCTTAGAGGCAGTTTAGCCCTGACTGCAAAAGAGGAGCCATGATTTCTATGAAGAGGGGTCATTATTTCAGAAAATCTTTCCAGTGTGATGCAGGATTGGTATGGGCGCGCGGTGCCAGGCGTATAGCGCCTTCTGTTGGTAAACATTTCTTTGTACGCTCGTCACATCGAAACGGCTTAATCAATTTTGGTACAGGAATAGCTGGGCATCCAAAGATGGTAATAGGATACATTTTACCTAGGATGACGAGGCAGTTTTACACGGTTGAAAATGCTTTCTAGTTTGATTACAGTTTGATGATAGAACCACTAGAACTAGCATTAAAACAAAATGACATGGTTGGCGTGGCTTGTAGTGCACCTGCTTACTGAGCCGGCGGTCCTGGGCTCGAATCCCGGCCAGGGCAAATATTTGTGCGACTCGAATATTTATATATTATGCATTTGATGATGATTTGATGATCGCCTAGTACCCACTTAGCTTTGCTTAGTTGATTAGATTGATTTGTGTAAGATTTTCCCTTAATATTTATTTATTTATTTGTATAGAATCTTTTTATCGATTCATATTTTTTATGTGGTAATACCACATTTTTATTTTTATAAATAATGACACAAAGGTAAATTAAGAAAGAAAAATTGAATGCGATCTACTGCAATCGAAGCGGGATTTGAACCCGCGACCTCTGCGTTTCCGGCGCATTGCTCTTCCAACTGAGCTATCCGACCGCTACGTCAATCGCACGAAATCTTTCATCCCTTAATCCTTTACGCTACTGGAGCGCCCTCTGTGTCATATGTTATGGGGATTGGGGATCGTGCGTGTAAAACGCACATCCTAGGGTATGGCTAATGCGCATAAGCATTTCAAAAACATATGACACAGAGGGCGCTCCAGTAGCGTAAAGGATTAAGGGATGAAAGATTTCGTGCGATTGACGTAGCGGTCGGATAGCTCAGTTGGAAGAGCAATGCGCCGGAAACGCAGAGGTCGCGGGTTCAAATCCCGCTTCGATTGCAGTAGATCGCATTCAATTTTTCTTTCTTAATTTACCTTTGTGTCATTATTTATATTTATTTATTTATTTATCCTTAGTATGAAATATATTATCTAGCCAATTCTAGGCATAACCCTCCTCCAAGCTGGTTCATTCTTGGCGATCTTAAACTCTCTACATCGAATCCTATCCATCGACATTCATCTTATTACAGCTGTGTAAGGGCTGTATTAAGCGTCTATACAGCTAGTGTGCTACTTGGGAGGTCGATCTTGTGTGGCTTCATATAAAACCGTTACCTACCTTTATATAAAAGCTTCAGAAGAAAAAAACATATTGAGTAAGTACTAAATATATAAAAGTGTATGAACTATAACGTAATAAATAACATGTACCGTGATAGCTGTTACATGTTGCCTTGATCAAAAAGTAACACATCATGTTTTCTCATTCATAAGTAACTCAATGGAACTTATAAGTTTCAGATGACAAACTTAAGTTTGTAAGACTTATAACTTAACAAGAATAAGTTACGGCTGGTAAGTTAACACAATAACACATTGCTCCACACGTTGTTAACTTCGCGAGTTTCCGATTCAAACCGGCGCCTGTTTAAAAGCAATTTTAAGCCTGGGGGGGTATTCGACCAATTTTAGAGATATAATGGAGATCTCTCATTTTCATCGCCATCCGTCACTTTTGACGTGTGCCTACTTGACAAGTGGCGATATCGCAACTTCGTCAATTCGGACGCGCAAAATTTTCGTTTCCTTTGTATGTGACGGCATAAATAACAGGCGCATACTTTAAATTGACCGCATAGTACGTGAAATTGGTCCGTTACGTTTCGTTCAAAACAGAAATTTATATACATGAATAACATTTTTGACAATCATTATCGCCTTCGTATTTCCAAAATTGAGATGAGATATGTCACTTTTAAGCTCATCGCATTTAAATGACAGTTCAATGGCGATATAACTGTTATCTAATGGAGATTTGACGTTTGGAGATATCTCCAACGGCATTCTCGAATTGGGCCCCTGCTTTGTGCTCTTGTCTTAAAACCCGGTTGTTATTGAAGATATTGAAAACAACAACATTCATTTACATTCATCAACATAGTCGTGTGGACTTTTGTCCATACTTATAAAGACGAATATTAATACTTAGGAGTATTTTATTTTGATAGGCGTCAAAATGGGTGACTGATACGTATCCTTAAAATGGAAATAAATGGAGTAAGCAATCTAATTCTCCTTCAAAATCTGAACTAATGCAGTCTAACAATTATCGATATTATTTCCCTTATATGAGTTCCTGCTGTGCTGTACAGGGGTTGTAGAATTACCGCTCTGTCCAACAAAATCGTAACTATCAAATAACTTAAAGTTTCGGCCTGCTGTCACATAAGTGAACGTTTTTCTAAGAACTTCTCTCAAAATATTGATCATATAATTATGTGCTTGGTCTCATTCGATTCAGTAGGTACGAGAAATTACATATTGTCAAGTTTGTAAATAATCATCTTTTAAAATATGCTTCTGCCCATAACGGGAGGCCAATGGAGGTATTACCACAGATTAATATGATATTACCCCAAAATTCTGGCAGAACTCGGCAGATCCTAATTTTTAGTGCCAAGATACTGCTATAAAACAAAGTTTCATTGATGTACCTCTTTTGCCGCCAAAATATGCTATTTTTGTAGTGCAGTTTGCATATAAAACATAGGTAGGTAATTAGTCCATTCGTC
This sequence comes from Apotomis capreana, assembly GCA_947623375.1. Lineage (NCBI taxonomy): Eukaryota > Metazoa > Arthropoda > Insecta > Lepidoptera > Tortricidae > Apotomis > Apotomis capreana. The sequence continues at coordinate 21,295,809 of OX392502.1, read as the reverse complement.
AGAACCGTTACTATCTACGTTCATACCTCATAATAAAAATATGGTTGAGAATTCAATTTACATTGTAAATTCAATGTAAAATGCTGCGTCAGGTAAGTAAAGTAGCCATTAGGTAGCCATTGTCTGCGGAACATTTAGCAAACATAGGTGGGGTAAGCATCTCCCTGGCGTTTTACTTTTTGTGTTTCACTTTCCCAAGAAAGCAAAGTTGTTCGGAATTGTTACTTGCTGTCCTTAGTAAAAATATAAATAGTAAGTTGGTAATGGATACTTATAACCAAACGTGGTTAACTTAGTTTTATCTTATACCTTTAAACGAGCAATTCTTGTATATTTATTTATACTTAAATTTATTTCTGTGATCTCGGAAACGGCTCTAACGATTTCGCTGAAATTTGGCATATGGGGGTTTTCGGGGGTAAACAATCGATCTAGATGTTATGTTATGTTTGTAGTACATGGAAATCGTGCTTTAAAAGTGGGGTTGCCTTGCATTAAATCGGGTAGTTCTGATTTTTGTATATGTTGCCTACAGTGAAATGGTAATGATAAATCCAATTTTTCGTCCTCGAAGACCCGCCGGATCATTGTGAAATTCTTGAAAAACCATGAATTTTTCGGTGTTATTTCATTTTTTGTTAGTTATTTCCACCAAACGCTTTTGTTACAGTAAAAATCACTATGAACACTTTAAAGTACACTAAATTTGCAACAAAATAAAAGTAATTTGGTTACATTAGACCCAATAGTTTCTAAAATACAGCTATTCAAATGTTAACAAATTTACCTAAAAATGATTTTTTCAAATTAGTGGTGTATTTTGAGGAAATCGGTTCCAGTCATGTCCAATACTTGCAAAGTCGCTACGGCTCCCATATAACTGTGGTTTTCGATGGGTATCCATCTGACGCTTTAGAAAAAAAACACCAAGAGCACGTCTTCGTAGAGTTGGAACAAAGTCCTCATCCTGACGTTATCTTCTTCTTACCTACTCGACGGATTCCTTCATTCACCAAGCACAACCCGTAATAGCACTGTTTTTTCACGCTTGCAGTGGTTGTGATACAACTTCAGCACTTTTTGGCCAAGGAAAAATGAAGTTTCTGTCGACACTGAAAAAACAGCCGCTCAAACAAAACACTGCAGTTTTCCTAATACCTCTCACTCACATCTGAGGAATGAGGCCTCGCACTCGAGGCCTCATTCCTCAGCTGATGACGAAGCCATCAGCTCCTCAACCCCTGCTTAAAGTGATTTCCTGCAACTGCAAAAAAAGTTGGTAATACAACAAAATCTGGCCTCAAATGCTCGGCTTTTTGCAACCACTGCAGCGATCAATCTTGCTAAAACAAGCCTGACTTGATATGTGACGACATTGACGAACAAATTCATCGACGACCCATCATTGGATGGCGGTTTAGAGCGGCCTGAGCTGGTCGATGAAGAAATGCTAACGGAGTAAGCCCTCCACAAAAGAAGTGCTGTAGATTTGGAAGATCAGCCTGGTCCATCAAAGATGTACAAAAAGACTAATAATTGTTATGATTACTGTGTTTCTGTAATTATAATGCTTATTTCATACGTCACATTTCATTTTACAAACCCTTCTATTATTTTGTTTACTCACCTCAGCAACTTCACACAGCTGTATCTAAAGAACTATCGAGTCTTCTTAATAGACCAAATTCGTCTCATTTAGTTGCGGATGGTGTGTACTTTAATAAAATATATGGACTTATAACGTAAAATGGGTCCTTAGTTGACCTCGTTGCCGAAAACTTAAAAAAACGTCTAAAAATATATATTTTTCGAAGTTTGGCTAATTTTTGAACGCTTGCATCTTACAAACTATTTGATTTATCGCTCTCTCAGTTTAACATAATTTGTTAAAAATTTAGTCTTCTTTAAAGTTTACATAGTGATATTTGCGGTAAAATAGGTCCCTCATGGTAAAAACTGGTGGAAACTGAAAAAACACCGAAAAATTCATGGTTTTTCAAGAATTTCACAATGATCCGGAGGGTTCCCGAGGTCGAAAACTTGGATTTGCCATAACCACTTCATCATATAGAACATATAAAAAAATCAGAACTACCCGATTTAATGCAAGGCAAAATGAACCATTTCCATGGACTATTGGGAAAACGCGTATTTTCGAGTTTTCATGCGTTTTTCTTTCCACGCAGAATACGGTCGCTAATTTCGTCTTGCCGGCCACTGTCCGTCTGGTTCAGCTGGTTAAGACGCGGACGGCGCGGGTGTTACGGGTTCGGATCCCGCTCGCTGACTTATTTTTGTTTTTTTTTTTATGTTCAATTATATATATAATTTTTAAATTTTTATTGTTTTTAGACAAGTTTAAAAAGATGTAGTTAATGTTTGAGATAACAATATATATTTCTCATAAACCTAACATTTACCTATACTGATTACGTGAATAAGATTTATGCTTTCGAGTTTTTATTTTATTGAGACTTATGAAGCAATAGTGCAAAACGAAAAATTTACCGATACAAATTTTAAACACAGTTTCTCGGGTATTTTTTGTGACGCCTTTATCACCTAAACACCACCATATTACAATAAATAGTAATAACCGAGCAAAGCTCGGTCGCCCAGGTACTGTAATTTTAAATGCGATTGGCAGCAGTGCTAATCAGATACATGCTAAGCATATTGGACTGTAGCATAGGGCTTCGGAAACATTTGCTGAAAGCAGAGATGGAGGACGCAAACGTGTATTGGAAGCTGACAAGCTTTGTGATGATGCTATAGTTTCGAAATGTGGCCTATAGTACGCTCAGACAATTAACCGGCACTAAAACATCTGGCATGAATTATTTCGTCCACTATACGGGTCATCCTGCCACATCACAACAGTGCAAGTTGACAAACCCTCCCTGACAAAGGTTGTCGCCACAACATTTGTAGCACTACAGGACAGAGAATAAATTACTACAGAACAGTTCTCTCATCGATTCTTCGCCAGAGATGCCTGAGAGCTATAATTACTTTGTTGGTAGTTAAATTAATTAAAGGAAAGTACTTTAAATATCGTAGGTAGGATAATTTTTGCTGAAAGAAGACTTTATGTTATTTTTAAAAGTTAGTAAGTTTGCATTTAAAGTATTTCTAAGAATTACTAAGCATAATGTTTTGCGCTTAGTGAGTCCATTTTGATACTGCTTACTTATAGAGACGAGACGGCCTAAATATGATCAACATTATTGACAGGATTAGATCATACAATATTTTCAGTGAATAACTTGCAATATTTCCACTGAGTGCGAACTAAACCACCGTTGTTTTGACTAATAGCCGAAAACCCCGTGTACCGAGTCGGCAGGTGGCAATAATACGGCTTTAATGAAATTCAAATCTTCGTCAAAGTAAACTTTGTTTCCGCAAGACTGATTAGTGCGCAATATTGGAAGTAATACGCGACGACGTACAAACATATATTTACGTTTATGTAATAATATGTACTGTTGTTCATATTTGATATTCCTGTTAAGGGATCACCTGTTCACCGCCACAGATAGGATGACAGCGCTCGAAGTGCCCCACGTGCAACCGACCGCATATGGTGATGTCGAGAAGATGAATGAATGGCGTGTGTAATGATCGGTATAAAAATAAATAATATAATTTCATTGAGTATAACAAAATTTAATATATTTCAATGGATATAATAACTAATTGTAAATGAACATTTAATATAATTTCAAATATATATTTTTATTTATTATAATAATGTTTTGGTATAAGGCTTATTTATTATAATCATCAATATGATCATATATTATAATGCTCATCTTATATACAAGTGACTAACTTAGGTAAATATAATTGATACTTTATTATTATAGTCATATTAATGATTCGGAAAAAATCCGGTTCTGGCAATTCGCTCACTCGCTTCACTCGCTCGTTAGGTAGTCTCGCAGTTCTATCTAACACTCCTCCTCGCTTCGCTTGTCGTCGTACCTAACCCAACCCAAGTCTGACCTGCCTTATTAAGGTAGATTTAGGTAATGATTCTGACTTCAGGATAGAGACAAGGTAGGATATCGCCTATTCTATCTATTGAAAGGGAGAGCAGCCCTTACCTATTATTATGTTAACTGTACATGACATAAAATTAACGTTATATTTTATCATATGTTTATTATAAGAAATATGCATTATACTAAATGTATGTTATATTAAATGTTATTCGATCAAATGATCTTTATATAAAATGATAATTATTATAACATACTTATGTAAATATATTAAGTGGTATTATATTAAATTGGCAATAACAATAAAATAAATGAGCGTAATACTGACTAAAATTTTTACAAATAAATTTATATTTACGCATCGTTACGAACCCGAATGAATGAATGTGGAGTTCCAACTGTTCGCAAACCAGTTGAGCAGCTCAGATATAATACGAGTATATATCGGATCGGTTTCTCGTGGATATTCCGTCAATCCAGTCGACAATCCACTTGCTATAGCTCGTACAAGGCGAATCGCGGCTACTTCTCTAATCCGTCAACGAGTGCATTATTCTTTTATCCTCGGAAAATATAACTTGAATAAATATAAAGTCGATGACGAATTTTTTAGTCATTTAACTCATCGTCACTCGTCAGGAAGACGGTCGAATGAAATTTTACAAAAAAAAACGGTTTTTGTGTCAGTAGTCGAAATCTCATACGCTAGTTACGAGTAGCAAGGTGAAACTGGATACTCAAATGAGAGGATTTGAAAGGATTAATGCGGAAAAGGCTCGGCTAGCAATCAGAATGATATTTCAGGCTTCTACGCCCTGGTGCGATCAATTAGCTTTAGGTTAGGCTTACCATTTGCCTATAATACCGAAACCGAATAGCTAGGATTACTTACCGTCCCCAGAATGGAACGGGATTAATGTTGAATATAATGTATGTATTTGTTGTATTTTCTCGAACACAAACATAAAAATGTATAATCATAACAATACTTAAGCACAATCTTAGTAGATATATCTTAATGTTAATATTTGTTAATAATGTTAATGTGAAAACTGATGCATAGTGATTTTATTGTATCTGTTATGTTGATCGGAGGAGGCATATTCGAGTTCATCACACAAATAATTGCCCTGGCCGGAATTCGAACCAAGGACCACCGGCTCAGTAGGCAAGTGCACCACAAACTACGCCAACCACGTCGTCATCTTCAAAGAGACTGTACCACCACCAGTATTAAAAAAACATCTTCAAAAATAAGGTTGTTGCTTTGATTACTGCTCAATTTCAGATTACCAGCACACCGGTAAACATTAAGTATAAATTGCTCCAACAGACAGACCGGATAATTAGACGTATTCAAAAGGTAATTATCGTCAATCTTAATGACATTCTAATTAGTAACCACAAGTCGAGAAATAAGCACGTTTTCACCCCATAGGGTCGTCAGCCTACGTTACGCATCAGCTACCTCATGTTGTGTTTATTTTTGGATTAATTTTCAAGGGATTCGTTTTGGGTAGACCTTATTTTGTCGACTTTCTTTTTCTTTAAGGTAGGGATTAATTTCAGGTACCTACCTATTATATTCCAGGAGAAGAAAAAATAAAAAGTTAACGTATTCGTACCCTATTAAGTTTGCATTTGTTTTAATATTCCATTTTGAATCTAAAACAATGCAATATTTATTACATGTCTACTTATAGTAATATTGTCAAAGTTTGGATTTCTTGAACTTAAGATTTTTTATGACGTTGAAAAGTTTACGATTTCAGAGAAAAACTTCGTTGGCAAATTTAAAAAAGCAGTTAGGAAATGAAGCAGTTTGGAAACATAATTAACCTATTCATAAGCGATCTCAAAAAAAGAAGGTCAGTCGAGACAAGCGCGCCGGCGGCGTGCACCTACCATATCGAAATATTGAAAAGTATGGGTGTTATAATACTAACGCCATCTTACGACCATGCAAATATGGTTAGTTTTGTGGTGGTACGATAGATGCGTTTATCCCGTCCGCTTGTCCCAAGTGCCCTTACTTAGCTTAAGATTCGATTCTAACCCAACCCAAGTAACGGAGAATCTTGAAATTTGTCCAAACGTATCCCTCGAGTTTCCATACTAATGCCACGGGATTAAATCCGGTATTGCAATCATAGGTGCCAGAATTGCGATATTTCCCCGTCCACGATGATACCCATTAAACCATCCCAATATCCCGATGAAGCTCTGTTTGTTACTGTTTGTCATGTGCCTGTCATCGCATGATGTATGTTATGTGCAGGCCGATCCTATCAGATATTTTCTATTTCTGTGACGACGCGGGTGGCGCCTAAAATACATTATAGTACATATCTTTCCGTTTACGGAAATTACTTTTTGTGACACAAATATAATATTTCATTGCGTGAGGGTTCATAGAAATGATTGGACATTCCCTTTTACGTTCGCACTTTATTAGCTAATACCTACAAGTATGGACAGTATTATGAGCAAATGTAAAATACAATGAAGAAAATTGTGAGTGGGCAGATAGGCACAGCTGCTTAACGACATCTTTAAAAATTAATAGGACTGAGCAAAATGAGAAGATAGACATAATTATGTCGTCGGACACTGGAGTGGGTGGTCAAGGATAAATGGAAATTATAAATTGTGTAAAAGGAATGTGGACGGTAGGTACTAAGTTATCAACGTTATCAGCTTTAACTCAGGAAACTTATTAAGTATCTGAGTTAGTCGGCATAACGGAACTAGATAAGATGGTATTTGCATCAACATTACCTAATGAAAATGTTGCATTGCCTCTTTACAATACAGAAGATGGGGGATTTTCGTGTAAATTCCGTATTTACCAATTTTGTGTATCCGTAAAGAGCGCCCGAAATTATTCAATGAACCAAATTTACATTTCAATCATGTTGTGCATAAACATGTCATGTTATCTCAGGTATTGTAGTCTGTATAAGGTCGTGGTATCCTAAAGTGGCGTAAGTGTTCTAGAGTTTTAATGACTCATACGGCTTTATTAATGGGTACTGAAGAGACGGTCGGCGTTGGTCCTAATTTTGTCGATCGATCAAATTTATAATTGGAAAGTTGGTGTTTGCTTAGGGAAGCAGAGTATGTGTGGGTAAGTAGTGCAAATTTAATTAAAAGTACCAAGCTTTTACTAGATTCGCTTGGATTTACGATGTGGCTATAACAAATCAGGAACGAAGTTAGCAAAATAAGTACCTGGAGTTAGAAAATAAAATTGTTACTGGGGTTTTCGGGTTTTTTCGAATCATGAAAATGCACACCATTTTAAACACGTAGTATGATATTGTTGCATAGTTAAAAAACAAACCAATAAGATATTTGGCTTTAATTAACTAGAATCCGACATACAATTAAAATAGCTACATGACACAGTTGTCACAACTTGACAATACATGAAAATATATAATAGACAATACTTTGGGCCAGCACTAGTAAAGAGGTCCATATGTCATTCTCCTCGTCTAGGTTTTCTTCTCCTACCACAAAGTCGCGTAGGTGAGAAGGTAGCCCACGATTCCTCTTGGGTCTTGCGAGGACGGATGTTGTTTCATGTGAGTTGTCCGGAAGATTTATTTGTTGAGGACGATCTGAAATAGGTCCGTCCGGGTCCACTGAAAGGTCAGAAGCATCTTCGAATGATTCTTGTTGAAGATCAATCGAAGAATGAGAATCATTCGGGAGCGGTGCTAAATGTCTATTGGACACTGTACTCTCCATGCCATTCGACCTTCGAATTACCGAATAGTGCGGGTTGTAGTCTAAGAGTTCAGCTTCCTCCACTAAGGGATCGTGTTTCGAGCGAACGTTGTTCTTTACGAGGACCGGTCCGGGTGCTAGCCATGTAGGCATCGATTCTCCATTAGGCGACCTCCGCTGGTAGTTGAACAGTCTGTCATGAGGAGTCGCATTGATAGATGTGCAGAGGAGTGAACGGATAGAGTGAAGAGCGTTTTTCAAGACTCGTTCCCAGTATTCCACTGCCATGTTGTTGGAACGCAAGCTCAGTTGTACCGCACGCCATAGTGTTCCATTCAAGCGCTCCACTTGACCATTACCCCGTGGATTGTAAGGGGTGGTTCGGGACGAGGCAATTCCGTTTTTTCTCAAAAAGGCTTTAAGTTCCTCGGACATAAAGGAGCTTCCTCTGTCGCTATGGATGTACAGTGGTTGTCCGAACGTACTAAAAAGGTCTCTCAAGCATTTGATGATCGTCGCAGATGTCATGTCTTTACATGGGTAAGCCCATGGAAATCGGCTATATTCATCAATTATGGTAAGTAGATATTTATTTTCTGAATTTGAAGGAAGGGGTCCTTTAAAATCTAGATTTAGCCTTTCAAAAGGGGCCAGTGCTTTTATTAGCTGTCCTCTTGTTGTCATGAAGCGGGGTTTAAGTTCAGCACATAGGTACTCTACAAGAGGTCGTCATATTCTTAATGTCATTGATCGAGTACGGCAGGTTCTTTGAGCGTACCCAATGGTACATCCTTGTTATACCAGGGTGACATAGTAAAGCATGTAATTCATATAATTTATTATTATCCATGAGTGCGCAAACCCTAGATAGCGCATCTGCAGCAGTGTTTTGGGAACCGGGTCGATACATGATATCATATTTAAAACAGGAAAGCTCAAGACGCCAGCGTTGTATTTTTTCGTTTTTTATTTTGCTTGAGTGGTTTTGGTTGAACATATAGCACACAGATTGTTGGTCAGTTATCAGCATGAAGTGTTTTCCCATCAGGAAGTGCCGCCATTTTCTTATGCTTTCCACAATGGCGTAAGCTTCTTTCTCCACCGATGGGTGTTTACGTTCAGCATTCGATAGTGTCCTGGAGAAGAATGCCACAGGTCGACCCTTTTGAGAGAGCGTAGCAGCTATCGCGTACTCTGACGCGTCGGTTTCTACGGTCAGCATTTCTTCTCCATCAATTGCTATCAGTGAAGCTTTACTAATGTCAGACTTTAATTGCTCAAACTGGGTAACAGCACTTTCAGATAACGGAAACCTGCTTACGTTCGTTAAAGGCTGAAGTTTTGTGGAAAAGTCCTTCACCCATTTCGCATAATGGGCAAATAGCCCTAAAGCTCGCTTCAATTCAGCAGCGTTCGTTGGGATTGGCAGTCGTAGCAGTGGTTGGAGTCGGTCCTTGTCTGGTTCAACGGTATTATTCTTGATAGTGTAGCCCAGCAAACTTATAGACTCCTGACAAAATTTACATTTTTGATCATTTAACGTCAGATTATACTTTTTTGCAGCGGTTTGAAATTTTAGTAGGTTCTGATCGTGATCGTTTTTATCTTTGCCACATACAGTGACGTCATCGAGGTAAGTAAATATCCCCTTTAGGTTTTCTTTTTCTATGATGAATTCGAGCGTCCGCTGGAATGCTGCAACTCCGTTCGTGACGCCAAAAGGGATTCTCGTGAATTGATAAAGTTTTCCAGCCGCTTCAAATGCCGTGTAGGGTTTCTCGCTATGTTTAATCGGCACTTGATGGTACGCGCTCTTTAAGTCTATTTGACTGAAAACATTATATTTTGCAACCTTAGACACGATGGTTTCGATATGAGGTAAAGGGTACGCGTCTAATTCTGTAAACTTGTTTATGGTCAAGGAATAGTCAATTACAAGCCTCTTTCGGTGTGTCCCTCCTCCCGCTACTAAGACCTGCGCTCGCCAAGGAGAGACGCTTGGCTCAATCACTCCGTCTTCTATCAGCTTAGATACTTCTTCTGTGATAAACTTCTCGTCTTCCTCGCTGTAGTGTCTAGACTTCACGGCGATTGGCTTAATGTGTGGAGATAGGTTAGTGAATATGGAGGCGGGAGGCACTGAAGCTTGCATTACATTGCAGACTAAAGGTTCTTTGGATCCCCCAAAGTTGAATTGGAGACTAGAATGTTCTTTAAGTATATCATGGCCTATGATAACATCAGCACAAAGATTGCTGACCACAAGAAATGGCCGGTGTTTGTGTGAGTGATCGTTCATGGTAACGGTGGCAAAACAAACACTTCTTACGAAAGATACGTTATTTTGAGAGGCTAGCGTGATAGTCTGCTTGTGAGGCTTCTGTTTCAGCTTCATTAGGCGCGCTATTTTCTCATCTATAAAGCTTACTGAGCTCCCCGTGTCGATAAGAGCGTCGGCGTGGTAGTTGTTAAGGGTTACGGGGATTGTGGCTTTTGTAAGGCTTGATGGAGAAGCTGCCGAGACAGCATTAGCAGCCACTTCTGAATCATCAGAGTCCTCGACTGATTCTTCTACGGTTACGGCGTTATTTGTAGTATTCTGCGATCTGCACACATTAGCAAAATGTCCTTTTCTGGAGCAAAGCTGGCATTGGGCGTTGAAAGCTGGACATTTAAGCCGCCGATGAGATATATTTCCTCCGCAGTAGAAACAGCGCCATTTATTTCGTTCTTCCGAAGCAGTCCGGTGATTTTGGGAGCTTTTGGTTGCGCGTTTTGACAATGACCCTATTGGCAAAGCGTTCAGGTTTGTTTCGTTTAACCCGGTGGTCATTGTTCGAGAGTCTCTTTCTGCAGTCTCTAAGGAGAGAGCTTGATCGAAGGCTTTATCTAAGGTAAGAGAGCGTTCTTGAAGTAAACTTTCCCGGATTCTAAGTGACAGTATTCCCGAAATAAAAGCACCTCTTATAGCTTCGTCTTTATGCGTTGTAGCAGAAACAGCTTCAAAGTTACAATCACGGGCCAGGAGCCTAAGTGCCCTGCCGTAATCGGATATGGATTCGTCGGGCCTCTGCTTACGCGTAGCTAGCAAATGGCGGGCCAGAATTATGTTCTTTGGCTTAAGGTACATTTTATCGAGTACTTTCACGGCATCATCATAGGTGCAAGAATCGCGAACGTGTGGAAAGATATGTGCCGACAAATGTTTCATTAATAGTTTGAGCTTTAAAGAATCGGTACCTTTGGGAATCTCTTCGAGTAAGAAATTGTTAAAAATATATTTCCAATGGGTCCACTTGAGGTCCGCTTCTGTTGCGGTAGGCTCCACGTCAAACTTCTCGGGTCGAAGGTACCTTGCCACATTGGGCTCAAGTTTTGTGTCTGTGTCGGGCATACTTAGTTAATTAAATTGTTGCATAGTTAAAAGACAAACCAATAAGATATTTGGCTTTAATTAACTAGAATCCGACATACAATTAAAATAGCTACATGACACAGTTGTCACAACTTGACAATACATGAAAATATATAATAGACAATACTTTGGGCCAGCACTAGTAAAGAGGTTCATATGTCAGATATAATATGTAGGTAATTTTTAACGATCATATTTTTAGCCTCTATTTGTCCTTGATGCTTCATAATGCAATAGTTAATTTATTTTAATGTGCACTCAAGCATTTTTTTTTGGTGTTGTATTGTATCAACCCTTTGTTAACCAATAAAAAAATTCATTTCATTTTTATCCACGGTGGCGATGACGATAAAATAAAACAGTCATTTGGTTAACCGACTATTTCCTAAATAACATAAAATTATCCATATCTATAAAAAAACAGTGTCTCTGTGCTACCTACTTGTGAATCCCGATCCTCATTTTATCGTCGCTATACCTACCTTCTATCTACCTATTTTTTGATGAATAATTGTAATAAACCTCGTTGTATATTTTTTGTTTCAATGCTCCTTGTAAATATTTGCCCTGATTTAATTGTCGCTATAAATAGCACCTGGTTTTTGAGAAATAATTCCCTCATGGCGGCATCGACTCGTGTTCAGCACTAGCGAATGCGGCGTTTTTTAATTAACATTTCCTATGTCAACTTCCTCGCCTGTGTAATTTTTATAGAGCGTTCCGCTGCATACTGCTCGGAACGTGTTTTTTAATAAAGTGGTTTTCAAACGACATTGCTTTTTACTAGTTTTTTTCCTCGATTTAGATCGTGTGGTTTTGATGCTTACATATGATACAGTGGATAAAGTACTTGGAATTTACCACTCGCATTCGTGGATTTTAATTCGAACAGACCAAAAACTGTTTACAGTGTGAAACAGGATGCGACCACGGCGTTAGCCGATTCTTTAGCTTTAGAATTTTGCTGAAATAGGTAGACAGTGGCGTTATCTCGGTCAATTCCGATAGAAATTGATTTAAATATCGGTCATAATTATAACACGTACCTGCAGGGCTAGCAAGAAAATAGGTCCCAAATTAGCAAACAACCACAAACAACTAACAATATATTATTATGCAAATAGGATGTTGGTTAAAATATTGTACACCTACTCTTACAAACTAACGCAAGTCTAGCTTTATAATATTTAGAGTGCAACTCTAGCAAGTTTCTAACCAAGTTTATCTTCATTGTTTATTTAACGCGTGCTGCATATTAAATATCAGATGGCCTCATGTAGGTAAAGCCGTCAGGTAGATAAATCTTCACCAAATTATGCAAACTACTCTCGTTGAAGTCCCGGCTGAATAACACTTCAATTCCTAAAATAAAAAAATATCGATCCAGACCGATTAAGTCTATAGTAATGTAATACAGCGACTTAATTTTCGAAATGAATGAGCATCGTCTAAGTATTAGTCGTCTAGCTGCAGACTTTTGTGCAGGCACCGGCAGTTCAACGAACGGTCAAATTTCTTTGCATAATTTGTGAAAGTGCTCAGATTAAAACTAACTCGTCAAAAATGGACCGAGCAAGTGAAGCGTTTCAGTTCGGCCAAAACTTATTTTGTCTGGTCTTCATGTCTGGATCGGCTTTCCGGCTGTTTTCGCCTACCGGCCGTAATTTTCAACCGATTATCATGACATTTTGTGAGCAGATTAATTTTTTGTTGTCGAGTCAGTTTTTTTTTTTTTTTTAAATGGGGATTGAAAACTTGACGTAAGTTTGAATTAAGTTATACCTACTCCCGCCATTTCAAAAAATGATTGCGAGGTCTAAAGGTTACAAAACAACTAGTATCGTAAAGCGCGATTTAGTGTGGATAGACTTTAAAACTTTTCAAGGCAGCTTCATGTGCCATACTGTTGCTTCTCTGCCTAAAACGAGCACTCAAAAGCTTAATATTTCAAAAGAATTACCGAAATAAGAATTACCGCTAGTCAACTGTGAGTCGTACTCGCGCACCGAGGGTTTCGAACAAACTTAAACTATTACCGTCCTCCGACCCGACGCGTCTACGCGACGTGTGTCCGGTAGACGCTTGTTGAATTTTGCGCGGCTCTAAAGCCAACGCGTACTATTTCATACTCCGCCTTCCGTTTTTATTCGGCATTTTAGTCAGCAGCCGCAGCAGCAAGCAATAATAAAAACTTCAGAATGTATATGACAGCGTATAATTGTGACTAGCGTTAGTTTATAAACGAAAGTAGTGATATTATAATTATAAACTGGCGGGTGTTCACAAAATTAATCATCTCTTGCTTTATTTGTTTTGAAATAATCCAACTAAGTAAAATCCAAACTTTTACATAGTGCTTCCAAAGATTTCTGTTAGTTATAATTTCATCAACCTTGTTCTGGAAAACACTAAGTATAATCTTAACAAGTCTTTGATACTTAAAATTTGTTAAAAATAAGTAATTCTGACTACCAAAAACTTTTTGTCTCAACAATACCACATAGTTTCTCCAAAAAGGTAAGTTTCTAGCAACTGTAGCTAAACGACAGAGAGTCGGCAGGTATACTAACTTGTGGAAACATGTTACGGATTTTAGAGATGAGATTTGGGCGAGCTCGGCGGTCGGAGCCGCGACACAGTACAATAACTAAACAAGTAAAATAAATTTACACAAACGTGTGAAAACGACTCATTCCCACAGACGGTGCCCCATCGAACTTTACTGCATCGCTTTATCGCAATCAGTCGCGTTTGGCGCTTTTTAATGTCTACGAGCGAGCGTGCGTGTCAGATCGGCGTAAGAATCCCTGTTGTGTTACTGTTTCGGTTATATACTGCGACCGCGGGTAACTATCTGCATGTCTCGAAATGTGTTTTCCAGCAAAGCCTGGGTTTCGATGGATTTACTTCCACGGTGTACAGATGTTGCGTAAACAGAGGCGCGGTTTGGAAACTTGCATCGTTACGGACTTGATATTTGATGGCGTGGGTTATAATTATATGACAACGCGGTTGGTGCAGTGGTTAAGCAACTGCCTACTGAGCCGACGGTCCTGGGTTCGAATCCCGGCAAGGGAAAATATTTGTGTGATGAACTCGAATATGTGTGCCTGGGTTACGGATGTTATTTGTATTTATGTATTTATAGGGTTTGCAATATTCGTCCAAAATTAGTATTCGAATAATACGAATACTTCAATTCCTAATATTCGAATATTCGAATTTTTCGAATAATACGAATATTTATGAAAATAAATCAATATAATGGTTACAATTCGTATAATTGTAAAATACGTAACGTATAATTAAAATGTAATTACATTACTATTTAAAAAAACAACTTTTATGATATTGGCTTTAAATCAAAGAATATTTCTTTGAATTTTAAACAATGGCATTTTTGAGATATAATAAACGATTACAAATCAATCAATCACAGTACAGTTACATTACAATCTCACTTTTTGTTACGAGTTAACATAAAAACAAATTAATAAAGGGCAAACTCTTTTCGTGTCTACACAAAAATCTATCAGTTCTGATGTTCACCCAGACGTATCCATCCACGGCGACATCCTGACAAACCGGTTAAAGAAACTCTTCATTCAATTGATTATTGTTACGAGCATGCTATGCGCGAGCGTGGCTTGCAAATCCAAATTTGGTTTGGGAAGTCCGACAGCATGAGATACAATACAACAAAGCTGGCCAGATGATTTGTACGTGTAGTTGTACGAGGGCTTGGACCGAGTCCTTCGGTGCTGACGTTTGGCGTCCAGATCTTGAAGGCGAGCGTGTTAAATTGTTTTTAAACCTTCACTGCCAGCAGCTCGCTAGTCAGATCTCTGAGTTGCATTGCAAGCTCCTCCCACGAGTCGCATGATATGCCGGTGGCCATTAGGTGGCCCTTTAAGACATCCTTGTAGCGCAGATATTGCCCGCCAGCATTGCGTTTGCCACAGGTAAGCTCAGAGTAAAAAACTACTTCAGGTAACCTTGATGGTGCCATACATACAAAGCTTTAACGACTTATGATTCTTAGTGTATGATTTGAATAATTTGATAATTTTGGTTTTATTTTTGTATGTTGTTAAGTATATCAATTTCAAACACAACTCATGTTGTTATCGAATAAAGAATAAAGAATAAAGTGCCCACACCAACAGGTGACCTTCTATGAGCACACACTCTATACCCGATATGCCTGTTCAACGCAGAACCGCCGAGTTAGATCCTGCCACCACAAACATAGTATTTCTCGGAGACTTCGTAGATGAACTGTGTCTAGACATTTGATGTCACCCTTATACTCGTATAGACACCACCATCACCAGGTCTCAGAGGCATAGAGTAGCAGAGGCAAAATTATTGCCCTAGAGACGCAAGCTTAGTGTGAACGCTAAGATCATGCGACTTCCAAACTTTAATAATACTTAAATTAAAGTATTTCTCTGAGATATTACGTTAATTGTAACATTTAGTTTCTTCTCTTCTTCATCTTCTCCTTATCCCATTATTTGGGGTCGGGTCTCCTCACTTTTCTGCGCCAGATCATGCGATCTTGGGTTGCCTCTTCAGGCAATAGGGCTTTTTTGAGGTCTCTTTCTGTTTTTCCACCAGGTGGATGGTGGGCGGCCTCTACCTCTCCTCTGCTCTGGTAGGTTCAGCGCAATTTGTACCACATGGCCTTCTTCTCTTCTTTTGACGTGGCCATACCAACGAAAACGGTTTTCCAGGATTTTATCCGAGATTGTGCAACTTTGAAACTACCTCGTATGTATTCATTACGGATTCTGTCCATTCGGGTTACACCTCCCGCCCACCTAAGATCTTCATCTCATTGGTATGTACTTTTTGTTCATGTGACTTCTTTGTTGTCCAGCATTCAGACCCATATAGTAACGCCGGACAAACTGCCGTCTTGTACTCTTTACCCTTGATTTGTATGGGGATACGCGGGTAACACAGTACACCAGTAAGTGCTCGCCATTTTTGCAAAGCGACATTAATCCTGTGTGTCACGTCCAAACATACGTTGGCATCGGGTGTAAGCATAGAGCCAAGGTATTTGAATTTTTCTACAGTAGGAATAGGTGTTGTTCCGTTGCAGATTGTTTCTGGTGTACTGTCACCACTAAAAGGGCATTTCAGGTATTCAGTCTTGCTCCTGCTAACCCTTAGGCCATATGTGTTGTATGGGCATTTGTCCACATGTTTAAGAGTTTCTGCGAATCTTTTGCGGTATCGGCAGCCAGAACTGTGTCGTCGGCGTACATCATGGTCCACGGTAGTGGAGACGGTATGTCCCGGGTCAGGCAGTCCATGACCAAATTGAATAGAAGTGGGCTGAGCACGGACCCTTGATGAACTCCCACTTTGACCTCGAATGCCTCACTAACACCAGCCAAGCTTCGTACTCTTGTGCTGATATTTTTATACATGTCTTGTACTAGTTCTATGTAGTACTCTGGTACATGCTGCGCACGTAGAGCCTGCCATACTAATTTACGGGGTACTCTGTCGAAAGCTTTTTCGAGGTCAATAAATATAAGGTGTAGGTCTTTGTTGTTGATTCTATATTTTTCCATCATGATCCTTATTGTCTGTATTGCGTCGGTGGTTCACCTGGATGCTGTGAAGCCAAACTGGTTTGGGGATATTTGCGAGATATTGGAGATTCGTTTGTTTATCACTCTTTCCCATATTTTTAGGGTATGTGATGTAAGTTTTATGCCCCTGTAGTTTCCGCATTGGGCTACATCTCCTTTGTTTTTGTAAAATGGTAGTATGTAGCTTTCACGCCAAGACTCTGGTATGCGTTTGGTAGCTAGGATGATGTAGAATAGCTTAGTAAGCCAAACCACGGCTATCGGTCTGAGGGCTTTCCATAAGTCTGCAGGGATCTCATCTGTCCCCGTAGCTTTTCGGTTTTTCATCTTCATCACCGCGTGTTTAACTTCAGCAACATTTAGTTGTAACATTTTGTTTATATTAGAATTATGATTTTGGTTTACTTACATCATAGTGTCATTCAGCATCATAACATGACAGCACAGAAGAAGGATAATTTTATTAATCCTAGCATTTTATGATATTTTTTCGCAAACGTGAATAATTTCAAACAAATTTCTGTACTATTCGAAATATTCGTTTTATTCGAATATTGAGTGCTGTCGAATTCGAATACTATTTGTGGCGAATAATTCGAATATTCGAATAGACGAATATTCGAATTGCAAACCCTATGTATTTATCTATATAAGTATGTTTATCGTCGTCTAGTGTCCATAACACAAGCCTACAGAGCTTACTGTGGGACTAGATTGATTTGTGTGAGGTTGTCCGATATTTATTACTTATACAGTGTATTACCTCCAAGTAGGCTTTTCTTAAAGTAGAGTAAAGTACCTAACATAGATGTTTAACGTATCCATGCCCTTAATTTAATTAATTAACTTAAATTCAGGCTTTATTTCCTTCCTAACAAAATTTTTATTGCCAGTACAGTAAAGTAAATTGACAAGTGAGTGTTAAATGACAGCGTGATACGAGTAACGACAATTACGCTGTACACCCACTACATTGAATGTGCGGATTTAAGAAATTTAATTGTGCAGTTAATTTACATAATTATGATTAGCATTAGCTACATGCAAACAATTACTAGTGGATCATATTATTATCAGTTTTAACAAATGGCCGCATGCCGGTAACAGGCTGTATAGGTAAGAGCAAGACTTATACCTATATAATTGATTTTCGATGCAGGAATGATTTGACGCCTACTGTCGGCCGAGGTGTAGATCATACGTTCACCGAAAACCCCAGGGTACGGTAAGAATAGAAATTCTAAATGCATTATAGTTCTAGTAAATTCAACTCCAATCATTTGTTTAGATTAAGTGTAATTTCACCGATATGTATGAGATAGATTTTTAGAATAAGTGTACAATCTCTGTGTAATTTCAAGTATGCGACAGCTTTTCCGCCGAAAGGGGCCATTATTAGATTAGGACAATTTTGTCCCATAATTTGTCCTGTCACTCTAGTTATTACGTTTTGAAATTAGCCTTATTCCAAGTTAACTCAATCCAGTCATAGTTAAATAATTAGAAGGTCAATTAACCTCGGGAAACAATAGATCTACTGTATATGTGAGTACACTGTACTTGTGAAATGCGAGGATGTATGTTCGCATTTAACATGAGATTTAAATGTCTCTCGACCAATTTGCGTCGGTTATCTTACCTGTTACATCTTCTGTTACATCTGATCGCAAAAGTTTAAATGAACCATTTTCACCATCATCTGATCCTCTGTCAATTCTGTCCAATGCTGAACAAAGGTCTTTCCAAGGATCTTACACATCGATCGGTGGTGCACCGCCCTCATCCTAGGGTTTCCCGCGACTCTGAACTGATCGTCAGTCCAGTAATGTTGAAGAGTAAGAATTCTATAATATTATGAATATTTCACACGTTATAACAGTTTCTGCAGCATAAGAAAGTTTGTAATTATGTTTAAGATACGCAGTTAATTACATAAATAGTACGAGCACACTTGCAGCAAGCGGGTTTAATTGAAACTAAGTTGTGAAAGAAATAGCGCGCTATAAATTTCCCTCTTGTGAGATTTTTCAACAAGTTTCTCAATTTAGACGAAGGCTAGCAGTTTTATGGCGCCCGAGGGACACGCCCGATCGTTTTGCCTACAAAGTATTATTCCATATGAATTTCAAGTGCCGGTAGGTATATTGCATTAAGCCCAGTTTTCCGCTCGTTGCCGCGTCCGCGGGTCGGACGACACAAAAACCCCATATTCTTATTTCACTGGACGTTTACTGCGACCGTTACAACACTTTTTACAAATTGGATTTGAACCGGCGAACTTTCGTGAAATATGCTCATATTTACGTCATGCGAATGTTTCCGTTGCGACTACAGAAAGATTTCAGCGAAATTTTAAATCTGAATAAATGTGCAACTATACGTTTTTATTTATGTTTCCAACAAACTATAATAAATTTAGTTTAATATTGTAAATTCCTCTCATGGCGCTGAATATTCGTGACTCGTTCGTGGTTGGCTATTGTGTAGTTTCTAACATTTTGGATTGAGAATCCGAACGTGAATTTACGATTTTGAGCCCTTTCAGTGTCGGCCTCGTATATTTGTGGGGTATAACGAAATACGTATTCACGAACGAAGGATGGGCAGAGTGGAACAGGATGTCTATCTAAATGAAGATAACGGAACGTGTTGTGTTGTAACAAGTTGCCCGACAAAGGGCTGGATATGTGGCTTTGTCGGATTAATCACACCTTTAAATGGTTGTTTCCCCGCCCAACGTCTGTCTCTAACGTCTTTGAATTAATTACGTGTTTACAAATCGCACTTGCTTTTTATGAGCAACCTTTTTCAAATTGCTATTTGCTTAATTAATTGCCGCTTGGCGTTCTTTTACATTATTATGCGGAGTTAAAAAGTACTGAATTGTTGGCGCTTGAAAGTTACACGCTTTTATTTGGTTTTATATTCCGTATTATCTCTTGTTATGGTCATATTTGAAAATTTTTCTTCATCTGAAGAGAATCGTTCGACACGTTTCCAGGAAAATTTACTATTGAAATACAGAATTCATCTTTGATCTAAAATATTCGAGAGAGGTTAATCCTGATCATGGGATTGTTGCCATCATTATGTATTCTGTTCGAAAGAGATTATTATATACGTAATGTTGTATGGAGTCTGAATATTGTGGAGGTTTCTAAACAGGCAAAACAACGAATCTGCGGGGGCGAATTCGTGCATAATTTAGAGGTGTTAAGCTGAGAACCCGAAGGAGTTTAGCAAGGTCGGATGCTGTACTTCTCACCCCAAACGTTCGACCACTTTATAGCCATTGTAACAAGTAGCTCTAAAACTTTACACTTACAATATAAGTGTAACGGATGCAGCAAAATGAAAATAGCACAAACTTAAAGGATAAAATGAAAACTTTCGTCTCAAATTAAATTACCACAAATGTTGTTGTGTTGCCAAGCCAGAAACTTGCGTTATCTTGCTTGGCGCGCCGAGGAAATGTTCCACTTGCTCATATAAGTTGGGATAGCTATGTACGGCTATAAAAAACCTGACGGGGTATGATTTTATACTCTGATGGTTAACCTGTCCACTATTTATTACCTTACTCTCTTGAGAAATTTATTAAAAGATTGGCTGAACTTATTAGGGGTTGTAGTAAGACTTCAAGTTTACATCGCGTTATATGTTTATGTATAACTAGAATGTGCTTGCAACTTAGTCCGCATAACCTGCCTTTTTACTGTACTGAGACAAATCCTAGAACCATCATTGGATCTATCCTTTGTGACAAAATTTATTAAAATCTATAAATCCGTTTTGGCGCCAGACACAAATTTTATAGCTGTATTGATATTATGATTGATAAGAGATGGCGTTGTAATCAATGACTTTCCTTACAATTATGATCCTTCTTAATAAAACAATGTTTTACGATAAAAAAATCGAATTTTATAATAGTATCGATAGAATATGCAATTTGTATTTGGGTGAATCCAGGGTGGATCAATAGTTACCGAAATGAAATTCGGTTGCCTGATCGATCGGAGTCATGATAAATGGACGATGTACTCAGAAAGTGAGGGAATTATTAAACTAATACACGCTATAACACCATAATTATCTTGGATCAATGTATGACGGAATATCATTGTGTCCTCATCACGCATAAACGACGGAGCGGTTGTGAGGGCATCGAAATGTAAAGATGACAAAGATTTTATTTCGATTTTTTAAGGTAAATAAAAAAGTGTGTGTGTCAGCTCCGACGCACGACTGGAGTTTACTCTTCAGGCCAGGCGCGCCCCACGATTTTTTTTTACTTCTGTACTTCTGGGTTTATGAAAATCGTGGTGCGCGCACTCTCATATAAACCCATTATCTTGCATTTATGCGACAAAATTATTGCGCGACTAAAATCGTGGTGCGCGCCTGGCCTTAAGAACGATTATAAAATATATACTCAATACTCAATACGTTTATTGCACATAATGATTAGTAAATAGTTTAAGTATCACATTATGTACCCTGTTGGGTAACAGGTATGTATCCGTTACAGGTATGTAACTTGGGCCTCCTTAATATTGCAAACAAGAACGAGAAGGTAAGCACTTACATAATATTAATATACGAGTATAATATACAGCAAAATTACAATATTTTTACAAGGAAAATTTACTTCCGATTCATTTTTAACAAATTGGAGAGATCATGAGTAGTAACTAAATAAGGAAGCGTGATGTAAAGCGCCCTCGAGCGGCTAGTTTAGTTACTACAGTCTGCAGTGCTACGGAAAAAAAACCGTATCTTACTATGGAATCCATACAAAGATACGACCTTTCTACCGTAGTTATGCAATACTTTTTTTTTTTTTAGTATTAATTAAGGAGCTTTGATCATTTTTATGAACATACCAGCTCCAGCAGGCCTAATACACAACATCATTCATCTAAAAGACATAGATAAATAAAAACTTAAACCGTATAAACTTAAAAATAACATGTACACGAAAACAACTAAATTTGTATACTCTATTTACATAAAAAAAAACTGTATACAAATTTAGCCGATTCCGATAAGGGTTCCGCCAATATTGAATTGAACATTACATTCAAGAAAGATCTGGTATTAGGCCATTTACATTAGACAAAAACAAACGTACAAAATCACCTTCCTTAAAAAAAATCCTTAAATAAATCCAAAATCTCCTTAACAACAACTCCAAACAGCGTTTTGAACTTCTCCTAACAACTTTCGGTAGAAAACAAAATATCCTTCGTCTTCTCAACCAGCCTTTCAAAAGTAATACGTCTCTTCTTCTTGTCCTTATTTTGTCTTTGATCTTCCATATCAGCCCGCTCAATAGTAGGCTGATTGACCAATAGACACTCGGACCTCTTCACATCTGTTACTCTTTTTGACTTCCGCGGCTTACGAACCTCTTGTTGTGGCTCGCCCTCTAATCTGTACTGACTTACTGATCGCTGGCCCTCGGCCTGACAGACAGAATCTTCAGACTTTTTAGATTGTAACGGCTTCGACAAAACAGCATCTCTATATGAATTTCCAAAACTTAAGTCATTCTCAAAAACAGATGTCGCATCCTGACTACAAACATCCGTATCCTTTTTTTCCTTATTTTGCATATACAACCAAAAAGCCCGTTTATATATACATCCCTCAGCAGACATAATCCTGCGAATTTCTTACTCCTTCACAAAAACCGGGCACGACTTATCTAAGGCCATATGGCTGCCTTTACAATTAATGCATCTAAAAGTCGTTTCGCAATTGGCATGCTCCCCGCCGCATTTCGGACAAGTAACTTTAGTAGTAGGACAAAACCTGCTCAGATGACCGAACTTCAACATATTGAACATTGGGTAACCGGGAAAGTGTACTGATTTACCTTAAATCGGCAACCGTAGGCATAAACATATGGCGGTAAAGAAGTTGCCTTAAAACACAGACGAATAGCTTCAGCCTTAACCCAACGCCCATCATGATCCAAACGGTTCAGTCTACATATTGACAAAATGTCTTCAGACCCTTCAATATTCTTTAAAAATTCGTCTTCCTCAACCTCCAACTCAACCTGCCTTATAATTCCATAAGTGCAGCATGCCATATTAGACCAATAAGAACGTCTCGTCTCATTGTTAAACTCCTGAGAAGCCAGAAGCTTCTCCGCATCATCCTTAGAGTTAAACTGTATGCGAACTTTACGTGGACCCATAAACTTGACGGATAAAATTCCTTTTATACCCTTAAATTGCAGCAACTTTGCCAAACCAATCTGTTTCGGTAAATCTTCTTTTGACACTATATAAACTTCAAATAGCTTGTCAGGCACACCGTCCGGCTCCAGCTGCGTTTTGGCGGTTGCTAAAACCCGCAAGCGTTTAGGTTTCCTGCCTATTGTGATAAAACTATCACTACAACCACAGCTTTCGTCGCTCAGACCACAAGCACGCTTCACCGCTATATGCCGCACATCCGACATGGACTCAGCGTCCGATACAATAGCCGATTGACTCGGCCCTGCCTTATTATCAAACTCCACTTCAGATAGCCACGACGGAGCTGCCCGCTGCCCACATTCTAAAAGTGACGTATCACTCACGACACCTCGACTTGACTCACTCATCGCAAAAACAGCGAAAAGGACTCTAAAACTGAATTAACTTATTAAATAAAATAAAATTTGATAAAATTTTCAACCGTCGCCTTTGACAACCAAACGTCAATCCTCGCAATACTTATATTTTTGGAACGTATCTGCCGTGCTAATTTAAAAAGTCGTATCTCAGTATACGATCGGGGTAAAAATACGACTTCTTAATTTAGTAGGTTATGCGTTAAGCGTTATAGACTAAGCTCCCGATATAAAATGACCTTCACAGAGATGTTTATTTGATGAAATGTATTTTATATTTAGTTTAAAACGTCGATAAATATATTGCATATGGGTTGCCTAACAAATTTTAGTCCAGGGTATGTTTAGTTTAAAATTAAAAAAAAAAAATTTTTACATTTCACCGATTTGATTATTAGATAAATTCATAATTAAATAATCTTTAATTTATTTAATTTCAATTCAACAATCAGACCTTTGCAAAATGCTAGTAGGTATAGATTTACCTGTTTATACCTGGCTACCCAATAGTTGTGACGGGAAAAGAATAGGCAACCTAACGTTTGCATATTCTATGGGCTTCATACTTTCGATTGGTATAGAATTTATCTAATATTAATCAAACCGGTGAAATGTTTAAAACAATTTTTTTTTATTATTAATTAAACATACCCTGGACTAAAATTTGTTAGGCAACCCATATGCAATATAATTATTGACATATTAAATTAAATATAAAATACATTTCATCAAATAAACATCTCGGTGAAGGTTATTTTATATCGGGATCTTAGTCTATAACGCTTAACGCATAACCTGCTAAATTACGAAGTCGTATTTTTACCCCGATCGTATACTGAGATACGACTTTTTAAATTAGCACGGCAGATACGTTCGATTTTACACCCCATATTTTTCATACCCCCGGCTTATATATGAAAATCGATTCTTAAGGAGTAAACTCCAATAAACTCCAATAAACTCCAAAAAGAAAATTCTGTGGGACAATTCAAGGACACTTTTTAGTTTCTGTCAGTATATGTATATAGTTTATCGCGGGCTGGTTTTACGCTACTCGTCATCATACAATGATGGGATTGGCATTCAGATGTCTAGAGACCAAGTTCTAATTACAAAAACTTACGTCTATAAAAGGATATTACTTAGCGAAAAAAGTATATACAATGTATGGGATGGCGCCAACCTGAATTCTAAGTTAGACTTCGTACACGTTCGTTAGTCTCATGTTTTGTGCTTTTCTACCAAACACGCGCTTGAAAACAGAAAGGCCTAACTTAAGAGGTCTGTGCTTGAGATTCAATCGTAAACGGACAAATAAATGGTTTGATTCCGATAAGACTTGTTTTGAAGTTACTGAACGTACGTCACCGGGTACCATAACGTTAGTTTATCTAAGACAGGGTTCTCAAAGTGTGCTCCGCGGAGCCCTGGAATAATATCAACCTGTAATTCAATCATCATCATTATTATTTATGAGTTCTACTCTTGTCGGTGTAGTTCTCTTCAGTCCGTTATACAACGCGACGTCTACTTTTTCTTTATCTGGTCCAAATAACTAATCCTCGGCCTTCCTCAATATAGTTAATTGGGTTGTAAAAGACAAATAGTGCAAGGACTCCAAGTTAGTACAGAACGGAGAATATTCATTTTGAAGTAGATTATAAATAAGGCAATATGCAATGATTTCCGTTATTTTTAAGAGCACTCCAATGCGGCCTGGCTCGAGCATATCAGCCTCAACCCTCAACGCCTCTGCAATACATCGCGTAATATCTTATTCCCATATATTACGAGCCCCAATGCATGTGAGTTCGTCTGACAGGAAAAAAATGTGTTAACCTAACTTCAACCGAAAATTTCATGATGAATTAGATGTTTAGTAGAATATTTTACACAAAAATAAGATAGATTATAAATTATATTTGATTTACCAACGAAAAAAAAAACTAGATAGTGAAAAAAAAGAAAACGCTATTTCATCAAATGTAATTCTAGCAAAAAAGTTCGTCTTCAGTTTAGCCGACGCAGAATAGAACGTCTACCACTTGGTGGCGTCACCTTTTGCATCCAAAACGGCTTTGAGCCTGAGCGGCGTCGTGTCTACCAGCTCTCGACACTCTTCAGAGGTAGTTCTGTAGGGTTGTTAGGTGGTAGAAGTAATGTAAACAACCACTTTAACTCCACTACGTATAATGTCTAAATAAATAGCACAACACAGAAGGTATATCCAAAGTTCGAAGATAGGCACACAGAAGAAATAGCACGGAAGGAAGAAACAATATAAATATACAGCATACGGTAATAAATGAAAGCGAAAGCGATAGAAATCGTATAGCAATAACGGTCGAGAGCGGCATGCGCTTCGCGTCAGATAGGTGCATCGACTGGCGGTGCGGGGCGCTCGCCGGTCGGCCGCCGTAAGTACTAGTCGCACGTCACAAACCTTATCTAAGCAAACCGGGCTCCGCGAACAAAGAAACTTGCAGCGCGGGCGCGGCTCCAGTGAACTCGACCAGACGGCACGTCAATATTGTATTGACGGACGAAATGTAAACATTGTGTGTATCTTATTGTTTGTGTGTAAATATATA
This sequence comes from Apotomis capreana, assembly GCA_947623375.1. Lineage (NCBI taxonomy): Eukaryota > Metazoa > Arthropoda > Insecta > Lepidoptera > Tortricidae > Apotomis > Apotomis capreana. The sequence continues at coordinate 21,269,830 of OX392502.1, read as the reverse complement.
TATGGAATGTATGTGTGTGTAGATAATGTTATAAATATATGTAATTAAATATTATAATAATTGTAAACCTTTTGTATTAAATAGATATAAATGTAAATAGTTTAAATATGTTAAAATATATAATTTTAAACGTGATTTGTGGGAGAGTATCCCACATCACTCCCCTCCAGAGACCTGGTTAGGGGCGATAATAGTCCGGGAAACGTACTTGTCTTCCTGAACGGGTAGTTCTAGGTACGTTTGAGGGAACCGAGTTAGGATTAGGATTCAGACTCACCTTTTTATTTAGTGCTTGGCGAGCTATGTCTGGTGGTTTGACAGGCTCGACGGTATCCTGATCCTTGGCTGAATCAAGGCCGTCCGACAGGTAATATGCCGGTTTTAGGCGGTCTATTGTGACGGAAACCGGTTTTCCTTTTATGAGAAGTTTGAAAACCTTATCGGTTCTGTCTAACACTTTGTGTGGACCTGAGTATGCAGGTGTCAGAGGAGGACGTGAAGCGTCTTCACGCAGGAAGACGTGTTCTGCCGTCGCTAATTCCTTGAACACAAAGATCTTGTCCTTATTATGGCGTGAAGCTGGAGTCGGTTGCAGCTTGAAGGCAAATGAGCGTAACCTGGCAGTGAAGTCGGTAATATCCGTGGTACCGGGTACGCTTGGGTCAAAAAATTCGCCTGGAAGGCGCAAAGGCTCGCCGTATAATAATTCGGCAGAGGAAGCTTGCAAATCTTCCTTGAAGGCGCTTCGTATGCCGAGAAGGACTTGGGGCAATGTCTCGGACCAATTGCTGTCAGCGTGGCATGTAATGGCGGCTTTGAGCTGTCTGTGGAAGCGCTCCACAATTCCATTACATGCAGGGTGATACGCCGTTGTCCGCTTGTGTTTGAAGCCGATGACTTTGGCGAGGTATTGGAACAGTGTGGACTCAAATTGTCGACCACGATCTGTCACAATATCTGTAGGACACCCGAACCTGGATATCCAGCCAGCAAGTAGGGCTTTTGCCACTGTCTCCGCTGTAATATCCGCTATTGGCATGACCTCCGGCCATCGTGTGAAGCGATCAATGGCGGTCAAACAATAGCGGTAACCTTGAGACATAGGCAAGGGGCCAATAAGGTCAATATGTACCTGCTGGAAGCGAGCACGAGGTAGTTCGTAGGTACCTAAAGGTGCAGATACGTGTCGGCTTACCTTTGCTCGTTGGCACGGTAAACAAGCTCGTGCCCAGTCTCGGCAGTCCTTCCTTACGCTGGGCCATACGAAACGCTGCGCTACTATCTTAGCAGTCGTGTTGGCTCCAGGGTGACTTAGGGAATGGAGACTGTTGAAGATGGTTTTGCGATACGGCTTAGTAACAAATGGTCGGGGAGTCGGCGTACTGACGTCGCAGTACAGAGGTTCCGGACTTCCCGGGTATGTCATCCTTACCAAGCGTAGTGAAGACGAGGTCAAGTACTCGGCGAGTTCAGGGTCAGACGTCTGAGATTTAGCTAGGTCAGCGAGATCGAGAGGCATTTCCAGTTCCTCAATCCGAGATAAGGCATCGGCCACAACATTATCTTTGCCAGATATGTGCCTGATATCGGTTGTGAACTGGGAAATGTAATCTAAGTGCCTATACTGCCTAGGCGAACAGTTATGTTTCCTTTCGTGGAAAGCAAAACTGATTGGCTTATGGTCAGTATAGACAATGAAGTGTCTCGCCTCTAGCATATGCCGGAAATATTTAATTGCCTCGTAGATCGCGAGTAATTCACGATCGTACGGGGAATATTTTGTCTGGGACGGGCTCAGCTTCCGGGAAAAGAAGGCTAACGGCTGCCATACCTTGTCTGGTAGCTGCTGCTGCAATACTGCGCCCAAAGATACGTCAGATGCATCTGTAACCAATGCCAGCTTTGCTCGCGAGTCTGGATGAGCTAGCAAGGCGGCATTGGATAGGCTTTCCTTGGTATCTTGGAAAGCCTTGAGAGCATCACCGGTAAGGTTAATGGGCGTAGAACCTTTGACTGCTCCGCCTAGGAGTGAATTGAGAGGTGCTTGGATTTGGGCGGCACGAGGCAGGAATCGCCTGTAAAAATTGGCCATACCTAAAAATCTTCTCAGCTGCCTAACATCCTTAGGAGGCGGAAAGTCACGTATGGCTTCGACTTTAGTGTCTAGGGGCTTGGTACCGCTCTCCGAGATCAAGTAACCTAAAAAAGTTACCTGGGGAACGCCGAAGACGCACTTAGACACATTTATCACCATGCCGTAGTCCCGAAGTCTAGTGAATATTTCGCGCAGGTGTTGTTTGTGCTGTTCCTCGTCTTTGGAAAAGATTAAAAAATCGTCGAGGTAACAATAGACGAAGTCTAGACCACGTGTTACTTCGTCAACAAACCTTTGAAATGATTGACCCGCGTTCCGAAGTCCGAAATTCATGAAGGGGAATTCGAACATTCCGAACGGGGTCGTTATGGCCGTCTTTGGGATGTCCTCTGGACATACAGGTATCTGGTTGTAAGCCTTTACAAGATCAATTGTGCTGAAGATCTTACAACCAGATATGCTATGAGAAAAGTCATGCAAGTGACGAATTGGGTATTTGTCGGGTATGGTACGAGCGTTGAGCTGACGGTAGTCGCCACACGGACGCCAGCCGTTGTCTTTTTTCGGCACCAAGTGCAGCGGTGAAGACCAGGGGCTCTCGGAGGGTCGGGCCGTACCGTTAGCCAACATACCTTCAAATTCTTGCCTTGCTACCTTCAGCTTGTCTGGAGCAAGTCGTCTCGGGGCGCAGGATACTGGGGGACCTGGAGTGGTGCGAATGTGGTGTTGTGTGTTGTGTGGTATTGTGCGTTGCGTGCCGGCTGGTCGCGTGATTTCAGGAAATTCCTGTGATAATAAGCGATGAAAGCAAGACACGCCAGTCAAGACCTTTACAGAAAATATATCGTCGCAAGAAACATTAATAGCAGATGAAGCTAAGCTAGTGGTGTTATCAACTAGTTTCTGGTTTCTACAGTCTACTATTAAATTATAAAACGATAAAAAATCAACACCTATAATAGGTTTTGTAACATTAGCAACAACAAAACGCCATGGATATTCGCGTCGAAGTCCGAGGTCTAGGTTAAGATGCGCAAAACCGAAGGTGTCGATGGTCGTCCCGTTGGCTGCTGTGAGCTTGTAGTCCGTTGGTGCTCGACGCTCGCGCAGAAATGACTTGGGGAAGACACAGAGGTCGCTGCCGGTGTCGACCAAGAACTGCGCCTTCGACCTTCTGTCGGTGACAAACAGGCGACCAGAAGAAACAGGGCTATCAGCTGTCGCCATTACCGACTGCCCGCGGCGTTTCCCGACTTCCCGTAGTCACATGGCTGCACGCACCTATTTGCGTTCGCGCCATGCTTAGAATGGTACCAGCAAGTCGGGTACTTCCGGTAACTAGACTGGGATCTAGTGTTGGATCTGGTCTGCTTGCCGGAGCGGCCGCGATTCCGTGATCGTGATCTGCCTCTGCGATTGTCCTGTGTCCTCAAGGCCTGCACCTGCTTCCTGAGCTCGGCGATTTCCTTCGCCAAGGCATCGTTGCTGGAGCCTGGTTGACTGCACCCGGTGTTGTAGCTCGCAGAAGCGACGTGTGACGAGCATGCGCAACGTGGGCCAATGTCGTGGACCCTATCCGCGAGGTCTGCGAGGATGTCCAGCGATGCTGTAGGGTGCCCCGCGAGTACAGTCTGGATACTCCGAGGTAGCCTGTCGGTCCACATCATGCGAAGAACGTCGTCCGTGATGCGCTTGGCTGCCAGCCCTTGAAGGTGTCGCAGGAACTGGGAAGGTTTGCGATCCCCAAGTTCCTCATGATGAAGAAGCTGCTGTATCTGCCGTTCCTTGGTGTCACTGAGTCGGCTGATTAGTTCGCTTTTAAGCTTGAGGTATTTGTCGTTGGCCGGTGGATTCGTTATAATATCCTTTACCTCCTTAGAAAATTGTCGGTCTAGTTGACTGATGACGTAGTGAAATTTCGTGACGTCACTAGTTATGCCGGCTATTGCAAACTGACCTTCGATTTGTGAGAACCATATCTCCGGTTCCTCTGGCCAAAAAGGTGGAACACGCACTCCAACTTTAAAAACATCCGACGGAGGTGCAGTGGAAACGCGCTCTGCAGAGCCGCTCGGTTGTGGGGCCTGGGCGTTGCTGTTTTGACCGGTACCGTTACTCATGTTTCTCGAATCTTCTACGTACGGTTTTCTAGACGAATCTTCAGCCTGGTAATGTGTCCTTCAGGGGTCACCACTGTAGGGTTGTTAGGTGGTAGAAGTAATGTAAACAACCACTTTAACTCCACTACGTATAATGTCTAAATAAATAGCACAACACAGAAGGTATATCCAAAGTTCGAAGATAGGCACACAGAAGAAATAGCACGGAAGGAAGAAACAATATAAATATACAGCATACGGTAATAAATGAAAGCGAAAGCGATAGAAATCGTATAGCAATAACGGTCGAGAGCGGCATGCGCTTCGCGTCAGATAGGTGCATCGACTGGCGGTGCGGGGCGCTCGCCGGTCGGCCGCCGTAAGTACTAGTCGCACGTCACAAACCTTATCTAAGCAAACCGGGCTCCGCGAACAAAGAAACTTGCAGCGCGGGCGCGGCTCCAGTGAACTCGACCAGACGGCACGTCAATATTGTATTGACGGACGAAATGTAAACATTGTGTGTATCTTATTGTTTGTGTGTAAATATATATATGGAATGTATGTGTGTGTAGATAATGTTATAAATATATGTAATTAAATATTATAATAATTGTAAACCTTTTGTATTAAATAGATATAAATGTAAATAGTTTAAATATGTTAAAATATATAATTTTAAACGTGATTTGTGGGAGAGTATCCCACAGTTCCATTCCAGACAGAAGTAATTTTCTCCTCAAGGTCAGTTTTTGATCTAGAAGGGTCTTGTCGCAGCTTTTTCTTTATTTTTCACCACAAAGTCTATAGGAGACAAGTCCCGGCTGCTGGACGGCATGACATGGTAGGGATTTTTTTGGACTTCAGCCACGCCATCGTTTTATTTGCGGTATGGCATGAGGCACCGTCTTGTTGAAACGTAAATGCATTTCTATATTTTAACTTCGGTATAGACGGCAGCAAACTCGCTTTCAAAATACTTATGTATTTGTCTGAATCGACGGTTCCATCTATAAATTGCAGACAGCCAACACCCTGAGCCGACATACAGCCACAAATCATTAAAGATGCTGGAAACTTCACCTTTCGTTTAAGAGTCTTTATGAATGCTTCTCCTTTTTCTCGAATGACCTTGCTTCGTTCGTCGCCGACTGTGACTTCAAATTTGGATTCGTCACTCCATATTATTTTTTGCCACTGATTGGCAGTCCAGTTTCTGTGTTCTTGGGCGAATTTCAACCTGTTCTTTTTCCGTTTTTTAGTAAGTAACGGTTTCTCTTTAGCAGTGTAGAAACCGTAGCCCATTCTCTTCATTACTCTCTTGCAGGTATCGACTGAAATGTTCTTGTTAATCGCGTCACGCCATAGTACGGTAAGTTCTCCTGCTCATGCACGACGATTTTTCTTAATATTTTTTTTCAGAATTCGGTTATCTGCTTTACTTGTTATACGTGGATAGCCAGATTTTTTCAAACAGGAAACTGTTCCGTGTTTTCGTTGATGCTCGATGATCATTTGAACTGTAGAACTTGGCAATGAAAGGTCCTTGGATATTTGGTATGTAGATTTGCCGTTATTGTTACTGGAAATTATGATTTTCCACACTTCTTCAGTCACTGGTTTACCTCGTGCCATTTCGATAGAATAATGATTATGAAGTAATGAAAATATACACTGAACTTTCCTTTTTATAATAGCCGTCCGTCATTTTAGATGACAGAGAATATTCTGTATTCAATTTAAAATATAATTTCATATTAAACAATGTAAGAAGCAGTTTTTATCTTAAATAGACGACCTATTTTGCTTCAAATGTGAACTAGACGTATTTTTGTGCTGTCGAGATGTTAACTTTATGATATAATTATATTAAATTAAGTAGCATTATTAGATTTTATACGATTCTAAATAAAACTAGTTTTAATGACTTAGAATGTAGCGTGGTACATTAATCTTTAAAGTCAATCAGGGTTTATCAGGTTTTTGAAACAAATATCGTATTAATTATGAAGTGCGACTAGACGACCTATTATGCATCGGGGCTCGTATGTCTCGAACGTCACCGCGCCAAAGGGGTAAATGCAACTGCCCGTTTTTCTATAGTCGTTCCCTTTGCAAATAGTGCTATATAGCGCACTAACTTTTATAAGAGTGGATTTTCATCAAATAAGACCCGCTTTTTTGAAATTTTTTTGTGAAACCTTTTGTAACACAGACATACCTTTTGGAGCTCCAACCTAATTAGGTTCATCTGTGATGGTGCTCCGTAAAGCTTGTCTGTGTATCAAAAAACTTGCATCACTTGCATGACCAGAAAAGTTTGGGAAACGCGGTCTTATACATATAGCTTGTACGTGATCTTTCCCCCTGAGCAAGTAAAGGTGGGTTTTCATATTATACCTATAACATTTTCTCAAATCAACTGCACTATTATCAAGGGATTGTTGAGATGAAGATTGTTTGCTTTAAGAAATTAAATGTTAGAAAACTTTTATATTTCAAAGTTAGTCGTAGTAATGAAAATACAGTCTATTTATATACTGCTATAAAAAATATAAGGGCCACGCATTTCATGTCGATTGTAGACTCCTTAAATACTACATGACATTAAATGAAAAACAGATTGATAAAACGGAAAACTTGGAATTGAATTTTAATATTCATTTTGCTGTTATCTGAACTAAAATACAACTTTTCAACTGATTTTAACCTACTCGTAAGTAAGCTATCTCCATAATATATTGTTACGCCGGTAGGTTAGGTCAAAAACTTTGAACGTCAATTTCAGTGCTTTAGAGGCCTTTTCAGCAGGCTGAAAAGTCATTTCAGGCCGTTTCAGAAGATGCTCTATCACATATCTAAAGATCAAGATTACACCCAAGTTGCCGTCGTTTTCAAGCGCCTGAAACATGTTTTCAGTCCGTTTCAGGGCAACCCTCTATCAGATGACGCCATAACCTGAAAACCCGTTTTCAGGCGTTTTCAGGACCCCTTATGGGCCTCTGAAGCACAAATCGTTATATGGCGAAATATCCGGTAGGAGTGACAAAGATAGCACTACTAGAAAGAGATAACTATGCTCAGAACATCATTCGAGAAGTGTGTAACAAGGATGGGACTACTAGAAAGAGATAGCTATACTCGGAACATTCGAGAAGGGAGTGACAGAGAGTGCACCATTAGAGAGAGACATATATGACCTCGAATGTTCTCGGCCCTTACGCTGGACCTTACTAGAATATTCGCGATATGTGTGGACAATGCGTCTAGAGCGGTTCCGCGGGATATACTATAAGGCGCCGACGGCCGGCGCGAGTTAGTTACATTTTAACTGCGATCGAGTGCTAGTACAAGGATAATCGGAGAGAAAGACTCTTAAGTGATTAGTGCGCTTAAGTACAGTTCGTGTGAATAGTGAGTGCATAATTTGTGAAATAGTGTGTGTGTTTTAATTAGTGGATTTTAAGTACAGTTCGTGTGAATTGTAAGTGCGTAATTTGGGTAATAAAGTGAGTGTTTTATTTAGTGGATTAATTTGTGCTTTTCTATCAAATACGAACCCCACGCACGTAACAATATTTTCAGTTTTTTTTTCTCATATAAATTAATATACCCAATTGTAGCAAAGTAGGTGCAATCCCATTGGTGCAGAACAATTCACGTACGTTTCTTTGTTGTCCTGATAGCCGGAATCGAAACTCGGCTCACATTACAAATTATACCTACTGGAAAATTTGCAATGCATTTCTTGGCCTTCGCATACTGACATACATGTTCGTTGTTGAAAGAGGAAAAATGCAGAACATTTATCATTTTTGAATGTATAATATGAAAGGCTCTTGGAACGAATCCGTGAACATTGTTTACCTACTTATTAATTCCCTTGTGTGTAGAGCACGTTGCTCACGAGAGCTCGCCTCCAATTCATTTACAAATGAAACTTCCGCTCCTCACCGAGTAAAACTTAAAATGGAATAAATTATTTCATCAATAACAAAAATATCTTGCGAAAATACCTTTTCGAAAGCCGTTGTATAAATATTTATGACCCAGAACTGTCGTTTAATTTATTTCGTTAAAGGAACTTTTTGTGAATAAAAATAAAAGATAAGTTGTTGAGGCGCAAAAAAGTTTACACGTAATTTATACCGTGGGTATGTAACAATATGTTGTGTACGCCAACAACACTATTGTTGTTGGTAGAAGAGTATTGTGATTCATGCTATAAGTTATTCAAAGTCAGAACTTTCCTTGGCAGAAATATGTTGCGAGCGTCGGATGTCGCTTACCTGTTGGTAAACTAGCGCACTACTTATGACTCTGCTTTAAGCTTATCGCAATTCATTAAGCGTCTAAGTTTGCCGCAAAGTAACAAAGTTTTCGTTAGTGTCAGTTGCCGCTTAATTCATTTAATGGTGTTCCTTGGATAGAAAGTAGACTCTTAGAAAGTAAGATCTACAAACTGAAATAAAATCCACTATAAAGTAACAAGGTAACAAGTAAAAAGGTTTACGATGTCGGATGGCAGCGGCCACATTCTCAGAAGCGTCTTAACTGTGTCCTCTCCTCTCTCTCGAGTTATACTTACTCATACTGGCATTCCACGAATACCGGACGCGGACAGCTGGTAGTGCGTCACAACGCACTTCCTTTAGGGACACTTGTCTAATCTTAGCGTATGACTTCATTTTATGGCCCGTTAAATGTCCGGGATAAAACTCTTTGCATACGATTTTTATTTCTTCGGTTTATTTAAATGGATTATATCGCGTATATTCATTATTTCAGACGTTTCGGTATCTTTACAGTAGCCGTTTTCAAAGGTTGACTGACAAAAACGCAATTTCTCTTTGTCGATATTTTGTGTTTATTAAATGGGTTATTTGCACAAATGTAAATTTTGCGTAGAAAATTGCGTTTTTCTCTGTAGTTACAATAAAGGTTTGACCACAGGTACCTTCTACAGCCTCGTTTCTTGTTTCATAGAATGTGTACTTAATTAGTCACGATCATTGTAAATATTGTGTTGTACTGTTCCTAGTTAATTGCAGACATAAACTATGGGCTTAGGGGTAAATATAAATCCAAAAAAAAAGAAAAATATACAGTTTCCAATTTGGTAGCGCTCATAAGTGAAAATCGACAGTGTCTTTGTACTTTTCTCTACTGAAAAAGTGGTAAAATCTTACAGTCTGACAAGAAGATACATAATCGTGGACGTAGAAAGTTTCATGTTTGTGAGTTAGGACTAAAATTCAACATGAATCCGCAACAAACCCCCAATTAATAATGGATAATAATCATGCTCAAGGGACTAACGTACTAACAACACGTGTAACGCCAAACTTTGTTAATACACTCGATAGCTAGAACTAAATCTTGATTGAAAACATTAACAGATTACAGCTACACAAATGTATCATAAGTCCTTGATTATGGTCTATTTTTAGCGCGCTTAACAAGTCCAACAGCATAAAATAAAGAGGAATAACTTGCATGGATACTTCAACTTGAGTCTCAACGTAGTCAATGTAAGATTGTAATTGGAATGCGTTTGTATTTTCTGTTAGTTCATTTTACTTTGGAAGTGAAGAAAGCTGGTGTATCGAGGGATCTTTCACGCCTTAATTATGTCTGAAGTATGATGCATGTTGGGAGTGGCACCTGAGAGGGGAACTATTTTAGGAGCATCCGGCCACCAGCTGTCCGCAACGTTAATATGACGCTCGCTGACGCTTAGTGTGCATCTAAAAGGGAGACTTAAGTTGTTTGTGCTCAACTCTAAAATTTCGAAGATTGCAGGTGAAAAAAATGTTACATTAAGCTGGTAACAGATTCTGTAAGATTTCCAATTTATACCTGGTGTGGCCTGTAATAGAAGCAATCAATTAAAACATAGATTTGCTCTTCAAACTGATACTAAAAGTGATAAGTATTTTAAAGAAATGTTGTTACATGAAGCTTTTTATTATAAATGACCTGAATGCTTTCCTATCGAAACAATAATAAGTTTTATTTTTGTATTTCCGAATAAAAAATACATGTTACTTAATAGTTTTCCAAACTATTGACTTCAAAATAATTAGAACCCGAATTAATAAGCAATACAGAAATATAATTTGTTTATGAGTTTACTAAGAAATATGAACAAAAATATTAGAAATAAACGCGTTTTGTCTTATTTTATTTATTTTATTTTTTATTTTATTTAGAAAAGGCATAGTTACAAGTCACAAACTTAAGAACTTAACTAAGGCTTACATTATTGAGACATATATGTGTCTGTTACTCAATTACAACTACGCACAACATTTTAGAGTGTTTGTAAAGTGCATGCAACTATGAGTCAGCATGCATTAACCAAAAACGTAACTAAGAGTCCACCAAAATTACTACGTGCTTAATATCCTGCGGGCAGTACAAATAAGAACACTAATTTTACATGTAAAAATGTCTAGATCTGGATTTTCCTTTAATAAACTATCATAAAAGCGTGTCATTCGTGCTATGGGGCTATTGTAGAATACATTATTAGTAGCCCTTGAAACAGAAAAGAGATGCATAGTGCGACTGGGCCTATTGGCTATACGAAATGAAAATATTATATATAGAATATTATAAAATACCTTATACAGGGTGGAACCTTTGTAAAGACTGAGCTGACAGGATAGTGTCTGATGTGAGTGATCTACAATCGACCTATTATAATTGTAAATCTGGATTTAAAAGTAAAAAAAAGTTGTCAAAATAAAATATTTTAATATCAGTGACAACCCTACTATTTTAAAGGTTTTATTTACATTTTAAATTGACACCTGTCTTTAACTAAAATGTTCAAAAGATGCTAGGGTTGATATGTGCAGATTTTTACACTAATGTTTAACAATCTGTATCTCAAGAATTGATAGAAATATTTACATAGTTCATTGGTGAAAAATGAAGTACTCAGTCTGAACAATTCCCTGTTTGCTTAAAAGTCCTTCGATCTGTTCCGCCCTGTATTTTAAACGCAAAGAAAGGTTAGTAATACATTTTTATGTCACCCTAGGCCGCAAGTAGGATTTTCTATAGGTAACGCGAAGAGAAAATGTTCAAGGCAAGACGTAACATTTTAGACAAACGTAATACGTACAGCACCAGATCGCATATCTTAAACACCCGTGAATGTACTATTAAAGACATGTTTTTACTCTATAATTTTCTACACATTGTTGGTGCGTACGCAGTTAAATTTAATAATGAATTTTGTATGGTAAGTAACTAATTAACGCTACATTCCTATTTTGTATTAGAGATTTTATCAAAGTATACACTTTACAGCCTCCTATACGCTCGTAGGTAAATGCAACAAAAGAGGTGTGTAAATCAAATCATAGTACGATTGTAAACGACGTTGGCTTTCAAGCTTAACATTGCTGACATAACCTAAGAACTTGAGCATATTTGCTCCGTGTGTCTGAAAAATGCATTCAAAGTAACAGTCCCAAATTGCGTCATTTGAGGCATACATTTTGTGCAAAGCGGCGAGACTCGCGAGGCGACCGATTTCATACAGCTTAAGTAAATTTTATTAGGTACCGGGTGCAGTTGGTACAGTATACTTAGGTAACTCACTATTTGTGAGTTCCGCAACACGGTGCGGTTGCCAATTTTCCTTTATTGTTGACTGTTTTGTTTTGTTTCTTTTGTGTTGTGCTACTTCCATTGGGCGCTACGAGGGGAACTTGTTACGGAAGTATGGTACTAAAACATTACGATAATCAAAAGGTCTTTACAATTTCAAAAAAAAATCTTCATTCTTTTTTGAAAAAATAGGCTCTGACACATTACATACATAATTATGTGTGTGCCTGGTTGGGATCGCGGGTAGAAATTAGATAATAATATTGGATGAGGGAGGCAAGGCCGATCGTTGTGGAGAACTTTGAGGGAGGCCTTTGTTCAAGAGTGGGCATCTATCAGCTGATGATGATGATGATGATATGTGTAAGTTTAAAACCAATGCCTAAATAAGCAAAGATGTAGCGATATGTAACGATATTTAAATTTAAGAAGTAATAACATCTACTATACGTATTATAATATGATTAGCTGTGTAGTAGGTAGTCCTGCGGAATTGCGGAGCTATGATGGTTCCGTTTATCAGGCAATAAAGAAGTGGTAATGCACCCGTCTCGTTTTGACAAGTATGCGAGTGTGAGAGTGACAGATGCTTTGCCATTAATTTATTACGTGATAAACGCATCCACCATAGGCCTGCTGGTGGCCTTAGGTTCGAATCACGACAATGGCAAATTCTTATGTACAATGGGTTATGGATTTACACATTTGTAATATGCATTTCGTCGTAATACCTATGTGCAGCAAGCATAGCTTCATTTGGGACTGGATCGATTTATGTAATACTAGCTTTTGCCCGCGACTACGTACGCGTGGAACTTGATAAAAGGGATTATTAAAAGCGCCTAAGCAAATGTAAGAGCAATTGTGCTTTTGGTCTAATAATTACACTTCTTACAGGGTCACTGCACCCCAACAGAAATGTTCACTCACTTTTCAATCTTTTTAGGTATAATTTCCAGGATGAAAACTATCCTATGTCCTTCCTCGGATCTTAAATTATCTCTATGCCAAATTTCATCAAAATCGATTCAGCGGTTTAAGCGTGAAGAGGTAACAGACAGACAGACACACTTTCGCATTTATAATATTAGTATGGTTTGTCCCCCTAATATACACAGGTTAGTGGCCATTAAAGACAAACACATTACTTAATCGACAATACCGTTTGTCAACATAATGTGATGAAAAATGTAACTCCACCAAATGTAGTTTACGTTTCCGATTACCCGTGAAATATGTGTAGTGGTCACGAATCATCGGTTTCGCTTCATATGGCACAGCTAATGTATTCGTAGAAAACCGTTGAACGGCGGGGCTAGCATATGCGCGACTTCGCTTGTTGCGCGATATAGCGTCATCTGTTTTGCTCGCTCAGTATTGGCAGGAAAGTGACAGATAGTATGTATCGCTCAACAAAGAGTCGCATGTCACAGTTAAGCTAGAGGCGCTGTCTTGTTCGCACGGTATGTAAAGGAGAGTGACAGGTAGTATTTGTCGCGAGACATAGTCGCGTGTCACTGTTATGCTAGGTGTCCCGGGCTAATTCGAAGACGCATGGCGATGTTGTCAATTCAACAATTCCTATCTCATCTTTTTTACTATGTTGCCAATATAATTGTTTTTTGCATAAAGTGCCAATGACAGGATGAGATTTTATTATGACTAATCAAGCGACCTAAATAAAAAAATATTGATCATCATAGATGTTTTAGATAATATGACTTGCCATCTTGAATTTTACGCCTATCAAAATAGAGTACCTAAATAATCTCTATAAGAAAGAAAATATCAAAATAGTTACAACGAATACGGCATATCGTCGGGGATAGTATAATACCACGTAAATAACAGCTGTCGATAAAGTTCTCATTTCAATAAAATACTTAGCATTTGTTTGAATATTGATTCGTATCTACACTTGTTACTTACGCGGTATTGCATAAATATCGTTGGGGATAGTCCCCAACGATATCGCTAAAATAAACATATGTAGAGGGAGACAGGGCAACATCGAATTTAGCCACAGTTATATTTATACCTATTTATACAAGCTTGGAAAGGTAGAGCAGAGCTTTATGAATTCACTTTGCGGGCGGAACGCTTCAAGCCGCTATAAAAGTGAGTCGTATTTCCAAAGGGTTTTGACGTGATGTAATTTTGGCTGAAATCCTCTAATTCTATTCAGGGAGGTTAAATGCTGCTGACGCCTTGAAAGGTGTGATTTAAGATATATTTTAGTATAATGAATTTATTTTAAGAGTATCCTAAACCGGTAGCCTGTCAATTAAAACGTCGGATCATGCTTCGCAAAAAAGGATTGTTAGTCACGCAGGCCTGCATTTTTTTATTTATTTATAATGATACCGTTGCCCGCTGTCTTAATAGATCATTTTGAGTTCATTTATTGTTTTCTTTTTTGTAACAAAGATGAAAATATAATATGTGGTTCAGGTGTGTCTCTAAATCTCTTGCTTTTCAAAGCATCAGAGAGCCATACGAGCAATCTATGTATAAAACACTAAAAGTTTCTCTAAATTAAATATTTGAATTTTGTTAACCCACAACCGACACATAAATATGTATCTCTATTTGCATTCAATTCAATATTGCTCAGATGGTAGATAGCCAGATTTAATCGATAAACGATGGCCGCTGGGAAAGAAAATCATCATCATCATCATCATCATATCACCCTATCTAGATGTCCACTGCTGGACAAAGGCCTCCCTCAAAGTTCTTTACAGCGATCGGTCGAGCGCCACCCTCATCCAATTGCCTCCCGCAACCAAACAGGTCATCGGTCGGTCTACCTTGTTTCCTCACACTGTGCCTTCCCATGCGCCGTCTTCAAGTATGCGGTCGCCACTCAAGAACCTTTCTGCCCTATCGCCCATCAGTTCTACAAGTAATGTGCCCCACGCACTGCCACTTAAGTTTGGCGACTGAACTCTATCTACAACCTTGGTTATCTTGCAGATCTCATTTCTGATTCGATCACGCGGGGACACTCCTGGCATAGATCGCTCCATTGCCTTTTGATTAACTTTGAGCCTTCTTCAGAGGCTCATTGTGAGCGACCACGTGTCAGTCCCGGGGAAGAAAATGCAGCGTGAGAAAGATTCGAACAAGAACCGTTTGGCCTCTCACAGTACACAATTGCATGTCACCCGGTCGCCCGGTCGATGCGGAAATCCTCGGAGTCGTCTTTTGTCCTGCAGTGGACCAGTTTCAGCTAACATGACCATATATATAATTTGACCCATACTTAGTATAGTAAGTAGATACACGCGGTGGGTCATGGCAGCGGAACGAAAGTGTCGCTTAATGTCGATCCGATGAAACAAGCAGACACGGCGACCTAATTATTGATAGAGTTAATTGCCTGTGAAATGGCCACATAATGCCCACTTAAGGGGAAACGGGGGACATTGCATTTGCTGAAGCGTAATGTTCGACAAAATAATGATGGTAATTTCTAAGAAAAACATTCTTCGAAATAACGTTACGTTATATGCTTACCTCGTAATCAAGTTGAAAAAAACAATTGGGAATAATCATGGATACATAATTTAGTAAAAATCAATTTTGCTATCGTATATTGTGTCGGACAAAGTTTTATATTTCTGTCTAAGTTTTTCAGCAAAGCTAATAGAAAAAAGCATGCTTGAACCTTTCTGACACAGTACAGGTACGGGGGGTATTCGACCAATTTTAGAGATATAATGGAGATCTCTCCTTTTCATCGCCATCCGTCACTTTTGACGTGTGCCTACTTGACAAGTGGCGATATCGCAACTTCGTCAATTCGGACGCGCACAATTTTCGTTTCCTTTGTATGTGACGGCATAAATAACAGGCGCATACTTAAAATTGACCGCGTAGTACGTGAAATTAGTCCGTTACGTTTCGTTCAAAACAGAAATTTATATACATTGAATAACATTTTTGACAATCATTATCGCCTTCGTATTTCCAAAATTGAGATGAGATATGTCACTTTTAAGCTCATCGCATTTAAATGACAGTTCAATGGCGATATAACTGTTATCTAATAGAGATTTGACGTTTGGCGATCACTCAAATGTCAATCTCGAATTAGGTCCCGTATCCATGCGCGACGCTAATCAATCGCTTACCACCAGGCGATCCAGCTACTCGTTTGCCTCCAAAATCATAAATAAAAAGAAAATGACAAGATTGTGGACAACCTTAGTAATAGTTAGATTGAAAGATTCGTAAAAAATTAAACAATCGCTACCCGGAACCGATACATAACTAAGGCTGACTTAATGCATTATTCGCATGCAGTTTACGATAAAGGCAGGCACGCAAAACACAGTGATTGAATACGAGCCGCGCCTGATTTTCATTGCTGGGAAAGAGCAACTTTAAATCACCTACCCTGCCCTGGCGTTCGCCCAATAAAGCGGACCTTCATTTTTTTTCCTAACATGTACTGAATTTTTCAGTCATTCTTACTCAGAGCCATTTTTACTTTCAAACTAATCACGAGAAAAAACCCGGCCGAGTACGAGTCTGACTCGTGCACTTGGTGTGTAAGGCGCCGGATACAAATGAGGTGCGAAGTTAACGCAACCGATCACGTTTGTTGTACGGGAGCCCCCTTAAATATTTATTTTGTTCTGTTTTTTGGTATTTGTTGTTATAGTGGCAACAGAAATATTCATCTGTGAAAATTTCAACTATCTAACTAACACGGTTAATGATATACCTACAGCCGGGTGACAGACGGACAGACGGACAGACAGACAGACAGACAGACAGACGGACAGCGGAGTTTTAGTAATAGGGTCCCGTTTTTTACCCTTTGGGTTAAAATGATTCCTAAATTAACCATTCCAGATCGTCACATTTTTGCATGAATGATTTCATTTCTATTCTATAAACTTGATGCACTCATACAACATTTCGGGGTATACGGGAGGTAAGAATATACGTAAACGATTCTGATAAGACCAATAAATCAATATTATGGAACAAAAAAGATGTTGGAACATTTTATTCCGAAAAACCGCTCACCCGCCTACAATTAAAAAGGGTCTGACAAGATTTAGCCGACAGAATAATCCTATCGGACAGAAATTAATAAAGCATTACTCTTCCCGGTCGCCGGCACGTGTTACATATGAGTTATTTTTCCCGATGCTTGCCTTCGGGAGAACAATGGCATCGCTACTGCCCAAATTGTACAGTCAGTATCAAAAATTGCTGAGCACTATCTAAGTAACACGCTCACAATTATCTGTACAACCCTTATTATCTAGACTAGAACGTACCCGCAACTTTCGAACGCATATTTTTAGGGTTCCGTACCCAAAGGGTAAAGACGGGACCCTATTACTGAGACTTCGCTGTCCGTCCGTCCGTCCGTCTGTCACCAGGCTGTATCTCAAGAACGGTGAAATTTTCGCAGATGATATATTTCTATTGCAGCTATAACAACAAATACTAAAAATAAAATAAAATAAATATTTAAGGGGGGCTCCCATACAACAAACTTGTTATAGATTATGGTTTGGAATCCTTCGTGCGCGAGTCGGACTCGCACTTGCCCAATTTTATTTTTTTATACTGTAGTCGGGTAAAAAGTATTCTATAACCTTTGAATGTCCACACATGTACCAAAATTGGTAAAAAATGGTCCTGCCGCTTCAGCGTAATGTGAAGACAAAGGAAATTATGCCCCAGAGATGGCGGATGACGCGGGCCCATACAAAACAAAAGACGATCCTGCATAACGCTATTAAGATTTTTCCTGAAATCATGACCCCTCTTCATAGAAATGATTTTCAATACAGAATTGTATAATAGTATAGATAACAGCTAGAGTCCGTGTGTATATCATTTTGAGAACTTCTGTTGCTGACTACCATGTAATATCACATGGTAGTCAGCTGTAACAATAGTTACAGTAACAAAAAAACGTACCTCAATCGGATTTGAATATTATCCATATATAACGAACACATTTCCTTTGTATGTCCTAACCTAACAATGCACAAAAGGGCTATAATACTTTTCAATAATACTTTTCAGTATCAGTAATCTTCTTTGTAACGCACAGTAGAAAATACGTAAATAACATTTTGTGGAAAACTATACGGCACCAAACAAATGAAGCGTAGCTACTTAATTAAGTGAGACACGGTTTTCCCACGTAATTATTGCAAGTTAATCGGCTATAAGCGACGTGGGCGATTAATGAATATTTTGTAGCAATAATAAAAGCGTTTAAGGGCAAGAGCTGTACACTGCGTACATTAAAGTGTGTTTACGATTCCGGCGGCTCTGTGTTTATAATAAAGGAGATTAATGGGCGGGGGCAGATCCGACTGTCTACATCCTCGTTACGTTTTTTATACACTCCGGTCCTTTCATTTGGCCGCGGACCGCTCATGCCTCACGCGTTTTATTGCTTCTTCCTCCGATCTCAGACATGCTCGATACATAGTTACACTTACCCGCTATCCGATGAGACGTAAATCTGGATTTATATTTTACGTCGCACGCCGCCAGCACAAAATTGTGTTGTTCAGGACGTGGCGACACGTAGCCTGAGCTTCGGCCTGATTCAACGTGGCGTGCTATTTACACAATTTAGCAATATCTAGTTTTCTAGATCGAAAATTGAGATAGATATATTACTTAAGCTTTGAAGGTGGCTTTGTCATTCAGTTTGTATGGAACGGTGGTTTAGTTTGTAGGCGATTTTTGCCAAACCTTAGATAATCAACAAATTTTCAATGCCTGTTCCGTCTCCTTTGGTGTAGACTATTTGAACTAGCTATTATTTCATTCTCATTAAGGTGAATAAATACTCTATTTAGATAGGAGTGTAAATAAAGCTGGCAAGTGACTTAATAGCATAAACTGCTGTGAACCAAACCAATATTAATTAAGCTATATATCCTTACCCATCCGAAATTCTGATCCCAGCCTATATTTTAAAGATATTGATTGCTTGATTGATATATTTATTTCATATTGAAAATTACATCATATTTCATGTGTCATAAATAAAATAGAACGAATTCACAATAAGATCGTCAGGGCAGTTATATAAAATTAGAAAATAATAAGCAGTAAAACAAGAGAATGTCACAAAAGAAAATATAATTTACAATATTATGATCTAGGGTATCCTAGGATATCTCAGACACATGCTATTAAATACGTTGAATTTATCCCTAGATATTTTCTCAATGGCTAGAGGTTCTAAAGAAGTTCTCGGTCGAGGAAACATAAACAATTGGGGCTAGGGGCTCGATGTATAGCCGAATGTCAAAGTAGCAGGGTGTTGGGGTGTTTGGTTTGGGCGGCGACATCCGTAGCGCGGCACGGCCGGGAGCCTGTTACACTAATGTGCGCTAGACAAACGCGGGATTCTTCGCCGCTTCCGCACGCAACTAAAACGTTAGACGAGTTGTTTTACAACGCAACTCGCCAACTTTGATCCCCACATTTGTGTCAAACCGCGCCTTAATGTATTACTCGCGACAGTTATTGTGTTAGTAGAGACTGATGTTAATTCCTTTAGTTTTAAAACTGTATACGAGATTTTGTACACGTTTGTAGCGGAGTTTGGAATTAATTTGAGTTAAGTAATATAAATTACTATCTGTCTTCAATGCAGTGTTGGCTCGGATTTTCAGTTTAAGGAAATGAATTCCATTTAAATTGTAAATCCTTTCTCGTTCCAAGCTTAAGGTATACGAGAAAAAAAAAAATGTAGTCTCAGGAAGCAAAAGATGGCTTATACGGAGTCTTACATAATCTCCGTTTAATTAGCAATGCGTTACTTTAGTTTTATGTTTGCATTCAAGAAATATAATGATACTTAGGAATAAAACTATTTACTTACGTGGCTATTATCTCTATAAAGTCGGGAAGAGAAATAAATATGTTTGGGCAGGTGATTTGAAAAAGATTTTATTATGTATTGA
The DNA here is from genome assembly GCA_947623375.1 of Apotomis capreana. NCBI lineage: Eukaryota > Metazoa > Arthropoda > Insecta > Lepidoptera > Tortricidae > Apotomis > Apotomis capreana. Next base: position 21,250,049 of record OX392502.1, on the reverse strand, counting down.
TAGAACCTTCTTCATCACTTGCTCTTCCACGTAACTCGATAAACATTATACATCTATTTTCTAAGCAATAAAGCCTACGTAATCTATGATTTTTCGCCTGACAAAATACAAATCCTATTGAAATCTACCGTAAGAATCACGAAAATCAGCCTGTCTTCTAAAATAGTGCAGCAGACATTGGCTTCAACGTGGCACCGTAAACAGACTAGTCGACACACGATGTTCCGACTCGACTTGCCTTGTGAGTGTATACTTATCCAATGAACTCGACTAGAATATGTGGCGTGGCCACCTTAAGGCCGAAGTGGGTAAGCAGAAGATTGAAGGCCTGTAGAGAATTTACCCAGTACGATTGCATTTTGTGTACGATGAACGACTACTCAGGATACAGTTTGAATGACAGCAAATTGGATGGTAGCATTTGTGGCATATATTAAACACATTCATGATTTCGTAAGACCTATATCATATTGATAATTATGTAAATAATTGAAGCATTTGCACACTGTACGTATCATTTTCATGAATTAAATATTTTAGTATCTAATAAAATTATTATATTTATTGCTGCAGAACATAACGCGTAATGTCAGTCGAAATAACGTCTCTATTTCAAGCATTTCGGGGAAACAATCAGAATAGAATTAGATAATACTTAGTCATCAGAGCGCGAAATTTGCAGACACTTGCAGTTGCTCTGGTACAACACGTATTTATTGGTATTAGTACATCAGTCAAATGCTTTGGAATGTTCCTGATATGCATGAATCTGCGTATCACGGATATCTGCTACAATGTATATGGGAGAATGCTACCGACAATATATTAAATCAGAATTTAACGTGAACTGGCCAAAATTTTAATATAATAAAATAACTCTGAAGCTCATTTGCAAACAAAAATAGATTATAATTAGTCCGTCAGTAAGAGTACAAAAAGAAATTGGAAACGTATTTTCTCTTTTGTTAATACGCGTGACGCAGCACGGCGTGACGTGGCGTCACGCGAATTTTTAACGGACTTTTCTTCTCATCATTCATTTTCAATCATTGCGATAGATTCAGACAGTAAGTAAAAGTGTCCTTGAGGCACACTTACAGAATAAAGTGTATTCTTAAATTATTTAATTAAGTGTTTTTTATAGGAGACTAGCCTATAATAGGTACTTATAATTTTTTAGAAGTCCCATGCATTGTGTGTGTGGCTGACCGACCATAATTTTGTTATAACATTTTGTTTCACGATAGCGGTTAAACTATTCAACAGGACTTTAATGAATGAGGTGTCAATCGATTCGTCATTACGGTCTGCATGGCACGTTTGCACGATAAAGTTACGTTGCGTTGTGATACTGGTAATATGGTTGACAGAGTTGCCAAATTATTTGAATACCAGTTTATAAATAACGGCTTATGTGACCACGGAAACCAATTAGACTTCAGATGGTCCTCTTTTTTATTTGTCGTAAAAACTGTCTGAGTAATTATATTATTAAAATTATCGTGAGACTCGCAGCCGAGTGGGCATTTGACCTGTCATTTTTTACGCGCGTTTAAACTTTTTTTTATAATATATATAATTTACTGTCTGAGCACTGTATTTCAGTGGTTGTTTGTGTTTCGACTTCGACTGGCAGCGAACGCACGTCTAATTGCCCGAAAAATGTGGAAGGTGGAGCAGTGCCAATAAGTATATTAAATTTTGGTCAGCCTTTCTCAAAATTACTTATTTATTTGTTTTAAATGTATATTTCTTAAATGTTTATTTATAATTCTTTTAACGAAAATGTTCAATGTCATTCAATTGGCACTACGGTATTATCTGTTTTGTTCAACAAGCCTATAATGACGAACTGTATCACCTCAACGGCAGTCATTATTTCCCCTGGGAGTTTAAACACATCCATGTTTCGCCATTTGTGAAATAACAGAGCAGCGCGGGGTCGCGTTCGTTGAGCCCATTATCAATGGGATGATTTCACTCCGAGCTTTATGTGGATAACCCTACAGTAGGTCCGTTCTATCTCAACGTGCGATAATAAAGTAACTATATTAATAACTATAGAAAGTGCCCGCAACTTCAAATACAAATATCTTTATTTTGCTTAAAAACTGCTTCGTACGCGTAATTCTTTTTATACCGTAGTAGGGTAAAATGTATCCTATATTATATTATAGCCATCTTTGGATGTCCGGCTATCCCTGCACCAAAATTGGTTAAATTCCGTCCAACCGTTTCGGCGTGATGAAAAGACAAAGGAAATTATGAAAACAGATGGCATGGCGCCGCGTACCCATACAAAACCACGCCATTAAGATTTTTCTTGATATCATGACCCATCCATACCATGACTGCATTGAAAACAATTTTCTAGATCATCTAGAAATACAAATCTAGAATTTTATAATAGTATAGATTACCACTACTACTATTACTTTACGCACTGGAAATCTGCAGGTGCTGGAGACGCATGATCGTAATCCGTGGATTGCGCGCATGACCAATCCTGAAAGAACTCAATGTTAATGAGAGATTATTCTCATCTGCGCAAATACGAATCCTCAAGTTCTTTGAGCACATCACCTATAGCGAGGACTCCATGGAACGATTAGTGGTGCAAGGGAAAGTCGAACTCTGTGGATATCATGCCCTCTGGAGACTGAAGGAATTGAGTACTGGCTACCCTGAACCGAAGGAATTCCAGTGGAGGTGGTGAATCGATCCTTTGAGTAGGTCAAATTATAGGTAGATGGCACTGGGTCAAAGTGTAATATTGAATAAAGATAAGAAAAATGAGAAGGGAATATCGAGGCCGAAAATCTCGTGAGCGCGCTCTCCAATGCCATAGACAGACCTTATTAAACGACAATTTGCACTCAGACAGACATAGAGCTACAATAAGGCGTATCACTAGAAAAGTTTTAAGCGAAAAACTCGGCTCAGACTAACCACGACTACTCCGCCAAGAGTGCATATCTGAGAAAAAGAACTATAAAATACAATACAACAATACTTTATTGCACACTAATATAAGTCTACAAAAGGAAACAAACCAAATAAAATTTTTAAATAACAGTAGACAACAGGCGGTCTTATCGCTAAAAGCGATATCTTCCAGACAACCTTTGGGTAGTGAAATTTAACTTAATACAGAGTAGGTACTATATTAATTCTATTTCATTAAGATAATGGACAACAATCTACACGATGTGAGTTGAATTGCCATATTTGGCCCTTGTTAAATAGAAACCCAGCGGATTTTCTGTTTCTAAGATGGTAAGTTTCAGCGTGGACTAGATAATAAAACACAATAAAAGTTCAGACTGATTGAGGTACTGCTAAGAGAGGTTACGAACGCGCGCCTGGATTTCGCGAACAAAGATGTAACTTGGAGCTATAAGCACTTGGTGCGTGCTGATGAGTAGGCTGTTAGCACGTCTCACGACGCTTAGTGAGCCCGTGTTAGCGTGACGGAAAGTTTAAAAGACGGTAACTGACATTGTGAAATAGAGACCCAGTGGTCCTGCTGTTTCCATGCATGTTGTAGGTATACATTCATGTCAGTTTCAGCGTGATTGAATCTCTCACATTTGCGGCAGATACTAAAGCCTCTATCAAAACGGTTCCGGTACTTACCATTGCACTAATGGGATATCTTCAGCTTTGTTTAACAATTGGTCTAAAATTTACAGCTTTTATTTGTTTGTGGGTGAATTCGAGCATTTTGATCGCACTATTCTATCGTCATTGTACCGCGATTAAGTAAAGTGAAATGAAGCAAAATGGTAGTTTTTTAATGGATGTAATAAATATATTTTATTTAAACCTTATTGAACATTACCAAAATATACGAATAGCGGACTTAATGCCGTGAGGCCTCTATCGGTCAACCATAAAACCAAACAGATTCATAGGAGCAGGATTGGTGTTGTACAACAAAATGTGTTCCTGCCTGCACACGATGCTTATATCGAAATAAAATTAATTAAGTACGTACTTTATAAATAAATAGTATGAACAAATCGGTTCTTTTTTCACAAAAAAATGTATATATTTTCCATTCTTGTTGATATAACCTGCATACATTGTCTATGTTTAAATCATTATTGGCCAAGAACGCTGAACCCCTGAAGCGAAATTCTGTTACAATTTACAATGAGACAAGCTATTTCAAAATATGAAGTACCCACATCCACCTCACAGTACTGCTCGCAACATATTAATACATCAGAGGAAATTCGGCCACCTTGTCAACTATTCCGCTACTCCCTCTAACAATACTGCTGTCTCCCTCCCGCGTGCAGAAATCACAATAAGACATGTACATCGCAACCAATGATAGCAGTTATATAGCTACAAAACCGGCCTGTCAAGACCACTGCCAAACAGCGCGCCGGGTATTATATATTGCTGCGACCCAGATTAAATCATTATATTATTTACTTCTTAATAACGTCGGAGTAAATGCGCCTTGTTTTTCTTCTTCCCTCGGAATGTATACAGAGTGGAACAAAACAAGGAACTTTTGAAAGTAAGGGAGCTCCTCTGAAAAAAGAAATGAAATTTTCATTTCCTTTTATACATTGCGGGCGAATGCTGGCAATGAGGGAGCACCGATGACACCATTGTCATCGGTGACGTAAAATCTTCTTGTAATCATTAGGAATTTGTGTTAAAATAACAAATAAAAATCGGTTTTAAAATAATATCTTTTAATATTGTCAGTCTTAACGTTAAGACTTTCATATTCATACCACTTCAACGTTACTATTTGGTTAAAAACCGGGACCGTTTTTACGAACTTTTTCGATTGAATAACGTAATTAAACTGCTATAACATATTTTTTCAAATGTACTGTTGTTGACGTGGTGTTTAATAAGATATAACTGGAAAACGGTTACAAAATAAATTTTAACATAAATTATTTGAAAAAAATAAATAAATCTAAGCTAAGGCCTCCTTAGCCAGGCTGTCAAGGCAATTCCTTGTTTGCAGGAACGTCCTGTTGTTTTTTTCCACACTGTATACACTTCATTTTCCTTCCTGCATACGAAAGTAACCTGAGGACTTTCATTCGGAGGGCAGTAAACATTTTTAATTCGCACCTCCGCAACTTTACACGCTATTGAAGCTAGAATTAAATTTCCACATTTTTCATTTGGGTTTAGCGAAAGGAACTTTATTTGTATAAAAACTGGGAATGTGAAAGTGTTTAAAGCGTGGAATCCTTCGCTTTAGAGTTAAGCATAATTGAAAACACTCTTAGATAAATACGCTGTAACGAAAAGTGGGGATTTACTAGTTGTCATCTCGGAGAAGACCTTCTAAAGTGTTTCATTTGAGTACTTTTTGTTGATTATCTCCTTACTTTTATATTCAAAGCTACTTTAGTTCCATGGTAATCAAAACAAATTTCAACCACTTTTTTGGATTCGCTAGGTAGTATTTTAATATATCGAAAAACTAGATAGCTTGAAAAAAAAAAAATGTTTTTCTATTTTTTTCGAAATGGCGGAGATATGGGGTGGAAACATAAAAAAAAGCTTCAGCCTTTTAAAAAATGTTCACGAGATCTAAGCTTACAGTCACTAGTCTAAAATGGACAAGCCGGTGGGAATGGGGTTCTATGTAATGGACGCCACGCCACTGTTAGGCGCATGCCTAAATGTTCGATGACTTAAGCTAACAATAAGTTAGAAATACAATAGTGTCGTTGGGGTGCGTCTCCATCTCCACTGAAGTGGGGCGGAGCGGAGACGTGCGGAATCGACCAATCACAAAAGTGAAGCGGAGCTGAGATACAGGGGGGTAATTCGACCAATTTTAGAGAGATGATGGAGATCTCTCTATTTCATCGCCATCCGTCACTTTTGACGTGACCCTACTTGACAAGTGGCGATATCCCTAATATCGCAACATCGTCAATCCGGTCGTGCTTAATTTGCGTTTCCTTTGTATGTGACGACATAAATAACAGACGCATACTTTAACTTGACCGTGTAGTGCGTGAAATTAGTCAGTTACGTTTCGTTCAAAACAGAAATTCATATGCATTAATAGCATTTTTGACAATCATAGAGTTTTGTCGTTTTGCGATCTTTCAAACGGCATTCTCGAATTAGGTCCCTGATTTCAACTCAGGTGATTGGTCCATTCCGCAAGCCTCCGCTCCGCTCCGCTCCACTTCAGTGGGACGCACCCACAGACAACCCCCACTAGACGTAGCATGTAACGATATGTTTATGAGGTCTCTCTACACCACCACCACTCCGCTCCGCTCCACTTCATTGGGACGCCCCCACAGACAACCCCCACTAGACGTAGCATGTAACGATATGTTTATGAGGTCTCTCTACACCACCACCACTCCGCTCCGCTCCACTTCATTGGGACGCACCCACAGACAACCCTCACTAGACGTAGCATGTAACGATATGTTTATGAGGTCTCTCTACACCACCACCACTCCGCTCCGCTCCACTTCATTGGGACGCCCCCACAGACAACCCCCACTAGACGTAGCATGTAACGATATGTTTATGAGGTCTCTCTACACCACCACCACTCCGCTCCGCTCCACTTCATTGGGACGCACCCACAGACAACCCCCACTAGACGTAGCATGTAACGATATGTTTATGAGGTCTCTCTACACCACCACCACTCCGCTCCGCTCCACTTCATTGGGACGCACCCACAGACAACCCCCACTAGACGTAGCATGTAACGATATGTTTATGAGGTCTCTCTACACCACCACCACTCCGCTCCGCTCCACTTCATTGGGACGCCCCCACAGACAACCCCCACTAGACGTAGCATGTAACGATATGTTTATGAGGTCTCTCTACAAGTCTACACCACCACCACTCCGCTCCGCTCCACTTCAGTGGGACGCACCCACAGACAACCCCCACTAGACGTAGCATGTAACGATATGTTTATGAGGTCTCTTTAATGTTCTGCCGTACCATATCGTTGGTGCGCGCGGGTCGCCTTACATGCTCCGTCTAGTGGGGGTTGTCTGTGGACGTACCCTTTCGGAAAAATGTCATTAGTAACGACGCATTTCAAGCTTCGGATATCGCCTAAAGCTCGCCATTCCATGTTGTAAATCAGATAGCGCGGCAAAAGTGGGAAACTCCATGCCGCCGCCATGATTTAGCATAATTACGCCAAGCCCCATATTATGGCAGGTTAAGTGAAAGTAATTGTGAGACCATGCTTGTTCACGATTTTGTAATAAGCTTGAACAAGGAGAAAATTGGGGTAAATTTACGTAGGAAAATATGTACTACCGAAATAAAACTTTCGAGGGCCATATTTAACTATTGTGTTAAGCGGTTTAAGGTACCGCGCGGTTGTACGGTTAGCAGTCCCTGATGAAGAGCTCTATATGAGTTCGAAACATTGTCGGGCCGTTCCTGATAATTTCACGTGAGTGTAAACCGCTTAATACAATAATAAAAAAAATATGGTTTGAATTAAAAAACTAATAAGTTCGAAAGGAAGTGTTTTTTTCGAGACAAGCTTTTATAGCTGACTGTAGGTATAGTTTTTATGACCACCTTCCGGTTTCAACATCATGGTTGTCATCAAGATGAAATATGAATAGTGGAATAAGTAGCTTAATAAAATACTAATTAAATAAAAATATTTTTTATGATTCTTTAATTATATTGTGTGAATAATAAGGGAACACACAATAAACATAAGTTAATTTATAAAATAATCGCTTTGCTCGATAGTCGTATTTATTTCTGATAACAAATCGTTATCCATTATTAACATGAATTATATTATTACATTTTTCTTACAGCACCAACTTCACGTATTTCTGTTTGCTGACCCATCGTTGACTCGACCGAAACGCCATTTTGCATTAAAAAAAATTTAAATTAATATGAAAAATATATAAAGCTGACTAATGTTGCAGCAGCTGCAGCATTTTTCCCACGTATTCTCAGGTACGTTGGAGTTTCAAAACCGCAATTTTACGCCCGGAACAAAACTAGGTGAAATTATGACGTTAATTAGCGGTAGCTGTCCCCAAATCCAATTTTCATTTTATTCACTCAAACGTAACTTCAAACGACATAAATCTGAGTTAAAAGTTAATTTCGTCAATCCGGATAATTCCTCATGGTTTAATCAGACTAAGTTGGGTGTAATTAATGTTCACTAAGGCCACACAATCTAGGAAAGCTTCGGCTTAGCCGGCTATGGGGCTACGGAACCGGGGTCCGTAGTCGGGGTCCGTACGGCCGGGGCGGGCGCGCGCGAGGTACGCGGGGCCTCAGTGCCATGGGGGCGGCCGGCCGGTCTCTACGCTCCGATCTGTCGCGCGCGATAAATACGATTTACGTCACCGAACTGTCAAGAACTCTGTCAAAGTGATACTCTACGGTCCTAATTAAGTACGGGCACGTAGGGTTTCTCAGAATTAATTGGAATACGGTGACTTTGTAAGTGATTTTGTTTGCCGCGCTTTGAAAGTCGTGAAAAGTTTAAGTTTTTGAGTTGAGTGAGAGACGATAAAAGAGTATGAATATAATTTATTTGTTCTTAACAAATAAATAAAGTTATTTTAAAATTAAATCCATAAATTAGTTAGACTAAATAAGTGTAAGTGCCGGTTAAGTGAAAGTTTTTAACTTATTGAAGTGTAAGTTTTTATAAGTATCCCATAACTGAAAGTTTTGCGGATTTTATTGGCGAGTCTCACGAAGATTACAATTGACGACTACTTAAATACAAATTAAAAAATCATCTGTCTTTAAGTTTAACGTGGGTTCATATGCTTATAATAACAAATTATAAACATTTCAGTGATATCGATACTAAAACAATGTGCTGAAACTTTAATTATTAAAAAAAATACAATATGATACAGAAATCTAAAAGAAAATCGACATATCCCTGTTTCGTCTGGCCTAAAAAATAATTTTATAAGTACCTATGTATTTTAACTCCTTAAAGCCCATTCTCATTTAGAAATAACCACATAATTTTTTTTCAGTATTTTTTTAATACTTTGTATTTATTTTCATTTTGAAATAAATAGATTATATTAGGAATATTTATTGAATAAGTAGGTAGTTATTTTTTTTAACTTGTTTATCGTAAAATAAAAAATCAATCATTCCGCTGCATGGATCAATTTGTTGCGTCTGTCACAAACATGAAGGATTAATCAAGTCAAGGATTAGTGTACTACACATAGTTTAATAAAATAGTAAATAAGCCGAGTTTTATGTGTCAGTCAGATACAAGTGTATAATAGAGGTATAACAAATTCATTCTGAAGTTGCAATCAATGTTTTCATTACTTAAGTCAAAACATTATAAGAGTGTATCAAGAACGACGTCAATATATTGATTACAAGTTTAAAAATAAGCTGACAGGCATCATAGTCAACAGCATGTATCAAATTAAGATGTCCTAGCCCGTGCCGATATATATTGTTCTTTAAAAAATCATTGGATTTTTTCGTTTACAGCTTTGTCGTCACCGACCTTATGTCACATTCTACCTTTATCGGTAGCGATATCTCAATTGCCCTTATAGTAAGATAGGCACCGCTTTTGCCCTTACTACCGCAGCATAAGGCCCTTCTTACAGGAAGGCCGGCAACGCTCTTTTGAGTCCTCTGGTGCTGCAGGTGTCTATGGGCGACAGTTTTCATCAGGCGATCCGTTTGCTCGTTTGCCCCTATGATATATACAAAAAAAAGTTAAATCGACTGTTTCAGTAATTGCTTTGCACAGCTCTGAAGAGCTGTTGAATAGGGAAGCGTAGTGTAGGAAACGTTTTAATAGGTGGCGCCACTATGTGCGCACAATGCGCAGGTTAACTACCAGAGAGCATAACGTTGTAATATCGATCGAATAAATAATATCTGATTAATAAAATTAAAACACTAGGTGGCGTCCCAATTGACTGTTAGCTTTCTATATCAACAATAAACATTCTTATCCTAACGTCTGTTGATAATCTGAGCAACACAACCGAACAAGAACCGTCTAAAAGTATATAAGCAATAAACAATTAGCATTCTGGACCTGTTTATAGTTCAAAATCTGAGCGAATCACAATGATCTCCAGATCTTCAGATTTAAAAATACCATTATTATTTTCTTTACAATAACGGAACTTAGCTGGGAATAATAAAAAGGGGCGGTGATAATAGACTAACCATGGTCACTTGTTTCAAAGCAAAAATGCGACAGCCACTAAATATTGAGCTTGAGTCAGGCCACTACTTATCAAGACTTTCATGATGTGACTAATCGTAATCAAACTCTGTACATTTGACAGGTCTGACTATTGCCAACTACTATATTGACGATACATTGCACAAACAATTAGAAACGTAGCAGTAGATTATTTTGCTTCTATTTATTGTCCTTCAGCAATGCTTAGTTTTCGAGTTGACTAGTGTCACCAATCAGTCTTCTACCTATGAGTGATCATAATTTCAGGAAAAATCCTAATAGAGAGATGCAGGCTGGTCTGTTGTTTTGTATGGGCGCGCGGCGCAATGCCAGTCTGGCACCATCACACCGAAACGGCTGAACAAATTTTAACCTATTTTGGTACAGGGATAGCCGGACAAGTGGACATTCAAAGATCGTAATATGATACTTATTACCCGTCTACGGTAAAGAAAAAAAATACGCGAACGAAGCTGCGGGCACCTCTATATATCTTTTTATCTGTCGTCCACTGCTGAACATAGACCTCCCATATAGCTCGCCACAAAGTGCGATCATCTGCAGACCGTATCCTTTGACTCCCACCCAGGTCATCCGTCCACATAGTAGAGGCTGCCCCGCGCCGCGCTTTCCTTCGTAACTGGCGCCGTTAGTATAATATGTGGAATTCATTTGTTTTTAACAGTAACAGACGCGTTTCAGTTCTCAATGGTCGTGAAATGTTGCCGACGGAGAGCGTGCCGAGCGCGGGGTGTTGGGCGGAGGCAGAGACTTACATGTTATAGTTTTACACGGTTTTCAGCTTTTCTTATACTTTTCACTGTTTTGTGAAAGGGTTTTGACATCGTAGAGATACGGCTGATATATTATTATTTTTTATTATTCGAGCTGTAAATTATTGTGACATTAATAAGTTGTCATTCAAATGAAACGTAAATAAAGCATATCGTTAAATTACGTTACGTAGTAATTTCGTTAAATGCATTTAATAGTGTTATTCTTGCACCGACTCCAAATAAACGAAATAATGGCAAGGGAATGATAATGATTCGGTTAGATGTTATGAAAAATTACGAAATTCCCCACACACTTTATTCAAAATGGTGAGGATTCTTGTGACTTTAAGCCGATCAATACAGTATCAAATTTTAAATTAAGATTGTATTATTTGCGTAGCTTACTTACGATGTAAGTAGCATGTAACTGTCATGTGCCACAACTCCAGTTACAACGTTTTTAGTATAAATACATAAAAATCTATTTGGGTACTGAAAAGATTAAAGAAGCCATTCGATACTTATTTAATTACGTTTCGTAAGTCAATTATAAAGCTAATCTATTTTACAATACACTTAATTAAGTAAAAAAGTATCCCAAAGGTCTTATGCACATTCCACTTAAACGTAAAAATTACATGACACATTATTATTTAAAAAAATACAGTAATATTAATATAGCTTAGACATCAAAGAGTCTATAATTTATTAGTATATTCATTCAATAAGAGGACTAAACAGGAGTTCAAAGTTTGTATGAGCACGAGCGAAGCCGTGAGGAAAAACTTGTATATTATAAAAATATGTCACCGCGACAGCGGTAAAAGGGGATAAAGTCGACGCATAACTTTAGAGCCGTAAACTGTATACTTTTGTACGCGACTCCTCAGTCCAGGCAAGGCTTTTATGTTTGCTCAGGATCCTGGCCGCTTTAATTTTTATATAACTTAATGATGAAATGATTCATCTTAGTGTAATTATACGAATCATTTACAACGATTATTCATACATACAATGTTGACCAGTTCCGCATAACATTTGCGGTTGCAGCGCCAAAAACACCGCCGAACAAAATGTTTTTGTTCAATATTTAATAAAAAATATTCGATTGACACTCTATATCGACAAAAAACAATTCTCTTCAGTTGCAAATTCAGAATAACCTATCCAATAATGTAAACAATGAAATTTAAACTTTATTTTCATTTCATTTCATAATGTTTTCATGGCACGCGGGTGCTTATATTTTTAAAGGGTATTTTTTCAGTTTGTCTCTTGTTTTATACTAGGTACCCGTTACATCATCACCTAGAATGTTGTGTAATGGGTATACGTGGACCAATAATATTAAACCAAGTGGATAATCTTTTATATATTGTCATTAAGTATATGATCTGTATGTGTAATGCTTCTTCACAAAGGAGGCCATAAGTCACACTATCTTGAGGAAAATGTTGTTACCACCGTACAGCGGCAGAAAGTACAATGCTGTGACACTACTATATTTTTAATATGCCTATGACATCAACGAAAAAAAAACAGAGACCAATGCAAAGATATACAGCGCAAACAACGTATACCCTAAGTAATGCTTATGAAAGATATTTGCAATATTCTAGCTTCCTAATTTAGGTACATAATATTACAGAATACATACTTTAATATCAAGGCATATGAGCAATCTAGCAGCACGGTATTTGCTGAGTAAGATCTTAGCTATTCTCTTGATCTCCTCTCAGCACATATTTGCGGATGAAGTTAGTAATATGAGCAGTCCGATCTTGCCCGCACTTAGAGGCACTTGTTATCTAAGTTAGAGAGTACTTCTATGCTTTGGCCGCAACTCGCCTCGAGCATTAACTGCGAATTAGAGAGAAACAGAAGTTCCTAATTCACCGGGCGAAAACGAAACGAAAGTTATTGAATCTCGTAAACGTAATTGGTACAAATGGCGTAAACATTTACTTCCCGAATTACTCATTTTTCACCGCTTTTTTAATTAATAGGTAGCTCGCGCGCGGTTTGCACTTGTTTTTGACGTGGATTTTACCTCGGCAAGCCAGTGACTTTTGATCGATCGTCAAAGGAATTTTGATTCTTCTTTAATGTAGCGTAAAGCTTGAAATTTAATGAACGAAAGTGTATTAAAAACCGGATATAATTAATTGCTTCTTTAAAATGAGCTTAGAGTTTAATAAGTTAGTAATGAAAGCAAGTATGCCTTCAATTTAGAGTAAGGTATTGGATCATCTCATCTCGAGGCCACTACTAATTGAGTTATAGAGATACGAAATATTTTGCGAGGCATTGTATTGCGTAGGTTTACAAATGCTTTGGATTTTCTGGGAAATTCCGTTTAATGTTTAGAAATATATGAGTATACACTCTGGGCTTCAACTTTGATTGCATTATAAGGAAATCTCAACTTGCATAGTCTACTCGTCCTGTTTGTCCTTTTTTGTAAACAAATCGAAAACTGTCATTTTCTCATATAAATAAAGTGATATGAGTCATCATTTCGGATAGGTATCATTTATTTATTTATTTTAGGATGCTGTTTATTTTATATGTAGGTAATTGCTTCAGTTGGGATGGTCTAAGACGACCGGCGGAACACAGCACAACGTAGGAGTGGAAAAACTCCCGCCACCTGGCTAACGATGATCAGAGTCACAAAAAAACCTGAAAGAATCTAAACGCCGAAACTGCACAATGCCGATCAAGATGGGATCATCAGACAAGGAGAGCCGACCCAGATAATGGAACAAATCTAAGAAGGCAGAAGAAGCTTTACTTACGAGAAAATACCTGAGAGGACCCTACAATTTTGAGGTTAGAATGTTGTTTACTAAAAAGGATAAGGAGGTATATGGACGAATAGATGTAGTTATAGATAGATGTAGGTACATATTAAATTAGCTCAAAAAATTCAACATGTTTATAGTCAGGTTTATTAGTAATTATACACATAGGTATAATAAAATTCTTATTCCGGATTTAACAAGATGGCCAAATTTCCTACCTTACTTTTTCATCGTAATCAATTCTTTTCAACTAAATGAAGCATATTATGATTCAGGTAGACAATATTGTCTACCTGTTTAAAAAACCCATTTAACACGTTTATGGACCATTTTGAAAATTACATACTGCGGCACAAACAAAACTCATACAAAAAACTCTAGCAAATAACGGTATTTGCCTTTATATAAAAGGTATGAGAAATGTTTGGCGGCAGACGGAGTGGCAGTTAGAGAAAATTAAAGTAGCCGTCCACAGACGTGGAGCTATCGCGAGGGACCTAACTTACGTCTCTCGACGTACTGTCATTGAAAGTGTTAAAAATAATCGAAAAGACGTATGACTGGTTTGTCAGTGAACGTAGAATTTTAACACAAGCCACAATCTCGCCGTTTATTCTCCCACTAAAACGCGCAAGTTATTGCGAACGCAAACAAGGAACCAGTAAAATAAAACGCTCTCCAGAAAACTATCAAATGAAGTGTAAATGCATTGAATCGGAACAATTCATACAATGCAGTATAACCGCCGGCATATCATTTCGTTACAAAATATGGGACACGGCGCGCTCGGCAAAATGTGTTGCATTGCTCTTTGTGTCGCCTTCTTTTGTTCGCTGATCTAGGTACCTACGGATGTTTGTTTTCCATTTGGATACGCATTTCATGTGTAGATAAACATTCAAGTTCGAGGCAGTGCAGTTAGTCTGAACGGGAGATGTGGGATTTCTGAATGCACGTTCTTTTATTTAACTAGTTGTGTTGATGAGAGATAAGAGAGATGTTTTCTAGGGTTAGATTATTTTTAAAGCCGGGGCTAAGAGACATATTTTATATTACAAAGAAAAAGAAAGCGAAATAAATAATATAAATTCAATTTAGCTTCCTATTTATAAATAAACAAATGTAATTACACATCTGTTTTCGTAGCGTAAGTAAAATCACATATAAACATTTTTATGACATCATACTCAAGTTGAGTACATAAGAACAGAACGATAAGGTTTTAATCCTGCGGCTAAAAGCAGTATAAATATAAACATCTCTGGCTCACCCTTTTCGCTTTTGGAACCTTTGTCACTCGCTAAAAGTTCAAAATTACTTTGACATTTTTCCTATTTTTAGGACAATGATTGCCTAGAGGTCAAAAGTGAATTAAGAACCTGCTTAGCGTTATGAATAAAACTTTTAACGTTATTGTGCTCCTAAAATAGGCCACTGCCTTACCGGCCCGCATGAAAGATGATTTTGTTCAAGACAACAAAACTTTCAGCACCAACTTCGTACTCCATTCTTCTTAAAAGACCATTACACTCCAGATGGGGCAAATAAAACGACTATTTGTCTTAAATTGTTACCCCATTATCAAGCTCATAAATAAGTGCTAGAGGCCGATTTCCGATGTCCCTAAAATATCTCGACAACCATAAAATCTAGGAAACTAAAATTTAGTAGACAGCCGTATCCCTTATCCCAAAAGTGTGTAGTATCTCTGTAAGTGAAAAGTCCCACTGGGGGAGAGTTACTACATAAATTCGTCCAAGAGAAAGCGTATAAATATTTAAATGGAAAAGATTGTCACTGATCTCTTTGTAGGCGGTCGAAATAAATCTGCACTTGGTGGAGCTTGCGGTTATATATTATGCATACACAATACCTGTGTATGGGAAGAATAGCATTACAATCACCTTAATTAAATAAATTACATTGATGCGCTATAGAATAGGTCCCGTTTTGGTTTAATTTATTGTTGAGGTTTAGATTAGCGCATACCTGTAATTTATTTCTATTATTGTGCTGAAATGGAATTTCAATTTCAGCACCTTTAGACTGTCCGATAAAGTAACCATGCTCCGGGGAGTCGTACCTACATGTTTGTAATTAGTTTAACCAGCTACATTAATAATTCCGTTTGGTTGAAACTCTTAATACAACGATGGAACGAAAATCGTAATAACGATGTTTAAATCACATAATCCCTGCTTAAAACAAAATACTAAATTCATTCAAATTATACTCTGAGTTTTCTATGAGTCGGAAAAGTTCGCCTTTCGTCCTTTTATCAGAAAGTTGCTCTGCCGTAGTTTAATTAATTAGTCAACTTGACTGTTGAACTAATTACCTCTTTTTTGGAGTGAAAAACGTTTCAACTTCTGTTATTGAGCCAAAAAGGAGTTGGGTATAGTAATTATTTGTTAAGTAGTGACATCGTTTTCCTTTCCTCGTTTCCGCAAATGCGACTGTTTAACAATAACAGGGAATCTGCAGGAAACGCTGACAAATGGCTATTAGCTTGGAAACGATGTCGCAGCTTCCTTTGCGTCGAGGAAGTGGATAATAACTATAACCTGAACAGCAATAACGCGGAAACACGCGAGAGAGAACGTCCCTCATCCCGCTAATATAGCTTCGGAGAAAAATATAATGAAAGGGATCATGTCTGAAACTCCAATATCTGTGAGATTGGGAAGGACAGGCTAAATTGAAGGATTATACGTTTTGTCTGTGTCAATATGATAAGAACTGGGAAAGGCGGAGGCTGCTCGATGTGAAATGCAAATAAAGGACAAAGAGCGACTTACAAAGATTGGTTGAATGCTATCGGCAACAGCTGGGGCTTACAACAGGGTTTACCGGCGCCGCGGCCACCGCGTGCCGGCGGCTACATTTGCAACATTTATCAAACGGCTAACGGGAAAATTAAAATAGTGGAGTTAACAAACGTTTTTATAATTAGTAAAGATGTCTCACGATAGTTTTAATAACATTAATAGTGGAGTTGTTCAAACATATAACGAAATAAGTAGTGTTACATCTGTGACAGTGAAAACGCTGATTAGTTTAATAAACAAATCTAAGAGGGGTTTACAGTTATTGTGACGCTTGCACTTGTTCACAGCATTTATGGTCGTATCACACCAATGATAAATGAAATAAGCAGTAAATCTAAGAGGTTTACAGTGTTGCGAAATTAACCAGAAGGAATTGTTATTTTTTATTACTTAAAAATCATTGTTAATTGTCGCTATATAATAAACGAAACGCTTTTAACTTCTCATAGTAGCATCTCGTCATTAAGGAAGCGATTACTTTTCGTAACATTAGATTGGCAACAAATAATTAACGTGGTATTGAAAATCTTCGCCAAACTTCGAAAAAATACAAGACCGAAATTTACGCTTATCATGATACGAAGAAAAAGAATGGGGGCGATGATAGCGATAAAATCAAAGAGTCAGAAGAGATCAAAGCTTTGTTCTCTCGATACGGTGGGTGCTGAATGAAAATATATTTGTACAATGGGAAAAATAAGAAAAGTATACGCGTATAGACACGTCAATGAATAATGAAGCCGGTTTGATGCGCGCGATATTTGGAAACATCCTGTGGAAACGGCTCTGTGGCTTATTGGCGCACAAACTCGTGGTGGAAAATCAGAAATATATTTGGACTTTTATTTAAAAAATGTTTGAGTTGGCGCTGAGGTTTCGGTTTTTAATCTTGTTTACAAGGTTTGGTGAAATTCGTTCATTATACGTTTACTCTAAATAGCAAAAGCACTGCATCATTGGGAGGCCATAGCAGCACCACCAGCAAATTATCTCATTAATAAATCAGGCATAGGACTAACAGAAAGGTAGCTCCAAGCATTGGCGTATCTTAGAGGTATGAGTTTCAAGAGTTAGGCCTGTTATAGACGGACTTTGAACGCTTCTACCAATAGGGTTTCGTGGTACCCTTTGGGTATGAAAAATAGTTTTAGTGAAGCATATATTCAGAACTACCGGAACCAACATACACGAATGACCACACCGCAATCGCTGTATCAAAACCTAGTAAGCATTTTTTTTGTTAGGAATAACAATTAAAATTTATTTTAGCCATTTACCTATTAATTTCGTAAAGAACAGGTTGAATAATAATTACAGGAGATGTCTTTATTTCGAAGCCTTGTAGTATATTTAAATTTTGGTTGTTCGTCCGGTTCAAAAACTAGTAAGTAACTCACTAAGTCCATTTGCTAAATTATTTTTACAATAACTTACATAAAAATCCGCAACTTTTGAGCCCTAATGTGTTGCTCTGTTGCAAAAGGGTCCATACTTATGTTTAATCATACATTGATTAGTTTTGAACATTTTTATTAAAGTATATTAAAAACTCCTTTGATTAAATTAATTAATTAACAATAAATATTTATTGCTGTAAAAATAAGAATACAACAGCAGTAACACTACAGAATTATGCCACATTCATTTCGGCAAGCAACAACAGGCTTAGTTTTTTGGGCCATACCTACACTTTGCTATTTATTTGTTTGTTATTTATAGCTCTTCTGTAAAATTCTGTAAAAAGCACGTACTAGGTTTTGATACGGAGTAGCCGAGCGGGCTTTGCCTAAGTCACCGTATCTTAATGGTCGCAACTCACGTCTTTAGGTTACCGGAAAGGTTCGAAAATCGTATTCTCTTTTGAATAAAATTAAAGCGCATTTCATAACTTAGTATTATAGCATTACCTTATTCTGCTCGGTTGAGTTGCTAAGGTAAGGTATATAGGTCACATCGCACACAGAAAAAGAGCACTGTCTAACTTATTGCGTAATAGACATTTGTACTGCGCAGGAAGATCACCAGCGCTCTTTTTATGTGGCGCGATCTATGAATAATGACATTTATTATTTTTACGGGAAACCCAGACAAACATATTTCATTTATAAAAATGGGTACAAAATATACAAACTCCTATTTTTCGCTTTTATTCATGATCATATAAGTACCACATAAAATTAAAAATTAAGTACCTGAGTTAAAATGGAACTAAAATTTTTGCGATTATCCGTTTCCACCAAAGTTGTACAGATATTTTAAAGGAGATATTAATTAAGTAGTAATATTCCTATTCTGTACAGCCCTTATTTCACTTTAGCTATATGACTTGTCTGGTAGAATTAGGCCTACTAAATTTGAGTACAATCATCTCAATGCGAAACAAAATATCTTAACAGAAGTATTCAAATAGAGCATCGCTAACGTAGAAATATAGTAGCGATATCTCCGGTATATGTCATTAAACATTTCGAATGAAGGCACTAGTCAAAGATGACTGAATAGCGGCTTCAGCAGCCTGTTCATTATTAATTCTATAGGCTCGGGATTGCTACAGGCGCCAATGCCTCCGCGATGCAATCACTAGGAAATTAATGAATAGGCATCGGACCTCTGATAGCGCGGTAAGATTTAAGAGAGCTATGGAGCCGATATTGTCATTAAAATACAATTCATACTCATACTCATAAGTGTATTACATCCGTAATTTTAATTTTATAATCAAGGAAAAAGCCAGAAGAATATACACATAGCTGATTTGTGAAGGCATTTTTTATTTCGTCATCATAAAATAGGTATGTAAATATTTGCGACTTTTTACATGTTATCTGGAGTAAATTGGGTTCTATATTGATTGAATAGGCAGCTATGGAATAGCATGAAAATGCATGGAATCGACAATTAATATAGTTAAATCTAGAGTTTGTAATATTGTAAAAAGAATGTTTTATTTATAATTTTAGTAATGTTATGATGGGGAATGATATCCTCAAATAATCATAAAGGCAGTTTCAAATGAAATAGATTAATGAGTATAAATTGTATTTTAATTTTATAAATATTGAAACAAGGTAAATTATGAAAGAAAAAAAAAACGTTTTTCTTCATTTGCCTTTGTGCTGTCAATATATTTATAAAAGTAAAAATGTGGTATTTCCACATTAAAACAGAATCGATAAAATATTCTATTAAAAAATATTGTATATTAATGATAATAATCAGCTCCATAGCTCTCTTAAGTCTTACTGTGCTATCAGAAGTCTGATACCTATTAATGAACAGCATGACTGGTTGAACGGCGAACTCTGCTAATATTTCGGACGTAGATTAAGTGACTTTATATAAAAATAATAAATCAAACTATATATTAGGGATATCACACTGCCCCGTTGAAATAGAGTCTAGTTGTTCCAAACAGTCTGTAATTTTAGGTTCTTTACGTACAAATCCTGTAGTGTGCTGGGCGAATACATCTGTCCACACACAATTCACAAGTTTTAAACCTCGTTGTAAATGTCTCATTTAAATAATGGTTTCTCTATGTTTTTATGGTTTAGGGTAAAACTTCCAATGTCTCAACTATAAACGTTAATCAGCAGAAATTATGTATATTAGGAGCCAAAATTCTTCCAGAGACATATTAACGCCGCCGGAGGCAGTCATAAGTGTCGCTTCAGACGTTGATTTGCCCAGTCGTCACTGAGCGCCGCTAGCCGCACTAACAGCCTCTATGGATACCTCACACCGTAACATCACCACCGCCTTACGCTTCTATACGTGGCACATTCGTAGCCAGTCGCCACAGCCACGGCCGATTGTGACGATTTTTATTTACATACCTAAAAACTAGTGATAGCGATGATCATAAAGGAGAACCTTCAGTAGTAAAGAAGGTAATTTGTATATAAGTCATCACGTTTTAGCATGGTAATTTCACATTCAAATTCCTTCTAATCAAGGAAGCTTAACCGCCGTAATCCATAACGCGGTGATTCAGTGCCATTTTCGTTTCGACGCAGCCGTGGCTCGCGGCAATCAGACGATTGATGTACTTTGTACACAAATGGGGGTCATGCATTCGTAAACCGATACCGAACCGAACCGCTCGCAAACATGAGCTTTCAAGTATTCAGAAACCGGTTTCGACCTCGGAATAATGTTTCGTTCTAGGAAAATTATGGTTATAATGTTTCTTCCTTGGAAATAATGTTGTTTGCTTTAGTGTTATTATGTAATAATTTAATGCTATTCAGTATAAACACTTTTTATCCCATGCGAATACAGAGTAATTTAGTACTTACTTACAGCACAGAATACTTAATAGTATTACATACTTACAGTTTGTAATCTATGTCATACCTAATGGATCTCATTCTGACGAACTAATCACTATAGATTTTGGCGCACCGTGTAGCCGAACTCACAAAACAGGCTCGATTGATGTGTTTTGTACACAAACGGGGGTTCATGCATTCGTAAACCGATACGCTTGCAAACACGAGACTGAGTCTGGCGGTGACGGCGGCGGCGCGACGTCGGGTGTGTGTTTGTTTCTAAGGAATTCAAAATAATATATTACACATAATATATACACTTTTTTTTTTGTTTTGATTACATATGTATTGTGTCTTTTAATTAAATATCTTTTACGCAAGGTTTAATTTGAATTTAATTATATTAACATGCTTCTACAAAAAGTAGACGGTTAAATATATTAGTATACGTACAATTACAGATCCATCGTACTGTACGATACACACTGTCCTGTTTTGGTCCAACTTCGGTTGCTATAGCTAGTTAGTATCCTAATACCATTTTCGTTTCACGTATCGTGCAACCGCTATTCGTAGCAATTGTGGGATTCATGCATTCGTAAACTGATACGCTTGGAAACATGAGACTATTGAGTATTTAGAAACTAATGAAACCATCCCGAAAGGAGCAAAACCAGTGCCAAGGCGGGATTGTATTTCTTTCCATGGGGTTTGTTTACTTATGTGGAACACTTTTGTTTGTTACTCCTAACTTCATAATACCGGCCAGACGGTCCGTTGGACTTATTTACGGTATTCTATGAAACGGCCAAGCCATACTTTTGAAACCAAGGTGCAAGGCACCTTCTTTGTGTCGTCTGGTATGAAATCGCCATTCAAGAAACATCCTAACTCAACAGGAATTGGTTCTACGCCTACTACCAAGCCTAGATATTCTCTACGTCGACTAGCTTTGTTCTCTTGCGGATTTTTTCATTTCTAATTCGATGAAGCAAGGAAACTCCGAGCATAACTCGCTCCATTGCCACTAACTCTCAGTCTTTATATGAGTCCCATTGCGAGCGACCACATCCCATTGCCGTATGTTATCACTCATCACTGATGAATGACGTTAGTTAGTAGCTAAGTTACGAAAAGGGCGAAGGCGGTGTCAGTGGACAACACAGATTGGTTAAAAAAATCCTCAAGTTAAATTCGATGAGTGCCTTCTTTAATTATACGAGTATGTGATTTGCGTAAGACACCGAATCATGCAGTGGAGTATTCATTAGCCATACAGTTGGGGAAAAAGATATGGACGACTTTGACACATTGCTTGCTCCCGTCATGTGTGTGTTTCTGGCGATTTGACTCATCATTTTGAACTTTATATTTATCAATATAATGTACAATCAAAATATCAATCAGAGAGAAAATGTACCATTACTGGACCGGTCAAATCGCTTAACTAGAAATATAGTCGCGAGATGTCGAGTTGGGTCAACTAAGACCTGGAGTAGCGACAATGCATAAGAAATAGGTGAGGGTCCAAGGGAGTCGACGGTTGAGGTCTTTACAGCATCGCACCTAATGGTGAGCTATAGTGGAGGTCTATGTTCAGCAGTGGACGTCTGTGGCTGATAGATAGATATGTATATATCAGAAGGACTACTCCGAAGATTGAAATCCGAAAAGAAAGAGAAGAAATCCGAAGTTTGTAAAGTGCCATCCCTCCCGATCAATATTTGAATAAGCGGGACAGCACGATGTGAAGTTTGAATATCGAACATCGGAGTAACCGCCTCCACTATAAAACGTTGAATTTACGAGTAGGCTCTGTTTGTAGCCACTTTCATTTCGACACACTTCGCGGCCGCGAGCAGTCGCTGCAATCAGACCCGATTGATTTATTTTATGCACACACGGCTGATGTACTCGTAGACCGACGCTTGCAAACATGTCTAACAGCTACGTTGGCAGCTGATGCAATCCAATTTATGTATAAAAAATGCTTTGTATTCGTAAATTTAGAACCTTTAAACATGACTTTCAGCTTTTGAGTTAAGAATGTAATTTCACTAAACGTTGCAATGATGTTAAAGTTATTAAAAAAGATTCAAATTAGAAAAGAAACCAGTACATTTGTGACACGTGCAATCTTAAAGGAATTCAATTTTGATATTAATTCTGAATTATTCAAAAATGTTTACAGAATTACCCTTTTCATAAATATTCATGTAAATCAAACCACTTTAACCCTTAATAAACAGTTTACAGGCAATTTAATTAAGAAACAACTTGTTAATAAATTCTGGAGGAGAATTTAGTCAGTAAACACCTTTTTTGATGAAATGAAAGTATGGCTGTAACAGGAAACAAAGGTATCACGAGGCCTTCTTCCGATAACAGGAAAACTTTATTAATTTACATAATCTTTACATTTATCTGCTCTCCTTGGAACAAATAAATTAAATATGAAACTTGGTGGTGCTCAGATTTGGCCCAGGTTATATTTTTTTAAGGTTCCGCACCCAAAGAGTGCTAATGGGACCCTATTAGTAAACTTCCGTCTCTTCGCCCGGCTATCTGTTCGTCCGTCTGTCACATGGCTGTATCTTCCCGATATCGTAATGTTTTTTTACATAATGTGTATTACTAATACTGCATAAAAATAAAAGTAAAGGGGGGACATAACAAACGTGTTTTTTTAGGGTTACGTTATAAGCATCACTTTACGTTACAACAACAATAATGCAATTCTACTCCTATAGTCTATAGGAGTAGAATTGCATTATTATTGCAGTAGGTATATTAGGATATAGACCTACTGCAATATTCCGCGTCGGAATAGATAGTGTAGACAAAGTACCTATAGGCTTTAACTAAACAACCTAACTCAACTAGTTTCAAATTCAATTTTAACTCAATTTACTGCGTTTGGAAATTATCGGTATTAATGCGAGAACGGAAATAGGTAAATGATAATTATCTTTATCAGAATGTTTACGTGAATAGGCGCCGTTACACGATTGCGTTTTCACTTATTTGAGTGCTCAATTCGCGTTCACTTAAGGATATTTTATAAAAATACCGGTACGGATTAGATATACATACATTATGAAATATGAGAAACCACGGTACTTATCTCATTTGTAATGGCAAAATGTGATTTTTTTACATCAAAATCTAACGTGACATCATTAGTGGATGTTATTTTAAAATCTTTCAAAAAGCTTGATTTTTTAGGTACCTGACAATAACCTTCTTGTCGCCTCCGACCTCTCATTCCTATCCATCCCGTTCCTGAAAAAAATCCCGCCTTGTACCGTTAGGGCCTTTTTGGTTGACTTGAACCATAAAAAAACAAGCCGAACTAAAATGAAATAAAATGTAAAAACATAGAAAATTCACGTACTCTCTGATTTAAATCATAGAAATTCCTGGAAACGCGAGGCATCTAACTTGGAGCAACTTGCAACAATTCAACAAAATAAAGGAAGCCTGAGAGGTATATCTTTCTTAATTAACAGGATGACAAACAACAGAAGATTTCCTCATGGCTATCCGATTCCTGGTACGGTCAGTTTTACCAAGAATTAAATTTATATCAAATGTTTTATATTATATTAAAGCTGCTGGCTTCTTTTAAAATAACTCGGTGATCTACAGGATTTTAAGAGTCCTTGCGCCTCGAGCTTATTTCACAAAATGTTTTTTTTTTATTTTTAAGTCTACGGCGAAAAAATGTATGTATCAGATAGATTACTTCTTAAAGTAGGGATTAAAAGAGAAAAATTTGCGATTTACAACCCAAAAATTTAAAAAATATGCGTTTCTCTGGCAGATCTTTTTGAATATTGCTGTTAGTTAGACGTAGAAATCTCGTTTTATTTCGTGATGATTTTGCAGTAAAAAGAATTGTTTGGGTCAAGATTATATAGAAATTCTCATATTTATATCTGTATAATAAAAGGCTAAAAAATCTAAATTCATTTTCCAAAATCGAGGTAATTACCTACCCTCTGAATATTCACTAGTTTTCAGAGGAAAAGAAAGTTACATTTGATAATTTTTTCGCAAAAGAATATAATTGCATAATGTAACTTTATTTTGACCCATAAAAACCATCATTAGAGGGCTTATAACCAAGGTATATAATTATTAAGTAGTAAAAATTCTAATTAAATCACGCTGCGCCGACCCACCACACTCAGTCGGCGCTGAGCGCTCTTAGAGGTCGGACCTATGTTCTCGAAGACCCGTTATCTCGAGAAAACCTCTTTTATCTGGATGTATCGAATTGAAATTAAAACCATATACTCAAATCTACAGTCCCTTGCAGAAAAAAAAATCTAACTTCTAAGTTAACGTAAAATAAAGCTACGGCCGTTTATGTTGCAAAAGCGTACCTACCTATATTTTCTACACTCTAAAGGGAATCAAAATTTATAGGATTTCCTGTTGACCTAGAACTTTTGGCAAGTAATATCGTCCATATATTATTACAAGTATAGGGAGAAATCTGAAAAATATATAAGTAATATTTTTTAAAGTAACGCAATCAACCATAATACATTTGTACGGAACCCTCAGTGGGCGAGTTCGAGTTGCACTTATCCGGTTTTATATCCTCAAAATTGCTATAAAAAAGCTTTTTAGAGTGGCAAGTACCTACATATGTACCTAAATACATGTTTTTGTTGCCTCAATATGTTATAATGGGTAGCGAATTCCATCTATTTGATACATCAACAGCTGGTCATGTAAAAATAAATGGATAGCTGCTTTTTACACGACTATGTGCTACAAATTTGTATGATCCACGAACTACGATGCACATGCTAGCGATATCTAGGACATATCCTAAAAGACCCTCGCATCACATATTCCAGTTAGTTTTAATGCCACTGTTGTCATCAAGCACTAATTATGACAAGAGTTTACGACCGTCCGACGCGCCGGTAACTAGAGCATTACGCAGCTCATTCCGACGGAGTTGCACTGAGATCTACGATACACTGGGTTTATGATTCAATAAACTACTATCGCACTATTTCAATGAGAAGGGTAAACAAGGAAAGTGTATTATACAGAGGGGAGGGGTAAATGTAGTGAAAACACAATGAAGAGACGATCTTGGGACTCCAAATCGATACGTGACAGTCACTGTCTCTTACCTATACCTGAAATAGGGTAGTTTAGCCGGTTTTCGGCCAAGTAAGCAAAATTTTGAGTTCAGGTGGATTTATTGGGCGATATATTTAGCAAACCTTAGTCGAAGTATTATTTACGAATCTTAGACATATTGTAGTTTCCTATTTCGTATCAAATTTTGCCATGAATAATATAGTTTTATTTTTATAATATTAAATATCAGAAAGTAGCTACTAAGTTGGCTTTCGGCCGCTTGTTTTGGTTTACGGCCGTTTATTTAGCCAGTTCTCGGCCACTGTTATTTATATTTTAAATGACCCTTATTTGAGAAACAATAGGTTTTTATATTCAATAAAACAAAAAAGTAAAAAAAAAAAAAAAATTAGGAACATTTATTAGGAACATTTACTTTACGGCCGCTTTCTGTCACCGCGGCCGAAAACAAACAATACTCTCCACCTATGCTCGGTCATGTTAACCGAAGTGGCCGCAAACTCGCTTTTAAAGGACTTATTTTCGGCCATTCCTTTATCAGTTTTTTTTTTTAAGATTTTTCTATAGACATAACTTTGAAAACGATACATATGCACCTGGCGCCAAATATGTATAGAAAATATAGCTTGAATATTTAATTTATAATTTTTAGTTACCGGCCGAAAACTAAATTAATCGTTTCTATTTTCCGACGTATTTATTCAAAATGTATTTCTCGGCCGCCAAAAACAAACAATCATAAACTGATTTAAATCATTAATATATTTAAGATGCATGCGACCGGCACCTAAATACATGAATGAGATTGTATCCAAATTTGTAATTGACATGATGTTTATTAAATAGATTTTAATTTAATAGCGATTTTGATCATTTATAATATACGTATTCAAGTTACTTCTCGGCCCGGAGGCCGGAAGGCAAATGATTTTACGAAATGCAATCTAGTCATCCGGCCAGCACATTTGAAAGGATTTTGTTACATACTTTATACATTTGAATATAAATGACATTATTTCAACTCTTCTAGAACGTATAGAAGTCAAAGCAATGTTTCTAAAACCAAATAATCAACATTTTAACTTACCTTGAAGGAAATGGCGCGCACTATTTTTTTCACTAATTTTGACACACACCCACACTGACTAAATTGCGTTGGCGTATTCGCGAGCCAATTGAAACATTATTAAGCGAATACATTTAGGAGGCGTCAGTGTTAAGCGAATTTGAGTGACAACAGTATTTTTTTGAATGAGGTAAAATTTTCTTGTTATTGTAGTTTTACTGCGTAGAGGCCGAAAACCAGAGGGGGCCGGGAAACCGGCTAAACTACCCTATGCTGCTCAAAATATATGGGCTACGTAATTTTTGATGCCGATTTTAAATGCAGCGTGACCTTAAGGAATACAGATTAATTTGGGATTGTAAAATGGAAATTAAATTACCCACTATTATGTTATGATGTTCTTATTATCTCTTTCACTGTTATTTAGAAGCCTGTATTTTTTTACTTGTTCAAATCGAAAAGATTAATTTTCGGTTATTAACTATTATTTCCGGAACACGACCAGAAACTATCTTCACTGCATAGTATAAAACAAAGTCGCTTTCTCTGTCCCTATGTCCCTTTGTATGCTTAAATCTTTAAAACTACGCAACGGATTTTGCTGCGGTTTTTTTAATAGATAGAGTGATTCAAGAGGAAGGTTTATATGTATAATACATGCATAATTTATCAGCATTACACCCGTGCGAAGCCGGGGCGGGTCGCTAGTTATTTATAAAACGCAATATTTTAATTTTTGGTATTACGAATCAATGAAGGATAAGTGCACCAAAATCTTAAGTTGAAGAGGAACTACTTACACAAACTGTGAAATACGCATTACATTAAATTCATCTTGACGAAGTTTCTCATTCTACCAGTACCTACTTAGAATCGGAAAAGTTTAAGGTTCTCTCACAATGCTACGGATTTCATGAAACATTCAAGAACAACAGAGTTATTCGCTAAAGTCTGCCTTTCATTACTTTCCAGATAAACACTGCTTCACTAACCCTTCAGTATCGAGAGCTCGCACCGCTTCTCAAAGGGAAACTTATAAAAACACATTTCAGAATTCTTAAGTTATTATAATAATACTTCTTTTGTTAAATAGTTTAGCGCGATCGCTCGCTTTATATAGCGGAAAAGACTATAAAACGTCGTGTATACGTCACTAAAACTTTAAGATATTTTTTATGTGTGTAGTTTTCAAAGTGGAACTCTTGATGATAAGGATGGTTACGTGTTTTTGTGTTTCGGGAAGTGAAAATTGTGTGTGTGCCACATGAGAGGTCTCCTGAGGCTGCCAAGCAGGGATGGCGCTTATTCCGTCAACGAGCAGCCGCATCTACGTGGCTTTCTTCGCAACTGTCTTCTGGGGAATGGGTGAGTGACAACCCTATTGCTGTAAGGATAATGGATTGTGACATTTATTTGCAGGTAGTTTTAACTTATACTCGGGAAACAAAGTAATGGAAAGGAGTGGTAATAGACACTTTTATCTATGTCGCGTATACTTTACGATTATTTTATTGCGGTTACAATGTTATGGTATCTGTTATTCTAGTATGTTTATGGCAGGCTTGGCATTTTAAACTTGTGTTACAAAGTCCACGAGGATTGTATGAATATCCTTCCTATAATGTAGGGACTTATCTGAGTTATCTGTTTCGTTAAAGTGTATGTTGCAGTAGAAAACGCTGGTCAATCAACATAATTTCTATGAACGTAAACATAATCAACAGCTCTTTGTCTTTTGGAAATGATCCTCATATCACATTTATCCCACTTCAAAAAAGGAGGAGGCCAGTTCGTCAGAATATTATTTTAAAAACATCAACTGTTGAATAATAGAAAGTCGTTTCTCTTGGGATATAAAATTAACAGATTGTATGTGTTTATAACATAGGATTATACATTTTATTGCGGTTACAATGTTATGGTATCTGTTATTCTAGTATGTTTATGGCAGGCTTGGCATTTAAAACTTGTGTTACAAAGTCCACGAGGATTGTATGAATATCCTTCCTATAATGTAGGGACTTATCTGAGTTATCTGTTTCGTTAAAGTGTATGTTGCAGTAGAAAACGCTGGTCAATCAACATAATTTCTATGAACGTAAACATAATCAACAGCTCTTTGTCTTTTGGAAATGATCCTCATATCACATTTATCCCACTTCAAAAAAGGAGGAGGCCAGTTCGTCTGAATATTATTTTAAAAACATCAACTGTTGAATAATAGAAAGTCGTTTCTCTTGGGATATAAAATTAACAGATTGTATGTGTTTATAACATAGGATTATACATAGAAGAGAGGATGTCGTTTATATATGTACCTAACATGAGGGAGTAATCAGAAAATTTGTTTCTGGAATTTTCTATATCCCCCAAGGAACAACGCGATTCTCAATCTGTGCTTGACCCACATTAAACAAAATAATGTACAGAATGTATAATGATGATATTAAAGAACTACTTATTAGATGCCCCATTGCAGATCGGCTGAAATGTGACCCATCGCACTAGTTCAAAGCATTTCACCAAGCCTTTGTTGCGAATCGATTTCGTCATGAAAAAGAAACGTCTTTTACTTTCAAGAATTGCTACTCATTATATTTACCTCGTAATAGTATTGGCGAGTTCTATTTGTTGTGATAAATATACTCAGGTGCTACTTTATACTATTATACGTATAAGCTAACAGATCTTAGAAAATGAAATGAGAAACACAAAGCTGTCGCCAAATTATAAATTAAGTGGCCTAAATTGATTGATATTGAGCCATTTGAGCGATGTGTGGACCATCGTGGACATATAACACAGATTGGCACACTATGTAACTCCAAGTTTCATTTGTCCGAAAGAATCATTATTCCGAATTTTCATAATTCCGAAATAATTGAAACTTACGAAATCATAAATTGGTTATTTCTATTTTGAACTTCATTAAGTGATATTGTCAAGTTATCATTTAAATGTAAATAGAGTAGGTACCTATGTAACTAATTCTCACATATAATGGTGATATTTCAGACATACCTAATATTATAAGAATGGTCGAATTTAGTCCCCGTTTTTTTCGGGGTTAGTGCCGCAGAATGGAAGCCATGCTACAAAGTTGGCAGTGCGTTACTCAACTGAATTGAAATGCGGCATGGACATTTTTAGTCCCAAATGTAATAAAATGCCGCGCTGCGTTTCACCTAAACAACATATTTTATAAAATATTCATGCAATTTATTATGAAATAGAAATGGAGATGGGCTGGTTTTATAAAATAATATCCCTATAGCTAAAGTAATATCCCATCTAGGTATCATGATGAACGAAAAAGCCACTCAGAAAGTGAATACGTTCATTAAAATACGGACAGTCCGACTTCAACGTGAGAAACTACCGATAAAGACCAGCATTAAATATCTCGGTGTACATCTGGACCAACGACTAGTTATGAAAGAACACGCTAAAAATACAGTAAAAAAAGTTAAACAAGTACGTGGTATGCTGGCCCCCATAATAGGATGGTACAGTAAAGTGTCGATTGAAACAAAAATTAAAGTAATAAAAGCAACATTGTTACCAATCATGGATTACGGCATAGTGCAACTTTACCCTAGGGTATGTAAATCCATATTAACCGAATTAGAGCGACAGTACCGCATGGCATTGAAGACAGCTGCAAATTTTCCAAGAAATACTAGTTCTGAAGTAATATGGGAGATGCTTGATGAGGATCCGTGGTATCTAAGAGTGAGGGATCTTCATGAAGACATGCTAGGTAAATTGGAAGAACAGCAAATTCCCGGTCTTAAATTAGCTGGTGATAAATATGACAAGCCAAATCACCATAATCCTATGTTGCCTAGTTTACGCACCGGCGAAATAGATTATGCGCGTAAGCAACAAAGAGGTAAACCACTCTCCAAGCGGTCGGTCCCTCCTCGTATTCCTGTGATATAAAATAATTACGTAGCATCCGCTTGAGCTAGTTCTCGTTTGAACTGAGCCACAGTTATTTTACACTTAGATCTTTATCATAAGACATATAGGTAAAATAAGACTGCTCGAACTTGGCGGGCCATAAATCTGTAATTTAATTATAAAAAATAAAGTTTTTTCTATTCTATTCTTTTTCTATTCATTAAAATAAAAAAAAATATGGTTAGTTTCTATGTGACAAATCTTGTTTTTGCTGTTTTACTTCATGTTGTTTTATTAATGAGCAAATATTGTCTATCAAATCCCTACCTCTTTATCTACGCTACCCACGTCTAATACCTAGTATACCTACCCATTGTCGATACATTAATATATACCAATACAATTACAAGACCCTGCCTTCAAGTTGTCATACTTCAGGAACATGACAACAATTGAAACCATTATCTTGATTACCTAAATTTGATCTGGGTATCAATCTAACCCGGGCCAAATACTTTGGAAATAATTTTACAACGTATCTACTTATATCTTATAAACCGCCATCGTGCCGGGGTCAAAATATCACGATCTTGAGAGTCAAAGTCAGCGAAATTTAACGACCAAGATGATTGGTGTGGTGTACCTAATTAGGCAATTTTCAAACAAAAAATATGTGTATGGGAAAAGTTGTATCAAAAGATAACGTTACCATCATCAATTTATTGACCGAGCGACCGAATCGTCTCCGTTTCAATTTGGCCGAAAATTCTTTCGTATGTGGATGTTGGGATGTCCGTTTGTGTGGATTTCCAGTTCTTTTCGCCTACAGGCCGTTTTCTCAACCGAGTTCAATAATTATATAAAATTCTTGCCGACTCAGTTTATTGTTTTTTTTTATGGCGGAGAAATGGGGGTTTAGAACGTAAAAAAGTCATATTTTTAAGCTATTTCGATTAATTATCGCGAGGTCTTAATGTGTACAACGAATATAATTAACTGATAATAACCATCTTGATAATACTTTTTCTTAAGGTACGTATAATTAACATAGCTGTTTTTTCTCTGCTAAAATGAAATAACTATACAGTGTAATATACAGATCGTTTTTTACTTATTCTCTTACCTCATTGCTTTTACATAATATTCTAATATTGAGTATCATACATCAAGCAGAAGACTTTCCCGGCACATTATGAGATTTCCCTCCTCGTCGTCAGATCGGCTTATGGAAATAGGGCTATCATCCCACTTAACTACATACATAACGTAGAATGTTTCTGATAATATATTTAACGTTACTTTTTGTTTCTTTACCCTCGCTCGCCCCCTTTTTCGTTCGTAAATGGGCTTTATAACCATTATCAATGTATTTACGACGCAAGAAATAATAGTTGTTTTATTAAAATGACCACGACAGTTTTGAAAATTTGCGATACATTTCTCAATTTTTAACGAGTTTTAGAAACTATTATTATTACTTGTGGGTAGTTATGACTCTGAATTAAACATCGTGTAAATAACGGTGTACTGAAGACTGGGACCACAGTTTCTTTTCAAGCCATTATTCTGAGCTGGACAATAATAGTGCACTTTTCCCTCGGATATTTCGGTCTGAAACTAGGATTTATTTTTCGGTTCACCATTGCGGCGTTTATAAAGTATTTAGAAATCGTTTTATATTGACATACAGCTAATAGGCTTGGTGAAATTTTTGGAAGACCATAAAATTATATTTGGTTTCGATAGTCCTTGCTCTAAGGATCTACGATCTGCCGGTCATTTTCTTTGCTAAAAATAAGTTTATAAATTAAGTTTCGAAAGCAAATATCCCTTCAGCCACTATTATTGAGAACTGTCAAATTGTCAATAAAAAAAAAATTAAAAGCCGGTCAAGTGCGAGTCGGACTCGCGCACCGAGGGTTCCGTACAAACACTTTCCATCCTTAAGTGGTTAAGTTAAGTTTGCACTTGGTATGTATAGCGCTCCATACAAATGAGGTGCAAAGTTAACGCAACCAATACCTTTGTTGTATGGGAGCCCCCCTTAAATATTTATTTTATTTTATTTTTAGTATTTGTTGTTATAGCGGCAACATAAATACATCATCTGTGAAAATTTCAACTGTCTAGCTATCACAGTTCTTGAGATACAGCCTGGTGACAGACGGTCGGACGGACGGCGAAGTCTCAGTATTAGGGTCCCGTTTTTACCCTTTGGGTACGGAACCCTAAAAAATCATGACCTGCAGCAAGGATTTGTCGTATATGTGCTATTTGAGCTGCATTAAGTTGCTATTTGCAAGTTCATCGCCGTAAAGCACATCTCGGACAGTCATGCATCAGTAATGTGGTTTTGAGTTCCTGGATAAAATGGCTATTTTTGCCTTCAACTTAATCAATAAGCTTAAATGACGTAAATATTACATTGAAGTCTGGAGACTTTGGAAAACAGCAGTTTTAAAGGAATATCTGTATTTCATTTCTAATGCTATACGGACTATGCAGCTTAATGCGTTCTTTTAATTGCTGAAATTTTCCTTTACTGGATCAAATCAAACTAATTAGAAATAATAATTTATAAGTAGGTATTCTAAATTAATATTAAATTGTATGACTATACGATTTTTCCTAAAGTCATTTCCTCTGCTTACATGTTTATTAGATATTGTTATTAACTAAACCAAGGACGGATTTTCCTCCTATCCAATTGGATAGGAGGAAATTAGCAAGTTAATTAAAATTTTAATTAACTTTAAAATAATATTCAATTTGTTTCAGTTTAATTGGATAACATCAATTAACAAAGTAATAAAACTTGTATAAGTAGGTACTTATACGATGAAATATAGTATCTTGCATTTATCTGCCAAGTTCGTTGGCGTTCCTTTATTTGACGGCGTGACGTCATCGCCTCTGAACGGGCGACCCACACTACTTTACAATAAAGTAGGTGACATCACAACGGTGAGTCTGAAACTCTGAACATGATATCGTTCAAGTATATAGCTAAGTACTAATCAAACTTTGATCATTATTTCAATTATTTGTATGACTTTGATTATTCAACTGTTGAGCAAAAACAAAATGCGCTCACTACGCGCAGAACCACTCTTATAGCCGTTTTCGATTAACCCTTTCGCTTTTATGTAGTGTCTCATTTTTATTCAATTATTTTAAATCAGAATTTGACTTTAATATTACCAGTTTTGATTCTTAGCAAGTGTCAGCACATGCAACATAAACGCTTGTATCTTTTGTGTGCGTTAACTTATAAGTAGTTCACGTCTACTAACGGATGTGACTTTGTTTATATTTACGTGCAATATTCTTAACATTATAAGCAGCTCAATGAAAGAGCGAATACCTACACAAGCGTTAGGCTTAAAGGGAGGATTCGACAAGTTATTGTCATAAACTTATGAAAAATAAATGGTTTTAGTTATTTTTTGATCGATTTTAGTTCTACACATATCATTTCAAAATGTCATAGTGTAGGTAAATGAACGCAAATAATTGCTCTTATTCACCTTATTCAACTCTTTGTCCTTTTGTGTATAAATGAATATTTGATGTATTCGCAAGGTAAGTCGTTTCGGATTAAATTTCCAAATTTATAATTACCTTGGGAACATTGAGAAGCGGAAGTCGCTGTCATTAATAAATGAGCGGCTGGCGTCGATGTGGGTTGTGATTAATTTTATGTTTATAGCACATTTAAAATTATTTTTATTAAAGCAGTAACGTCTGCTAACGTAAACCAAATGTTTACAATGACAATTGAAAAATTTAACGGTTCAGGCAGGGTTCGAACGCGTATCCAATGGCTCTTGCATCAGGTTCGGTGGTCCAATAGGTAGGACGCTCGTGTAAGCCTGGAAAACCGTTAGAGACGCAGCTTCGAACCCTGCCTGAACCGTTAAATTTTTCGCTTCATTGTAAACACATTATAAATGGCGGATTTATAATTTTACTCATCATTTATCTACTGCAATTTGACTACCTACTCAAAATATCAGATAGAAGCAAGGATTTTGAATGGATAGATACGTGATTGTGATAACGTTGAATAGGTACTGATCGAATCTTCGATCTAAGATCGACGACGCGGTTGGTACAGTTTGTAAGCACCTGCCTATACTGCGCCGGCGGTCCCGGGTTCGAATCCGGCTAGGGCAAAGATTTGTGTGATGAACTCGAATATTATATTTGTGCTTGGGTCATGGTTGTTATATGTATTGAAACTACTGGGGACCGAAGATCTGGCAGTTTCCTCGCACAACGCATTAGCATTGCTATTCAGCGAGGAAATGCTGCCAGCGTCTTCGGGACCATGCCGCGGGGGCACAGTTTTTTACACCTTTTTTAGTTTATTTTAGTCACGTAATTATTTTATTTATAACTAATTCCTTGATTAAGTTTGTAATATGAATTGTAATTTTATATACGTTCCAAATTAAATATATATATATTTTTTTTAAGAGTATATTTATCTGTATAAGAATGTATATCGTCGGCTAGTAAACAAGCCTTCTTGAGCTTAATTTGGGACTAGGTCAATTTGTGTGAGGTTGTCTGATATTTATTTATTTATTTGCAGTTAGGCCTACGAGTGTCGCTTTTATGCTGGTACTCGATCAGGTTGGGTCACAGGCTATAGGGCATAGAAATAAGGAAACACATCAAATATCTTTAATCTCTGTCTCGCGTTGTACAGTCTAAAAGCTAGCATATTGGTATTTACAAAGACAAAGAACATTCCGAAAGTAGCTAGGGAACGTACGGTAATAACAAACTTTAAGAAATTTTTACTTTAACACTTTCATTGCTTGAGCTAACATGTTCGTTTAAAATGGTCAAAGCTTCTTAATTAAAATATAAAAATGACCGTATAATATCTTTTGTCCTACAATTTTGCAAGATTAAGTAAAAGTACCTATTTCAATAGTAAAAAAAACTTAAAATGTTAGTAAAACACGCCTTACAGTGTAGCATACCTACCTACCTTTTCTCTTCGGTCTAATTTAAAAAACCGGTGTTACCATCCTACGTGTAAGTACCAACCGAATCACTTCCTAAGTGATAAAATCTGTGTACGGTATCGATTACACATAAAAAGGTAATTACGCTCATTAACAATACATCCCGACAGTCAATGCATATAATAATAACAGCAAAATTAAAAGCGAGTGATTACGTGGATCAAGAAAGGCGTAAATGGCTAACAATGTAAATGTTTAAAATATTGTTTTTGACTGCGGTTATTGTTAGTTACTCAATTTACTCGATTTCAATATTGTTTACAATTTACAATGTTCAACGGTAAAGTATTGATCCCACCAAAACATTTCATGTAAAATTGGCGGCCAAGACTCACATGCTCATAACGCTTTCGCTGTAAAAAGTTATCAGATCCCAGGAAAAGCCAAGCCCCTAAGCCCTGACTTTACTAACCCTACACCTTGGTTTCAAAAGTATGGCATGGCTGTTTCATAGGTTACCGTAAATATAAACCGTAATGCGCCAGACGGTCCGTTGGACTTTATTTACGGTACTATGAAACGGCCAAGCCATACTTTTGAAACCAAGGTGTAGGGTTAGTAAAGTCAGGGCTTAGTGGCTTGGCTTTTCCTGGGATCTGATAACTTTTTACAGCGAAAGCGTTATGAGCATGTGAGTCTTGGCCGCCAATTTTACATGAAATGTTTTGGTGGGATCTCATTTCTTTTTGTAAGGTGCCCTAGTTTTTTTTTGGGCTGTTGTGGGTTTGAAAATGAGACGAAACGGTTCGAGAAAAGGTAGGTAGTGCCCCGCCTCTTTTTTGTTCGTCTTGGCGGGGGCACTACCGTGCCCCCAGATTTAAAATACGAAGTCAAAGTGTAGATACAGAAGTAGTAATAATTGTGTATTTAAGAAATACTTACGTTTAGCCCCATATATAATAAACACTTTTATCCCCTATTGTGGGAACCCCATACAAACTTCCATTCCCTTATTTAAAGGGTGGGAGGGTGATTTTCTAAAAATCCTAGAATATTATGTGTTTACTTTATAACAAGGAGTCCCTATATCAATTTTCAGACCTCTAGTATCAAAATTTGCAGAAGTCTCATACAAACTTCCATCCCCTAGGTTAAGGGGTTGGGGGGTAAAAGTTCCAAGTTTAAGAATTATTTTGTTGTTTGTGTACTAATACTAGCTTACATACCAAATTTCAGCTTTCTAGGTCATCGGGAAGTACCCCAGAGGTTTTGATACGTCAGTGTATAAGTGAGTGGCAAAATCGGCGTATTTTAGGTACCAATAAAACCTAAAGTATAAAACCTACATCCCACCAAAACATTTCATGTAAAATTGGCGGCCAAGACTCACATGCTCATAACGCTTTCGCTGTAAAAAGTTATCAGATCCCAGGAAAAGCCAAGCCCCTAAGCCATGACTTTACTAACCATACACCTTGGTTTCAAAAGTATGGCACGGCTGTTTCATAGGTTACCGTAAATATAAACCGTAATGCGCCAGATGGTCCGTTGGACTTATTTACGGTACTATGAAACGGCCAAGCCATACTTTTGAAACCAAGGTGTATGGTTAGTAAAGTCATGGCTTAGGGGCTTGGCTTTTCCTGGGATCTGATAACTTTTTACAGCGAAAGCGTTATGAGCATGTGAGTCTTGGCCGCCAATTTTACATGAAATGTTTTGGTGGGATCTCATTTCTTTTTGTAAGGTGCGCTAGTTTTTTTTTTGGGCTGTAGGTGGGTTTGAAAATGAGACGAAACGGTTCGAGAAAAGGTAGGTAGAGCCCCGCCTCTTTTTTGTTCGTCTTGGTGGGGGCACTACCGTGCCCCCAGATTTAAAATACGAAGTCAAAGTATAGATACAGAAGTAGTAATAATTGTGTATTTAAGAAATACTTACGTTTAGCCCCATATATAATATACACTTTTATCCCCTATTATGGGAACCCCATACAAACTTCCATCCCCTTATTTAAAGGGTGGGAGGGTGATATTCTAAAAATCCCAGAACATTATGTGTTTTATTTATAACTAGGAGTCCCTATATCGATTTTCAGACCTCTAGTATCAAAATTTGCAGAAGTCTCATACAAACTTCCATCCCCTAGGTTAAGGGGTTGGGGGGTAAAAGTTCCAAGTTTAAGAATTATTTTGTTGTTTGTGTACTAATACTAGCTTACATACCAAATTTCAGCTTTCTAGGTCATCGGGAAGTACCCCAGAGGTTTTGATACGTCAGTGTATAAGTGAGTGGCAAAATCGGCGTATTTTAGGTACCAATAAAACCTAAAGTATAAAACCTAGATCAGTGAAATTTAGTACATTTTATATGTTCCCTAACTGCATCTTAACCTGTGAATTTGGGCGCTCTGGTGTTAACTGGGACGAAGCTATGAGGGTTTGAAAATGAGACGAAACGGTTCGAGAAAAGGTAGGTAGTGCCCCGCCTCTTTTTTGTTCGTCTTGGTGGGGGCACTACCGTGCCCCCAGATTTAAAATACGAAGTCAAAGTATAGATACAGAAGTAGTAATAATTGTGTATTTAAGAAATACTTACGTTTAGCCCCATATATAATATACACTTTTATCCCCTATTATGGGAACCCCATACAAACTTCCATCCCCTTATTTAAAGGGTGGGAGGGTGATATTCTAAAAATCCCAGAACATTATGTGTTTTATTTATAACTAGGAGTCCCTATATCGATTTTCAGACCTCTAGTATCAAAATTTGCAGAAGTCTCATACAAACTTCCATCCCCTAGGTTAAGGGGTTGGGGGGTAAAAGTTCCAAGTTTAAGAATTATTTTGTTGTTTGTGTACTAATACTAGCTTACATACCAAATTTCAGCTTTCTAGGTCATCGGGAAGTACCCCAGAGGTTTTGATACGTCAGTGTATAAGTGAGTGGCAAAATCGGCGTATTTTAGGTACCAATAAAACCTAAAGTATAAAACCTAGATCAGTGAAATTTAGTACATTTTATATGTTCCCTAACTGCATCTTAACCTGTGAATTTGGGCGCTCTGGTGTTAACTGGGACGAAACTATGAGGGTTTGAAAATGAGACGAAACGGTTCGAGAAAAGGTAGGTAGTGCCTCGCCTCTGTTTTGTTCGTCTTGGCGGGGGCACTACCGTGCCCCCAGATCAGTGAAATTTAGAACATTTCATATGTTCCCTAACTGCATCTTAACCTGTGAATTTGGGCGCTCTGGTGTTAACTGGGACGAAACTATGAGGGTTTGAAAATGAGACGAAACGGTTCGAGAAAAGGTAGGTAGTGCCTCGCCTCTGTTTTGTTCGTCTTGGCGGGGGCACTACCGTGCCCCCAGATCAGTGAAATTTAGAACATTTCATATGTTCCCTAACTGCATCTTAACCTGTGAATTTGGGCGCTCTGGTGTTAACTGGGACGAAGCTATGAGGGTTTGAAAATGAGACGAAACGGTTCGAGAAAAGGTAGGTAGTGCCCCGCCTCTTTTTTGTTCGTCTTGGCGGGGGCACTACCGTGCCCCCAGATACCAGAAATTCATATGCGTAATAAGTAAATAATAATTTCTGAATTTCGAATCTCGTCAGCTCTGTTTATATCATGGGCCCATAATTCAAGAGGACTATCAAGACCGGAACAAAGTTTGAGTCTTAAGTGTTCCGTATCGCAAAGAGGTCGGTTTACCCGACATCCAACGCATGTAATCTGCCCCGGACGATGAGGTCACGGAAACCATCCAAGCGGTGGACGGTCACCGCTAACTCCTCGAACGGCACCTCAGCGTTATCTCCGCTGTCGGGGTATTACTGCTGGCATTTTTCTCTCTATTACAGCCCGACTCTCTATTCCCTCTCCTCCCGCCCAGGCCCCCATATACATGGGAAGGCAAAACTGATCAGGCCGATGTGATTGAATCGCTTCAGTCCATACGGCCGCCGTAAAGCGTGGTGACCTTAAGGCCGTTTCATTCATACACGGTACGGATTTAAGTCCGATCAGATGGAACTGAAGGTAAACCTGGTCATGTATGGGGGCCTTAGTCAGACTGACCCGGTTCATTACAGCGGGCGCATATCGGAGCGGCGGGCGGGGCTCCTGTGACGAGCAGATATTCCGGTTAGCGGGTTTGCGCTCCCACAAAAAGTCCGACTCACTGGTAGTGAGGGCTAAACAGCCAAGTAGGTAAATTCAAGTCATGCTTGTAAAAAAAAATGTTCCGTACATTACATTGAAAATAGCGCTTAGGCAGTGGCAGCTTAACAGACTAGCTTCTATTTTGTTGCTGATATAGGTAAGACTAGCCTTCCGACTATTATCGTTAACACTGTGTTGTGGTTTGTGGTAGCTTGCCGCAGCATAAACCTCGGCACCGCGTGTGGAATGCTGCCGCGCGCAGGCGCTCGGAACAGCGAATGAGTATCTAACTGGCTATTGGTAAAGCTGGGGCTTGTCCTGTCTGTATGTAGGTTAGGGTTAGGGTGGTCCACGGTTGTATGGGAAAAATTCAAACTGTAGGTAATGGTTAATAAATACTGAAAGTTTTGTGAATTTATCTCAAGTACTAAGTAGTGCTCAAGCGTCTTAAAGATTCATTTAAAAGGTATTTTTCGTAGCCCTATAAGTAATTAGTACACGGGCTTTTATTACAAATCAATCATATTTATTACAAATAATCATTATTTACTACAAATATTTATTACTATAATTTGTTTATTACTATAATTTGATCAATTTTTAAATGTTTGATCACCTTTAGCACTGTCCTGCAAGCAAGTTATGAGTCGAGGACAAGAGATATGTTCACTTGAAAGGTTTTTTTTAGGTAAAAACAAGTTATCACTAAATAATTACATATAACCGTTCATTACAAACAATAATATTTATTAAAAACAACTATATTTATTTCACATATAAGAACAATTTTTAAAACTTTGATCACCTTGAGCACTATCTTGCAAATAAGTTAGGAATCTGTGATTTAACATAAGTAATAAGGGGAAGGTGTAACAAATTACGGGGGTGGCCGGCCTGAAATAAAAAAAAAAATATTGGACCACCCTAAGTAGGGTACTGGTGGGAAGTATTGGTAGGAAGTAGTTTGTGTTACCGTTGTGGACGCTCCGCCGCCGGCCGATCAATTACCTAGATGGTGCTTATGAAATGTATGGGATATTATTTATACTGAAGATATTAGCTCTAAGAACTGTTGCTCCCTCTCTTTTTATATTCAGAACTTACGCTGTTCGGTGTTACCTTGCCACGACCGACTTTAAACGATCACTGCTCTCCACAACCAGAACCGAATGTCACGAAATAAAATAAAAAGTAACATCGTGCTGTTAAGATCATTCCCACAATTATGACCTCTCGCCATAGACAATGGGATATCAATAAAATAGAAATGTTGGTACTTTAGAACTGTGTGTATGAACGTGCATCGCTTCATTTGTAGTGAGGGTGCCTACTGTCAACCTTCATACAGGAGGAATTCTGTCCGAAATGTGTTAGGTACATGTGTCGGCGTTTTCGTAAACGGTTACCCGACACCGCATAGATTTTTCAAAGCTGCTTAAAAATAAATGATTTGAATTTACACCCCGTTATTCGGCATTAGTTGTCCTAGACCGATCACGGTTCGTCCAC
Organism: Apotomis capreana; assembly: GCA_947623375.1. Lineage (NCBI taxonomy): Eukaryota > Metazoa > Arthropoda > Insecta > Lepidoptera > Tortricidae > Apotomis > Apotomis capreana. The sequence goes on along the minus strand of OX392502.1, from coordinate 21,208,405 downwards.
AAAACCCGAACTCCCAAGGCGCCTCGTAGGTAACACCGCACACTCGGTATCTTCGAAATTCGCGCTGTACACCGTACATGCACCGATTATTCCCTTGAGATGAACTTGCATTGTGCGCCGTGTTCTACAACGCCTTGCAGGCGGACCGAGGACTATTGTTGTAGGAGCTTAGATGATTGGAATTCAAATTCAGATCGATAGATGAATTTGTGATACCTAGTACAAAATCAAAAAGCATCGTCCTGTTAAGATTGACCCATATGTAGGACCTCTTAATAAAAATAAAACTATTACAACATTTAGTTTTAAAATTGTATTGAAACTAGTATTTTACGTACACACCATTATAAACTTTTAGACCTTAAGCGATCACGGCTCTCCCACAAAGACAAAGCTCCCAGTTAAGGTACTCTGATAATAACCTAATCTCTGAAAATGGAGTAAGCCGTATGCGTCGAATATTCCCTTGCATTGTGTGGTTACTTGCAGGCAGCGGACCCGGGAATAGTCCCGGGTTCGCTGGATTATTGGAGGTCCAACTACAATAATTTTCATTATCATGTTAAAAGGCTGTGTTACGGTATAATCGACGTCTAAACTAAGCGATAGTTCAACTAATTTGTCGTAGTAAAGAAAAGTTAAATCGCGTGTATTAACTATATCCGTTTTAGAACTTTTTCGCTTCTTTCTTCATTTTATAGTAGGTTGTAGCTATTGTCTGAAGTTTAACAGCGATATCAAAAAAGAATTTACCGCTACAGGAGCTCACATAAGTTTAAAAAGCTGTTTATTAAAGTATATGTAAGCACATCCACACTTCACGCCGAGAGTGCTCCGTGCAGGCTGAAGCGTATTCTGAATATCAATTGTGACATTCCATTATAACGGTTTTGATATTTTCAAATTTTCGAATCGTGAGTCGTAAGAATTCCATTCGGGAACTTCCTACGTCATTGAGTGTTCCCATTTTTAACAAAGGACAGAAAACGCGAATATTATAACAAAAGATCTCACCTTTATGCGTACTTGTTACACAGGGATGTAATATTTTATAACCGCGGTACCATAATCCGGGTGAGATAGACAAAATTACACGCTTTTATGTTAACACAAAACACTTCTACAAGATCGTTAAACAAAGTTAACTCACGTGATAAGATTGAAGCGATAAGGAACATCAGTCTCGTTTTGAAGACGGGAAATAGTAGCATTTGTCTGAGGATAAATTAACCCTTGTCTTGCTAAGAGTCGTTACTGTGACATTTGTATCACTCAAAGGCAGGAAACTACCAATTTCTCTCAGTCAACGGTTGTTAAAGCAAAGTCGTCTCTATTTCAACATTGGCATAGTTTCGCTGTAACGTTTCAACTATTGAAGAAAATGTATGTTGCTTTTTAGGGTTCCGTACCGGGTAAAAACGGGACCCTATTATTGAGACTTCGCTGTCCGTCCGTCCGTCTGTCACCAGGCTGTATCTCAAGAACGGTGATAGCTAGACAGTTGAAATTTTCACAGATGATGTATTTCTATTGGGTCTATATTGGAATCCATAATATCCTTTGTCCTATTTGTAAATTCCATAATAACTGGGGTCATAATGATCTTTTGCTACAATAACGTTTATCCTAATGTAAATGCCATATAGTTAATATTGATTATCCTCATATTGAATATCCTAATACTTATTTGCACTATTTTCTTAAGTACTAATGATCAAGTGCCCTATCAGTTACATATCCTAATACTGGTTGCCATAATCAGCATATCTTAATAGTTACTTATCCTAATACTGGTTGCCATAATCATCAAGTGTCCTAATAAATACATAGCCAAGTCGGACCTGCGCGGCTCGGTCGCTTTGCTCGCTCGTTAGGGTCGTCGTTAAACCTAACACTCCTGCTCGCTTCGCTCGTCGTCGTACCAAACCTAACCCAAGTCTGACCTGCCTTAAGGTAGGTAGGTAATGATTCTTACTTTACACTAATAAATTTAACGCCTATAAATATGGCATTCGACTATAGGATATTAGGTAATGTAATTATAGCTTATGATCATTATGGCAAGTAATCTTATCATCATGGCATTTGACTTTAGGACATGTGATTTATGGTTTTGTATATTATAATTCGTAAGTTTTATGTGTTAATAGATTAGTACAAAACATATCAGGTATTTAGAGCATTAGGTAATGTAATATTATGGTTTATGATCATTAGGATGTAAGATCATTATGGCAAATAATCATTATGACAAATTATTAATATGTCAAAAGTGTTTAGAGTAAAAGTGGTACGGCATTTGACTTTAGGACATATGATATTATGGATTGCGAAGGAGCCCCATTTCTATTAACAACAAATACTAAAAACAAAATAAAATAAATATTTAAGGGGGCTCCCATACAACAAACTTGTTATAGACCGTCCGTCCGTTTGTCACCAAGCTGTATCTCAAGAACGGTGATAGCTAGACTGTTGAAATTTACACAGATGATGTATTTCTATTGCCGCTATAACAACAAATACTAAAAATAAAATAAAATAAATATTTAAGGGGGGGCTCCCATACAAAAAACGGGATTGGTTGCGTTAGCTTTGCACCTCATTTGTATGGGGCGCTGTACATACCAGGTGCAAACTTAACCACTCCAGGATGGAAAGTGATTGTACGGAACCCTCGGTGTGCGAGTCCGACTCACACTTGACCGGTTTTTGTAAATGATCCAAATACATACTTTTGACGAACAACTTGAAACTAATGAGTGTTTAGTATTCCCTGTTATTTATGTAATGTGATCCGAAGTGTAGAAACTTGAGTCATCAGACGAATAAGGTGGAACTAGCCTTTTAGAAATGTTCTCAATGTGTTCTCAATCTCATAACGAAAAGTAGTAGTATTTTTGGACCTCATACATTTTTAGTTTTACCTTAGTTTAGTTTAGGTCAATGTGTAGAGAACGTGTTTACCTTTTTAATATAAGTATGTAATTTCTCTCCTTTGTAATAAATATATAATATCTATTTCCCAAACATGATAATTTTATATTTTGTAAAATGTTTAATTTGCCACTTTACTTCAATAAATATAGTAACAACAGCACTAAATGACGATTGCGCATTATGGAATAATGCCTACTTACGATACACTATCGATAAGTTAAAATCACAATAAATATATATTACGCTTTTTCGTTTCATAAACACGATGTATATTGGCTCTGTATCTAAGGTAAGGTAATATCCTTGTCATATTACACATACATTGTCTTGTCTGTCATAACATGAAAGATGGATACTACTTGGCTCTCATATTATTCGAGGGAGGCTTAAACAAACTCGTATACGCGGTACGCCTAAGTAGGATGAATCTGATTTTAATGTATATTTACGTTAAGATCTGGCTTCTGAGTTAAGGGTTTCCGTATTTGAGTTCTGAAAATGTTATTTTTAGTTAGGTACTTAACAAAATCACGATATACATTATAATTCACGTAATTTTTCCCATTTTTTTTCAAGTTTATTTTATTATTACTTGCCATATATTACAATCTGCAAAAGACTTAGTGACTGACGGCAAGAAATCCGGTTTGAAATACATGAATACGGGTGTAGGTAGGTACTAATGTTTAATTGTACAACTATAATTATATAAATAAAAAAACTCAATATGCTTTGAAAAAAAAAAGGTACGTTACTTTTTAGATTTTTTTTAAAGTCTAATGTTTAAGCAGGACTCGAACCTGCGATCCTACGTTTCCGGCGTAGTGGTCTCCCAACTGAGCTATCACATCGATACGTCGATCATACCAAATGTTTGGTTCTATAATTCTACGTTACTGGAGCGCCCTCTGCGTCATATGTGTTTAAAATGCAAATGCGCATTAGCCATACCCTAGGATGTGCGTTTACACACGCAATATCCCCAGTCCCCCTTGCTTTACAGCAAGCGCAAGGACCACGAGATAGATGGCGTTTTCCTCAATGTTTTTTAATAGAATCTTTTTATCCACTATTTCACGGTCAAAATGGCAATTTAAACATTTTTCCATACGTACTACCTATATTTTTATATTTCCAGAGTGATGTCGTGACGGCGACTCGCCCTTTGTATGGACTTTTCAGCGCTCCGCAGGAAAGTCACATTTTCACAGTAACTTGTCACTCTTAAAGCACTCTTAAATGTATTGAGTGTCATGTATAGATATTTGATCCCAATAAAAAAGGATCGATTGACATATTCAAAAAGAAAAATGGATATAAGTACCTAGTCTGTCCGAAGCTCAAAGATCAAATGATGTCAATTAGACACAAATCACAAACGACTGTAAACCTGTAAAATTAACGACGTCTTTCAGCTGTATCAGATTGACATTATTTGATCTTAGAGTTTCGGATAGAGTTATACACGCCCATTGCAGAGATTAAGCAGCGAGTGGCAGCGACAAATTTCGGAGACTTTTGATGGGCCCTATAGCTTAATTGGTATAGCGTGTGGTCTCAAATCTAGTCAGATTCGAATTATTTCCCTGTTTATCTTATCTGTGTATGTATTTGAATTTGTAATAAAAAAATCGACGCGGTTTACGTAAAAATAACTAGAAAAGATTAATTTATCCTGGGAGTTGTTTGGCGGGCCTAAACTAGACTAAGCTCAATTACACCGAAATTCCAGACTATTTTCTCTTCAAACAGACCAAACTGTAAGTAATCACTTTTGAGTCTAATGCCCGTTCTGTCTAATGTTAAACCTCACGGAATCCAGCTATTTAGCAATGTTTAAAGGCTACAAAAGACTGCTTTTCTGTTTGTAAATGAAACGTAGATATATCAGAAATGCTCGTTTGCCGTCAGTTTCAGGTTACGCTGCATAATAGAGCCGTTATGTTTTCAGTTTGTACAAGCATTTAACCAGCGTGATGCACATTTCCATCTTTGTTCGTATAAAGTAGGATTTTGTAGAAAATGTAGGTAAACCCCGTGTTCACAATTTTCCAATCTATTTGTGACGTTGATCCCGGCTCAGTCACGGACAATAAATCGCGACCGTCTTATCAGATCAGCGATTCTGTTACATTTCCCGTCTTATTCTCTAAATGTGTAATAGCACAGAAGATATTTATATTCCGAATTGGTACAAATACAAACATGCTGAATTGCTGACATTGGCCGAAATGGAGTAGGTTCAGAAAAAGGCTCTGCAATGCGAGCCGACAAGCGTGAATAAAACAGTGATGAATGTGAAGGAAGCGAAAGAGTTATATCATGACCGGAGCTAGTCGGAATCTGTGCTGCGTGTGTCTTTAATAAGCCAAGAAGAGCATGAATATAGCAAAGTATGGACTTCACGACATAATATTTATTATTAATATTAATTATTAATATGTTTTTGACGACGCGGTTGACGACGCTATTTGTAGACACCTACTGCTTACTGAGTCGGCGGTCCCGGGTTCGAATCCCGGCCGGGGCAAATATACAAATATATATTGTATGATGAACCCGAATATTTGTTCTTGGGTCATGGATGTCATCTATATATGTATTTATATATTAAGTAAGTATATCGTCGTTTAGTACCCATAGTACACAAGATTTGCTTAGTTTGGGACTAGGTCGATTTGAATATGATTGTCCCATAATTTTTAACATTTTTTTTAGTCTGTGCTGTCCCACTTCCGAGCAAAGGCCTCCCTCTGTTTCTTCCAGTCGTTTCTGGTTAAGGCAGCAACAGACTAATCTTTTTGGAATGTGTCTCAGTCATCCCGCCATGTCCGTCGTGGGCTGCCGCTAGCCAGTATTAATCGCTTCTTCGATATAGCTCCCAACTACGGGAACCCCCTTATAAGGAAGGCAGCTGACTACCTTCCTCGAGCTCCCGATCCCTCTGTGGATCCACCTCATAGATTGTTATTGCAAAGGGGTCGGTTTACCCGACGTCCGAACAATGTACTATCTGACCCGGACGATGAGATCACGGAAACCATCCAAGCGATGGTCGCCGCGAACTCTCCGAACGGCGCCTCAGCGTAATTTCCGCCGGCGGGGTACTATACTACTACTACTCAGGTCGCGATTTTTCTCTATCATAACCTGATTCTTGTCCCCTCCCTTTCCGCCCTAAGTCAGACTAATTTGGCTCAGTCTAATCACGACGTAGTCTATGCGCCCAGTGCGCCCGCGTTACCCTCCTCCAAAATTACTCCTGTGGCGCGGATATAATCCCATTAGCGGGCTATATTCCCACGCAAAGTCCGACTACTGGTAGTGAGGGCTAACCAGCCCTGATCCCTACAGTTCAAGTCATGTCTTTAAAAAAATCAGTATTAATCTTAGCCCACAGTTCGTTCGACGGGCGGCAAACGTAAGCTTAGCTGCTGTCACGACATAATAATAAAATAAAAAAACGATTTTGGGCAATAATTTGATCACATCGACATATGCGAGTTGTTTAAAAAAACTATGTACCTACTTAGTTAAGGGCTATAATAAAAAAAACTATTCTATTACTTTCTGTAACAAAAGTTGCCAATATATTATGTATGATTAACTTTCGTGTAAATCTTAAAATGTATTATGAATAACTTTTCACAGGTGTCATATTGTCACAATGTAATTGTTTATTGCGTTATAAGAGCGCTATTCCCAGAAATGGTTTTGATATTAAAAAAACGTAAAAAATTGGTACCTATATCCCAATTCATATAATATACAAATACAAAGTTTCGTATGTATACGTATGTAAACACTTTATTTTGCAATAAAGGAACAGACAGTTAAAACAATAACCATGTACACAAGCGAACTTATCCCTATAAGGGTTTCATTTGTGCGTATCTCATTGTTAATCAATAACCAAACAGCGATTCCGATTTGAAACATCAAAATTAATAATTGGCATCGTTAATCAGACGTCAGTCACTCCGTCCGAAGCGAGGGTACATTAATAGGGTGCGTCTCATTTCATAGAAAAACAATTAACATATTTTCATATGACCGAACATACGTTTGGTAGAATTTTCAGTTTGTATAACAACGTTTCATAGAATGTTTATTTCATATATCGTTATTTCGTAGAAGCACAATTGATAGAAAGTCATTTCTTATAACAATAATTTGATAGAATGCACGTTTAATATAATGCACTTTTCTTATAACAATAATTTCATAGAATGTACGTTTAATAGAATGTACTTTTCATAGAATGTACGTTTAATAGAATGTATTTTTCGTATAATGTACTTTCGATTTCATAAATTACAAAATTTGAACAAGCGAGCGAGCGAAGCGAGCGAGCAAAACCTTTTAGAGCAGATCCGACGTGGCCGGGTTAGGTTAGAAGGTCAGGCGGGAGCGAAGCGTAGCGAGCTCCCGCCTGGCCTTCGAGGTTATTTTTTTTTGCGTACCGAAAAAAGTTTTGCTTGTATTCATACCTACTGTTTACATACAAGAACAAATCCACCCAACCACTTCCAGGAAAGTAGTTCGGAGCTAAGGCGGAGTACTGGCAAAAAAAAACATACGAGCGAGCAAAACCTTCCAGAGCAGATCCGACGTGGCCGGGTTAGGTTAGAAGGTCAGGCGGGAGCGAAGTGTAGGTTTTTTTTTTGCGTACCGAAAAAAGTTTTGCTTGTATTCATACATACTGTTTACATACAAGAACAAATCCACCCAACCACTTTTAGGAAAGTATTAAGTTCGGAGCTAAGGCGGAGTACTTACTGGCAAAAAAAAACATACGAGCGAGCGAGCGAAGCGAGCGAGCAAAACCTTCCAGAGCAGATCTGACGTGGCCGGGTTAGGTTAGAAGGTCAGGCGGGAGCGAAGCGTAGCGAAGCGTAGCGAGCTCCCGCCTGGCCTTCGAGGTTATTTTTTTTTTGCGTACCGAAAAAAGTTTTGCTTGTATTCATACCTACTGTTTACATTCAAGAACAAATCCACCCAACCACTTCCAGGAAAGTATTAAGTTCGGAGCTAAGGCGGAGTACTGGCAAAAAGTTGCGAATATTATAATTATTATTTACGTACCTTTCTATTAAGTGTGTATTATGTTATTTGTTTATTCTATTAAATGTTTATTGTATGAAATGTTCATTATATTAAGTATGTATTATGTTATTTGTTTATTCTATTAAATGTTTATTATATTTAATGTTCATTATATTAAGTGTTCATTATATTTAGTGTTTATATACGAAACAAAAAATATATCAAGTGTTGTTATAAGAAATGAAAATATATGAACTGATTTTCTACGAAATGATAATTCTAACAATTGATCGATTCTATGTGTTGAAATTATATTATATGTTATTCGATGTGATGAACGTTATACCATTTGTTGTTCTATGAATTATTACACACCCACATTAATAATGTTTGTATCAATCAAAATGCTTAAAGCAGAACAAGAGGTGACAAGACGGGGGCGGGATATTGCGGTTTCCACTCCATCGGAGTTAATTTAATCTTTGCCGACCGAAAAAATATGAGACTTTTCTATTTACGGAAATTTCAATTTTGTCTCCCCCTCGTGTCGTGATCTTTTAATATCTTAATGTGTAATAATAAAATATGAATCAGAAGATTCATGCTTACGTAAGCGTTTATAACTGAGGTGCTTTTATTTTCATGTAAGGTCTTGTAAGGGAGCTTGACTTAGCAATATTTGTGAAACAAGCCACAGAATGTAAAAGGAAAGTTTGAGTCTTTATAAGTCTTTCTGATATTTTTTTGTACAAGAATAAATTAAAGTACTTGTGTAGATTTCACATATCCGACGATTGCAATGCACTTTTTACTACATAAAATTCGCATTGCAAAGTTACTTTTCTTCTACTATACGACTATTTGCTAATGCATACACTAGGTTGGTTCAGTTGTAATAAATCCCCGATGACCGTAGTACGCAGTAATAATAATAAATTCGCGCTACAAATCACTTAAAAACTAAATAATGTATAAAATATCGGATCCGGCGACGAATGGATCAGCCATCCAATCTATCAAACGGACTGGGTATAAATGACCCACGAGTGCCTTTGGCTTTACACCGCTACGTGTTCGGGCAAAATGGTCGCGCTTCCATAGCTATACGTACATGTTGGTTGGTGGCTTTGCTTTATATTTTACAGATACAACCAATAAAATACAGTGCTCAGGTTTTTTTTAAGAACTATCGTTTTATTCTATGCTAAAACAGTCAAAAAACATAATCCCTATCTTAATTTGCTAATGAAACATTAACGTTAGTTTTAGTACATTCCCTCGCATCCGTAGCACGCAGCAATATTATTAAATTCCCGGTACAAATCACTTAGAAACTAAATAATGTATAAATATATGGGAGCCGGCTGAATGGATCAGCCATCCATCAATCAAACGGACACTTTGGCTGGGTATCAATGACCCACGGTGCCTTTGGCTTACGCCGCTGCTATTTGCTTTATTGAATACAGTTCATATTGAGTTTATCGCCAACGAGTTCTACTACATCATGACAATACAATCATGTTTTTTTGCTTACCAAAAATAGTTTACAATAATGTATAGCCGGGGGGCTTAAGTAAACACCGGCTATATGTGAATATTGTATATTATAGGGATAGAATGAATAAAATATTAGAAAATAACAGTAAAACACATAAAACAACAGTCGTTTACGATAAAAACACATACACAAAACTGTTAATATCGGTAGACAACAGGCGGTCTTATCGTTTGGGTACTCTACAATACTCCGAAGTTTCATTTGTCCGAATGCATTATCATTCCGAATTTTTATAATTCTGAAAACCATGTCCTGAACAAATATTTAATATTTGTTTGGATTATCACATAACCCTGACCTAACCTAAATTATAGTGTGTAACATAATGTGATCCATGGAAAAAAGTATCGCTTAGCGTTATTTAACTTTCGGAATTTTGAAAATTCAGAATATTTATGGTTTCGGATAAATGCAACTTTGGAATATTTGAGTGATCCCCTTATCGTTAAAGAGTGATCTCTTTCAGACAACCTGTGAACAGATACATATATAAAGATTAATTTGATACGCATTTACTAAAAAAGTAATCATTTCAAGGAAGTTTGTAAATACTACTTACAACGATGGTTGGTCGGTGTTTCATCTCCAGGTTGCATCTCACAAGATCTACCTATTGATGTTTTATCCCGGGTGTAGCCTGTAATAGAAGCAATTAATTAAAACATAGATTCTACTCTCCAAACTAAACAACATCTCTTTATCAACATTTAAAAATAGCTTGTATTAAATCATAAGTATCATAACTCGTAAAATAAAGTTTTTTTTCCAAGAAACAATGTAGCTCGAAATATTCGATATTAAGTAGCGAGTTGACAATGCTGGACGGCGTACATTGAAATTACCATTTAATTCAGTACCTACGAATAATTGTAATTTGTTTACATGATTAGATTAGATTAGATTAGATTTATTTATTTCATAATATAAAATGTCAATATAAATTACACGAAGTCAATTTACATGCACTTATACTATGATCGTCATATATTAATATTAACAGATAAAATGTGATGAAATTGATAGTAAAAACAGCGGAATTCATAATAAAACAGATTAAATAATTACATGTCACAATTTTAAACAAACAGATAGAAATGTCAAAGTAGCTCATAAATGGATTGTCAAAATACAAGAATTAACACGATAAAAATAACACTGAAACTAACAAAGTCAAATAAGGCAATAATTAGGAATAAGGTCAACAGGAACTTAGGTATTGTCAGTAATAATGTCATAATTAACAAAACTGGAGTACTTATAAATAAAAACAATGTCAATTATACAAATATAAATTACGTTTCCATATACTCATTTACTGAGTATAATGGATTATCCAATAAAAAGTTGACATGATTGTAAAGTATATTCCTAAGAATGTCTTATATTAATGAAAGTATTCTACGATTTCGTAAATACGTATCTTTCTCAGATAGTAAGACGCTAGTACTATCATACTTTCTCTTTGGTATTATGCTTATCCTTCGAAATCCGTGCACTTCCGAGATAAGAAGCCCCCTATGGTATTCGCCGGCCATAAGTAGGGTATTTTTATACTATATCTAAGCAAAAAGGTCACTTTAAGCTATGACTCCGTTGCTCGAAGGACAAACTCACAAACATTATTTTATTTATAACTAGAAAGTGCCTGCTACGGCCACAGTTTAGAACTAAAAATAAGTACCTCCTTTTCTGCTTCGCCGTAGTCAGGTAAAAAGTTTCTTATAGTCACCTGAGGACTTCCAGCAATGATGTTGAATATAATAGAATAGAATAGAATGTTTTTATTTGCTTTTTGATATATGTATATAATACGTATACTATAGATTATTGGTATATGCCTGTTGTTTGCCACAATTGTAATTTCTTATATTGTAAATTTCCTGTTTGTTTTTGTGAGGTGTGCAATAAAGAGTACTTGTATTGTATGTGAATATTGTCCACCGTAGTCAATTACTTGAGGTTCAACTTTATGGTTTCTTGTATTGGTGTGCCATAAATTATTATAGTATTGTGCAATCAAGTTTCGATCTAGATATCTTGAAGGTCTACGGCAACTTCAGCACTCATAATTAGCGGTCATGTAAGCATGCCGGTCACCCCAAAACATTACAAGGGTTCCTTAGTTTAGGAGAAACCTAAAATGGCGGCCGGCCGACCTACTTCCGTGATTTAATATTTAACTAACGAATTCAATTACCCAGCCACCGCTTTTATTAACATTTAATAAGGAGCCAAAGTTCTCACCATCGGCCTGGAGTAATAAACGGTTTCCAACTTATTAAAAAAATTCTAAGTTTTAAATTTGAGAGCCCATCGCAAAAAGTTTTGAGAACCAAGATCGGAGCTGTTACATTATGTATCATCGACGCCATTGAAATATATTTTGCCTAAAAAGATATTTCCAGTGTTTAACTTTTCTCGTTTTCGTGGTTTTCGTCGGACTAGTGTTACAAGTGTTGCTTGAGCATCAAAGCAAACTGAACTGACAAATTATATCCTGTACCAGGCATATCTAAAACATTTTCTTAGAACCAAGCGCTTTGGATCAAGCTCTCTGGAGTAAGTCATCTGTACTGAAATAGTTAACGAAGAGATACGTTGGAGCCATTTTAAGCCTGCGAGATATCAACGCACTCACAAACGCTAAGTAATTCCAGGGAAAAATAATATTTCACACGACACTACCTCCATTAAACCAAAATAAATTTTAACAAAAAAAAATTTTTCCTCAAAACTTCACAAAATCTTTTGCAGCTAATTTAAGAAAAATCTCACAAGTTATTTACAGTATAAGAGAATGTACAAAGCCTAATTTGATATGGATTAAGCAAGTCAAGAAAAAACGAAGTTGCGGGGATGACATTGTTCAAGATTTTTTCCACAATTCCACCCCGAAGGCATTTTGAGATTTTTCTTTTCTTTCCGGGTGTTTACTTCCCTAGGGTTACAATTTGCAGATCTTTTAAATGGGTATTAATTTTCCTTGTAAAAGTTTCTAATAGAAGTTCCGTGACAAAGCCGCTGCTGTACAAACTACACTCACAAAACACTTTAAATGAATAGGTGAAAGTTGAGTCGTAGCACGTAGAAAAAATAAGTTACGTCTCTGTTTTCGCACATTTACTTTAAGTTAGCTTTCCGCCTCGCGCCGCAACAACTCGGTTTCCCCCTGGGAACGGTTTGTTTTTCTGGCACAAAAACTGTGCTTATTCAGACTCTTATCTGCATATGCCAAATTCAAACAGCTGGGTCGATTTCGAGGCAGCCAAGTGTAAACATCAACACTCATTATGTTGAAGGAAGATAAATAAAATCCTTCGAAACGTGGAACTCAAATATTGGCAAAAATATTCGAAATTTGAAATTGCGGTGCGAAGAGTAAAGAGTCCATAAAGGACGGCATACAAAATGAAACTGTAATGTCTCATTATTTTTAATGCCTACACCAAATTTTTTATTGAATCAATGATACAATGATCAAAGCACAAAGAAAAATAGGAATGCGTAACCTAGCGGAAAAGACCAGAAATTGTACTCGGTACTTCGGGATTACCGGTCTAACGTGTTAACCTCTCAACTACCCTAACGCCAGACTATATTTCGAATTTTCCTTAATCTTTGCATTGTTTATTTGAAAGTTAATTTTCCGGTAATCCAGAGGTACCGGGTTCAATTCCACGTCTGTTCAAGGGTTACAAGCGGTACAAGCGGGCTATCGTTGTCCGTTTTGGCATTATTATTTTTCAACTTGAGCGGTTCTCGCATCTTTTGAGTAGAGTAAAGCGGCCTAGATAGCTAACGGTGCACTGTAAACTAGAAACATAAGCTAGCCTTACCGCTTTGACAACAAGCCGTTTTCCGTCCGCAATTTTAGAATTTTTAAGGACTTTCGAGATTAATTATTTTAATATTAGTTACAGTAAAAGGGTCGAAATAGAAATTTGAATAAGGTAAACGCAGGTATTACCGACCCCCTTAAGGCAATTTCAAAATGAACCATCATTTTTAAGGGTGCTGATTGCTCTCAGATTCACGTTTTTATTTTTTTACGTTTGTATTATGTGTAAACTCTATATTTTCTATGTTAAAGGCTACTGAATAAAGGTCTATACTGTATAAAATAATTTATATAACGACGAAGTCGATTGTTGCTAATACCGACTCACAAAAATGCCTGTGAAGCTATTAACGATTTTTATGCAGCTATCACCGATCGTAAAAATCTATATACGATCGGTAATAGCTTCTTACTGTTGCTACTACCGACCCCTATGGATCGCTAATACAATTTGTTAGTGCAAACATATAGTTTATCAGCGACTCATAAAAAGTAGGTATTTTTTATTAAGTTACACCTTCTGACTTTAAAACAGATTGTAATTAATTAATATAACATGAAATATGAACCCATGCACACAGTTTTAAACAAAAAACAATAATTTTTAATGTAACAATTCAAGAATCGACCTTCCAAAAATATGTCATTATTAGTTCAATTAACAACGTGATAAAAAAGAAAGTAGAGAACAATACGTATGTCGCTAATATATTTTTACAAAGAACGATGTTTTTATTTAAATTGGGCTATTAAGTACCTGTGTTATTGTCATATAATGACATAATAGAGAAAAAAACGAAACTCTATTCTGAGGCCATTAACGACTTATGGGTCGGTAATAAAAATTGTAAGTGCAAACATATGATGTATTAGCGACTCATAAAAAGTAGGTATTTATTATTAAGTTACACCTTCTGACTATAAATCAGATCGTAATGAATAAATATAACAAGAAATATGTACCCATGCATACAGTTATAAACAAAAAACAAAGAAAGTGTCCGGTCACAAAGTAGGTGAGATATACAATAATCTATATACGATCGGTAATAGCTTCTTACTGTTGCTACTACCGACCCCTATGGATCGCTAATACAATTTGTTAGTGCAAACATATAATTTATCAGCGACTCATAAAAAGTTGGTATTTTTTATTAAGTTACACCTTCTGACTTTAAAACAGATTGTAATTAATTAATATAACATGAAATATGAACCCATGCACACAGTTTTAAACAAAAAACAATAATTTTTAATGTAACAATTGAAGAATCGACCTTCCAAAAATATCTCATTATTAGTTCAATTAACAACGTGATAAAAAAGAAAGTAGAGAACAATACGTATGTCGCTAATATGTTTTTACAAATAACCGATGTTTTTATTTAAATTGGGCTATTAAAGTACCTGTGTTATTGTCATATAATGACATAATAGAGAAAAAAACAAAACTCTATTCTGAGGCCATTAACGACTTATGGGTCGGTAATAAAATTTGTAAGTGCAAACATATGATGTATTAGCGACTCATAAAAAGTAGGTATTTATTATTAAGTTACACCTTCTGACTATAAATCAGATCGTAATGAATAAATATAACAAGAAATATGTACCCATGCATACAGTTTTAAACAAAAAACAAATATTTATAAATGTAACGATGCATGAGTCGACCTTCCAAAAATATGTCAATATTGGTTAAAATAAAAGCGTAATAAAAAAGAAAGTAGACAACAATACGTAGGTCGCTAATACATTTTGACAAAGAACAGATGTTTGAATTTCAATTGGTCTATTGAACTACCTGTGTTATTGTCATATAATAATACAATATAGAAAAAACCGAAACACTATGCTGAGGCCATTAACGACTTATGACTCGGCGATAGCTGCCACAACTAAAACTGATGAAGCTAAGACCGTCCCATTTTATTTTAAGGTTTTATCGTTTCAAATAGCTTTTTTTTCAATAAAATGTGGTATGAAATCCAGTACTGACACTCAACGGAACATATTTAATAACACAACAAAAAGTATAGCACTCACTTATTCGAATAAATCGCTTAAGTAGAAAAGTCACGTGCCTACCTGATGGATTAAGGCCTAGTACGACGTGAACTGCGCCCACGCTGTCTCCGCACAAACTGGGTTATTTTGTCTCTTTTTTGCACTTTCACACACACTAACACAAAAGTAAATGATGGTCTAGGAACCAACGTGTGCGTAGCTTCAGCTATCTATAGCTAGAATAGTACAGGAAGCGTAAAAATTGACTTTCAATTTATAGGTCGGTATTACCTGCAGATTTTCGATGGGTCGTTGATACCTGCGTTTACCTTACATCGTTTCTTGTCAAAATACGATAGGAAAAACAGTTATGTTCCTCTACAGTAATTGCAGAAATTTTAAAACCTATTGTGTCACTATAAACAAAAATTCAAAGAGTCTGCCTATACCTATACATATTATCTGTGAAAATTTCAACTGTCTAAATATCACGGTTCATGATATACAGCCTAGTGACAGACGGACAGCGGAGCCTTAGTAATAGGGCTCCGTTCTTACCCTTTGGGTACGGAACACTGAATAAAAAAGGTTTGTTATGAGGAGCCCAAATGTTAGCGGCTAGTTACATAAATCGGAGGACTGAGAAATTTAGAGCTGCTAGTAACCAAAATAAGTTGAGCAAAATTATCGCAATTTTGGTTAATCAAGTCAGCTATTTATTTTATTCAGTGCGTTTTTTGAAATGACGGAAAATGTTTTTTTTTTACGATTTCACAAGTAGGTACCGCCGATCCATAGGAACATACGGAATTGCGAATTCTGACATATGAAAGAATTTTTGGCCAAGCTCAAACAGAGACGCTTCGCTCGCTCAGTTAGATAAACAGTGTCCTGGAGCCTTTAGTTCGCGTTTTTTTGCAAAAAACTACCTTGTTTTGATTGGATAACTAATACGTAAAGCTACATATGTATGTTTGAGCATCATAATGGACCTACAATATTAGAAGAATGTATGTTGTCACGTCCAAATGCAGAAACACACAAAAATCTGTAGAACGCGAACTACCTACATAGTATTTCTGTTGCCGCTATAGCAAAAAATACTAGAAACAGAATAAAATAAATATTGAAGTGGGGCTCCCATACACAACAAACGTGATCGGATGCGTTAATTTTGCACCTCATTTATATCCGGCGCCATACATACCAGGAGCAAACTTAACTTAACCCGGCCAATTAAGATGGTGTGCGAGTCCGACTCGCACTTGGCCGGTTTTCAGTGTGTTCACGAGGTCTATAGCTCGTATAGTTAGCGACTATAGTTTATATATGTTTTTATTGTCCCCAGGTGTCCGAGGTCTCCACAACCTTGAGATAAACGTGCCAACCGCGGTGCTGGTTGGGGAGACGGTGACCTTGGAATGCAGCTGGCAGCTGGAAGACGAGGAGGCCCTGTACAGCGTCAAGTGGTACCGTGGCCGAGAGGAGTTCTACAGATACATCCCTAAGGAACTGCCACACACGAGGGTGTTCCCTTTGCCAGGAATCGAGGTTGACGTAAGTATCAAATCAGTTATTATATTACTGACCAAGCAAGCGAGCGAAGCGTCAACGTTTAAGTTTGGACAAAATTCTTTCGTATGTCCGAATTCCGAAATACGGATCTTTGGACGTCCGGCTTAGGCTAGGCTATAGGCTTCCCCCAGTCCCAACCGTCGATCTAACTTGTTAGAGGCTTTCCCTCATTTCGATTTCCAAGACGCATTAGTTACACAAGAACCTTTATTTCCCAATGTCCGACATTAGTATGATTTTGAACAGCAGTTGAACAAAATCTAAACATTTTTCATTGACGCGATCTTTGTTGTCTCCTGCCCGATATTGACACAAAAGTGTAGAGTACTCCACTCAATAGTCCAGATAAACCTGATAACGGCACGTCCGTCGATCTATCAAGCCTTTGGAACGCTAAACAAACTATCACCTGCACTACCTGTGAAAAGCGAATCGCTTTTTTCGCTTCCTCCGTCTGCTTATAAAAAGAAAGCAAAATGCGTTTCGTCACGTACTGCATACACTATCAGAAAAAGGTATTCCCTCAAAAGGATCGTGCGTCAGCATTTTGCTGAAAAGTAAATATTGGTGAGGTATCTATGGGAAACCGTAACGGCATTGTTTAGTTTGAACATTAACTTTTATGAGTATTTCGATATCGTATACGGGTACTATCTCCTCCGTACTGACCCCGGGACAAAACATGAAATAATATTAACATTTTGAACGTCAAGCGGTCACTATCACTATTCACCGTTCCACTGACGCTACAACAAAAAAAATATAGAAGTGCGCCATAATCAACAGGGATTGCAAAATACTATGGCATAACAAAATAAGGTATGGGTCATCACTGGTTCTGTCAATCTGTTTCTGTGTTGCCTGTGGTGTATCATAATACTCCCCAATTCTCTTGTTAACTGTATGAATCTCATAAATTCGTGAGTGTTTTAAATCAATTATTACGACAAAATAAAACTTAGTCAAAGAACATGACGATCGTAATGCCGGAAAACAAAAGATTTCACGTTGTTGGCCACAGTCGACTATGGAGTATGCCTGAACTAGATACCTCCTTGTATAAATAGGTATGTAGGAAAACAATTGCGCAACAAGGAACAAATATATCTTAGTACGTAACATGACTTCAAAGCACATACTCGCAGAAATATCCGAGTAATTCGGGTTACCAGGTGTACGGTAATAGAATTTGGAGATACAATTCTCAAATGACACCGCTTTTTCCATTCTGGCCTTAGGTTTAATAATCCCAGGATTAAAGCGATCCAAATTGGATAAAAGGAACGCTCGTTGCGATGTCTTTTACCATGTGGTTACAAAATGTACGTTTCCGATTACGTTTTCATTTTACATTTACAGGAGTAATTAATATTATAATGAACTCAGCAGTGTAGAGATACACACACCAGAGTTTAATGAAATAAAAAGTTAATAAAATAGTAATCAATTGGGTTTTATCAATAAAGTAGGTGTTAAATATTGTATAACAGCTTGTATTGTATATTGTAGTTATATATAAGGTGTATATAAAATGATACAGAGGTTTGTTATGAATTTATTGATAAAAGAAAAGAATACTGCGTAAAAATAATGGACCAATTCTGTGCAAAATGCCCTTGAGAACATTTATTAATTAAAAAATATTAGAAAAAGAGGATGAGCCAAATAGTCAATGGCGGGCCATTTAAGTCTATGATTCAATTTCCACCGGCTTGCCATGATTTGCAGATTTTGTGTATAGTCCATCGATTGGCGTTGGGTACGATCGATTTAAAGAAAACAATACTGTTGTGTGGTTTTGTACCTCATTATCGTTCGTCATAAATAAGAAGCGTGCTTCAAAGATAAGGACTTCGTGCATTGTCATTTTGTGGGATTATCAGGTCGAAGGCCTTTGCCATGAGTAAAAAGTGCTTTAATCGAAATTACATTTACCTGGAATTTGTTCGATTGAACTAAAAAGCCAAACCTACTAAAGATTCACAATCAAAATGTACATGACACCAAACCACTGCGAGTCGTGTTTTATCGTGATTCCCTTGCCCTTATCCCATTTATTTGGGGTCGGTCCCATTTATATGGGGGTTTTCTTCCTCCATTGTTCCCTATTACTCGTTATCACGTCATTTACTTTCTTCTTGTTCATATCATCTTTCACACAATTCCATAATAGTCGATTAGCTGGTAGCTTCTTCCTAAGTGCCCCGTGCCTCTCGAGTTTCAGACCATTTGCGGGTCTAAATGGTTTCAAATTACCTTCAGCAAGTCGCCGTCTTACAGTCCAAGCAGAAGGGTTGCTTCCATCAAGCCCTAAAAAATGATGAGTCAGTGCTGTTCCCGTAAGAAACCGATTTCGCAGCATAGAGTTGACTAGATATCGATCTTCCCGTGCCGTCGTACACCTGGGGCTGCCTGTTGTTGGTCTGCGTAGGTTCGAACCAAGAAACCGCTGGCAAACACTCTGAACTGTAGACAACGATACACCGACTATTCTTGCTGTTTCTCGCTGACTGCTCCCATTTTCCAGGATCGTGAGGATTCTCGTACATTCCTCAGGTGTGAGTGACCTAATTACTACTTTAATAATGATTATTGGATACCTGGAAGACTTCTTATAAATACATTTTATGACAGAACAAAAACAAAAGCAAAAACAGTTGCGAAAATTAGAAGTTCTGATTTGAAAAAAAGAGATCATTATGTTTATAACTTTTTTAATGCCATTACTTCCCGCCAACCAATAAGTTTTTATACGTGTAATGAAGGATTATTAAATTGTCAATAAGGTTCAATTTATTTCAATACGATAGCTTTATTCGTTTTCAAGATATTGAAGTAAATGCTAGTGACCCGAAACTTTTGCTCTCGAGTGTATAATGAATACGCGGTACCTACAGTGAGTTCTAATATTTATTTTAAATTAGTACTTCAAATGAATGTTACCGACAAACAAACAGGACTGCGTTAACTCTCTATGTGCAATTAATTAATCTAAATTGTATGTCAAGAACATCCAAAACACTACCAGTATCAAAATGTACGAAGTAATTAAAAAGGTATAAGTATTTAGTTCACCCCAGTCAGATATAACGCACCACTAATTGGTGAAATCACCTCTAACGACTTTACATACATACCGGCGGCGCAAAACTGTAATGGATAAAGTTTTATAGAGTTCATACATCTCGCGGAATGTATTCATGGAATAAACTAATAACAACATTAAGTTTTATCTCGTGATCTAGAATCACCCTGCCCCATTTGCATGTAAAATGGGTAGATACCGAGATAACAGCATCTGATTCATGATAAAGCGATTACTTTATGGTAAGGAGGCTGGAAACGGCGGCGTAATCGATGGTCACTGGTTGAGTTTCTGGACAAATTTACATTCTGACACATCATATCATATCAGCTGAAAGGATTCCTCTCCAAAGGCTATACATATAATGATCACGCGATAAATAAATGGCAAATCAGAAAGTTACGGGGGGTTTGTTATTGCGTGATAAATATAACCATATAGAGTAAAAAATGGAATTCAGAATAAGCTGGAAATTACTCCACTGACAAGAGGCTGTAACAAATATAGAGAATAGAATTTTGAACATAAATTTGGTATCCATTTGTTCATTTAATTCTGAATTTTTACTGAAAAAGATTCCCGGGTGACACGAGCTATTTTCGAAAAGAATTGAAGTAATATGTTAAGAATGCCTTGAAGTAAAATGAGCTAACTTAAGGATTTAGGGCAGTTTCCCCTCCAGGGTTCATAAATTTTTCCATCCTTTATAAACCTACTTCTTGATAAGCCGTTGCACCACTGAGTTCCGCCTGCAGCACGAACTTCAATTTATAAATGAAAAGGAAATAACCAAGCATATTTATTTGCATATTCATGCCTGCTTCCATATTTTTACCTTTACTGTACGTTTGTATTATCAACATTTGTTACAAATTATACTTGAAAGGGCCTTGTTACTTTTAATGGGCTATACATTGTAGCTATCGCAGATGTAAATCAGTTCGGTAATAAACTACCTTCTCCATTCAGAAATTATAATCGAGTCGAGTCGTCACTCAACATTTACGTGCGTAGTAAAAGTAGGGTTTCGAATGAATGGTTTTATTAACTGTGCTGTTCTATATTAAAATATTGTTCTTTGGGCGATCCACTGTAAGTTCAATAGTTTTTTATTTCTTTTCCATGCGAGGGAAGTGAAAAATAAAAAAATGGAACAATTGAAAAAGTTAATGTGAGCTAATATAACGCTTTATGCTATCACTATATCGTATAAATTTCTTATATATTACCTACATAACTTCTGAATTTTTCCTGCAACGCCTTTCCATGCATTATATTCGGGTACTTTGCAATTATCATAGCGGACATTTAAATAACATTTTTGTCTTTACTTTTAGTTACTTTCGTCTTTTTTCTCAACTCTGGTTTCGGCTTCGGAAATGCCGATAGACTCAGAATGGAAAAGTGTCGTTGTAAAGTGACCTACTTATGGAATAAAGTTCCTTATTTCATCATTAAGTTGCCGTTGTCTATGGGAACTAACCTACGGGGTATAAATAATAAACAATAGCATATCAAATGACAATAAAATGATATGAAAATATTTTATATACTGAGCAACCGACTATGTCTTATTGGCTGATGTATTTTATTAATATTACTTATGTCCATCGTAGAGAACATCACATGCGCTCCACAGTAACATCTGGATAATCCGCGGATTAATAAGGACACAAAGTGCTCAGCCCACTCGGGGCCAAACAAAACAGCAGTACTACATCATTTCCCAGCCACGCGTTTTTGCACGCATTAGCGATCTCCGTCCAGCTATTGAACCCTAGAACATTTTTTCCCCTGTAAATATGTCTTTAGCAAAAACGCTGTAAGTGGAGAGATTGTGTTGGCTTTTGCTCCCTTTTTTGGTACACTGTTATATAACGACGTGCCCAAGTAATGTGGCGATATTCGAGGCACGTACGGGTTACGATTTTTACAGCGGCAACGATAAACGTAGGGCACATTGTTTTTAGAATTCATGATTCCCGTAATCTTATATAATGTAGTGCTTCATGCCCCTTCATATGTCATTGATAATGTCCGATATCGACGCCCTACATAATTTCCGTTTAAGTTACTGTTGAACATTAGTAGAATATATTATAGCTATTTATTTTGATATGTGTGAGGCTACCTTGATACGAAACGTCACAAGTTTGGATAAGAGTCTCGGTAAATTCGCTTATATTTATTTACATACCTTCTCTTATCTAATGCTAACTTGGTCGCCTTACCATTGATTGTTAGGTCTCTGGTGTCTTACTGCACTGTTACAGTTCGTTTAAGTATTTTTTATACTCGCGTACTTTAATCTGTCAATTATAATTTCACAGACAAAATTACAATAACGCACTTTTTAATCATATACCTTAATTCTATACCTTATGGTACCCGCTACAGAACTTTAATATTCATAAGACATCTCTCTACTCAACTCTAATAATTTCAAAAAGAGAACATCAGCATATTTGTTTTAAAAAAGCACGCTACTGTTGACTGATTGGTTAAAATTACTTGTAATTTTTTTTTTACCAATAACGAGGCACCCGCCATGGCCATCGCGATCATGTTTTTATTTAATAGGTCAGTTTAAAATAAAAATTCATAGTGGGGAATGGCGATTAAAGTAACAAATGTTTTTCTGTGTTTTGCTCGTATAAAAAGTATTGTATAGTTACACAAATAGGTCTTAAAATCTCGTACCTTACTTAGGCCACTCGGCAAGCCTCGTGACCTAAACGCGGTACTCGACTTTACGGACCTTCATTGTGCAACGATTGCATAAAATAATTCCATAATTATGTACTCGTATTTATCAACGTAACTAGTGTTTTTTTTTTTTGTTTCGATATTTGCATCGTGTGTATACACGTATTGTTGTACACCCTTCCCGCACCTATAATGTCTCTGTTTGACCTTGTGGTTGACTGGTAGAGAATGCCTCATGGCATTAAGTCCGCCATTTGTACTTTTACTTATGTATTTTGTGCAATAAAGTTTAAATAAATAAATAAATAAATAAATAAAATACTATAAATATATGCAGCATTTAGTAAGTGTTCTCATGATAATAATAACACACGATGTTAAATAAAGAACTATTTTTGACGATGAACATTATCTTCTAAAGCTTAGTATAGTAAAAGTGCTATCTACAGCTTGTCTTTGTCTAACATTAGCACAAAAAAGTTAGAGCAGGGAAACGATTAATCAAAAAGCCGAGCGAACAGAGACCCATTAATTAAAGCCTGGAGCTCGCTTCATGAATTAAGCTTTTTTTGCGATTTAAGAACCCTTCTGGCAGAAAATATTTTGCCCCGACAAATAATAACATACCATGATGGAGTTCGTTTTGCATCATTCCATTTTAAATGGGTTAAAATGTCTTCGTAGATCCTTGAAGGTTAATCTTTATAAATATATCATCCGTTTAGGAAATTATGTTTACGAGATTCGAGTTTCTTTTACGGCATGAGTTTTATTATCGTTCAAAGCAGTCTATCGAAATGGTGTTTGAGTCATAACATCTTCACACTACTCTTTTCTTCTCATCGGTGATATTCCCAAATCCCTGGTATAGGTGTATTTTTGGCAGCATTTTCATTGCAGGCATTGTGGTAGAGTACCATACATAGGTGTGGGAAATTTAATTTCAATAATTAGAATATGGGACTGGGCTGAACATGTCTGTCGCAAGCATCCGGAAGGGTGGGCAACAAAAGCTAGTCAATGGCTCCCAGAAGATAGATACCAAACAGAGGCAGACTGAAAAGGAGATGGCGGGACGGGTCGAAAGGAGAAAAGAAGGGGACTTCCTTCGTGTCTTTGTCCAGCAGACAACACTAAGACAGACTCCAATTTTTTTTTAAATGTTACCCTGAATAGGAAAAAGTTCCGTTGTGCGGGTTACCATAACGTTGACAGGTTATTGGAAAGTATACAGTTGTCACAGTAAATAACCATTTCGATTGAATTTCCCATACCCGGGGCATATGGTACTCTGCATTGAAGATGCCAACGACAATGTCTGCAAATGACAAGCTTTGATCCTTACCCGTTTTATACATAGGAAAATGGGTCTGTTCATATTCTGTCATGTAGCAGCACAGTACCTATAGAAAATCTATTGAGTAAAAAGTATGAGCCGACTTAAACGGAAATAAATCCTGGAAGGAAATGCACGAAGCTATATGAAAACTTAAAAACAAGTTCGAGTCCGACTCGCGCATGAAGGGTTCTGTACCATCTAATCTATAACAAGTTTGTTGTATGGGAGCCCCCCTTAAATATTCATTTTATTTTATTTTTAGTATTTGTTGTTATAGCGGCAATACAAATACATCAACTGTGAAAATTTCACTTGTCTAGCTATCACGGTTCTTGAGATACAGCCTGGTGACAGACGGACGGACGGACGGACAGCGAAGTCTCAGTAATAGGGTCCCGTTTTTACCCTTTGGGTACGGAACCCTAAAAATGACTATTTAGTTAAACATACGTACGACTTTTATGTGTTTGAAGTTGATAACATGAGTAAAATCCTTTGTAGATCCCATAATTACGTCACAATGTTTATATTATTATATTAGGAATGGGACCTTTCTCGAAGTTCAAGCATAGAAGGAAAAAACAATGTTCAAAATCCGTTAAATGATGAAGTTCTGAGTAAAAACATACGATTTGAGAACCTCCTATTTTTTGCAGGCGGTTAAAAATACATTATAGTGTGGAAAAATACGGCCCACACTGGCGATACGGCATTAATTTAATAAAGACTATTATGATCGAGACTGAGTAGCTAGCGGGTAGACCCCTGTGCCAGAAACAGTTATTTTATGTTTCGTTGTTTAATAATAAATCAAGTCGATTTGCATCTGAAGTGTTTCATCTTGCTTGAACTACCTTCTCGTCCACTACAATGTCCGATAGCTCATCTAATGTGCCACACTCCGCCCCGCCATCCATCCATCACCAACATATATTTAAGGCTGGTTTTAGTATCACGCGGACCGTCCGCGCGGATCACGTACGATGTATTAAGCTTAAGGGAGCGTTTTAGAGTAATGCGGACGGGCCCGCGCGGACGCACCATACATGTTGCTTCGCGCGGAGCGATCCGCGCCACGGTCCGCGTGACACTAAAACCAGCCTAAGTAGTGTTGTTCTTTGCAGATATCCAGGTCAGGAGCGCGGCGCGTGGTCCTACAGCAGGCGACACCCGCCATGGCGGGGAGGTTCCGCTGTGAGGTCTCCGCGGACGCGCCCACCTTCCACACCGAGATCCGTTCCGCACCGCTGGAAGTTGTTGGTGAGATAATATTTTACACATAGACCGCCGTGGTTTTGCGGTACAGCACCTTTAGCGTGACTCTTTCTCGGGCGAAACATATTACCTATCTCTTTCTTTACTGTATTGTGAGATAGTGCCGGGCGAAGCTATGTCGCGCGACAAGAGTCGCGAAGCGTAGTCGTGCTAGACAGTTGTAGGCTATTCTATGCACGACTGGTTGGGTTGGGAGATTTAACTGTGAGATCTCCACGGATAGTTCCACTTTCCGCACTGAAATCCGTTTCGCGCCTATCCCAATCAAAAGTAACATGGCAAAAACACATTGTCCTTTAACTTCTTCGGACATACACCTCTGTCATACCACTCTGCGCTGCTGAATTCCACATACCCCATAGTTTCTATATGCGTATAACAAATTGTTAGTTACCTATGCTAAGGTCAACGGTTAGATGTACCTAAGTTACTATTTGGTTAAAGACTCAGAAATAGTGAGATAAATAGTTAACGGCATCTATTTTGCAAACAGCGTAAAGCACTCAGCCACACGGCTAACCGTACATCTGTTTAAATTTTACTAATCACGACCTTTACCAACTTGAATTAAGGGTAGCGCTTTAGAAACATTAAAGTAGCTTCAACTTAACAGCGGCTGAAATTCGTAAATTTTTAACATCCAATTATCAAGGGGAAATTGTTTAGTAGGTACAATAGGGATAAAACGTTTGAAGAAAACTTAGGGAACTTACCAAGTAATGTGAAAGGAGAGGCCTAGGAAATTCAGAAGTAGAAAAAGAAAATACGCGTTAATATTGTGTTAAAATTGTGATTCGTACATAAATACCACGTTTCAGGTATTGTTTGCGTTATTTTGAGTGAGAGTTACGTAAGTACCGTTATAAATTGTGTTAAGTAGAGGCTTGCGGCTTCTTGATGTAATGGTAGGTATTGTTTTTCGGGAGCTATTTCGGTTAGCCGAGTGGCGGCCCAGCGATACCTAATTTGTGGTCCAGGTGTTGCACCTCCGGCTAGCTTTCCTAACGTCACTTTTATTTAACAATTATCTAATATTCCGGACACTTTGGTGTTAAATATTATCAAGCGCGGTGGTTCACCATCCACTTTATTAATTTCTCTAATTTAACTCTCTTTTGAGGTTTCCATCAAAGAGATTTTCGTAGATTACTTACATATACTATTAATGAAAACTTGCATAATTAATTTTAATTAGTTTCAACACATGAAATTACCTCAGAAAACCAATTAAGGATTGATTGGTTCTGGCGGGTATAATTAGAAGCAAAGCCTTACCTAATGAGTAATTGGACTAGCTTAGACCCGGATTAGACTTGATCAATAAACCAAGAAGCGTTCAGTACCGCTTCGATACGCTATGAAACTGCTAATTAAACATGATCTAAATTATTTAGGAGAAATTAGAACATGGGTTCGTTATAATTTTTGACGTAATTATAGGTTTCTTATACTGAAAAATCTACTTACTGGCCGACTTAGTCAGGACTGAGGAAAACCGTTGAGTGAAAGCGTAAACGAGTAGCAGTTGTTGAAATCCTTGGAGGATGGCAGTGGAAAAAAAATGTGTTATTTATTTTTTAATGTATCACAGGAATAAAAATATCTAAATCTCTAGCTTAAGGCCCATTTAGATGGGCGAGAACTCGTTTATCAGTTTTATTCGTACATTGCGGACTTGCATTGCAATAATTTTAAAAGTACACAATTGCTCGATCCAGTCCCGCAATCGAATGAAATTCGTGATTATACGTATACTTACCTATTACTTACGTAAAATTGTATGTCATAGATATCACTGTCAGGCTTAAGAGGCCTTATTCCTTTTAAAATTACTTTTTTTCATATTATGACAAATATATTGATAATTTCAACCAACTTTTTGAAGTGAATAATACTTTTCCCCGAAGTAGTCACATAGCTATTTCAGGTAGTAACATAGCTATTTCATGCTTTCATTGCGCGCAGTCGAAAATAAGTTGAAACAACTAATTTTCCGCGTCAATTTTGAGTAGAAAGTTGAGTAGAGTTGAAACAAAAGTTATCAATAAAATAATCAAACTGTAGATTTCAAATATATACCATTAAATCCCCAAATGTTCTAGGTAACATCTATAATATGTTAAGAAACATATTTGATTATAGAGAAAAATGTCTAAATCAATCAACATTTTAAAAGGAATGAGGCCTCATAAACTTAACTTGATCTGGTAGTAACGTCAAATAATGCCGGAGACATCGTTATTTGGCAATATCTCAAAGTATAATTAGCGCCCTCACATTGGTATTCTGTGCAGATTTTACAACGCCATGTACACATCCAATAAAATAGTTAACCAGAACTCTGTACCGTAATTTCCCAGGTAACCCGATCCCGTTTGAATTAATTGTGGTCCAACTATTGATCCCTTAACGTTATACTTTACAAGGAATAATTATGTACGGTCACGATCGCCAATTGTAGGTCGAGCAAAAATAACAGACCTTGTGTGGAAGCCGACTTGGTTTCAAATATTATGAATAATGCTTTGGGCTTTATTTCAAGCACGTTTGTTTACATTTGCTAACTCCCTTACGCTGCCTTCCCAATATCAAATACCTATTCTCCATCTCGTATGATTACGATGGCTACATCGGTAGGTATCGACCTATATATAAACAGGCTTAAGTTGTGCGGGTACCTGCATATTCAACGTTACCACGTTCTATTTCATTTATCCGAATATTGTTAAAATGACAATAGTCAAAGCTAACTTTAATAGAAAAAATACCTATAGTAGAGTTGCTAAGCCGCGAAATTGTGCGCATCGGGTTACAAGCATGAAATTTCTACCACACATAGAGCCATCCACGGTGATTATTTTCAGATGTGGAGGGAAGTCAGATTCGTCCCCTATGTGGTGGGAGAGCGGGGTGAAGAGGACCAAGTACTGCTCTTTTTCTTTTTTTTATTACTGATCAGTTAAGGCTATTAGGGCCTGTGCGACATCGTTTTCGTGTAAAATAGATATCAGCTATTATTTTTTTATGTTATTTAAGAATAGTTTCATATAAAAATTTGGGTTTATTGCCGAAAAGGTAAAAATCACAACTAGTTTTTTTTATTCAGAACTAAAAATTAGTTATCTATCCTGAATATTTACGCTTTAAAAAAATATTACTAAACAGCAAATTTAATCTTGTTTTTAAAAATGTATACATATTGGGCACATCTCATACAAAAAATACCTTGAAAAAAATGTTGATGTTAAGCTTAGCCTGCGTGCTCTAGTACATTTTTCTAAGTCGCGAAATTGTGTACATCGGGATACGACCACGAAATTTCTAACACAGATAGAGTATTCTGCGGTGATTATTTTCAGATGTGGAAGGAAGTCAGATTCGTCCCCTGTGCGGCGGAAAAGCGGGGTGAATAGGACAAAGGAGTCCTCGTTTTCTTTTTATATTATTGATCAGATAACGCTACTAGGACTTGCTTGGTGTCGTTTTCGTGTAAAACAGATATCAGAAATTAATTTTTTATGTTATTTATACATAGTACTATATAAAAATATGGTTGTATTTCCGAAATTGTAAAAATCACAACAAGTTTTTTTTATTCAGGGAGATGAATTAGTTATATTTCCTGAATATTTACAACTAACAAAAATATTGTAAAATAGCAAATTTAATCTAGTTTCTAAAAATATATACATATTGGGCACTTTTCATACAAACAGTAACTTAAATAAATTGTTGATGTTGAGATTAGCCCGTGTGCTCATGATACATTAGCAAAAAAAAAAATTAATATTTTCTTCGGTTTCCGCGACTGTCACACATTTAAATAAAACAATTTAAACGGATTATATCGCGTATATTAATTGATTAGGTACTGAAACGTCAGGGAGGCTCAAATAATTAATATACGCGATATAATCCGTTTAAATTGTTTTATTAAAAAAAAATTGTTTTAATTACATTAAATTGTTTCTCTAGGACGCATATAGTAAATATTATATGTAAAAGCATGTTAATAATCATTATTTATTGCATTTAATGAAGCGAAATAGGATGCGTTCGGAAATTTACGTTGGTTACGCCGACGTAAAGATATATTTTAAGCTACTGTTTGTATGAGAAGTGCCCAACATGCATATATTTTTAGAAACTAGAATAAATGAGCTATTTAAAATAATAATAATAATTTGAAAATGTTCACGAAATTGAACTAATTGACTTCACTGAATAAAAAAAACTTGTTGTGATTTTTACCTTTTTGGCCATACACCCATATTTTTATATAGAACTATACAAAAAAAAAGTGTGTGTGTCAGCTCCGACGCACGACTGGAGTTTAATCTTCAGGCCAGGCGCGCACCACGATTTTTTTTTAGTCGTGCGATAATTTTGTCGCAGAAATAAGCGTACTTCTGGGTTTATGAAAATCGTGGTGCGCGCACTCTCATATAAACCCATATCTTGCATTTATGCGACAAAATGATCGCGCGACTAAAATCGTGGTGCGCGCCTGGCCTTAAGAACGATTATAAAATATATACTCAATATTAATACTCAATACGTTTATTGCACATAATGATTAGTAAATAGTTTAAGTATCACATTATGTACCCTGTTGGGTGCTGTAAACAAGAACGAGAAGGTAGGCACTTACATAATATAAATATACGAGTATATTTTACAGCAAAATTACAATATTTTACAAGAAAAATTTACTTCCGATTCATTTTTAACAAATTGGAGAGATCATGAGTAGTAACTAAATAAGGAAGCGTGATGTAAAGCGCCCTCGAGCGGCTAGTTTAGTTACTACAGTCTGCAGTGCTACGGAAAAAAACCGTATCTTACTATGAAATCCATACAAAGATACGACCTTTCTACCGTAGTATCACAATACTTTTTTTTTTATTATTCTATTAATTAAGGAGCTTTGATCATTTTTATGAACATGCCAGCTCCAGCAGGCCTAATACACAACATCATTCATCTAAAAGACATAGATAAATAAAAACATAAACCGTATAAACTTAAAAATAACATGTACACGAAAACAACTAAATTTGTATACACTATTTACATAAAAAAAAACTGTATACAAATTTAGCCGATTCCGATAAGGGTTCCGCCAATATTGAATTGAACATTACATTCAAGAAAGATCTGGTATTAGACCTAGCCATTTACATTAGACAAAAACAAACGTACAAAATCACCTTCCTTAAAAAAAATCCTTAAATAAATCCAAAATCTCCTTAACAACAACTCCAAACAGCGTTTTGAACTTCTCTTCCCAACTTTCGGTAGAAAACAAAATATCCTTCGTCTTCTCAACCAGCCTTTCAAAAGTAATACGTCTCTTCTTCTTGTCCTTATTTTGTCTTTGATCTTCCATATCAGCCCGCTCAATAGTAGGCTGATTGACCAATAGACACTCGGACCTCTTCACATCTGTTACTCTTTTTGACTTCCGCGGCTTACGAACCTCTTGCTGTGGCTCGCTCTCTAATCTGTACTGACTTACTGATCGCTGGCCCTCAGCCTGACAGACAGAATCTTCAGACTCTTTAGATTGTAACGGCTTCGACAAAACAGCATTTCTATATGACTTTCCAAAACTTAAGTCATTCTCAAAAACAGATGGCGCATCCTGACTACAAACATCCGTATCCTTTTTTTCCTTATTTTGCATATACAACCAAAAAGCCCGTTTATATATACATCCCTCAGCAGACATAATCCTGCGAATTTCTTACTCCTTCACATAAACCGGGCACGACTTATCTAAGGCCATATGGCTGCCTTTACAATTAATGCATCTAAAAATAGTCGTTTCGCAATTGGCATGCTCCCCGCCGCATTTCGGACAAGTAACTTTAGTAGTAGGACAAAACCTGCTCAGATGACCGAACTTCCAACATTGGGTAACCGGGAAAGTGTACTGATTTACCTTAAATCGGCAACCGCAGGCATAAACATATGGCGGTAAAGAAGTTCCCTTAAAACACAGACGAATAGCTTCAGCCTTAATCCAACGCCCATCATGATCCAAACGGTTCAGTCTACATATTGACAAAATGTCTTCAGACCCTTCAATATTCTTTAAATATTCGTCTTCTTCAACCTCCAACTCAACCTGCCTTATAATTCCATAAGTGCAGCATGCCATATTAGACCAATAAGAACGTCTTGTCTCATTGTTAAACTCCTGAGAAGCCAGAAGCTTCTCCGCATCATCCTTAGAGTTAAACTGTATGCGAACTTTACGTGGACCCATAAACTTGACGGATAAAATTCCTTTTATACCCTTAAATTGCAGCAACTTTGCCAAACCAATCTGTTTCGGTAAATCTTCTTTTGACACTATATAAACTTCAAATAGCTTGGCAGGCACACCGTCCGGCTCCAGCTGCGTTTTGGCGGTTGCTAAAACCCGCAAGCGTTTAGGTTTCCTGCCTATTGTGATAAAACTATCACTACAACCACAGCTTTCGTCGCTCAGACCACAAGCACGCTTCACCGCTATATGCCGCACATCCGACATGGACTCAGCGTCCGATACAATATCCGATTGACTCGGCCCTGCCTTATTATCAAACTCCACTTCAGATAGCCACGACGGAGCTGCCCGCTGCCCACATTCTAAAAGTGACGTATCACTCACGACACCTCGACTTGACTCACTCATCGCAAAAACAGCGAAAAGGACTCTAAAACTGAATTAACTTATAAATAAAATAAAATTTGATAAAATTTTCAACCGTCGCCTTTGACAACCAAACGTCAATCCTCGCAATACTTATATTTTTGGAACGTATCTGCCGTGCTAATTTAAAAAGTCGTATCTCAGTATACGATCGGGGTAAAAATACGACTTCTTAATTTAGCAGGTTATGCGTTAAGCGTTATAGACTAAGCTCCCGATATAAAATGACCTTCACAGAGATGTTTATTTGATGAAATGTATTTTATATTTAGTTTAAAATGTCGATAAATATATTGCATATGGGTTGCCTAACAAATTTTAGTCCAGGGTATGTTTAGTTTAAAATTAAAAAAAAAAATTTTTGCATTTCACCGATTTGATTATTAGATAAACTCATAATTAAATAATCTTTAATTTATTTAATTTCAATTCAACAATCAGACCTTTGCAAAATGCTAGTAGGTATAGATTTACCTGTTTATACCTGGCTACCCAATAGTTGTGACGGGAAAAGAATAGGCAACCTAACGTTTGCATATTCTATGGGCTTCATACTTTCGATTGGTATAGAATTTATCTAATATTAATCAAACCGGTGAAATGTTTAAAACAATTTTTTTTTATTATTAATTAAACATACCCTGGACTAAAATTTGTTAGGCAACCCATATGCAATATAATTATTGACATATTAAATTAAATATAAAATACATTTCATCAAATAAACATCTCGGTGAAGGTTATTTTATATCGGGATCTTAGTCTATAACGCTTAACGCATAACCTGCTAAATTACGAAGTCGTATTTTTACCCCGATCGTATACTGAGATACGACTTTTTAAATTAGCACGGCAGATACGTTCGATTTTACACCCCATATTTTTCATACCCCGGATTTATATATGAAAATCGATTCTTAAGGAGTAAACTCCAATAAACTCCAATAACATGAAAAAATAATTTCTGATATTTGTTTTACACGAAAACGATACCAAACACGTCCTGGTAGACTTAACTGACCAGCAATAAAGAAAGAAAAGAGGGATACTTGGCCCTATTCACTCCGCTCTCCCGCCTCACAGGGGACGAATCTGACTTCCCTCCACATCTGAAAATAATCACCGTGGAACATTCTATCTGTGGTAGAAATTTCATGCTTGTAACAGTTGTAACCCGATGCGCACAATTATGTTAGAAAACAGTGGACTAACAACTCTACTACTACTCCCGAGGCCTAGTCTAATTTTATCACAGTTGAGTTTTATTGTTTTTGTGGTAATAATGACGGGACAAAAATGATGTTAAGAGGCCTTATTCCTTTTAAAATTCTGATTGCTTTAGACATTTTTCTCTATGATCAAACATGTTTCTTAACATTTATTATTGAAGTTACTACCTAGAACAGGGCTTTTGGTATTTATTGGTATATATTTGAAACCTACAGTTTGAGTTTTTCATTGATAATTTTTGTTTCAAAAACTACTCGAAATTGACAAAATTCACGCGGGAAATTAGTTTTTTTAACTTATTTTCGACTGCACGCAATAAAAGCATGAAATAGCTATGTTACTACCTAGAATTCGGGGAAAAGTATTATTCACTTCAAAAAATTGGTTGAAATTATCAATATATTTGTCATAATATGACAAAATACATTTTTAAAGGAATAAGGCCTCTTAAAACCATTCGCTCATACCCACATGGTTTACAATTTCATGCAAAGCAAAACTAGAAAATGTTATCCCGATACTTGACTGAAATAAATGAATGCTTCATTTCTCATCAGTAGCCACTAAATATGCATCAGTTTCTGATCCGGAGAAGTAAAAACCGTTGATGGGATTTTCGTATCGACAAAATGACAGTTACATTGACGTTGCGCCCGTCTGGCGGGCGCAGCCACCGGACTAACGAGCCAAAGGTTGCCGAAGCGGCAGGCGATTCCACTCGTTATCCTGCCGCTTTTTCTGGGCGACCCAGAACGTACTTTCATTTTTGGACTGCAGCCAAAGTCAGACGGTATGCAAAAATCCCCGTTTGTCTTTTACTACCGCTTTTGATACACTAAACGTGTCTCGCAACGTTTGTCGTAATTTCTTGGGCTTCAATAGAACCGTAACGATTATTAGAAACGAGACGACCGACCTCTATATGTTTGGAACGAGTGTACGTACCCTAAAAATGTAATAAAGGCCGAGACTGTTGCGAACGCCTGGAGGTTCGTATAACCGCAGGACACAATTTAGGAGTTCTTTCTATACACCTAAATAATAAGAAAATGATATTTTTCTTTGTTAGACAAAATCTTGAAGGAAAATAGCCATATCTTAGTATTTACTCAGGCAGCAAAAAATATTCAAGAAGAGTTAATAAAGGACTCGTTCAGGCCTATTAGGTTGTATTTGATTTGAATATAATATTGGAATTGGTATCGGAATACTTAATAATATATGGTCAGGTTAACTTTTTATAAACTATCCAAGCTTTACATAAGATGTATATAGCCCAATAAGTTGTTGTTTATATAAGATAGCGGCACTGCAAACAGCATTCATATGACAATTAGGTACATAATAAAAAGTCAGTAGCGATTAGTCATCAAATAATTTCAAAACATGGTTTACAGGAATGCTGCTCAACTCAATCCTTCGTTCTTCTTCTGAAATTTATTTATTGAATCGTATAAAGAAAAACTTGTGTTGCAATACTGTGGATACTTTTGTTTTATAAAGCGAAAATTACTTGAAATTCAAGGAATATTTCCCTATTTGGGTAATTCTTATATTCTCATGCATTTTTTTGTGATTTGTAAGAATCACATGTTTATTTTGTTTAAATCAAAAATCTATTTATTTGTTGAGCAAATATCCTCTACTTATCTTTTATAAACATATTTACCTTAAAATATTCAGAAATATATATAAAAAAAAGAATGTTTGCCCAAAATGTCACGTCCATGCCGTGTGATATCTCCCGATTTTCTAATAAAATATTTTTTTCTGCTACAATATCAAGTAATTTTGACTAATGTTATACGAATGACGCAAAGCTAATAAATGTCTGATAACATTATTAAAAAGTTGTAAAAGTAGGTATAATGTAACAGTTTCTGATTCAGAACATCATAAAGTTTGTGATCAATTTTTTTGTCACAGCCATGTGTGTTTGTTTAAATACGTGTAACTTGGTAGACAATTGTATTTGAAGCTAGCAGCCCTATTTAGGCTTTTTAAGAACGGAAAAACTACCTTCTTGTCGGTTCTGCTTATGACAAAGTGCGGTGAATGTATAGCAAAATTATTTTCTGGTATTTATTAAAGAAAAGGACAACCTTAGTACGTCACCACCGTGGAATGAGTTTTAAATGTAAGTTCTACTGTTATGTTATTGATACTTATATAAATTGTACCTCAGAAATAACAGAATAAGGTGATTGTTTAAAATTGGCGAGACAAAGCAAATTGTTCCATTATGTCGCACATGTTCAAAATTTGTCACGACCATAGATAGATCTAAATGTCACGACCACGGAATTTTTCAAACCTCGGTTGTGACATGTAATGCTTGGTTGTGACATTCTTGTAGTATATTTGAATAATTAGATGATTTTTTTTGCTAAGTTGGGTTATCAATTTGTTGTATTTTTTCCGCAGATGTCACCAAAGAAAAATAAATTAAATCAGCCATCTAGCGAAAGTCTCTTAAGATGTTTGTCGTGACTCTTCGCTATAAGACCGTTAGCCGATACGACTATCGGGACAATGATCGTCGAGTCAACATCCCACATGGCGGTCACCTCGTGAGCCAAGTCAAGGTACTTGCTGATTTTGTCCTTCTCGGCCTTCACGAGGTTCTCGTCATGGGGGATGGTGATGTCGTCGAGCACTGCTTGGCGCTTGGATCGATCTACCAAAACGATATCAGGCTTATTGGCTACAATAGTCCTGTCCGTGATGATAGATCGATCACAATAGAGCGTGGCACGACCATTCTCAAGAACTGGCATCGGTGCGTACTTATAGTACGGCACCTCAGACCGTATCGAAGAGCAAGTTGCTGGTGAATGATCCTGGCTACTTGGTTACTTGTTATTTGACACAATTACTTGATTTTCGATGAAATTGTCATACAGTCTCACAACTATGCTTAGGGATGTCACAGCCGTGTACACATGCATTACTTTAATCACTTGCAGAGGGTATTAAGCTTGTCCATCTGCACCAAAAATTAGCCTTTGGTATGTACTCTTAATATACACTGCAATATATAACAGAAAAAAATAAAAAAAATGTTAATATATTAAAACTATATGAGAATCACCCATTTTCCTCTTAACATCAGTGACAATCGATGACTTTCAACGTAAGTTACCAAAAAGAAGTGCTTG
Source organism: Apotomis capreana (assembly GCA_947623375.1). NCBI lineage: Eukaryota > Metazoa > Arthropoda > Insecta > Lepidoptera > Tortricidae > Apotomis > Apotomis capreana. The sequence continues at coordinate 21,171,945 of OX392502.1, read as the reverse complement.
CCAGCAGTTGCTATAAAAATGCAAGTAATAATATTAATTTACGTGTTTAAATGAAGATACTTTCTTGGTCATGCTAATGTTTTGAGAAAGGGAGGGAGAGAATAAAATGGACCAACGGTCATACAAGGACCGCGGGAGGCTGCTAAGGTGCTAAATGATGACGGCGGCACATGACCGGTCGTTGAGATCTTTGGGGGAGGACTTTGTCTTGTCAGATATTTTAACACCTGTTGACTGCAATTAAAAAGCTAGTTATACGTCGCAATACTCGAGTACTATAAGTATCGAAGTATATAGGTGGTATAAAGTATACAAGTGTATAGGTTTAAAATAGGTTTAATTTATTTTACGTCTCCTGCGCGCGCGGTACGCGTATTTTCTTTTCTCCCTACGGCCGTAACTACGCTACGCGGCCGTAATGGCGCTAAGGCTACGCGGGGAGAAAATCTCACTTCCTGGCCAAGGCAAAACGTACAACTTTAGACAAACCATGGGTGGTAATTCATACAGCCTCAGATCGCATATTTATGGACCTCACCGTTCGGGCCTCAAACACCTGCGATCTGGGGTATTCACGTATTCACCACCCTAGGTATGTAATGTACTATGAAAATGCTTATGATGCAGAATATTTGTGTTTTACTTCTAATAATGTAATCCTGAATAAAAATAAATAATCCACAGTCAGCACCTTGAAAAGGCAGGTTCTAGAACCATCAATTTTTACACTGAAGCTGTTGATATGATGTAGGCGAGCACGAAAAGGATATTCAAAAAATCATTTCCTAAATGGGTTAAAATAGGAGATGAAGCTTGTAAATCCCCGGCATCTGGCTAGTAACACTATAATCTTGTTTCGTGCTGTATTATTTTGCTGCACCTCAGTAATAAAAGCGTAGCTTCAGTGCAAGGTAAATTTAGTTTGGGCGGATTCGATCAGGTCTAGATCTGCAGTATCGTTAGGAGCTTCGCAAAACGTTCCGAGCTCTTTGTAGACTTTGCAACTAAATCAACTTTGTAGCAGCTGGCCTGGTTTGTCTAAAATATACTGACAAGCAAGAATAACGCGGTCGATACTATAATTTCGGTGCGGTTTTAGGGACAGGTGAGGTCAGAGGGACAATTTATTCTGACTAGGTTACGAGACAGGGTTGCTTACTTTAGTCCGGAGCTGCGGACCTATTTAAGGCTTCAATTCGACGTTTGACACTGACCCGGGATCGTGCCACTATTTTTGTGACATGCGCTAGTTGATTCTTATTCTTACCCAGTTTACCCTAATTCTTTATCATTTCTCAATGTTCTAAGGCGTAAAAATTAAAATGGCGAGCCATATTGCTATTTAGAAGTGCAAATGACAGAAGTTGAAATCTGTCTAATTTGACCATATCTCTTGTCAACTTGGATAACAAAAATGGATAAGTCGTGACGCGAGCCAACTCACTTAACTCCGCCTTCCTCTATTGTTCGGGTGGCTCGCGTTCGTACCCAGTCGTAGCGGTGCAAACGTGTCGGTCGGCCACCTCACCACGCCCCACAATCAATCGCGTTGCATTTTACACAAACAACCAATAAAATACAGTTTTGGGTCGACCTTTGCAAAGATTAAAAGAGACAACCTTTTCTGTAGTGTTTTATTCTGTGTACCTAGGATTTACTTAATCCTTGACATTTTATGTTTCTTACGCAATAAGGTATAACGCAATAACTTCTGTACATCGTATTTTAGATTATTTTCTTAGTCCTAAATGTAACTTTTTGCTAAAGCCTCCAATTTTTCAGGCCCTTTTTAAAACAAACCTACCGAGCTAAGACGTTTTTGTAATCCCGAAATAAATCCAATTCCAGATTAACATAGGTCTAAGACAAGATATACATTTTTAAACCAAATTTAGGTTTTAAGAGAAGTAAGTAAAGTATTGATTGTTCATTGGAGAAGTTGATAATTAATTATGAAAATGAACCCAGAAAACAAAATATTCCCAAACTTCGCATTTAATCGTTTTCATGTTATAATTGCAAGTTTTTTGTAGGTCACTCCTAATTTAAGCCAAAAACGAAACAACAAAATGACGTATTATTATTGCTTAAAAAAATAATAAGATATTCGATGGTAAGGAGATATAGATAGAGCATACACTTTCCATATGCGAAAAACCTGTAGATCATTTTCCAAAATAGATTCCAACCGACCTAGGCCTATATAATATATATATATATATATATTTGAGCATCCCCTCTCTTTTGGTTTTGAGCTAGTTGCACTGTTCTCGACAATGTTCATATAATCATATTTTGTATGAACAAAATTATCAAGGGTACTTTCCATACAAAGCTGAGAACCTCTCCGATAATTCTTGGTAACAGCCCAACTGAGGAGTGTACCTTTCAAAAGGGCTTATTTTTGTATGAGGTTCATAGAGAAATAAGACCTATTGAAAAGACACTCCTCAACTGTCGCCCAGCATGGATCAATACATTCTATTTACACCAAATCAATCAGCCCCGTCGCATGGATGCAGAGTGATTTTCACTGAACATCCATAGTTAATTGAGCGATGACGGCGGGGTGATACCATCGTGGTGCGTGTTCACACGCCCTTTAACTACCGTTTGAAATTGAATTTATTTCCCTTTTTATAAGCTCTTATTTTGTTCCCAGTGTCTGTTTGCCTGTAATAAAATTTTGCACACCTTTTATTACATTTCGCCAACTAAGTTTTTCTCTACCGTAAAACACAATTTAAAAATTGGGCAAGTGCGAGCCCGACTCGCGCATGAAGGGTTCCGTACCTATACATATATATATATAATCTACAACAAGTTTGTTCTATGGGAGCCCCCCTTAAATATATATTTTATTTTATTTTTAGTATTTGTTGTTATAGCGGCAATAGAAATACATCATCTGTGAAAATTTCCACTGTCTAGCTATCACCGTTCTTGAGATACAGCCTGGTGACAGACGGACGGACGGACAGCGAAAGTCTCAGTAATAGGGTCCCGTTTTTACCCTTTGGGTACCGAACCCTAAAAAAAAGCCAGAAAATGTCGTTCTTGAGGATTGGGAAATGACACACATGCTAAATGAAATGAAACAGTTGGAATAAATGTTACGCCAAATGAAAAACACACACAACCTCACCTTTAATTTAAATAATTATGTAGCGTTTTATATAGTTAGAAGACCCCCGCGAGTCTCAGTAATATTAAAATACATACAAAACGGGTTTACTCACGTCGTAGAAGTTGAATATCGCTCGAATCGGTACGTGATTCATCATGGAGCGGCGGCAGACAATCGAAATCTGTGCGCTAACGCTTTCTCCACGCGGCTGCTAGATGCGGGAGTCACCAGCGACAAATCTACCCTCATCATTCTAGCCGAAGGGTGTCGTGTTTCGGCAGTTCCGGGGCAATCTGCCGTATTCTACACCAGATCAGACGACGACGCAACGGAGTCACGCCATTGTGTCGCCTAAATCTAACTAGCTTTAAGTCTTTGTTTATATTTCTGTAGTTCACAGTGCCTTGGTTTTTACTGTAATGCTGTGTAACTTATTCGAATAAAAAGAAAAAAAAACATCACATACAATGTCAATTGCCGAGCCAATACTCACTACGTCACTTGCTAAGGTCTCGTCCGCACTAGCCACCGACGTCACATGTCGACCGATATTCGGCTTCTACGACGTAAGTAAACCCGTTTCGCATGTACTTTAATATGTAACATTTTGTTACAGAGCCTCCAGAGTGGCGTCCGAAGCTAGTGTCGGACCGATCGTGGTACGGCGTGGGTTCGAGTCTGCGCGCGACCTGCGCCTCGCCACCGTCGCACCCTCCTGCCAACCTCACCTTCGCACTCAATGGAAGAGAGGTTATAATTTTTTTTAAATCTTTTATTTAAGGAGCTTCGATCATTTTAATGAACATGCCAGCTCCAAGGTAATATTCATCTTGATAATGACACACACACAACAACTCCACTAGGTAGAAGTTTATCTAGTGGAGTTGTTGTGTTCATGAATCTTCAGATAGGACTTCTGATTTTTTCATCTTCATTATCATGATCAGACGTCTACTGCTGGACCCAGGTTTCCTTCAAAGAACGCCACCATGATCAATCTTGAGCCGCCCACATCCAGCGGATTAAAGCAACCTATACTAGATTATCACTCCACACGGCATTTTCTGCTATGTTGTCGTCATGCAAATACTTCTCGGCCCCAGTGTCCCCAGTATTGTGTGTACTCGGCAATTTCGTTCATTTAGTAAGTTTACGCGAGACCAATTAAATCACAAGTCTTGTTTTAGTCAGTTCAAATACCTGGTCAGCATGGCTTACCGCAAATCTGTTTGCCGCACAGATTAATGTAAATATCAGAGGCTATGGAGTTAATAGAGTGACACACTAAGACAACTCCGCGAGCATATCATAATTTATCATTATATTAACAGAAATATAATTAAGCTGTACAATAATAATTGTAAAAATAATAACTAGGTCGATGCAGAGTCAGCCACCGGCTAAGCTTGCACCATAGATTGGAGCGGAGTTGTGCTATCTTCGATTTGTATAACGCAGTAACTACAAAATAAACTACAACAGAAAGTTGAAAGAAATAATAATTTAGGTATTTAGAAAAGTTTATGGAAAATATTAATATAGAAATTAATTTTTGATGATGATTTAAATTGACTGGCGTTCAGATAGCTCTACCAAACGATTCAGCTCTGTGCGATTTTCAGCCAATTTCTTCTTTTCGTTGATTTTTTTGACTCGTGCGAAAGGAAATCCAGGCTCGAAGAATAAACCATTGATGTTTCTGACTCTGGAAAGCGCAACATAAGACATGCCTAATGCAAATTCAGTGTCTCCAATGTTTACAACTGCTTGATCTAGAGTTAAGCCTTGAGAACGGTGAATGCTTATTGCATATGCAATCTGTATGGGAAATTGCTTCTTTGAGAACGTTGTTGAGCCTTTCCTGAATGAAACTGTCACTGGTGGTATTGGATATATTGCAGTTCTGGAGTTGCGGACCTGAATATGATGCAAATTCCACCATAATGCAAATTGGAAAATCGTCACTGAAACGGTTGTCTTCGCGGTGATTGTACACAATGTCTACAACTTTACCAATTGTTCCATTGCACAAACCCGCAGCAGTGAATAAATTTTGCCTTAGTATGACTTGGGCCCCTTCACACAAATACAGCTCAGATGCTAATCCTCTAGCGTCATCAGAAGATGCTGTTGCAGCCCTTGGGTCGTTGTGGAGGGCGTTGATTCGAACAACAGGGTGGCCGACGTTCCTCAACTTATCAAGATTGAACGACTCGATTTCTTTGTTTGTTGAAATCAATCGAATTACATCTCGTGTTGAGGATACTGAAGCTTGATGCTTTGAGATGAATCTGGTTTCGATCAACTTGTAGTCAGCAACTGTGACCTCACCTACCGCCAATCTCTGCAAACAATCCCTGAATTGCTTCTGATCTTCACCCACTTGCCTCATGATTTGTTTCAACACAAAAACTTTTTTGATGTTACGATAAGCAATTTGGCCTTGTACTGCGACTGTGTTTGAGCTCCGAGGAGTGCCATATAGGGGAACGTCACCGACAGGTTGAATAGAATAGAATGGAATAGAATATTCTTTATTGCACACCTCAACAGGAAATAAATACAAACAAAATCAGATTACAATAACATTCAATAGAGGTAAACAACAGGCGGCCTTATCGCTAAAGAGCGATCTCTTCCAGACAACCTTTGGGTAGCGAAATTAAATAAAAACGTCAGAAATGAGTAGGCGATGCAAAAGTAATCATGGATTCTGTGGAAAAAAAAACTACTAAAATAATACATAAATAAACGTACATAAAATACCAAAAAAAATATATATATGCACAAATAAACCTACTTAAACATACATAACATAGGCATATACATATAAAATAATATTAGTAACGAACCACACTTCATGTCGGTCACAATACCAAAAAATTAAAGAAGGGACAAATAATGTTCTTTAAGGAGTGTTTTAAAATTGGCAACGGATTGGCTACGTTTTAAGTCTACAGGCAGAGAGTTATACAACAAAGTAGCCTGGAAAGTAAAAGAGCTGTTGTAGAATTCAGAGGAGGAAGAGGGGACAGCCAGAAGCAAATTTTGAAGTTGATTGAAATCGCCAAAGAAAACAACAATGTATCCACCCATGGTCTTGCTTGCCGCAGCCGATAAAATATATTTGCCTTTGTACTCGTTTGCCGGCTTTTGGCTTTAAGTTAACTTAATTCTCTTTTCGTCAGTGTGTAGTCTAGTGGTCTAGGTATGTTAATTCATGAGGAAAATAAGAATCAGTCAAATACATACGTAAATATTCGCTTTCGGAATAGTCAAAACTTACATGTTACACTAATTGTCACCTTTGATATTGAAGCTTGTCTATGAAAAAGTTGCGCGCGCTTTTCACTTACAAAGTCCATTCGAGTCGATCCATGGGAGCTTTTTGTTTTTTATCATAACTTTTTAATTAAGAACAATTTCAAAATTTTCTCTTCGTCACGACCTAGCGAAATTTAATTTGTGCATTTTAAAACAAAAATTTCCAAAATCGGTTGAGAACTCGCTGAGATCTGCGCATTGTTACAAAGTCCATTCGAGTCGATCCATGGGAGCTTCGCTCGCTTCGCTCGCTCCGCTCCAATTAAAAACAAAAATGTTAATAAATAAAACGTATAACAAAACAAAAAAAAAAACAAGAAAAAATTAATGAAATTGAAATTAAAATAAAGAATAGTGATAATATAATACAAAAAAAAATAAGAAAATATTAAATAAACAAAAAATGCTACTTAAATTATAACTAAGTTTCAAATAAAACGAATTAATTTTAAAACAATTATCAAGTCCATAGTTTTTATTTTTAAGTATCGACATGTTAAAAAACTCTCCCAACGAACTTCATTCACACGATCTTTATATTTTAGGGTAATGGCAATATCAATTTTCATACTATTGGATTTAAATATACATTATAGTGAGAGGTATGTAGTAACTAGGCAGTAAATATGAATAGTCATCACTCATCAAACGACTCATACTATACCACTACTATAAGTACCAGTCTGTGTGCATCTGTCAAAATAGTTCGATGGGATTTCTAATTTATTTTGAGTACTAAATTATATCTCACAAACTTTACCCATCAATAAAGCTAGCAAATAACAATTTGTTCTAGTTGATAGCTGTCTATAACATCGAGTTGATTCGCGGATAATCTTGTTATCTTCGGGAAAGCTAACTAGTGTCAACTATTAAGCGGATTATGTGGGGATTGCAGATTTATTTCTTATTGATATATACGGAAGTCGTACGAGTGAAGGATTTAGGGACATGTGAGCATTTCCTATTTATTTTGAACTAAAGGTTGGTCGCGACTTCGTCCACAGGGAAGAAAAGTCATAATCCGCTTTTCTGTGTCGCCGTAATCGAGATAGACCGGTGCATAGCACAGTTGCACGTGTTACGTACCGGTCTATGTGAGATCACGACGCATGTGCAGTGCATTGTCCACTCGAAACGTTGGACAAGTAGAAAAAATATTAAAAAACTATTGTAGTAAATACATATTAACGTAAATTTACAAATAAATTAAAACATAGATTGTACCCTTCAAACTGAACAACGTTTGTTAAGCAACTTTTTAAAATACTAGTTATTTTAAAATGTTGCTAAATTAAATGATAATTTGTAAAATAACATTATTTATTTAAAGAAGCTATGTATTGCGAAATATTTGACATAGTAAAGTGATAGCTATGTTAACGTTGTAGGTACGCCGTCGTATTGCCATCTATTCTGGACGGCGTACTTAGAAAATCCCATTTAATTTGTATTATTAACGAATTTCTGAAAACTGAATATTTTTTAAATTACTGAACAAATGTTGTTTTGTTGAAAGAGTAGAATCTGTTTTTTTTTATTGCTCATAGGAGCAAAATGCCTGTAAAAATAGTACAGGCAGACACCCTCTATAATGTAAGTAACCTATAATAGAATTCACGTTAATCCGTGAATTTGTACGTCAGTTTTATATATTGTAAAACAACTGTAAAACACACTTACAAAATAAATGCGACAGTAATAGTACATTACATACCTAGGGCAGTGAATTCGTGAATGCCCTAGATCGCAGGTGTTTGTGGCCCGAACCGAAGGTGAGGGCTAATAAAATATGCTATCTGGGGATTTTTGAATTACCGCCCGAGATTTGTCTAAAGTTTTACGTCTTACCTTGACCAGGAAATGAGACTCAGAAAATCCCACTTTCGGCCTAGGGTGACGTAAAATCATGAAAAATCCTTTACTTTGTTCCAAAAGAGAATCGCGAAAGGGTGAGACATAAACATGACATCATTGACATGATATGGGCGCATCTATTAGCAGGGCCGTACCGCTAGAACATAAGTATAAAATGACTGCACTCGCAACCGACTGCGTAACATACAAATCGAGTACGCAGCGAGTGCGGTAATTTTATACTCATGGTGGTGATAACGGGCTTTGCTGACATCCTTACATGCCTAGTATTGGGCTATTTTAATAGTTTCACTTGTGACTACGTTTGTTTGTAAATAACTAACAATGTAATAAAATCTAACTAGTTCATTTTAACCCTCTATTGTTGTATCAAAATCAAAATGAAACTAAGGTTATGTTGTTCACGTGATCTTACAGCCAATATGATGATGAAGTCGTAAGCTGGTCATAGGAACTCCTAAACAGTACAAGATACAATTCAGAGGAAAGAATTTGGTCATTTAATACGAAAGTTTCGGTGCAACGAAAACAATTTTGCCTCATTCTTTCTCTCAGCACAAACTGCACAATCACTAACGGCCTCATTCATCTCGCGAAAGAGCCAAGCGGAGTATTCCACAGGGCTCCGTCGTCTATAGTTGCGGGGAAATAAAATAAGGACGTTCTAGAACCTTCTAGATGGACTTAAATACACATATAACAGCTATAAAATTTTATTGAAAACCAATTCTCTTTGAAATCATGATTATTACGAAAAAAATTACACAATGATTGATTACAGCGCCATCTACGTAGACCACACAATACGTTCAGAGATATAGAATAACTATTGAAGATTTTACCATGTTTTTTTTTCAAAATACTCTACCTCACTCTCTATGAAAGTTGCATTCGTTTAAACCAACTTTGCAAACACTTGTCCCAAGATTGCTATTTCATAGATTTCGGAGAGCAAACACGGGATCAAACGACAACAGAGCTTTCTCATTCCAATTTGTTGATGTAGAATGGTATTACTAAGGCTTCCCGAAATAACGCCTATAATCTTTTCGATTTCCGTGTAATGTAATTCGTGGGTCATCTCGCACCAAAAGTTCACTAATCCACACATTTTCTGCGGTTACTGCTGTTTGCGTGCGACCGCTTCTTTTTCAACTCGCTATAGTACTTATAGTAGCAGTAATAGAGAAGTTTTCTGAAGTCAGTGTAAATTGATTCACATCATTTTTTTTGCCTATTTTAATTCTCAAAAGTGATAACGAAATAAAAGGAAGTAATTTGGCTGTGCAGGTGACATTCCACAGTCCATACTATTCCGCCGTTTTGATATTTGACCACGATCTGACAGAAAGCATGCTTATTACCAAAACATGTAATCGAAAAATCTCTCCAGACATTAATCACTTTAGCAAACATCAGACTGCGTAATTAAAACAGCGACGAATTAAAGCCGATTAAAACCAAATTTATTCGGAAAGGCGAAAATAAACATTCACTCCACTCGCTGTGAAGATCGCCGATACAGCCTATCCACAGATAAATTGCTTTTCTTTTGCAAAATGACGCACGTAATTGAATTAAAACCCGTTTAATTGCGAATCGGATTCGCCCGCCGAGGGCTCCGTAGTATAACTATGAAAGCCCTGAATATTCTTCTAACGCAAAGTTTGGAGAACTGGATTAAGGGACAAACTAAACTTTGCTGGGAGTAAACCCAACCCCTTTCTTAGTTTTATCTGTCTAAATATAAAAGAGTGAACGACTAAAATTAGGCTTAGAATCCTAATAATAACAACCTGCATAGGGCCAGTCGGTACTGCTACTCCGGTGGCTAGGTTCCCTTAGATTTAGTAGGTTAACGCAAGAGAATTAAACGTAGTTCTAGTTAAATAACCTTTTGTTTCATTTATATGAGTCCAATGTGATATCCTTCTATAATTAAATTCTTAAACATTTCATGGACATAGTTAGGTCGGGATTAGTTTAAAAACTGCAAAGAAGTTTGTAATAAAAACAAATTATAGGTATTGTAAATTACGGTTTTCGAATGTTTTCCTTTACTTTTGCTACATGATGTTGGTTTCTGCCAAATTTCATGATTCTTTGTCAACGGGAAGTACCCTATAAGTTTTGATTCCCTTGCGTGTATTTTGTATTGCGTCGAGTTTGATATTTTCACTAATTAAAGAGATTGCAGACCTAAGCAACATTTCATACTAGTTTCAACTTGATCTTCCACGCGTTCTTGAGAAACAGGGTCTTGACAGAGGGACATACGGATAACAAAGTGATCCCATAAGGGTTCCTCTTTAGGATTCCGTACCCAAAGGGTAAAAACAGGACCCTATATTACTGAGACTTTGCTGTCCGTCCGTCCTTCTGTCACCAGGCTGTATCTCAAGAACGGTGACAGTTGAACTAGACAGTTGAAATTTTCACAGATGATGTATTTCTATTGCCGCTATAACAAAAAATACTAAAAATAAAATAAAATTAATATACATACAACCAACTTGTTATAGATTATGGTACGGAACCCTTCATGCGCGAGTCGGACTCGCACTTGCCCAATTATTTGAAGAACGGAACCCTAAAAATAAATGCCAGTCAGTTATTTTACCAATTTGCTCCGATTCGCAGAATATCCTAACTTGATTCTCACTATTGAACAGTTTGATGTAGGTTATTTTTTATCGTTATTAAATGCTTTGAGATTGTTTTATTTTGAGACAATAATAAGTAATTGTATCTTATTTATAAAACAAATTCATAATAATTATGAAACTATTTTCTACTAATACTACATTATATAGTATTTGTTTTTTTCTTGTCATTATTTCATTATTTCATGAAAAAAAATATAAGCGTTGGATTTTGTGGATATGACAGATAAATTACATCAATGCCAATAAAGTCGTGATTATTTTAATTATGTGTCTTTGAAAACCAGCCGAAACATTATCAACAACATAGTGACATGAAGGTGTTGTCACATTATGTATGACATAGAAGTGCTATTTCAAGTCAAGGTCACACATGAACTGATAAGGTCCCCTGTCACACTCTATGATTTGGGTTCAACCTAGAAAAAAAACGGATATTAGAGTCTCCTCTGTACAAAACCTACGTCTAAATATAACGTCAAAAGAGCTGTCGAGATATTAAATGTAACATCCAGTTCTTTGTTCAAAACCTAAGGAAAATAAGAAAGTGTCATTTATGTTCCAATCCATTACGAAATAAACCGGCCAAGTGCGAGTCGGACTCGCGCACCGAGGGTTCCGTACAAACACTTTCCATCCCTAAGTGGTTAAGTTAAGTTTGCACCTGGTATGTATAGCGCCCCATATAAATTAGGAGCAAAGTTAGGTATTAAAATATAAAAAAAAACTACTTACTAGATCTCGCTCAAAACAATTTTCGTTGGTAGTTTTTATAGTAATGTACATCATATGTTTTTTTTAGATTTTTCATTTTCTTATTTTAGAAGTTAGAGGGGGGGGGACCAACTTTTTTCCACTTTGGAAGCGTCTGTCACGCAAACTATTCGGTTTAGAAAAAAAATATCTTAAAAACCTCGATATCATTTTTGAAGACCTATCCATAGATACCCCACACGTATGTGTTTGATGAAAAAAAAAATTTTGAGTTTCAGTTCTAAGTATGGGGAGCCCCCAATATTTATTATTATTTTTTTATTTTTGCATCAAAATCTTAATGCGGTTAACAGAATACATCTACCTACCAAGTTTCAACAGTATAGCTCTTATAGTTTCGGAAAAAAATGGCTGTGACATACGGACGGACAGACGGACAGACGGACAGACGGACAGACATGACGAATCTATAAGGGTTCCGTTTTTTGCCATTTGGCTACGGAACCCTAAAAACGTATATACTTAGTACCTACTCATAACTTTCATTGATTGATTGATCGGAGTATACAATGGGTATTTGTTTATTTATGTAAATGCTAATCCCGTACTAAGTAATTTTTCACGTATCTAATTTCAACGCACAGTGGATAATGTAGGTAATTGAATTGCGAAAGTAAGAAATTATAAAAAATTAGACTTCAGAAACCGAAATTCTCGTTTTAACAACTGATAGAATAACGTGCCTATTATTTTTTATAGAGACAAACGAAAATACGTTACAAAGTATCTGTAACAAAATAACATAACGTTGCTAACTATTGCCATGTTAATTCGAAAGACTGTACAGCAAGCCATGCCATAAATATGTACACGCTTTGACGTAGTGATCTGGTGGCTGTTAGTGTTACTACTAATTCAAAAAGTATTTGCGAAGCTTGAGCCCCGCTTAAATTGCAGATTATATCATCGAATTTCATGATTGACCTTTATGTCAATATTAAATTATGTACATGATTCGTGTTTTTTTTACATGTTCTTCCACAAAGTTTGATTGTACGCCCTTTGATTTAGCGGCACCTTTAGAGGCGTGATTTATACCAAATACGCTTCTCTATTCTCTTTAAAGCCATCATAGACTCGTCACTGTTGGCTTAGCTTAATGTACTTTCCTTAGTTCCTTTACGGTCGGAAGCCTAGCATGTTCATGTCCACGAATTCAGCATCCTATAAACTCTTGAAGATTTATTATCACTAGCGGCTAGATGGAATTATAGATGAATATAGATCGAGTACCTACTAACGTGGACTTACAAATAGACTACGGAATCGTTCAAAGTTGCATGGTAACTGACGGTATTAGAGAAGTAGAGTATAATTAACAATTTAATGTACGTATGCATTCATAATGATATACAAATTAAAATAACTATTTTGAAATGTCCGAAACTCTATCTCATAAATAAACAGTACAATATTTTTATTAGAAACACCGGGAACCCGCTCAGTGTGTGTTGTGCTCGTAGCGAGTTTACGCTACATACGCATTTTCCCATGTTATCGGCTACGCGCGTAGCGCTACGAAATCCTCGGTTGCGAAACAGTTAATGAAATTTCATCAAAATCCGTTCAGCCGTTTCTTACGTGATGCGCGGTCAAATATACAGACAAACAGATTGATAAACAGACGAAAAATCCCGGCCAACTTTTGTTCGAATATCTTCCAGACGATGACAGATGTAAGTACAGACTTTCGACCCACTTCAGCTTTATTATAATGATTGATCTGTTTCGTAGGAAGCACTCCAATTTTAGTTACATATACACTAATACAACTTATCGTAAAGCTGCTTACATGGCGATAGGTATTTAAGCTGATGTGTTACGACACCCATTCACTCCGTGTCCGCGGATCCAACTTTGTTGCATTAAGGCGATACCCAAGAGTTATGACTTTCAGCACTTCTAATTTATCGACCTAAAGCTGATCGGATCGTCCGATTTATTTCAGATAAACTTCTGCTATGTTGTTACTACACGGACAGATTCGTCGTACCTATTCCTGTTTCGTCTGTTTTTATTTCATCGAAATTATCTATACTGTATATATAATTATCAGAAAACTAATCAGTAATCTCTAAATATCAGTGAATTTCACTTGTTATATATATTTAATTCTATTTTACATTATTATACATAATGGTATACATAAAGTGTATTACAAATTTAGAGGTATTGACACCTATTGGCGATAACTATTGATACGCATCGTGAAATGGGTTTAGTTTGCTCTCCTGAGGCGATAACATACAAATGTTTGATTGCTTTGAAACTTCATTTCAATGATATAATTCTAACTTGTGTGTTGATGCTTTTTGATTCGAATATAGACACAAATACCGATCACAACGGAAATATATCAATATTCAAATGAAAAATATGATATTTTCATATAAAAACAGAATCAATTTATATATACACTTTCAAATATAGTCAAAGCTAAAGCTAATTTGAATGTTGCGAAAACTTAAAATTTATGTCGTTACGTCGCTTGGCAAAAAAAGCGTTTTCTATTTCTATGACTTACGGCTGATACCGTCAGCAAGTAATATATATCAGTGGTCAAAGTGTCCAGATACTATCCGGCACGCCTCCGCGTCCTTGACAATAAAATAGTTTTCAAATAAATGTGAAAGTTTCTCCGCTCATTTCTCACTGTTCTAGGATTCTTCCTACTAAAATCTTGAGGCTAATTGGGATATCCCAAAAAAATATACTTTTTTTATAATAATAATACTTCATGTCATTTTAAATACTAGTTGCATTTGATTCGACTTACTTATACAGCCTGTTACCGGCATGCGGGCATTTATTAAAACAGATAATAATATTATCCATTAGTAATTGTTTGCATGTATTAGCTAATCATAATTATGTGAATTAACTGCACAATTAAATTTCTTAAATCCGCATGTTCAATGTAGTGGGTACTTAGTAATTGTACAGCGTAATTGTCGTTACTCATATCACGCTGTCATTTAACACTCACTTGTCAATTTACTTACTGTACATTACTGGCAATTAAAATTTTGTTGAATTTAAGTTAATTAATTAAATTAAGGTCATGGATACTTTAAAGATCTATGTTACTTTACTCTACTTTAAGAAAAGCCTACTTGGCGGTAACACATTGTATAGAATATTATGTATATTCCAATTAGTAAAATAAATGAAATGTTTAATTCGATATATATATTTTGGATTATTTTTATAAGAGTAAATAAAGAAATTGTTATGGTACGAGTATACATGTGTCTACGTTACGAAAAGGGATATCACAAATGATTGTATAAATAACACTTAGGCTAAATATTGTTGTTTGATACTATTATAGTAGGTACCTACTTATTCATATTATTTAATGTTGGTCGGAATAAACTTAAAAAAAGGTTAGTGCTAGCTAGTTAAGCGATGCTATAAAAGTTAGTTATCACCTATATTTTAATCTACTGACACAACCTGCTTTCCGAAATTCTATTGGCCGCGTTTCCTTTTTGTTAGCATCACCGTTTTAACGTTTAAAACGCTAAATTCCGTGTTTTCTTTCACCCGTCCACTACAGAAAATATTAAGAAACTATGTCAGCTTTCATGAAGTGAAAATTGGCACGAATCACAAGATAGCGAGAGTTCCAAAGGCCGAGATGGTGCTTTAACGACCTGTGTAAGCTTTTAGCTACGAGCAGCACGCTGAAATGGAAACTACTTAGTAAAACGTGTCACTAAGTACAGTTCTTAGTTTAGAGCTGAAATTGTGTTTAAAATTCTAGCGTCTAAAATTCTAAACACACAAAAGGAAAAGTTATGACGCAGAAAAGTAACAATAACTAGAAAGCACCAAAGTTAAGTTTTTCCTGTGTTTGTAAGGAAAAATACAACACATTTTGGTAACTAGTTGTCAATTAAACCATTGATACAAAGATCAAAGCTCAAAGACACATTTAAGAGGGCGCCGAGCGTTTGCGACTGAACCATAGAGCGCGGGGAATGCGTACTTAAATCGGCGCGCGGCCGCCATAGTAAAAATGGAAAAAAAATGGAGAATTAAAAGCACTTTTTGATAAATCTGGACCCTAAACGTTCATATTTTTTTTGAACTGAAAATCAGAATAGATTTCCATTGTTAAAGTATAAAAAAACACTTAACGCCTGCTTACGATTTTTCAATTTTCGTCCAACCTTACTTAGTTCTCAAGGGTAAAATATTAATAATCTTATAATTTTTCCACGGAGAAGTTGTTAACACATTCTTCGAAATGCTAAATATATAGTTTAGAAATGGATTAAATAATTAGTGTTGACGTTATCTACTTAACGGCAACTGCCTATTTTTTCACATTTCGCTCGGTGCAGTCTTACGGATTTAAGAGGTGGTGGAAGAAATCGGGGTTGCCTTTCACCAGGTTACGCATTTCAATTTGTCTTTGAGCTTTGATCTTTGTCTCAATAGTTTAATACCAAAATTGTGGTGTGTATCCACATTAAAAAAGTGAGACGTTACTTATTTCATAAATTTCGTTGTCAATTATTGACGGGGGATCAAGATTAAAGAGTGGACATTAGTTGGGCGAAAAATAGGCTCTTATTATCCATTCATCGTCGGCCATGGCCATGCCCTAGTAAACTGATAAAATAACTGTCGGCATTTGTCACGTCGCCAATATCCTAAGTCTTATTTTCATTACGAAGATATAATTTGCCGCTGAATACTGATGAAGACTTAGCATTAACAACTTAGTTTGTTTACTTTACTGTGTTTGCCATAAGGCCTCTGACTCCGATTATGTTAATAATTGCCCGTAGCGTGTTTACTGACTATACAATATTCCGCAGAAAATATACTAGATATTTCTTTGAATTAAGATTATCCATTAATTTTATATAAGTTAAAACTGAATAAGTTAAATTAGATCGAACATTAATTCTATTAGATACACATGTATACAATACATAAAAACACACATCTATATATAATAGTCTATCCGACAATCAAGGATTAATTTAAGTCACTTTGGCACGAGTCTAAAACGGCCGTATAAAAATAAAATTAAAGTCGTTCTTCACTTGTCCCAGTTTGACATAATTTGATCTAAGAGTTCCGGATAAACTATACTATAGTATCAAAATATCTGAACTTGCAAGGGAATGTTTTTTTAAACTTCATTTAAAACCCTACTTGAGTTTATGAAGTTTAAAAAATCTTTCCCCTTGGACCTGAACTATATAAACTGTTAAGTAGGTAAATTTTAAGGGGAATTTATCTCAAGCTCCCGGTTGAAAAAAGATTTAACTTTTTCAGGCCTACGTAGTCCGATTCGCTTTTTTTCTCAAAGCTTTGTGTAGAATAAGATTCACATTAAAATACTTGTTTAAGTGGCGGCAGACAGACACGGGTCCGCAGGAACAATGGCAGTTACTCCACTTTGACGTCGCTGTTGTTTTTGCTCGGCGTGGGCGAGTTCATTAATCACAAAGCAGTACTGTCTAAACTAGATAAGCTTTGCAGGCTCTTTATCTATCCCAGATCACTCCCGACCCATTTAACCATATTTCTAACTAAGATTTTGTTCCAGATCGATTTGGAATCGCTGGTACACGAGCTGCCGGAATGGTTTAAATGGGACCTGCCGCCGAAGCCAGAGACTACAACGACGGAGCAAGCGGAGGATGAGAACTTTAACATATTCCACGACGAGAGCAATATCCAGTATTTGGATGAATCTTATATAAACCTGCATAAGGAGGAGATCCGGCGGCCTCCGAAGGAGAACCCTAAGCCTATTTATGAGAGGACGGGGCCGGATACGAGGCTGGTGTCGGTGGGCGAGGTGGGGTTCGTGGTGCGTAACGAGGCGTTCGAGCGAGGCAGCCTGCGGCTGACCTGCATAGCGAGCATATACAACCTCTATGCGGCCCGCGCGGAGCTAATCTTTGATATGGAGCAGCCGGAGGTCGCTTCGGTTTTAGGTGTCCGGAACAGTGCCATAGGTGAGCTCAAACCTTAATAAGATCGCTACATAATCTAATTTTACTAGACTATCCGGAATAAGTTTCTAAACTGCTATTACGTGCTGAAACTATTACGAAAATGTAGATACTAGTTGGTCGGGGTCGGTTTCCTGCTAGTAATTTACGCCGTTCCAGATCGGAATACGGTAATATTTTTAGCAAAATACATTTGGAAGGTAATACGAATCGGCACCACAGCTTATACAACAACAAACAACAATTCTGTTAAACTTATTGACCAATTTAAAGCATTAATTAAATACTAAAACCGGGATACGTTATCCCATGCAGTTGACCTAATAATTATATTTTATCATTATAGTAAACATATTAAATTAAATACTCAGAAATAAATTATAAACGCGAATTAAACCTATCAAATATTGCAAATTTATGTAAATATGACTACAAGCAACCAATCGAAAGTAAGTAAACTCAACTAGCACTTTCGTGAATTACTCTGTCCATTGTACGTTGTAAACACAGACTCCTAGATGTGATGTAGGGCGAACGCCGCTGTTAGCTACTAATGGAACAAGAGGTTGCATTGGACATTGAAAGCGATACTCTTTTTATTTGGTTTCTGTTTATTTCACTAATCTGTGAAGCATTCTTACTCTAGCATTTACACTTTTCAACAGACTTAAAAAAGACCGTTCTCAAATCGGTTGTATTTTTTTATGTTTGGAACCTCAGAACTCGTAAAATTATGTTTTCGAGAATTTAGACTAGTAACCAATTTAGAGTTTGGAATTTTGGTGAAGATCTGTGAGGAATCGAAAGGACCCAAAAACTAAAATACATACGAAACGGGCTTACTCACGTCGTAGAAGTCGGATATCGCTCGTCATCAGGAGCTACGAATAGTCGCGGCGGCGGCAAATCGACAAGTCGAAAGCATTTTTTGATTGGCCGCCGATGTCGCAACTAATCGTAGCTCCTGATGATGAATCGGGTACTGATTCGAAACATGTCGAGCAATATTCGACTTTGACGTGAGTAAAAGGGTGGATTGCAAAAAATTTGTACATAGTTAAGGGCTTTAATCAAAACAACATTATTGATTCCTTTGTGTGACGAAAGTTACCCATACATTTTGTATGACTAACTTTCGTCACACAAAGGAAGCGATCGTATTTAATGTTAACTAAGCTTTTAACTATGTACAATTTTTTTGCAATCGACCCAAAACCGTTTTGTATCTATTTTAATACGTCTGAGACTCACGGGAGTTTCTATGTAAAATTCAAATATGTTGAGGTCATTTACGACGATTTCTGTCATTGTTATAGACACTTGTTCAGTTCTCGTCGAAGTCGATTATTTTTTGCGAAAAAGTAATTACTTATCCCTCACAAGCGCTTCTGCAACTTGGCATTAGAATAAAATATACCGTAATTACAGTCAATTACAGTATATCACTTTTTGCTCAAGTTTGTGGTAGTAGTTTAGAAACCACGCCTCGTGCAGACGCGGCACCTAGGATGGTAATTTGATGCGTGCGAGTGCGAAGAACCATTAACGCAGGTCGTTAGCAACAGATTTAGGCGGGAAAGTTTTCATTCCAGTCGTATCTGTGAGTTAGATGCGAGTTTAAAGTGACAGCAAAAACAGAAGGAAAACTTTCAAGCTCGTATCATGTTCACGCACCAAATTGGGATACACCCAGTTTTTACGACCTAATGTAAATGTATAAACCATTTTTGGGAATATGGTTTTTATACCGCAAGAAACAATTGAATTGTGTTAATATGACACCTGTGAAAAGGCATTCGTATTTAAATTTCCTATTAATAGTTAATTAACTATCATTCGTTCCTCGACCTTGACGTTTTGCAGTATGTACAAGGTCATATCAAATAAGTGACGTCATCAGTGCCAAACTCAGGAGGAAAACAATAAACGCATCTAATCGGAAATGGATGGAATCAGTATCTTCAATTGGCCTATATTGTAATAAAAAAACACTTTTTTTGTACAATTTGGGCATATCTTGTGCAAAAGAAAATATTTTTGAATACAGAATAATATACATACCTATACCTCAACCTAACCTACGAACTTCCAAGAGTAAGTGGGATGAAATATGCGGCGTATTTTTCTTTAATTTCCACGATGTTTATGTTATTGGTGTCCACCAAGCGTTACTTTAAGCGTGCTAGACTGCGGATTGTGCTTAATACTTAATATAATATTGTTTCTGCGTACTTACAAACTCAGTTAATTAATAATAAAACGTATTTCTAAGTTCGTTACAGCGAAGCGCGAAGTTTTTAGTTATGCTAGTTGTTATAAAGAAAAAATATCAATCAGTTAAATTGAACGTAAAACACTTCGCCTTGCTTTATTTTTCTAATCTTGTTAAAACTTCTGTGAGTCTCTGTTTTTTTTGGACAAAAATTTGAAAGATACCTCAAGTCGATTCTGTCTTATTGCAACACTTCGATTGCTTTATCCACTCTATTTGATTTCATACTGCCTGCAAAAAATGGGCAGACTTTATTGAAATATTTTGTTCGATTTCGATGACGACTTTATGATGTTTATCCTAATTACTGCATAATCTGTAAAAAACATTAAGAGTAGATTTTCCAAAATCTAACTTCTAAGAGATCACGTGAGAGTTTTTATAACACAAATTCACAATGACGAATGGCAATATATCTATACTATTATAAAATTCTAAAATTAGTTTTCTATGGATAGGCGTCATTATTTAAGGAAAATTTTTAACATCGTGATGCAAGATTTGTATGGACGCGCGGCCCAGCGTACAGCACCATCGCTAAAAATGTATTTGTCCGCTCATCACGTCAAAACGAATAGACAGATTGAACCATTTTTTTCTAGGCATCCAAAGATGGTATAGACTACGGTAAAAAAAACTACTGCGGACGAAGTTGCGGGCACTTTCTAAATAAATAAATAATAATAAATAAATATCAGACAACCTCACACAGATCGATCTAGTCCCAAAGTAAGCTCAAGAAGGCTTGTGTTATGGACACTAGACGACGATATACGTACTTATATAGATAAATATATACTTAAATACATAAAACAACCATGACCTAAGCACAAATATTCGAGTTCATCAGACATATTTGCCCTGGCCGGGATTCGAAACGCGTCGTCTTTCTATAAGTAAAATGTTTATTTGTTGTTCCAGATTCAAGTATTTTCTCCAAGTGGCGGATACCCGCTGCCCTCCTGCCGCTGATGTACAACATGCGGTAGTTATCTTCACGTTACGTTAATTAGTACAAATTCAATTCTAAGGCCTCCATGATGAATTGTGATTCTCATTTTGTACAAAACTCATTTAACATATCCAAATGTATGAATTTATCTTCCGTTAAGAATTCCAAGTTTGTTTTATATCGAACAGATCTTTTAAATAAGTATAAATGTTAGTCATAGGTCAGACTGGCCAAAATATAGAATAAATATTTAGTGAATATTATAGGTGGATGAGGTGTTTTATTAATTGACTAGAAAACTCTACATTTCAATCATTATTATAGTTGATACAATGTGATAATCGTTCACGGACGCTCGTTGACCTTCCAGGCTTAAAAGTTTGTATTAGGGTGCTGCCGCACCGCGAGTATTTGCCTGTAACGTAAAAAATATATATGAAAATCTCATTTGTTTTTTGTTACATTACTTACAGGCGAATTCTCGCAGTGAGGGAGGGCCCTTAGGATTGGTGCAAAAAGTTTAAGAAGTCTATTTTAAATGGGCATCTCTGTCTAAAAGATTGTGTACATAGAATATAGTCAAGCCGTAAAGACGGTTCATTTTAAGTGAACGGGGTCGCCTCGGTTTCTCTGGGCTGCTCTAAGCCACTCCCGTTTCCCGTAATACTTAATTTTTTGGAACAATGGTAGCGAAATAGTGAAGACTGACGGATGAAGTGACTCCATGCCTAAGTATTTGTGGCCAATTCTAAGAAAATATTAGCTCAATCAGTGTTGGTTGCACGTGAGTATGATATTACTTACGAGAATGTTAAAAAATTGTATACCACCTTATAAGTCGACTACAGTGTGTACCGGCCAAAGAGTGTAAAAAATTTAATGGGTATCAATATAAATAAAATAATGAATGTTTTAAATTCATACGAAGTTTTCAATCTGTAGGTGCGAAACTAGTCATATTTTATTTTTCAATAATATATATGTATGTCTCTCTTGCCTGGTGCGTTACTGCTAACAATAGGTACCTACTTAATTTAACAATAGGTTTGACTGACAGATGAAATCGGCTCCTTTTTATGATATTGTGTCAAAACGCTCGGATACTATGAATTTTCAAAAAAAATATGGTGTTATGATGTGACTATGCCATATGGTTAGTTGACGTACTTATATACTACGTCCTTATGTACTAATAAAAAAAACATTTATTGGCAAGCAAGACACAATTTAATTATAGTGACTAAAGGAAAACACCCAATTGTGCTTGTATGAATATTACAATCTATGTACACTGCCGTTGGTCATTCAATTGGATACCTAATACATTTTTACATCAACGGATATTGAATTGAATGAATTATCTATTTATGTTTGGTTAAGACTATACTTAGGAGTTTATATAAATTAATAGATAATATTAAAATTTGTAAATAATAACTACACAGATTTATGTAAATTGAAATAAATACAGATTAGAGATTAAACGATGTTGGAATGACTGTTGATTTTTATTTTTCCTTTTTATTTTATACATTCTCATTTAATACTAACTCTGACTGTAAATATTAGTGTTTGAATAATGACTCTAAATTTTTCAATAATATTCTGTAATTTATAGTTTCGTGTTCCTGTTTACCCTAGGTAAGTAGGTTACAACTTCGAAAATAAAAATAATATTCGCTCACCCCGAAGCACAAACCCAGTCACCTGTGGTTACTTACTTTATCTTTTAATGCAAACTTACTTGTTCTGTATGTAAATAACAATATATAACATTTACGGAAAACTTAATTATGATCCTTTTCTTGGATTTTAGTATAATTGGTAATATAAATGTCTACATGAATCAACAAATACGTTCAATCGCCGCGTTCACTGTATATGCACCTATTTCCTGCGCTTACAAAAATAACCCAGTAATTTCCTCTTGGAAGAGTTCCTAAGCTTTAATCAATCATAGACGGGGATTGAGTCCACAATAAACAGTAGAAATACCGCGATTATCCCGGAGAAAATCATTTATTGAGGAGTTAGATTGTCGAGGGCAATGGATTACTCAGCTTAGTGAGAATGACGAGCCAGTTTGTTCACTTTATGCTGAGAATGATCACAATAAATAATACGGCAATATCTTTACCCTAAAATGCATATGATTGTAAGGAATGGAACGGTTAAATGCGTACAAAACTGCTGAGAGAAATAGCTTTTTGTCATATTAAACAATTATTGAAATTTCAAGTGTGTACTTTACTGTTCGGCCTCGCAATATGTTCACGCACAAAATTGTAAAAACATCGTGCTATTCATAACAAAAACACATTTTTGACAGAGAACAAAGTTCTTCTGAAATGTAAAATCAGAAAATGTGTTACTTTCTTGTCAATTAGTAGGTATGAAGCTAATTATTATCTTAGAAATTACTAAAGTATAATTAGTATTATATTGCATAAAGCAATACAATCAATTTTTGATATTTTTGGCATATTACCTATGTATTCTCATTTTTTTAAATTACAGTTATAGATATAGAAGTATAATATAGTACTGTATTACAGGTCTCTTATATTCATTCTCTGCTCGTTAAGCCCGTGACTAACCGGGCAAAAGCAATAAATTAATTGTCGCAGCTGAAACAATTAACCCTTCCGAGTGCACTCAGTCGTAAAAATCGTTAACGGAAAACGCATCTTCCGATACTTTCAATCGTGCGAAAAACAATAAACAGGAATTATTATTTGGTCTCTAGAACCGGCTCACAATGAAGCCAACAATTTATTTTCCATTACTTTCCATTGTGGGCCTCAGCGGCAACGCAAAACCAATAACAATCTGTTACGTTTTACAGTCTAAGGCTTTCGCCGACCACTATTGTCCGCCCTATACTTTGCACTGGCGGTCTTTTCATTTGCGCTCAGTTTATTGGACGAAACCCATTATGCGGCAAGCTGTCACCATTCAATGACTCCGTTACTCAGCTTAAACCTTCCATAAAATGAAAGAGTTTAAATAAAGGCCTACTTCATAAATGAAGGTACGCTAAGTATAAATGGGTTTCAATATTCATACTTACGTTGCATGCCTTCGTTTATTAAAAGCTAATATTGAAAATTTCTCTAAACCGCTAGACTATAGCGTGCCATGAAGACACTACCTGTAAAGCTGAATAGACATAATTATAGCACGGTTTACAAAATGCTCGATTACCATTAGTAGTTGCTATGTCAGGGTGATTTAATACTACCCGATGAATAGGCTTATAACTTTTCCTTTTCGTATTCTGGGAGGGTATGAAAATGAAAAGTTTTGAGAAAATGGATCTAAAAGCTAACCCAAATTATGTTTACATGTAGTTTTGTAATTGGGTCACAACCAAATGATAATAAGAATAGATTTAGGTTAAAATTGTAATAGTTAGAGAATGTCGGTAATGTATTTACTGAAAGATTAAATAAATCTATCCTTAAAAGCAAAGTTGTAGTTTGAAGGGCTTCACCGCGCGCGCGATCGCGCTGTTTTGTGGTCGCTACTTAATGGATAATGCCTGTAGGATCATTACTCTACTGAATCTTATTTCAACTTGTTAGTAAACAACGTTTTCGAGAAAATGTATCGTTACTTCCACTGATTAGTTCGGTCGTGTTGTTTTAAAGAGGATAGCCGCGGGCGTAGCATTGTCGCATTAGCTTTGAGTTTCTAAATTAAGTAAGTATTGAGCACTTAAGCCAACCCGGAGCCCCTCGATGCCTATTCAAGGATGAGTGGTCTTTAAACCGAAAAAAAATCCCTCAGAGGGAAGAATTAATCCACGTCTCGTTGAGAAAATTCTACTTAAATCGGTTCTCAATTTAGCCTATATTGGTCTTTTTACGGAGCGACTTTATTAAATACATTTGCCTCCCAGCGCTGTGCAATGCTGTTTAAATGATATTGGCAGACCTCTGTGGACATTAAATGGGGCCGTTAATAATGAGAAATATGGCCCCGGGAAGGAAATAATTGCTGAACAAAATAGTGCGAGGTATTTGTGATAGACCGTTTTAGATGGGTCAAATTCATCAACATGGCTGGTAAGTTAATTGGCATTGTTCAGATAAAACTATGCATTAAACCCAACACAAATGTACTATTTATATTACAGAAAAGCATTACTATAATTATACGGACATAATTGTAGTTGCTTTATTAAACAATCCAATCGCTTATACCTACTCCCAAGGTGCAGGATGATTCAGGACTCATGAGCAGTAGTGAAGGAGGTGATGAGGAGGATTACACTGAGTAACTTTTACTATGGAGCCAACCACGAAATCGCACGAAAAAATTAGATTTTTCATACTACATTTCAGATAGTTACTTATCAATTAACGATTTTTTTTTACGATTTCGTAGATGATCTCTGTTAACTGTTATCACTAACTTATATAATTAAATATCATCTTAAGTGAATATATGACTGCTCCTTTTGTCATACTATCAGTTTACGTTTGCACCTGGTAACTATGGCGTCGAGTACAAATGAGGACTTGCACCTGCAGCCCCTCTAGCGCAACTACGCTTCGCGACTTCTGTCGCGCGACATAGCCTCGCCTGTCACTCTCTCACAGTACAGCGAGGAAATAGATAGGTAATATTTCTCGTGCGAGTCGCGTGTCACAGTTGTGCTAGAGGTGCAGGTTAAATACAAATCGAGGTTTCAAACCCCTTACCCATCTTTACGAAATTTTAAGAACAAAATAGGAAAGAAATGTTCCGTTTCGGACAGTTTTGATTTTTGCATAAATTGTTATAGAATATGTGTACAGAACTATACCTACACACATAAACCTTAACCCATTGTACTAAGGTTTAAGTATATTAGTTTACAAATGTATACAGTTACCTATCATTGTCTTCGTTTGTATTAGGCGTCCGTTTACGGCGGTAATTCGGTCAAAAACAGACGCCTACTGCACAAATTGTATAATAATAAGCGCAAGAATCAAATCGGTCCGACACAAAAAAATTTCATCCCATTCAGGTCCTAAAATTTTGTAAAGGTTGGATAACGTTTGGAGGAGGAAACACACGAGAACGAAACCTCGATTAGAATGGAAATATGAGGAGTGGTATTTCCTCTTAACTAGCCTTAAAAAAAACAAGGTTTTATTATTCCACAGTCCCCGATAGTTACGAAGGCGCGCTGCAGTCGCGTAAAGTCAGCATCAGTAGCGGACAATTTTAGTATGCAATTTGACGTTTAAGCTAGTTAAATTGACAGCGACTTTTGATACTCGCTGACCGTAGGTACATGGCCAATTTGCGGCTGATCTAGCATATCTTAATGCGACTTCACTTGTCGCGCGACACCCATATGCTGATAAAAAGAAAACGCACCGCTCGCTTGAATTAACGCCCTGCGGGCGGGCCTATGACGGTTTCGTTTCACACTTGATAAATAAGTGACAAAACATATGTCACTAGGTCACTTAATGCAGCCAAAATGCATAATTGTCCATATGTCCCCTACTCCCCCTCCTAGATATGCAAAAAAGCTACTTCATACGAGTACTAAATGCTATAGGCTATTCTTCCTCCCCTCCTAGAGGCCATTGGCTGGCAACGTCCTTGGGTCACTTGGTGTCAATGTCGGTATATCGATTGAACCCTCGGTAAACTAAGTACTAATTACTAGTAAACACTGTCAGCTAGTATGATATTTTTAGCTATTAACTTCGTGTCCAAACGGCATGTTTACACTAACTGATACATTTACCTAATTAGGACTACTCGGTTTTCGCTACTCTGCACGTCTATTTCGCCTAATATACTTTGAAGCATGCACCAATAATTTAATGAGACTGCACATTTTAGTGATGTATTATATATTTTTTTTGAAGAATTTTTTTAATTCTTTGTGTTCAGCCTTAGAGTGTCTCTCTCTCTTTCTAAGAGTGAAAATTGAAGCCTCTTTTGCAAATCCATCTTTGGAAAATTGAAACCCCATTGACTGGCTCTCCCGGCCCGGCCACGACGTGCGACCAGCGGAGCGGCGAGCGGCGGCCAAAGGTGGGAGCGGAAGGTCCGAGCGCGATGCCTCGCTCACCTCATATGACCGCCGCCGGCCGCTCCGCTCGCATGCTCCGGTCGCGCGAAGTCGAAATGATCGTCGATCGTTGATCAGGCGACGACATAAATATTGATACTTGAACTAGTCAATTTATTGGTTTCAAATCATGAATCAATAATTTAGGGGAGTAGATTATTTTTTTTTTGAGCGCAGTTATGTTTTGCTTATTTTAATGCCTTATTTAAGACAAGCTGGTAAGAATCGGGTTCTTAGATTTATACTGATGTGTAGAAGTTTTCACTAAATGATTCTAGTGTGTTAAGCAAGAGGTCTAAGATTCATACCAAACATAGGGGACAAATACCTCACCTTAGCGTTGTAACATGTAACGTGTTCATGAAGTAAGTTCAATGATTTAATAGTCGCAGCGAATAAAATAAGTGAGTATTTAATATAGTATTGTGTTTATCTAATTCAATTCTCATTCCAAAGGCCATGAAAACAATATACATTTTGTAATTACTCCATCAAATAACAATTAGAAAGAAAAATCTCGTTAATGTAGAATTCCATTTGCACAAGATTAAAAAGCCTGGCTTTATAATTCAACCACGAAAAAATAACAAGAAGAAATTTCTACAATGGAACTTATTCCATCATTCGAAAAGGTATTGCAACAAGTTAAAGCCGGCTCCTTCGTAGTTTATTTCGCCTTTCTTCTCTCAGGAGATCGCGCGAGTTCGGTAAACTTCGGGTAAATTAGGTACAACGGGCCTTGGAAACCTCGGTTATAATGTGGGTATCTAATCAAACAAATGCCGCGAACGAACAGGGATTTATTGTTTTGTTTGCATCCTATTTACATACTTTTAAAGTTTTAATTCCGAAAGTTGATGAAAGGTTCCGTTGACTTGAAATAGTTTAAGCAAACATAATGTTAGGTAGGTATTATTAGTTCTCGTTTCTTGTACTTACTTACGTTGACAATATAGAAAATTGTCCAAAGTGTTCATATTTCCAGAATTGTATTGAAAATTAGTTTTCTATGGTCAGGTAAAATCGAAACAGCGCGATGCAGGATTTGTATCGACGCACGAGCACGACGCCAGCCTTAAAGCGGCATCTGTTGGTAAAAATGTCTTTGTTTGCTCATCACTCCGGAACGGCTCGACGGGTTTTAACCAATTTTGGTATCCCTGTAGCTGATTATCCAATTATGGTTATAGGATACTTTTTAACCGACGAAGGCTTGATTCAACCAACATGGATTAAGGTTCATTCTTAGAATTAATGTAAAATGTATGTGGTATGTTGTCTCTTAATCTCCGAGTAGTACGTCTTATTTCAGTTTGGTTGAATCCAGCATAAGGTAAAAAAAAATACATTGACGAAGTACTTACTTACTTTTACCCTACCTTCTATATAGAATTTCGAAGTTGATGTAATTTAAAAACCCGAAGGGAGTTCCTTCATGTAGAAAGGCACTTCAAATACTACCTATCACTTTCCTGTCAATACCGCGCGACGAAGACACAAGACGATAAGTTGCGGAAAGATATGCTAACCACGCTGGTCAGACGAATCAACGGAACGGCCACGCCACCTACTTATATCGCCTGAATCTAACTAGTTTTAAGGCTTGTTTAATATGTATTTTTGTAGTTCACAGTGCTTTGGTTTTATTACTATAAAGATGTGTAACTTATTTGACTAATAAATTATACATTATAATATTTTTTTTTATAATACTATAATATTGACCGATATGTTATACCGGAGGAAGAGGCGATAGGTTAACAAGGTTATTTAGGTAATTTTGCATGCTTGTCGTATCTGCTGTGTTCCGACACACCCGTACCATGAAAAGACAGTCGCTAATAATTTCAGGCACATTATTTTATGCCTTACTTTTCACCTTACTATTTAATGAACCATAACGAAAACCTCCTCTTCCAGGCCCAGGCCCAGGCTCTTAGGCCGGTTTTAGTGTCGCGCTGACCATCGGTGCGGATTGCCACCGCACCGACAAACTGACCGTCGGTGCGGATTGCCACCGCACCGACAAACGACCATCGGTGCGGATTGCCACCGCGCCGACAAACTGACCGTCGGTGCGGATTGCCACCGCACCGACAAACCGTTGGTGCGGATTGCCACCGCACCGACAAATCTTTAGGGAACGCGGGCGGCCGTCCGCACGGAAGCGTACATATTGGTTGAAGTTAATACGTATTGGTCGGCGCGGAGCAATCCGCACCGACGGTCAGCGCGACACTAAAACCAGCCTAAGAGCACCACCTTTAGACAAGAGCAAGAATCCGAATCTAATATGCCGTATGCTCAAAGTATTACAATCTACCGCGCTCCAAGCGCAAAGCAATCTTACAAAATACACACTAAGGCAAGTAACGTCGTAAAACGGGGCTTATAAAAGCCTTAGTTTTAAGGCACTGGCTCAGCACTACGTTAAGGTAGTTTGGGGCGAGATAGGCAGATTTTAATGCTTAGTGAGTCAGTTTCGCGTCCTAGATACCTTGGGACAAAGGCTGGCGTGTGGGACCTGCTCGTTTCGTTTCATAATGTAACGTAATGCAGTAAGAATGTTTAGTTTTGTACGTGCTCTGTTTACTTTATAGGTATTGATACAATTTCGAGATAATTATTGTAAAACTAATTTTAACACTGCAGTTTAAACGGATAACTATTTCGCGTATTTATGATATATTATTTTTGTAACTTTTCGAGTCCTTTTCAACAGTAATGGACGTTAATTTTACGGAGCTGTGCGAATTATTTAATTACACAATATCATACCGGGTATAGTATTCTATAGTTTTACATGTTCTGTATGAGACTTGCACTCTCTTTATAGCGTCGACGAGGTGAAAATAACAAATATCTTAATTTTTATGTTTCTTTTATGTAAATCTAGGAACGATGACATAGGTACAGCTTTCTAGGATCTCGGGAAAAACCTAGAGGTTTTTTATGAGCGAGGGAGTAAATGGCCAAATTGTTGTATTTTAGGTATCAATTAAATTTTAAGGATAAACGCTAGATTAATGAAACTGTGTATGTGTCCCCTAATTTCATCAGGTTAGCCTGTAAATTTGGGCTCTCTGATGTTATTTGGAACGAAGCTGAGAAAGAAGAAGTTGAAAATGAGAAGAGACGGTTCGAGAAACATAGGTTTAGTGCCCCGTCTTGTTTTTTGCATGTCTTGGCGGAGACACTACCGTATACCCCCATGCTATTCATCTCAATGAGAAATCAAATTTCGTTACGATGTTAGTTCTTATAGGCGAAAAATTCATGAAATGGCAGAAGTGAAGCGAATGTTACCATATTTCATTTGAAAAACTTGTGAATGTCAGATAGTGCAGCTCGAATATGAAAAAATACTTCCGATTAATACCGTGATAAAGCCGTGATATTGCCAAATTTGGGATATCGTAATCTTCAACGAATTGAGGCCCAGTTGAAGCTCAAATAAAGAACTGCTCAATAGCACTCGTTAGACATTTGCACCACCAACTGACCATTAACTTTTATGAGCACACGATAATACTCCCACAGAACGAGTCACGACCATACATTCCGTCGTCCAAAAGACAGTAACAAAGTACGAGTTGTAAATGCACTTACTACCTTTCTAGTGTGAGGTTGTCACATGAATCGCAGCCGGAGTGTTGCTCTGGTGGCTAATAGGCTTACGGTATCGTTTTGTACTTAGTCCTTGAGTACCTATTTTCGACCAAAGGGACTAAATTCCACTTGACATATGACATTTGTCCGAGATACGGATTTATCGCGTATATGAAACTTTTCAGGATATTGCGAGTGTAGTTTACCAACGCAAGGTTGTTTTTGTATAGTGACACCTGATACGCGAAGATTGTGTAAACTTATACCCTATATTAAGTGTAAAGATTAGTACTTTATCAATTCAAAGTAACTGTCATGTCATATTCTTAAGATGAATAATATTCTGTTTTGGTTGGCATACAATTCAAGAAACGTAGGCACGGGGCGAGATTGAGCTATAAGTAAATGCAGCTCGAATAAAAAAACAATTATTAAACTTTATATTTAAAACAATTAAACTCAAAATGCTGACCCATCCATCCGACAAGATTGAGTGACTGGGAATCAGTGAAGAGTGCTCTATCAATCTGGGTAGGTTGTACGATTCCTATGTGTTGGCATCGAAGGCCAATTAACCCTTAAATGTATAAATGATACTAATTTTGTTTCTAAAATGACGTAGGTAATTAGCAATCAAACTGGCGTGCAGTTTGAGATTTTGGGTCAATATTGCAAAATTATTTTTACTTGTCTCATTGCAGTAGTATCGCTATGATGTAAATTTACATTACCATGCATGGTTGTGAATTGTTGACTGCGCTTTAAGAAGACCAGACCACTCTAGTGAGACTCAGTGAGAAGTAGCTGTAGAAATTAGCGGCACAATAAGATTTTCGCAATAAAATTTGAAGTATAATTTGTGGTGTATTTTTATGGCTAAGTTGATCAACCAAGTTTTTAATATGATCTTCCCCCTACCAACCATTAGTTTTCTTTTATGATAGGAAGATAATATAAGAACATTACCTCAATTATACGAGTATGTTTTTTTACAATATAGACATGAGGTTTATTTATTTCATCAAAGTAAATCAGACAAGTTTTTACTATGAACAGTCGAGTTCATTTACATCTACACACTTACGAGAACAAAAATATCTGAACACGACTTTATGCTCCTGACAATAGGGTCGTGTTCAGATATTTTTGTTCTCGTAAGTGTGTAGATGTAAATGAACTCGACTGAACTTCGTACTCTTCCCCCTGCCTACCACTTGTTTTTTTTATGATATGAGGATTGTATATAATCTCAATTACACGAGTATATTTTTTACAATATAGACTCGAAATAAACCAATAGTAAATTGTATTATGTACACTGTATTATAGTACCAAAAATTATGAATCATGTACATTATGAAAACGTTATATTATGATTATGATGACTATTTATAGCAGCCAATAAAGACCCGTGTTTTAATAACAGCAGTACTATACTGGATTCAGTATTAATTTAAAAGCGTAATTTATACTGATTACTCCGTAGATGCCGCTGCAGTATATAACAGGCGAGTAAATGTCCCTTGACAATGGCATAACAGATATTTAACGTTTTACAAAAAGGGCGAAGGGACTAGGATTGAATCATAAAAGTAGGAAATGCTTTAGAACATTTAGACATTTAATTTGTTTTTTCAAGGTAGTAAATGCGACTAGTCCGTCCTCCTGAGGTTGGGTGAAAACAAAATGAAAAATATGTCGCCTGTTGGGTAAAGGCCTCCTATTCTATTTTCCATTTAGGGAATTGGAAATTACAGGCCCAAGCATTTATTAGTTTTTGATTTTGGCATATCTCTTTTAATTTTATTATCAACTTTTCAATGTTATTGCATATTTTTTATATTACGTGTACGTTATGTACAATCCGTATCTGCCTGCCTAAGTTCATCATATGACCGACACAACGTTCAAATGACTATATTTTTATGTCAAAGTGAGTATTTATCCCAATAGTTGATGTTGCCTAGAAACCTAATTAGCGCTTGAAAGTGAAGCCAGTTTGGGTTAGCCGCGGGCTAAGTATCGCCCGTTGGCGCATCTGTCACAATGTCACTCATAAACCAAAAGAGGATTCATCTTTCGCAGATCACTTGTAAATATGAAGACTCGTTCGAGGCGTATTTATTCTAAGGTTAAGCCATAAACTAAACATTATCTAATAACCGGGACCGTTTCAAGTTTGTGCCTGGAACGTTCTGACACAATCGCAAACTTTAGCGATAGTTGGTGCCGCCAGCGAAGATAATCTAATGGACATGCCACGACTTTCGGCGGCAAACGGCGCCGCGAGCAGTTGAGCGAGACATTCGAGCGCAGCGGCATAGGAGTGAGAGAGCGAGAGTTGCTGCTCGCCGCTAAGACCGAAGTCGTAGTCGGGCTGTTATGCGCGGCCGAGCATAGC
Organism: Apotomis capreana; assembly: GCA_947623375.1. Lineage (NCBI taxonomy): Eukaryota > Metazoa > Arthropoda > Insecta > Lepidoptera > Tortricidae > Apotomis > Apotomis capreana. The sequence goes on along the minus strand of OX392502.1, from coordinate 21,138,882 downwards.
ATTAGCACAGATCAAAACAAGAGAAAGTTCTACATATTGCCTTCCTGCCTATTCTGTATTAAGTAATCGAGAAAAGGTAGGTAGTGCCCCGCCTCTTTTTTTTTCGTCTTGGCGGGGGCACTACCGTGCCCCCAGATAGGGCCAAGTAGGGTTGCCTATGCGCAGTAAGTAGCGCTAAAGATTACACAGAAGCGCACCGGGGAGCTCCTCCCAGTTTGTTCAGGCAAGCGAAGGCGTAGCAGCATACACGCGTCGTTCGATCTTGGTTGCCGCACCAAACGGCCAATTGCGTAGCGTTTTTCACAAAAACCAACATAACACAGTTTTCAGACGGCTTTTGCTAGTTTTATATTATAACGGTTACAACTAGTTAGGATGTCGAAATAGCACTACGAGATTACGTTCTCTTCGTATATGTCTCGGTGAAATATCATTTTCCACGTCAAATCGGCTGCAGTAGACGTAGTCCCGTTTTAAACCTCGAACGTCGCATAATGTAATAACCTGGAGCATCAAGCACTATTTCTGTGGCCCTAGAGAAAGTGGTATAAATAAATCGGATTTTAACCAGAAACGAAAGGTCATAATTTGGCGCCTATTATTCGCCTAGTGTTAGGTAAATCATTCGTGCACCAAAAACCCCGGGGTATGCTCATAAGTCATATTAGGCGTGCGAACAATTTTTTTTGGATGTCATTTGGTTCTATTTTTTATTGGGATCAAATGTCTATATGGGACCAAGTACACTTAGACTGCTCTAAAAGTCAGAAATGACTGTCAAAGTTCAACATTTCTACAGAGCACTAAAAACGCTCCATACATTTGGCCTGCCTACATAATTATGACGTCATCTGTGGATTGGGTACCAGTATTTGTATGGAGAAAATAAATAATTTGCCATTTTCACCGTGAAAAAGTGCGTTTAAGTGCATGATTGTCATACAATTATTGTTTTGTTAAATTATGACGATTCAAAAAACAATTTCAAAATTCCTTTCGGGTTAAAAAAAGAAATCATAAAATTTATTTATATTTCAAAAAATATTTTTTTGGTTTTATTTTTTTTCTTTATTTCATGACATATTGAGCTAATTTTATTCATATAACTACACTTTGTTGTATAATTCAACATCAGTCGCATCCCCTATTCTACCGTGAGACTTAAGCTCTGCTCCTATGTCATATCTGAATTACGCCCCTTTTCACTAAGGCCACAGATTTGTAACCTAACGCAATAACGCTTGAAGTTAGTGCAGCCAGTGATGATAATCTATTAGTCGGTTACTACCTGTGACCGCGGCCGGTACATTAGAACAATGCACTCGCCCAAATAAACCGTCAGTTCGCTTCCACTACTATTTTCAATTTCAAATCTGCCTCGACAATAGAACTGCACATTTTGTGTGCACAAGTTGTTGGCGACCTATTGGCAGTTTCAAATCGGTGATATTTTTGCTTTTTTAGCCGATAAACTATATTGATAGAGTAGAATTTATTTCCGATTTGCAGCAATGTGCGATAAAAGTGAATTGAAAGCGAGGTTGCCCATCGACATTTCGCGCTTCCAATCAAATAAATTACAACTAAATTCTAAAAGTACTAGATTGGTTGCATTTTGGTTTGTTTATTTACATATGCGTATGGTGTCTTGTTTGCCCGGAAAATTGAAGTGTTTGTGATTACTAATTACACTTGTTATTAAGTTAATGTAACGAATAATAGGTTTAACTGTTTTAAATCTTGTCGTAGGTAGGTACATAAAGAGTAAAAAAGAGATCTAGAAAATGGTAGCCACACTTCAATTCAGGAAAACGGGTACCTTTTCTATTCGTACAATTTACTATTGAGTCCCATTGTGATGTTAATTTCCGTCAATTACCCGTGATTTAAAAGCTAGCTTTTACGTGAGTTTGCTAGTTACAATTATTTCCTTCCAGCATTTCATCCCCATTCCGCTCGTGTGTTTACTATTCCTTTTCATTTACCAGCCATCTGAGCACCCAGTCACGTTTAATCCCACATAACTGTTCGCCGCGTCTACCTCAGACCGAGGTTTTCAACCATGTAGTGCGATGCGATACATTTATAGACGTCTACTCGGGAGGACGAAGATGGTAGTCCGATCAAATTAAACTAACATTAAGAGAAAATCTTAACCTTACATTTTGAAATATTTGAATTTTGAATAATGATCAAATGTTGTCATTGGGGTTTTATGTTCAAAAAGTTCTGGTCTAGTAAACTAAATTACACTAGGTATATTTTATTACATAAAAGCGGTTTGTGCAGTAACTGTTATTATAAATATTTGTTAAAAAAATACATTCTACAAGTGTACAAAGTGAGTATCATGTATTGTAACCTTTTGAACATAATAATAGATTGGAATTATTTTCAATGGGCTATATAGGGACAAGCCGCGTGATTCCTGTCGCCTTGCCAATTCTCATAAAAGAAATACATTAACCCTTTGCGTCGCGCAGTTGAGTAAAAACACAACAGGAACCGTAATTAATGTACATATTTTCTACAAAAGAAACACCGGTCATACATATTTACGATAAGCATAATTTCATGGATAAGACTAGATCTTCTAACTTCTTGAACATAGCTCCCAATGATATTATTAATGGAGTCAACAATAACCACAAATTTAAAATTTAACTTAATCGTAAAGTTATTACCTATTATGTTAGAACAAATTTTCACTGGACTATAGGACGCGCCGCGCGATGCGTGTCGTCTTGTATTGAGGCAATTTCGCGAGCACGTGAGGTCTAATCACCCTCTTTAAAGCAGAGCTCACGTTTCCAGCCGAGAGGAAACGTTTATTTTAATTCCCCACAAACGCGTGGCTAATTCCAGGGGAGCTTTGTTTAATTTCAGAGGATCACAATTGCCGACATAAGATTATGATGTCTTTTGTGCCGTTTTCTAGTAATGTAAATAGGAGCTATAAAATTTAATCCCCCGTACGAGAACTCGTTGATTCGGCGACTTATGAAATTAGCCTTTTTGTTGGAGTGGAAAATTTTATGCGTGTGTTAAGCTGGGTGATGTCGCCCCAACTTTATTATGAGGGGAAGATTTCAACCTACGTGTTAGAGTGCTTGTTATGAAGTTGATGTTTGATTATTGCTTAGTTTTATTTCGTGCAGTAATCCTGCAAATCCGGCTTTTTCTGAAAGACTGAATGAAGCTAAAGAGAAAATGACATTTAATTATAATATTTCAGATTATCATTTGTTCATAATATTCAAATACTTTTTAAAATTCTATTAATGACATAAATTCGGTGCGTGTTCTCATTTTTTAAATTATTGGTTGTAGGTTGGCAGTCGGATATTGGGAGGACTTATGTACGACCTTATGTTCCTACAGAGCCACAGGCAGAGCTAAATTTTATTCGACGAGGCCTTAGAAAAATGCTCGCTCGTAATGCAATGGCCTCAAGCCAGATAACTGTACCCCCAAGTTAGAAAACAAAGTTTCGAAACGAGCCGGTGCTTTCATGCAAAATTTGATCAAGGGGGACACCATGAAACTTTGAGCATAAACTTTTTTGGTGTGTCAAACAGGAACTTAATTTGATTGACATCAACATTAGCCATTTAAGCAAGCTTGTCGTTCAGAAAACATTTCGCTAAAATAAATATATATTACTGATGTTTTAAACAGCTCGCACTAAAAAAGTCATTCTGCCAACGATTTCAGATTCAATGTGTGAAATGAAAGGAACATTATGAGGCATTTTTTCTGTATTTCTGAAGTTACTAGTACTATAAAGCAGATATTTAGAGTACCTATAATGGGTATGTGATGGTCGTGTTTATCGCGCGATAAATAAATATTAAACGGGTGATTAGGCTGATTGGTATTAGGCTGGCTCTCCCGCTAAGCACCCATCTATACTACGATTTCTAATTCAAGACCATAGATATAGTATAGTAGACCAAAAAAACTACGACAGATACGTCACTGTCAAAATTGACAACATTTAAATGACATTTGAGTTTGATTTTTGGCTTGCACCAAATGCTGAAGTGTTACAAGTACAATACCAGATATTGTACCAAAAATCTCCGATGTTTAAGTTTTTATTATCTCCTCTCGTAATTATGCAATAATAAATATATCTAGTTATTTTGTTAAAACATAGAGTTAAAGTTACCAATAAATAAGTTACGTTAGCCTGTTTACAAAAGAAAAAGGAATTTACTATTGTAAAAATATTTTGTTGTAGTGGCAACCTTGTGGTAGTTTTTTTGGTCTTGAATTAGAAATCGTAGCTTAGAGCCCGTTTTTACTTATTATGTACAAGGTTTATAATTTATATTATATTTTGTTGTTAATTTCAATTGTTTACTTTAATTTTTATCTTATTTTTTTTTAAATAATAAACTTTCCATCACTCTCGCACTAATGTTGTAATTGCCCAAATCAGCCCTAGGATAAGTACAGTATTAGCACTTTCTGCAGTTGAGAAGTGAAATGTTTTTTTCACCTCACCAGCTCAAACATGGCGATTTTGCTGTCAGATAACAGTTAACAAAATGCGATTTTGTTTCGAGCGTGAGTAGAAAGTAGCTTTTTAATTTTTTCAATATCTGACCACGAATTGTCATTCTTCAGCCAAAGGTTAATTATAAAATTCTAATCATTTGAATCTCGATGCACTCTGTTTCTTTCATATGTATAATATAAGAGAGGGATAGAAACTAATCAATTTGAAATTCGATTTTCGAATCCAACCTCGATTGAAAACAGTTCGGATACGCGTTATACCAAAAATTTAATTATAAACACCCGTAAAAGTTTTAATTGCAACGTATTTTTTTTTCTTTATTATATTTTTATTTAACGACCGAATATTAAAATTATTGTGGCTTTTATATAAAACAATAGATCAGTGCTCAAATAACATAAGATTTTTCAACTTATTTACTTATTGTAAATATAATAATAATTTCTAATTTCACCATTTATCATAGATGCATATTCGAAACGTACCTTAAAAAATATCGAGTTCATATTATAATTGTTATTTTCTTTTGCATTTATTTTGTTTGGTGTTATGAGTAAAAATATTAATCAATTTATAAACAAAATCTCGTAATATAATCTGGGGGCACGGCAGTGCCCCCGCCAAGTCGAGCGCGAAGCAAACACTGCCGTACCATCCTTTACTGGAACCATTTCGCCGCATTTTCAGGCCCCTATTTGAGCACCTCTGGATAAGACCAGAACTCAGAAATTTTCGTCATCCAGTAAGCTATAATCACATACTTAAAATCCAAAATTTCAAGTCTGTAGGTCATTTAGTTCCGAAGTTAAGCGAAAGCAAAGTTTCGCATTTACGACACTCACTCACTCACTCACTCACTCATGATCATCAGTAAAGAAGTAGTACTTCCCATAAATTCAGAGAGCTGAAATTTGGTACAGAGTTAGGGTTTAATGGCCACATAAAGCGAAAACTATAAAAATTGGCCAAGTGCGAGTCCGACTCGCGCATGAAGGGTTCCGTACCATAAAACAAGTTTGTTGTATGGGAGCCCTTAAATGTTTCTTTTATTTTATTTTTAGTATTTGTTGTTATAGCGGCAATAGAAATAGATCATCTGTGAAAATTTCAACTGTCTAGCTATCACCGTTCTTGATATACAGCCTGGTGACAGATGGACGGACGGACGGACAGACGGACGGACGGACGGGCGGACAGCGAAGTCTCAGTAATAGGGTCTCGTTTTTACCCTTTGGGTACGGAACCCTAAAAACTAGGGTAATCGAAGATCTGGAGTACTCTGATTAGAAAACACAAGAGCCCAACCAAACTATTAGAGATCGACATACCGCCTTTACAAAAAATATTCAACTTGTTGTGTTCGGTTGGCCGCCGTCGCGACTGATCGTCTCTCCTGATGATGGATCGCGTACCGATTCGAAACATGTCGAGCGTTATTCGATTTCTACGACGTGAGTAAACCCGTTTAAGTATTTTAATATTCAACTTGGTGGGCCGCTTCATTTGATGTCAAAAATCCAAGGTCTGAAGTATTTTGACGACGCGTTTGGCTCGGTTTGTAAACACCTGCCTACTGAGTCGGCGTTCCCGGGTTAGAGTCCCGGCCAGGGCAAATATTTGTGTGATGAACTCGAATATTTGTGCTTGGGTCATGGTTGTTCTATGTATTTAAGTATATATTTATCTATCATCATGGTTGTTCTATGTATTTAAGTATATATTTATATGTATATCGTCGTCTAGTACCCATAACACAAGCCTTCTAGAGCTTAATTTGGGACTAGATCGATTTGTGTGAGGTTGTCCGATATTTATTTATTTATTATTTATTTGATGAAGAACCCTCAGCTGGTCTCAGCTGTATTAGAGATATGGTAATGCCCCCTTCTACTATTGGTACATAAAAAAATCGACTGTCAAACTGTCATTGCAAAAATCCAGCGTAGTGGGATACATCTAATTTAATCTAGCCTATAGCGTTCCACAGCTGGGCGGGTTACGTATGAAAATCCCGAAAGTTAATACCTACAGTTGAAATACCGATGGTCAAAATTCCGAAAGTTCAAAAAACTGATATTCGATAAACCGAAACTCAAATTACCTATTTTCAGAAAATCGAAAGTTGAAAATCTCGAAATTTCATAATCCCGAAATTTTTAAAATCTCGAAATTTTATAATCCCGAAAGTCAATGAGCACTTTAAAAGTGTCAGGACACTAAACTAATCTGACTTTTCCGTGGAACCGATCTGCTCCGGTGCTGCGGGATGTTCAGCCCCTCCGCCCTAGCGTAAGAAAGTGCAGCACCTACGCTCGCCTCCGCAGCTTCGGCTTTTTGGTCACCTTCGGCGACCAGCCTCAGCAGCTGCGGCTCGCTTGATGCCCGCACTTTCTTACGGCGGCCGGGGGCTGCCCTCCCTCCGCGCCTCCGGGCTTTTATATCCTGTAAAAGCTCATTTATCGAACTAGGGTTGTTGACGGTGTATTCCATGTATATTCTCGAGGTCAGCATATTTGTAAAACTCCATACCGAGCTGTTTAAGAAAAAAAGTGAAACTGTTAACTTTAACACCAGGTACCCAGACAGACTGGTTGCTCTGAAAATGCACACGGCAATGAAGGGTAGAAATTGCTATGCGATATGTATAAAAATTTATAACCACCTACCAAATCGGTTCAAGCAACTACCATCTAATAAATTTAAGTACCAACTGTTCTCGTGGCTTGTTGGAAAGTGTTTTTACAATATGAAAGAGTATTTTGATGTATCACATATGTAGAATAAGTAATAATAATAATTTAGTAAATAATTTAGTTAAGTAGTTCATGAAAATGTCAACAGCAGCTCACAAATTTAACGTTTAGATACGATATGACTTGTGAGGTCAAATTTAGTACGTATTGTGAATGTCCTTTGTAAAAACATTTGCATGACTTATTTAAGTCTAGATATATGAAACGATGTAAATCTCAAGACCACAATGAAAACTATATCTATTGCAAATAAATAATATTTCATTTCATATATACACTCTAGGGGTAGGGCAGACAAGACCACGTGGAATCGGGGTTGACAGCTTCGGTTCTGTGGCAAGTCGATTAAGAAAAGGAAAGAGTCCGGGAAAGTGGGAAATTAAGTATGACACTAAATATTCGATATTATGATAAAATATTCTGTCATGGACTGCCAACCGAACCGAACTTGTCTGGAACCGAAGCTGTCAACGCTCGCCTCCGCAGCTTCGGCTTTTTAGTCACCTTCGGCGACCAGCCTCAGCCGCTGCGACTCGCTTGATGCCCGCACTTTCTTACGCTAGGGCCACAGTATAATAAAGAGTACTAGCGTACTAGGGCGGAGGGGCTGCACATCCCACAGCGCCGGAGCAGATCGGTTCCACAGAAGAGTTCACTTATAAATAGTAAGTATTAGCTGTGCCCCGCGGTGTTACCCGCTCATCCCACGGGAACACTATATTTATTCGGGATGAAAAGTATCCTATGTCCTTCCCCGGGACTGAAACTATGTATATACCAAATTTCATCTAAATCGGTTCAGCGGTTTTAGCGTGAAGAGGTAACAGACAGACAGACAGACAGACAGACAGACAGACAGAAGACAGACAGACACACTTTCGCATTTATAATATTAGTATATATTAGTATATAGTATATTAGTATGGATAGTAGTAGGCAAGTAGGTTACGTAATTTAGGTTAATATTCTTTGTATAAAATAAACATTAGAATGGAGGGATTATTTGCATTTCGTTGATTTCGCTTATTATTTCGTGAGGTTTGCTAAAGTTAATTAGCAGGTTGTTATAAAACAATATGCTCACGTTTCTACAAAAAGAAGTGAAATCCCACCAAAAACATTCTGTAAAAAACTAGCCAAGTCTCGATGGAGCTGCTTATCTCTAAAAAGTAATGAAATCTAGACAAAGTCATACCAAGTCTAAGGTTCCTTACTGCGATTTCTTTATTATTATAGTTAATGTTGTGTGACTTGGCCGTTGAAGGGTACAGGGGTTCAATTTGTAAAAATCCTGGTCTTCAAAAAAATAATTTGAAATTCCGTTAAAATATTCAGGTATTCTGTTGCTCTAAACGCGTCGATTAAAGACTGAATTGTGAATCACCATGACGTTTGGCAACGAAAAAATTTAAAATCCTCAATAATCTGACTGACGCCCCTGAACTCTTAAATAAAATAAGTTTTCGTGTGCCTCGTAAAACTGAGCGTAGTTGCCGGAATAAGGCATTGTTCAGTGTCGCGAGGAGCAAAACCAAACACGCGGGTCACTCGTACATTAAACGCGCATGCAAGCTGTATAATGAGAAATGTATGAAGGCAGACTTGTTTGGCAGTTCGTTGGCAATGTATAAAACAAATGTATTTTCTTTGTTGGAAACTCAGTGTGTGTGAGTATTCCTAGGTTTATTAAGTTTAACAATAGTAGTAAGCGATTCCAAATTTATGTATAAAAAAATGTCTTGTTTTTTGGTTTTTATTGTTTAATTTATAGTTCAGTAAATTGCTTTTTATTTTTTCTGTTGGCAACAAATTTGTCAGTAAAACTTTTGGTCAGTGTAATGTAAAATTTTCAACACTATAATACCATGTATGAAACTATAGGTCTACAATTAAGGTGATTTCTAGTCCTATGACAACACCAATGTTATACTATTTTAAGACTGTTTGTTTCTTAATAAATAAAAAAATTAAAAAATAAATAAAATAAGATATCCATTAAAAAAAAAAGACAGAATACCGACTACTTCGTCAAATATAAGGTGTTCGTATTTAGGATAATATTATTACAATAAATGGAAATGTCCTTGTTTGTATTAAGGACGTATCGACTGCATTAAGCAAAGCCTTATTCCCTCGGTGTGACTGGAATAAATTCCCAAGCACTTCGTATCAAACTCTTAGATATCAAACTCTTTAATATTTCACAAACAGAGCGTTTCCGTGCTTCCACTGAATAAAATTTTCGACGCCATCAGAAATGAAAATTACATCAAAAGTAAAATATTCAGTAACGCAAACAAGAATGATGCACGTCGGAATGGATTATTTGTATTCGTACAGCGTGTTGGGGCACGTGACTGTTTTGTTGATACTACTTATTACTAAGTAAACTCCCTTACATAATTTCAATTACGTCATTCGATTATGGGATGCTCGTATTGTTCGAATCACGAATGTTAAGGGTATGCTTCTAAAATGTTCAGGCAAAATGCCGGGGGGTTTAAGAAATGGCTTGAATCGAACGTTGGGATATGTAAGTTGAAACGGGTATAGTTTTTAGTTTTTGAACTGAGCCAATCTACTTACAGACAAGAACAAAAGTATTGTCTTCAAAATAGTCTTATCCGCTACTGTGTTTGTGTCTAAAACACGTACATGTTTTTAAGGATATTGAATCACCAACCCTAGTGATTTCTAATTGAGCAATAGTGTATTTTCATAACCATTTTCGACACATTATTTTTCCCGTCGAGTGTTGGTAACCCGATAGTAAAATATGTATTTATGCTCGACTTTACAGTATACATATAAACCCGATTATCCATTAATCATCTGATGCTCTGATTATCTTAGGGTGTATGTTTACTTCACAATGGCAATAGTTCTCTTTACGGAGAATGAATGGCTCAATCAAAAACTAAAAACTATAAAATTACGTTTGACAATTCACAGCACGGCAAAATTACATTTCACGTAACGTTATACGGAATTAGTCCTCTAATTATTTTTAGTTTATTTTAAGCCCTGTATACCACTAAAGTTTTAGGCGAAAGCGACGAGTTTGACAACTATTCACGTTTTGTCAAGCCGTTATAATAAATCCTTACATCTCGAAATATATCGACGAAAGTAGCTAGATGGGCGATTCTAAATTTAGCGTACGTATAGAAGGTAGTTGAAATTTAGGGCTTTTAAGTCAATATTTACGGGATATCTATTATTATTATTTTCGCTTGGGCCTTTTGTGTGCCGCATCGACCAAAATTGATCTATTGTGGCAGCCCTGTCTTAAAGCTCACTGCTGAGGCCCGTTGAGTCCAGGAATTCCCAGATTCTTTGGGCCGTGAGTTGTTGTATCTCCTCTGGGGGCACAAAGTGTTGCCCTAAGTGGATACTTCTTTTGTGCATAAGTGGTCCACAGGAGCAGAGGATATGCATAGCTGTCTCCTCTGACTCTTGGCAGAACCTGCACGTTGCGCCTGTTCCATACCCATTAGGGACAGGTGTTTTTTCAGCTTGCAGTGACCGGTCAGAGTTCTAGTCACCGCACAGACTTTTGACCTTTTGAGCTGTAGTAACTCTTTAGATAACCTCTGAACAAAGCCTTTTATAAGGGTTTTCGAGTGATTTTGTCCTTTCACAGCCACCCACATCTCGATCGCCTTAGATTTGTGTAAATCGTTGAGCAGAGAATAAGCCTGGCGTTTTGTGATTCCACAGAACGGTTCTGGGCCGACAAGGGGCTTGTCCGCGCCATCTCTTGCGAGTTTATCTGCTCTTTCATTTCCGTCAATATCGGAGTGACCTGGTACCCATCTAAGAGTGACTTTGTTGGTTTCGCCTAGGGCATTTAAATTGTTTTTGCATAGTTGGACTAGTTTAGATTTAACCTCTAGTGATTCCAGTGCCAACAGGGCAGCTTGGCTGTCCGAGTTGATGTATATGTGGCAGTGTCTTATGTTCTTGTCAAGGTTTATCTCTGCACATTTGTTTATGGCGAAGATACGGGATATCTAAATCCTTACCCTTAAATCGTCCTCCGATCACGATCTGCCTCCGTAAAAGTAATGATGATTGATGATGCCGCATGAACATTGCATGCCGTATCACTAATCGGTATCGACTGCAAATATACTTTTCATTAACAAAATGCGGTAGAGTGCAGATTTTTTACATTTCTTTGAAACAGTATATTTTTATTTCGCTGAGGGTGCAAGACCATACTGAGCATTACATAAAGTCATGGTACAGTCGAGTTCATTTACATCTACACACTTACGAGAACAAAAATATCTGAACACGACCCTATTGTCAGGAGCATAAAGTCGTGTTCAGATATTTTTGTTCTCGTAAATGTGTAGATGTAAATGAACTCGACTGTACACTTAGAGATAAACTTAGATAAAGCCATTTAGATAGTTGGCAGTCCACAGCTGATGTGCGTTTTTCCAGAAATTTCCTGCCTCGCACGACTGCATTGTGGAATGAATCGTCGCTTGCGAACCGCTACTTCCGGGCCGACACGACCTTCAAACCTTCAAGAAAAGAGTGTACCTAAAAGGCCGGCAACGCACTTGTGACTCATCTGGTGCTGCAGGTGTCTATGGAATGGACGACGGTAATCGCTTTCCATATATGGAGCTATGACAACCACTATGACTTGTGAAACCAGCATCCAACTACGTTATTAACTAACTAATAACAATCGTAACTATGGTATTTATTAGCATAGTTCCAAGTATTTTAAAATCTTTAGAAATTATAGTCGTACCTATATAAGTATCATCGATGAAATACGTATACTGCACTGCAATATTGAAATCATGAATGTAATTTGGTTACACCACTGATTGCACATTTAATTACCGTAAAATAATTTAACAGTCGGAATATATTGGAAAACAGAACCTATATTTTTAACCCCTGACGAAAAAAGAGGAGTGTTATAAGTTTTAACGTGTGTGTCTGTGTGTCTGTCTGTGGCATCGTAGCTCCAAAACAGATAGATCGAATCGAAAGCGGTTTTTTTATTGAAAGCTTTGTCTGTCGAGATGGTTTTTACCTATGTTTGATAAACATACTTGCAACCGTTTCCAAAATATTCAACTTTGATTGGAACTAGTGAGGGGTTTCAGCCTTTAATGAAGCTAGCAATTCCAAATGTTCAGGATTGGTAGCTTTTTTATCCCACTCATTAATTAAGGAGAGGCCTCATGAAGACTGGCTATATACTAGAATTGGGGGCTTTTTAAATTTTGACTAGAAGTTAGCTAAGTATGTATTAGAGTCGCCGACAAGTCGGAAAAGACAACTATTCGGCATAATTTCTAGTCGGCTGATTAAATAATTATTCGTTATATTTATTTATAAAATATTTTAACCATTATTTCAGCCAAATTCGAGAATTATCATCATGCTTGACCTTTTGAAGCATAATGCCTGTAGATCTGGTTTTAGCATCAGTTAGTTGTTTTCAATTTTTATAAGGCAATAGTTTGTTTGAAAATCTTTACCAATTTATTCTTGATATTTTGATGCTTTTTACAATATTTTGTGTTAACAAACCCGGTCTTCCTATAATATAAATAACAAATGTACATTTTACTTGTAACCAACCTGTTACAAGCCCTAGTCGGCAGAATCCATAGTCGGTCCATCTTTAATGTGTATACTTTAGTCTAGTAATAGCTGCACATATGATTTAAGAAGAAATGGCCAGGGGCACACGAATCGTAATTAGTACAAGATTGCCCAACCACAACCTATAAATTAACTCAGATAATGGCTCTTTTCACGGAATTATCAGAGTAGGTACTACTCTCCTGTCAGAACTTTTTGCTCTGTTGCGCTACCACTGATTAGCTCGCGTATTTATTTCAAAAAATTCCGATCACAGTGAGTGAGTCGATTCCGATTTATTGTAAATTGTAACATAACAAAGGCAACTGTCGAGTGCCGGACCAGATCCTTGTATTATGTTTAAATATTATATGATATTTGAATAAATGCATCAAAGTCTAGTGCAGGCGCTAGGAGAGCACTTTGTGGCCCGTTGTAAGCAAAAAGGGATGCTTGCGTCCTGAAAAGCTCTCGCCATGATAGTGTGTTAGCTTATTCTTACCCCGGTGCTACACTATCGTGAAGTTGACCGAGGCAAAGTTGGCTGAACCACACTATCATATTCGACCAACCTCGGTAAACTTACGCTATTCTACATTTCGTAGTCTCTTTGGAAAATATAAGACCAAAACTCAGTTTTTTAAGAGCAAAAATAAATTGTGAACGGAATCGAAAAAGATTATGTGCAATAGATTAAGTAAGCTTTATAATCCAGATTTCACAAGAATATAACATCTGTGTTTAATTTCACGAGTATTTAAAAAACCCGAATTCATTAGAAGGTCATTCGTACCTTTTATTTTATTTGACATGTACTATAGCATGATCATATGTCCCGCGCGCAGTGTGTGGAAAAAAGTTTTCACGCTTGATTAGCACACGAATATATTAACATAAGATTGCTTAATCGCAAATAATGAAATCACATCGTGTAAATGAGTTCAGAAAACGGTACTTTTCACGGAACTGTCGAAACGATTTTCGTGTCAAACCTTTTGCTCTGTTACGCTTTCACTAATTAGCTCGCGTACCTATTTATTTCTAGTAACATCACAAAGGGGTCGGACACTGAACCTGATACTTGAATTATATTTCGTACGATATTTGAATAAATGCATTAAGTATATTCCAGGCGCAAGGAGAGCACTTTGTGGCTCGTTGCAAGCAAAAAAAGACGCTCCCTGGAGAGCTCTCGCCATGATAGCGTGTTACCTTATTCTTACGCTTTCTAAAGTCTTTTTGGAAAATATAACCGTTTAAAACACGAAACGTCTTTAACGAACGGAACGGAATATGAAATTGATCAAATATAATGAGTAACAGAGAAGTAATCATTACTGCTTAGATTAAGAAACCGAATTAAATTGAAAAAACTACACGATCAATTTGTAGGAATAGCATTTTTGACAATCATTATCGCCTTCGTATTTCCCAAACTGAGATATGTCACTTGAAGCGCATCGCCTTATCATCACATTTTAATGACAGTTCAACGGCGATATAACTGTTATCTAATAGAGATTTGACGTTTGGCGATCACTCAAACGGCATTCTCGAATTAGGCCCCTAGATGAATGGAACAGCACGATACGAAGTTCCAATTTCATACATCGTAGTAACCCTCCGATAGCACGCACAAACCGACATTAGACTGCGTCACGTCAGTCTGTAAAGTGGCATAGACAGATTTGTACAGGTACTTGAAGCCGCTTTTCTTAGAATTCTCGAAGTTTCTTGCGTTAGTTGTTATATGTTCGGCTACACTATAATTAATTAACTCACGTAATTATATCAAGAGTTTCTATAGTGTCTTGTATCTGACCTGACAAAGGTAGTAGCAACGCGGATGGACTCTGGTTCACAGGTCCTTAAATTATGTTTCGTAGGATATTTGAATAAATGCATAAAGTTTAGTGCCAGCGCCGTGGAAGCCCTTTGTGGTTCGTTGCAAGCAAAAAGAGATGCTCCCTGGAGAGCCCTCGCCAAGACAGCGTGTTGGCTTATTTTTTCTACGATATCCCAGTCGTTTTTTGGAAATTAAGGTTTTTTTTTAAATAGAGACGGACTAAAATAGGAGCGAAGTATAAAGGATCAAAGACTTTCAGAAACAGAGAAGGACACACATAGTTCTAACTTGACAAGAATAAAGTATCAATTATAATTTATGTTTTTGACTACAAACATTTTAAATAATCTCTATTTTTTTTTACTTTTTTTAACTTGCAATATGTGTCGTCAACAAATCTTAGAAGCTATTTTGACCCACTTTCTGAAATTCGAATGGGTTAAAATTTGGTACACTTGCGTATCTTCGATGACAATGCAATATTAAGGTACCATAAACCTGGTCTGATGATGGAGTCCGAAGATGGCTACTCTGTAATGAAATAATGCAATTACCTTTGAGTTCTTTAACATCTGGTTACAATTAAGTTTTTGTCATACATTTTAATTGTGCCAAGGGTGTATTAACATACCACAGATGAATTCTTCACGTTTCTAGGTATTCTTGGATTTTCGTAAAAATGGAGATGTGTTTGTAGTTATATGACTTTTATATTTAAACCATTTCTTAAAACTAAACTAAATATTTATGAAAGTCGCGAAAGCATGTGCCTCATAACTTATTTATGAGATCTCTGATGATATGGTTTGGTAGTGTAATTTATATGATTTTTTAAATAAATGGATTAACTTTAGCATGCATTGAAAATTGAAGGATTTGATGCTATAATCCCACTATTGTGTTTGGATAAATAAAGTAAAAGAGAAATTCTACTAGTTGAGATTTTTATATATCTGTAAAACACAATTCTTTTTATGGCGATGAACCTCATTGTTTAGGAGCGTCGACAAATATGTAAATGTGTTTACTGCAGAAGCTTCATTCCATTTCATTTTGAAATCGACAGTTATTTTAAAGTACAGTAAATCTGTATTTCAATAGTGTTGCTTTTGGTAGCGCCCTGGTTCTAAAATCCGCGAAGGCGCTTAATGTAAAAAAAATCAAAGTCAGTCTCAAATTAAATGACCTAATACTGTTTCTTCTATACTATTTTATTTTTTGACGACGCGGTTGGCTCGTTTTGTAGTGTCTATCTACTGAGCCAGCGGTCCTGGGTTCGAATCCCGGCCAGGGAAAATATTTGTGTGATGACCTCGAATATTTGTTCCTGGGTCATGGATGTTATCTATATATGTATTTAAATATGTATATCGTCGTCTAGTACCCATAGTACAAGCTTTGCTTAGTTTGGGACTAGGGTTATTTACTAAATTTATATTAATAGTTTTTTCACTTCTCATGCTCTAAAAGTTCGACTTTATGCTGTGCGTAGGCGACATAAAGTCGCTTTTTATGCTCTAGAGCATAAAGTAAAATCGTCGTCGAAGACCAAGGCGATCGGTGCAACAGCCACAGGAACAACATAAAACTTTATAGAATAAACTCTTTATTTTTTTTTCGTTTCGTTAGTATTCTAAGACCAAGGCAAAATACCAACAGCCAAAGTACACAATAACACTTCTTGAAATAAATTTGTAATTTTTATTTACTATCATTTATAACTTTTTAAATTTATTTCTATTTTAGTAAATCAATATACTATATATTTAAACTACAACAATAATTTATCGTAGATATAAAAAACTAAATGTTTTTAAATTTTAATTAAATTTGTTTTTAAGTATAATATTTACATGATGTAGTTTAATTTTCTCGCAATCGAAGTGAAAAGTAGAGTGTGCAACTCGCCCATAAAACGCATTTTACACTCGACTTTATATTCATATAATATATACGGATAAACGTCTCGTATAAAATGGTGCGTTTTATGCACTTGTTGTACAATCTACTATTTTATTACTGTATACAGTAAGGCTTTTTAACTTTTCATCTGGATATTATGGATATAGCGGCAAAGATACTCCCTTATAATTGAAAGCCACAGTATACCTACTACCAAAAGACCCATCACTAATTATCAAAATCAACTATCAAGCGACATAACAAGTTGTTGAAAATTTCCTTTTGAAAATGGTTTGTCGATCGAAACTGATGTCATTATGTATTGTACCTGGTACTGTAATATTATCTTTCATTTCTCGATCATTTTCCACTAAATTATTTCTCAATTGCGTAAACTGAAGGAAAACACGGAAGATACGCAGTAATGCACTTTAAAAAGAATGGCTATTGATGCTGGATCAATCACGCGAGCTATCGCCCGACAGCCCTTAGGAGATTGATCGATTGCTGATAGTGTACTTTACGCCCTTGATCTCAAACTGGGTTTAAGACGAACCTACCTATGTACCTAAGACACTAAGGTTTATCTTAAAAGGTATTTTTTAAGGCTAAGGGTAATTTTGTTTAATTGCATTTAAAATAGGAATCTACGTAGAACTGAGTTTTTATTTTTAATCTTGGTAACTTAAATAATTTTCATTTATATTTATTTTGCTATGTCTATGCAACTGCAAGTACCCATTCATTGTCTCAATATTCCAATTCACATCGTGCAGTGAATTTTTACGCTGCGCGATATTATTTTTACGGTTTACAGTGTAATTTTTACTTTGCACGATGTAATTTTTCCGTTGCACAATGTAATTTTTATTTCGCATTATGTAGTATGGTTTTAATTTGCACAATAGTACATTACATCAGAGGCCAGGAAAATGAGGATTTCCGGCCAAGTAGGGATATAGCCGGATAGTGATACGAGGCCGGGAATCCGTTTACACGACGGCCTCGTCGAAAAAAAGCACTATACATGCCTATGTATAGTGCTTTTCTCAAACATACAATGAAATAAAAAAATATACTTCAAAAAACAACATTTTATTAATTGACAAATAGGACATTTTAGTCTAACAACCAACCTTTAACCTGCTTTTTGTCAAACCAGCCAGCTGTGTGAATGACCTTGTTGTTGAAACAAAAAAAAAGTTACTTTGCAGGCCTAGGCCTGAAAAGCAGTATGAAATTCCTTTACAGTCCTCTCGAGTTGTTGCTCCCAAAAAGCGATACTTCCGAGCCTATTATAAGGAACGTAAAGACAATATTTCATTGCATGTTTGAGAAAAGTAGTTTTACATATTGCGTACGACGATATATGGAATTATTATTAGTCTAAGATCCCGATATAGAACGACCTTCACCGAGATGTTTATTTGAATAAATGTATTTTATATTTAATTTAATATGTCAATAAATATGTAGCATATGGGTTGCCTAACAAATTTTAGTCCAGGGTATGTTTAATTAATAATTAAAAAAAATAATAATTTAAAACATTTCACCGGTTTGATTAATATTAGATAAATTCTATACCAATCGAAAGTATGAAGCCCATAGAATATGCAAACGTTAGGTTGCCTATTCTTTTCCCGTCACAACTATCGGGTAGCCAGGTATAAACAGGTAATTCTATACCTACTAGCATTTTGCAACGGTCTGATTATTGAATTGAAATTAAATAAAATTAAGATTATTTTATTATGAATTTATCTAATTATCAAACCGGTGAAGTTTTAATTATTATTTTTTTAATTTTTAACAAAACATACCCGACTAAAATTTGTTAGGCAACCCATATGCAATATATTTATTGACATATTAAATTAAATATAAAATACATTTCATCAAATAAACATCTCGGTGAAGGTCGTTCTATATCGGGATCCTCTACTATATGAATATTGATTACATTACAGTTTTCTTTCATAATTTACCTGGTGTGTCAATATTAACAAAATATAAAATGTGGTATTTCCACATTAAAAATAAAAAGATTCTAGGTATAAAACAATTTGGAATTATGTTTAGGCCCAATGTGTGTATCAACGACGAATATATAAAGCTTACTTTTACATGAAACGAAAACATTTCGACCACTTACGTATTACCTTAAGAACTTCTTTTACTTTTTTACCCTTTGAGTAATTTGTTCAACCTTATTTTTCTATTATTGTCAAAGAGGTTTCAGTGTCACGCGACGTACCTAACTTTCTCGCCCACTTGAAATAGAGTTTTGCAGATACAATATCTGGGGATTTGTGGAAAATAAAAGGCTTGACTAAACGCTATTATGTTGACAATGTGCTGTTTTCAAATATTTCACGTAGACTCGGTAAAATAAATATAAACCCATTACTATACAAAGCCCTTGGTTTTGTTTTGAATGTATAGATTGATTTCCATTAGTTGATTTGTCATTAATGGTCGAGATATAAACAGACGCCATTGCAACTGCAACCCAGCTGCAATATAGGAGTTCTGTTGCAGTTGACGTGCAGTTCTATCTGCCGACTGGCACGCCAGCTGCAAGCGGGCTTCGGAGTTGGTTGGCAGTTTGGGTGCAGTTACGCCATCTGCCTCAGAACTAACCTCGAACTACCTTTAGCCTGCAGCTGAGTTGCAGTGCAAATGCTGTTCATCTAATCTAGTTTAATACGGTACGGCAGTATGTTATCTACTGTAAAATATATTTATTTTGCTGTGGTAAGTATATTGGAAGTAGAATTTAGGTCGCCAAGGCAGCATAACTATTTGTCTATTTTCTTTATTATTTATTATCTTCAAAATTAATATTTTGAGTTTTTTAAGGTCGATTAGATATCTACCTCAGTGATGGAGACTAACCTAAACTGAAAACAAAACTGCAATAGGAACAACAGTTCGAAGTGAAACCATTGCTGAGCTCAAAAAGTAAACGTTCGCAGAATACGTAGGATTCACATCAATTTATATCTACTGAACGGCCGCGCCTCACAGCTGAAACTTCCTGTAAGCACAGAATAAAACACGAAAAAAGGTTTTATCATTTGTCTCTTTTAGAATGAAGAAATTCACAAATTGATTTCTTGAAAAAACAATTACACATATTAAAAAAAAACAGGTTTTATGGAAGAAACTGTGAATAGAAAGCTTGGTTAAAAGAAATCAGTTTGTAAATTAAAACAAAAGGAGGTCCTAAAATCAAGGTGTAGTTAAGCCTCGCCCCTTTATTAAAACTTCTTAGTTTATGGGTTTGTTTGTCCTGGGACTGTCCGTTTAAACTATAAAAGTTATAAGTTGCTAGGTAAGCTCTCAATAATGGAGTAGACAGAGATTGAGAGCGCACATCCATCACGCTCGTCGCCAATTTAAGCCCGGTTTACACAAAACAGCTACCTACCTAAGCCAAGTTAATAATGTGGGTTTTAAAACATAATTATTGGAGAATACCAGATCAAACATTTTGGGACAATAGGATGTTCCAATAAGTCTTCAAGGTTTTATGTAATAATTTTGGTAAAACTTTAATGTATACCAATTAACACTTTCACGGCCAGCACGCCGTGAGACGTAAATTAGGACCCACGTGATACGGTACCACGTCTGTGGACGGCGACTTTTACCTTCACAATGTGTCGTGTTAACCAATGGACTTGTGAATCAGCGAGCTGTTACTGGAAATGCAAGTATATGACCACCCAATGAAATTATCTATTTTTTTTCAAGCAGTAACTAGCATAAAACACATGTTTTAGTAATAAGTAAAAAAAAAACAACAGTTTATTTTATTTTATACTGTTATTAAACATCCATCGTTGATTTTATTAGGTTCTATAGAAATTGAATATACATTAAATCAATTATGAGTCGTTTAAAAAAAAAACATGTACTAAGTTAAGGGCTTTAATTAAAACAAAACTTAATTAATTCCTTTGTGTAACGATAGTTACCCATATCTTTTGTATGAGTAACTTTCGTTACACAAAAGACGCGATCCTAATTTTGTTTTTATTAAACCTTTAACTATGTACATGTTTTTTGAAAATGACCCTTATGTTAGTATAGGTAGTCACCTATACCTAATATTAAAACAAAGTATTCTTATTTAAAATTACAGATAATATGATTGGCTTATTGAGCAAAGTGCAGTCGGTTATCGAGCACCCTCTAGTCTTGTTTCCAGTTTATCGAGAAACATTGATGAATCAGACTTAACAAAGTCAAATCCTTGTACCGCTTTTAAAGCGAAAAATAAAAAAAAAAATACTTTGTGCGGGATTTGAACCCACATCTCTACGGTTTTCCGGGCCAGACGAGGAAACTGCCAATTGTTCTATCAAAGCCACATGCTAAAGCATTTTTTCAACCAGTTGCTTTATTTCTTATATCTCTAATTTAAGTTTAAACAAAGAACAGCAATAGAACGATACTTATCGTACGGTCCGCAATAAAAATTAAACGTTACTGCTGTTTCCAAAGTATCCCCCATTATGTTTTGTTAATTTTGTTTCAAGGATTAGTCAGATGAATGCGCTGTGGACACAGCCCTGATTAGCTGCGAGATAGAAGCGTAAGGGTTTTTATTTAAATTTTAATTTAAATAAAAAGTAAATCCCTCAGAAGCCTTTCATCTGTTCGCTTAATTTTTTAAGCAAGGAAAAAACGTAATGTCATTTTAAATTTACATTTTTGAATAAAATGGTTCTGGACACCAGGGACCTAATTCGAGAATGCCGTTTGAGAGATCGCAAAACGTCAAAACTCCATTAGATAACAGTGATATCGCCTTTGAACTGTCATTAAAATGCGATGAGCTTCAGTGACATATCTCATCTAGATTTTGGAAATACGAAGGTGATAATGATTGTCAAAAATACTATTCATGCATATGAATTTCTGTTTTGAACGAAACGTAACTGACTAATTTCACGCAATACACGGTCAAGTTAAAGTATAGTTAGAATCCCATTTGCTAAGCGAATCCCATTAGCTTTGTACCCGATGAACAATACTTATGTTGTTTTAAGTGGCAGCTGTGGCCACCGTTAACAATACAGATAGTATTGTTAACGGTGGCCACAGCTGCCACTTCGAAATGTAAGGCGTTAATAAGTGCAAATTACTTTTACACTAAATTAGTCTTTAAATCAAACAAAAATAAGGTTTACTCTTAAACAAAGAGAACACAGATGTTGGTCACTTCGTAAGTGAAAGAGCAGTGAAGCTCGTTTCTTTGCTTATAATGACAATGAAGTGACCAACATCTCTGTTCTCTTTGTTTAAGAGTAAACCTTATTTCGTTTGACTTAAAGACTAATTTAGTGTAAAAGTAATTTGCACTTATAACGCCTTACATTTTGAAGTGGCAGTTGTGGCCACAGCTAACAATACAGACAAAGAGTATTGTTCATCGGGTACAAAGCTAAGTGGATTCGCTCAAGCAAAAGAATTACTTCTATATGCGCCTGTTATTTAATGCCGTCACATACAAAGGAAACGCAAATTAAGCGCGACCGGATTGACGAAGTTGCGATGTTCTAGGGATATCGCCACTTGTCAAATAGGGACACGTCAAAAGTGACGGATGGCGATGAAATGGAGAGATCTCCATCATGTCTCTAAAATTGGTCGAATTACCCCCCCCGATATAGTATATTATGTGTACCTATTGTTCGACACTAACAGCAATATATCTAATTCGATGTAAGTGTGCCTTTAGTGCCTGGTGTACCTAAATAGATCCGTGGGAAAACCGAAGCTTTGGCTTAGGACTTACAAAGGGTTACAAATTGTTAAATGTAAATAAAAAAGGAAACAAAAACTCGTTGGAGACCTGAATAGGTTTGCTTAGATAAGCAAGCCAACGTTTGCTGTTATATGTAAGTATACTGTATGTACCTATGTATGTAAACACTTTATTGTACATAAAAACAAGAAAAACACATTACAAAAGAATAAACATGTACAAAGGCGAACTTATCCCTTTAAGGGATCTCTTCCAGTAAACCTTTGAGCAAATGAGTGCTAAACACAAATGTAAATGGTAGACAAACCAAGCAACATGTACAATACAAAGGAGTATAATACTATACAATAATATACATGAAAATGCAAAAACCAACAGAGACCATTGGACCAAACAGAAAAATGTGAACAGTCTATTTTTCTGTAGTAAACTTAAGATATAATTTTAGCAGTTTCATTAAAATATGAAGACAGATGCTAGACGAAAGGAATTAATACCTAAACCTGCCTCAAGTTTCATGAGCCGAACAAATAATTAGGGGCATTATTTGATATCGAAAATTGTTTACAATCTACTCCACAGTAACGCTTAACATAGGTACAATTAGATTAAACGACCGAACACACAGCGGTGCTTATTAAAATACTAACGGTCTAATTTTGTTAATATGCTCCAAAACAAATACAAAGAACTTGTCCGCTGATGAGGGTAAACCGGGTATTACAAAGGCGTCATTTTTATTCCAAACTGAAATCTGCGTTGCCATTGCCATTACAGCATTTTAGAGGTTTATTCCTGTGTATGGCCTTCTTTGGACTTTGGACTTCATAGATAAAATAGCAAAAGCGAAAGCACTTCTGACTTGCCATATCCATCCATTCATATCTACATTTCAGGTAATTTTACCCGACTAAACGAAAGCCAACATTTTATTTCACTAGATCCCCACTCGGTTAGAATGTATTAAAGTTTCCAATACCTACTGAAATTCCCATTTCCAAAACGAAAAGGTTACATTCGTTGCGTTTTCAAACAAAAAGCTTGTTCACAACTAAACTCGAAATGAGAATACGTCACTGAAATAGGATTGCAAAAATAACATTGCCGCCATCGAGTGGTTGGGAAACTGAGCTTGACGAGTGCTGCGAAGTTGGGATTTATTTAGTTTAGTTTTTAGTTTTCGCTTCCGACTATTGGAAAAGGTAGGCGCCGATCGTTGAGCGATTAATAAGCAATTTGTTTGTGGCAATTTGTAACTGCCATTAGAATTGGCATCCTTTGATTTATATACCACTAAAAGGTGCCCACTTCGTTCACGTATTTTTTTTTCCTTTATAATTTTCAGTGCAAACGTATCCTACACCAATCTTGGGATGTCCCGTATCCCTGTACTAAAAATGGTTTAAATCATTTGTGCTATCTTAGCTATTTTGACATTTTGTATTTTATCATAGTGTAGATATTTCGCCGGACGATTTCGTTCCTGTGTATTTTAATCCGCACCGCAAAAAGAGAGGTGTCGTAAGTTTAACGTATGTACATTTGTATCTCTATAGGTAGGTATGAGACAGCGCAATTATTTTGTCAAAACGGCCAATAGAATTGAATGCCGTTTTACAGGTAGTTTATTTGAATTGACTTTTATATAGCTCTATGCATTTGGTCAGCCAATCGGATGATTTTGAGGGTTGTGCTATATTATAATAGCAAAAAAACACGATAGTTGTATATTTGCAAGCATTTCTATTCTTGAAAATATACCTACTTCCATAAGTGATTTTATCTATATCCAATTTCTAGTACCAATTAACACTAAGTATACTTACTTAAAATAGTCGAGCACCTGAGTCTTGTTCCTAGTCTATCGAGAAACTTTGATGGATGGATCAGACTTAACAAAGTCAAATCCTTGTGCCGCTTTTGAAACATTCGCGTTCAAAATGTTAATTTAATTCTATCAAATTATCTTATTTGTATTTCTCTTTCGTTATTTTTGTAGCACATGACACTGATAGTGTTTTTTTTTGTTTGCAATATGCAGCCCTCAATTCTATTGCGCTTAATAGAAGCTATATGTCTACTTTAGTATTGTGATCTATTTACCTTGAAATAAAATAAAAAAATGCACCTTATGTAGCATATCATTGCCATATGTTCGTCATATCGCCAATACAAATAGCCGAATAGTTAAAGGTATATTATTTCTCTTAAATTCGGCTTTTTGTACCGTTTTTGTATCCCTCGAATCCACAATCACATGAAACTGTTCTTTTGTCTTATTTGTAAAGGCTACGTTATTTTTTCTAGCACATGCGGCGATAGTGGTTCTTTACGTATGCTGGCAGCATTCAGCCCGCGTCGTCCGTGCGTGATGCCGGGAATTCTATTGCTCTTAATAGAAGTTCGGCTGGAGGCGTCAACATGTAAAACATATTGTCGTAAAAACGTTTTGGCATGGCGGTTGCAAAAACTAAGTGTAGAATAGGACAGGACTAGGGTGATTCTTGAAAGGGTCAATTTACAGCGTCAAGAAGGATAAAGTACCCGCACAATTGAAATAATTGACCATAGTATTTTTATATATTACATTAGTACCTAATCTAACTGGAGCACGATTTATTTTTTGTTTAAGTTAAGTATAATTAACTGTAAAAAAATATTAAACACATAAAACTTTATTCCCTTGGTGCGTCCATTAGCCATTTTTTGAACAAACTACCCCAAAAAGTACATGTTGTGAATTGAAATCAAGTACAGAATTGAGTTCAAATATTAGAATATAAGTTATTTATTTAGAAGAAAAAATATGGTTGCTGTGTGTATCGTAATTTAAAAAAAAAACTATGTTAAAGGTTTGTCCAGAGCTAAGCTATGATTCCTCTGGTGCCTCATTCAACACGGCGCACATCCCTACTTAAACGTCATCTGACCAGTTGCAATGGCCGGGCTTGGCAAACGTCAGTAACGTTTCCAGATATGCGAGGAATGGTCGCGTCTAGTTGCTGGAATTTTTAGCTATGAAGGCTAATATATGATTCACTTGGCTTTGGTTCACTATGATTTTGATTCCCTTGAATTTTTATATAAAATTTGATATCTGCAAAAGATACATAGTGTTTTGTAAAAACAAAACTACATGAATGCCTGCATGTGTTGACTTAATAGTTGTTCTTATAATAATTTTAGTTTCGGTAGAATCGACAAGAAACATACTTTTATCTTATTCCTCTGGTTCTAATTTCAAACAAGGGAATCACAGTTTTCTTGCGTTTTCATGAAAAGAAAATAAATTTCCCTTTAATTCGCGTTGCAGATGACTGAATCATTGATTAAGAATTTTATTCCATTTAGGTAAAGCAGGTCTCAAATAATTTTGAGCTGAATTCAAGAGAAGATGCTTATGCCCAGAATTTTTTATACTACGACGGTGGTTCGATTATTGAGAAAATTGCCAATTAATGCGAATAAAACACTGTGAATTTTTGTATCCTTACACTTTGTACAACTTTTTATTTATTTAAGAAAAACTGATCTGAATATTATTCCCCTGTACTTTTTTTTATGATTCCTTTGGCGTTTTTCTTATACCCATGTCATCTTTTCTTATTCCCCTGGTGGAGAAAACATAAAGTGGTATATTTCTGTATTAAATTGACCAAAAGTGGTACTTATTTGATAAATCTGCGTAAAATTAAATACAATTTCATATTTTCTAGAAAATAGGTAAAAAAATATAAAAATAAAAATCGCCAAGGGAATCACATGAAGAATTCGATTCTCAAGAATGACCCACTAATGAGTTTATGTAGTTATGTACGAAAAATCGCAAGGGAGAACAAAGGGTGACAATGGATATTTTCAACTTGTCTGGGTATATGCCTTCTGAAATACACAAATTTAAGATATAACATAAATGTTTAGCTATCGTTTCGCTAACGTACTTAATAACGACAGTAGAAATGTCATCATGCCCTACACTCCTTGTATTCTTTAAGGATTTTATTATTAATATTATGTCAGGTACTGTTACTGGCGCCATAAACATCGACTTCGTAGTTTTATTTATATTGCACTTCACGGTTGCCTTTATTTGGTAAACTATTATGTACAACCTGAATAAAATGCTTATTAAAAGCATCGGCTATATCTTTGGGTTGTGTTAGAATGCCTTCATCAGATTTTAGTTTTAGGATCTGTTGTTTGAAATGATTTCCTTGATTGGTGGAATTGATGACCTGCCAAGTGGCCTTCATTTTATTTTGAGCAGCTTGGATTGTATGGGTATTTTGGGCTTTCTTGGTCAATTTGATAATTTTCCTATATTTCACTGAATAATTTTGAAAAACTTTTTTATTGGCAGCAACAGCAGCCATGCCAACAGGCATGCGCCGATATTGCCAGAGAAGGCGTCTTTGATTTTTACTACAGACCTTAATTCCTTTCGTTAACCATTTCAACTTTGTATTGGTCCTTACAATAACTAATTTTATCGGAAAACATAAGTCATATAGTAGTAAAAAGTCCTCTATAAAGGAATTGTAGGCTATATTAGGATCTTGAGTTTTATATACATCAGCAAATGATAAACACTAGATGCCGTTTGAAAATGTTCAAATTATCTTGAGAAAAATCACCCCTTTTTTACGCGCCAAGAATTAGTTTTATATGTAGCAACGGCCGGAAGTGTAAGGACTTGTGCTGTGTGATCAGACAAGCCAAAATCAAGAACCTTGCCACAATGACCATTGTTTATTAAGTTATGTGCAATATTGTCTAAACATGTATTGCTGTACAGTCTCGTAGGCTCTCTTATTTCTAAATTTAAATTATAACCTAAAAGAAAATATTCAAATTGCGACGATATTTGTGGTTGTTTTTCATAATGTCAATGTTTAAAGCACCACAAATAATAATCTTCTTATTACTATTTACACATATCTTTCTTAATATCATGTCCAATTTTTCATAAAATAAACTTAAATTACTAAAACTAGGCGTTCTATACATACAAACGATTACTATTTTTTGAATTGTTAAGTAAGTAAGTTGTATAGCACAACACTCAAATACGCCCGATATTTAATGACTTGCAACATCCGGTAATTCCTTGAACTCTTGTCCTGACTTCACTAGTATACAGGCACCACCGCGTTTAGTTTCCCGTGAAAAGTATGCTGCAAGCCGATAATTAGTCGTAGTAGTATTGTCAGAAGTTCTTCATGGCCGGACTTTATGAAGTGTTCTGTGATACATATGACATTAACATCAACATTTTGTTTTTTTAAATCATCTAAATGGTCAACAAGCAGATCAGATTTATTTATAAGACCAGCTATATTCTGATGTAAAACGTGAAAATTTTTAGGTACGAAAAAACTCGTTATTTTGTGGAGAGCCTCGGTGTTCTTCTGATCGAGTGTCTGTTCTATAATATTGTTCAATGTCTTCAATGTTTTGCTTGATGTCCTTAAAAATGTGTTTCATTCCGTTGTTATTAATTTCTCCCGTAATCCTATTGAACATATCATAATCATACAATAGTTTAAGATTAGAATACCCAGACAAGTTGAAAATATCCATTGTTAAACCATTATTTAAAAAAGGTGATAAAGAAAACGCTCAAAATTATCGTCCTATAGCCCTTATATCAATATTGTCAAAAAATTTTGAAAAATTTATTTACAACTGTCTCTATAGCTATTTAGATAAACATTCATTATTTTGTAAGGAACAGAAGGGTTTTCGGAAAAATATTAACATAAACATGGCTATTTTTGACTTAGTTAATTCTGTACTAACATGTGTTGACAAAAAGGTGCCTATATGTGCCATTTTCACTGACATGACAAAAGCTTTTGACTGTGTAGATCATAAGACACTTCTTTACAAACTTGACTACTATGGCATTAGAGGTAATGTCCAAAAGCTAATTAGTTCCTATCTCACCAACCGTCTACAATACACAGAGATAACTAGGATATGCCATAAAAGTAAAATGACTAAAATATTCAAATCTGATACAGGATGTGTGATGTGTGGAGTACCACAAGGAAGTGTACTTGGCCCTCTGCTCTTTCTAATTTATATCAATGACCTTCCAAAAGCAGTTTGCCATCCCATGATATTGTTTGCTGATGATAGCACTTCAATAATAAAATGTAATGATGTAAGTACCTACGAAAATGACATAAATGATACAATATCTGACATTATCAGTTGGCTTAATAACAATAAACTAGTTATAAATTTGACGAAAACCAACATAATGCATTTTTATCAGCGCATTAAATCCATGGAAATGAATATAAATTATCGTGGAAGTAACATAGAAACTGTAGGAGTTACCAAGTTTCTGGGTCTTTGGATAGATAGCCAATTAACATGGAAATATCACATAAATGAAATGTGCAAAAAGTTAAGTAAATCTGCGTTTGCACTTCACAAACTCTCAAAAACTGTGAATAGAGATGCTTTACTTGTTGCCTATCACGGTATTGTTGTGTCAACACTAAGATTGTAACGTAGTAATAATAGTTTTTTTTATGTTAGGCGTTTAGTAAACAACACATAATATGTATCAAATTGTTACACCGCAACGAACTGTATTCGCCTTAACTGATTCACGCGGTGCGTCGCCTTAACTCCGTGAGCGATATCAATGTATTTTTTCTGTATAGGCTGCGTGCGCGTCGCTTAGCTGTAGACATTCATTCGCTAGCAGGACAGTTTAACGAGATGGACGTAGCAGTCCGTTCGCTAACATTATTAGCGTCTTCACACGGTTGCTAACAGTCTTGTCTCAATAGTTTTGGAATTAAATTGGTCCTACTTGAACAGGAACGTAGTGGAACGTTTTAATTCATTCTTCTAAAATGAATAAACTAGTGTCGCGCCCCAATACGGGTAAGTTTTGAACAATTTTTAATATTAAGTGTAGCCGTTAATTAACGTTTTTATTCGTAAGAAAAGTGTACATAGTTTCCTAGCTTCTTGTTAATACCTTTGTTCTAGTCATGCAATTTTGCAAATCATTGCATCTGCCGTCTTTGTTCTGTAGTTTTATCCGCCTACCTGTTTTTCTAAATAATTACGATTGTACCTCCGTTCTGCCGGGAGCACTTCACCAACTAATTTCACGGTTCTCCTCTCGCTTTTCGCTGTCCCGGGGTGCTCCAGATAGAACGGCAGACGGAGGAATGTGGACAAAATTGTAATGCCTGTCGTCCTTACAGGGTGCTACGTTTTTATTTAAAACGCGCCGCTACCATTGCTCGGCGCAAGTGGGAGCTTCCCGTTGCCCTGCGGAGCTGGTTGAGCCGCTGAACCCTGGCCGCACCTGCAAGCTGTTGCTGCGCTTCCCATCGCTGGCTGCCATGGAAGGGCTGATGGCGTTTTGAGGGGAGTACCGCGCCTACAGGAACGTACCCGACGGGCTATCCACGACCTCCATTTTATAAATAAATTTAAACTTGTGTGTAACGGTTTTCTTTTATTTTCAAACTCAACCGTCGCACTGGCGCCCTTACGTGTTTTTGGAGGTCTGGTTACGTTTCTGTAGTGCAATTTTTTTTTTATTAGTTGTGTGTTGTGCAATTTTATTTTTGTGTTGTGAAACGTTTTTTTGGTTGCTGGTAACTGGCGTGTATCAAACTTTCTTTGTTATTTTTGTTATTTTTTGATTATTGTGTAAACGACGCGTTTGGCTCGGTTGGTAGACACCTGCCTACTGAGTCGGCGGTCCCGGGTTCGAATCCCGGCCGGGGCAAATATTTGTGCAAAATATTTGTTCTTGGGTCATGGATGTTATCTATATATGTATTTATATATTATGTATATCGTCGTCTAGTACCCATAGTACAAGCTTTGCTTAGTTTGGGATTTTTTTAATTATACATTTTTTTGGTTTAATAATTTTATTGTACTGACATTTTGAATTTCAATGTTTGGATATTATTTAGCTCGGTAATTTTAATTGTTGTAATTGAATAATTTGATTGTTTTTTTTTTCGTTTCATTTCCATGTTTCCTTCCATGGCAGCCGGCGATGGGAAGCGCAGCAACAGCTTGCAGGTGCGGCCAGGGTTCAGCGGCTCAACCAGCTCCGCAGGGCAACGGGAAGCCTCCCACTTGCGCCGAGCAATGGTAGCGGCGCGTTTTAAATAAAAACGTAGCACCCTGTAAGGACGACAGGCATTACAATTTTGTCCACATTCCTCCGTCTGCCGTTCTATCTGGAGCACCCCGGGACAGCGAAAAGCGAGAGGAGAACCGTGAAATTAGTTGGTGAAGTGCTCCCGGCAGAACGGAGGTACAATCGTAATTATTTAGAAAAACAGGTAGGCGGATAAAACTACAGAACAAAGACGGCAGATGCAATGATTTGCAAAATTGCATGACTAGAACAAAGGTATTAACAAGAAGCTAGGAAACTATGTACACTTTTCTTACGAATAAAAACGTTAATTAACGGCTACACTTAATATTAAACATTGTTCAAAACTTACCCGTATTGGGGCGCGACACTAGTTTATTCATTTTAGAAGAATGAATTAAAACGTTCCACTACGTTCCTGTTCAAGTAGGACTAATTTAATTCCAAAACTATTGAGACAAGACTGTTAGCAACCGTGTGAAGACGCTAATAATGTTAGCGAACGGACTGCTACGTCCATCTCGATAAACTGTCCTGCTAGCGAATGAATGTCTACAGCTAAGCGACGCGCACGCAGCCTATACAGAAAAAATACAATGATATCGCTCACGGAATTAAGGCGACGCACCGCGTGAATCAGTTAAGGCGAATACAGTTCGTTGCGGTGTAACAATTTGATACATATTATGTGTTGTTTACTAAACGCCTAACATAAAAAAACTATTACGTTACAAGATACGGAGTAATATTCTGAGGCAATTCAGCTGACAAGGAAATAGCATTTAAGGCCCAGAAAAGATGCATAAGAGCTATGTGCGGTTTAAAAGTAATGGACAGTTGTGCTCCGTATTTCAAATCGCTAAAAATCTTGACTCTGCCCTGTATATAATAGAAGTTGCGATATTTGTTAAATGTAATCTTAACTTATTTAGTCAAGTTGCTGATACACGCAGGCTACCTAACACGGTCACAGTATCAAAATTCTCTACGCAGTAAGGAGTGCAAGACAGCACTAGTACGCAAAAGTGTTTTAGGAATGGCATCTCAAATTTATAATAAAATTCCAGCTAGCATAAGGGACTTAAAATTAGAACAATTTAAAAAGAAACTGACATTACTGTTAATTCAAAAATGTTATTATAATATTCAACAGTTCATAAATGACATAGATCTATAATAAATTATTTGTTTATTATTACCTTAATTTGACATTGTTTTAATTTTATGTACCGTTTTAAATGTGACTATTTCTTTTATATCATTGTTATGTCCTTTATTTATTTTAATTCTTAGGCTAGGTTTTTACAATATCTGTATATAAAAAGTAAAATACAATAAAGAAATTACAAAATATATAAACATATTATAAAAAACCTAACCTAGGGTGCCGCCGGCAGCGGGGCAGGGCCCAGGCTACCGGTGGTTAGGGCTGCAGAGAGAGGAACCTCCTGACGATGCGCGCCGTGTCCAGGAGTACCGTGCCGTGTTCATTGTTATTATTATTATTATTATTATTTTTCAAGCCTGACAATGTTGAATTTTTAAATGATTTATTTTAATTGTGAATAATTATATTACTCTGCATTGTATAATGGGGTCAAAAACCCAAGACATTTGTACGCCTATCGGCAAAGCATAGAGAGACTTTACCTATCTTTACTACATTGTATTTACCTATGTTTGACAAATAAATATATTCTTATTCTTATTCTTAGGGTTGAATTTGACCAATGATATAACATATGTTCAAAATATGATTAATAGTGCCCTCATCGCCAACCCGTCTACTCTACCGATGTGTTTAACTTACATGATAACTTGTTAATCTCATTGTGATATGTTTGATTTTCGCTTAGTAAGTTGTACCTACTTTAAAGTTAATAATCGAACTACTTATAGCAATTACACATAAAAAAAACCAGCCAAGTGCGAGTCTGACTCGCGCACCGAGGGTTAAGTATTTGCACTTTGTATTTATGTATGGCGCTGGATACAAATAAGGTGCAAAGTTGATTAAATATGTTGTATGGGAGCCTCGTTAAATATTTATTTTATTCTGTTTTCTCTCAGTGACAATTTCAGCTGTCTAACGGTTCATGAGATACAGCCCGGTGACAGACAAACCGACAGTCGAATGGACAGCGGAATCTTAGTAATAGGGTCCCGTTTTATTCAATTTCGGCACGGAACCCTAAAAACCAGCACTGCTCAAATTTCAGATGTAACTTTACAAATTTTGCGTTTTTTCTTTTCGTATGAAACTTACTTATAGGTAAGTAAATTTCTTTAAATCTAAACTTTGACTTGATTTTCAAAGAGACTTGATTTTGAATCGTCTTGCATCTGTAGCAAAATTAAATTAAACCAACCTGATGCGATTTTGTTGATTGAATTTGAACAATATTTGAGACCAAAATCAAGTTGACTTCAGTCGTTTAAATTTAAAAAACGGTAGTTGACAATGACATTAAATATAGGTAGAGCTCCAGTAAAGTAACTATGTTAAAATTTGAATTTATTTTCTTTGAGAACGTGACAAAGGCGTTTCGGAAAGTAGATTTTTCATTTTACTTTTTATTTGACCATGCTGCCGGGAATGCAAGGACAGAATAGGAGCCGTTAATTAATGGAAGTAGCGTTTGTGGACGTGCATTTAGTGAGAAACGCAGACCGAAAATAATAATGGTTCCAGTTCCAAAAAGAAATCGTTCATTCATTCACGGCAGACGTAAATTAGGACTCGAGATACCGTGCACTATGTCTGTGGACGACGACTTATATCTTCGCAAAAATGCCACTATGTCTACAGTCGAACATTATCTCACAGTTTTGATATAAAACTTTTGACGTGATAACTTCTTATAAATCGATGAACGCCGGCTGCACGCACGAAAAAGCATAACTCATTGTCACGTTCCACCTGAGCCGAGCGTGCAAGCGAGAGCGCGGAAGAAGCGAACGAGGGGCTCGATTGGCTTACGCATTCGGCTTGTGACGCATCTATTTCTCTTCCACTTCTCATCGGCGGCCGGCATTAAATTCATAAAAATATGCAATTTTTCATCAATGTTTTCTTATGACGTTATCACATAAAATTATCGTCCGTAAACCGACTTTACAGACAACCAATTTTTTTTTAGTATAAGTTTTGTTTTGTGGTTGCCGCAAGATGAGCGGCAACGTCAAGGCAGACCAAGACGCGGAGATGGAGGCACGATCTGGACGCATTCCTGGTCGACTGGCCAGAAGCAACGGCTAACAGGGAGTTGTGGAGATCTAATCGAGATGCGCCTGGTGGTACAAGGCAAAGTCGAGGGAACCAGACCACGCGGAAGATCACCGATGAGATAGACGGATCAAGTAAAAACCGCCGTCAACGGTCCTCTACACGAATGTACCAGGAGGGCTGCAGTACGAGAAGAATGGCGCCGCATTGTACAGCAGGCCACAAAATCAACGACGTGACGGCCACGACCACTCTGGCAAGAGTGTACCGCCAAAGAAGGAAAAGAATCGAGATGCCTTTGCCCAGCAGTGGGACACTCTAACGGGCTCATAAAAAAAAATGTTTGTACCGCCACATGTAATTTTCAAAATGCTCCTCTGTTCGTGTATCCACTTGTTAATCTTGTATATAATGCCTCACATTTTGTTTATTTACTCGACATGTATGGTAAAGCTACAGGTATATGCGACGCAGTCATGGATCGACCGGATCTTTGTGGACAAATCGGCAAAGTAAAAAATTTAAAATAAGCTACTTTAGAATATGGATGTCATTCGTAAATAATAAGTACTTACAGTACTTTTAAAGCGTAGGTAGGTAAGCGTAGCCACTGGAAAAGGTTTGCACACCATGTCTAGTAAATAAATTAAGCTTTTTTTATTGGACCATACTAGAAAATAGCGCGTTTAAATGATGAATATACGCGTCAGTTAAGCATTTGAACGATCATACACGAAATATACCGTAATATGATGCTCGATGCGGATGTGATTAGCGGATGTCGCCGCCACGTCCCCTGGGCGCGAATCCAATTTGCCAACTTGTACAATATTGCCACAATGAAATTGTCTTATTGTGGATCTATACATTCTCTTTCGTGGAAAAAAGGATTTTATTATAGTCGGATAATAGAGTCTCGTTTAATTTACGTAAGTTTGTAGGTATAGTATAAATAAAGGTTACTTCAAGACCAGAGTGTTATACGAAGTACGAAGTTTATTGTAGACAGATATCACAAGCTCTTTTTAGGGTTCCGTGCCCAAAGGGTAAAAACGGGACCCTATTACTGAGACTTCGCCGTCCGTCCGTCCGTCTGTCACCAGGCTGTATCTCAAGAACGGTGATAGCTAGACAGTTGAAATTTTCACAGATGATGTATTTCTATTGCCGCTATAACAACAAATACTAAAAATAAAATAAAATAAATATTTAAGGGGGCTCCCATACAACAAAGGGATTGGTTGCGTTAACTTTGCACCTCATTTGTATCGAGCGCTATACAAACCAGGTGCAAACTTAACTTAACCACTTAAGGATGGAAAGTGTTTGTACGGAACCCTCGGTGCGCGAGTCCGACTCGCACTTGACCGGTTTTTTAAGGTACATGAAATACTAGTAGACGTATGAAATGAACATTTTGACACAACCATACACACGATAATAATACCATTTAGGTATATGATCCACTATGCTAATTTGATGTCGCTGCCCCCAGGGAGGCGAATCAAATTTGCCAATTTGTATTTATGTTATTGAATTTTTGTCCTATTGTACCTTTATACATACAATATGTGTCCTCCACCCTCTTGACAAGTTTAACTTTACAGTCAGCTACATACCAGTCACATGAAGTTGGTTATTTTACGCACATACATAATTAAATCGCTTCATATTTAATCTCTATTTGGTTTTAGGCAGCTATTTTGGAAGCTTCGATGCTAGGACATTTTCTTACAATTTATAGTACCAATAAAGTATTTTACTTGTCACATGAGCCGTATATTTCCGTTTTTTTTCTAAAAACGTTTCGGAAACGTCTACCCATGTCAACGGGCCCATCTCTCAAATTGCGGGCCGATGCCCCCCGGTCGTTCATTATGAATAAATAACTGTGTATCGAGCTGAATTTCAATTTTTGTTTTCAATTATGTTGTCAAAGTAAGTTCCCGTAATAATATTGGTGGATTGGACATTTAAGTAGATATATTGTTGAAAGACGTTCTGGTTATTTTGCGAATTTCCACATTTCAGATTTCCTCATTTTAGTTGACTGGTAAAAAAATATTTTTAAAGTTTTTGTATTTTAGGGATATGATTAGGCCAAGTGTTAATTTTCATTTCACCACAAGAAAAAATAGTTGATGGTTGACACTTATTAAAGTAAAACCGTTAAAATGTTGACATCGATATGAGACAACATGAACATTATGCCATAGCGATTAAAACGTTTAAATATTTCTCGTCACACTTCACACTACAATTATTATAAATGCGAAAGATTGTGAGTGTGTTTGTATATTTTTTACTTCTTCACCCTCAAACAGCTGGACCAATTTTGATAAAATTTGGTATGGAGGTAGCTTATGCACTGTTAACACATAGGCTACTCTTTATCCCGAAAATAAAAATATATTGTTCTCGTGGGATAAGCGGGCGATGAGAGTATATAATAAAAACAATATTATAATTATTGGCACTTCAATAAAAAGGTACTGATTGGACCTGCATGAAATACTGATAATATTTACCTACACCTACACACAACTGCGCGGGTCGCCCGCGGGGATTGCTGCTTGCGCGTGCGGTAGTACAACGCGCGACGCATGATTCAATCAAGATGCTTATACCCGTGTGGATCGGTTCGATTGATTCGCGTCATGTGGATTCGTGTTTATATTTACGCTTATTGAAATGAAAACGAACTGTACCTTAGCGGATTTTCTACTTCATCTGTATCTTAGTGTACGAGTTGCACGGACGATATGTAAGCGTCGGACGTTGGACATTATACACAACTCGTACTATACTTAGAGCTTAACATGTTTAAAATTTTCTCATTTACAATACACCCAGCATTAAACCTCGCAAAGACTGTGTTCTTTTGGAACACAGTGAATTTGTCATCTGCTTATTTTTGCATGCTGTCCGTTTATGTTAAGTTGGCACCTGGAAACTATGGCGTCGCATACAAACTTAACGTCACCGTGTTATACAGATCGAGGTGTCGTTTTCAACTGTTTCCTCCTGTAAGTGTATATGTAATGTAATGAAAATGTTCTTTGTTGGACTGTTTCGATTTTTGCGCTGTGTGTGTACTACGCGTCTGTTTGCAGCGAAATTTTGGCCAAAAGTTGTTTGCTGTGTGTGTTGTTGTGTATGTGACGTATGCGCACGTTACGATTGGGTGCGAGCGCCAGCCGATTTCTATGTAGCTATTGTATGAATAACCAACGCACATCAAATAATATTTAATATAGGTACGTCCCGATTCAGTTGTGATAAGGAGACAGTTCTTTTATGATCTGTTTAGACCCTTTACACAACTCGTACATCACTCGTACATGAAACACGTCTATTGAATAATGCGTCGTATACCGGCACAATCCCCTCGGGCGACTGCGACGTGTGACGAGTCTTTACGTAGTTGTATCTATTAAGAGTAATACGATAACCGGAACCTGTATTAAGTAAATTTGATCACATTGGTATAATAATATGGGTAAGGCCGCGGAAAGCTACCAATGTGACATAGAAGTTACATAAAAAGATATACGTTATGTTATCATAAAACGTAACATAAGTCGTTATAAAGCTTAGATCATACTGGAAAATATTCCCATTAAATAACGTAGCTAAGAAAAAAAAACAAGTTATAGAATTATTAGCTTTATATTGCCTGTAAACAAAATTTTCATGGCACATTAAAATCAATATAATGAAACACGCGTGTGATGGAACTAATGAAACCCAAACCGCTCTAGTGTTTTAAAGCCTCTCATTTTGTACCAGGTGGCAGTAATTACCGTTTGTTCACTGCTGGTTACAATACTAGTAACAAGACGACCGTATAACAATAAAACAGCTTTAGAATCAATGATTCTACTGTGACTTGAGGTGGAAAATAAATTATTTTCTTCTTAAAACAGTTTTTTTTATTAAGATGTTGTTTTTATTTATTTTATTATTGTACAGCAGTTTTGTTCGATTTTGTATATTTTCGGGTCATTAAAAATCTAATAAAACTCATTTAAGTTAGTATAATCTGTGTGCACTTCCCTTCACAACATTTATTCGTTATGTTACGTAGAAAATACGTAACATTTTGCAAAAATGTAACATATTCGTAACGAAAGTGTAACGTATTTTTGAAAAAAGTGGATTTTCATGGTGAAATAAAGACATTTTTAATACAATAATACTTGTCACCAGCTTGAAAACCGTTACGCTATTGTACAAAAAAAAACTGATTAAATACAATCACTCCTTACCTTTAAAATCACACACGACACTTTGGGGGTACTTTCACGAAACTATGACTGTGTCTGTGTCTAATTTGAATTGCGTTTGTTGACAAACTGACGGATTTGGACTTGCTCATCGGTGTTGCCCTACTAGAATATGAGTTGCCAGTGCACGTAAACGTATTTTCGCCAAAAAATATTTAAAAACAAGCTACATAAAGCGTCACGAAAGTATTGTAACATGTGTGGAATGCTGATCCATTAAAATAATGTAAGATAAAAAATTTAAATGATTATATTATCATTATTCCGTAATCGGTAGAACTATCCTTATATCATAAATTTTAGTTTAAAACAAAAGTATGCCCATGAAAGTTGAAATATCATAAAAATAACAGAGCTTTTAGTACTCGTGGTCGGTAAATTTAACCAACTTTCGTTACGTTTTGGACGGAAATATATTTTTAGTATTTTTATAAAGGGGTTTATATTAATTATCTTACTTGCGACCATGAGAATTCCTATATCTACATATGATAAAAATATTTTTGAAACAGTAGGGGTTACCAATTTTTTTTAATCAGCTGGGTAAATTTTAAACGTCCAAATTGGTAACTTTCCGCGGCCTTACCCATATATCGGGAGGCATCATCTTTCGGAGGCCCAAAATTATGTAACTGCTACATGACGAAAGTTCTTTGATGCACTGTTCAGTCCCTTTACGCCACTTATTATATTATTGGAATCACTCGTACATGAAACACGTCGATTGAATAATGCGTCGTATACCCGCACAATCCCCTCGGGCGACTGCGACGTGTGACGAGTCTTTACGTAATTGTATCACGAACAAGTAACACGATAACCGGAACTTGTATTAAGTAAATTTTATCACATTGGGATAATAATATATCGGGAGGCATCATCTTGTGGAGGCCCGAAATTATGCAACCGCTACATGACGACATACAAAGATGAAACAGATAAATTAAGACTTAAAATACAGAAACACAGTTAGAGATTCATGTACTATGGGCACATCTGCAATTCTGCTATGCAATTCTGCAGGTCATATAGTACAATCGGTGTATTCGGACCTAGAGCTCATTATCAAGTCATCTTCAGTAGGTTTAGTTCTAGTATGGTTAGTTATAAAATATATTTACACAAATAAATTACGTCATCTCTCTCATTTTGGCTCTCTTCATGTAAATACGCCCTAAATATTACTACAAGTTTGACGAAATTATAATTTATAAATTAATCGCCCAGTTCTTTTGAATAACGTATATAATTTACATATTTACTTTGTTTTTAAATTACAAGGGGCGTGTAAATGAATTCAATAAAGGTTCAATTTTCAGGCAATAGGTACAGGCGGCGTGCCTGAAATATTCCGATATTAAAATAAATGCCTGCTAGCAATTTAATCGAGAGTTGCGTTAACACCGAATGTTTAACGCGTGACAAATTCTGAGCTGTATTTTCTGTCTGATTAGTATTCTTTTGTTGGATGTATAAGTGCAGTAGCACGTCTATCATAACTGTGACACGCGACTCGTTGTCGCGCGACAAATACTACCTGTGACTTTCCTGTCAATACTGTGCGAGCGAAACAGGCGAACCTAAGGGCGTGGCCACATGTCCACGACACGGCGTGGTAAACGTAAAACGACACGGTGTCGCGTCGGAGCGCGACACATTATCCACCGTGCGAATATACGTTGCCGCGTCGTGAAAACACACGACACGGCGTCGTAAACGTAAAACGACACGGTGTCGCGTCGGAGCGCGACACATTATCCACCGTGCGAATATACGTTGCCGCGTCGTGACTGAAAACACACGACAATCCCAACATCTCCAGGGGTCAAACTGGTTTCCTAAATACATTTTGCCTTTTTAAACGAGGCGATATTTTCCATAATAGTTCTTCAAAACTTGACACAGACATTCTAAAATAATCATAAAACTTGTGATCACTTATTTTTAAAGCCTCGTACTTCCTTTTGAAATGACTGCCATCATGGTTCATAATAGAAATATATGGATTTATCCAACATTTTCGTTTCTTCTGCTTTTTCTTCATGCTTCTTCTTAAAAGCAACAAGAGCAGAATACGTGTGATAGGATCCATGTCGAATTGAAAACTGATCGCAAAATATTTTGAACATGTACGAGAAGCTGCGGCGTCGTAATCGAACGTGGCACCGCACCGTGCATCTACTCAACACAGCAAAGTTAATCTGCCCGGCGCGCGGCGCGACCTGCGGTGCGACACAGCGTCGTTTTACGTTTACGACGCCGTGTCGTGTGTTTTCACGACGCGGCAACGTATATTCGCACGGTGGATAATGTGTCGCGCTCCGACGCGACACCGTGTCGTTTTACGTTTACGACGCTGTGTCGTGGCATGTGGCCACGCCCTAAGGCCGCTGAAAGTTACCAATTTGGACGTTTAAAATTTACCCAGCTGATTAAAAAAAACGGTAATCCCTACAGTTTCAAAAATATTTTTATTATATGTAGGGATGGAAAATCTCATGGTCGCAAGTTAGATAATTGATATAAACCTCTACAAAACAATACTAAAAATATATCTCCGTCCAAAACGTAACGAAAGTTGGTTAATTTTTTTGACCACGCATGATAAGTGCTCTGTTATTTTCATGATATTTTAACTTTCATGGTCGTATGATCGTCGTTTTCACGATAATTACATGAAGACTATTATAGAAGGAAAAATAGAAGGGAAAAGGAAGAGGGGAAGACCGAGAAGGACATATATGGAGCAAGGAAAAAATAAATGTTTCATTGTATAAAGATGTAAAAGAGAAGGCGGAATGTAGAATAAGCTGAAAATTACTCCACCGACAAGAGCTTAGCACTTAAATATGTGATGATGATGATGGTCATACTTTTGTTTTAAACTTAAATTTATGACATAGCGATAGTAATACCGATTACAGAATAATTATGGTAATACAAAAATATTTTTTTATCTTACTTTACTTTGATGGTTCATGATTCCACACTTGTGTTACGAATACTTTCGTGACGCTTTATGTAGCTTGTTTTTAAACATTTTTTGGCGAAAATACGTTTTCGTGCACTAGCAACTCATAATCTAGTAGGGCCATAACCAATGAGACAGCCCAATCCCGTCAGTTTGTCAAAAAATGCTATTCAAACTTGATGCAGTCATAGTATTACATTCTTATCTATGGTCATAGTTTCGCGAAAAAACCTCTAAAGTGCTTGTGTGTATTTTAAAGGTAAGGAGTGATTATTTTTAATCAGTTGTTTTTTCATACAATAGTGTTATGGTTTTCACGCAAGTGACATGTATTATTGCATTCAAAATGTCTTTATTTCACCATGAAAATCCACTTTTTTTCAAAAATACGTTACACTTTCATTACGAATATGTTACATTTTTGCAAAATGTTACGTAATTTCTACGTAACATAACGAATAAATGTTGTAAAGGGAAGTGCACACAGAATATACTAACTTAAATGAGTTTTATGAAATTTTTAATGACACGAAAATATACAAAGTCGAACAAAACTCCTGTACAATAATAAAATAAATAAAAACAACATCGTAATAAAAAAAACTGTTTTAAGAAGAAAATAATTTATTTTCGACCTCAAGTCACAGTAGAATCATTGATTCTAAAGCAGTTTTATAGCGTTCGGGATGTGGGAATCGAACGAGTACCTACTAGAAACCTAGTTTTAAGCAACTTAAATTTAAGTGCTCATTTTAAGTGAATGTATTATATGTTCTTATGAGAATTAATGTCTTAAACTTTAAACCTTTTATTGTTATACGGTCGTCTTGTTACTAGTATTGGGTACCTGCAGTGAACAAGTAGTAATTACT
The DNA here is from genome assembly GCA_947623375.1 of Apotomis capreana. NCBI lineage: Eukaryota > Metazoa > Arthropoda > Insecta > Lepidoptera > Tortricidae > Apotomis > Apotomis capreana. Next base: position 21,096,951 of record OX392502.1, on the reverse strand, counting down.
GCCACTTGGTACAAAATGAGAGGCTTTAAAACACTAGAGCGGTTTGGGTTTCATAGTTCCATCACACGCGTGTTTGATTATATTGATTTTAATGCGCCATGAAAATTTTTGTTTACAGGCAATATAAAGCTAATCATTTTATAACTTGATTTTTTTTCTTAGCTACGTTATTTAATGGGAATATTTTCCAGTATGATCTAAGCTTTATAACGACTTTTGTTACGTTTTATGATAACATAACGTATATCTTTTTATGTTACTTCTATGTCACATTGGTAAATTCTCGCTTCCTTACCCATATATAGGACTGTCCCACTACTGGGCCTCCCTCTCAGCGCTTGCGTTTTTTTTAATTTAGCAATAGGTATAATATTGATATCATATTATATGCATTTTTTCATAGTGATGCTTACAGGGTGATATTTAAAAAAAAATGTTTGACAACGGTATCTGTAAAGCTACCGAAACGTCAGGGAGGCTCAAATAAAAGGGGACGGGGTAATGCGAAACTAGCGCCACTTACGAATTTTTATTATATCTTCCAAACCAGATAAATTTTCAGTAATTGCAAGATATTAGGAGCTGGAAAAACACCTATTGTGTTTATTACATCATTATACACAATTTCTTGTTCTTTAGTTGTCTCTAAAAACTTGCCCAAAACTATTGTGGCCGCTTTTGACGTGAACAAGTTTTGTAAGGTAAACTACAGTGAACAAATTGTATATAGTGATTTAATAAATATTAAAGGTGTTTTGCCAGCTCTTGACTTCAGCTATTTCTAAAAAAATATCAGATTATGAAGGTATAAGAAAAAAATCGAAAGTGGCGCTAGTTTCGCATTACCCGTCGCCTTAATAGACGCGGTATAATCCGTTTAAATTGTTTTATTTAAATGTGTGACAGTCGTGGAAACCGAAGAAAATATTATATACAAATTTCACTAATATTTTATCATATAGAGCAATATCGTATATAAGTAATATTATTTTTTAATTTATGAATTCGTCAAAGCTATAAAATGTGTGCTCGAGAAGCCAACTTTTTAGTTTTACCTTAAAACAACCTAGGGGGAGCGGAGGTGATTGCCACTGGTATCTTGTTGTAGACTGTTGGGCACGCAACGTGAGGTACCTTTCAACGTGAGTTAGATCATTTAACAAATAAGGTAACTATGCTCCGACTTTACAGTTGATGCTGTTCTTTAATACAAACAATAAGGGACCGCTTTCAAACAGCTCTGTCCAACAAAACTTGCCCGAACTAAATGAAAAGAGTTTCCTTAGTCGCACCTATTTAAATTCAAAACAATTCCAATACCTTAACGGGATTCGCAGCCATTGCACCGCTCGAATAGCTTAATTTCCGAAGAACGTTTCAAAATACAGAGAACTTAGCTACCTTTACCTTTGTTCATTGCGGGCAAGCAGTTAATGTGCGATAAAGACAAAATTGTAATCAGAAAAATAGTGGAAAAGGGGTGCAATGTCGCTTTCACCTTTTGTCACTGCTCATTTGTCCATACAAGCAAATCTTTACAACCGTAGATTTAGATAATAGGTTGTCTGTACGTTTTGATATTTTTGTTTTTATAAACATGTATGTTTGTTGGCATAATTGTTTTTAATAGTTGGCAATTTATTGGCATACATTTTTCTTATTCAGTTTATAGAAAATATATTATTTGTAACGCTAGCGCCTGTTATTTGCATTTCAGCTTCATGGGTCAAGTTAGCTTGAGAATTACTTAGAATTTCGCTGAAATAGCTATATAAGTACTAGATCATTATGTATTTATATTATCTATTTTAGCGATATTCAAACTAATGGGGACAACTCGGACGTTGTAAAAAAGAAACGTTAAATTAATACCCAGAATCTACATTTATCGTTTCTAATGACATCTCTGTTCAAAATATTCTGAAAATGACTGAGTTAGTATGAATATAAGGATGAAGCCAGACGACCGTAATTTTTTTTGAGTTTGCGAGTCACGGTATTTCGGTCGTGCCATACTACGTGATCACGTCACACGATACGTGATCGCGCTATACGGTTTGTCACGTGTCCACTTCACACGATGTATGATAATAATAATAATAATAATAATAATAGCCTTTATTTCAGATATAACTACAGTACATTTATAATTCCACTATCTCCCATCTTTTAAATGTTGTTCTATCTGTTTGCCCTTCGGCATAGGCCTCCTCCAGCCTCCTCCACTCATTGCGATCTTGTGCAACTCTGCTCCATGTGTGCCCGGCGACTTGTCGAATGTCATCGTCCCATCTTTTTTGTGGCCTGCCCCTGCTTCTTTTGCCGTCTCTGGGGTACCACTGTGTGCCCCTTTTGCTCCACTTATCCTTGCCTCTGATGATATGGCCTGCCCATTTCCATTTGAGCCTTTTTATTTTTGTTGTAATATCCTGGGCTTTCGTCTTGAGCCTAATTGATGCACTGGTCATGAATTTCAGTGGTGCCATACATCACACGATGTATGGCACCACTGAAATTAAGCGTTTGAAAACTCAAAAAATTACGCTCAAAATCGGAATTCGGATCAAAATTCGTAATCATCACACAACCATTTCCGTTTATCGAGCAAATATAATTTAATCCCACACAGAATCAAAACCAATATTAGATTTAATATCCTATCGACCGCAAATAGCGTTTAAATAGAAATTAGCCTTACCCAAATTACCCTATTGTAACCCTCCATGCAGTGGCGTAATGAAATACGCTGTATACTTCCAATCACAACTCTCACAGACTCATATTTACCTAACAGTGTCAATGAAAAAGCAGCTTTCTGCACGAGGCTTTCGTTTAGGTTTTAATCAATAGAAAACTCGACAACTAACTTTATAGACTCTTCGATCTCTGAGTACATTAGGGTGTCGAGCAGCTTTGGAAAACTCGTATCATACTTATACTGTTCTGGGATAAAGTGTTTTTTGCTCGAGTGTACAAAGTATACTCTGCTTGAAGATAGAAGTGGAATAAGAACTGGTAAAAAAAACTAATTTGTTTCGTTACTTAGCGTTATTGTTCTAGTATTGTTCTGATTGGAGCATTACTAGTGCACTATGAACCTTGCTAATTCACGTTACATATAAGTGAATTCTAAATAAAAGGCAATGGGGGGGCTGTTGCGTCTTTTTATGATATCACAGAAACGCAACACTTTACTGCACCTGCTCTTTTAATGCTAATATTAATACCAAACTATAATAGGCGAGGAGTGTAGAGCTATTTTTAAAGATTTTTGTGTCTATTATATCACGAAAAGGTTCAATAGGTTCCTATGAGTTTCCATTTTTTCATAGCTTTGTGCGTGTCTCATCTCGGTAAATTTTATAACCTAAATTTGGTTAAAATGTGACATGATTAAAATTAATGTCGATTCAAAAATTACTTTCCAAAGTTTAACTTTCTTAAAAGGGTGGAAAGGCTACAAAAGGTGCCTAATACTTAGTAAAATGGAGGCTTCCTAAGTTTGCCGCGAACAAAAGGCAGACTTTTACAGTTGTAGAACTTCACTACAATATAATATAGGGATCTATGTCTATTGTGACAGTTTATCGGCTTCGTTAACTTGAATTCTGTAAATGGTTTCCCGAGTTTCTCCTAAAGTCTTAACCTTTTCATACTTTAAACATTTACCTTCTATTTTGATATGTATAATATTTACCTTTTACATATATGATTTTATTTTGATTGATACTTTAAACATTTACCTTTGACCACCCTTATCATTTTAACTTATTTTGACATTGTAATTTTTTTTTATTATTAATTATTACCTTATTTTTGAAGATCATGATATAAATTCGTATAATTTTGACATAAAGCTGTAATGTAATTTCATAATTCAACGTTTCGAGTTAGGGCGTGGCCACATGTCCACGACACGGCGTCGTAAACGTAAAACGACACGGTGTCGCGTCGGAGCGCGACACATTATCCACCGTGCGAATATACGTCGCCGCGTCGTGAAAACACACGACACGGCGTCGTAAACGTAAAACGACACGATGTCGCGTCGGAGCGCGACACATTATCCACCGTGCGAATATAAGTTGCCGCGTCGTGAAAACACACGACAATCCCAACATCTCCAGAGGTCGAACTGGTTTCCTAAATACATTTTGCCTTTTTAAACGAGGCGATATTTTCCATAATAGTTCTTCAAAACTTGACACAGACATTCTAAAATAATCATAAAACTTGTGATCACTTATTTTTAAAGCCTCGTACTTCCTTTTGAAATGACTGCCATCATGGTTCATAATAGAAAGATATGGATTTATCCAACATTTTCGTTTCTTCTGCTTTTTCTTCATGCTTCTTCTTAAAAGCAACAAGAGCAGAATACATGTGATAGGATCCATGTCGAATTGAAAACTGATCGCAAAATATTTTGAACATGTACGAGAAGCTGCGGCGTCGTAATCGAACGTGGCACCGCACCGTGCATCTACTCAACACAGCAAAGTTAATCTGCCCGGCGCGCGGCGCGACCTGCGGTGCCCGGTGCAGCATGAGTTTTCACGACGCGGCAATGTATATTCGCACGGTGGATAATGTGTCGCGCTCCGACGCGACACAGCGTCGTTTTACGTTTACGACGCCGTGTCGTGTGTTTTCACGACGCGGCAACGTATATTCGCACGGTGGATAATGTGTCGCGCTCCGACGCGACACCGTGTCGTTTTACGTTTACGACGCCATGTCGTGGACATGTGGCCACGCCCTTACATGTGTGATGATAGTGGCGGTGGCAAGGGCTTAAGTATCTGTACAAACCGCGAGAGCATAAAGTGTTTAAACTGAAAGGAACTAGGTATGATGTTTTCTATCAATTTAGAGTTCCGTATGGGATATTTATAAACTCCTCGTGCGATTTTATAACCTGCCGAAATGTTATTTTCGGAATTTATATATAAATGCGATTGTACGTAGAGCGTTGCTTGGATCGTATTACAAGCTTGTCACATGGAGGTATTATGTACCATTCTGGGGGGTAATTCGACCAATTTTAGAGAGATGATAGAGATCTCTCCATTTCATCGCCATCCGTCACTTTTGACGTGTCCCTACTTGACAAGTGGCGATATCCCTAGAACATCGCAACTTCGTCAATCCGGTCGCGCTTAATTTGCTTTCCGTTGTATGTGACGCCATAAATAACAGGCGCATACTTTAACTTGACCGTGTATTGCGTTAAATTAGTCAGTAACTTTTCGTTCAAAACAGATATTCATATGCATGAATAGCATTTTTGACAATCATTATCGCCTTCGTATTTCCAAAATTGAGATGAGATATGTCACTTGAGGCTCATCGCATTTTTATGACAGTTCAAAGGCGATATCACTGTTATCTAATAGAGTTTTGACGTTTTGCAATCTCTCAAACGGCATTCTCGAATTAGGTCCGATAGTTCGACATTTAAAATTTAGGGGTTGGTTGTTTCAGAGATAATGCTTTCATTGAAATTAAACTTTCGGTGATACATCTGTCGTTATAATGAGGGTTCATCGCTTTAACTACCATTGCTGCATTGAATCTTGCTTGAAGAAGACATACTAAGAGTAGTACATATTTCTAGAATGGGATACTTACGGCCCGACACTTACCAGCTATAATTTGGCCCGAATAGCCCAGATAAGATCAACAGCTCTCGCGGCGCCCAGCGTCGAACATAAAACTTTAATGAGTTTCGCCTCTTCTTGTTATCTTAAGCCAGGTTCTGGGAAGTTTAGCGCTGTTCTGTTTATTGAACACTGCACAGTTTGCCCACAGCTCAATATGGAATTATGACCAAGTTTAATTAACGGTCAGAGTAAACTTAATTTAATTTTAGGATGCGAGGGGACGATGGGCTGAGCCTGCTTGTCATACTCATAATATAACTATACATCAATCATATACAAATCTATATCAATATTTATGTGACTCTGTATCAAACTTCATTTATTGTGTATACTAGCGACCGGCTCCGGCTTCGCACGGGTGGAATGCTATATTATGCATGTATTATACATATAAACCTTCCTCTTGAATCACTCTATCTTATTAAAAAACCGCATCAAAATCCGTTGTGTAGTTTTAAAGTTCTAAGCATACAGACAGCAGGAAGCGACATTGTTTTAACTATATTATGTACTCGTAGTATTGCTAAGACCTCTCTCGGTTACATAACTTTTGAAACCAAATTCTGGCGCATTCGAATTATGGCATATGGTCGGATCTGTTTTTTTCTTCATGCCTTCTTTGATGAAGCGACATATTATGGACGCACGATCAAATAACTTGTTGCTCTGTTTGTGTATCGGGATCGAGCACGTTTACGATATCATTAAATTAAAATTCCCCCAAACGTTCTAGCCCCAAATCTCCAGACACGAACTTATATCTTAACCGTAAAGCCGGTTTCAGCATGGACCATTGAAACCGTTATATAAAACGGAGAGTGAGATTTTACCGAGTCGTCACAATGGGTTTATGGCTTGAAATTTTTGATGTTGACAGCCGTCATGAAATTAAAATGAAGTCCTTAATTACGAATTCTCTGCGGTTTATAGTAAAAGCTGTTTTCTTATACGTTATATGTTTATCAGAGTGCCATTGAGTGATATAAAGTGGAATTATAGTACTTGTTTCTATTATTCAAAGAAATAATATTGATTTGCTTTGAAGATATTAATTCAATTAAAAGTAAAATGAATCTTTAGGACCCCATATCATTAACAATGGAAATATTGACCAGTGGTGTACATTTTAAGTATTACATTTAATTATTTGATGAACGCAAATGCCATAAATTGTACCAAACTCACACTGATGTAGAATCTTATACTAACTACCTGAACTACTACTACATAGAAAACACAATAAGAATCAGTCTGTGCTTGCTTGCGCTAAGGTTTAAAGCGAAACGACGAGCCTAATTACCATAGAGAGTAATAGCATGTTGTGCACCCGAGGATATATATAGAGTGAATAGACATTGATTAGATTGTAAGACTTAGATCTTGAAATTTCGTCGTCAAATCATTTATTTATATTAAATAGTATTTATTTGTTATAGTACACAATTGAACACGCACAGACAATTTTAATTTATTTACGTCACTTTTACGTTATTTTTTACGTCGTCTTTCTGTGAACGTATAAAAAAGTTCCACAGCGCATAATTTCACGTTACACCGACGCAACGTTGCGCGTTAACGCGATATATCAAGTTAAAGTAATGTACAATAGGCTAGTACAGTTTTTGGAAGTCAATTAAATTATATATTTTCTGATAGTCCTTGCTATAAGGATCTACAAATTCTTAAATTTTTCCTCGCCATGGTTTTTCCAAAATATATATTTTTTAATGTTCGTCATGACAATTCGCTTTCTTTTCAGTTTTTTTTTTATAAAAAGGTTTTGAAGGCCCTTCTGCCAAAAATAAAGCAGTGCACGCAGAGTGCACAACGTTGGTTAGGTCACGACGACGCAACGTTTCACACTGACGCTGCAACCTGCAATGTGGTTGAACCCTTAATCTTGCGTATGGAGGATAACAGTAAGGTAAGGGGAACCTTCTCATATGGGTGATCAGTTGAAACGGTGCCCAGATTTGAACAGTATATTCCCATTGCTTGCGTAGCAAAATGAAATGAAAAAAAAATTTGCTATAATGCAGACGGCACAAAGTGTACAGAGTTGAAAAATGTAACATGTTTGGTGAGAAGTCGTTTGAGTTATCTTTAACACTTAAATGCATGAATTAAAAAAACACAATGTTATGAAATATTATTTTCTTTCAAATAAACGTTTCTTGTTTTCAACCAGTAATTCATTTTTGTTTATGTAAGCTGCATCTTACACCATGCATTTAAGGGTTAAGTATTTACACGAAAACACCTACTTTAATTTAACGGGGTGTCCGTTGAAAGTTGTTAAAGTTGGATATACTGAGATTGTTCTTGAACCCTCCATAGTTTTGCGGTATCCATCATTCTAAGTCTGCGTAGAACGCAGAACTTTACATTGGTGCGATGCAGTGAAGTATGTGCTCGAGACAAGGCTTTGACGCACTCGCCATGGGCAGGAGGCTTTGAACATTGCGTACCCAAAAGCCGGAGGCTACTTTCAGGAAATTGATGCACGTCTATGCTTCTAGTACAGTTTTACGCACGCTCTATTTAGTCTGATAAAATTTAGCCTGACTAGTTGCAGTTTAACCCTGGGATCAGCTTTTATATGAACTATTTTTGATTTATTATATTATAATGGAATATATTTGATTTATATATTAAGTATTATGATTCCGACTCATACTTAAAGTTGGTCGTAACTGTGACCAGACTCGGAAAGAAACATTTTGTTTTGTTTAATATTATGGGTCACCTTGTATAATTGTGTCTGTAAATATTAACAATTCATAACAAATGCAGTGTCTAGTATACCAACGCGTCCGCTACGCTTCGAAGCACATCTACGTAGCACAATGTATAATGTAATATGCGCTAGCGTAGCACTCTGGGTAGATACTTATGTATTCGAAGACAATGGAGCTTAGTAAGAAAATACGCTTAACTATAGTGAAATCCATTGAAACGCTATTGTAAATGGACACTATTGTTAATCGTAATGTTTCACGTTTGTTTTATTAGGAGTACAATATGAACTTACTAAAGGTTTGCCAAAAGAATAATAACAAGCGATAAATAAATCTATCAATGGCATAAAACGGCATGTATCAGTCAGGGGTCTGCACTACATTCATAGGTTTTGTAGGTCAGGAATACGCAGCTGTTGGCTACGGCGTACAGCGCCGACGGTAGCAAAGTTGAGCACTTAAATATATTACTAACCTAAACTTAAAGTTTCACATCTCTGACACAAGTAGATGGTCATCGTGACACCCTAATTTAATGAGTGATTTAGAAAATGGGACTAAAGTTTAACATCACAACAAATTTTGGAATTCTTAGCTTCAATGTTAAGACTAAGAACATGTCGCTTGTCTGAGACGACCTCACGTGAAACCTTGTCAAAACGTCAGGTAATGAAAGTAAATAAAAACATCCCGATAGACCCGGTTTAATAGGTTTTAATCATATGTACAAACCGCGAGAGCGTAAATAAAGTGTTATATTAAATCATTTGACCGATAAAAGCTTGATTATATTGACGACAACTGCTCCTATTTCACCAGGCACACATCTTGAAAGACAAGACTTTCGATTAGAAAAACACTAGATTCGTTTAGGAGCTCGCACACCGATACACAGATATACATGTCAAACTTTTTTCACCCCTAGTTTTTTGTCGGGGGTTAAAAATATATATTTCCATACAATACGTAGATACCTACATATTATAAATTAAGATGATTATAAATTATGTTCTTAAAAAATAACAGAATTCGAGGTACCGAAGCTGACAAACTGTCACCATGGTCACAGATCCCGATATCGTATTGTAGCGAAGTTCTACAAATGCAAAAGTCAGCCTTTTGTTCGCTGCAAACTTAGGAAGCTCCATTAGTCACCTTTTGTAACCTTTCCACCCTTTTAAGAAAGTTAAACTATGGAAAGTCATTTCCAAATCTATATTAATTTTATCTTGAAAGACAAGACTTTCGATTAGAAAAACACTAGATTCGTTTAGGAGCTCGCACACCGATACACAGATATACATGTCAAACTTTTTTCACCCCTAGTTTTTTGTCGGGGGTTAAAAATATATATTTCCATACAATACGTAGGTAGGTAGATATTATAAATTAAGATGATTATAAATTATGTTCTTAAAAAATAACAGAATTCGAGGTACCGAAGCTGACAAACTGTCACCATGGTCACAGATCCCGATATCGTATTGTAGCGAAGTTCTACAAATGCAAAAGTCAGCCTTTTGTTCGCTGCAAACTTAGGAAGCCTCCATTAGTCACCTTTTGTAACCTTTCCACCCTTTTAAGAAAGTTAAACTATGGAAAGTCATTTCCAAATCTATATTAATTTTATCAGGTCTTTCGGGGGGGGGCAGCTCTTTTAGTTTATAAATTACTTAGGTTTGACCAGGAATGCAACTTTTTTAAACATTATAAAACTGTTATAATTTAATTTCCACCTACTTTCCAATTAAGATAATAGTAACAGAACTTGACGATGAAGGATTAAAAAAATTCATGAGGATGGGAAGAGGCTATTTCATCGAAAGAAATCTTTTTATTTTTTTTATGTTTGTTACTATTTTAGTATAATATCTTTATGACATTTTCTTCCTGCCTGAACGAAGCATTCTAGTGGCAACAAAATAAATGAACCATTAGGTCAACATAACTCATTTATCTAACATAAAAAGGGTGTTTTAATTTGAATAAAACATTGCTATGCAAACACAAAAGTTCATGTAAAACAAAGGTATGACTTAAAATAGTATCTCCCGGAGGTATTCTTTACAAATACCATTTATTTTAAGCGTCCCTTGAAAATGATAGAGAAAGGAACTAGGTCGTGCGAGCTGACAAATAATATAACAGAAAAAAGAACAAAACGAGTTGTACAAAAGGTACAAACAAAGGCTTTTTGTGAATGAAGAACTAAGAGTAACCGTTTCTCAGGATGCTGCGATATACAATAAAAAGCCGATGGCAAATAGTATACCGTCATAGGCGATTTGCATTTCCGCAAGGCACACTACTCGCGTTCTGACGAACAGATACTTTAAATTACCAACAAGCTTATTTATGAACGGGATATATTTAAATGCACATCTGTATAATTTTTCAGTACACTAGGTAACTCCACAGTAATTAACTGAATGCATACTAGAAAAACGAATGCTGTGCAAAAAAAACAATTATTAACTAAACATGTCCTACAAAAAAAACTTAAACATCATACAAAACGAGATGACCTTTTTAACCGAATTCACACCAAAAATATGGTTCGTACATCGGATATATTTGAAAGTTTCACCAAAAATACTGACTTGCACACTAATTTAAATATCCTCGCACTTGCACACTAAGATCCGACTCGGCCGGGTTAGGTTTAGGTTAGTTTTTTTTTTTATATCCAGTAAAACAGTTTTGCAAATACCTTTAAATAGTATATTGAATTCGCATTATTTAGTGTGCATAATTAGTGTGCAAGTCAGTATTTTTGGTGAAACTTTCAAATATTTTGATCGAAAAAAGGGAATATACAGATATCGATTTAAATACATGCCTTTATGAACTATATAGTACTGTCGATCTAAGGTGATAAAATCGTCTGTTTTTAAAAAAGAAGTAAGGAAATAAGAGATTGTTTGACATGGGGCTAAAAGAAGCGATTGTGACACGAAGTAGGTAAGATCAGGGAAACGCCTAAGACCATTAGATCGCAAATATATATACGCCTAACAGCGCCCGACGCTTTCTTAGTCGTTTTTCCTTGTTATTTGCAATGTATGAATGTATAATTCCTTTCAAATTCCGTATTCTAAGTCAGGATAAAATATTTAAGTTTGAAAACTGGAGCCAATCAATGAAGAAAACACGCGAAAGTCAAAAAAGTGCGAAAATTCATTGAAAAAACGCTTAGCATCCAGAGCTTCCCGACAGAGCAGTCTAATCAATATAATCGAATGATACTTTTCAGTGCGATGTTTTTTTTTAGAGGGAATTTTAGGTGTACCTGCTTTCCTTTACATTCTAAGGGTGAACTGAAGTTTTCACGGCGATTCGGTAACAAGTTCATGCGTAAAGCCATGAGTATCTACAAAACTAAGCAATAAACATACTCGTACTTGTGCATTCTTAAAATTAGCAAGTAGTTATTTTACCTTACAGTAGTATTTACTAATAAATCTAAAAAATACAAACTGGAATTAACACCGGCTGATAAAATATTTAAATTAAGAGCGAAAAAAGTGCCACTTTTCGCCCGCCGAATTATTATTTCAGCCACGAAAATCCCTTAACAGTCCAAGCGGAATGCAAAAACAGTTAGCTTGTTAAGACTTATTTTGCCACGCTCTAATTACGCCTGGAAACAACAATTCACTTTATTTACACACTGTGCAGTTTCATTACAAAAATAGGTTACTCGAAAAGCAGAATAAAACATGCCGCAGAAAAAATCCGTCTGCCTTTCAATTACAATTTATAGAATAACGACACAAAAAAATCTTCCTTAGACAGGAGCGAGAATGCAGAAGCTACTCTGACAAGACTCTGAAGTACTCTAACTGTATATACTCGTACTTGTTTTGATTGTTGAAATGATGCAATAATTAATATTTTTGACACACGTAGGTGATTTGGCGGTGTCATCCAAAACGGCTGGATGAGTTTAAAGAACGTTTAATTCTATAATACTTTTTACGCGGTTAAACAAAAAGAGGGTTACAACTTTTATCTTCCCAACTCGAAAAAGTTACAGTTGCCTTCTACTTACCTAAAGGTGCTGTATATTCTATAATATCGACTGAGGACCTAAATCTGCAGTCTTATTTGCTACACAATAAAGTTAATATATGCAGAATCAATTTCAATGTTCCAGAACATATATGTAGGTATATGGAGATTCAAAACTTCTTGCAATACAGGAATTTAAGGAACAAAAGATTTGACTTTAATGAAATGGGAATTAAAGAAAGATTTATTCATTGGAGACAAAATTACGCATAGCACGGAAGAATTCGCTTGTATTGGAATGCGGCAAATTGAATGTCCCTTTAGATTTAAACCCGCGAACCTTATACAAGAGTACCTATAAGTTTAACTGTAACTATTGTTAATAATTGGGCTGATGTAGTTCTACTATTTTGCAATATTACAGTACTTACGTTCCTATCACATCATTACTAAGCGGAATCAATAAAAGGGGAGTAATGAAAGCAAAAGTTTTAGCCATTTTTTCACTGATTCAGTAGTATTGTTAGAAGTTCTGTGTTTGACTTTCAAAAGGGCGTAGCGTAGCGTAGGTAGGTTACATAACGATCGAATTGTCGAATGTGTGGTAAAAAATAAGCTACTTATGTGGAATATGGCAATGCCATTCTATTTATTGAATCTAACGATACATAATGTCAAGGACATTCTTAATCGTTAAATTTACAAGAGGACTTATGCTTTATTCGTCGTCTAATTAGTTTATTTTTATTTTTATCGAGATGAATATACAAAATTAGGTGGTTAATTCCAAATAGCAAATCATACCGCTAAAATAAAAATGACATAAGCATAAATCTTTTTTTTACCTATAAATAATAAAAATAAAAATATTTCCATTAATATTTCACTTGTATACTTTTTACGCGGTTAAACAAAAAGAGGGTTACAACTTTTATCTTCCCAACTCGAAAAAGTTACAGTTGCCTTCTACTTACCTAAAGGTGCTGTATATTCTATAATATCGACTGAGGACCTAAATCTGCAGTCTTATTTGCTACACAATAAAGTTAATATATACAGAATCAATTTCAATGTTCCAGAACATATATGTAGGTATATGGAGATTCAAAACTTCTTGCAATACAGGAATTTAAGGAACAAAAGATTTGACTTTAATGAAATGGGAATTAAAGAAAGATTTATTCATTGGAGACAAAATTACGCATAGCACGGAAGAATTCGCTTGTATTGGAATGCGGCAAATTGAATGTCCCTTTAGAACCTTATACAAGAGTACCTATAAGTTTAACTGTAACTATTGTTAATAATTGGGCTGATGTAGTTCTACTATTTTGCAATATTACAGTACTTACGTTCCTATCACATCGTTACTAAGCGGAATCAATAAAAGGGGAGTAATGAAAGCAAAAGTTTTAGCCATTTTTTCACTGATTCAGTAGTATTGTTAGAAGTTCTGTGTTTGACTTTCAAAAGGGCGTAGCGTAGCGTAGGTAGGTTACATAACGATCGAATTGTCGAATGTGTGGTAAAAAATAAGCTACTTATGTGGAATATGGCAATGCCATTCTATTTATTGAATCTAACAATACATAATGTCAAGGACATTCTTAATCGTTAAATTTACAAGAGGACTTATGCTTTATTCGTCGTCTAATTAGTTTATTTTTATTTTTATCGAGATGAATATCCTCGTGGCGCCCACGCGATTTTTTTGTAATCTTTAACTATGACCCGACCGTCCTCTTTATAGGACATAATAGTAATAGTCCTAACAGCCCAAGATTTTGAGTTGAAATTTGTATGTGTTAGAGTTACCGGTTTGATGTGGAACTTTCAGGATATAATTATCAATATATTAGCATGTGTTTTGAAGTTCAATGATTTGTCTACCTTTTGTTCTTTATAAAGGTCACTGGGCCACAATTACTATATTAAAGGGAATTATTGAGTATGTAAAATTATATTTTTTTAGGATTATTATGTTTATTTCAATTATTTTTCAACTAAATGACTTACTTCTATTACAGTATTAATTTTTAGGGTTCCGTAGTCAACTATTAGGAACCCTTATAGTTTCACCATGTCCGTCTGTCCGTCCGTCCGCGGCTTAGCTCCGTGATCATTAGTACTAGAAAGCTGAAATTTAGTATGAGTATGTGTATGTATCACGCCGACATAACGGTAAAACAAAAACTAAAAAAAACTTTTTTTTCGGGTACCTCTCGAACACCTAAAGTGGGGGTGTTTTTTTTTTGTTTCAACTCTAGTGTGTGGGGTGTCGTTGAATAGGTCTTTTAAAAATAATAGGGGTCTCCAAACATTATTTTTTTAAAGTAAATTGTAATATTTTATAAACCTCCATAACACATAGCAAAAACCTAAAAACATTAAGATATATTTAGTACTAGCTTCGGCCCAACCGACTTCACAAAGTACATATTATTTCAAACCAAGATTTTGGCAGAATTTCAGCTCTAAAAATGTAAACCAATTATCTTAATTTAAGAATTACTTTTTTTTTTTTTTTTTTTTTTTATGTCATAGGGGGCAAACGAGCAAACATTACTTATTCATCAGCAACTTTTTGCATAAAAACATACTCGACAGTCACGGATTATTTAAAAAAAAAGCGATTTACTTACGACGTCCTCGTGAGCCAACCATGTCACCGTCCATTTTCCAAAAAATTACATCTTTCAGTTGTGACAGTCAATGGTAGCATACCGGAAATTGTTCCCTAATATTTCGTTCAGAAATCAAATTAAATTATTTCTTTATACCGCGAATTTTCAAAAATCTATACAGAGTTTAATAATATGACCTCTTGAAAGGCGTTTGGGCAGTAATTGAAAGTTAGTTGAAAATAGTTCTGGGCTGGAGTCGCCATGTTTATTTTGGGTTTTTAAAAGGCGCGGGGGCGCCACGAGGATATACAAAATTAGGTGGTTAATTCCAAATAGCAAATCATACCGCTAAAATAAAAATGACATAAGCATAAATCTTTTTTTTACCTATAAATAATAAAAATAAAAATATTTCCATTAATATTTCACTTGTATCCCTCAATCCAGCTCAAATAACAAAAATGGATAAATTGTTAATGCCGATACCGTGAAAAAGCCAAGACATTGCTAAATAAGAAAGATAATCGCAAAGCTCCATCGAATGAGCACCCTAGCTGTAAGAAGTCGGTATATTCCAATTGACACGAGCTATCTAATTAGGACATCCGAAGCAACTCCACCGGTTTTTGTCCCTTGACACTGATTAACCACCCGGTTTTTATAAGCAGCATTAGACCGCGCCTGAGAGTGGCAAGAAATATAGTCCGGGTACGGGAAAATAAAAATCTTAGATGTATTGTACCCTCTGGAGTTAGGAATAATGCTTTAGCTGACCTAGTCAATTAGAATTTGTTTGAATCTGCGATTCTGAGGCAACGCCCAGAGTTTCTTGGTGTTATTTATTATTCTTTATTCCCCACGGCTTTTGCAATATCACACGTATACATTCTGAAAATAGTTAGATTTGAAAATTCAAGTTTTGGGTTGTCTCACCTAGAATTTATAGATATATTTACTTTCAGAAAATCAATCGTAATAATACAGGCGAGAAGCCTTTCAAATGTGATCAGTGTAGTGCTTCTTTTTCCCTGGGTAGTTATTTAAAAGCCCATCTGCGAACACATCCTAATAATAGGATGAAATATTTAAAAATTTGTTCTTAAATGACGGAGGTCTGCGGTATGAGGTATGATACGATAGGAATTTTCAATTGGACTTAAAAGGAAGATTTTAAAAATCTTCTGTTATTCAAAAGACGGGTTGTGAATGCTTGCAACTTTTCTTTAACATACAATTACAATCATCTTCCAGTTCCACTAATAAATATTTGACAATCTCACACTAATCAACCTAGTCTCAAAGTGAGCTCTAGTAGGCTTGTGTTATTGGCGCTAGGCGACGATATACAAACTTGTATAGATAAATATATACTTAAATACATATACACCCCAGGACCCAGGAACAAATATTCGAGCTCATCACACAAATATTTCCCGATATTCGAACCCAGGACCATCAGCTCAGTGCACTACCACTGCGCCAACCACGCCATCATAAACTGGTAATCTGGAGTACACTACCTAGTATATACGAAAGGTGCTTTAATCTTAGACGCGGATTTGAAACTTCAGTGCCATTCCAATAGCTCCGACCTAATTTTGTGACTTTTGCCTTTACATTTAAGTGTTCTTAGAGTTCCCCGCCTTATCATTATTCACCAGAGAGCAGCTTCAGGAGTATAATGCATTAGACGTTTCGAGATTGTCTATTTGCATCTATGAATAATGCCGCTAGAATAGCTTCCCTTTTGTGAAATGAAACAAAATATTATGGCTGACAGGTATAAATAAAGATAGTGTAGGTGGATCTAAGAGTTATTAAATTGGCCAAAGCTGTTTTTTGTTTCCAATAAAATTCGCAATTAATACTAACTGATGTTTTTAAATTTACGGCTATTATGTATTACATATTTCCGAATGCGTCCTTTTTTCGAAGTCCCGTTCGAAAATTGAACTTCAGATTTGTCTGCTTTTATATTATTATTATTCCCTTTATTCATTTTTATACTTAGGCTAGGTTTTTTTTACAATAAATTTATATAAAAAGTAAAATATAAAAAATACATTACAAATATAAACACATTCTAAAAAAAACCTAACCTAGGGTGCCGCCGGCAGCGGGGCAGGGCCCAGGCTACCGGTGGTTAGGGCTGCAGAGAGAGGAACCTCCTGACGATGCGCGCCGTGTCCAGGAGTACCGCCTTTTGTATCTGGCCCTTGATCCAGCCATCTAGCGAGAGTCTCTTAAGATGTTTGTCGAGACTCTTCGCTATAAGACCGTTCGCCGAAACGACTATCGGGACAATGATCGTCGAGTCAACATCCCACATGGCGGTCACCTCGTGAGCCAAGTCAAGGTACTTGCTGAGTTTGTCCTTCTCGGCCTTCACGAGGTTCTCGTCATGGGGGATGGTGATGTCGACGAGCACTGCCTGGCGCTTGGATCGATCTACCAAAACGATGTCAGGCTTATTGGCTACAATAGTCCTGTCCGTGATGATAGATCGATCCCAATAGAGCGTGGCACGACCATTCTCAAGAACTGGCATCGGTGCGTACTTATAGTACGGCACCTCAGACCCCACAAGACCGTATTGAAGAGCAAGTTGCTGGTGAATGATCCTGGCTACTTGGTTATGTCTGTGCAAGTACTCGCCGTTAGCAAGATGAGAACAACCGGAGATTATATGCCTGAGTGACTCACCGGGACGGCGGCATGCCCGACAAATGTCGACTGTACCGTCCTTCAGGATATATCTCCTGTAATTGTTCGTCATCATTACTTCGTCCGCAATTGCACAGACAAAACCTTCGGTTTCCCCGAAGAGATCCCCGAAGCGTAGCCAGTTCACCGACGCGAGCAGATCTACATACGCGGACAGGTTGATTCCCCCCTCTGTAGCCCCGTAGTAGGCGCGCATGACGTTCTCGTTCATGGCTTGAGACCATCTCATGCGACGCACTACACCACCGGTAGCGGGAGCCGTGGTCGGGGCAGGTTGCCCCGTAGGCCCCAAGCGTGCCGGCAGCGGTGGCCGTCCTCGTCGCGCAGGTGGTCGCGGCGGCGGGGGCGGCGGCCCGCGCTCGTCGTCACTCGACTCGCTGGTGTCGGGCGCTGTGGCGAACTCGTCGCCCGACGACGATGGCGAGGGGGACGACAGGGCGGGCAGGGGTGTTGGTCGTGCGCTTGCTGTGGTTCCGGCTGTATTCTGTCTAGTTTGGCTCCTTGTTATATATCGTTTCATGTTCCGTTTTACATTTGACACAAATGTCACTCTGTTTACCTTCTTATTATTTCACTATTACACCATTTCTTCGTCTTGTTCGAAGGTAATATAGTTTGTAGTAAATTTTCCATTTCGAATAGTGTAAAATATGGTCTAAAAACGTTGCGTATACATTAAAAAACGATAAATATTTACGGACACCAAAATATGACAACGTGTGTCAGCCGTGTATTTTTATTATTATTATTATTATTATTTATTTTAGATAAGAAGAAAATCGTAACATTACAGGATTACCCAAGTCATTACAAAATTCTTAAGAATTAAATTATATTATTTTACAGATACATTATATAAGATTAAATTATTACACATACAATTACTAAATTAAATACATACATCACAGACTAATTAGCAAGACTCTCGCATAATTTCAGACACTCTCTTTCAACGACCGTCCATCCATCCGCAAACAAATCGCAGGAGAGTTGCACAGCGCTAAGCCCGTTAAGGGCATGTAGAGCGCGGCAGACGGGAGAGTTGCGGCGCGCCACCGTGTGCGCGGGGGGCACCGCGAACAGGCGCTGCCGATCCGCGCGAAACCGCGTCCGTCCGTTAGGGACGAATAGTCGACAGGCTTCGCCGACCAGCACTGGGCAATCGAGACGACCTCGCAAAATACCAAGGAACCTGTAAGAACCTCTTTTTTTGAAGCCGGTTAAAATACCAAAACCTTCTCCTACGTGTAACAAATACTTTTCTGAAAACCGCATCAAAATCGGTTCAGCCAAACGCGAGATAATCGCGGACAAACATACATACAGGTCAAACTGAGAACCTCCTTTTTTTGAACTCGGTTAATAAATGTAATAAATGTCTTACACATATACAGGGTGTTTTTGGGTCATGGAGCAGAAGTGAACGGGGTACTGGGGAGGGTCACACTTGAGTAACTTTCACTATAGGGACAACCACGAAATCTCGAAAAAAAATACTCAATTAACTATTAATTGATACTTAACTATCAATTAACTTTTAATTAGGAGATTTTTTTTCTCAGTGCTATAGTGACCCTCCCCAGTACCCCGTTCACTACTGCTCCATGACCCAAAAAACACCCTGTATATACTACGGTGCTTCTTATTTTCAAACCCCCTACTCGCACCCCCTCATTCTATTCTAGGACACAAAAAATGACACTGTTTTTTTTCTTCATTTCTTTTCCAGATTTTTTATTTACCGGTAGCGACCCCTAAAACTGCATGAAAAAATTTAATGCTTTCGCAATTTGCGAACACAGACGTTTTTTCATGTTCTGGGACAAAATCAAGGGGTGCCCGGAAAAAAATAAAAAAATAGTTACAATAAAGCACCCTAATATTATATAATATACTCTTAAAATTAAAATTATCAGCTAATCAAGTTTAACTTTATACCTCTGTACTTACCTTTTATTCAGATTTAAAAGGTTCTAACAGACTTTTAAATGGCACAATTTCAAACCTCGACTTGTTGAGTTTTATATTCCAACATCAAACCCAAAAACCCTTCGGTTAGCAAACTATAATAAATTTTATGAAATCAAATTACAAGGGTTCAATCCAATAAGTGATTTTCGCTAACTCTCTCTGAGGTATTTTATAAACCTTGTACAACATCCTAACTGGATAAGGAAAGCCGAGCGTAGGCCGAGCGTGGGAATTCCTCTCCATATCACAAATATAGAAGAATAAAGTAGGTACACGAGTTTCAATGTTTTTATATTGGTTTTATACTAGTTTTGTTTGTAAAAAGTTCGTTTTACTGTAATTGATGTCTCTGAATTTAAATACATTATAACCATTGTTTTTCCAACAGCCTTGAATGGAGAACTACACGACTAGTTCTGATTTTTGATTGGGATGTGTTCTTCTACGGAAGTTGGAGGAAACGCTGGATGATGACCATTTCAGCCAAGATTGATAAAATATAAATAAAATGTAGGTTAAGGTACCTATAGTAAAGTGCATCTCATATGATTGATGAAGCCCTGTCCATTCGTCAGATTTCGTAGAGTACCTAGTGTGTGAAGATTTTAAGTTCCCTGTAGTATATTTATTTGTGTCCGAGACTTCAAATTTCCTGAGGTACTTTTTATTTAAGCATGTTATTTTATTTTATGTGCTGTGCATTGTGTGCGTATTCATTGGTCCTTAACTCGGTCGCTGGTCGTCATCCCGCATGCGGTGAGGTGATTCCCCGCAGGCGGGCTAACGACCAGTAAAACTCAAATTCGTTGCGTTCTGGAAATCGCTCTTACCTGGTATGCAGGCCCTGATAATCAATGAAAACAGTTCGCCCAATGGCATGCGTTCGGGAAATCTCCCGCACACCGCACGTGGGCCCTTTCGTCTATTGAATCAGGTTCTCCGAATGCCCTATCGACCAATGAAATTGTGCCATTAGGAGTACTGTGCATGTAACATTTCACAAGTAGGTGCGACAGGTTGACAGTCTGTCTTAATAATCAAATAATAAACAGAATATAGTACTTGTCAGTAAGTTTTGGGCTAACCCGGTGAAGTTCGGGAGTGTTCAGCTGAACAGATGCGGCTGACGCGACAATGGAATCTCGCTGCAGACGCGTTATATATTAAACTTGTTTTAGTATCGGGAGCGGTTCAAGGAAATACAGCAACATGTGCGCCGCGACTGGTGACGGCGACTAGCTCCAGTGAATTGTGGACGTGGGTCCTGTACCTCTAGCATAACACAGTGATACGCGACTTTTTCTCACGCGAGATATTTATCTTTCTCTCTCCGTGCAGTACTGTGGGAGAGTGATAGGAGCGCTATGCCGCGCGCCAAGAGTCGCGAAGCATAGTTGTGCTAGACAGCCTGATGTGGCTGGCAAAGCCGAACTTACTCTTAAACACTCTTATTTTTCTATATTGTAGGTACCTCCGCTAGGTATACTGACTAGAATGAGGGTTGATGGGGTCATAATTCAAGCAGAATTTGAAGCCCCAAAACCCCTTCCATGGCTGTGGTGTCTAGTCTGTAGACTATTAAATGTAAAACGATTATACTTAAATATAACTTAACCTTAATTTACATTTAATATTAATTGTACATCTACTCTAAACACGCCAGTAGACATTCCGACTGAATACATTATTGCTTAAACATTTACATGATGAATGAATTTTCTTCTGTTGGAAATAATTCATGAACTCGATCAAAAAATCTTGTTTCTATTATAAATCAATCGCCTTTGTTTAATAAATATTCGAACCAATTCGTCGAGACATTGAAGAACAAATATTGTACTTTCCGGTCGAACTTGAGGATCCTGAAATAACGAACCAGTTAGATAAACATTCTCATTGCTTCCTTGGGCCAATCGATTTCATGCCAAGTGTTGTAAGTAGGTACCTATCAGAAAAATTGTTAAGAAATTGTAGTGTACTTTTTTATTTAGGAAATTAGAAAAGGAGCGATCATATCGTACTTAAAATGCTGAGAAATGTGAGTCACATATTTTTTATGCTGTCCACACTGAATATATGTCAAAATATATGCTGACGGTGCGTTTTCGCAGACAAACTTATGTTATGATGCAGGAAGGACTTCCGGTCCGTGACTTAAGATGGCCGCATGCGTTTAGGTTTTGTTGTTCGTTATTTATTCATTTTTGTCGTTCAATGTGTAGTATTGATAGCGTATTGTGCAGTGATCAAACGAATGTGTGAATAGCTAATGAAGAATTCAACTTGAAGCGTACATAGCCCTTCCTGGGTCAAGGCCCGATAGTCCGTGTGGTTTTTTGTAAATCGCTATCACTTTACAAAAAGCACGATTTTATCAACTCACCGTACAACGTGGTATCAATCCTCTATCCAGTCGCCGAGTGCGATTGGCAACAAGACATTGGCAGTAATGGTCGCTTAACTGTGACCGGTTGCCATTTAAAAAAAAATAGAATAGATGCAGGAAGAATCCGTGACGCTAACGATGCATAACATCTTAATAATATGTAAAGCCTCGGTGTATACTATATACTTCACTGCATTTGCTGTCTGGCAGCGTATTTTGAGCAGCAGCGGAGCGGAGATGTGTAAATTGGACCAATCCATTCCTCAGATTCAAATGCGCTTCTTTCGGGATTCACAGAGACGCAGCCTGATTGGTTCATTCTCTCTACTCCGCTTCAATGGACAGGAAGCCTAAAGCAAGATCGCGATCCAGAAATGGATAGTGCTTGCTTTGTGTTTTAGAGCGTCCGTCTAAAGATTGAGTTGATGGCATCCAGCTATACGCAATAATGGATTGGATAAATAATGGGATGAATTCTACTAGAACTTGCTAGACAATGGCCTCTTTCATATTTTAAGAGTTCGGATTCAAGTTCGTGCACTATTATCAGATTCATGGGGATTGTATTGCATTTTTATTATATTTTCTCATCTGTCCTTATAAACACCTCATTATCTATGTACCTTGTATATTTTAAAGAGAAACCGAGTTCATAAAGAGGAGCTTACAGGCCATCTCGATCAGAGGTGCCAATTGCAAACCGCTATCAATATAAAGGGATTTTATTGTTTTATAATTATAACAGTATGAAAGATAATCAGCATCCAAACACGAAACAGATCTGAACGAAATTAGCTCAGTAGGCCGAACCGTACACGTTGCGTCGGGTGCCCTAGATAGCGGCAGACGGCAAATACAGCCTGTGCCTTATTCCAGGCTAGAATACTTTTAATTCCAGTCCTTATTAGGCTGTGAAATAAATGTGCCGTCAGTACCTACTCGGCTTTTGAGTTAAATATTGCGGAGTCAAAATTTACATAACTCGACTGACGAAATATAATTGCTTTAAATAAATAAATGGGACGTTTTATGAAATAAACTATTACACCTAATACTTGGGGTGGTAACTTTATAACGTATCATCGTATTCAAGCTAAAAAAAACCGGCCAAGAGCATGTGGGGCCACGCTCAGTGTAGGGTTCCGTAGTTGCTTATCCTTCACAATAGAAATAAGTTACAGGAAAGATTTCAAGCTCTATAAAAAGGTCGTAAACGCCAAAGTAACTGTAATTACTTATTTAATTACCTTCTGGAAGTCAACTTACGTCCTTTTAACAAAATTATGAAATTTTGCGATAACTCAAAAACGGCTCAACCGATTTTGTTCAATATGGTTTTCATTGAAAGTACTTATAAAGCCTCATTTTCATGAATTTTTCCATAATTTTTTGACCCGTGGTTAAAAAGTTAGTTAGTTAGTTAGGGGGACGCTATTTTTTTTATTTTCGGAGCGAATATTTTCAAAACTGCTGACTTTATCAAAAAACAATGTTTAGATACCCCTATTATTTTTAAAAGACCTATTTAACGACACCCCACACACTAGTGTTGGAACGAAAACAAATTCACCCCCACTTTAGGTGTTCGAGGGGTACCCGAAAAAATATTTTTTTTTACTTTTTATTTTACCGTTTTGTCGGCGTGATACATACACATACTCACACCAAATTTCAGCTTTCTAGTACTAATGATCACGGAGCTAAGCCGCGGACGGACGGACAGACGGACATGGCGAAACTATAAGGGTACCTGGTTGACTACGGAACCCTAATTACCATTTTGTTGATCATCAGAATTGCTGTATTTTCAGCGTTCAAAATTAACAAAATTTGAAATTCACAAATTCTGTATGAGGGTTACTGTACTCTTTCTAAAACCTTCTCATTGGCAATTATTTCTATTATGTTACCTACCTATCCTGACAACACATCCTTAGTATCGTAATAACTATCTTGTTAGTCAGCAAACCCAGCTGGGCAGGTGGTGCACGACACTAACCCGCAGTCACATAAATATAAGAAAACCGGTAATTTTCAAAGATTCGATAAAATCTAAAACTTACAAATTCACAAAACGGTATGGCGGTGTTAAGTTCGCTCCTCGTTTACTTATTCATACTAAAATCTTCTAATTGGAGATTTTCTCTATAATATCTACTCCAGCTTGCAAAAATTGTAATAACCATTTCGTTGTCAGCAGAGTATAGGCGGGTGCAGCAGCCCGCGGTCGGCCAAATATGCCGTTATTAGCCCGAAATTGTGAAAACCCGGCCACGCGCACTTTGAATGACCGCAAGAACTTCTATTACGTGTCCGGCTGCGGAATGTGTAAGTCCGGGAGTCTTGGCATCTACGTGCGCTTCAAAGTAATGGAACGTTATTGCAGCTGATATTACATGTTAGGAAATTAAAGGCATTTTGACTCGACTCGGCTTCGACAGCATCGAGCTCATGCTAAAATTAACGTTGCTGATTCTGACACTTGCTGTTGACTGAAAAAGTTTCGTATCTGACCATTTCTCAAAAAGTTTGTACAAAATGACGTCAATTAATATTCGATTATATTTTTCCTATTTTGCTACCTATTTTTTTTTCAAAATACTTTGATTTCAGATTATATATAATTAAAAAGTATAAGCAAAACAGATTTTATGACATTGATATAAAATTACTATAATTAATTTAATTGGTAACGAAATAGGAAAAAATATATTGAACTTTAATGTAATAACTTTTTGAGAAAGTATGCTCATTCAATTGTCATTGCTCAATAAATAAATAAATAAATATTAAGGGACAATCATACACAAATCGACCTAGTCCCAAATTAAGCAAAGCTTGTACTATGGGTACTAGACGACGATATACATAATATATATCGATACCTCCTACGTATACTGATACAAGTGCAAAATCACGATTTTACAGGACGGCTGTTCAAAGGTATGAAGTGCCATAACTAACTCATACGTTAAAATAATGTAATGAAAATTTCAAATACTTTTAATGAATATATTTTCCTTAAATCTGCATATTTACTATTTCAAAATTAATTGTACTTTTAGTAAAAAAGGTAGTTATACCAGTATACGTGAAATTTACTAGTTCTAAGTTTTTGGTATACTGATACAACTACCACTTGATCCAGTATACGTCGTAAACTATGATTAGATGAATATGGATAATTATATTATTATTATGCCTATTATGGACATGTATCATTTATTGGATATATAAACAAACTCAAAGCTCGTGTTTGGATGGATCTGATCGGTTAGTTTCATCTGATTTGTCACTTGTACCAGTATACGCCTGAATCATTCCGTTATGTACCAGTATACTGTTAAGGTTATTTTGTATGTTATGTCCAATATAGTAAGTTCAGAGGTTAATATTTAGGATATTTAAGCAAATTACGTATGAAAGACAATAAATAAAGCAAATTTAAATTATTTACTAAAATTACGTTGATTTAAAAGGTAATTAAAATCACAGCCCGCATTTAGGGAATGGTGTTTTTGTCTTTGTTACAGCGGTATTATCAACATTATTACTGTTTTAATATTTATATATGATTCCGGTTCCTATTTTGTCCATCAGAATTGTCAGACCAAAACCTGAATTCATCTACATCATCTTGAAGTATTAATTTAATTAAGTCAAGTAATTTGTCATTTAGTCATGTCAACAGTACCTAACAAGTAGCATTCCCAAACCAAATGCTGTGAATTATACAGTTTAAGTTTTTATTGTAATAAAAGATGCTTATATTATACCGTGAGGAGATGACAAGGTTTTTGAAGGTCGAATACAGCAGTCGCATTTTTTTGTTAAGTTTGAGTTTTTTTTTCCTATTTATTTCAAGTCTCTTTCCTCCATGTGCCAATGTGTTTGGATGTTTGTTTTTCAGTAGGTGTTTTCAAATTCTTGTAAATGTGACAAGCGTCAACATAATATTTCGACTGAAAATATCACGGTATTGTCGAACAGACTAAGCTTGCGCTTCGTATTTGGTAGAATTAAACGAATCCTTGTACAAATTATAGATTTCAATCAAATTCAAACAGCCGCCAGCAAAAATGTGTGTGATGAACTTGAATATTTATTCCTGGTCATGGATGTTATCTCTACATGTACTTTATAAAGTATGTATATATATTATCGTCATCTTGTACCCATAGTACAAGCTTTACTTTGCTTGGGACACTGGGTCGATTCGTGTAAGATGGACCCTTAAAATTTATTTATTATTTAAAAAAAACATCCGTTCAGACACTAAAATTTAACGTAATTTTTGTCTTTATGTTTATTATTTGTTTTCTTTGCTTGTTTTTCCCTTATTTTTTTTTTTATTTAAGCTCATGATTAGATTTTTACCATCTTTGTTCGTTGATCCAAATATTTTTTAAATTACACGTAAGTTACCGACATCTTTTTTGCTTTTTTATTTTATAATTGCCTGTCGTGCCAACTAAGCAGCTGCCATCTCTAAATTCGCCGAATACGGACAAAGACTTAAAAACCCGGACGTTTGGCGTAACTTGGATTTCCCCCATTAATAAAATAAAAAAAATAATTGCTTTATTTTTTATTGACATTAAACCCCGGACGGCCCCCGGACGGCTTCAAACTAGGACAAATCCGGGGTAACCCAGCAGCCCTAGTGGTGACTCTGGTTTACTGTAGGTAATGGCGACATATGGCTATTATTGTACTCCAAACAACCATCGGTACTGATTGGAGAAAACTGTATCATAACCAAAAGTAAGCCTAATTTGATACGTAGTAGGTAGAAAAGACGTAGGCCGCATCGACTGTCCGTCGCGCATAGTGGGACATCTTACGTCCGCAACGATGACGAGCAAGCATACTGAGATAACTGCCACTTGTACTTAATAGGTGTACTGCGTACAGTGGTACAAGTGACTTATCTCAGTATACGATGTTCTAAATTAAAAACCCTAAAAACGGTGTTAGTTGTATCAGTATACGTCACTTTATTTCGAAAACTAGCAGTAATTTTGTCATGAAAATTTTATAGCATGTAGATATAAGTATTTTGATCCTAAATATGCAAAAAAACGAAAATCGTAAAAATGTCAGTTGCATCAGTATACGTAGGAGGTATCGATATATACATATATAGATAACATCCATGACCCAAGAACAAATATTTTTCACAAATATATGCCCCGGCCGGGATTCGAACCCGGGACCGCCGACTCAGTAGGCAGGTGTCTACCAACCGAGCCAAACGCGTCGTCAAAACGGAAGTTTATTTCCCATCTGTAACGTTTCGTAAATATATATATAGGTAGGTAGATGGGAAACAATGTTTCGGAGTTGAGATAGGGTACCGTTCCTAAATCTACACTTTCAAGATTTCTAAATGTCACAGTAGATATTGTGACTGATTCACGAGAGACGATTACAAATGTTTAATATTCCCGGGTACAGAGGAAATTCCCCAGAATATATCCACGATACTTCATTAGGAGCAATTACTCAAGTGGTGGTCAAATCTTTTTAACTCTTATGTATGACGATACTAAAAATAGTATTTCCATTCACGAAACATAAAATACGTTAGCGATTCATTTACAAACGCTCCCAGTGCTATTATTACTACGGAACATTCAATATCCCCACAGCCTGGGACATGTTGTATTGAATATAACCATTTCTAAGGCGAAGTGAACGGGAAAATCTTTTTAATCTAGAAAATAAAGATTCGGGCAGGATTCGTTCCATTCCAGTATAATCTGTGGCGTAAACCTCGAGAGACTTCAACTTATGTGAAAAGTGAAATCGGGGCTTAGACTTAGTGAGAGCGAGACTTAGAAGACTTCGGGACGCGAATACGCATAGTTAGAAACCAACTTAGCGCTTGAAAGTGAAGCTAGTTTTGGTTAGCCACGAGCTAAGTTTCGTCCGTGTGCGCATCTGTCACAACGTCAATCTCAATATGTCACAAGCAAAACGTCTATATGATTGGTTCGTAGACACGCACACATAAAACATAAAGGGGCTTCATCTTTCGCAAATCTGTTGTATGAACGTTCTCGTTCGAGGCGTACCGTACTTATCTTATTCTAAGAATCGGGATAAATATACCTACGCTATTTTATGTTCCAATATATGAAATTGTCATCTATATTATAATGTATTAAGACTGAAAAGGTGTATTTTAACTTTGGAGGAAAAAAGGGATTGTGTTTTCTACCAATCGCCAAAGTGAATATATAGTTTTTGACGTTAAAATTTTAATAAATTAGGTAACGTCAGCATCAAAAGTATGGAACTTTTTTGATTTTCATTCATATTGTTCAAATTTCATATACCATAAATTAATTTTTCTCTGTAAGCTGAAATATTTCGGGATTGTTGTATTTAAAATAACTTAATTAAATTGAAATAATCGCTAGTGAGTAGTTTATGGTTTACGAAATAAAAAATTTGGGCTAGTAGAAGTAATTTGGATAATTTTAGTGTACACATACATGAGTAATTTTCAAAATACATGTACATGGTTAAGGGCTTTAACTAAAACAAAACTTAATTGATTCCTTTGTATAACGATAGTTACCCCATATCTTTTGTATGAGTAAGTACCTAACCTTCGTAACACAAAAGAAGCGATTGCGATTTTGTTTTTATTAAGACTTTAAAATTACTCACATATGCCTGTAGTAAAATTGTCAGCTGCTTTTGATGCTAGCTGAACATCCCGTCGTCATCTTTGGTTTGAATAGGCGTGTAGATATATTTGTTTATGACGATGTCAATCGATCCAATTTTATTTTGGGATCAAATGTTTGTATGAGACTAATACATTTAGAGTGGTCTAAGTGTCAGAAATTACTGTTAAACTTTGACATTCGTACGAAGCGCTGAAAATCCTCCATGCAAATGGTGATTGGGCCGTGACGTCATCACCCCCGTTTATATAAGTAGTTGTCATACATTGTTTTGTTGAATTATGAGGATTTTGATAACAATTTGTTGTTGCGTGTGACCATAACGCAACAGTCTACCTACACATAGAAAACTATCGTGAGTCTCAGACATATTAAAATACTTAAACGGGTTTACTCACGTCGTAGAAGTCGAATAACGCTCGACATGTTTCGAATCGGTACGAGATTCATCATCAGGTCATGTCGAGCGTTATTCGACTTCTACGACGTGAGTAAACCCGTTTAAGTATTTTAATAGTCTACCTACACCCTTAGAGGCCCATGATGGTTGAGTATATCACTTGATAAATAGGGGAAAAGCATCTGTCACTCACACTCGCGTTTGTCAAAACGTGACGGATGCTTTGTCACTTATTTATCGCGTGATAAGAACAACCTCGTCGCTAATAATAGGTCTGAATATAAAATATTTTACCTACGTTACATTTCCTTGAATTCGTTTATAAGGTTCTAGACTATATAGGATCTGCGCAACCCATTCAGACCAGTCACTACCGGCCTCACTGGAAATCAATCAATCACACTAATATTATTAATAATAGCCTTAAGGCTAAAGTTTGTGAGTGTGGTTTATGTGTATGTTTGTTACTCTTCTCTTCACACTCAAACGGCTGGACCAATTTTGATACATTTTGGTATGAAGGTAGCTGGAAGGCACCCTGGATAACAACTTGGGTGACAAAGGCTACTTTTTACCCGTAATAATTAGTGTTCCCATGAGATGAGCAGGTAACGGTGCGGCGCAGCTAGTTCTGTAATAAAAGCGAATATCTGTATCACCATTACGTAGAAACTACTGGATAAATTTGAAAACACACAAAAAAAACTATTTCTTGAACATATTTTACAATAATCTTATTAAAACATTCGTGAGACATATTCATTATTCTATTAAGCGGTTTACACTCACGTGAAATTGTCAGGAACGGCCCCCGACATGTTTCGAACCGCTTAACAATAATATTTTTCAATTTTGTTTGAATTCACTTATCTAACTAACGGAACTCTAAAGAAAGAGCCTAAATACAGTGTTACAGATCATCCACATACAAAAATTAACCAACTTACTGGACTTGAAAGAACGTTTCTCGCGACATACTGGAGTAATGAGTAAGTACACTTCTTTATGTCAAAGACGGTTGCTAAGCGAATTTGTCATATGCTGTTACCACCCAACTTTATATTAGGTTTAAACGGCTTTTAACTGTCGGCGTATCCAGCGAGAATTTCCGAAGTTACTTCACCTAACTCGGTAACTTTACAGTTACCATAAGTCTAGAAAAACATTGCTTGGCTTTAGATTAGGTTGATTTGTCTAAAGAGGTCTTTCTATCAACAAAACACGACTTTAGACCGCTTCGAATTTTCAGCACATCGTCAGATGGACCTATTATTGGAAAAAAAACTACTTTAAATACACAGGGTGTAATCATAATTAAGTGTGACTAGGGGATTATTTCGTAATTACATGGGATATCACAAAACTAAACTCTTATTTCGGAAGTACGTTACATTACACCGCATCAAAACATTTTCATAATAAACCTAAAAATATCCTAAACTAGATGAAGCGCTCCCATAGTATCGAGTTTTAATCAAAACAATGACATCGCTATGCTAAACCCGCTATACAATGACGTGCCAAAGTCCTTATTTCCTTAAAATACAATATTATTATTTTAAAGGTATGTATGTTTTCTTTCGAGGACTACTCGTATGTATAAGAGTTTCTTTCGGCATTC
This sequence comes from Apotomis capreana, assembly GCA_947623375.1. Lineage (NCBI taxonomy): Eukaryota > Metazoa > Arthropoda > Insecta > Lepidoptera > Tortricidae > Apotomis > Apotomis capreana. The sequence goes on along the minus strand of OX392502.1, from coordinate 21,066,115 downwards.
CTTCAGAACAGTGGTCTCCTTTTGTGAAACCTGGTGGACTCAGACATGTAAAAGTGCTCTTGTTTCCAATTTACAGAATGAAGTTAATTATTTATTTATTCGCCGGTCACTCTATCCATACCATACTAATATATTGCAATGTGCCTGGAGTTCTATCGATGTATAGAAAAGTCTATGCGTGTAGGTATAGAGAAGTCTACCTTTCTCATAAGGAAAACCAACTTCAGTAACATCGAGCCTACTGCGCGCTCATTCGATCTGTAATTATGGGGACTGAATCGAAAAGGAGTTAGTGCCTTTGAGTTACAAAGTGACTTAGGTCCTTATTTCATTTATTCCTTATAATTATGAGTACGAGAGACGAATCTCAACAAGTCCGTATTGTTTTACTCGGAACATCTCTCGATGCCAGTAATTACCTAATTAGCAGTATTATTTGGTTTTCCTTCATGTAAGATTTAACTGTCTGTCTGTTTATAATAGGGATGTTCACTCGTGTTGTGTTGTAGAAGATACTCTTACTGTAATTAATGTGGTTTATTTAGTACCAGTAGTAACTCTAGTACTTAGTAGTATTGAGTACGATACACTTCGGCATGTAGTTATTAGTTAATGCTGATAAAAATATTAAAAAATGGACGACAACCTATAAGAAGATACTTCGATCATCACGTTCATTCTATGCAATTCAACCCTCTGTGCAATATTAACTGTGAAATTAAGACAATTGCAAAATACCATTCCATGATTAAATAATAGCTTTTAAATACATGACATTGACCAAAATTTACCATTTAAGTCCAAAATATGATGGGGTGCATACATATAAACTAATAAATTTGGTTCTATATTGCTGAGAAACATATTATACCTAAATTATGATCTTGCAGATATGTCAGTTTAATGATTTTAATTCCAAACAAAGCAAACATTGAACTCGGCCTGTTACCGATCGACTCCAACTACAAGAGAGGAACTTAAGGACGTTATTGGGTGGTTTGATGGTCTCCAATCAATCAATATCACCCAGCGACTACTTCCTGGCATTGAAAGCGTCATTGACTTGCCTCTGACTGACGTAACAGATTTTGGCAGTGAATGTGACCTCAATCAACGTACGATGGTTTCTGGAAATAATATGCGACCGACAAGAGCCACCATTCAAACGCGCAGAATGGTGTGGTTGCGAAGTTGCTTGTTCTGTTTGTGTGAGGGTGATATTGTAAACACTATCACTGCACAATTTACATACATATATAGGCCTTAGATAACATGTTATCTGAACAGAATAAATAGAAAATAAATACATATCATTGGTGGAAAAGGTCTCAGATTCAAGTTACAATAAAAACGTCTTATAAACAGAAAATACAAATCCCATCAAAAACATTACATGTAAAAAAATTGCAAGTCTCGCAACCTTCTACCGAAAAAAGTTGTGAGATGCAACATAAAACCAAGTCGGTTAATTTATTCAGTACCTATCAAAGTGACCCTTCGCCTATATGACAACTTTGACATTCATTTTCACCGGATTACATAACTAAAAACATATTACCATGACCGTGTTAGTACCCGCATTAATATTAAACATATTTATCTTTATCATAAATGTAATGACTTGGCCATCGCACGACAACATAAGTATATAAGAATACGAATAAATCTCCTTTTATTAAAGTGATTATTATATTTTTTGCTTTATTTATCCATACTCTAGATATGAGCGCCGCGCCGGCGCGCCGCCGTCGCCGCGGATTCGAGTCGGCGCGCCGCCGCCGTGTGAAATACGCGGCGCGCCGGAGCGACAAGTTGCGATTTGCTTTCTCGCTCGCACTCGTAACGTATCCCACCCGCGTCCGCGTTCGGTCGCACGATGGCTTCAATCGAGTCAAGTATTTTGCCGAGTGAACGCGTGTTGTTTTTTTTGAGCCGCGTCATAATATGAGTCTGACACGATGATGAGTTCTTAAAATGTGTTTAACGTACCTGGCGCCACCTAGCTTTTGAAATTGATTGTGTTGTGACTAAGAGATTGTGATTAAAATTTTTATGATGTTAAAAAATATGCTTGTTAAGTTTTAATATTTAAATAAAACAATTTAAACGGATTAGATCGCGTATATTAATTATTTGAGCCTCCCTGACGTTTCAGTACCTTTACAGATACCGTTGTCAATGGTTGACTGAGAGAAAAACATAATTTTTCTCTGTCAAAGTTACATTTGTGCAAACTACCCATTTTATAACTATTAATTAAAAAAATAAAGGTGTTCATACATGCCAGACGGGCCTAATGTCTAAAGACAGTTACAAATGTGCCAGAAGGGTATTTATTATTTTATTTCAAATATCTACCAGCGGTTTACTATAAGGCGAAAAATAATAATAAGTATAAGGTGAGGAGAAAGAACCGCCAAAGAAAACTCCCAGATTGCCTTATTACTATAAAATACTTTTAAACAAAACTCTACATATACTACTTTTAACACTAATTTGTTTTACACCGTTCGAGGCCCAAGGTTTCCAGTCTTGTGTCTTGCTTGATCCTTGATAAGATGTACAACAGGATCCCAAGCCGGTGGTAATGACAAAACATCTTCTCTATTGAAATTGGGATATTTTTTGATTTCAATAGCCTCGCGCAACATTCTGGGAAAATATCGTTTCTCTCTGGCAAGGATTGAAGTGTTATCAAACTTAATTGAATGGTTTGGTTTGTCCATGACATGCTCGCAGACTGCAGACCAGTTTTCTTTGGCGGTTCTTTCTCCTCAGTAAGCCTTATAGTGAACCGCTGGTAGATATTTTAAATAAAATAATAGTAAATTGAATTGAATTGAATTTCTTTATTTCGTCACATATAAGCTTACAGTAACAATACCAAGACGCTTACACGGTAGACAGTAGACACAAGAGAACACAATAATATCATAATAATCACTAAGTACATAAAGTCAAACACAAGAGAAAAATAATAATAATAATAATAGCATTAAAATTGTACAATAAATCATAATAATTAATAATATACCTATGTTATCTAATTTGAGGCAGAATTCAGAAAAGATACACTGGCTTTGATAAACCTGCCCAATGAGTCAGCAAAAATGTCAACCTCCGGGACCTGGGTCGCTAAGTTATTTACGAGAGAGATAGCTCGAGCGGTGGGTGCGTTTGCGGCACGCACTGTGCGCGTCGCAGGGCTCGCCAGCAATGGCCGAAGTCGCCGCGCCACCCGCACCCCACCCGTACTTGAACCCGCTGGACAGAGTTTAGGCGGTGGAACCGCTAGCCCCACCCTGGCTAGAACACTAGGGTTGTAAATTCCGCTGTGGACTAACGAATGGTAGTGAACTAGTAGGTTCAGTTTTCGTCTGAGCTCCAGGGTGTCAAGGCCGACCATACCCAAGACAAAGCCAGAAGGGAAGAGATATGGGTAATATCCGTATGTCCTTTTATAAAGAAATCTGGCGAATTTGCGCTGCACTCTTTCGAGCATAAGGATGTATTTCGCCTCGTGCGGATCCCACACGACGGCTGCATACTCTAAACGGCTCCGAACGTAAGCAAAATAGAGTGTCAATGCTATTCTAGGACTAGCAAATTGTGATGAAATCCTCATAATGAAACCTAAAATTTTGCAGGCATTTTTACAAGCCATGGTTATGTGCTGTCTAAAATCAAGCTCAGCATCCACAGTCAGTCCAAGGTCTCGTATGTCATACACCCTTTCCAGCTCTGCACCACCAATGTGATACTTCACAAGAATAGGGTGCTTTGTTCTAGTGAAGGTGATCACCTTGCATTTGGAAGTATTAAAATGAAGTCGATTGACTTCACTCCATTCAGTTACAGCGTTAATGTCTTGTTGCAAACGCTCACAGTCGACACTACTTCCGATATCCAAGCATAGTTTTAAATCGTCAGCAAACATAAGACATTTAGCAGCACTAACAACCCTCGGCAAGTCGTTGATCATTATCAGAAACTGCGTTGGGCCCAATGTACTCCCCAGGCTAACACCTGATCGAGTAAAATAAGGCGGCGAATCATAGCCCGCTAATCGAACAAACTGACAGCGATTACTCAAATAGCTCGCGAAAAAACGCAACAGATTTGGAGAAAACCCTATAGCCGCGAATTTTTGGAGCAAGATGTCATTGTCCACTACGTCAAACGCCTTTTTGAAGTCAAAATACGCCGCGTCTACCTGGCGTCGCTCGTCCATCGGCGTTGAGACGTAGTCGACAAAATCGACAAGGTTTGTAGTGGTGGAGCGGCCTCTACGAAAACCGTGCTGACTGACGTCTAGTTGGCCTTCAATTTGACAACTGATTTGGTAATCAACGATTGTTTCAAAGACCTTGCCGAAGACTGAAAGCACCGCTATTGGCCTATACCCCGTGACATCTGCTCCAGACCCACCTTTAGGCACTGGCGTGACCCTAGACTGTTTCCAGCACTCCGGATAGGTCGCCGTCTTCAGTGACAGGTTGTATATATGCAATAATGGGTCTTCTAAAGCCGACATGCAATCTTTGGCCAAAAACGGAGGTATTGCGTCAGGGCCTGCCGAGGAGTGCGGTTTAAGCCTACGCGCCGCACGACGTAGGTCTGAGACATCAGCACTTTCCACCGTGACGCAAGAAGCATCTGCCTCGCACTTGCGAGTCGCCTCGACGGGATCCAACCTCGGCTCCTCAGCCTGGAAGACGCTGCTAAAATATTCCGCGAATGCGTCAGCGGCGTCCTGTCCCGACACTGCAACGTTTTGGTAAGTGTATTCATTCAGACTTCGTTGGTCATTTCGCTTGCTTTTGACGTGGTCCCAGAACTTTCGGGGGTCGTTAATGATATCCCGCTCTATGTTATTTTTGTACTGCTGGTATGCCTGGTATATTAAATTCTTTACACGCCCTCTATAGTACTTAAAAAGTTCATGATCGAATTCGGAGCCGGTTGCCTTATAGTTTTTTAAGTGAGCATATTTAATTTGTATGAGTTGTATTATTTCCTTAGTGAACCACTTTGGATAATAATATTTACGTAGTGATTGTATCGGCTGCTTTTTTTTGGCACATGATAAGAAATGCAACCGTTTAATTTTTCATAGAAAAGAAGACATAAAGACAGTTACACATGTGCCAGAAGGGTATCTGGCACATGTGTAACTGTCTTTACACATTAGGCCCATCTGGCATGTATGAACACCTATATTTTTTAAATTAATATTTATAAAATGGGTAGTTTGCACAAATGTAACTTTGACAGAGAAAAATTATGTTTTTCTCAGTCAACCTTTGACAACGGTATCTGTAAAGGTACTGAAACGTCAGGGAGGCTCAAATAATTAATATACGCGATATAATCCGTTTAAATTGATTTATTTAAATGTGTGACAGTCGCGGAAACCGAAGAAAATATTAAGTTTTAATATGATTATTTTTCTGGAAACGTAATCTTTAACTGATTATACATTAAGACTTGTATTAAAACATAGACACGTTTTTAAAGTGAAGATTGTGATGGTTTTATATGCTTTTTATGTTATTTCGATTATAAATCTGAGAATTTTCATTCAGTGTTACTTTTTATTTTGTTTTGTTTAATTAATTATATTTGTGTCCAATTAAAAAAATATGATTGTTTACATACTTGGTTCCTTTATTAAAATAAACAATAGTCACAAAAAACAGGTTTTTTTTTCTCAAATTGCTCCCTCAATAAAAATCTAAAGCTCAAGGTCACGCCGCCGACGCCGCCGCCGCCGCGGAATTTTGCCTATCACGCCGCCGCCGCGGAATTGGCCATCGGCGCTCATATCTAATCCATACCAATAGATCGGTATGGAGCGGTGCGTATCCAGTTCTTTTCAGCTGTTTTTACTATCTCGTCTGCCTATATTTTCTTCTGCCGTCCTCTTTTGCCGGTCGGGCCAGATCCATCTTTTATTTAAGGACGGCCAAGATTAAACAATGAGTAGGAATTTATGTTTGTATTGCGTGATATTCAAAGCGTTAATAAAATTTGGTAGATTTTATTATCATTATAATGTAGAATGTATGTATGTGTGCGATGGCCAAGTCATTACATTTATGATAAAGATAAATATGTTTAATATTAATGCGGGTACTAACACGGTCATGGTAATATGTTTTTAGTTATGTAATCCGGTGAAAATGAATGTCAAAGTTGTCATATAGACGAAGGGTCACTTTAATAGGTACTGAATAAATTAACCGACTTGGTTTTATGTTGCATCTCACAACTTTTTTCGGTAGAAGGTTGCGAGACTTGCAATTTTTTTACATGTAATGTTTTTGATGGGATCTCATTTCTTTTTGTAAGTGGTCCTCCTTATTTTTCCTTTAAGGACTACTAGCTGTGTATCCGCAACTGTCTTTCTTAAAGCCCACTCTCTGTCTCTGTGGGCTTTTTTCGAAAGTTTTGATTAAGCGATTTTTGACAAGCCAGGACGGTAATTACTTCTTAGTCTATTATACTCCGAAATTGCGGAGTTTTGCACTTTAACACTACCGAAGTTGACATTAACTAAATGTTTTTTTTTTTATTATTAATTAAAGTATAAAGCTAAAAACATATACAATTTCCTGCAAAACGGTTTGTACTGTTTGTCTGCAGGTATGAGTCTCTATATAATATTTTTACAATACAATAGTTATTGCTAAACACTTGAGTGACACTTTGAATTGACAACTTTATCACTCAAGTGTCAGCAATAGGTGCTTTTTTAAGTACTTTTTAAATTTGGACTTATTTTGCTCGTGTCGGATATTCTCGGGCAAACTATTGAGTATGTAGGGAATCCTTTTGCTCAATGTTCTATCTCCATAGTAGTTGGTACTTCAAATTTGCCCACGGATACCGACCTTGTTCCATGTTTATGTTCTATTAGTATTGGGTTATGCTCTCGATTGCCGTGGTTGTTAACTGCTAAAAGATATTTATGTTTCAAACTAACGGGAAGTATATTACAAATTTTAAAAAGCTTGAAATAATTACCATTACATTTATTTTTAGTTTTTTTGTTCACTATTAATTTTAGGAATCTTATTTGTATTGCTTCTAATTTGTCTATTAAAGATTCAAATGTGAGTCCGTAGCAATCCAGAGCAAATCCCAATATAGAATCTACTATTGCAAAGTATAGACATTTTAATATATTATTTGGCATTTTAAAGCTTAGCTTAGGCGGTAAAATTGTCCTAAAAGTATTCTTAGTTTGCCACATATATAATTAATGTGATGGTGCCATGAAAATTTGGTATCTACTTTGACTCCAAGATAAGTTACAGTCAACTTTTTCAATGGGTTTGCATTGACAGTTGTGTAAACTATTGTGAAAGCAACTAAAAACCACACAGACTTGTCACTCCCTCTCATGATCCATAATGACCCCTCTCATTATAGATAATGATCCTTCTCATGATTCCTCTCATGACGATGGTGATGATGAGGGTGGTGATGATGGCGGCGATGATGGTGGTAGTGGTAATGGTAGTGGTTATTGTGTTGAGGATGTGGTTGTGGTAATGGTCGTGGTGGTAATGTGGTGAGGATGTTGATTTTACAACCATCGTCATCATCATCATCATCATCATCATCATCATCATCATCATCATCATCATCATCATCATCATCATCATCATCATCATCATCATCATCATCATCATCATCATCATCATCATCATCATCATCATCATCATCATCATCATCATCATCATCATCATCATCATCATCATCATCATCATCATCATCATCATCATCATCATCATCATCATCATCATCATCATCATCATCATCATCATCATCATCATCATCATCATCATCATCATCATCATCATCATCATCATCATCATCATCATCATCATCATCATCATCATCATCATCATCATCATCATCATCATCATCATCATCATCATCATCATCATCATCATCATCATCATCATCATCATCATCATCATCATCATCATCATCATCATCATCATCATCATCATCATCATCATCATCATCATCATCATCATCATCATCATCATCATCATCATCATCATCATCATCATCATCATCATCATCATCATCATCATCATCATCATCATCATCATCATCATCATCATCATCATCATCATCATCATCATCATCATCATCATCATCATCATCATCATCATCATCATCATCATCATCATCATCATCATCATCATCATCATCATCATCATCATCATCATCATCATCATCATCATCATCATCATCATCATCATCATCATCATCATCATCATCATCATCATCATCATCATCATCATCATCATCATCATCATCATCATCATCATCATCATCATCATCATCATCATCATCATCATCATCATCATCATCATCATCATCATCATCATCATCATCATCATCATCATCATCATCATCATCATCATCATCATCATCATCATCATCATCATCATCGCTACCATCACGATTCCAACTCACTGCCCCTGCGGGGTAAGGTAACTCAATTCGGTACGGCGATGAGCGTGTCCATTCTGTATGTATTAGGTAATAAGTATTCTGTGCCTGAGGTCTTAGTATCTAAACCGAAGGTTATATGAACCGCAAAGTTAACTTTGTAATCGTGTATTTTTTATAGGGTTCATAAGGAAATACAAATTTATCTATGCAGCTCGCATAACTGGAAAACTACACGGAAATTTTGTAATGTTTAGGTTTTTTAATGATTTGTACACCAAACCGTAATAGAGCACGAAATTTCAAGCTTGTGTGTCTGCTAGAAGTAACTTAGAATTCGTATGAACTTTGACTGGCAATAATTTCTAAACTACTGGTTCAAATTGAATGCAATTTTGAATATGCCTAGGTTATATCATGCTCTCCTGGTCATTAAAAATTCAGGGTTCTAGCTTTGTCCGTAATGAAATACTGGAAGTTTGAAAATGGTCTGAATGGCTTCGAGAAAAGGATGTTACGGCGTGCCGGCAAGCGCGTTTGCTCGACTTGGCGGGGGCACTGCCGTGCCCCCAGATATTATGTTTTTTTTTTATATTAGATATTTCTTACACAAATCGACCTAGTTCTAAATAGTCTCGTGATTAGGATACTTTGGGTCGTTTACTCGACAAAAGACGTACGTGGTGTAAAAAAACAAGATCAAGAATAAAAATTCAAGCTTATCAAATAAATTGCCTTTGCCGGGATTCCAATCCAGGACCGCCATCTTTCAGGCCTGATGCGACAAAATTTTAGTCAGTGTTAAAAATGAAAATGTATGGCGCCGTTTCCGAAGGTTGCGACGGACATTTAAACTTTAAGTGCTGGAGAGAAATGTAATATTGTTATTTTCTTGTAGACAACTAATTCGACCCAGCATACCAAACATACAATATCCTTGCTTATGCTGTATCAAGTACCAGAGGGGTGGCAACGGCTAATTGAACCGCTTATTAGGATTATGAGGAAAATTTATAATCAATCAAAACCTCCACGGGTTGATAAATGGCGACGAATTTTAACGATCGATGGAGGAAACGAAATTGCTGCGTTTGAAGTTTAACTACTCGTATTAAGCCCAATTTGTAAAGAGTCCAATTTAGTATAACAAGCCGGTATTGTCATGAAAATTGGTTATTAGGAGTAGGTATAAAAGATTAGGTATTTAATATTTTGACGTAAGTGGTCTATATTGATGTTGCACCCTAATTAAAGAGTATTTAAGATTGGAGTTAGTAATTGCCCCAATATGCACTGTGAGATGTAACTTAACTAAAAAATTACGCAATCGGCAAAGAAAAAAAATATTTTGATCCCTAATAACCTTTTTACTATTTGATTACCATGACGAGGCGCGGTCCAAAAAAAAACAAATTTGTGACCCCATGCAAAAATTCAGGCTGCGATCGCACGTGACCCTAAATCTACATTTTCGAGTGAGCCCCGCTTCCCTGTGACACGAAAGGTTGGAATTCCACGCTGTCCTAAGTCTACCCAAAATCTATTTGGCTTGTCCGTATTGTTATTATTGAGGGTAACCTCAATGAAAATCACTTAACACACATTCTGCCAAATATCGTAAACGTCCTCGCGATACAAGCAATAATTTACAAAGTACAATTGGACAATGTAATGAAACTTTGCCGCTCTGCTTATAAATGCCTAATCTCTGAGATTATGTAGACAATAGTTTAAGGGAGCAGTGAATCAAGGCCGGGAGAAAGGCAATAAATTAGCATTCGCATTACGGAGCCGGAGGCTAGAACATTCCAGAAGTGAACGACATATCGCCAATATCGAGCGAATTCTTGCCGAGCGTTTAAATACATTTGGTTATCTTTTCATGAGTTCCTTGGTAAAGTTTGTAGCTTTTAGATTAGGTTAGGAATATAATAGAATTCTATGTTTAATGGATGAAAACTATTTTATATCACTATGTTAAAAATATATATCGCGAGATATGGCAAAAAATAACATTTTTTTAACATGTCGTCTGTGTTCATGAAAAGGCTGAACAGCTAATTATATTTTCTTTTTGAGTGCTGTATTTTTTAGGAAAAACACTATACATGCCTTGCCCTTCTTTGCCGGCGTCTGCAGTAATGTACAATTTATTCAACATTGCATTCAGGAGATTAACGAATAAATTTAAAATACCGACTGAAATTTTGTGATTTTGGAATTGTCTATTTTCCTCCCTGACGTAATTAGGTACATTGGGCTGCTATTAAACAATATATTGGTACTGGTTATTTTGACCCATTTGTTTTGTAAATGTATTTTCAAGGATCGATCTATAAGGTTGTTTGTTATCTTAAACTATTGACAATGAGTAAGTATGTGTGTTCGCAACCACAAAACATCTTGAAGACACGAAAATAAAAGAAAGTTAACCAAAAATAGAGGCAAATTCATTTATTCCAGGTTAAAAAAAAACACATCTGGAACGTATCCCGCCTTCAATCTGAATTCAGTTTCCAACAATCTAGGCAACCTAATTACTAGTCCTTTCTAATTTGAAAGTTCCATGTGCCAAAGACTACTAAATAATTTTGGCCGATTCTCCAATATTATCGTCCAAGCACTTAAGTTAATGAAATTGGCTTCAGTTTATCTGATCAATTGGTATAATTGTTTGAGTAACCCCCTTTCACACATCTATATGCTATGCACCCTACCTCCCTTTTTTGCTGACTGCACCAAATATAAATATACTATAGTAACTACGTGTGTGTCATACCATACGCGTGTAGGTAATGATTTTTTTTCTCGTGTACTATAGTGAGGTAGAAGATTATATACTGGACAGAATTATAATCTAGTAGGATTTCGCGGAAAGTAATATTCTAATAGTCAAAGAACTTATCCAGTAAGATATATTATTACTGACGTTGATAATGATAAAACTACCGCCAAGCTAAGTAAAGTGGGACTGGGCTGGCCGGTTGGGGTGTAGCAAAGAGTGATTAGATCTTTTCCCCGAAATCGTTAATTCCGAGTAGCAAACTTTCCATTCGCATTTTTCCCCACTCGAACTTCTACCCGCCACTTTTTTTTCTCATTTGCTTGCTTCCTCATTCTCAAATATGGCCAAACGACATTTATCACAATATTTCTAATTCTTAAACGATATTTTTTCTATAGCAAAAGTTTCCCAGTCGCTTCTTTTTGCAATAGTTTTGTTTCTTACGAGATATTTTTCCTAAACTCAAAGATTCCATGTCATTTTTTTCCCAATATTTTGATTTCTTAAGCGATATTTTTCCGAAACTCAAAGTTTCCATGTAATTATTTTTCCCAAAAAATATCCCACTCTTTTTTTGCAAAATTTGTTTTCCTTAAGCGATAATGTTACTATTCTAAAACTGCAACCCTTTCAGAATAACGTCAATGTATAACAAACTCACACACATTGCCGCGAGTCGACTATCGAGATACACGGCAATGTGTAGTTCTAGCCTTAGAGCATAGACAAATGGAGAGTTCGTAATGTAAACTCTTCGAACAAATTTTTTCGATAATTTTAGCGGGGGCGAGGTAAACATGTACAGCACACCGCCAAAAGATGAATAGCTCAATAGACACAATTTTTGCTGTTGCGATAAACGCACACTACAGAAAAATTCACCACATCAAGAATGCCAAGCACACAAACACAGTTTTCAAGTAACTATGCAGCATACATACGAACAAACTAGTGATGGGACACTTCTAAAGAATGAGTCAAATCAGTTTGATGAATGAACTGCATTGTCTTATAAGAACTTTTTAGTGTGGAATTTTTTAAAGTGAAAATTCTGTTTGTAGAAGATGTTATCCAAAAACTCATATATTTGTTTCTTTGTCTGTCTATATTTTGTGACATTGTGTTCTTATCACTCTCGCACAGCTAAACTGAAATGAAACTGCCGCCCGTGGTTTCGGGCTTAAACAACCACTGACTTCTAAAACAACTACGCTCGACGTGATATTGTCGTTGTCAAAATGAAACCAGTTGATTTTCGCCATTTTGGCTGATAGCTATGTGCATGCTGTGTTAGCGTCCATGGATCTAATATTAGTGATTCACAGATCAAACAGCCGTTTGTATGAAATGTCAATTTTAGTACCCGAGGCGTTCATGGAATAATTAGTTCAACGTGCTAGTAGTATAGAGGTCAGTGAACATAACATTCAAGAAAAGAACGTACGCCGATGCCGATCTAAAAACCCAGCAACACACTTGAAACCTTTCTTGCAGTTGCCTTTCGATAAATCAAATAAATGATAAGAAATTATTTATTCTCATCCTTTATTTGATTTTATCCGATATGTTTAACAAATTTATATTATAAGGTAGAGTGGCATTTGTAAAAACCTATGTACTTATATGAAACCACTTATGAAGTTATTTAAACATATGAATGAGCAAAGAGAAAACAATAAATCAAATTGTTATTAATTTAATTAGAATTTACCACGTATAAAAAAAAATTAAATAAATACCTAATATTTATCTACCCATTCTATCAGCAACAGCCGAACATAGGCCTCGCCACAGACTCGCCACAACGCTCGCTACGCTGCGCTTTCTTATACGTGGTCGCCATCGCCATGAGCTATTCATCTTTTGGCGGTGTGCTGTACATGTTTACCTCGCCCCCGCTAAAATTAGCGAAAAAATTTGTTCGAAGAGTTTACATTACGAACTCTCCATTTGTCTATGCTCTAAGGCTAGAACTACACATTGCCGTGTATCTCGATAGTCGACTCGCGGCAATGTGTGTGAGTTTGTTATACATTGACGTTATTCTGAAAGGGTTGCAGTTTTAGAATAGTAACATTATCGCTTAAGGAATACAAATTTTGCAAAAAAAGAGTGGGATATTTTTTGGGAAAAATAATTACATGGAAACTTTGAGTTTCGGAAAAATATCGCTTAAGAAATCAAAACATTGGGAAAAAAAATGACATGGAATCTTTGAGTTTAGGAAAAATATCTCGTAAGAAACAAAACTATTGCAAAAAGAAGCGACTGGGAAACTTTTGCTATAGAAAAAATATCGTTTAAGAATTAGAAATATTGTGATAAATGTCGTTTGGCCATATTTGAGAATGAGGAAGCAAGCAAATGAGAAAAAAAAGTGGCGGGTAGAAGTTCGAGTGGGGAAAAATGCGAATGGAAAGTTTGCTACTCGGAATTAACGATTTCGGGGAAAAGATCTAATCACTCGTAGCAAAGGGGACCTAGGACATAAACACGCATATTTTAACGTATTCTATATGACATCACAACTGTTGACAATTTTCGACGTCCAAAAGTCCAAAAAAAATTTCATCGAAATCCCCCTCCCCTTCTCTTACAACCCCCTTATATAAAGATTTTTTTACCGAGAGAGCGTAGTAAGCGAAGCGTGCAGGTCGCATTTCTCAACCAATTACCTTGAAATTTTGTGAGCAGGTTCGACAATTATACAGGGTGACCAATCCAAATGGGTCAGTAGGGAGAAAACGAAAAGTTTAATAAGAGATAGGAAAATCTGTTCTTAGGAACCGGGCGTCGATTTTAGATTTAATAGAAACTGCATTCAATTTTATTTATATATCTCATACATAACCGAAAATTAACCGGGTTAAAATTCTGTAATGTCGTATTGTAACATTCTTTACAGCGGTTTTGGCCGGGCTTTGTATGAAATTATGTATAAGTAATTATAAAAAAAGCAGTTTTTATTAATCTAAAATCGACGCCATGGTTCCTCTACTAACAGATTTCCCTATCACCTATAATAGTTTGTGACTTCTCCCTACTGGCCCACTTGGATTGATCACCTGGTATAGTTTTTATCGTCGATTCGACGTAGATATGTGGGAGATAAGATTTCAGCAATTTCGAATCGTCTAAAATTCAGCAGTCTTGAATTTTTAAAGTAGTATCTTTTAATATTCCTTTTCTTTTATTAATGAGTGGTGCGAGTGACATATTTTTATTTCACTACAGTGAAATACCGTATTGTAAGATCGTTCGCACCCAACCCCCGACCCAACACATTGCGAGCGGATTTTAAATACGATTCACAGCGTCAAATTAAACATACATGCAAGCATTCGGTCACTAGAAAATCGACTAGATCGCTAAAGTATTGCATTGCGAAGGGATTGCAACGCAAATGTTATTTTTCGTAAAAAGCCGAATTCGCTAAATGACTATATCTAAATTTCACTAGGTTGAGCCACATCACTCGTCGAGTATTTCAGTAACATTATTACATAAAATAAATATACCTACTGAATCACCCCAACAGGCTCTTCCCCAAGTCATACCTATACGCGTAAATATTAAACAGTATCTTCAGCACCATTATTTAAGCATTTTCTTGGGAAGATAATAAATGAGCTCAGTGTAAGCTTCAGATTCTTTGTTAATTAAATTATTTAAATGACTTAAGTCCCTCAAAGTGCACGCTACCAAATTATTTGGTACAGTTAAGTCCGTTGAAGCCTTTTCGGCCTTTAGGAGCCGAGTAAAATCGGCGTAATTAAGAATGTCGTACATCTAGCGCCCGCCTGTGGGACTGTCCAATTATCGGGCTATTTTTACGTAGAATTTATTTGGGAATATAACAAAATATAATTTAGTAGCTAAGGTACGACATACAGACAAAATAATTTAGGTTCCACAGTAACGTTTCAAAATTAAGAACCTGTTCGTCATATCCGTCTAGCTGTCTGCCTGATTGTCCGTCTGCGGCTTAGCTTATACTTTTTCTAGTACTCCCGTATGATAACCATCACTCCAACAAACTGATCTTTTTTTATGTATGTTGTATGGTACTATGGGTCGCAGAAATGCATGGCAATTCTGCAGCTCATTGTACTTCTCTTTACCTATAGTGGGGATGATTTTTTTCCTTCTCTATCCTTTCGTGACGTTAGATAGATCTTGAAAAATATTGTGGTTTTGTATAAACCGTTTTAAGTTCTGTGTTAACTAATTATATAACTATATATGTAGGTACAGATTTATCAAGTAGCTTTGCATCGCGTATTATAGGAATTGGGATAGTTTCGAACGCGATACATTAGGACAAAAAAAACAATGTCTGTGAATTTCACATCTCAATTGGCTATGTTAGCTTGACGGCGTTTCATCAAATGGGTATTTTCGCAGTCGGTAAAACACAAACGCCAGACTACGGAGATGGGTGAATTTATGAATAATATCAACGTTCGTTCTGCCACGCATCCTTCGTACGAAGATATTACGCCGTTCGGAAGGCTATACTTTTTTAATGCAAATATTAACGGTGTTATTAGACGTTTCGACTTCTAAAAGAATTACAGGCGGATCATACATATGTATGTATGTATGATCCATCTGTTATTATTTTAGAACATTCCTACATATAAGCAATAAGCATGTTGGAAGAAATATGTTTAGCGCTTTATACTATACGGTATAGTATAAACTGTCTATACCTAATGTAGCGTACATTGCCCTGTTATCTGGTTTGATATACTAATGGTAACTATAAGATGATATTCATGCATGCAAAGAATATAAAGTAAGAAAAATGTCAATAGGAGTAAACTGTGTTGCTCTATTAAGGGCACTTTCTTAGATACGGGTTACACGCTCGTATGACAAGTGAATGATCGTTTAACCCTCTCGTCGTGACGAACTGATGGTCTGGACTGGTGAAAATGAATTAATGATAGTAAACTGAAAGTCCAGAATAATAAACCGAACTAACGCCAGAATGAGCATGTAACCGTTGACTTATAACTAGTAGTGTTCGAAGAAAAAAAAGATTAATTTCAATATCACGTTCAGGAAAAACTGCAGAAAGTAAATAAAATACTAAATTAGGCTGATGATGATGCTACAAATTTGTTTGTAGACGTTTTGTGTTCCTATTCACAGGTCCGCTGATCTACAGAACTGTAAAAACCACGCTATCTAACCTTGTTTGTGTACCTAAATGCCGCATAATGGCTGTTTACCATCGTTAATTGTACCTTTCGGGCCACTTGAACCCTAATTACACATTCATATAGGTAGGTAGGCGAGGTACGTTTGAATCGAGTGCTAACCTCTCGGCATGTATAAACAGCACTTTGAATGCGTGATGAGCAGGAATAGGACGGATAAGCACAACACGTCCCATGCGCTAACTATTATGGAACTTTGAAAATACTCGTACCGTTAAAATAATATCCTGATTACTGTGGGTTGCACGAGAAAGTCTTCAATAAACATATACTTCTCATAGAGGTCACTAAATGTAATTTATTTTTGTATGTCTACATGTATAACGTGTGTATTTGTGACGTCATCGCTCCAAAGTGAAAAACAATGATGGTGCACGGACTGGCGACATTTTGAGGAGCGACTAAAAATATTTAACCTGTTAATGCCGATTTGTGTAATTAATGTAGCTCGTAATACAATTTTGGCCACAAGAATGTGTCCGCAACTTCTTCCACGTTTTTTTTCGTACCTTACTCGAGTTACTCGAGTCGAGTAAAAAGTATTCGATAGCCATCTTCAGATGTTCAGCTATCCCTGTGTATCAAAATTGAATAAAAGATCCGTCCAGCTGTTTCAACGGATGGTGCACAGCTGCTATCGCGCGCCTATACAAATTCGGCATCGCGGTGTTAAAAGTTTTCTTGAAATAATGACCCCTATTCAAAGAAAACTAATTTTCAATACAAATTTAGAATTGTATAATAGTATAAAAATATCACAGCGATTCGCACAGGAAACGGCTAATACATCGACTACTTGGCTATATATCAATTGTAGACCCCTTCACCTGACTTATAAGACACTTAAAGAAAGTTTCAGTTTCAGCGCTCGGGCAAGAAAATATCGAATACATCGTAGCTTGAAGAGCTTGTGCTTAAGTAGAAGACAATTGATACTGATAACTTCTGAACAACACTTAATCGACGCTTGTCAGTATCAATTAATAGTTGTATCCATAAGTTAGTAAGTGGTTTTGCCTCATACGCCTATCTCCCCGTCCCATCTATCTTCGCAACTGACTTCTAAATATTAGGTGCAGCCAGAAGCAAAAGTAGCATAATAACACGCTCACAATGATCTGTACAACCCTTATTTTCTATATTATAAAGACCGTGTGCACATAATTTTGAGCCTCTGGTTTTCGTAGCCACTTCTGCTGCTGACTGTACCTGAAACAATGGCAACTTGGTTTATTTATGTGCTTAAGACTGTATTGAGAATATGTAAAGCCAATGGCTTATATTAAAGCGAAAAAAAAATTGCTTTTGAGCGGGATTTGAACATCTCCTCGGCTTAAAAAAAACTACATAACGCCACATTTGCATAACTATAATTAAGCTAATATGGACCAGTCTGGACAATTGCATCATGGAAAGCAAGTGCATCTTTTGATAATACATACGAGTATCTTCGAAACGCAAAATTTTTAAAACTACCTATGCCTTACCTAAAGCTTGGGTACCATTACAATGTTATTCATTACTAGACGTGCCCGCGGCTTCGCTCGCGTAAATCAAATTTACTTCCTATTTGAAACACTTGAATATGTAATTTTGGGGTAGGGGTCGGGTTGCATAAAATTGAAAGGCGTACTTTTGATACGCATACGTGTATTTGTCATACTCATCATTACGCATAACTGTAAAAAGTCATATATTTATGCGCATAACGTTTTTAATCATAATGTTTAAGAACATACTGGGCATACAGTTGATGCGCATAAAATGATTTAAGCATACTTTGTCATGGTCATACATTGATTACTCATAAAACAATGTAACCATACTATATAAACGCATATTGCAAAACGCATAGTCAAGTCGGTTCATCATTGCAAGTCGGTTCTGGCCAAGTCGGGTTTCAGGTCATAAAAAAAAGACCTAAACCTAACCCAACCAAGTTGGATCTAGCCAAGTCGGGTTTCAGGTCATAAAAAAAATAACCTAAACCTAACCCAACCAAGTCAGATCTAGCCAAGTCGGGTTTCAGGTCATAAAAAAAAACCTAACCCAACGAAGTCGGATCTAGCCAAGTCGGGATTCAGGTCATAAAAAAAAAATAACCTTAACCTAACCCAACCAAGTCGGATCTAGCCAAGTCAAGTTTCAGGTCATAAAAAAAAAATAACCTAAACTTAACCCAACCAAGTCGGGTTTCGGGTCTTAAAAAATTGTAATTATCAATATTATGTCTCTATTATGTCTTTCGGCTCAGTAATTTTCTGCCTATTGCCACCAAAATTGCACTCTCTCAAACTCTACTTCTTCTTATATTGGACTATGCTGACATAGCTTACCTTGACCTCACAGAGGAGCAGCTTAATAAGCTTGAGCATATCCAAAACATCTACATTCGGTTCATATTTGGGTTACGCAAGTATGACCATGTATCCGACTTCCGGTCTCAGCTCAAGTAGCTCTCAATCCGTTCTCGTCGTCACTCCCATATTCTGTGTCTTCTTTATAATGTACTATTTAACCCCACAACTCCCCACTACCTCAAGGAGCGCTTCAGTTATTTGCGTTCTGTTCGCTCTGCACAAAACTTGGTTCTTACTGTTCCCCCTTCATCTCCTAAATTTTATAATGGTTCTTTCACATTCCGGGCTACTTTACTGTGGAATTCGCTTCCTCTGGATATAAGGCGTGCCCAATCTCTTGCAACATTTAAAACCCTCGTCAAAAAACACTATTTGTCTCTCCCTTAGTACACTGCAATAATAAGCGCTCCTTTAACTTTGTGGCTCATACTGTTTTTGTTTCATTTATTACTTTACCATATATTTATTTATTATGTCTAAGTATTTATGTAAGTATATCTGTATATTTCTATTTATGTATGTTTATTACTTTTGTCTTTTATGGTAGTCTTTCATTTAGTCCTATTACATATATTTAGTCCTACGTTGTATCTGTCTAGGAAAATAGTGGTGGACGTTAGCCTTTATCGGTAAAAGGGCCTCTTAATCTTTCAATAGAAAGTAATATGTTAAAAGACATACCCATTTATCTAACATAGTTTCTGTGTTTATTTTACGCTTGTTTTCTCTCACAAACTCGTTCCTACCCGTTATAGGTAAATACAATATATGCTAGGCTAGGCGTATACGGAGTATAACGTTTTGGCAACAATATAGTTGATCTTTTTTCACTAATTCCATTCTATTCTATTCTATTCTATTTTTAAAAATATGGCTTCCATCAGGTTAATGATGATTTCGCCAATTTCAAGTTTGCTCGTAGAGCATGCCGTTGTTCGGTGAGGTTTTGCTTTTTGTAAAGTGATAGCGATTTACAAAAAACCCACGCGGACTATCGGGCCTTGACCCAGGAAGGGCTAAAAACATTAATAAAAATCACAGAGTTGAGGTTATGTCAACTGCGTTTGACATTTCAATTGAAGTCTGACATGTCATGTCGTCTCACTCTATCGTATAAGCAAAGTGCTAGTCATTACATTTCGAGTAAAAAACATCGATATAACGGCGTACCAACATGACGTCAAAAAAATTTGGCTCCTTGCTGATGACATTTAGTTTGACAGAGAAAACAACATACGTCAAGCAAAGTGCGTAGTCATTACATTTCGAGTAAAAAACTTGGACATAACGGCGTACCAACATGACGCCAAAAAATTTGGCTACTTAAACTTAAGTCATAGCGGAAAGAAACCGAGTATTGCCGGAAATGGCCGACGGTCGCGAAATGAAGAATTTTATGGACATTTCTTTAGCCGATTGTGAAGGAAATACGTAGCGAAAACGGTAATTTTTACGCTCTTATTCTATTCTCATATTTAGGCAATAGATTTGAATCGTTGTTTCTGCGGTAACATGCGTCGTATTGGACAAACGTGATCTAAAAGGACGTCGAGTTTTGTAAGGCGCCATCTCGCTTCCTCCCTAGTGCGTTATCCCGTTCTGGCATTTTGGATTTTATTATATAGATAATTACAATGACTATATTTCATTCCGGAGGTATGAAATTTGTTCTTATTATAATAAGTATTTAGATTTATGCCGAATAATTTCCTATCATCTAGCATTCCCAGGCATGCTATTATACTCGTACCCAAGAGCTTTGTTCCCAACAGTGCAGCCACGTTGCATGTGCCCCACACGGGGTCAGACTATAACCTACACTCCAAGTCGTCCCCTGCGAGCATTTAGCAAACCGTATGTTACAAATCTCAATTTAATGGTTTAGCAGCCGGTAAAATCCTGGTGCCGTATATCACTTAATTTTAAGAGATCCCCTGAACCACAGGAGTGCCGTCGACCCGGCCTGATGATAACAAATAGACCAATCGATGAAGAGGTTGAACGCTAAAAATAGGAGCAAAAAATTAAAACATACATTTTACTCGTCAAACTGAACAACAACTGTTCAGAAACTTTAAGAAAATACTGTTTTCTTATGTTCATTATTTCAAACAAAGTGTAGCATTCAAATATAGCAATTTCGATGTAGGCCGTCAAACATTAACATCGCCTTAGCATTGACATAGCTGCCACTTTACTAAATATCAAATGTTTCGCAATACAATGCTTCTTTGAATAAACTTTATTTTACAGGTTTACATTATAAATGAGTTATTTTTAAAAGTTTAATATATGTTGTTCAGTTTGAGGGGTAGAATCTATGTTTTCATTTATTGCTCCTGTTACAGGGCCCACCTGGTATGAATAAAAAAAGAATGTTTTTAACCTCTGACAAGAGGTGATATAAGTTTAACGTTGTAACGTTTTTCTTTCTATAAAAAAATACCCGATCACAAAAGTTTTTATCTTTTTGTTTTACTTGAAGGGTATGGAGCTGTTTTTGTAGTTTTTTATCGTCCCAATGATTACTACATGGCGTCAAAGCCATTACTACCTTCCACGTCCTTCATGGTAGAATAGTATCAAGTTTGCATAATCACCTAAGGACTGGGGACTGAAATGCAAAGAATTTTTTTAGACCGGTTGTCTTGGAACACCGAAACACAAACAGTTCGAACTTTGCAGCTTAGTGACAGTTTGGCGGATAAAGTTGGTGGGAGCGATTCGCACAAATCCTGCATTTCATTTCATAAAGTCTTACCATCTTAACTGTACCTAACTATAGATATAGATCAAATGACTTAGAACATTATGTATATTGCTGCGTATCAAATCGAAGCTATTTTTTTGGTTTGACGATTCCGCATGGAAAGTAAAGCTATTTTTATTGCTATAAATAAGTACATAAAAATTATATAAGATAGGTGTCTTTTCGTGTCACCCTTTTAATATATTGCATTTTGCATTGTATTCTCCTACAATAATACACGCCAATCAAATGAGAAGTCTAAAAAGATCGAATGATACTCGTCTAAATCATCGACTATAAACTAGAAATAGCATGCTAGCGTTGCTGGTAAATACGCAAGCGGTAATTCGGCAAAATGAACGTAGATACTACCAACCGCAACCACGGGGTCGGAGTAAATGCTTGCTATCTGTTTTTGATTAGGTCGTGGAGTCGTCGTTTGCCGAAATATTCCTCGGTAAATACAGTAATACATGCATCGCGACGCTCGCACCCGGTATCGAAACTGCGGAACAGGAAAAGACATTCCTGAACTTTGCTGAATATTTATGCGTTTAACCCACTCTCCGAGGAAATAACAGAACACAAAGCGATTAAACTTTATATTTGTAGCTGTGAAATTCGACAAGTATTTTCTGCACGCGCTACTTAATGGTAATACCATAATTTATATTCGAACGTACGGGTGAAACCAGGAAAACGCCGGAAAGATTCCGTTTCCTCCCCACGGGTGACAATGTGTGACCCTTATATCCACATGCCAGCTCGAGACCCCTCATGATTCTAATCGGTAGACGGGGAATGGAAAAACAATCGATTCGAAGGACTACTTAATACACATTTATAATACGGGATGGAAAGGACATCAATAATGAATGAGGCAATGAACTTGTAATACCTATTTAAAAGTTTGTTCATCCTGAATCTCTAACTTTTGTGGTATAAGTACTCGTACCTAAACTCAATTATTAATTGGCTACACAAAGAATCTTGAAGCGAACTTCGCTTTTAATTACAAAGAATGTAATGTCTTGCAAGAAGACGAGTACAAATGAAAAGCTGTACAATTTTCCTTTTCGTTTCACTTGCGGAATCTCGAAAATTCCAGTCTCAGAACGTTGACTGTTAGGTAGGTAAATAAAATGCTCGCTTCTTTGTAGGTGCTCGGTCGTTTAAGTCCTCCAAAGTTTGGGAACATTTAGCCGCGAGCGCGATAGCAAATGTCAAAACACATAGTAAGTAATGAGAGTGAAAATACGCGGAGTACAGACGCCGCTCGCTAAATCGAGAACTCATTAGCAAGTCGAACAACAAGCTGGCAAGTCATCGCCAACGCAAACGGGCGCGGGGTAATTCATCACATCGGTATAGTTTCAGACCGCGTCCTTATCCCAATATAAGGAGACTCATTATGCCTCATTGTGTCTTTTCACACTATTTAATCTGTATATTTGTAAATCATAAACACGGATTAAGTAACGTCTATGCCTAGGTATATTTAGGCAACTACGCTGTTGAATAGTGCAGAATTTTAAGCTGCGTCATAAAAACACTCAGTGAATAGTTTCACGCGTGTTAGCTTATGTGGGTCATGTGGAGCACTGAAGCACTAATGATTATGATTTGGCAGAGTGGTTGGTACACTGCATTGAGCTTTATAGAAGTGAAGCGTTGCGTAAGTCGGGAGGGAAGGTTTTATGGCGGCTGACGCTGACTAAACGACTCCCATCTGAACTGCAATCGCCCGTTACCGCCGACCTCTCAACTACGATTTTTAGATTCGGTAGTTTATATTACTCCCTCAGCCAAAAATGTTTCGTATTGGGGAAAAAAACATGCCAAAGCCCAATCTCGCTAGCGGCAATTAATGCCCCTTGGCATCCAATAAAACGGAGGCACGTATATAAATCCTGAGGAGTGGATAGTTTCCGTATAATCTCGGCATTATCACACTCGCCTTTGTTATCCTCCTTAGCTCTAGAAACGTCTAAAAAATATGTGGAAGTTAAGTATGATATATAATATGCTACCGTGCTCTAGACATTTAGCTTTTAACTTACAGATTTTGGCTGGATTCTCTTTTCTCTAGTCTCATAATTTAACCCCGTTGTGACACATCGTTTTCAGCCAAGTTGTTAGGAAGTTTATAATAGTGTGTCACGCGATGTATCAAGTCGTTGTGGAGATAATGCACCAAAATTGGTCGACCGCAGTCCCAGGTGACGCTCGTGTCGTCTCTCTATTTAACAACCTAAGTTTACAACTTCGGCGTGGCGGCTGTGATGGAACCGTTTCCGTTTATCCGCCACGTGCAAACATTCTGTGTGGAACTATCCACAAAGCTCTCGAACGTTCTTTCACGGTGGGCGAAATATAAAAGTTAATACACTCACGCGCTTGTAGTCATAAAAATACGCCATCATTACCTACCTTTCAGTGGACTACCTTAAGCCTGGCGCATGGCGCGTGTTACGATTATGTATAGAAATATCATTGAATCAAGTATATCTAAAAGCGTTCGCGTAGAGTGGAAACGGATAATCGAATTTTATGAGACCATTAATTTGAAAGCTTAAGTTCCTATAAATTATAAGGATTCCCGTTCGAGTCCGAACCCGCTTTGGCCGTTCATGTACGAGTAGATAGCGGGTGTCATTCCTCCTACTTACTTCATTTAATTTCGGCCAACGCGCGGCACGTAGCGTAGCCATATTCCATTTCCAGTCTTTATGTCTATGGGAAAGTCATACCAAACATGCCTTTCGTATTCTTTCGCTCGTTTACTGCCCGAGATTATCCATCTAAATTCCCTCTTATTACACAATAAAAATGCCACAATGAATGAAGCCATGTTGCCCCAGTATATACTTTTATCTGAAGTGTTTTGAGAATTTTAATATGAGAATTCTTTTCCTTCAGACCTTTCGGGTAAAACTCATTCTTTATTCATGACGATTTCCGAGATTAATGTATTAAGGTTGATAAAAGTCACTTAAAGTTATGACGAAAAGATTAAATGTAGATTGGATAAAAAAAATATAAAACAGCTATTTAGGTCTTGAATAAACTGAATGGAAGCAGGATACGAAGTTGCACAGGCTTTGAACTTTATACCTAAGATGCAAGACGAAAATACTATTACACTTGCCAGCAAACGAGAATTTAGCTTCTTTTCTCTGCATTTATAATATGACCAAAGTTTGGTAAACTTTCTTAATTAGATTCGTCTTAACGGAAAGTTAATGTAAAATACAGCCGACTTTTGCTCTCTTAATGTCACGTAGGTACGCCAACGTCTATAACTCAAAACTCTTTGAATGCACTCGAGTGGAAAACTTGAATTCTCGTTATTTTACGGGTCACTTAAATTTCTGTTCCCGAATGTGCACTTTGTTAAGTACGGTTTCAGTGGATATAGCTTATCTTACCAATTCAAATAAGATTTTTGGTGCATTTTCTGTGTACTTACTCATAATTATTTTAATTAAAATATTACTTAAATCAACCTCACTAGAACACTGGCATTAGAATTTTATATACTTACATATATATTAAAGATTGGACAAACAACTTTCGAAAAATCTATGCCTACCTGATGTACTTGATAAGTTTAAAAACAGGGATGTAAGTAGAATTTTATCACAATTTAAATCAACCTCACTAGAACACTGGCATTAGAATTTTATATACTTACATATATATTAAAGATTGGACAAACAACTTTCGAAAAATCTATGCCTACCTGATGTACCTACTTGATAAGTTTAAAAACAGGGATGTAGGTAAGTAGAATTTTATCACAATATTTTCTTTATTGTGTTTACAATCATTTACACTTTTGGATATCATAAAAGCTAAAAAAATTAGATGTACGACTACCTAAACAAAACATTCATATAAAAACGTGGCAAGAAAATATTTTTTCTCAAAAATTGTCGGGAATTGTCTTTGTTAATAAAAAACTCAGGACGTGAAGTGCATATTTTATGGTCAGTCAAAAATAAAAAAAAAACCTTGCCGACTAGGTTTGCTCTACAATAATGTTGTTTGAAATTCCTTTAGAATACGGACATAATAAAAACAGGCATAGGTCCTAAACAGCAAGAAGATCGGTAATCTTATGGCGTTTTCTAACGAAAAATAATCTAACTACTTAAAAAAAAAGGCGGCAATGCAAGAATTCAGTTTTGACATAATATAGTGGCTAATAAAACCTTTATATTTTGTTTTCTTGCACCATTTTTGAGAAAAAACACTATGTTTGGCTTCGATGGCTTCGTATTAAATTAAAAGGACTCCCAAGGTAGTCCTTTTAACCCAATTTCACCTAAATGAACTTTTTGGAACCTGGATAAATTTTGCGATATATGAAATCGCAACAAGCATTAGAGTAAATTATTTAAAAAAAATGAGCGGTGTTATAACACCTGGTCGGGCTATCTGCGAAATGAATACTCAACCACCTACCACTAATTGCCTACTTCTTTCGCTTCTACAATAATGTAGGTACTATTTTGATGTTACCTTCATTAGCGAAGATTAAATATTATCTGTATTAATGTAACTAATAGTACGCGACTAAGACTTTACTGTCATTTCGTCGTCCAATTATCCGCATTATATCGAAATCAATCATTTCAGCTACAGCGATGGAAGGGACGGCCAAGTCGAGCGCGCAAACGAGTTATCAAATACGAGTAACAAGCCCCAAATAGTTCCGGACTCAAAATTAGGGCAGCCGACGAAAAAAGAGGTTACATTCACCTTATTAATATGGTACTAACGTCATTTTTTGATTGGTTACTAAAATTAGGGCACACAAGTTTCGAATAAAAGGAAATTTGATCACAACTCGTTTAAAATAAGCTGAACAGGTTAATTAAGGAAGCCGGCGGGGTGTGAAATTGTATACGAATGTGGAAACATTCGGCGGTTTCCACAGCTCTTCTGTCTTATTCGGAATCACCGGATCATCTTTCTACCTTCAGTACACTTATATATTTTTGTATTGTCGGCCTTCATGGAGGAGCAGCTTTGGCTGAAGGATGTCGTGTTTCGGCGCATGGTGGCAGCGTTAAAAAAAATAATAATAATAAAAACATTTATTCGTAGTAACAGTACTCCTACACATTACACAACTTCTGCCAAACTGTAAAACAGTTTGTTGGCAGAAATAAGCTCCCTTTCTTTACATTACTGTTTTCAGCTTACAAACTATTTAGGTAATTATTCTATAACTATAGGAAATTTATAGGTAATTAACTACATTTGTAAACCCAACATATATTTATATATGTAAGTATACACACTCACATACACCCTATGCTGTTATTTGACACCATGAAATTGCGTCGCACGACTCGCACGTCGCCTAGCTTGGCGGCGAAGCTGCCAGCGTCTCCGGGACCATGACGCGGTTATCTTCGGTCAAAATACATAAACACGTTAACTAGGCCCTAGTTAACGTGTTTATGCATTTTGTCCGTAGAGCTGGCAGCTTCCTCGCACAACGCATCAGCATTTCGATTTAGTGAGGTAATGCTGCCTGTGTCTTCGGGACCGTGCCGTAGGGGCAGAGCTTTTTATAGTTATTTTAGCTGTATTTAATTTATTTTAGTTTTGACAAGATTTCATAATTTTAAGACTACTATTTCTATTACTTTTCTTTATTCTGCTTAGGAAGAGGACCTTATCCCTGTTTTTTTTTTTAAGATTACTTTATTTTAATCACTTTATTGAAGAAAAATATTCAAATGGCAACAACTACTTATGGCTCCATATTGACCAACTAGCACTGGATATAGGAATTGTATATAAACCTGGTGATTCTAACTTTACAAGCTTTTTAGAAGATCTTGAACACCAAGTTCTGCAAAGAAAACGCGCTGTTATCTTCGGTGATTTTAATTTAAACTTACTCACACCAGACGGAAGAACTAATAAATACACAGGTACACTGCGAGAAGCTGGGTATGCTACCTTAAACAAAATTGATGAGGATTATTCGACACGTACAACATCTTCAACGAAAAGTATTCTTGATCATATCCATTCCAACGTAAAGAATATCAAATTCAACTTCACACTTTTAGATTCCTCGCTGTCGGACCACGCCCAAATTTTCCTAGAAATTGAAAAACAGAAACCTCAACCTCGTCAAAGTACTCAATATGAGGCTCTCGATTATGACAACTTATATAAAGCAGCAGAAAACTATAACTTGGTCCATAAAACCCTTGATTATATGGAATTACAAACATTTATTAAAACGATACTTGCAGAGAACACTGTAGTGAAAACAAAGATTTTAAATACTCCACGAAATGATTGGATCAACAAAAACATTATTAAGGACATTGATGAAAGGAATAGCATCTGGCACCTACTCAAGAAGAATCCGAGTAATGAAGAGTTGCATGCTAAATTTGTACACAAAAGAAATGAAGTAACTCAACTTATTGCGAAAGCGAAAGACAATTACTACAGTGATTTGTTTACTAAATGTAATAATGACCCTAAAAAAACGTGGCGGCTAGTAAATGACCTATCTCAAAATAAAGTTAAAACTGCCCGTGCTCCTCCAAAACTCTTAACGAATTCTGGACCAGTTACAGATGGTCAGGAGATATGTGAAATTTTCAACATTTTTTTCTCAAATATAGGATTACACCTAGCTAATTTAATTCCAAATCAGTTATACAGTAATAGAACCAACACTATCAGCACTTCCTCGAAAACCACTAATGAACTGTCAACTTTTACACCTTGTACCGAGGATGAGATTTCTAAAATAATTGATGACTTAGACTCGAATTCTAGTGTTGGCATAGACTGCATAAGCACTAAAGCTATAAAATGTATAAAACACTGTATTATTAAAAATGTTACCAATTGCATAAATAATCACCTAGAACATGGAACTTTTCCTGACGAACTAAAAATTGCCAAAGTTAGCCCCATCTATAAAGCAGGTATCAAAACGGACCCCAGTAACTATAGGCCAATATCAGTCCTACCTGTAATTTCTAAAATATTCGAGAAAGTTATATATACTCGCCTGAATGACTACTTATCAAAAATAGAGTTTCTATTCTTACGTTACGACAATATGGCTTTCGTAAACAATCCAGCACGCTCTCAGCCACAATAGACCTAATAACTAAAATCAAATCGAATATTGACGCTAAAAATATTGGCATTGGCATATTTATAGACCTCAAAAAGGCTTTCGATACTGTTAGCCACAATATCCTGTTAAACAAGTTAGCTGATATAGGAATTTGCGGTAAGGCCTATAAATTGTTTGTATCATATCTTACTAATCGATTTCAAGTGGTCAAAATAGGTAATTTTCAAAGCACGTCACTGCCTCTAACATATGGTGTCCCCCAAGGATCCATACTCGGGCCACTGTTATTTCTTATATACGTCAATAATATAAGTGAGCTTCAACTTCACGGTGAAATATCATTATATGCTGATGACACATGCATCTTTTACTTTGACCGTTCAATTGAAAACATCCTAAAAGTAGCTCAGAAAGATCTCAATGATATTAATAGGTGGTATCAGTGTAATTTGCTGACTGTTAATACGTCTAAAACTTCCTACGTGATTTTTAAGTCCAAAAATTAGAAAATTACACATGATATCGCGTTAAGCATCAATGACGTAAAATTAAATCGATCACTCGAAGAAAAGTATCTTGGGTTGATATTAGACAGCGGCCTGACATGGAAACCGCACATCATTAAAATCCATTCAAAACTATCTTCTCTGTTAGGATCTCTTCGCGGTATAGTTAGGTATCTTCCGCGACAGGTGCGTTGTAATATTTATAATTCACTCGTAAAATCTCACTTAGACCACTTAATTGAAATATGGGGCCATGCTCCAAAAACTGCTCTAAAAGATCTTCAGGTCCTACAAAACAAAATAATCAAGGTACTTTTTCATTACGATTTTCTTACACCTACGAAAAACATATACGCAGAAACTAAAATTATGAGCTTAAATCAATTATACAACTTTAATACCTGTATACTGATTAGAAAAATCATTAACAAACAAATACATTGTGAAACAACCTTTGTTACCAATAGAGAGAGAGGAAAGCGAATACTTCGCAATGCTGACGATTTATCTGTACCGTTCCCCCGCACTAAGAACTATGGCAACAAAAACATAAAATTTGAAGGAGCACGGATATATAACAATATACCGAAAAACATTAAGGAAATAGAATCATCCAATATTTTTAAAACTAAACTTAAAGACTACGTTATTACAAATATTCCAATACTTTCAACCTGAGTGCGGCCCTGTGTTTAGCACGAAGACTGTAGCTACTGTGGTCGAGTTTGTGTGCCTGGCGCAAGTAAATACGTTTCATTTCTACCCTATATTGTAATTTATAATTTCTACTGTTCTTATCAACTGTTTTTAATTGTAAAAATTTATTTGGTAAGCGATTGCCAAATAGTAATTTAATGTAGTTGACGCTCACGGGCGTTACATACCACTAGATATTAATGCATGTTTACGTTTAAGTCTCATTAAGTGAAATGTAACATTTCTTTTGAGATAATAAAATGTCTTTAACCTCAATCAGAATTTATTAAATTTTACTCATCCTAAAATGTCGTAACTCCAAAATTATGACACAATAGAAACGTTACGTATTATTATAATTATTTAAGCCATTGTCTATATTGGTCAGAATTAAAATGATATGTGTAATATTTAATTTACAATTTCAACCCACTATTGCATGCTCTAATGGGTAGATTATGCGACTCTACTAAAATTGTAACATCTTCACCCATGTGAATTTTCCATAATCGTGCAATAAAGAACATTTCATTTCATTTACCTTAGTCTAGCGTCTAATTAAAAAAAAACGAATGACGTTGAGTTTGACATTATTGACAGATTATTTTTTTTTGCGAATGAGTCGAACACTACAACTCTATTCAGGCATGATTGTCGCAGATTTTGGTTATTTTATGTATTTTCTTATATTTCTTTATAAACCTACAGGTAAATAAATTCAACGCAAATATATTATTAATGAAATGTTGTCCTTTGTCTATTATATAATAAAATGAGATATTTATAACTGATAATTTTTATAATTGTTTGTTTGTTTATTCTCGTACACTTCCATTGTGTCGCATGTAGGTTAGGTATACTATGTAATAATTATAAGTTAGCTCGATCATATATAGCATGTAAGTAATCAGCTTAGAATAAGAAAATATTATATACACAATCGTATTTCTTTTCTCTTATTTTTACTTAGTATATAAGGTTAATTGCTCTCATTATTGTGTTAGGATAAGATTTGAAGCTTTGGTTAATTACTATGTAAAACCACCTGAATAAATATATAATGAAACACATAGAAAGCTTCATCGAATAGGTTTAATAACTATTGTAAACAATAGGATTTCCAATAAGAATCTTGTATGATAACTTTTTAATCAAAATATGTTCTACCAAATATCAATGTGTATTTACTGAAATAAAGAGATAATGTTGTTCAGATTACATTCACACAATCGCACCATACACACGTAAGAATTGAGTCACGCCCTTCTTACCCATTGGCGCAATCACAGCTTAATCCAGCGATCATTATAAATATGGCCGCTCGATTAAATTGATTCATTCTCACGGCCGCCGCCGATCAAGCAACACTCCACACAGCATTATGTGAATTATCTTCAAGTGTTATTATTTTATTAGGAGCTTCCCTCTACTATCGAAGACCTCCAAGTCCAGTTTAAATTCAGTTTCAAGTACAGTCCACGCTCCTCATAATTGGTACTTCGAAAGCCGGATATCAAGAGTCAGCGATCATCGAAGGAAGGAATTGGACCTTCGAGCACCAGATCAAGAAGGAAGGAATTGGACCTTCGTTCCAGTGTCAGGAGGCGCGCAAGAGAATCATCATAGGGACGTGTAGTGGATTAAACCCTACGTCCCTACGCCGGGCATCACAGACAGGGTTGAACTAAGTTTCCCCTTGCTCTGGCATCAATCGGATCTTGGGTCGAATTAATTTTCCCCTCGTATCCGCATCACGTCGTGCATCACAGAACTCTCGTTCTGCCATCAATCGGACAATAGTCCGCACCACGACGTGCATCTCAGAACTCGGGTTGATTAAGTTCCCCTTGTTCTGCCATCAATCGGATCTCGGGTTGATTAATTTCCCCTTGCTTCCGCATCAATCGGTCTCGGATTGATTAAGTTCTCCTTGTACCGCGTCTAAAGCGTTCACGTGTGACGCATAACACAGCTTCCGTACGGTGGTAACCCAGCGGTGTGAACAAGCCGTTACGGATCTGTGCAACGAGGGATTTACGCCGTAGGGATATTAGGGCTCATTAGTGTCGCACTTAGCCTCGCTAATGAATAGGTGTTAGGTATTAGGTAAATTCAGTGTTTTTTGTTATTGTTTTAAATTCAGTGTGTGTGTTAGGTTAAGCGACAGTCCCCCCGTGCGATGTCTCTTCCAGAAAAGAGAGTTACGCGTTCTCAAAAATCACGAGACCAGACTCCGGAGTCAGGCGAGACGTCCACTAATCCTACAAATACTTGGAGCCACGGGACTGGCCCATCTAATAACGCAAGCAGTAGCAATAAAAACGCGAACACAATGACGCCCGCGAGCGATCCCCCCTCGGCCCCCGCCCCGCGATCGAGCGTAGCTAATTCACCCGCGATAAACCCGGCTCCTGTGCCCCATTCCGCCCGCGACCACGCGTTAGAAGTCGGTAGGGGAGATATAGACAGGCCCGGTGATAGGAATTCGGACAATACGTTAGTTAATGCCAATAGGGAAAGTAGCAGTCAAATTTCTGTTTTAATGGCCGAATTGCAGGTGCGTAAAGCCGAACTCGAACTAGCTCAGAAGGCAGCCGCGGAAGCAAATATTAGACTGGAGGTTGCGCGAATTGAAGCGCAATCCGACAGTGCGTCCGCGGTGGGTCAGGCCGCTGAGAGAGTCTCGGGTTGGGTAGCATCTCATTACGATAATCGACCACCCGTTGTAGAAAACAGAAGCTTGAACCCGGCATATAACGGCAATAGGGTAGAATTAGGGCAAGTACGACACGCCGATCGGGCATTGCAAGGCCCTCCCATACATAGGCAAATTCCGGAATTGCCGCATTTCGACGGAAATATCTCGGAATGGATAGCGTTTAGGGCCGAATTCGAAGACAGCGCGCCGCATTTCAGTAGCGTAAATAACGTAGGTAGAATTAGGCGCGCCTTACGCGGCGAAGCGCGGATAGCGGTCAAGGCCATCATGTACACAGTAACCGATCCTTACGAAATCATGGAGTCTTTAGAAAGGCATTTCGGGGACCCCGAGGAAATAGTTTTGACCGAGATCCATAACGTTAAGCGCATGCCCAGGTCAGCCGAAGACAGCAGTAATATCGTTACTTTTGCCGGCCATGTAGCTAATACGGTAGCTACCATTAAGGCATTGCGCCAAGATCAGTATTTACACGCGCCCGAGTTAGTGAGTAAAATAACTGATAAATTAAACATAATAATTAGGTATGAATGGGAAAAATATAAACAGGCCAATCAGGGAACGCCCGAATTAGTCGCGATGGCTAACTTCTTAAACGACGTCAGTATGGCCACGAAGCGGCCACACCACAGACATTCAAAGTCCCGTGCAAACGTTCATGTGGTTAATATGAACCATGCCGAGTCGAGGCAGCCACAACAACGAATGCACGGTGGTGCGAGCCGCGGACGACCATACCAAAGTAGCCATCGAGACTACGCAAGCGACTCTGATTCGGACGATGACTCATACCGGGAATCGAACCGCGCCGCTACCGTAGCTACCTTAAATTCGCGCCCGCAAACGCATAAAAAAAAGCCCGCGCAAACGGTGAAACCCACGCAATCTCGACCGCCCCCGCAGTCGCAGAATAATTTTAATAATAATAAAAAAGATTGCGTACTTTGCAAAGGGAATCACAAGTTAGCCGTTTGCCCGGATTTTCTGAAAAAGTCTGTCGCAGACCGGTGGGAATCGGCCCGAAGCCTTAAACTGTGCTATAGGTGTTTAGAACCTAATCATAGGCGCCCTATTAAGTGCAAATACGTCGCATGCGGTAAAAACGAATGCGAAGCGGGTCACCATAAGTTACTTCACGGGCTTACAAGTGAAACGCAATCTGTCCGCGCAAGTGTTAGTAGCATAAATCATATTCAGTGCGCGAATACGTACCTTATGGTAGTTCCCGTGGAAATTTCAGGCCCGTTAGGTAGTACCGAAGCACTAGCGTTCCTAGACTCAGGTTTGACTATGACATTAATAGAACGAGGCACGGCCGATAAAGTAGCACCTAGAGGTTCGGGCAAACCTCTCGCGATCCAAGGCATTGGAGGTCAGATAACAGATAATGAGTCCTGTAGAATAAATTTATCGATTCGCGGTTTATGTACAAGAAATCTAGAAAAAATTTCGGCTTATACAATCGATAAATTAAATCTGCCTTCGCAAGAGGTTTCTCGCGAGTTAGTGGAAAAATGCGACCATTTAAAAGACATAACGGACCAATTAGTATATGAGCGCGGGACGCCCACAATTTTAATTGGGCAGGATAATTGGGGCTTAATTGTTTCGCGACAGCTCCGTACAGGTCCCACCTCATCATTAACCGCAGGATACACTAACCTGGGTTGGATCCTTTTAGGGTCACAGGATAGACCGGAAAATAGGGAAGTACGTATAAACCACGTTCGTCCAGTCACTATCGAGGAGGAAATTTTAATCTGTACGAAACAACACGGCAGTATAGAATCGATAGAGGTAAAGAAAAAATTACCCCGGGCGGACCCGGACCAACGTGTGTTAAACGTGCTAGAGGCAACATGTAGGGAAATCCCGGAGGAAATTAGGTGCGAAACGGGATTGTTGTGGCAATCGAATGACGAGGCATTGCCCAACAAACGCGCGCATGCTCTACGCAGCTTAGAGCTCGAGCCGGACGAAGACGAAAGTTTCAAGGCAGAATATACCGCGTCAATAGGAAAATCGATAAATATAGGATACGCGGAAATAATAAACTCTCGCCCGCCGCCGGAAGCGCCGCGTAAAAAGAAAATTATCGACATATGTCACTCGAGTATGCAAGCGTCTTTCGAGTTAGTAGGATTCGCCCCTAAAAATCCAAACGTCATAAGCAACGTGCAACAAAAATCAAAAATTGTTACAAAGGACGAATCGATACGACCGCAAATGAGACCGCAGTCTCAGCCGCCGCGGCAAACGGGCGAAGAACGTAATAACGCGATTACGTCATCGGTTCACGCGTGCGATAAATCCAACTATTTATCTCCAACATCGCGAGTTTTATTCAATCGACTAGGGCAACTGCTTGCGTTATAGTTGCGGCTGAAGTTTTCAAAACCCGATTGCCATTGAGAAAACTCGAAATAGAGATGAATAACGGACGCGCAAACATAGCAGAATCACTCCTGTCCAAGTGGAGTCAGTACGCAAAATGGAGAAAGAAAGGGATTGGCAAGTATCGCCCACTCCTATATCCACGAACCCGTACTCGCTGCAAATTCAAAAATCCTGCTACGAGAGACGTCGTAATAGCTAACAACACTATGCCGAAAGAGACGTGGCCTAGAGGCATTGTAGCAAAAACCTTTCCCGGCCCTGATGGCCATGTAAGGGAGGCCCACGTCCAAACCAGCTCCAGCATAGCACTACGACCTACAGATCGACTTATCTACATTTGCTCCACCTAAATATTGTACTTTCGTACGGAGGGGGGACTGTCGCATGTAGGTTAGGTATACTATGTAATAATTATAAGTTAGCTCGATCATATATAGCATGTAAGTAATCAGCTTAGAATAAGAAAATATTATATACACAATCGTATTTCTTTTCTCTTATTTTTACTTAGTATATAAGGTTAATTGCTCTCATTATTGTGTTAGGATAAGATATGAAGCTTTGGTTACTTACTATGTAAAACCACCTGAATAAATATATAATGAAACACATAGACAGCTTCATCGAATAGGTTTAATATTGTAAACAATAGGATTTCCAATAAGAATCTTGTATGATAACTTTTTAATCAAAATATGTTCTACCAATGTACATTATGTAATATCAATGTGTATTTACTGAAATAAAGAGATAATGTTGTTCAGATTACATTCACACAATCGCACCATACACACGTAAGAATTGAGTCACGCCCTTCTTACCCATTGGCGCAATCACAGCTTAATCCAGCGATCATTATAAATATGGCCGCTCGATTAAATTGATTCATTCTCACGGCCGCCTCCGATCAAGCAACACTCCACACAGCATTATGTGAATTATCTTCAAGTGTTATTATTTTATTAGGAGCTTCCCTCTACTATCGAAGACCTCCAAGTCCAGTTTAAATTCAGTTTCAAGTACAGTCCACGCTCCTCATACATTGTGTTTCGCCATATTCGGGGTCATATCACTGGATCATCTAAGGACCTTCCACTACGAGGGAAACAGTTAATTTATTTAAAATCTAAAATCAAAAGTAAAATCTCAGAAAATTGTTGATTACAAAATACAAAGGAAAGAGTGTGAATATAAATAGGAATGAAAATCGTCGTTTTATCAAATTCTTTCAGCAGACAGAGTTTTGAGTGGCAAGAAAGCGGCATTTTCATTACACTCCTCCCAAGTAGCACACAGGCTAATACAGCTTTATTTAATCTTTATTGCACAAAAGAAAACTTATCGTACAAAAGGTGGACTTAATCTACCAGTCAAGCTTAGGGCAAAGCAGAAAAATTGTAGGCGTATTTGTGTACAGTTATTCAGCTTCAATTAGCGGTATGAGCTTGTATGCTACTTGGGCTTCCATTGTTTTTGGCCATATTCTCATAACACCTTATCATCTACCTAATCACTTCCATAGTTTTGGAATAAAGAGACAAGAGCACGACGTTAACAGATTCTGCCCGAATGATCGACGGTTCTAGGGCAACCTGCAGAATATGATACACTTGTCAACAGAGCTATTATAGTTTATAGGTCGCGTGCTCTTTTCTTATTCACAGTAAGGTTATGTCAGACGCCTTTGTTAGCCTTGATTATAGAAAGTCGTAGTGTAGTTTTTTTTCGAAATCTGAAACGACTGAAGTTCATCGACTATTTTTGTCAAACAATGAAAATTTTACTGTTTTTGATAATTTCTGACAGTAGGTACGTGAGCTGACAGGAAATGATTCGAGTTTTATACATGTGTCACTTGCTCTCATGCGATCGAGATCAGAACCTCTCCGATTTCACCCGAACCCTAATCCCAGTCTAAGGGCTTACGAGCTGTATGATGTGACTATCAATTTATAACAGTTAATTAGATACCCATATTAATCTGCCGGTAATACAGGTGATTCAGGAGTCATGAGCAGGATTTATAGGGGTGATGGGGTGAAGTATTGCACC
This sequence comes from Apotomis capreana, assembly GCA_947623375.1. NCBI lineage: Eukaryota > Metazoa > Arthropoda > Insecta > Lepidoptera > Tortricidae > Apotomis > Apotomis capreana. Next base: position 21,029,025 of record OX392502.1, on the reverse strand, counting down.
AAATCTCAAAACAAAAGACAGCCGTTCCTATTAATTTAATTGCCAGCGCAATTAACATTAAAAAACACGATTTCGTGACTGATTCCATAGTGAAAGTTGCTCAGTGTGGACCTCCCTTCATCCCTATAACTCTTGGTCAAGACTCCTAAATCAGCCTGTATACCAATTAGCACTAAATGAGTTGATCATTTGCAATGACAAAAATAGACAATCTTATTTACATTGATTATTCTAATAACTGATCAACTATTGGTATTCGTGCATAGTCTAATAAGAGGTGCACTCATCCCATTGTAATTGATTATTTTGATAATATTTACCACAAAAATATTACCTATGTTATGATAATAATGATAATGATAGGCTAAATTATACAAGCATGACTTTCACTTTGAACTTTTCATATAAGTAAAAGACGAGCAAAACCAAAAAGAACTTACATAAATGCCCAATACAATCGGATTAGAGACAACATTAACATAAAACTGTAATTAAATCTTCAGGCGTTCCTTCAGAAACCTAATCGTGACTGAGCTGTACGGACGGATGTCAAAAACAAAATGTCCCATTTAAGAGCTTCAAAGAAAGTGGACACTGAATCGTTGAAAAGTGAATGAATTCCATTAGAGGAAATGGAATTAAAACCAGCCCGCTTGCTAAATGATAATTTAGCTGCGAAAGTAACTCCGACTCGCTACATTGTGGAGTGATACTCACTTGCCATTAGATTTGAATTTTACAGGCGTGTAATTTGAACGTATAGCCATTACCTTATTGTGAGGAAACCCATTATGAAGGAGTGTGTAAAAGCTGCAAGAAAATTGTTAAATCCGGCTATTATAGTACCCCGCCAGTAAGAATTCAATCCGGAAACCAGTAAAATTGATTTTAGGTTATAAAATGTATTGAGATTACAGGTCAGGATTGAGTTCTCATTGCCGACTTTACCGAATTTACGACTTATATTTAGGTTTTAGTATCTTGAACTCCGCATGTAATAAATAACAAGGAAACGTAATTGATACTTGGTTCATGTATGTAACGTAAATGATGAGTAAGTATGCTGATCTTTACGTAACCCTTCAAGACGAAATCCAATTAATCCTATTCCAATTAATGTCAAATAAATAATAAACCTTGTCTGATATAGTTAGATATACATGAGGTAAGCAACAAATTATTCTAACATCAAAAATCCTATTATAAATAGTAATCGCCACCCGGTTTGTTCAGTTCCAAAAACTATAATATTACCTAATCCGAGCTAGCTACAAATCATCACGTAAAAGAATTGGGCAATTCCACCTCCGGGCTACCTATTGGAGCACAAACGCGGGACGACGGAAAAATATTGAAATTTGAATTTATTACGCTAAGGAAAAACAAATAGACCTGTTGAACAGTCTTTGTCTGTTTTAGATTTACGCTCCCTTCTGCAATTAGATGGCTAATAAATATTGAAATTAAGCTACAGGGAAATAAACTTAACACAAATGAAAGTAATTGAGCAGTTATTTGGGATGGCTGTTCAGGATATTGGATTTACGGAGGTATTTAGAAATTAAGGCGTTATTGCTGTGTTAACTAACAAACATTTAGGGATATAAAGTACCTTATTTAATGTACTTAACCATTACTTAGGTACATCAGATCCTCCTCATTTTTCTTTCGTTGTTAAAAATCTGTCTGACTAATGTGTTATTAACTAATTTCATAACTTTCACTAATTGGCGCTAACGTGTAAATAGTCGTTTACAATGCAAAATGCAGCTGCTATTTTTTAGGATAGGGTAAGAAACGGGACCTAATTACTAAGACTCCGCTGTCCGCCTGTCTATCTATCTGTCTGTCTGTCCGTCTGTCACCAGGCTGTATTTCATGAACCGTGATGACTAGACACTTGAAATTTTCACAGATGATGTATTTCTGTTGACGCTATAACAACGAATACTAAAAACAGAATAAACAGAATAAAATAAATATTTAAGTGGGGCTCCGACACAACAAACGTGATCGATTGCGGTAACTTTGCACCTCATTTGTATGCGCTGCCATAAGTACCAGGTGTAAACTTAACTTAACCCAGCCAGTTAAGATGGGAAGTGTTTGTACGGAACGGTGCGCGAGTCCGACTCGTACTTGGCAGGTTTTAAATAGTCTTCTTCTATGAAGAAAACAGAGAAAAGAGGGAATGAACTTAGGTAAACAATGATGTCTTCTAAGTTCATTCCCTATAAAGACCTATTGGGAATTGACCTTAGGAACGGATTATGAAGAAATGACAAACTGGTTCAATCCGAACAAGTTTTAAAATATTTTACTGTTTAGAAGTACATTGGCAAGTGTATGGGGTATCGTTTCTGTTCCCTCTTAAGTTAAATGTGCTCGAACAAGCGAGCGCGGGGCCTCAATTATTTAAGGAAACCGCGATTCCGTCGACGCCCGTGTCACCTTCGTCGGTATCTCTCGCAAGACATTCCCTAATAGAAATATAAATCTCTCGCCTTCGGAGGATTTATCGAGCTCCAACTCACCCTTTTTATTAGTCACGTTTGCTACACGAAATTCTTTGCTCCTTGGGTAATTATGGAGGCTCGAACAAGGAATATTTTTATAGACTAAGTAAAAAGTTACCTAGTTTTTAGCAAATACCTGGTATGTGCAGATTTAGTGAAGAAAGTTTTGCCAGTGTAATTTGTCGAATGAGCTTTTTTATTTTATTGTCGTTTTTTTATGCTTTCCGATTTAATTTTTTTTTCCTCCAAAGTAAATTGAGAAAGAAAAAACTTTTTGAGATAAAAATTCGATGGCAACACATTATTTACTATACACCTGTTGGTCGGTCCACACTGTAGTTCACGATTTACAAAAATATCAAGGTTTTCTGCGACTTCTTCTTTAATTTACTATGTAGTAGTAGAGATGAGTGCATATGCGATCAGGTCTAGGCGTCAAGCGAAGTAGTTTGCCTGTAAGTAAGATAATAAATGTAGAAAATAACAGACGGTGAACAAATTGATAATCACAAATATTAATTTATGTCAGACGTCGTCAACATGCCCATTTATTGCTGTTTTGAAAATTACGTTACAATACTGCCCCCGGACTAACGAGCATTTCGATTTCGAGCATTACATAACAATACCTACTGCTTCCCTTGCTTGTTTTGTTGCTTGCTTGAGTCTCCTCTCTCACGGATGTTTATCTATACTTACCTATAATTCTTGAATCTCCCTGCCGAGGTTTTCCCCGGGGGCTACAGTATGCGGCGCGGTTCTTCAAGAGGGGAGTAAATAGGTTCTTAAAGGGTCGGCAGCGCGCGTATGATGCTCCTGGCGTTGTAAGCGTTCATAGGCGGCGGTAACTGCTTAACATCAGGCGGGCCGCATGCTCGTTTGCCACCGTCGTAGTATAAAAAAAAAAAACAGAAACATTACAGGTCGCTCACTGAGATGCTCGATTCTTCTGCGTCGCTAATGTAATTTTCGGATCTGTAACGTTACATTACAGGCATTTGCCTGATGTACGTGATGAGAGAGCAAACTTAGAATATGATGAAACCATTTATACAAAGATAAAAGTTTAAAGAAATATTGAAATGCGTGTCAGTACTTAATCACGAAAAACTTTTTCACGAAAACTTTTTCACGAACGACTTTATCACGAAAAACTTTATCACGAATAGACTTTATCACGAATAGACTTTATCACGAAAACTTAATCACGAAAACTTTATCACTAAAGACTTTATCACGAAAACTTTATCACGAAAAGACTATATCACGAAAAGACTTTATCACGAAAAGTCTTTATCACGAAAAGACTTTATCACGAAAAGACCTTATCACGAAAACTTTATATATCACGAAAAAAATACCACGAAAAGGTTGACTCGTGATTTTTTTTTCGTGATAATTTGCTCTGGATTATTTTCCTTCGGAAACCTATCGTTTGTGGTACAGATACATATATTTATTCACAATAACTGACCAAGAGTAAGTATGACTCGCGCACCGAGGGTTCCATACAAACAGTTCCACTTTCCATCTTACTGGCCGGGCTAAACCATCAGAGACCGGGAATCGAACCCGGTACCTTTTCCACCAGGTAGCTCCTTTTTCAATTTTTCTTTAAACTTTGATTTACCAATCTATGGATCACTGATCCGAAATAAATAATAATTTGAATTTGAATTTTGATCTTCGTATTAATGGTTTAAATAAAAATGGTGGAGTACCCAGATTACAAAAATGAGACATTAAATGTGTCATAAATTATTTATGGCCGGGTTAAGTTAAGTTTACACCTAGTAAGTATGGCGCCGCATACAAGTGAGGTGCAAACTTAATGTAGCAGGGCCCGAACAGTTGGTATGAGATAAGTAAAAAATTATACGCAACGCTCGGAGGGTGTCAGACTTGCACTTGGCTGGTTTTTAGGGTTCCGTACCCAAAGGGTAAAAACGGGACCCTATTACTGAGACTTCGCTGTCCATCCGTCCGTCCGTCCGTCTGTCACCAGGCTGTATTTCAAGAACGGTGATAGCTAGACAGTTGAAATTTTCACAGATGATGTATTTCTATTGCCGCTATAACAACAAATACTAAAAATAAAATAAAATAAATACTTAAGGGGGGCTCCCATACAACAAACTGGTTGTTTGCGTTAACTTTGCACCTCATTTGTATGGGGCGCTATACATACCAGGTGCAAACTTAACTTATCCACTTAAGGATGAAAAGTGTTTGTACGGAACCCTCGGTGCGCGAGTCCGACTCGCACTTGCCCAATTTTTCTTCTTTAGTAAGTAGTCCTTCCTTGCTTTTCGGTTCTTTTTGTCGTCCTCTACCCTGCGCTGACGTACTTGCAATATAGTCATTTTTTTTAAATAATTGTCATGGGTGTCGTTTTCTCGGTTTTTGGGGGTATAGATTTCTAAAATGGCATCCATTTTAGAATTAAAGATGGTGGACGTTACTTTTTTGAAAAAGTCGTCATGGGTATCGTTTTCTAGGTTTTTGGGGGTGTACATTTCAAAAATGGCATCCATTTTGGAATTAAAGATGGTGGACGTCATTTTTTGAAATAATCGTCATGGGTGTCGTTTTCTGGGTTTTTGGGGGTGTAGTTTTCAGAAATGGCATGCATTTTGGAAATAAAGATGGCGGACATCACTTTTTTGAAAAAGTCGTCATGGGTATCGTTTTCTAGATTTTTGGAGGTGTAAATTTCAAAAATGGCAACCATTTTGGAATTAAAGATGGCGGGCGTAATTTTTGGAAAAAGTCGTCATGGGTGTCGTATTCTAGGTTTTTGGCGGTGTAAATGTCAAAAATGGCATCCATTTTGGAATTAAAGATGGCGGGCGTAACTTTTGGAAAAAGTCGTCATGGGTGTCGTTTTCTAGATTATTGAGGGTGTAAATGTCAAAAATGGAATCCATTTTGAAATAAAAGACGTCGGGAGTTTTTTTTTTAATTCGTCATGGGTGTCGCCTTCTAGGTTTTCGGCGGTGTTAAATTAAAAAAATGGCATTCATTTTGGAATTAAAGATGGTGGACGTCATTTTTTGAAATAATCGTCACGGGTGTCGTTTTTTGGATTTTTGGGGTGTCATCATCATCATCTCAGCCATAGGACGTCCACTGCTGAACATAGGCCTCCCCTTTACATAGGCCTGCCCTTTGGGGGTGTAGATGTCAAAAATCGCATCCATTTTGGAATTAAAGTAAGTGGACATCATTTTTTGAAAACGTCGTCATGGTGTCGTTTTCTAGGTTTTTGAGTGTACATTTAAAAAATTCCATCCATTTTGGAAATAAAGATGGCGGACGTCACTTTTTTTCAAAAAGTCATAGTTTTTTGGGTTTTTGGAGGTGTAGATTTCAAAATGAAAAAATTGGAATTAAAACTGGCGAAGATATTTCTCTGGTTTCTTTTTCTAGGTTTTTGGCAGTGCATAATTCAAAAATAGAGTCCATTTTAGAATTAAAGATGGTTGATATCACTACTAAACGCATCGACACCAATTTCAAAAAGTGACGTCCGCCATCTTGGATTTCGAAATGGATGTCATTTTCATAATCGGTACCTCGAAACACCTTCGAAATTTGTCGTCATCCGAATTCGAATCGAGATTGTGGATGGTCAGTGCCCCCCAGCTGGAGGACGGTTTTAGATACTTCATCGGTGGTAAAGTGTGGATGAGACCTTAGTAAATGACGAAGGTAGTGAGTATTGTGTACAAAAAGTAGCCGAAAAAATCTCACGTGATTTGTGCACAAGCCCTTACGTGCTATCACCGCCACGTTACCTTTGACAATATGACAATGTCATGCGGTAAGTCGAATCACAGCAGGCTATTTTGAAATACACGAATCGCATTTATTTGTAACGCGTAATTAAAAATATTTCACTGGCTGTGATTGGTATCATAGAGAGTATGCGCATTTCGACTTGTTGAATTGGGCCAGTCTTTATTATACAAATACAGAGGCTACAGAATGCTTGTGCCAGATATTGTTTTCCAATCCCTTACCGAGCCCATGTGACACCATTTTTAAACAACTGGAAATTGCTTAAAATGCAGGCCCGAAGGGTCGTTCTCAAAATATTTGCACCGCTGCGTTAATTTTGCATTTTTTTTTAAAGTTGCGATTTCTTCTTTTATTTTTCATAGGATCGCTAGAAATATATTCAGACAATTGATATCACGTCGAGGGAAGTAGTTAAATTTAATATCTTAGAAGATATAGGTGTTTGAAATTTTAGGTCGACAGGTGAAAGACATCGATGTCAGGTAAACGACATTTGTTACCAAGTTATCGACAATGGGTGCAGGTTTGCGACAAATATTTTCCAACTTGACTGAATTTGTTAGCAGGTTAACGACGACGGTTGCAGGTAAGTGACATTTTAAATAAAACCTACTTTGAACTGTCAAATAGTGCTTTTTTGATTGTTTTTGTTTTTCTTTTTTCCTTATGTCAGTAATTTGCATAAAAAAATCAAGCATTTAATTCTCATCTCATAGGACATTTCTCAGGAGGTTTTTTGAAGCCTGTACTATCCAGAAAGGTCATAACCCGCAAAAAGATGCAAAACTCAAGCCTACCCACGTGATTTTATAAATTTCTTATGAAGGTTCAACAGCGAATCATTTAAATAACGTTTCTGCATCCTAATGCTGCCTCTTTTGACATATTCTTTCTTACCCGCTGAGTAACCTACTGCTGTTTTCGTCATCTTCGAGGAATTCCTTCACATCTGATAACCAGAAAGCCTTCGGCTGCGTTAGGTGGGATAAGCTATGCGAGGTATTGTCTGAAGCTGCCAGCACATCTGGTAACACTTTATAAAGCCTTTACGAGTCTGGATACAGAATGGTGTCGGTAGGAGATGTCACATACAAGAACTTTAAGTTCCGGAAAGGTGTACGACAGGGATGCACAATATCCCAATACTATTTAACAGATATGGAGCCCTTGAAGGTACGTGGTTCACATCGCCTATTTTGCATCACCCGAAGCAGTGGCCCAACTTTTGGAATGACTCAAAACAACCAGCCTCAGAATGGGTCTCGATATTAATAAAAATAAGACCGAGCTGATGATAGTTGACCATTACTAGTCGACAAAGTAGTAACCTGCTTCAAGAGTTCGAAACTGTTGATCAGCTCCAGTACCTTGGCTCCATTGTCACAAATAGAGGCACATGGAAACCAGAGATTCACAGGCGAATCGGAATGGCCAAAACAGCGATGACCCAACGCGGCAAAATATGGAAAGATAGACACATCCCTAACCGGACTAACATGCACCTCGTCTGTGGACTTGTCTTCTCCATATCTGTTTATGGGGCAGAGACCTGGACACTCAAAGCCGCTGACAGGCAGAGGATTGATGCTTTCGAAATCTGGTGCGGGCGCCGCCTGCTAAGGATTCCTAAGACAGCTTGAAAGTAAAATGGAATACTCAAACTAAGCTACTTCGGTAATATATTGTTTTTATAACAACGAAACATGAGTTGAGACACGGCGAGTGACCGGTAAAACCTGGTTTTTAAATAATTTTGTATAAGTGTTTACATAATTGTCGTTCACCTGCCGTATGTGTCGTTCACCTGTTTTTATATAGACAAGTGATCGACATACAGGTGATGGACAAAATGACAGTTATGTCATCAAAACAAATAAAGTATTTCGTTGATGAACTGCATATTTATACACATAAAAGTAGACCATACTTTACGCGTTATAAATTAAAATGAATGCAATAGGACACACGTCAACCAAAATATGGAAGGCAGAATATAGACTACATACCCATTACAAACTCCCGCTCGCGTAAGTGTATGTATCATATTTTTTTAGTGCAGCACACTGACGACGTGTTACTCGGAACAGTGTTAGGTGGCAACTGAAGGTCTCGATTTAAGCGGGGTGAGGCAGGGGAAACGAAATAGTAGTCACACAATTGTAATGTTTGTCTCATGACAAGTGGACGACAAAAAATGGCGTGGACAAACTTAAATTGCAAATAATTCGCAAAATAAGCATAGTATTATTATTCGATATGGTAGTATTCAATCTTCATCATATATGAAAATAAAATGGAGTACTGAACTTAAGCTAAGTCGGTAATGTATATGTTTTTATTACAACGAAACATGAGTACCTCGCGTTGGGACACGGCAAGTGACCGACAAAACCTAGTTCCGAATCGTTTTTTTGTCTATTAATATACTTTACTTTTAATTAAAAGCATTTGGCCTCTATGTAAAAAGTGTCTTTAGATATGTGATGATAATTGAATATTTAAAATAATGCTGTGTAAAAAACTTCTTCTAAGACAAACCTGTTGACAGGTGGCGGTGCAAATATTTTGAGAACGACCCCGAAGGATACTACATTTACAATACACGATGCTTTATTGCAAACTAAAAGAAGTTTACAAATTAAACACAGAAACAATACTTTTAACAACGATAGACAACAGGCGGTCTTATCGCTAAAGGGCGATCTCTTCCAGACAACCATTAGTGGAGTTGATCATTATAAGCCACACAATGAGTAGGTGGTGATATTATTATTATATATATTATTATTATTATTATATACATATATACATATAATAAACCTACTTAAACATACATAAATGTGACAGTTTTAGGGATAAGGTCCCACTTTGTCGATATGGAGTTATGAGTAGTTCCTAATACTACAGAACTTAAGCTATCTTTTGGTGAAAGAATTATGTCTAGGTGATATAGTTATTTTTTTTTAATTCTTCAAAGTTGAAAACGTGAAAAAGCGGCAATGAGAAAACATTGGTGAAAGTTTGGGACGGCAAAAAACCCACTTGTACTTTGAAGTTTTGGAGTGGTTGGTATCAAATTAATTGTCATAACACAAGGATTTCAAATTAGTCAAAATCATATATGTAACCTTAATAGTTATATTATAGATTTTGACTAATTTGAAATCCTTATAGTATGACACTTAATTTGATACCAACCACTCCCTAACTTCAAAGTACAAGTGTGTGTTTTTGCCGTCCCAAACTTTAACCAACGTTTTCTCAGTTGTCGTTTTCACATTTGCAACTTTGAAGAATTTTCACGAAATAACTATAGTACCTAGAGACATAATTATTTCACCATAAGATAGCTTACGTTCTGTAGTATTAGGAACTACTCATAACTCCATATCGTCAAAGTAGGAAGTTTTCACTAAAACAGTCACAAATATGACATCGACTATTTTTTCAGATATTCGACAAAGTGGGAATTAGTACTTAAATTGGACATTTATGCGTTGACATCAAAATCATAGCTTCATTACAGTATGTTCCATCAATTTTTATTGAAAGCCGATTTTCGGTAGGTTTTGCCATATTTCACTAAACTGCCCGTAATTTCGCTAGGTCGTGACGAAGAGAAAATTTCGAAAAAAAAAAAAAAAACCGCTCCAATCTATGGTGCAAGCTTAGCCGGTGGCTGACTCTGCATCGACCTAGTTTTTAAGGGTTCTCGGGGTGCCGATTACGAAAATGACATCGTACTGTATTACATGATTGCGAGCATTATTTTTCTTAAAAATCGATATTGGTGTCATCTCCTAGGTTCCTCGAGGTGCCGATTATGAAAATGACATCCATTTTGAAATCCAAGATGGCGGATGTCACTTGAAATGGGTGTCGATGTGTGTAGCAGTGATATCAACCATCTTTAATTCTAAAATCGACTCTATTTTTGAAATCGACACGTACACCCTCAAAAACCCAGAAAACGACACCCATGACGACTTTCAAAAAAGTAACGTCCGCCATCTTAAATTCCAAAATGGATGCCATTTTTGAAATCGACACGTACACCCCCAAAAACCCAGAAAACGACACCAATGACGACTTTTTCAAAAAAGTGACGTCCGCCATCTTTAATTCCAAAATGGATACCATTTTTGAAATCTACACCCCCAAAAACTTAGAAAACGACACCCATGACGACTTTTTCAAAAAAGTGACGTCCGCCATCTTTAATTCCAAAATGGATGCCATTTTTGAAATGTATACCCCCAAAAACCTAGAAAACGACACCCCATGACGACTTTTTCAAAAAAGTGACGTCCGCCATCCATATTTCCAAAATGGATGCCATTTTTAAAATTTGCACCCCCAAAAACCTAGAAAACGACACCCATGACGACTCTTTCAAAAAAGTGACGTCCGCAAACTTTATTTCCAAAATGGATGCCATTTTTAAATTTTGCACCCCCAAAGACCTAGAAAACTACTACTAAATAAATAAATAACCTTGTGAGTGTGGCAAGGCTTACATAGGAGAAACAGGACGTAATGTTTCTACAAGATTGTCTGCGTATAATACGCAGTGTCAGAGGGATTCCGCTACTTAAGCTCATAAACATGTATTTTCGTGATAAAGTTTTCGTGATGAAGATTTTTCGTGATAAAGATTTTTCGTGATAAAGCTCATTCGTGATAAAGTTTTCGTGATTAAGATTTTTCGTGATAACGTTTTCGTGATAAAGTCTTCGTGATAAAGTTTTCGTGATAAAGTCTATTCGTGATAATGTTTATTCGTGATAAAGTCTTTTCGTGATAAAGTTTTCGTGATAAAGTCTTCGTGGCAAAGTTTTCGTGATATAGTCTTTCGTGATAAAGTTTATTCGTGATAAAGTTTTTCGTGATAAAGTTTTCGTGATTAAGTCGTTCGTGATAAAGTTTTTCGTGATAAAGTACTAGCGCCCGGTCCAGCGAGTTAACCAGTTCGCCACCCTAACTCCCAACCCAACTAGCACACAAACTTTTTTTAATATTCAACGATGGACCCCTAAAATAGTTTTATAAAAGGATACCTTGAACACCATTATACAACTTTAGGTTCTTAATATTAATCGCAAAAACCTGCTGTGCCACCTAAATAGTTGAATAGCACAACTGTAACACTACTGTTAAACCTATAAGTCTACAACAGCAAGCACTACAGCCGTTGTACGACTCAAACCTGCATAATAGATATAGCCAACACTGAAAGCTGCATGATTGAGACGCCATTAATTTGTTTAGTAAATGTGTTTTTTTAAGGTTATGATGAAGTTTTGGACATCGTATATATGCGTAATTTGTAACTATTAATGTAATTAAAGTCAGTACTTTTCACACATCAAACCGTACAAAACTGTTTGTAACCTTAAAAGTCTTCTTTTTGCTAAAACACAATTTTGTAAACAACGCAGAAATATATTTTATGCATTAAAAACTGAATATTACGAGGGCGCATGAAAATTTTGACTAGAATATACGTATACATTGACAGTAAACTGGCACTCGCACGGATATTTAACGGCACGTCGAAGTAAAACAATGCTAAACTTTGTTATTATACCTATCATCCACAAATCCGATTCGTATCGTTCCTTTCACTTCAATTGTCACTGCACTTCACTTTCTTTGATTTTATGAAAATATATTTTGTGTTGCCCACAGTAGACCTATTAAATTACTAACTTAGAACCCAGAGATTTAATATAGCGGTATTAGCGGTACAAATTTAGGTAAAGGTGGCGTTACGGCGCTACAAGCACTTTTTCAAATTCTCATAGCGCTGATCATCCCTTTTAAACCACTTCTGTAGAGCCATTATAACATACATATCCGACCACTGTAGAGCTATTGTAGAACTATAAGCTGTATAATTTGGGGCCTAATTGGCGCTACAAGAGATCTATATCTGGATATAGAACCACTATAGCACTTATTTAGGAGCCTAAGGAGTTATCAAAATCCTTTATCCGGCTACTATACGGCTTCTTATAGCGCTTGTGTGCTAGTTGGGAAGCAACCTATCAAATTTTTCCTTATGCTTCCTGTGTTTACAACTTTACACTTTAGCGACCTATCTGAATACGTTAATATTCACATCTTACTGCACTACTTTAGAGCAGTGAAAGAGCAAGTGAGAGAGGGCGCTGTTATTTTATAAATGTATGGAACATGTAATCTCTTTTTTTTGTTATTTTATTGTGGTGTGTACATCGTCTTTGTACGTCTACGGTGTCGCGTGTGGGCGTGTTTTCAATGTACTAATTGTAGCACATTACATTACTGAGAGCTCGGCGTGTGATAGGTGGGAGAGCCAATCTCCGAACGTCTTGTCAACGTGCGATTATTAGTCGTAGAAGAGAGAGTAGCTATAGTTGTGACCAAAATAGATCCAGATTCGGGCGTAGGTTTCAGATTCATGAAATGTCAGCTTTTACCATCATCATCTTCAGCAATATTGCTAATATGAAAATGTCTAATAAAACGCCCTAAATACCCAGACTTGTTTTTTTGTGTGCTAATTGTGTCACATTACATTACGTTTATTTACGGGTAGCCAACGAGTGACAGACGGCAGCAGAGAATCTTAGAACGTTTTGTTAACTCGCGATTATTAACACAACAAAAGCAAATCGCTAATTGTGACCATACTAATGATCTGACCCGGGAGTAAGTATCAGATTCATGAAAAATCAACTTTAACCATCATCTACTTTAATATTTGCTAAGATGACAATGTCGAATAAAACGTCGTCAAAACGCTGATTATTGACCCAGACGTGTTTTAATGTACTTATTTTACCACATAACATTACGAGGAGCTGAAACGCGTGATAGGAGAGGAAGCGCGCTGGTGTCATTAGCAAACTGTAATTAAGTTGGTAAATTACTGTTATTATGGAATATTCCTTTCATTTTCTTGCTTGACGAGGTAGACAAACAACGTACAGATGTATGCAATGTAGAGGTAGGCCGTCTATGTCTCTAACTCGCGGCAGTCATCTTATACCTACGCGATTTCAGAAAAAGGGACTATCAAATAATAGGTTGAGTATGTAACTATGTATATTTAATACACTCGTAATATTTGGCCTTCTGTTTAAATTAGCTTCTTATTTTATTTATAAATTGACACTCGCCAAATGGCCTTTTCTACAAGTCAACCACACACAGTCAGCCACAGTTACATTAATCCATACTAATATTGTCAATGCGAAAGTGTGTCTATCTGTTACCTCTTCACGCTTAAACCACTAAACCGATTAAGATGAAATTTGGTACGGAGATAGTTTGAGTCCCAGGGAAGGAATTTTAGTATTCTCGTGGGATAAGCGGGTAACACCGCGTAGCACAGCTTGTTACCTATCAATACCTAATCAGAAATAATGCAGTACGTAAACTTCAATTGCATTACAAACAAAACGTAATTTTGAGCACACTTTTTTTTTTATCAAAACGGTAACCTTCTGCAGTTTTATCTAAACTATAACTATTAACCAAAATCCGCATTGACACCACTGACATGGGTTTGGAAACTGACCGCATCTGTGTTGCGGTTTGCCGAAATGTTTTTCTACCGCAGTTTCCACAGGCGTCCCGACCTGTATGTAAGCATATGGAATGTCATAATTAAATTAGTTAATAATTATTCACAGATCAAATTGATATTATTGAAATCATCAAGTTATCAACAACTGATATACCTACGTAACGCTAGAGAGACTTCCAAGTAGGTTTGGTGGAAATGTTTGTTAGGAGAATAAGAAGTTATCCATTAGCACCCATTAGGTAGTTAATCCGTAGGTAATAGTGGGTGTGAGTAGTATGCAAGTTTGCGCAACCTACACTTTTTCTACTTTGCCCTATTAAGGTTGACTGGTAGGTAGAGGACAGTGCATTGAGTCCGCCATTTGGCCGTACCTACATAAAGTTTTCTCTCGTCCGAAGATAACAATGAACAAATGTACTCGTACTTCGTACTTGTACTCTTAAAATAGGTATAAGATCAACCTCATCGAATTTCTAAGTTCAGATCAAGAGACAATCGAAATGTAATCCCGCGTCCCACGCTATCGCCGGGAGCCAATTTATCAGCTAATAAAAGAACACATTCCACGGGGATAGTGCTCTCGAATTTATTGCCAATCAGACGTACAATCATCAACTCATTTCCGGCTGCAGGCCGTAACCAGTACCTTAGAAACGGCAGCCGAAATATGCACAAAACTGCAAATATTAACCGAAAGTAAGAATTAATGGATTTGACATCTCTGATCTCCTTTTATTTCATATTGATTTGAAATATGACTCTACCGAAATCTTGACAGACACAGACAAATATAATTACCTTAGGAATATCTATTGTCTATTGTAAGTAAACTTAGGTCTTCCTGCTCGAAAAACCGGCACGCGATCTAGATGCCCAAGCTCCAAAGGCTTGCAGGATGATCTTTTCCAGTAAATACGTGCAGCCTGTAAGTATTTCTCGTCCTTATATTGCATATTTTCAAAACCAAACCAATAACAACAGTCTCAACTTCAACACCTCTCGATCGACTATAATAGTTGTATTCCACCCCACCCGAAGTACTTAACCTATACAATTATTGTACATGTTAGGTGGGTCTATCGGGTGAAATTCAAATCGGTGGCTGGGTCGTTCTTCTTTTTTACCTACATTAAATCGAAGGTTTTCCGTTTTTTGGGCTTTTGAACTATCAATAATTGAGGTTTCAGAGTAGAATTAAAAAAAAAATGCATTTGTGTTATTATTAGGACTATTACCTAATTAAAATTTATTTTACAGCCCATTCAGTTTTTTTATTGTTTTTTTTTTATAGCGTGACAGAGTGGTCCTTTTAAGGGGAGACCGCGTTTTAGCTTACCACTCTGTCACGCCATTTTACGAAATAATAAACAAATGTTTGAAAAAAAAATGCTGGTTAGAGAAACTGACAGATTACATAATATTGATAGATAGAAAAATATGGATGATTTTTCGAACATTATAAAACCGAATATGATTACTCTGAGATGCCATAATAAGACGAAGGACGGACTATTGTAGGTAAAAAAGAAGAACGACCCGGCTAACGTTTCTCCGGGTAAACACGGGTGTGGCTAAAAGATAAATAATTCAGCCATCCTGTTCAATCGATTAATCCATCCACCTCCCTCAATCAATTGTCCCCACCCAACCTCATCAACTCATCATGCAGATGCTGGTTAACCATAATTTTTCTCCGGGTTTCCTGCTGATATAATTATAAATGTGAGTCCACAGCGAACGAGTTATACATGTTTTCAGCGGCATAGTTGTTTAACATCAGGTTATATTATTTTCTGGTCAGTATCAAGCTTAAAAATCTATGAAGAGGATGTGGACTGAAAATTTTAGAGTAGTGTCACTAAAAGAAGTAAAGTAAAAAAACTTCCCGCTACCTAACCAATCAAGCGTCATCTATAGAGTTGAAAATTGTTTGCCGCCCTCTTTCGAAACAAAAGACAAAACGCGAGTGCCGTGATTCAATCTATGTCGCGAGAAACAAACAAGGAAACAGGAGTAATTCCTTTAAAACTTTTAAAGCAAAAACTAAGAGACGTTTTCTCGGTGGGGTTCTGTAATGGTCCGTTGAAATGTTTATAGCGAGCGCGTTCTGCCCTCTGCCGGTACTGCAGAGGCTAGCTTAAACAAAAGAAACAAATCTCAGATCGCAATAAATCGTACCGGCCAGGAGATTTATACTTTGATTAGCGTCTCTATTCGTCGAATACTTTATCCACAATACACCGGCAACAAGACATTGTCCACGTCCCAACACCAAAATAATAAAAGGCAATCTTGCAAAACGAGTGATACAAACTTGGTCACTTTGATTTTTTAATTAAGAAATGAAAGAACGAAATGAGAACTCTAAATGGATTTTTAAATGAGCGTCTAAACAAATATCACTTGACCAGAGCTTATCTTCAAAGCGCTTTTCTCCGAAAGAAATCGAATGTTTGGTAAGGTATGCTCTTTTCACAAAGTTCCTGACAGTTATTTAATTTAAGATTAGATTTTTGTTTTTCATTTAACTTCGCAAATAACAATACCTTTTGAAGGGACTAAAAGGGATTCTCTATTTTAATTACGGAAATATTTCTAATTAACTTTTATTTAACATTTTCGTTTTTAGGAATATCTGAAGAGACTTCTTGGAATTAAACAATCCGTAGGTACCCTTAATTATTTATAAATCCGAATGAATTTTGTTTTGTGGGTTGTTGTTTTATAACACAGCAATGGATGAGTTATATTTTGACGTGATTTTTGTTATAAAAAGATAGTAATGGGCGGCTAACACTACACTTTTAACATTGGAAATGTTTTTTCGATCGCGTTGGTAGGGGACCGTTTTCAGCGAAAGTGCGACATCGCTCTGGCGTCGTCAATTTTGAGGCGACGCGGGTCAATGGGGTATCAAAAGACGTGTCTTGACGAGATCTACAAGATGGTGTAAAAAAAAATTGAAAAAGTCAAAAACTTTTTCGAAAAAGTGCAAAAATGTTGAAAAAATACGTGATTATTTTGCGACTTCTCAACTTAAATCGACGATATCTCAAAAACGAAAAGCGATATCGACAAAATTAAAAAAAGCACTCGGGGTATTGAGTTGGGCTACAGTTTTCAAAAAACGGAACTTTACTATCTGTAATGGAGTTGGAGAAAGCTTTACCTTTATGTGGCGGAGTTTTCGCGGCGTGCGGCGCGCGCGTATATTAGTGAGTTTCGTGTACTAGTAAGTTTAATATTTTTTTAGTTAAGATGTAAACCTTGATGTTTTAGATGTTTGTAATAAAGTAAGTAAAAAAAAAAATGTATACAATAAAAAACTTTTATGTAATTTTTTTTATTTCTTTGGTTCTCTATTTGCTATACAATCTACTACCTATGTATCATACAATCTCGTGCCCTTCTAGTACTTTGAAAATGAATCGTATAAATTAAACAAATAGTACATTACATCAGAGGCCGGGAAAATGAGTAGGTATATACGGCCGAGCGAGCGTGCGAGCGAGGCCGGATAGTGATACGAGGCCGGGAATCCGTTTTCACGACGAGGCATGTATAGTGCTTTTCTCAAACATACAATGAAATAAAAAATATACTTCAAAGAACAACATTTTATTAATTGACAAATAGGACATTTTAGTCTAACAACCAACTGCAACCTTTAAAAACAAAACCTGCTTTTTGTCAAACCAGCCAGCTGTGTGAATGACCTTGTTGTTGAAACCAAAAAAAAGTTACTTTGCAGGCCTAGGCCTGAAAAGCAGTATGAAATCCCTTTACAGTCCCCTCGAGTTGTTGCGCCCAAAAAGCGATACTTCCGAGTCTATTATAAGGAACGTAAAGACAATATTTCATTGCATGTTTGAGAAAACAAAATTTACTCTGCCTACTACGTGGCGATGGCGCGCCATGGCGTGATGAAGCAAATATTAATTTTCAACTTATTTTATTATTATAGTGACACGTGCGACAGGCTCTGTACCACCCTTTTCATAGTCATTTTTTTTGTATTATTGCTCGTAAGCGGCCCTATCTACTCACTTTCTTCGAATTTTGAGTTGAACTCTATTTATATAATTAAATAAAAGCGTTGACAGGTAGCCGTAGTTACCAAAAGCAATTGAGTGGCTATAAACAATGAAGTCCTATTTTTTTCATGGTCTCAACTTATTTTAACAATATAATTACTATTGCTTTATGACTCCACTATCCTTTATCTTATTTTATACGTAGAGAACGAGAACTTACCTATACTGTTTTTTTCATTTGTTACAAGATATTTGACACATGAAGTAGAAAGTTCCTTCAACTAAAAAATTATGATTATTATTTCTATACTTCGTCTTCTCGAACGTAGGAATAGCGTGGCTTGGGTAATGCTGATGATTCCACATCTGGCGGACGAAAGCGTGTGTGCAAAAGGCGAAAAGAAGGCTGAGCTTTGTTAAAGGGCGTAATAGTCCGTTTATAAAAAATAACGGTACTCGCCGGTACCTGCTACTAACCCTTGTGTTTCTCTTGCGCAAAGAGTTGTTTCCATTATAGTTTGCCCTATCTAAGTGCATTTCCAATGTACCAGAAGGTCGTGAAAGGCACGAGATCTGTGAATTTTTTCGGACTATAAGGCACATGTGGCGGGAAATGAAAATAATTAACTCATACCTCTAACACAGAATAAGATACTACAGAAGCCGCACTCTTTTGTTATTTGCCGCTTTTGCAAAGAATTAGCCTACTAGTATCTGATTGGTAATTTTGAATGACGTGCAACTTCGTTGGTTTTAGCACGTTGTGGGAGTGTCATACTCCTAGGGTTGCCAACACCAACAAACGGAAACTACGTCTCGGTAATTGTACTTGTCTTACGCGTTACTTTTATTAAATGTTCAATACGTCCTAAATAAGACGAATCTGACCCGAACTTTATGATGATGCACCCTGGAAGTGCCTACTGGATCTCAGGATTCGTTCAAGGTACATGTGTGCATTTTGGCATTCCTATTCACTTTGATGAGCAGTTAGAGCCAGAATCATAAAATTGACCTGAGGTTTCCGTTTTTCTACTCACCCCAATAATCATCTAGAGCCAGTATCAAAAAAAACCCTGGAAATGTCTACTGGATCTTCAGGATTGATTCAACGCAGACATGTGTGGATTTAAAATCCAAGGTCCATAATCGAGTAAATTTTATGATAGGGGTTAAAATGTTGATTGAGGTGAATCTAAATGCGAAAACTGCACGTGTTTGCATTGAACCACTTGAGATCCAGTGGACATTTCAGGGTTCATAATCAGGTCAATTTTATTATGCTGGCTCTCGGTGTTCATTAAAGTAAGTAGAAAAACAAAAATCACACACGTCAACGTTGAACTAGTCCTGAGATCCAGTAGGCACCTCCATGGTCCATCATCAGGTAAACTTTATGATAAATGTTTCATTAAGGTTAGTTGAAATGTGAAAGTCACAAATTTATCTTTGACGCACGAATTTTTCTTTGAGCTTTGATATCTTTGCATCAATAGTTTAATATAAAAACCGGCCAAGAGCATGTCGGGCCACGCTCAGTGTAGGATTCCGTAGTTGCCAATCTTTCACAATAGACGAAAATTACGAGAGGCTTAAATTACGAGAACGATTTCAAGCTCTATAAAAAGGTCGTCAACGCCAAAGTAACAGTAATTACTTATTACCTTCTGGAAGTTATCGATTATACGCGCCAGATTGAGCGAAATGTGTTGATATGATATGGCACTTAATCACGTTCGAAGTGTTGGGACATCGCGCGGCACTTACGTCATTTTAAAATTATGAATTTTTGCGATAACTCAAAAACGGCTCGACCGATTTTATTCAATACTTAAAGATTTAAAGATTTTTATTGAGCATAATAACAAAACAGTACATAAAACAAATGCACGTAACCACTGCAGTAGTTAATATAAACTGTGTCGCAGTCAGTTACGCCCTCCTCCGGACACCATAAGTTATGTTCTATCTAAGTTTACATAATATATACAGGTTTAAGAAATTTAAAACATAAGCAAAGTTTAACATTCTTTAAATGTGACGTTATACAATTTTAGAAGCATATGTAAGTTAATAACGAAATATAAACAAGGACTAAGCCACACATATTAACTAAGATTTATATATTTAAGATTTATATATTTATTTTTATCAGTTAAACTACTCAAAAAAGAAAACTAGTGATAAAAAATATAGTTCAAGTACAAGCATGAAGATTACAACTTATGTATATGTGTAGATGTGTGTATGTGTGTAGTGTATGTTAGTGTAGTGTGAATGTTACTAAACTTCATTTAAGAAGAGTTTCGGTCTCATCATACGATAGTTGTTGTAAATAATTATATACTTTGATTTTGCACTCACGGAGGGATAACGGGTAAGTGTTTAATTTATGGTTAATTTTATTGTAAAGCTTGATGATAGATAGTCGTAGTGACGTCTTGCAAGGGCAAGGCGGTATTGTGGAATCCTACAGATCTTGGCCGTTCGCCGCTTGGTGGTGTTAATAGGAACAAAAGGTACTGTCCCATGTTTACGCAATATTACTTGTTGAATAAATAGTTGTCTCACTGTTAACATCTTGGTAGTTGCAAAAAGTTCACTGGTAGAAAAACGACAGGGTTTGAATAACATAACCTTTAGCACTCTTTGAGCTCTCTCCAGTCGTAGGAGATTTGTTATGCCACTGCCGCCCCAAGCCGCTACACAATAAGACAACAAGGATTGTACCAAAGAGAAGTAGACTATTCTCAGAGTTTTTTGATCAGCAATGCCTCTAAGTTTTTTAAATACATAAATAATTTTCCTGATCCTAGGGACAGTTGCATCCACCTGGTCCTTCCATGTCATTAAACAATCTAAGTGAACTCCCAGATACTTGACAGCTCGCGAACGCGTGAGTATAGTGCAGTTACATGAAACATTGTTGGGCATGCACGTGTACGCTGACACCGCAAATGTTTGGTCAGGCAACGAAGACTTTTTTGCAGCAAAAGTTATATACGATGTTTTGCTAAGGTTAAGTGTAAGTTTATTTTTAACAAGCCATCCCATGACCATCCTCATTGCAACTTCTGCCCGCACTCTTGCTTCCGCCCATGTTGTAGCTTGAATAAGGATAGCGGTGTCGTCTGCATAGGCTAGGATCCTACAGTTGCTTATAGCAAGTTTACACAAGTCATTGACGTAAATCAAAAATAATGTAGGCCCGAGGACACTGCCCTGAGGCACTCCAAACGAGATGGGCATATCTTGACTAGTGTATGATCCTATTCGAACACACTGTTTACGGTCACTTAGGTAATTTTTGAAGATATCAAGTACAACGCCACGTATACCAATTTGTTCAAGCTTTCTTATTAGGATGGGAACAGAGACTGTGTCAAACGCCTCAGAGAGGTCCAGGAATATACTGATAGTTTTTAGGTTGCTGTTAAGATTGTTTACGATAGAAGAAGATAGGTCTACGACAGCATCTTCTGTGGATTTACCACTTCGGAAACCGAATTGATTTGGAGAAAGAATATTTAGCGCATTCAAATATTTTGTTAGTCTTTTATTAATAACTTTTTCAAGAATTTTGGATAGTGTTGACAAAATAGAAATAGGTGTGTAATTAGTGACACAGTCTCTGTTACCACTTTTGTAAATCGGGTGAATAAGCGCTTTCTTAAAAACAGTTGGGAAAAGCCCAGTTCGGAAACATAAGTTAAAAATGTGCGTTATCACCGGTACCAGACTGGATCGTGTAGCCTTTAATAATGACGATGACATATAATCCCAGCCTACAGCACAATTTTTAAGTCCTAGGATTAGATTCTCAACTTCCTGGGTATCAGTCTCAATAAGAGCCATAGAATTTACTGGAGTTTGAGTAACATCGTCAAGAGAATCTGTGCATTCGGGCAATTTAGACGACAATTCTTCACCGATTTTACTAAAATAACGATTTACTTCGTTTATGGAACCCTCTGGGGTATTACATATCGATAATAGTTCCGTATTTGTGTTGTTATCCTGATTTATGTGTGTAATTTTCTTTATGACATTCCAGGTAGCCTTGGGATCTTTTTTCGCTTTTTGAAACTCCATGCATTCAAAAGAATGTTTAATTTTTTTAAGCAGGTTTGTACAATAATTCCTATATCGTTTATAGGTTACTTGAACTAATGGATTAGAAGGATCATTTTTAGCCTGTCTATATAAATTATCTCGATTTCTCACACAGCGCAATAAACCTGGAGGCTTAATTATTCGTTTCCTACATGGTATTTTAGTTTCTTTCGAATGCGTGTTGATTATGTTCATTATAGTTTGGACCAATTCGTTTGCTGCGGCTTCGGGATCAGTTAGGGATAAAATACCCGAGAAATCTGTGTGAATTATTTCATTTGTGCAAGCTTCTTCATTAACTATAATTTTATTGATATTCATTTTATGATTAGAGCAAAAAATTAGGGGAGCATGGTCTGTTATAGATGAGTCAACAATCAAAGTAACAGAGCCCGTATTGGTTCTCAGTAGCAGGTGGTCAAGACAGTTACTGTTCCTAGTGGGGAATTGATGAGCAGGTAAAAGGCCATGGGAAGCAGCAGTATTCAAGTAACTATCAGAGTTTGTATCGTGACTATCATTGATTATATTTATGTTAATATCACCAACCATGGCAACAGTTTTAAAACAATTTAGAGATTTCAGAATGTCATCCAATGATTCCAAGAATTTCGTAACATTTCTTTCCGAGGGGGAACGATATAAGGCCACTAAGGCAATTTCATTATAGAACTTTAAGATGAGGCAGTTGGCATCATTAAATGACGGCTTCAAAACAGTACATGGCAGATTCGATTTTACATAAGCTACTAATCCGTCATTTTGGTTTTTATGCAGTGTTTTGAATGAAGTATACCCTGGTAAGCTGGGCAAATGCGGACATTTACTTAGCCAGCACAGCAAAGGCAGTATTGCCCTAGGGCATATCCCGAAAGCATGGAGAAAAGTTCGTGCCGTCTTTCTACCAAAGCCAGGGAAAAAGACGTACCAAGAGGCGAAAACATTCAGAAGTCATCCTTCGTACTGAAAACACTGGAGAAGGTGATAGACGGTTTCGTAAGAACACAAATAGGAAATAGTGGGAAGCCGCTACATGGAAACCAACATGCCTATATGGCGGGAAAATCCACGGAAACGGCTCTACACAATCTGACAGTAAGAATCGAGAGATCACTGGAAGCAAAACACTACGCACTGGGATGCTTCTTCGACGTGGAGGGAGCTTTTGACAAGGCAACCTTTGAAGCGGTGGAAGAAAGTCTAAAGAGAGATGGCATAAATCCTACCATCGGGACCTGGATAAGTAAAATGCTAAGAGGAAGGGCTGTAATGGCGAAACTCGGAGGAGAAGGGAGACAAATAAGACCGAAAAGGGGTTTTCCACAAGGAGGATGTTTATCACCATTGATGTGGTGCTTACTTCTAGACTCCCTAATCGAGAGGACAAATAAAGGAGGCCTATACGTGCAAGCGTACTCGGACGATGGAGTCATACTGGTGCGAGGAGTGGCACTAGATGTGGTCAGAGACATAATGAGAAGAGGAGTGATGGAAATATTAGTATGGTGTAGGGATAGAGGACTGGACCTAAACCCTGATAAAACAAAACTGATGTTATTTACCAATAAGAGGAAAATAGAGAAAATGAAGCCTATCAGCATTCAAGGCAAAGAACTGGAGGTAGTCAAGGAGCTCAAATATCTGGGAGTGACGTTAGACAGCACTCTCAGATTCAAGACACACATAAGAGAACAGTCGGCAAAGGCCATAAGAACGCTCTACCAGTGTAAGAGGGCGGTCGGAAGAAAATGGGGCCTGAAACCAGCTATGATACACTGGATTTACAAGGCGGTGGTACTACCGAGAGTACTATACGGTGCCATAGTATGGTGGCATAAGGCCAACATCAAAGAATACCATAAAGAACTATCAAAAGTACAAAGACTGGCATGTCTTATGATCACGGGGGCAATGAGAACAACGCCCACGCAGGCGATGGAGATCATGCTCGGTCTCAAGTCACTTAAAATAGAAGCGGAAAAGAAGGCCATGGAACAATGGTACAGAATGAAAGCATGCAAGGAATGGAGAGGAAGCTTGGTGGACAAGGGACACGCACTTATTCAGAGGGAAGCAAGCTCGAAGATGGGGATGCTTACCCAAAACAACGACCTCATAAAGAGACAGGAGATGTTCGATAAGAAATATAGGATACACATAGGAGAAAGGGACAACTGGAAAATAGAGGTGGAACACCCCGTGACTATCTGCTTTACGGATGGTTCTCGGCGGGAATCCACGAAACTAGCAGGAGCCGGTATAGTGATACCAAAGCTGGATAAGAAGGTACACATACCTCTGGGGAGGTACGCTAGCGTATTTCAGGCAGAGGTATGCGGCATAATGAGATGTGCACAAATAATAGATGAATGTTCACAGGAAGTGGGATCTGTCGTTATATACACAGACAGCCAGGCGGCACTAAAAGCGTTAGACAAACAGATGGTAAGCTCGTCCTTGGTAAAGGAATGCAGAGTAGCCCTGAACAAACATGGAGAACACACGAGGACTACGGTAGCATGGGTACCGGGACATCAGGGTGTGACAGGAAATGAAAGGGCAGATGAGATGGCAAGGCTAGGAGCAGAAAGGGAACTCATAGGACCCGAACCTGCCCTGCCAATATCGGCAGAAGTCACGAAAGGAGTTATAGCTAGGCTAATGGAGGAAGAGGCCAACAGACAATGGCAAGAGACGACGGACTGTCGACAATCGAAGATGATCCTAGGAGGAATCAACAGAAAAAGGACCAGGTATCTACTGGAACTAGGTAAGAAAACTCTCAGATTATTAACAGGCATAATCACGGGACACAACAGCCTTAACAGGCACCTACACATTATGGGAGTAGTAAGTGATCCATACTGCGTGCACTGTGGCCAGGAGGAGACGAGTAAGCATGTTATAGCAGAGTGTGGAATGTATGCGATAGTACGCTATAGCATCTTCAGAAAAGATAAACTAGAAGAGGAAGAGCTGAGGGACATTAACCTTAAAGATGTCCTTTCCTTCTGCAGGAGAACAAGAAGATTCGAGGAAGAAGGCTGTATGGGAGCGCCGCCGGGACAGTAACCGTTGGCTCCAATTGGGAATTGGGCTGAATGAACGCAGCCAAGCGATCGACAGCCCGCCTGTTTCCGGCCGGGCGTCCCTACACCAAATCATCATCATCATAGCCAGCACTCACTGAGTATGAGCACATCGAATACAATATTTATTCGTTTCAATAATGTCAGCATGTCTTCAAAATTACAGCCAATACTTCTTATATTTAAATGGAAAACTGTCAAGGAGCTGTTAAGACAAGGTAGGAGTTTTAGACAGCTCTCAGGTGAGCAGAGAAAGGATTGCGAGACAGATATTTTGTCGATGTCACTAGCAATATTAATTGTATCAGTCATTTTTATAGTGATTAGCAACAGTTATCGTAAGTCGTAACTGATTTCTTGTTTCTAAGAATAAGCGACAAGATATTTAAACGTAGTTTTAAGACTAGAGTATTGTGAGACCACGTGTGGGTATGTAAGTGTATGTGTATAGTGTTTGTTGGTGTGTTATGGGACAAGGAAGTATAGTTACTGACATTGAAAAAAAGCAAATTACAAGTATAAGACAAAAACTGTGCATAGCAATTAGCAGAGGATAGTCAATTTGACACATTTATATTGTATAGATCAAGCTCAGATTTAATGGGAAACGCAGTTTCACCTTCTCGTTTTCTTATGTAAATTTTGCCATGGAGCACCCAGCAGTGCTCAAAGCCATTAGATTTGGCGAAGTCTTGAGCTAGAAAAAGTAGCCTTTTCATTTTGGGCGATAGGTTTTCTGAAATGTAGACAGGTACACGCGGGCCAGTGATATGAAGGGTTTCTGTGCTAAATTTACTGGTGCTATTTTTTTTATTATATTCCTTGTACTTATTATATTGATAAGCACACTCGTGAAATCAACTATGATAGTCTTCTTTGATGGATCCTTAGTATTGATACGAAATATGTCTCTCACCTGATGCGTGGCAATGGGGGTTTTGAGAATCGTTCCAATAGATGCAACTTGATTGACCAGGGCTTCTTTAGTCTCACCTTTAGTGTAGGGAATATTTCTCAGTTCAATACAAGTTGCCCTTTTGTGACGCTCCAAGTTCTCCACCTTTTCTTCGAGAAATTGTATGTACTGAAAGTTTTTATTGCGATCTGCTTCCAACTTTTCAATTTGAGATTGTATAGTGTCGAATTTGTGGCCCAGAAAATCCATTGCATTTTGCATATTTAGATTTTGCTCCCTTACCTCTTCAATCGCAGAGGTGATACGTTCCATTTTTACGTCCTGTGAGCTCTGCTGAGCTTTTAGGTCCATGAACATTGTCTTCATTTCCGCCATAAACTCCGACAGTTGATCACTGGTATCACCACTACCTTCAGGACACTTCCGTTTAGAGCGCAGGCCAGGTGTTGAAGTCGTTCTTCCATGGTCGTCAGCAGCTCTAGGCAAATTTAGATTGAGTTCCGATGCATAGTGGTGCCGAGTCAACGACGCAACTAGCGGCTTTACAATTGTTGGTGTAGATGGAGTGTTACTCACAACTGGTATGGGTGCATTTTCCACAGTAAGCGCATGCTGCGCGCCTAGCGCGGACGAATCGGCCACAGGCAGCAGGGCGGGGGGAGGTGTGCGGCGAGCAGCAGACATGCCGATGCACTCACTAAACTTGTTTTGCACTCGAACCAAAACTACCAGGAGCCCAGAAAAGAATAGGCGCTATTTTCAAGTACAAATGCAAGGGGTCAACTTAAATTGGTTTCGATCGATCCTGGCGTACTTCCGTCCACTATAAGTAGACCTCTTGATAACAGGTGCTGTAGATTGGCGTCTCGTTTTGAGTGTGTGTTTTGAGGCTCCGCGTACACGTTCAGGTATCACTCTTGTTAACTGCTGCTCTCCTAGTAGCTCGCAATGTTTATTTTCGTTTATTTATTTAATAAAATTTAATTTAAAAATGATGTGGACTATTTTATATACGTCTGAACAAGTCAGAAGTCCGATGGGAAGGGGATACTAGCTTTTGCCTGCGACTACGTCCGCGTGGAACTTGGAAGTATGGAAGCAACCTCGTACAACACGATAGATATCCACCTAATCACCTTAATTAATGAAAGGGATTATTAAAAGCGCCTAAGCAAATGTAAGAGCAATTGTGCTTTTGGTCTAATCATTACATTTCCTACAGGGACATCGATGTCATCATGAATTACTTACTCACTTTTAAATCTTTTTAGGGATAATTTCCAGGATGAAAACTATCCTATGTCCTTCCTCGGATCTTAAACTATCTCCATGCCAAATTTCATCAAAATCGATTCAGCGGTTTAAGCGTGAAGAGGTAACAGACAGACAGACACACTTTCGCATTTATAATATCGTCGGCCGTAGGTTCAATTGGGGTAAGGGACAAAATACGCAAAATGAGTTGAATATACAGTTTTGTTCAGAATTTTCCGCTCTATCGAATGGTGTTTATAAAAAAAATCTAGCTTGAAAAAAATGTTCCTTACACTACTGATTTTTATGGTTTCAAAATCAAATCTGACCCACAAAAACCATGTATCTGTTTTTTATTTTAATAAAGCAACATCAAATAGGGTAACTACTGCCACCAATTCACTTTGAATAAGGTAAAGGTCTTTCCAATTAAGGAATTACCTTTACATGACTTATTTTTGAAGACAACCTTATGAAACTGGCTTTTACACTAATGCTTTTTATTGGCTCATGAATAAATAACACCCATACCTTAAAAAGATTGCACGAGCTTAGAAAAAAATGCTCCTTACCCCAATTTGCCACCTTATTTTTTTAACAGTGTGAACCTTACACCAATTTGGTTAAGACGATATTTAGGTTTGATCTGATTTATATTAAGATTCCGTGTCCGTTACGCTAATTTTCTCGTGAGAATCAATGAATACTTATCCCTGTTATCTTTATATGCAAACACATCTAACTTTATTTATTATTTTAATCTATTGTTTTTAAAGAAAGTGTTATGTTGCAATAAAAGCAATCCAACACCCGAGATCTCGGAACAACGAGGCCACGCCGTTTCGCCGTCAAAATAAACATTGTTCGGTTCATGACGCATTGGTGTAAACTGTAATGTCATGTAATCTGTTTTTCAATAAATAAATAAATAATAAATAAATAAAAGCACCTTCATCAGTTTTATAATCTTTGTTTATACGGGTATCTGTGTAAACTGGATGTTAATTTTTGGCTTTACTAGGTCATTGAAACTACTAGCGTAGTTTGACTTATTTACATGCAAACTTTCACGATAAATGAAGGTATTCAAATAAATTTAAGTAGTAAGAAAATTTCAAATTTAGTAATTAGTTCAACGAGAAATGTAAGTGTCTATTTATGTTATTAGGTATAATTCGTCAGTTCGGCAAATTTAGTAATTAGTCCACCGAGAAATGTATGTGTCTATTTATGTTATTAGGTATAATTCGTCAGTTCGGCGTCTCTGAACGACAGTAAGTACTGAACTCTTTGTCGGCAGCTCGTGAATCTTATTCTACCCGTGAAGTGTTTTGTTGAGCGGATAGTTTAAAAAGTGGGCTAAGATTGTCGAAAAAAACAATAACCAATGGAATACTGGAGTAGGTAATAACACGTTCTTTATTAAAAGTTTTTTATTAACTTTACACATTATATGTTTAAAAATATCTCAAGGAAGATTAGATTTACTGTCCGAGGACTAGCTGAGTTGAAATTAGGTACATGAGGCCGGATAGTCAACATGGGTAAAACTTTATAGGTAACCATTTGGTAATCCTACTGAGTTTGGAAATCTTAAAATCGTCTCAGTACTTGCTGAATTGCAAAAGAAAATTTTCACTGTCAATTAAAAGGCATTTCTAGGTATGACACACTTTAATAGTCATTATCTGAAATTCCTCTACCGATAAGTGTTGAGAAATCAAAGGATCTAACTAGAGCTCTTGCTATTCATTGACTGACATTGATGTTGATATTGATTATACAGCCTCGTTTGACTCCTTAGGTAACAAGTTTCAAGTTTGAAAGTAGTAATTAATTATAAAATACCATATTAAATAATAGAATAAATCGTTTCGTTTCTGCATGTCGTTCACACAGGTACAATTCGTATTCTTTCGTTTATGCACGTCGTTCATAAAATAAAATTGCTGCAAATAAATTGAGTTATGTCTTTAAATACTCGCGAACAAAAGCTATATTATAAAATGAAAGCCTTACACTATAGCTTGTATAAAAATCCTTAAAAAGTTCAAGTTCTAAATATCTACTATTGAAAAATAGTTTTTTGTCTCTTTTGAAAGATGCCGTTTTTGAGTTATATCTTATTAACTGGAGGCACTGAATTGTGAGAAACTACTATGTTGTCTAACAGGACTCCTAAAAAGTACAAATGTAAAATGATTATTTCTGAATTGTATTTAATTCTGTAACTTTTATCGTTCAACACAAGCCCTAAACTTTTAATAATTTTGCTGTATAAATTACATTGGTTGTTTATTTCAGTATTCGATCATAGAGGCTGAAAAATAATTCATGTGACTATAATTAAAAAAAAAAACATAAATTAAAATGTGGGTTATTCCATTCGATAGAAACGTTACGTGTAACGATACAAATATTGCATGTAACGGACACACAAAAAATGCTCACACGGTTTCAATACATTTATATACCTCTTACATTAATGTTTTAAAGATTTCCGGTGTTAAGATACGCCTTACGTCAAAGGTATGTACTTATTTATTTTTACAACGATCCCTTTACGCTATTTTTTCTTTCACACATAATCTCAACTAGTCCCTTACGCCATTTCTTCATCAATATAGTGGAAACATGAATAGGTAAATGTAAGGTAAGGGACGAGACTACAGAATACTTTGTCTGTAAGGGACATCAGCAGCGAAATAAGTTGGTGTAAGGGACATGTCATTTTCTATAATATCTAAATTATTAAAACGAGCACTACATAAATAAACAGAACACTAAAATACAAGATTATGTATGAAATCAGGCCCAAAAAAGGTTCACTACAAAAAAAGTTATGAACGATTTAGTTAAAAAAAAAACTTTGTCAGCCTCTCCTGAAAAATCGTATTTTGTCCCTTACCCCAATTGAACCTACGGTCGACGATATAAGTATGGATAGTTTTCAATGAAAGTTCTTATAAGGCCTCATTTTAATGAATTTTTCCATAATTTTTTAACCCGTGGTTGAAAAGTTAGACACACAGTTGGACACTATTTTTTTTTATTTTCAGAGCGAATATTTACAAAACTGCTGACTTTATCAAAAAGTAATGTTTGGAGACCCCTATTATTTATAAAAGACCTATTCAACGATACCCCACACACTAGTGTTGGAACGAAAAAAAAAATCACCCCCACTTTAGGTGTACGGGAGGTACAAAAAATTTGTAGTTTTTATTTTACCGTTTTGTCGGCGTGATACATACACTCATACCAAATTTCAGCTTTCTAGTACGAATGATCACGGAGCTAAGCCGCGGACGCAGAGCCAGACAGACAGACGGACATATTTCGTAAATTTATAATTAAGCTGATTTTAATACCTATCGAATAACTTAACTCTCATCTCTGTTTAAATAAAACAATTTAAACGGATTATATCGCGTATATTAATTATTTGAGCCTCCCTGACGTTTCAGTATCTAATTCTAATTTTAAAATATGGCTTCCATCAAAGTTAATGATGATTTCGCCAATTTCGAGTTTGCTCGTAGAGCATGCCGTTGTTCGGTGAGGTTTTGCTTTTTGTAAAGTGATAGCGATTTACAAAAAACCACGCGGACTATCGGGCCTTGACCCAGGAAGGGCTATGAACGCTTCAAGTTGAATTCTTCATTAGCTATTCACTCATACGTTAGATCACTGCACAATACGCTATCAATACTACACATTGAATAACAAAAATGAATAAATAACGAACAACAAAACTTAAACGCATGAGGCCATCTTAAGTCACGAACCGGAAGTCCGACGTTTCAGTAGCTTTACAGATGTTACCGTTGTCAGAGGTTGACTGAGCAAAACTCATTTTTTCTCTGTCAAAGTTACATTTGTGCAAACTACCCATTTTATAAATATTAATTTAAAATAAAGGTCAGGGTAGTAAATTGTAAACAATTAAAATTGAAATAAGAAAATTCAATTTTAAAATTGAACTACCTAATAAAATTCACATTTAAAATACACATTTCTATTTTCTTTATTGACATGGTGTTGTTAAGTACCTAGGAACACTTAGAAAGATACAAATTGAAGCATTGGAAGTAAACGTTCAGAGCTCTAGGATGTTTTCCGTTGTCTGGATAAAATTAAGTGTCTCTAATGGACAAATTATGTCCGGGCTTTCACCACTAGTTAAACAATGTGTTATTGGAGGTAAATGTTATTATGACATTGTCTTTAAATACTATTGCGATGAATAAGAAGTGAATATGCCGTGTCATAATGAGTAATAGGTACCATTTAATGAGGCTCAAACACTTCAAACAGCTCAGATCGATGTTTTACATCTGTTACATGACCGACTGTGCTAATGCTAATGGTAACTACTTACCTATTGTCCTATTGTTAAAATTTACATATCACAATACCTCGTCGAATTTGGACTCTGACTCTGATTATTAACGTATGTATGTATATACTATAGTACCTAATGCAATATCAACAAGTAATAAATCAATAAATATCAAGGGACAATCTTACACAAATCGACCTAGTCCCAAACTAAGCAATGCTTGTATTAAGTACATCAAAAATGAAGAAAACATACGTACAATCAAAAATAGCTTGGCACTTACGAATCTACTAGATGTTTCCAGCCTGTGTGTTCCCATTCCCACATGTTTGCGTTTAATCGGCAAGTAAGTACGTTTGGTCTTTGCAAACGCTCGCTTAAACCCTCACATTTCCGATTTATACGACTATTGGGAATTCTTTAGAGGCAGGTAACAGTTAACTTAGTGAAGCACTAGGATAACAAGCTTTGCTCGGCTTATTTATATAGTTTATTAAGTATTTCAATGAGAAATGTATACGATTAATTTAAAATCGAGATATTTGGCTATCAGCGTACATCAATGTTATTACCTACAGTAGTAGAAGGGGCACCAGTACCCCGCTTGGCTAGAGTAAGAGTACTAAAACTCGTACCGTTTTGCCACGCGCTTACTTTTTGGTAGGGCACTAAACTTGGTGAACACAATTCTCCAAGCCAAAGAATAAAAGTCTCCAAACTGTTTCAGTTACACTCATAAGATCGCGGTTACTACGAAATAGAGATGTCGCCACTGTGGCCAGTAGCCTAATTTCGCCTTCGCCATTGACGTAATGCCTTCGCCCACTCTGGTGAAATGTTTCAACTCAATTGTACTTATGCATTATGTTACCGTACTTCCTAAGTAGGTATAAATGATAAATTTGGCTATTGCAAAAACACGAATAATTAGGCAAGAAATAGAGGTTTGACATTACTAACTGAATTGATTTGCAAACTAACTGAATTGGTTTGAATAACTAGGGTGAATTTCCGGTACTCTTTTTCTATACAAATCCAATACCGGACCCGGGAATTCCCGGAGCATGCCCTAAACAGAACAGAATTGTTTTTCTATTCCGTGGAGCGTGGACGTAGGTTCATAGCTACCTACTGAATTCCGTCATTAGTAGTGCATTAAACCATTTTTGGAACGACACTCCGCGGAGGAACTACTACTTGTTTTGGATCGCTTTAAAATGAGTTAAATGTGACAGTGACAGTTGTGGCTGGCGCCTGGCGGACGCAGGGTTGCCAGACGTACGATAATTATCGTACATGTACGATAATTTGGCCTCCGGTACGATGTACGATACAATGAGTACTATCGTACGCAAAAGTACGATAATTTGCAAGTCGTCGAAGATTGGGTTAAATTCTAGGGTTTTTTTAATAACATTATATGAAAAACGCACTCACTGGAGTGACCTTGAATCGAGATACACGTCCACATGGTCAGAAATGACTGCCAATCTGATCAGATCGTCAAAATTTTTGACTGTTTGGTCGCCATTAGCACGGATGCAAATGTCAGATGTCTGAATTCCCCAAAATATCTAAGTGAAAAACATCAAATTGAAGTTAATTTCGCAAAAATAGCTCATTATCTGGGTAAGAACACGCTTTTGGAGGTGTTTTTTAAATTTATTTTCGAAGTCCTGCCGCTTTGACCGGTGTACGATAATTTAATCGTCCAGTACGATAATTTTCGTATGTCGGAATGTCGGTACGATATTCCGGTTGCACTCGTCTGGCAACCCTGGGCGGACGACGACTGACGAGGGACGACGGATCGGATAAGATAAAAAAAATTTAAGCAGTAAATAAAGTTGTTATCATAAACTTGACTTGATAACTTTATCATTTTATAACCAAGAACTTTTGCTATTACATCAATTACGAAAGATCAACCATTACTATACCAAGTATTAGTCGGTCAATTGCTCATCGAATAAAGTTAGAATTATGGTGCGCGTTGTACAAAGTTTTGGTAAGTTAGACAAACTTTGTAACTAATTATTTAAGGAATCCGGTCATTATTTTCATATATCAGATATTCATTGTAGATCCTTCGGTGTTTAAGAACATACATATAAATAAAAATAGCGTGGACGCACAAGTGAAGACTATATTGGACCGAAATCCTGTATGGAGCAAGGAAAATCTAAATGCTTGGATGCTAAAAGCTATAACTCTTATTGATTTGACTACTTTGGCCGGCGATGACACTGCCTCCAATGTTACAAGACTGTGTGTAAAGGTTTGTACCTTAACTTTTAGTTTTTTAAATAAGTACTGATAATAATTAAAACTCAATGAATTTATTGTATCTTTATAACAATTCAGTCGGAAACTAACATTAGTAGTTTACTGTTTACAGGGTTAAAATTAATAATATTGTCAATTGCAAACCCTAGGAACAACATGTTTACATATAAAAATACTTATAAAAACTTCAATTTGGCAAGCAGATGTCACTGCTCCAATAATAATTAAGAAGGTATATAGTCTGTCCGATCTCTAAGATTTAATGAAGTCACTTTGGCACAAGGTACAAACAACCGTATATGTGTAAATTTAGTGTCGTTTTTCACTTGTGCCACGTTGACATAATTTGATCTTAGAATTCCGGATAGACTATACTTACCTAATATGTGTCGGTACAAATAATTCCCTTGCGAACCAAGTTCCCACCGGCTAAGATCAACGAGACAGCACATCCGCATTTGCAATATAATATATTATTAAAATAATCTGTGGAACTCTACCCTAATGATTTTGTTCTATTCAGGCTGCAAATCCTCTGTCATCAAAATTAATTAATGAATTAGGTCTCAGTGACAATGAAAAAGTGAGAACAGCTGCAGTATGTGTGTACCCCAACAGAGTACCCGATGCCTATGGTGCTCTCAAACGCATGGGCTTGACTGACCAAATAAATGTAGCTTCTGGTAAGTTTCAAAACCATACTTGTAATTTTTTTCTCCATAAAATACTACCTATATAGACTTGATTTGCCTGCATTCACATGGT
Organism: Apotomis capreana; assembly: GCA_947623375.1. NCBI lineage: Eukaryota > Metazoa > Arthropoda > Insecta > Lepidoptera > Tortricidae > Apotomis > Apotomis capreana. The sequence continues at coordinate 20,994,336 of OX392502.1, read as the reverse complement.
ATGTTCCCAGATTACAGAAAAACCTATTTGGATTTTTTTATTTTTTGAAAGGGTACTATACTTTCTAGTTGGTCTCATTTTCATGAGGCAGGCTTTGACGATGAGATACAGAAGAAGTCGAGCGAACTTTTAAAAATTATAGGCACACTTGCCATGATTTAGGTATTTTATTTAATAACTCATCCAGTTTTTCAAAGACGATCATTTTGCTTCATCATCCGCTAATTATTTGAAGTTTGTTTAGAAACTCGATAAGATTTGTAGGCATTGAGACCATGAACGTAACATCACATTCGAAACATCAAGGTTATTAAACAGTTTTTGAACAGTATTAAGTCCTGTGATGTTATAATAATGAGCCCAATTATTAGTTCATTGCCTTTGTCAATATTCAGTATCGACTTGATGTAATTAAGTTCAAACCTATTTATTAGCATATCTTTGCAGTGGCTACAGGGTTTCCTTCAGGCTTGTACCCGCTGCAATCAAGGCTTCTTGAGATCAGAAAAGCTATTGAAGATGGGGCTTCAGAAATCGACGTAGTCCTGGATCGCAGCCTAGTACTGACTGGCAAATGGGATGTCCTATATGATGAGGTGGCTCAGATGCGTAAAGAATGCGGAACAGCGCATCTAAAGGTTATACTTGGTGTGGGAGAACTTGGAACCTATGAAAATGTAAGTTACACAAAATAAATCCTTATGCAGCTGAAAGAAAAATATACAATAAGCAATTATAAATAAAATTGTATTTTTATTAAGTACATTCATATCCATTATTAGAATGCAAGCTTGTTCGACGAATAAGTTATTTAAAAAATATATAAATGATTAGCTATTCAGCTCATATCTTTCACGCATTTTCTCAACCATATGATTATCTATGTGTTAAATAGGAACTACAGTCAGATTTTTTTTTAAACACACATTTGACAGTACTGTGTTGATGTTTTTAGTGATGTAGCAAAGATATATTGTTTGCCAAATCTAACGATTATGAGTGGTTGATCGAATCGATTTTATCAACGAACTTTTTTTCGAACCTGCATGTATTTTTGTTCATTTTGTGTAAATCAATATGTTTTTGAGTTACAAGCCATCGGACTCACTGTGAAGCGTTCTATGTAAAATAGTAATTTGTTTTATTTTTCTTTCTACCAATTTACAGAAATAGCACATGAATCGAATCTCAAGATTTGGTCACAACACATCGAGTTTTTAAACAGAGGTGAGTTGAAACAACTTCAATTTCTCGGTATCTACATCCGTTAGGGAGCCAGAAACAAAACTGTTTATACGTGCCCCACCGCCCGTCGGCCTTCAGTGTGCATCCTGGCTTCGCTAATGGATGTAGATCCGAAAAAATTACATCGTTTTAACTCACCTCAGTTTCCAAACCCCTCGGGCTCCCCTAACTGTTCATGTAATGATTTATTATCGTTAAATACTTTAACACCGTCAAAAGAAAAATATAACATGAACTCAATTGTATCAAATAGAAAGTTATAAACGTGCTTGTTTTTTTTTTATGAAATTCAATAGTTCGTGCAGATTTACATTATATGGGTCCTGTGATGTGTCAAATGTGTGTATAAAAGAAATCTGACTATATGCCCTTATGACATGTGATAATTTATACTGACAGTCAATGACTATTGTAAATCATTGTAAATGTAATTGATTGTTCTTAGTATTATTTATGAGAAAATTACTTCGAGTTTCTTTCGGCTTTCTTCTCAACAGCGGTCTCCTCTTGGGAAATGCCGGTAGATTCAAAATTACTTGTAAAAGTACACACTGAATAAATTATTTCATTTCATAAGGCACGGAATACACTAAAGCTGTCACGGAATCCTGTAGGATACTCAGGGTCACATTTAATCCGTCGTCATATGACGGACGAATATCTGATTCGTGCCCTCCGCGCTTCAGTTTTGTGTGTGACACGATATTTAGGGTGCATATCCACTGGATGCGGAGCTAAATGGGTCTGCCCGTATTTCAATCGAAGTGCTCGAAATTTTCAATCCGCGTTCGCAATTCAATTAAATTTAATCGCAAGCCCGTCAAATCATGTTCTGACGGAATGCACTCTTAACATTTTGCGCTAATAAAGCGTTATAGTTATACACAGTGTTTCATTTAGTGTAAAATGTCCCAAACCAGATGTTTTCGCAGAATTATGTTCTCAATATCCAAACCGCGTGCGTTATATGCTTGTTATGTTGTCCCTGAGCTGAGCACTATGTGTTGATTTATTATGCTTAATTTACTGACGCTATTACGCATAACTGGCAATCAACGGTGAACTGTGAAGGCTAGTTTATTAGTCTGTCATATAGATATCCTAATATGGACAGGGTGGTTGTATTGTAAAGATAATCAGCCAAATTCGAAATAAATTTTGCGGTGCAGCTGCTTTTTCTTGAGCTGGTTTTGGACGTCTACTTAACATTGTGTAATAAAGGTGCGAGAGGGATGACACAATGCGATTTGATACTTGAGTACACACCTAGGTCACATATTTTATGTCCAACTTTCTTATGATTTTGATCATTTGTCTGTGGTCTTTTTTACCTATCCTGTGTATTTACAACCTTTATTGCATTCGACTTCGAACATAAGCCCCTTCTCTATTTTACCATGCTCGGTAATCGATTTTTAATCCAGTCCAATTTCTGCCGTCATGTGATTCGCTAATATTATTGCTGTTTAACTCTGTCACAACCGAGGATTCCGTAGCGCTACGCGGGTAGCCGATGACATGGAGAAATGCGTATGTAGCGAAAACTCGCTACGAGCACAGTGCCCACGGGGCGGGCTCCCGATGTTGAATGTGTTAAAACTATCATAATGTAGCAATGTCTGATGCGCGCACGCGCCCATTTGTAACCACCCGCCCCTAGGCTTACGGAGATGTCACGACTTGCGCGACAGCGGTAGCGATGCGCGGAACGTGTGTCTAGCTCACTCATATGACCGTCGCGCTCGGATCTCTCGCTCGACCGCTCACCGCGCCGCTGGTCGCGTAAAGTCGTGGCATCTCCGTTAGGGTTAGTGTCCACTCGTTCCTCTCACAAAACGCCTACAGTATCAATCGTGGCAATGTACTACGCCCAATTTTTGCCTTATTCTTTCAACACAATGAATATTGCAGGTGTACAAAGCGTCGATGGTGTCTATGATGGCCGGCGCAGACTTCATCAAGACTTCCACTGGCAAGGAGGCAGTGAACGCGACTCTGCCCGTAGGGCTTGTGATGTGCAGAGCCATACGGAAGTTCTACCAAATGACAGGGCACAAGGTGTGTGTGACTGATGTTGGTGCGCAAAACTTTACATAATTAACATGATTCTTTCATTGGGGCACGTGAATTGCGGGGCTATGCGGAAGTTTTACCAAATAATGGGACACAGGGTTCTGTTGTGTATAAAATAAAGTAATACATGTACTACCTACGTAGAGAGAAACCAAACGCTTTCTGCCCGCCTGTGTAGATACTAGGCGACAGGCGGTCAGAAAGCGTCTGTCTGGTTTCTCTCTATATCATACTTTGCGTCATATTTTGTCAATTGGAATGTTAATCTATTGTTATTATTAGTGTGAAATAAGTTATTATTCAATAAATAACTTATTTTATATTATATAGTACCTATCATCAAACAGTAAATGAATTCGTCAGGTGACGCCCGTAGGCGTATCAAAAAAAAAAACACCAATTGAGTTATCGGTGAACGCATATATGTGAATGCGTTAAAACAACATCGTCAAGTCGGTCATATCTTGCTGATATTCTTTATTATCTGTTTTCAGGTGGGACTGAAACCGGCAGGCGGCATAAAGACTGGCCGCGATGCTGTGAACTGGCTGGTGCTGGTTCATTCCGAATTGGGGTCGGAATGGCTCAACCCTCAGCTCTTCAGGCTCGGGGCCTCCAGCGTGCTCGACGACATCGTCAACCATCTACAGGCTAACGCTGTCGAGTTTAAACTGTGATCGGTTCAGTGGTACTATTCTATTATGTCTGGCTGTCATAATTGTAAAATTTTCACGTAAAAAGGGCATCGCTGTACTGAAAGCAAGTCACGTTATTTTATTATTTCATACAATGGCGCCAAATAAGTATCCTGTCCATTATTGATTAGATTAGATTTGATATAACAAATACGGTTTACTGCACCGGCGGACGGCAAAACTATTCTAAGGAAAATTGAAGCCGGTTAACCTATTTATAGTACATTATTGCAGACGCCGGGAAAGAAGGGCTTGCCGGGTGAGTAGGTTAAGATGGCCGACCATAGGGAGGCTGGATAGTTATACGAAGCCGGCGAGCCCTTTTCACGGCTAAGGCATGTTTTTCTCAAATATATGCAATGAAATACAAAATACACCACTCAAAGAAAATATAATCCAGCTGTTTGTTTTAAATAATACTTCCCGGCCTAGGCCTTCTATTGTATGAATTCATTTATCTAGTTGTTCCTGTTATAACGCACGTTATGACGCCATTTCATAGCTTGTTTGAGAAAAGTATTTTTCATTACGTATAATGTACTCAATGGGAATAAAGTTCTATTGACGTTATGCCCCTGTAATGTAATTTAAAGAAAGCACGTCACATAATTTTACTTTTTCATACAATGGCGCCAAATAAGTATATTATCCATTATTGCGGTGTTCCAAAAATGTCTTGTGCCATAATTGTTTTTTATTATTATGTGTGTTTACGTTATGATTTCGCTCTTAACACTTTCGCAACCAGATATAAAATTTAACCCTACCCCAGAAACCGAGAGCCCGCTAGGTGGGTAGCTCTTTAAGCAAAAATACGTGACCGGCATCTGAGCAATGATTACGAGTGCCTACCAGGCAGGTTCCTGGTAGCGAAAGTGTTAATGTGACATTGCCACAAAGTTATATGATATTACGCTATGGTAATTTTGGTTTGATAGGTACCATTTAAATGTAATGAAAATAAAATAAAAACGAAATTAAATACTTCTTAAATTTTATTCATAATTCATTCTATAAAACTATAATTTAATTACATTGTAACAGACAATTACGAGATTTATCAAAAATCTTCGCTGTATTAGATATTAACTTAGCATCCATAAATCTATTCTATACAATATGACACCGGTATATACTACAATGATAGGTAAAGTTAATACTAAAATTAGTATATAATTTAAAACATGCATCACACAGAAATAAACTTTAAATGCATATATATTTTACGTTACCCTAGGCCGTAAGTGTGATTTTCTGCCCGCTACGCAAATGGAGAAAATCTCACTTTCTGGCCAAGGCAAGACGTAAAACTTTAGACAAACCACGGGCGGTAATTTGTAAAGCCCCAGATCGCATATATTTATGAACACCTGCTATCTGGGACGTTCATGAATTCACCGCCCTAGGTACTATGTAATAAACTATTACAAAAACGTCACTAGTCCGTTTGTATCTAAACTTTAAAATATCCCAAAATATAACGAACGATCGTAGTTATTCTATCATTTATACTTACTATAAGAGTGGAAGAGAACGCTTACGGGATATTAAAAATGACCCAGTAAATCGAACTACTTTCATGCTTTACTAAACATTGGTAACCAACGAAATGTAATCAACCAAAAGAAACATCGAATTACGTTACGTTACGGCATAATGTCGTTATTATCTAATATCGTGAGTAGTTAGTTCCCTTTAAACAGTGTTGGCGAGTATCGGTACTAGGGTATCGCTATTGCCAATTCGGAATCTTATGGAATTAGGACTAAGATTGCAAAAAAACCGTAAAAGATAAAATCAAGATCACTTAGAATAATATAAAGGAAGGAACTAACGCTAAGGAACGCCGCTAACTAGACGTTAAAATGCGGTCGCAGGCTCCGATTTTTTTGTTTATTTATTATTATTTTTGGCGACATTTTAGTTCTAAACAAAAACAGTCATATATACTACTACTAATTTCGTCATCCTTTTTGAAGGTGGTAAAAGTCATTATTTTTGTTACTCTCACACCTAAGAATATCGACTTTTCACCTGTGTAATCTAAATCTTATAACATATTATCACATTCACACACTAAACATAGGTACCCTGTTAATATAGTCTAAGCATTTGTACACTCTCCAATTGCACACTAGCTGTATTAGCACAGCTCTGCCGTGCCATGACAAAGACACTATACGGTACCTATTTGAGATGGAATATTGATTCAACCTGTACATAGATTGATGCTGCGTATGTACGCTGTCACCTGTTATTTGGATGCTTAAACTCACTGTCATTCGGAGCTTCGACATGCCCTTTATTGTATTTATCAGAGTACAACCACACAAAAAAAGTATGGAAGGTTCACTCTTTCAATCTTAACTTAACTGAAGGCCTTGCGGAACTACGCACGACCAAGATAGTAAATCATATTACGAATGAGAGATCGAGGAATTATTGCAACCACAACAGCGCTTAAAATGTAGCATTCGTGGATTACACTGCTAATGCCTCCAAAAGATTCTTGTAGGACCCACACACATGACGGCTAGGTACGACTTCGGCCTTAGCGGCGAGTGGAACTGCGGAAGACCGGCAACCGCTCGCAACGGCTCGTGGCGTGCTTTAATATATCACTATAATTTTGTTTTTATCGATCACCGTAGTCGCTGCCGTTGGTCTCGCGTCGTCGTGGCCGGGCCGTAAGTTCTTTACAGCCTGTGTGCTACTTGGTCTGTTTATGGCTCCGTCTCCCGCGGCTCCTCAGCCCGGAACCCGAGTTGGGGATCAGCATCATAGTTGACCACCCGTAGTTTCCCGTGTTTGTCCATGTAGCCGTAGTGCCCGCGGACGTGGCCATCGTTGTCGCGCTCCTCGAAGCGGAATTGCCGGTTTTTACTGAAAAAAAAAAGAAATTTAATAAATAAATATCAGACAACCTCACACAAATCGATCTCCCAAGTTTAGCTCAAGAAGGTTTGCGTTATGGGTACTAGACGACGATATATACCTACATACTTTTATTGATAAATATATTCTTATAAATATACATAGAACTACATGACCCAAGCACAAATATTCGAGTTCATCACACAAATATTTTCCCTGGCCGGGATTCGAACCCGGGGCCGGGACCGCCGGCTCAGAAGGCAGGTCCCTACAAACTGCGCCAATTTGATGTTACGAGTATTTAATACAATTTTGGGGGATTGATATCTTACATTTTCCTTCATAAATCGAAATTTTGTTACTGTTAAACCAACTGTTTCGGGCTGCGCGAGAGTGCAGCGTTGTGACAGACATGCAAATAGAGTCGCAGCATACTTAAGAGTTATTTTTGTATCTTCCTGGTACAGAAAAGCTCTAAAATGAAAGCAGGAGAAGTTTCAAAGTGTACCTATCTATGATGACATCAAAAGACGCACTTGTCTCATCAGCACAAGTTGTCGCGGCTGATCTTACCTAATTATCGGTACCTAGTTGTTGTATTCCTTCTAATAATATAAGTGCTTATTTTTATCGAACGCATACAGATTAAAAGAATGAGCATATTTACTACTTATAATATACGTACACGTTCGGACATAGACGGTGTAAGACCACTTTTTCTAGACTGGAGTCGGGTTAGCTACTCTCGCGGTCACAAGAGGATAGCGGACAACAAAAGGAAGAATAAAGAAGTTAATTAAAATCACGACGGTTTTCAAAGCCATGGCGGTTTTATTTTTAGGTATCCGTAAGTTATTCTTGACCCCACCCCACCACCCCTATCTCGAAACGGTTTTCAGAAAATTAGACTGTAGGTAGTAGAATTTTAAGTGATAAATAAGGAGAGCATAAGTATGATGCAAGTACTGCTTCTCGGACCGGGGCCCGTAGACTGGCAGAGCCCCTAGGCCCACAGCCTAGGGATATTTACGGCGCTGTTCAAGAGGCTGTTCAGCTTTCATAGATCGTATTTTATTTTCATGACATTCCAGTAACCAGTATTTACCTATACCTATTTCATAATCCTAATCCATAGAATTATTGACCGAGCGAGCAAACCATCGCAGTTTCAGCTTGACCAAAATTTTTTTCGTATTTTCGTAAATCTGGATGTTCGGATATTCCAGTGTTGAAAACCTAAAAAATAGTATTTCGGCCATTTCGAAAATGTCCGCTAGATCTACGGTAGACCGTCTACCTACTGCTCACAGAGCCTGTTCGTTTATTATGTGAAAAATGTCTTAATTGATGTTGATGAAATATGATATTCTCAACAAAGTTGTGCTACAACCGCCTTGTATTGTATAGGTACATCTACTCTTATTTCCGCAGAGTATCGATGCAGCAATTGCAAGTTTCCATGAATTGGTCACAAAGAAAATGTCAACTGCGCTCCAACAATGCGGTCAAAGCTATCAGCCATCGAAGTTCTCGGTGCCAACGAGTTTGAGCACGTTACGCGACTTACGCGCTATGTGCTCGATGCCTCTTGAGCTAACTTTACTTCAGAACCTCAAGTGGAAGTTTCCGACGCAGCAAAACGTCTATTGTATTCGTTCATTTTTTGCGTAAACGTAAACTTACCTATACAGCCTTAGGTGTCTGTTCGATAAAGGCGAATGTTTCCGAGTGTGTTTATGTGTATGTTTGTTACTTCTTCACGCTCAAACGACTGGACCAATTTTGATAAATTTTGGTATGAAGGTAGCTGACACCCTGGATTAACACATAGGCTACTTTTTATCCTGAAAAATATAGTGTTCCTGTGGGATGAGCGGGTAACACCGCGCGGCGCAGCTAGTGAGATAATAAAGTTAAGTAATCTTATGTTTAGCACCTGTCCTGTCCTATTATGATATAGGTAGGTATATATTTTTTTTATAATAGAATAAATAGGTCAACTGCGCTTGAACAATGCGGTTAAACCTATTGGGCCATCGAAGTTCTTGGTGCCAACGTTAAGCGAATTTTACGCACTAATTTACCAAACCTGCTCATAACATTTTCCGAGAATTGGTTAAAAAAAACCGGCCAAGTGCGAGTCGGACTCGCGCACCGAGGGTTCCGTACAAACACTTTCCATCCCTAAGTGGTTAAGTTAAGTTTGCACCTGGTATGTATAGCGCCCCATATAAATTAGGTGCAAAGTTAGGTATTAAAAAAAAAAATTATGGTTTTCGTAATTATTCCTTTATCTATGCTATAAGACGTTGCTTCGTACCAAATTTCAAGATTCTGAGTTCACGGGAAGCACCCTGTAGGTTTTGATTCCCTTGCAAGTGTCGAAAATTTGCAAATTAGGTGCAAAGTTAGGTATTAAAAAAAAAATTTATGGTTTTCGTAATTATTCCTTTATCTATGCTATAAGACGTTGCTTCGTACCAAATTTCAAGATTCTGAGTTCACGGGAAGCACCCTGTAGGTTTTGATTCCCTTGCAAGTGTCGAAAATTTGCGGCATAAACGGCTGTATCTTTTGATTGCGTTGGCTTAGAAGTTTGATTTTTTCACAGCTTCAAGGGACAGTAGACCTGAGTAATTGATATAAATTTCAGCTTCATACGTCCACGCGTTCCTGAGAAAAAGGGTCTTGACAGACGGACAGACGGACAACAAAGTGATCCTATAAGGGTTCCGTTTTTTCCTTTTGAGGTACGGAACCCTAAAAATGAGACCTCTCGAGGGGAATAGCCTGAAATCCAGACATCCGGACAGCTATGTACGAAAGCATTTTTGCCCAAACTGAAACGGAGACGCTTCGCTCGGTCAGTCAATAAAATGATATAGTTCTGTGATAAAAGTATAAATCGCTTAATTTGTTAATTGTAGAAAAATATGTATGTATGTGTATTTATGTAAACGCTTTATTGTACACAACAACTGGTTATAAATACATTGATAACAAATGAAATATGTACAAAGGCGAACTTATCCCTATTAGGGATCTCTTCCAGTTAACCTTTGAGCAATTGAAGAAATGGGTATTCGAAGAAAATAGGCAAACTACACTGCGTACCACCAAGATATCTATATTATACCTACTTAATAAAACTATAATAAGTACATAAACTAAGTAAGTAATAATACACATATATTTATACTATTTATAAGATATATATAAATATAAACCCATTAGCGATTGAGTAATGTCGTCTGGTACCTATCGTGCACGTACCAAGATAATTAGATTAGATTTCATTGTTAAAGTTACTTGTCAATAAGGCATAGCCTATTTTACATTTTATTTTCACCTGAAATATCATTAGGTATAATTGTCATGCGTGACCATTGATGAATCGTCGCGACCCCAAAACACTTTAGTTTTACAAGCCAGTTAAATAGACAACCGCCATGATTTATAAACTTGTCTATAGTCGACTCCTATCTTTATAGCCATCATCACGCGACCCACAATGAAGACTTGCAAATGGTACGCTTAATGGTATAACGTTAATTGACTGTAATGTAGGACTGGGGCATAATTCGATGCGGCACCGCGATATCTCCTGCTTAGCTGACTTTATCTTAGTTTGGTTTTATTGCGTCAAATATCGATAAGTTAGCATTTTTTATAATTATTCTGCCCACTAAAAGCAAACGGCAGTAATTAAGTCTCTCAAAATATAAAAAATACACTATTGAAGTATTTTATGCAAATAACCTAAACAAATTAAAAGGTTGTCGTAAAAAAGATACATGTATTAGTTTTAGAACGAACTATAATTGTCTAAGATAAACATAGACGCCACGTCTTCACATTTTCGAAATTCACTCGAAATTTGTAAAAATGAATTTTCACCTTTTTAGTCGGATAGTATTTGCGCCTGTCATGTGCACTTTTGTTTGATACCAATAAATATATAGATATAACAATAAATACAGTAAAGGCTCATTTAGACGGAATGAGAATTCGGATGTGAGTTTCATTACACTGCGGGATTCGATCGAGCGTTTTAATCCGTCGAACGTGGGTAACCCGCAATGTAATCAAACGCTCATGCGAAATCACGCCCTCTCTATGAGAAAGAAGTATTCATAATGCGTACCTACTCGGTATACATCGCTAAATTACACATATTTGATGGCGAGATCTCGGACACATGTAATTTTGATTAGAAACGTTGTATTTAGCCCTGGGACCTTAGTGTAGTGTTAGATGTTCTAAGTGTGTCTGTTCCGTGCGTTACTCTACATAGGTAGTTTACATCTACAATAGTGTAGTTGGCGTTAAAAACATGAAATCATTCAAACGAAAATGTTTTATTTGGAGGTCCTTAAAATCAAGAGCACCACACATTCCATTTCTTTATTTATTTGGTTCGCCCAATCAAAATCAGGTAAAAGCCCCCAGTCATTTCACTACAAATACGGCTTCTGCTGTGTAGAACCTAGGTTCTACCAAAATTACCGTATTAATTAAGTGACTAGTACCTAACGCTGCTTTGTCGCCCCTTCACGCCATCATGCATGCGAAACTCCAGCTGGTCTCAGCCGACGGGGCCTCCACCCGAAAGAGGGCACGGGGGCGCCGAGACCTTGACGCAGCGATACAGGATATTACAAATGCGTAGCACTCAGCACTCACCCTTTCCCAGTGTCGTATCCGAACTGGTAGCTATGTGGGCCCTTCATGCCATGCATGCGGAACTCCGTACGGTCTCCCGCCGGCGGAGGCTTCGCGGGGGCTCCGCCCGAGAGAGGGCGCGGGGGCGCCGTCGGCGGCGCTTGACGCAGCGGTGCTGGGTACACGTTACCTGAAAAAGGGTCTTCTGTAAGCTTATGTTCTTGGGAACTGGCAACAAAAAAATACATAGTACCCAATGAGATTTTCTTACGAATCATATGTATTGACCAAATGTGATTAGGAGCCTAAGAACTTCAGAAATGGGAGTCAAAGTGTGTCTACTGAACATTAAAAACGCTCTATATATGGAAAAGATCGCACAATTGTGACCTTATAATTAAGTCTCGTTTGAAGTAGATTTTAGCATTCATTGTGAGAATATATTCTTTGAGTTAATTAAGGGTTTATGAACTGGTATAACTAATTACTATGAATGTTGACTTCATGCAAGTTTCCTATTAAATAAGAATGCCAATGTTATTTTCGTCAGTTGTATAATTTTTGGCCATACACAGAATCAATACTTACGTCCAGGGTATCTGAAATGGGTTTCAGAAGTCTCTTGTTCTGATAGTGCTGGGCCATTCGTTGGCTCTTCTGCGGGAGGCAGCTGCTGTTGCTGAAAGTGAAAGAAAATAATAAACACGCGATAATATTTTGCTTACATAATCATTATTTTATAAAAAAAAGACTTCACAAACCTTCACAGCTTTTTCCTTCCTTAATTTACGCTTCTGTTTGGCTTTCTCGTACAAGAAAGTCTCCTCATCGGTTGGCACCGTATATTCGGTTTCACCCCCAGTGGCCGGATTAAATGGTTTCACAGGCTTTGCTTTAGGAACCTCGGCTGAAGATTCTTCAGAGAATTCAGATATTGGAATCGGCAACGGCTTGAATCCCCCAGGATACTTTTTGGGGTATAATTTTGTGGGGTTTTTGTACTTCGATAACAGGGGCTTTGGCGGCGTGAGTTGAAGAGAAAGTGTCGGCTCAGCGGGCTTAAAGCGTAAATTGATAGGCTTGTTTTTTGTTAGGTGGGGATTGAAGTTTTGATTGGGTCCTATAATAGGTAGTTCGTACACCTCCTCCGTCGGGCGGAATTTTTGATTTTGTTCCCCGTGGGGCAGCTCCAATTCTGCTGATGGAGTCTGCAGGAAGAAATGATTCTCAGCATTTACCAAAGGAGGTTGCAAGTATCTTGACGGTATTTTTATTTCTATTTCTTGTTGGAGCTGATGTGCCTTTCCCGTTCGAGTATTTTCGACATTAAATTGTGAAGAAGGACTTTCGTCCAGCATAATTATTGGTATAGCTTCTGGTTGTTGCGCATGTGGTAGTAAGAAGCTGTGGCTTTGAGGAATTGATTGGGCTAGAATGTGAGGGTGATTCTTTGGCACTGAGTACGGTAAAGCGCTAGGATTCTCTTGTTGTATAGGATACCACTCAGACTGCGTGCCGGTATTGGCTGGAAGAACATAAAAGTCCTCCTGTTTGTCTTGAGTTGGAGGAAGGAGATACGTGGGAATTAGGTCCTGCTTATCTTCTGCTTCCGTGTGTGGGTTAGGCGGTATGAGATAGCTGTCAATCTCGGGTTTATACGCTTCAGTGTAAACCGGAACATTTGGAGTTGGTTTAGTTTCGTTCACAAGAGTAGTTGTGGTTTCTTCTTTATCTTCCACTGGTACTATAATCGCCACTGTGTAGACTAGCAGCAGCGACACCTGAAAAAAGCAAAAAGAAAACTTAAATATCTTTCTGCAGCAATAAAACATATACTACGCCCATCTACAGAATACAATGTAATCTATAGCCAGTACATGTTACAACCAGAACATTAGCAGGCTTAATCTTGTCCGTTCCAAACTTTGGACTTTTTGCGAGCACGTTCCCTCATAAACAACCAATATTTCGTAACATAATTTACCAGCAACATCAATAACCAAATACCAATTCAATCAAATTTCGTCGGGAAAATAATTAAAGCCGCAGTAACAAAACCAAGAAAGTGCCCGCAGTTGCTTAACGACCCCAAACCCGATTAACCGTCAACAAAAAATATATGACAATTTTCTATTACATCATGTCACGTAATCTTCAATTAAAGGAAACTATGTCACTACCAAAGAAAAAGTGTGTATCTTGGAGCAAAAAATCTTGTGGCCAACGACTATTGCACTGGGTATTGGAGCGGCACAGACAACACAATTTGTTTTGTTGCTTCCATTACAGATGGTTCTGCATTTGCACGTCTGGCAACTTGAACTGATTTTTTTAGTTTTGTTGTGATACTTGTGATGATATAAGGATTGTGTTGCGTTCCGTCCTTTATTCTTTTCTTTTGAGAAATTCACTAATATAAATATTTTTATATTTGTATATTGCTCACTATTAATCTTTTGAAATCGCCGGGTATTCCGAGAAAGGTGACTTTTTATTACTTATAGCAACATCGAAATACCGATATAACCTGAATTCCTTCGTAAAGTTAGCTAGTTACTCTTTAAAAGTGTGATAACACTTTGCTTCCGCAAAACTTTGTTAGTTACGGAACTTCTTTGAACTTTTCCCACTACCCGTAAGTATCATCAAATTCGAATTCCCTAATATTTGCTCGAGTTTTGAACTTTGTTCCGATTATTTATCTGGAACTCTCATCGCAAAATGCGAAACCGTAAAACACCCGAACTATAGTCCAATCCTATATTATTAAGTTACGATTAACTTACAAAAAATTACTTACTGTTGAGTTTCTTTTGGCTTTCTTCTCAACAATGGTTTCTGACTTGTAAAAGTACCCTTGTGGCCTAATTTACTCTATAAATGATTTCAATTTCCAACTACCAACTATGGACCTCAATGAAACTTATTCATTTCTATCAAGATCAATTTTCTTTCCAGTAATGAAATTATCAGTGATCGACACGGCCCGTATAACATCGCGGATTTCCTATACTTGGTAATTTTAATATGAATATAATTATTATTCCGTGACTTTTACTGCAAACAAATTGGTCTATGGAGTGTAGATAATATAATAATGCTCAATATATATTATTCTCGTTGTATTTTTTTTTTGCGGAATACCGCGATGTTGCAAGGGTCGTGCCGATCACTGGTAATTATTGACCGTTTTATTTAAATTTGTTAAATGAGTTCATATTAGAGTCATTTCGCAATAGTTGTCGTATATTAACGAGTAAATTCAGACCATAGTTGAGTGGACAGTATGAATGTTTGTGTGTATAGTTGAGGAGTTTTACGGAACGCAAATAAAAACCGCTTCACTTTTACTTACACGTGTTTATTCACTGAACTGAATTGGAAGTGGCAAAAAATACGCGAAGTGTTTTAGATTACACATTTCATTGTCACGCTTTTCGTTAGGAAATAATAGATGTAATAATACTATGTAATAGAACCGCAGTTGCCGCTCTGATAACTTTTTTGTTAACTGTAAAATTACAAGAATCGATTATTATTGTTAGTGGAGATGATGTTGAACTTCCGTGTTTTAGAGTCATGAGTAGGTACGCATATTGGTTTTTTAGTTTCAGACTATGGATTTAATTTTAGGGGGCAGTAAGACCTACCACTAGAGTCACAATACATGATAGGTACCTATATTAAATTACTAGAAGGTGAAAGAAAAATCTTAAACGCCGTATCGTTGGCACAGCGTCATCTGTTACTAAAATTATCTTTTCACCTCACGAGCTCAAACATGGCAATTTTGCTGCCAGATAACAAAGAACAAAATGCGATTTTTTCAATTTTTGGCCACGAATAGTTATTAATCAGCCACAGGTTAATTACCTACCTATAAAATTCGAATCATTCGAATCTCGATGCACTCTGTTTCCTTCATTATCTATAAAAGAGAGGGTTAAAAAATATCAATTTCATATTCGATTTTCGAATCCGACCTCCATTGAGAACAGTTCGGATACGCGTTATACCATACAATTCATAAAAATAAACACCAGAAACGGTTTTAATTGCAACATATTGTTTTTAACGATTAAAATAATTGTGTCTATTATGCAAAACATTACATTATTGTTCAAATAAAATAAAAATTTTCAACTTATTACTGTAAATATAATAATAATTTATAATTTCACCAATTTATCATAGATCAGGTCAGATGGCAGTCGCTTGCGTAAAAACTAGTGCCTACGCCACATCTTGGGATTTAGGTAGCCGACCCCGATTGAGAATTTATTCTCAAAAAATGGGACAAAGGCTAGGAGGATGATGATGAATTTCACCACTTTATCATAGATACATATTCGAAACGTACTTTAAAAAATATTGAATTCAAATTGTTATTCTTATTTTCTTCTGTATTTATTTTGATTGGTGCTTTAAAATCTCGTAATAATAAATATACACGTCATGTATCTGCTAAATCTTCCAATTTGATCAAATAATGACAATAACCGTTCTTGGTTGGCTGATACAATATAATTTCAATTATATTATATTGTTATTTATTTTTAAGCAGCACATCTATTTTCTAACTTAATATCATTGAAATCAGCAACAAAGACTATAAAAAGCAAAGCTTTTGCATCTCATGCTGTTGAGTCCCTCGCTACACTCAGGATTCTGACTTAGAATCACTCGCTACGCTCGTGATTCAAACATCGAATCCTTCGCTTGCTCGGGACTCATAATCAGCACTCGCAACAAAAAACAACTTTGCTCTCTTGTTGCACAAATAACTATTGTTCTCTCATCACGCCGAAACGTATACTTTAACCAATTTCGGTACAGACATCCAAGATGATAAGAATACTTTTTACCCTACTACGGTAAATAATAGTCATAAGCGGAAGATGTTGCGGCAAAGGCAACAAATTAAATTCAATGGAAGTTTTTCCAATTTCATCACGTACTTACATAAAAAAAAGTTACCTAATTTGTATTAAATGCCATGATCAGCAATAGAATATTTGATCCATTTTTTTCCTGTAGGTATTAGGTAAGGTTCATATGTATTTAGATACAAACGATTCTGAATTCTAATTAGGTAACAAAGAATAATGCAAAAATCAGTATTCTGAAAAAAATAGGTAACACTTTTTGGAAAACGCCCAACTACCAAGTCTTGATGTTGCTTTAAAACCTAAGCACCCGTTCAGGAAGTCATTAAGCAAACCAATTCATTAACTACATGTTTAAAACGGTTATTAACTTTTACCGACGAACATTAATAACTACGTACCGTTACCGTAGCGAACAAAGTTCCTGCTCGAGTATTTATTTTCTTAAATAGTTGCCAAGTAATCTGGCAGAGTTTTACGCGAACGAAACTAAAAAGTTGAGCCGACCGCTAATGATGTGTTTTCTTCGTGTAAAGCCTGTAGAACTACTCTGAAGTTCAAAATTCGACGTTCGTATCGCACTGTCTCGCTCAATCAAACGCATTTTCACACGAGGGCTAGAGGGACGGCACGATACAAACGTAACCTTAGCTTCCGCGACGTAGATAGGTACCGCATAACATTTCGTGTTTAAAAACAAAAATATGAAACGTGAACGTATGCACACAGTACTACGTGTACGCTCGGCGGCAATTTAAACCTTTGGTAGGTACCTAATGTATTGAATTCACGGCATGAAATCTGTAGAGCAGTTAGCGTATTTGGTGACATGCTCAACGGCTTTGAGAATGTCTCTGCTCGAACCTCTTGTCGATAAAGTTGGAACACACTGATGCACGAATTAGATACGATTTCATTGGTCTTTTCAGTGAGTCATTGAGACAGCAGATCTTGCTAAAACTATACAAAAGTATGTATCATACATACTGACTGTATACTGTATCATACATACTTACTGTATGTATCATACATACTTACTGTATGTATGTATGTAAATTGTAAACACTTTATTGTACACAAAAACAATTCACAAAACTTCAAAACAATAAACATGTACAAAGGCGGACTTATCCCTATAAGGGATCTCTTCCAGTTAACATTTGAGCAAATGAGAAAATAATGGGATATCCAAGAAGATAGACAAACGAGCAAGTTAGTATGCACAGATAAACTAAGGACTAATGTGCAAATATAATAATAAATATGCGTAATAATTAGGTGAATAGAGACTAAAGTACTATGTGTGACCTTACAAACGGTCCGGTAGTTTTGAATTTTTTATATGTTGTCTAAGATGGTTAGCCAGTGTTTAAAATGCAAAATGCACAACTCCCCCCCCCCCCCCTCCGCGCCCGCCGCCATATTGAAAAAACCGGCACGTTCTTCATATTTTTGCTCATATCTTCCTTTAGGAGCATTTTAGCTAGAAGAAAGCTTTAACAATGTTATAGAGAGATAAATTTAATACATTCTCCATTTTATATTTGGTTTCTAGGACAAATAGTTACGGAGATATGCACATTTAAAAAAACGTAAAAAATCGCAATTTCCAACTCAAAAACAAACTTCTGGATTATATCTTCGTTTAGGAGTTTTTTTTAATGTGCATATCTCCGTAATTATCTGTCCTAGAAACAAAATCTGAAATGTAAATTATAACAAATCTAATTCCCTACAACATTGGTCAAGCACATGTTCTAGCTAAAATGCTCCTAAACGAAGATATAATCCAGAAGTTGGTTTTTGAGTTGGAAATTGCTATTTCTTAAGTTTTTTTTAAATGTGCATATCTCCGTAACTATCTGTTCTAGAAACAAAATATAAAATGGAAAATGTAGTAAATTTATCTCTCTATAACATTGTCAAAGCTTTCTTCTAGCTAAAATGCTCCTAAAGGAAGATATGAGCAAAAGTATGAAGAACGTGCCGGTTTTTTCAATATGGCGGCGGGCGCGGAGGGGGGGGAATTGTGCATTTTGCATTTTAAACACTGGCTAACCATCCTAGACAACATATAAAAAATTCAAAACTACCGGACCGTTTGTAAGGTCAAACTCCTTTATTTACTGAATTATAATTCCAAAATATAATAACTGGATATAGATATAATTGCATTATATATAATAATAAATAATAAAATCATATCATATCCTAATCAATATCATAATATAATATCTCTAACTAACTTCGACGAGATCAGGGATCTGAAAGTCATAACTGCCACCAGGCAGTCGCAGTGTTGCTGTCATTATACTTAGGTATATCGTACCTAGTCAATAGCCAGCCATTCGATTAAAATTATCTCGATACCTTACAAAATAACCTGCCAAAACCATTGTGGCATAATCGTGCTCAAATCGATGAAAGCATCTGAAACCGATCGGAAATCTTGCGTCAGGTGCAGACGCCGAAGATACCGAAAGTGGCCGCTTTGCTTTTGTTGTAAATCGATTCTTTGCCCAGTGGCTTGTAATTATTGTACACTTGACCTGCCTCTCAAGGCCGGGGCTTCGTTGTGTATAAATTAATTTAATGATAGAATTTAAAATATCATTACCGTATATCAACTGGTCTATGTGATCCTTTGCAACTTGTCTATTTTGTCGTTTTGTCGTGTTGACTAGTGCCCAACAAACCATCATTAGAGAGCAGTAACTACTCACATACAAGTTTTAATGCAATACGGAACCCTTGCTTAAAGTTTTTCACCCCAAGGAGTGAAATGTAGATTTCTTCTAAACCGTATGTTATATTATTTATAGGTACTTTTACATAAATATAGTTGATATTAAAATAAGAACTACGTATTAAATATTATTTTAAATTAAGAAAATATTCTGTTCAATTTCATAAGTTCAAAACTAATTGCTTTTACTTGAGCTGATCATGTTTTTGAAGGTGAAACGACTTCACTTGTATTTAACAAAAGTTATAATCGAATTTTTCGAGACACTACCTATGCCTCGGGACATTAAAGAAAAATGTTTAAAAAGTGCTAATTGATTTAACAACTCAAATAACTTCTTAGAAGTCGCTGTACATAAGTAATTAACATTTTTAAAAGTGCTTTGTTTTAAAAAATGCCAAATGTCCTTTATGTAAATTAAACTGCGGTAAGGTTCGGTTAGAAAATTAATCTTTCAATAAGTATTCGCTCGCAAGTAATTTGTTGTCAATGAACGACAATTTCATTCAAACTAATTAAAACCCTGGTATACCGTACCTACTAGAATTGACATAATTACTATTATTGAATAACATACTTATATTACGCAACGGCGAAAGTTTTCGAGTGTGTTTATGTGTATGTTTGTTACTTCTTCACGCTGAAAAAGCTGGACCAATTTTGATAAATTTTTGTATGAAGGTAGCTGACTCCTTGTATAAACACATAGGCAACTTTTTATCCCGAAAAAATGTAGTGTTTCCCGTGTGATAAGCGGGTAACACCGCGCAGCACATCTAGTAAAACATAATTTTTCGTACGCTTGACATGCAACAAATTATCATTAACAATTAATTATTATTTTTTTCAATCCTATCATCCTATCCATGTTTCTTGTGCATTTTCAGCTTTCACGTGAGAAGTCCTTTAAACAGAATTTAAATTGTACCTAAACTTTATTATAAGTATTATATAGGTACTGTTATTTACGTTCCGATGTGTTTCACTTCTCTCACTAGGACTGTGATCTGGACTACTGCTCGTGTCAACGGATTTTCCATTTTTCATTTACAAGACTCTCCTCGTAAAATTCCTGACATATTTGCCATTTACCTATACATATTTGTCATTTACCTATACATATTTGTCATTTATTCATATTCTTTAATGCATACCATGCTCATACAAGAGATCTTAAAAAATATACATATGTATCACATTGACCCTGCAAGGGTATTGCATTTACCTATACATATTTGTCATTGGCTTATTATTTTCGCGGCGACAGAAAAATTAAAGAGCAGCAAACTATTTGCAACTAAAATAATAACTTGTCAGCGATTAAATATTTTGGCAATCATTTATATTAAATGAGCTTTAAACTAAGGATATTTTAAAATTCAAATAATGGCAGCTACTTTAAGGTAGCAGAAATAATAAACAAGATTACTGAAATCATAGGCGAGGTACTATAAATAATGACTTGGCGACTACTTAATATTAGCAGAAGATCCGACTCGGCCGGGTTAGGTTAGGTTGGTTTTTTTTATATCCCTAAAAAAGCGCTCCTTTTATTTTTTTTATGACCTTGATTTATTTTATATGCAATCTCCATTGAACAATTAGAGTAGGCCATTTTCAACTTTTTATCCGCTGTCATGTTTCCGCTTAATTAGTTAATTCAGTCGCCATAACTCGATGCTAGTTTATATTGAAACAAAGCCGAAAATTGATTACTTAGCTGCTACTTTTTACTTTATACTAGTCTCCGCAATTAGTCGCCAACTTATTATTTTTGCTACCCCCTTTAATTTTTTATAAATCCCTAAATCAGATTAATTTGTCGCCGCGTTAAATACATGCCTTTGTCATTTACAAAATTCCGATATCTATTTGGCGGCCAGCGACCAACTGGAACACATGTAACTCATCCATTAGGTACTATTGAAGCCCGTTCGTCCATTGGTGAAATATTTCTGTTTATCTGCTCTGGACATTTTGTTTTCGCTTGCGGTCGGGGTTAAATGGGGCGAATATTTTATTATTAACTTTCCTTTCTGGGTACCGCCGCTTTCAATCTGACTAATTTCCCATACCTCATATCTCACTCCATTTATAATGGTACTTATATTTTATTCAGCAGAATGTAGGTCGATTTTCCAGTGACCAGTTAGATAGATAAGAGGTATATAAATTAAATTGAGTGGTCACCAGGCGATCGTAAGCGATACCTTTGCCAGATAGATCGAGTGTCGGCGCTCTAGAGAAATTGCTAGGAAAATGCGGTGTGGCTAATTGCAGTTGCACTTAAGTACATTACTCGACTAATGGGGCAAAATAGTAACGGAATATGGACTTTCTTTGATAACAGAGCCAATACATCAATAGCGCTACTACAACAATAATACTAATGCGTATGGTCACACCATAGCATTAGCAGTTTAAGTTTCGTTTTTTTTCGGGTTCCATGTTAAAACCCCTGCCAAAAAAGCATTAAACCAGCCCAAACCCGGGTCAGGTTTGGGCTGGTTATGGTTTTCTTACAACTTTTTACCACGAAATTGCAGTGGTAGTTTGTAACTCACGCTAACCAATTTTTTTAACCTAAATTCGATTGTCCTACCATTTACCATTAGTAATTTCTACTAAGTAGGTACCAAAAATCCACAACCTACAATCAAGCCTGATGACATTGATGAATCCTACGGTGAGACCTAGAAGATGCCTATGCGGTAAAGCGTGGTGCTGGCGCCCATTATAGAACCGGACTTCCACCGGCTTGCCAACCTAAGGGCGATTGGAGGTTCTAAACATTTCTCAGTTATAACTGGAAGGAAATACTGACGCCTGATGACTGCCCTCTTCGCAAGATGAAAGTAGAAAGCAAAACGCTCGAACAACAAAAGGTGCGACCACAAGATTCGGATAATAAAATAATCTATACATATAAATGAAAAAGTCCAGACTGACTCACTGACACACTCATCTAACTACTAAACCTAGGAACTTCAAATTTGTAGAATAGATCAAATATACGATGCAAGCAAGCGCTAAGATGGGATATTTCAAAATTCATCCTAAGGGATGTCAAATCGAGGTTGAAAGTTTTAAGTATCGAAATTTAGTCTTTGGGTTAGAGATATAAAACTTTGTGTACTCGATCAAAAAACAAGAAAACTAATTTCAGGATTTTTGAAAACTCATCCTTTAAAGGGGTAAAATGGGAGGTGAAAGTTGTATGAGGAACTTGGGATTCTTCGAGTAAGAGTAGTAGTAGGTACTTCGTGTACAGCTTTTTCTGTACAAAGTAAGAAAAACGTTTCAGCCTTTTTAGAAATTCATCTCCGAAAGGGGTTAAATGGATTGTGGAACGATCTATGAGTTACGGGGCTTTTTTTAGTGTGGGGTGAATTATTTTGCGTGTAGAATCTTCATCAAATACTGTAAATATTGATAGTTCAACGCCCAATGGGGTAAAGGGGGAGATGAAAGTTTGTATGAAGAGCTTGGGATTCTTTGAGTAGGAGTGGTAATATTTTGTATTTTTGTGTAAAGTAACAAATCAAGTTTCAGCATTTTTGGAAATTCATGTCCGAAAGGGAACATACAGTGGAACTTTTTTTGAGTATGGGGTGCATTATTTTGCGTGTAGAAGTAGTAGTAGCGTGTTTCATCAAAAACTGAGAATATTGATTTCAGCATTTTCGAAAATTCAACCCCTAATGAACTTCTGGTATAAGTTAATCACTACAACAAAATTATCACCATAAGATTAAATCAAATTACAAAGTAAGAAAAAAAAGCCTTTTTTAATAGTCATCCCCTAAGCGGGTTAAATTGAAGGTCACATTTTCATGTTATGAATAGAGGTACGCTGTTTTTTTTGTAGAATATAATTTTAAAACTGAGAAAATAAACTTAAGCCTCTTTGGAAACTCATCTCCAAAATGGGTCTAATAGGAGGCGAAAGTTTGGATGAGAAAAGGTTAGATTCCTTTTGTAAATCTGTAAAAAAAAACGTCAAAAGAAAGATCAAGCTGTTTATGCCGCAAAAAACGTATTTCGATACTCTCAAGGGAATCAAAATTTATAAGGTAGGTATTTTCCGTTGACCTGAAACTAAAACCGTGTCATTTGGCAAGTAATACCGTGTCAAGTATAGGGAAAAACTAGAAAACTATACATTTCTAATTAAATAAAAAATAGTCTGTATTTAAAGTACGTAAAAACACTTTTCCCACAGTAATTTTAAGTTTGCCGCTTAGAACATTTTATCTTTTCGTTACCAATATGCAGTTTTCTACGTCATGCTCCCTGGAAACCCCACTGTCTGTTTTGTGATTTATTAAGACGTAATAATGATGTACACAATATGTACTGAATTAGTACTTACTTGAAAAAAAATGTACCTCAATAGATCGAGAGTACAATTAATTGAATTCGGGGTTGCTGTAGAGCATCTCCCCAGCAACCCCAAAATTTTTTTGCAGAAAATTCGCGTAAATTTTCAATTTTTCTGCAAATAAGAAGCCCAAAAAAATTGTATTACTGTTTTTACCGTTGAATGAGTTATCTATAGCTAGTTAATTACTTAATTGTCGCTAGGACGTGAGCGCCTCCGGTCTCAAAGCGAGAGGTCTCAAACGTAGGAAACTTGGTATTTATAGGGTTCCGTAGCCAAAGGGTAAAAACGGGACCGTATTCAACAAAAATACATCATCTGTGAAAATTTCAACTCTAGCTATCTCGGTTCATGGGATACAGCCTGGTAACAGATGGACAGACAGACAGACGGACAGCGGAGTCTTAATAATAGGGTGAGATGCTCTACAGCAACCCCGAATTCAATTAATTGTACTCTCGTATCTATTGAGGTACATTTTTTTTTAAGTAAGGACTAATTCAGTACATATTGTGTACATCATTATTACGTCTTAATAAATCACAAAACAGACAGTGGGGTTTCCAGGGAGCATGACGTAGTTTTCTTTCACGGTTCATAAGGAAGCCTGTGTGCGCAAGTCCGACTCACACTTGACCGGCTGTTTGTATTAACTGAGAATACTGCTTTAAACGTTAGAGGAAATTCCTATCCTTAAGAAGATTAAACTTTAGACTATGATTTCGTTCGGTTCATCGGAAAATAAATTGTGACATGTGTTACACGGCATGATCTAGAAATATATAAATCTACTACCCAAAAATGTATGTATATGCGCAGATTTTTATTAGTTGTATTATTTTAAGAAACAGTAAAACGGTTAGAAAGTTACACAGATAACGTTTCCAGAGCATGTGCGCGCGAAGCCGCGATCAAAACCTAGTAGAACATAGGTAACAGAAATATGAGATAACAATTGCCTAACGAAAGAAAGCCGTGCGAAAAATTAATCTCATCTCTTTTTCCTAATAATATTACGAGTACCACAGCTGAACTAACAGGCAAATAGAATCCATTTTACTGACCATTGTATTTATAATGAGCCCTCGTCTTTATTCGTCGAGAGATTGAATGGAAAGTGAGACTAATAGGCCACGACTCGGCAAGCAAAATAATCCTGTACCTAAGAAAAGTTCGTTAGTAATGCCCTTTTACCATTTCTTTTTTCCGTAAATAACTTGGATAGCTTGATGTTACTTAAACTAATTGAAAGAGATTGGATAACGATAAGTTTTGAAACAAGATTTAAAGCACTCAGCGTTTATTTTTAAGATATCTTTTGAAAAGTTCTGAACTAAAGCTCAGAATAATGACTAACGAAAGTCACCTTGTAATTAGAGCCAACTCGAGTGTTATTTAGAATACATTTATAATAGGTATTCTATTGAAATGCTAAGTTATCATTTCTCCCGTCCGGGGTATGTGATCTTAAACTAAAATATTATTTAAAAGAAACTTTAAAGAAACGCTCTTGTTAGTGGACAATTCGCCAATATATTGGTTTTTAAGTTTCCTGGGCCTAAATACGAAGTTTCTATACGGTTGGTATATATTATATGCTATTTTATGTAGTCTACTTTACCTTTAAATAGCCAAAAAAAATCTAATATCGATGTAGAAGGCAAAACTATTAAATTGGGCGAAGAAAGACCTCAACCGTCTTACAGAAAAAAACTGAAACTGTGTGATATACCGAAAGATATGAAAGGACTAAAACTAAATTAATAAGATTAGAATCATTAGATCAGTTGGAAGAGCAATGCGCCGGAAACGCAGAGGTCGCGGGGTCAAATCCCGCTTCGATTGCAGTAGATCGCATTCAATTTTTCTTTCTTAATTTACCTTTGTGTCATTATTAATAAAAATAAAAATGTGGTATTACCACATAAAAAAAATATGAATCGATAAAAAGATTCTATACAAATATTTAGAACAGCGCCATCTCTCTCGCAGTCTTCGCACTTGCTGTAAAGCAATGGGGATTGGGGATCGTGCGTGTAAAACGCACATCCTAGGGTATGGCTAATGCGCATAAGCATTTCAAAAAACATATATGACACAGAGGGCGCTCCAGTAGCGTAAAGAATTAAGGGATGAAAGATTTCGTGCGATTGACGTAGCGGTCGGATAGCTCAGTTGGAAGAGCAATGCGCCGGAAACGCAGAGGTCGCGGGTTCAAATCCCGCTTCGATTGCAGTAGATCGCATTCAATTTTTCTTTCTTAATTTACCTTTGTTCATTATTAATAAAAATAAAAATGTGGTATTACCACATAAAAAAAAATATGAATCGATAAAAAGATTCTATACAAATAATAAGATTAGAGTTATTGTTAATGAGTGATTGTTAATGTGTTGTGTTATAAGTAATTTTTTGATATAAGAATATACATACATACATACTTAGACATAGTAAATAAATATACAATGAAGAAGATTAATTGATTATTATTAATTCATAAACCGCGGATAATCTTGGAGGATACATGTTCTCCATCTTTATTTAATTAGTCATACTGCCCAGACCTAATAAATAATACAGGTTCGTTGTGGGCAATAATAATGTGCCCTATTTAATCCCAAAGTCCCAACGGGACGCTTATTATATCACATATTTTCTTTTTACGTTTCTTATGGATGTAATCACGTAATAAAAGGAGCTATCCCGAAGATACGTAAGAAGTTGAACTTCGTTATGTGCCGTCTCTCATGATCTCCAGTTTTAACAACATTTGAAACAGGGACGACACGATGCGGGGTTTAAATTTCGAACATCGGAATTCCTCAGAAAATAGGGGTGGTGTTCAACACTTCTGGCCACTTTTAAAGTGTTCGAATTTCGAATAAATAAATAAAATACGAATAGTGTTGATGAAATGCTTTTGTTTTGGCGGGAATTTAATTTTTCACCCAAGATGCGTCCAACCAAAATGGAAACTAAGTGTAATTTAATCTTTAAATAAATAAATAAATAATGAATATCAGACAACCTCACACAAATCAACCTAGGCCCAAATTAAGCTCAAGAAGGCTTGTGTTATGGGTACTAGGCGACGATATACATACTTATAGACATAGATAAATAAATACTTAAATACATAGAACATCCATGACCCAGGCACAAATATTCGTGTTCATCACAAAAATATTTGCCCTTGTCGGGATTCGAACCCGGGACCGTCGGATCAGTAGGCAGTTGCTTAACCACTGCGCCAACCGCGTCGTCAATCTTTGTATATACACCACTAAATAAACTCATTGTAATACCTACTTAGAAGCAGTAGGTAGGTACAGTAGTTATTGGTTATTATTTATTTATTTATTTAAAACGCTTTTATTTATTTTTTCTATGTAAAATTATCTGTATGTAAAATTATATGAATAAGATCGATTGATTTGTTAAAATAAGCCTTTATTTTAAAAGTGAGCTCACCAAATATATTTGCCGCCACATTTTTTCTATTATGAATATTAATTATACCACAGATAAAATCACTCAAATATCACAACACATCTGATCTGCGCAAGTTTGCGCATCGATTTGTCGTTCTTTACTGTACCGGCGACGCCGGCGCTGCCCATAATAAAATCTATTTGAGGGGGGAGCGGGGAAGGGCGAATTTATATAAACTGACCTTATCGATCTAGAGCAACTTTTCTGTTTTTAACCGACTTAAAAATATGAGGTTCTCACTCGGGACGATTTTTGTTTTGTGGAACAGGTTCCCCAGTTACTCTGGAGATGACTGAGCCGATTTGGGACTTTATTTCTGAAGAGTTTTATATCTACGAGTATTTTATAATTTGTGCCATGGTCATCTGATCTGATCATGGAGTAATTGAGAGAAGATTTAAAGGCACCGCTGATTCTGGTATTTTTATATAAATCGCGTCAGTTACTAAATACGATTCTTTGAAGTTGATTTTATTTTCGTAAAAAAAAATTGTATGATTATACTTCTAAGTTACTATAAAAGTCAACGACGATTTTAAAACGATTGAAGCTTGAAATTACCAGGCTATGGACCATTTAACATAGTTATAATTATTACTACAGGTGCGTAATTAAGTAAACGATTAGTTCCATTGTCATTGCCAAATGGTCTAAAAGCAAAACAGTAGGTAAGTGTTTAGTCTAGTTGCTAAACTGCAGATTGACCTAATTGTAAATATTTGATTCGCACAGTGAGCAGTTTTACGGGTTTATTTTCAGTTATTTATTTAACCAAATAATAATTGAATTATTTTTAAATAATAAGTATAATTTGATGACGCGGTTAGCAGTGTTTTTATTTTATCCGATTTCAGTGTAAATGTATCCCACATACATTGTGTGAAAATTTCCATTGTGGATCCAAAAATTCCATACCTTGCTTGTACATCAGAGGAAGTTCTCATACATAAAAAAAATCGAGCCATTTA
Organism: Apotomis capreana; assembly: GCA_947623375.1. Lineage (NCBI taxonomy): Eukaryota > Metazoa > Arthropoda > Insecta > Lepidoptera > Tortricidae > Apotomis > Apotomis capreana. The sequence continues at coordinate 20,966,314 of OX392502.1, read as the reverse complement.
TGAATTATATATTTTTGTAAGTAATTGAATTACCATTCAATATTTTTTTCTTTGATCACAATACTAGACACTTAATTAGTAAGATTTAATCTAAAGTAACAACTTTGTACATCTTAATTAAAGGTAAATAACTAATAATAAATAATATTTAATGAATCTGTAGTAATCAAATTTACGTAAAAATTACATATATTGGAGACGCTGTCTATAAGTAGGTCTATACGACTATTTTATGATAACTTGAATGTTTGGGACATTTGTTTTAGATGTTTTGTTTTTCTAACTTTTCAGGCCCACCGTTACAATTGTTTCCATAAACGCAATTCATGTGTATTTTAAAATGTTACATATATATTTTTATAATAATAAGAATACCGTATACTTCTAAAAGCGATATCTTCCAGATCTTAACACACTAACTTTCATTAGCGATAAATGTCCCTTGGAACGTTCGTAGGTAAATAAAAGTATCTACTTTAATGACTAATGACGCTGCCCGGATGAGTAGATCTCACTTACGATTCTTTCTACGAGAGCAAACTAGTGTTGTACTCGTTTTCTAAGCAAACGCTCTTTTCAATTGAGTGTATTGAGACATTTGAGACTCGATACCTCAATACAGTTCTAAGGAGACAATGCTTTTTGAGGGCACATTATTTGTGTTTTGGGATTGGAATTCAATTTTATCAAATACGTTTAAGTATGTAAACATAAAACAATTCAAAATGGATTATAAGTTTATGAAATTAAGAAAAGGTTACTATAGACAATTTTTGTACCTATATGCCAAATTCTATGCATGCAGTTAAGTGTTATATAGTCTGTACTTTAATTTAGAATACTAACTTTTTTGTGTGTGCCTTTTCATTTATTATTAGTGTCTAGGTATCTAGTTTATGCAGAATATTGTAGTCACTTTAGACATATGTTTTAAGCTACATTCATATTCTATCAATTTAATTCACTAAATGCTTGTAGCTGATAATATGCACCTAGGTATTTTATGTTATATCAAGTGATCAATCCATGACATGACATCAATGAAATACATCATACCATGGTTGTATGATGTCATGGTACTCCGGTATCCCAAGTTCAACTCGCGCTTGTGAATGAATAAAGTGGTCAAAATCGAGCTCAAAATTAATATCTCGTACCTTTTCAGCACTATATCGTACCTCATAAGCCGTATTATGTACGGAATAAGCTGTAGCATCCCTCATAACAGTCTGATTTGTTGAACCAGATATCTAAGTGTAAATAATGTGCCGCGTCCAGGCATTTTATTACGTAATTTATGTTTCACGGGCATTCTGGATACAATGTTCTCTTTAATGCTAATTCAACAGCGCGTTACAGAGTAGGAAGCGGTGTTGAGTTAGACGTAGCTATAATGTATTATGTCTTTATATTATGAACGCCGGATATAACGGTACTTACAGAAGGTTATTTTCTGATATTCGCAAAGGCTTTGGAGAACTTTGGTAAAATGCGATGTAATTCTACGACTGGCTAGGATCGCGCGATGAAAGTGGAAGACGGAGCTGGTGTGTACGTAGGCAATTAAAGCGACTCGCGGCGCGTATAGTTTGCCCGTCTTGTAACGAGTCGCCCGTCAAATGTTTAAGGTCAGTCGGGGCAAGTGCCAAAGCGGGACAGATGAAATATCGAAGAGTATGTATATTACACTACCAACACAATATTACTACCAGGCAACTATAGTTAGTAGGCAAAAGCTAAAGTGTGTTACCATAACATTTTTTTTTTACTACGAGCAACGATGCCAGTCTAAGGCATACTCGTATATAATAAATGAAGCAACTAGATCAAAAATTCAATGGCTCGGGCATCGGTTCAGTGGCCTAACAAGTAAGGCGCCTGCGTTGGCCCGGAGAGCCGTTGAAGACGCGGGTTCGAACCCCCCGAAGCATAATTCAATATTAAACAAAAAAATCCTATTTACAAGAAAATGACGTCATATATTCTCTTGCACTAAAAATCAAATGGGCTCTACTTTAAATGTTTTAGGGGTCATAAGTTCACCTAACCTCTAGATCATCAAACGCCGTATAATACTTATTGCACAGCAATTTCAAATGTGTAAGGTATTATGTGATTTTACGTGTATATGCGCGTGCTGGCAGTTTGCCTATTATGTAATCGGTGGTTTTGATCAAAAACATCATTAAACGTTTTTTACTGAAGGCGGAAGCTTTGTTTCTTCGGTAAATCAGTTTATGTTGAAATGTCTAGACCACAGACTCCGATCAAACTTAAAATAGAACAACAAGGAATAGGGCTAGATTTAACCAAACTTTTATTCTAAGAATAACGCTTACATTCAGATCAGTAGGTAATGTCAAAACCCGATACTAATTTGAAACGTCTAATTAGTATGGGGTTTTGACATTACATAGTAATGACTATCCGAGAGTACCTAAGCGTTATTCTTGAAATAAAAGTGTGGTCGAATGCTGCCTTGGTATTTTTGTTTTTGTCTTGTGTTTTTTTTCATGTTTATATTTAATTAAGTAATTTAAACAGGACAGGAACTCTAGTGCCTATTTAATAAAAAAAATGATTAAGTACCATGCAAATCAATTCCGGTAAAAAGTAATTTTCGCAAAACCAGTGCAGGACGGGCTAGTCGCCGTTAACCTTTACAAACGTAACAATTCTTTATCATAGGTCTTGCTCCTAGCGTCGTTTCTTACGTCAAGCTTAACAGTGTTTGAGGGACCAGTATATTTTGACCTATGATTTGGAACACGTACCAGCGGTTCAGATATGTTCTGAATAACACACCTGTCTCGTTATGTCATTGATACTCAGTTCGACGAGTGCAGTGTCCTATGGCACAGCGCGACTCACATAAATCCGTCGAGACAAGGGCGCTAATTTGAATGTACTTTAAGGTAACGCCAAACGATACACAAGGAATATCTCAGGTATTCTCCAGGTATATATATCGCCTATAACTGTCATTTAAACGCGATATTTGCGACTTGAGTTGAATAAGATGACATTTCATGTTACTACCGATACTGATGACCGATGATATCTATTGCGTGACATATAAATGTATATATAATATAATAAATAAATAATAAAATATATCAGACAACCTCACACAAGTCAACCTAGTCCTAAATTAAGCTCAAGAAGGCTTGTGTAATGGGTACTAGGCGACGATATACATACTTATATAGATAAATAAATACTTAAATACATAGAACATCCATCACCCAGGCACAAATATTCGTGTTCATCACACAAATATTTGCCCTTGCCGGTATTTGAACCCGGGACCGTCGGCTCAGTAGGCAGTTGCTTAACCACTGCGCCAACCGCGTCGTCAGATATATATCATCATATATCTGAGATATGTGGAATTAAAGCCCACGGCTTCCCAAACTTCTTCACTGCTAGCGATCTGATGAGAGCTGTAGTACCTGAAACTTGTCCAAATATAGGTACATATTTTAAAACACACATATACTTAATACTCGCGGTAACATAATTGACATTCAAAATTCTACTCGAATTCTTTTACATTTAAAGCTGTTTTGTTATGGTTATGGAACTCGCTTTCAGTAGAATTGCGGAGTGCTAAATCTCCAGTGATCTTTAAAAATAAAATAAAAGAATACTATCTATCCCCCGGTTAATATTTTGTGTGATTTCTGAAACTGTTTTCGTTCGCTTGCTTCTGGCTGTGTATGTGTTCCTTATCTGTCTTGTATATGTTTATATTTATGTATGTTTTAGTAGGTTTATCATATATATATATTTATGCATGTGTATATCTATTGTTATGTTTACTTGCTTATCTGTTGATAACTATTTTGTTCTTCCATCCCCTTCTGCATCACCTAGGGTGATGTGTTCAACAATGAAACACTAAAAATTCAAAGTCTCATATACCTTTAGTTTTTACAGATAAAATTATGATTTTTCACAGGTATATAGGCAATTTCATTGGGTATTGGATGGCATTTAAATATGTTTTAATTATTACGTAATTAATGGTCAAATAATAAAAAACCAAAAAGTTGAAAATGTTTCATTGTGTCCACACCAGTGTACACAATGAAACACCACAATTTCAACAATGAAACAAAATTTGTTTTTTGTCTGTCTCGTATTTTGTGCCCTAATTATTGCTTATAGGTGATTTAAAAAAATGCGTGAGTTCAATCAAAATAGTATTTATTATTTTTAACTCGTATCAGTCTTATGTTACTATCTATAAAAACTGGCAGAGATCACTTTACTTAAGATTATTTAACGACTAATAAGTCTCAAAGTTACAAAAATCACAAGTTATGTAATAGGAACATGACATGTTACCAATATTGTAATAATTAACGATTAATAAATGCCGCTTTCCGGCAATCACAAATAACAAAAGCTGTCAGGTTGACAAAAAATAAAGTCTGGTGTATTTTACCCACATTAAAAAACTAATAAAGAAACGTTTCTTTCATATCACAAAAAATATCAAAAATTAACAAAAGAATACCAAAAATTTACCAATCATTGGTAATATTTGTAATGAATAACGATTAATAAATGCCGCTCTCCGACAGTCACAAATAAAAATAAAGAATGAAAAGAGAAATAACCAAAATTATCGAAAAAAGATGAAAAATTAACGCAACTTCATATTTGGTGTCACAGTTGTCACACGGATAGGAAAATCGTAAGTAGAGTTTCTGAATTTTGATCCAGTTATTTGTGGCGGAGGAAGAATCATTTTTATCTCATTCATGTCAATTTCAGGAAGGTCAGGTTCCAATGGCATGCAAAATTTCATATTGTCTTTGACTTTTAGTCTCATGAACGAAAAAATCAATCAACCTCTCTTTTTCCCAACTATCAGGATATTTAATGTTATTTAATTTCACCATTTGATAAGCGATACAGCGCACATCTCTAGAGCTTAATCCGTAAAATTTGAAAGCACATTCCTCGATATATTCTTTAAGTGCGGTTTCTTGTTCAGCTGTAAACGTTCTATTTATTTACCTCATAGTTGGGAGTAAATCTTTGATCTGTTAAAGATGTGTCATCCATATCCTTGTATTTTTTGATGTATCGAAACAGCGAAGGATAATGTACGTTACACTCTTTTTCAGCTTTTCGCAAGCTCTGTCCTTGTCTGTGCATTAAAATAGCCTGAAGCATATTTTCTCTCGAATGATCTCCTTTCTTTCTTTTTAATGCTTCAGCACGCCCCATCCTAAAAAAAACAAATAATAAATATTTCCCGCCAAGAAAAATATTTAAATTGCATGGTATGTAGGTGGTACACAATGAAACAAGATAGTGCACAATGAAACAGTGTTTCATTGTGTCCACTGTGCAACTGTTTCATTGTTGACTACCTATGCCTTATTTGATTAACCTCAATTTTTTTCCCACCTAATAGCAACATTTTAACATGCGATTTAGTCCACGCCAATCTACGAAATATGTTTAAAGCTAAGTAATTGTAAAAAATATTAAATCTCAAACCATTATTTAATGAAAAATCACAAAAAAATGCTAAAAATACTTACTTTTGCGTGGCAAAAACCAAAAATGCTCCGTCAACACGTCCTCTTCCACACGGCACTGCTGCCACTGGGGAAGGGCAGGGGGTACTCGGGAGCGTCCTTACGCGATATAGTGCACGAACTGGCAACGCCATATTTTAGAAATATTCCAATGTTTCATTGTGTACCATTGTTTCATTGTTGGACACTTGACCCTACTCATTGTGTGGCTTATAATGAAGGGAGATTTTATTGAAACACAATACTAAAGATAATACATAGAAACAATTAAAACTAGAATATATATATAAACTTAACTAAACCTAACTATAAATAAAAAACGGGCTCCAGATCGGTGCCCACCGGGAGGGTGCCCAAGAGGCTGGCCGCATTACCACACTGAATAGCCAAGGCTATTCTTTGGCATAGGTATGAACCAGCCCTTTGGTCACCCGTAGCATCGACTAGTCTCTTAGCTAGTTCACGGAAAATGGTATGGGCACTTTTTCCATTAAAAGATGGGAAATACATTTTCTACCTGGATGTCCGGACATTTTGGGTTCATGTCAATGTGCTATGTAGGAAAAATATGCACTAGTCAATTTGAATACACACTAGTCAATGTGTGTTTTAGTTGTACTATTATCTATTCTATTCTGTGGTTTTAGTACATTTGAGTGATCGACCCAGTATGCAGTAGTCACTTTAAGCTCTAGGCGAAAATCAAATGTAGTCAAATTGTGTTCTGACAGTCCCAGACCAACCCAATAAAATAAGTATTGACTACAATTGACACAAATGCAGTTCATCGGTCAGCATCAACATTACGTATTCCTGCCAATTGAGATCAGTTAGAGGCAGTTACTTGCAATCCGCACTTACTTGTAATCTCCAGAAGGGTGCCCCAAGGTTCAATTCTGGGACCAATGCTCTTAGTGAACGCGACTTCAAACTAAAAAAAAAAGATATTGACATAGGTACAATTATTTTTATTGACATCAATATTTGTACTCGGGAAGCCGACTTAATCATAAGATGTATGGCTTATAAAATAAATAAGATTAAAATATTTGTACTTTGGAAATTAAGTTGCATTGGCAGTCTTCTTGAATCGTTGGTCACAATAAGTTAAGTCGTTATGCTGATAGGCTGTACACGTCTGTCTTAATTGTAGTTGTCTTAGAATAAAGTGTTTGATACGATTCCCACATCATCGAATGAACAAATGCGCGGAAGTCTTGATAAGGTTTTATGTCCGCCACTAATTTATCTAACCTCTAGTACGTATCTCAATTACAATACAATACAAAATGCTTTATTGCACACCAAAAGAAGTTTACAAATTAAACTCAAAAACAATCATTTTAATAACGGAAGACAACAGGCAGACAACCTTTGGGTAGTGGAGTTGATCATTATAAGAAACTAGCTGTGCCCCGCGGTGTTACCCGCTCATCCCACGGGAACACTATATTTATTCGGGATGAAAAGTATCCTATGTCCTTTCCCGGGTCTCAAACTATCTCCATACCAAATTTCATCTAAATCGGTTCAGCGGTTTAAGCGTGAAGAGGTAACAGACAGACAGACAGACACACTTTCGCATTTATAATATTAGTATGGATTAGTATGGAGATAGTGATATTAAAAGATGAGAAATACATTTTCTACCTGGATGTCCGAACATTTTGGGTTCACGTCAATGTGCTATGTAGGAAAAATATGCACTAGTCAATTTGTGTTTTAGTAGATTTGAGTGTTCGACCCAGTATGCAGTAGTCACTTTAAGCTCTAGGTAAAAATCAAATGTAGTCAAATGTTCTAGACAGTCGCAGACCCACCCAAGAAAGGGTCCGTGAGATGATGCGTCGCACGCATATATTCCCGCTACTAAAATGCTCTAAAATAAGTCCTTTACGTCTACATTCGTGACTTAATAATTACGTTAATTCAACGTTTTATCTATTTAAACAAATAAACATAAGCTGTTTAGAATTTATGTAATGAAAAAATTGTTAGTACCCGGGAACATATATTATTATTCTGTAGCTCAAAACCGGGACGCAAAAAATGTAGCACAAAAAATGAGAGGGAGGCCTTTACCCAGCAGTGGGACATTCATCTCAACATCTGCTCTATTACGCAACGGATTTTGATGCGGTTTTTTTAACAGATAGAGTGATCCAAGAGGAAGGTTTATTTATAATATGTATAATACGTATGCATAATTTATCAGCATCGCACCCGTGCGAAGCCGGAGCGGGTCGCTAGTTATCATTAATACTAAACACACTACTCCGTTATCCATCTATACATGAATGTCTAATCTGTTGTGTCTTCCATCATTTCTGGCTTTTAGAGCCCTTCAGTCATTTAAACGGTCGCCGAACACTAAACGCAGATGATTTGACACACTATTTCATTGAGAACAAAACAAAATAACCAAACCGTTGGAAATCGGGCTTCAATAGACGCCTCACAAGTCTCACAACTGACGGCCATCTGCTATTAAGGCCGTAATTAACTCGGTAGGTCGCGGTAACTTAATCTTATTATCATGTAATTTTCATGGCAGTTAGTCCAGCCCTAACACGAAGTCTTATTACTTGTTCTTATTATCTATCAAGGAGATCGACTTTACGTAATTAATCTCTATTGAGATGCATCTATTATTTAAACATCATCATAAAGCAATTTCAAGACAATTGTAATGGCGATGGATATTTATAGATAAATCGTCTTCTGACAAACGATACGCACTTTGCATATTTCCTGTTTTTAATTAAAATGTGGCTATGAAAATAAAACTAAAGCTTTTTTACTGTTACAGACAACAATTTAATTTTCAATGTTAAAATAATCTCTTTAATTAATTGACAAGGAACCCAAAATATTTTTTGTTTGTTAATAAAATGTGGGTGTCACAGAGAACCCCCGTGATTGTGGGGTTGTGGCCGTAACAATCCTCCCTAGACGTAACAATCCTATTTAGGCCACGGCATGGCATATATTTAGTGCACTATGTAACCTTCGTATTATGCTGATTATCTATACCTACCTTATACCTACTATATATATATTTTTTTATAATAAAATTCTACATTTGTATTGAAAAACAGTTTTCTATGGAGAGGGATCATGATTTGAGAAAAATCTTAATAGCGTGATGCACGATCGTCATTTGTTTTGTATGGGTGTGCGGCGCCATGCCTGCCTCGCACCGCCTATTTTCATAATTTCCTTTGTCCTCTCAACACGCGGAAACGGCTGGACAAATTTTAACCACTTTCGGTACAGGGATAGCCGAACATCCGAAGATGGTTATTATAAGGTACCTACTTTTTATCCGTCTCCGGCAAAGAAAAAAATACGCGGATGAAGTTGTAGGTTGTAGGCACCTCCTAGTCTTAAATATATTGAGTTGATACACACCCACCACAGACAACCCCTACTAGACGGAGCCTGTAAAGCGACCCGCGCGCACCAACGATATGGTACGGCAGAACATTAAAGTATCAACACGGCGGCCACCGTTTAGTTGCGTCCTTGTTTATGATCCATGCGTACGTCAACGAAAAAAGAAATTAAATAAATAACATGGTAAATTGTAGTGTTAGGTAAGTGGTGTAGAGAGACCTCATAAACATGGACGCAACTAAACGGTGGGCGCCGTGTTGATACTTTAATGTTCTGCCGTACCATATCGTTGGTGCGCGCGGGTCGTCTTACATGCTCCGTCTAGTAGGGGTTGTCTGTGGTGGGTGTGTATCAACTCAATATATTTAAGACTAGGAGGTGCCTACAACCTACAACTTCATCCGCGTATTTTTTTCTTTGCCGGAGACGGATAAAAAGTAGGTACCTTATAATAACCATCTTCGGATGTTCGGCTATCCCTGTACCGAAAGTGGTTAAAATTTGTCCAGCCGTTTCCGCGTGTTGAGAGGACAAAGGAAATTATGAAAATAGGCGGTGCGAGGCTGGCATGGCGCCGCACACCCATACAAAACAAATGACGATCGTGCATCACGCTATTAAGATTTTTCTCAAATCATGATCCCTCTCCATAGAAAACTGTTTTTCAATACAAATGTAGAATTTTATTATAAAAAAAATATATATATATAGGTATAAGGTAGGTATAGATAATCAGCATAATACGAAGGTTACATAGTGCACTAAATATATGCCATGCCGTGGCCTAAATAGGATTGTTACGTCTAGGGAGGATTGTTACGGCCACAACCCCACAATCACAACCTTACAACGCACAAGAAGACAAGGAGTATTCCTGATATTCTACTTGTAATTTGCGCTTTTTTAACGCAGAAGAATAAAATATTTTTTATATGATGAACGCAGTATATTTTCGAAAAAATATATACGTTTTCCGACAGTAGGTATTATACCGCTTTAAACGTAAGTGCCGAAGAAGAAAGGAAGCTATCGTCTTAGTACCACCGGCAAACTAGTTAATATGTGTTTCAAATAAATTAAAAAAGCAGATACAAAAATATATCTTTGTAAGGAAACACTGTCAAAGTTTAGTAATTTTTTTCATTGTTAAATTCGATAAATTCGACGTATTCCACATTACTCTTCAATAGTAAATACTTAATAACAAACTATATAACCCAGTAGACGGGTTAACGAAAGCAGGTATTTAATTGACCTATTCCGCGTTCACATCCTAGTCAAAAGAGTAGAGAAAGTGCGATTCTGCATCCATATTAAGGAAGTTGCCCGAACTGTTTTTAAAGCAATAGATAAAATTCTGCAGAACACGGTAGTTAAATGATGTAACGGAAACTAGTATGTGATTTAACTTGTGTTTAGATATCACATGCGATTCTCAAACTGTCGGGGACTAAAAAAAAATTAAATACTGACTTGACTTACAGAGCCTCAAAACGGGAGAACCTAGTTTTCTACTTCTGTTTTAATGAGTTAGGTATATGCAGGTACTTATACAAAGAAACAATGATTGTCAGTAAATGCTTGGAGATTAAAGGTATTCCGGAATGATTCTCAGTTCAGTTGTATCTTTTTACTATTCAATTCAATTAAACTAAAATCATTTATATGCAACTATGGCCTATAGATAAATAGTAAATACCTACCTGAAAACTAATAGTAGTTGTTAGTCCGCTGTTTTCTATCATAATTGTGCGCATCGGGTTACAACCATGAAATTTCTACCACAGATAGAGTGATTATTTTCAGATGTGGAGGAAGTCAGATTCGTCCCCTGTGAGGCGGGAGAGCGGAGTGAATAGGATGAAGTATCCCTCTTTTCTTTCTTTATTGCTGGTCAGTTAAGTCTACTAGAACTTATTTGGTATCATTTACGTGTAAAACAGCTATCAGAAATTCATTTTTTATGTTATTTTTGCATAGTTCTATATAAAAATATGGGTGTATAGCCGAAAAGGTAAAAATCACAACAAGTTTTTTTATTCAGTGAGGTAAATAAGTTAAATTTCGTGAAAATTTTCAAATTATTATTATTATTTTAAAAAGCTCATTTAATTTAATTTCTTTAATGCATGTTGGCACTTCTCTTTGCAATATATGGCACTTCTCTTTCAAACAGTAGCTTAAAATATATGTTTACGTCGGCGTAACCTACGGAAATCTCCGAACGCATCCCATTTCGCTTCATTAAATACATGAAATAATGATTATTAACATGCTTTTACATATAATATTTACCGTATACGTCCTAGAAAAACAAATTAATGTAATTAAAACAAAATACTTTTCTACTAATGTATCACGAGCACACGGGCTAATCTCAACATCAACAATTTATTTAAGTTACTGTTTGTATGAAGAGTGCCCAACATGTACATATATATTTTTAGAAACTAAATTAAATTTGCTAATTTGGGGACAACACAGGGGACGAATCTGACTTCCCTCCACATCTAAAAATAATCACCGCAGAATACTCTATCTGTGGTAGAAATTTCGTGGTTGTATCCCGATGCACACAATTTCGCGACTTAGCAAAATGTACTAGAGCACGCTGGCTAAGCTTAACATCAACATTTTTTCAAGGTATTTTTTTGTATCAGATGTGCCCAATATGTATACATTTTTAAGAACAAGATTAAATTTGCTCTTTAGTAATATTTTTTTTAATTGTAAATACTCCGGATATATAACTAATTTTATCGTTCTGAATAAAAAAAACCTTATTGTGATTTTTTCTTTTTCGGCAATATACCCAAATTGTTATATGAAACTATTCTTAAATAACATAAAAAAATAATAGCTGATATCTATTTTACACGAAAACGATGCCGCTCAAGCCCTAATAGCCTTAACTGGTCAGTAATAAAAAAAATAAAAAGAGCAGTACTTGGTCTTATTCACCCCGCTCTCCCACCACGCAGGGGACGAATCTGTCTTCCCTCCACATCTGAAAATAATCACCGTGGAACGCTCTATCTGTGGTAGAAATTTCATGCTTGTAACCCGATGCGCACAATTTCGCGGCTTAGCAACTCTACTATAACATACATTTGAAATACAAAATAATAAAAATAACGAAACTAATATAGTATTACAAGACCCGTTAGCAGTCAAATAATACATCAAATGACGGCGCTGTTGATGCAGTGGGGTAGTGCAGCTGCCTTCCCAGCAAGTGCAAATATTTATGTAAGGAACTCGAATATTTTGTTCGCGTCATAACACAGGCCTAATAAGTAAGTAAGTAGTGTAAGTACTATAGCTTAAATAATTTGGGGCAAGGTCGATTTGTTTGAGGTTGCCCGATATCATCATCATCATCATCATCATCATCATGATGACGATGATGATATCATGGAAAACGCCCAATTACCCAGCCATCTAAAAAGGTTATGGGCCCCATACAAAAATAAATCTGACTCGGCCCTCGGAGACGACAGAGACCATACATATCAGCCGAAAACCTAAATTCAGGTTATGGACCCATATTGCGCACAAAGGTGGATCTGCGCATGCGCTTTATTGTGATAATAAAACCTTGACATGTCATTACACTTGCCGCGGTGGCTGCGCGTCCCTGAAACAATCACAATGCACTTTCCCCGCGCGTGCGCAGTTGAATATGCATGAGCGACCTCTGACCGCTTCAAGGTTGAAACGAAGGTCGGATATCCGTCTAAATGGCCAGGGGGCCACCAGTGATCCTTGAGATTGATTATATGACTGGCTAGCGAGTCAGGTTTTTTTAATCGAGGTAAAGATCTGGTGAATGGTATGTTATAATTTATTTTATTTAAATTCTACTAACTGATATTAATTTATTTATTAATACATATATGTTTTTGTTAAGAAGCCACAGGGCTTTGCAAGCACACTTTGAGAACCACTGAGCTATAGTGATAAGTTTGCAAACTAATCTTGCAAGTTTAGCTCGATATAGCTCTTAAGGCCTTTGATAGGTCTTGATGACGATACAATAACCACGTAGCATATGGCACGTATATATTGGCTATTGAATGTATACTCTTCGACCTGACTCCTCGGCGCTCCTATGTTGCTGATGCTGCAACGACACCAGCCGCTCCGGTATATTCACAGGGAGAGGAGAGAGAAGAGATAGCGATAGGGATGGCTTCACTTGTGTGGTGAAGAAAATGAAGCCAGTTCGTCGTAACCATTGTGGGACTGCAGTGACTGGATCGCAACATCTTCTTCAGCCTGCGGCCCCGACGACACAGATGTACGTGACCCGCCTGGATTACTCTATGAAAACTGAGTCCTCGAGTCTTTAAGAATGAGGACCAACTATATCCTGAGAGCCGAGCGGTGACGAGAGTCTCATCACAATGCGTCTCACCAAAGATCTCACTTCCTGGCCACTTTACACAAACCACGGGCGGTAATCCGTTTAGCCCCAGATCGCATATTTATGACAAACACCTGCGAACTAAGACATTCACGAATTCTCCGCCCTAGGTATGTAATGCCCTATTTATTGTTAGAGCTAGACCTATTGAGAATATTAGTATCCATGTCAACTATATATTCTGAAGATCGTAGGTATAGAAAAGCCGTATTACCAGGGTTTAATAGGACTAATGATGCTTATAACGGCGTGTGATATATTTGATCAAACTCCTATATCTTTGCGGTAATGTTTGGAACGTAAACGTTATTCTTAACAACGTAAAGCTATTTTTACTAACGAATTTATTGGAGATAAGAGTTTATGACAGTAAAGATTTTATGTTTAGTTACTGTTCTTTTAAACGTGTCCTCATTCGCAACACAAAAGAAGTTTTTGTTATCATTAGCGGCTGTAAAACCTCGATTTCTGACTCGTGAATCGCAGGCCGTTGACCACAGAGTTTATTTTTATTATTGTTGAATAATACGATGACGAATTTTGACACAAATTATTAAAGATTTCTTTATATTTTAAGGGCATAACTTGTGGCCTTGTGCTGGATTTTTCACTCTTTTAGCTTGCGAGATTCCTTTGACTTCGTGTTCATTCTATTCTTTTACGTTATATTAAAGTTGAGTTTTATAGTGTATAGCAATCCTAAAATCCTTTGAATTTATAAAAAAAAATCGAAAATACTTTCGATAATGCGCATGTTTCTTATGATATTGGCAGTTACCTAGTTGTAGAGTCGACTCGACGGTCCTGGGTTCGCGGGGCAAATATTTGAGTGATGAACTCGACTATTTGATCCTCGATCATGGATGTTTTCTATGTATTTGTGCATAGATAACATCGCTTTCAGAGCCTTTATAAATTTTTATGAATAAGTACCTACACGCACATATACAAAGGTCTATTCAACTTCATTCAGCTGTATAAGAACTGTATAAGTGGTACTCGGGCAGGAAATTCCTTAATATGAGAAACAGAAATACTTGTGCTTGCTCTACCGATTAGGTTTGTTAGCGATCCATTTCGCGCGACCGTACCGGAACATTGATTTGCTCTCGTCCGTGGCGGTATTTGACTAGGGAATTTATATTGCCATCCGTTTACCTGCCTCCCGTGGACCCGAATAACTAAGTAATATCTTCTTGAAGCTACATTATTTGAAACTTTCGAGCGAATTAAATTGTAAGAAGATAGATACTTACTGAATTTCCAATCCAATCTGCAATCGGCAGATAGTTTAGCACTAATTAATAGCTATATCAATCCTACATTGAAGATAATTGCATAGGTAATATTATAAGTTATGATACCAAAGTCGAAGATTGTGGTGTCTTCCAAAATAAGCCTGAATTCCCGTTTCTTCCAGAACTTGAATATTTTAGTATCATCCTGTTCAAAAACGATCGTAATAATAAATAAGTGTCTTGAATATCGTTTCAATACGTCACGTTTGATGGAGTATGAATTAATTTCTACGATTCAAGCGTTAGATATTACCTACGTGGCGTTACATAGAAGAAACTACAAAATTTTGAGACAGTATTTTTTTATTATTTACATTTTTATTATTACAATGCAATCGATTTTAAGTAGGATGACCCCAAAAACGTCTGAGTCAGAAAGAAGTGAAGAAACATGGATTCAGGTTTGTTTGTAAAACGCCATGTGGTCAATGATCAGAAATCAAACAAAGTAAGTACCTAATACACATCTACAAACCCATTGTGTTTCATTAACGGGTTTAGCTCTAAAAGCATAAATATAAAAAAAACAGTAAATAATGCATAAGACAAAGTGTAAAAGTCAAATCCGCAACGCAGGCATCGTCAAAGAGAATACAAAAATCTAATCAGCGACAGGCTTCGTCAAACAACACACCAAAA
Organism: Apotomis capreana; assembly: GCA_947623375.1. Lineage (NCBI taxonomy): Eukaryota > Metazoa > Arthropoda > Insecta > Lepidoptera > Tortricidae > Apotomis > Apotomis capreana. Next base: position 20,950,997 of record OX392502.1, on the reverse strand, counting down.
TATAAAATAGGAGAGATCCTATTCAATACATGGCGCTATAGTTGCCGGCAAACTTTTTGAACAAAATGGCGGATCTGCGCATGTACATTTGTACGTAAATCGGCTACTGCGTAGTCAAGGTTATGCTCAAAAAGTTTGCCGGCAGCTGTACCATGGTTGGTCATTCTCAATACAACAAAGTTATGGAAGAAGACTAACGGTAGGAACACCATGTATTTATTACGGTATCCATGTCGCCCTATTAACTCTATATACCAGAAAGTGTTACAAACAACACTTTATACCTACTACTCCCGTGGTTTGTACCTACAATTATTAACACGTCTGCTTCCGTAACCTCGGAGTCTCAGACAAAGAAGCTAAATAAGAAATATCGTGATAAACCCTTACAATTAATGTTAACTATCTAGCTATCATAGTACATTGTTGTAGAGGCTGTAAAGTAAGCAATAGATTAACGAGTAAATTTCGAAGGCCGACCCGCAGGGGAGGCCTTCGATAGTACGAGTTAATCTATTGCACTTTCACCCGAGACTTAACATAGTGCTTTTCACGACACGAGGAAATATATAATACGAGTTTTTCATATTGGTCACTAAACTCGGCGCCTTGTTGCAGCCTCATTTTTGTAAAAATCAGGGCTATTATAAACTATAAAGCTGATCGTGCCCCCAGATTCAAACGACATAAAGACGATTTTCAACCCAGTTATGAAGAAATAACAAAAATATTCAAACTTACCTCACTTTCAACTTAATTTAGACATTTAAACATTTAGTCTAGGTTACACTCAGGTAAACAACCCTACGATACATTGTATACTTACACTGAAGGGTCATTGTAACGGTACGCAATATTAACATACGTTCCTAATATTATATATTTCATGAGTCAATGTGAACATTATTAAATTAATCACATTATCACATTACAAAAACAATATTAATATTTACTGAACAATACATTTTGTTTTTTTTTTTTTAAATATGGCCGGCTAACCCGTAGCGCATACGCGCATCGCATCTCGGCGCAATGGAGCCATAGCTTTTCAGCCGAATAAAAAAAAATATGACCTCAATCGTTATATAAGTAATTAAAAGTGTTTATTTGTTGAAAATTAGTAATTGTAGAAATTAGGATTTTTTTTTACGCCCCATAACTAACTTTAAAATATAAATGTTCATGATTTTCAGAGTAAAAACTTTTTTAACAAAAACTTATTAAAAAATAAACCTGAGGAGTATTATCTTACTTAAGAAAATAAACTCGTTTATGGGTATTTATAAGTTTAAGAAAAAAATACACCTCATAAATGACGCATTCTCATTGGTCAATTTAATTTGACATGCAGCAGACGATTAAGCTTTGATTGGTTAAATTGTCGTTTAAGCCGGCCGAGAAAATTAGTCTGAAATATTTTCTAAAAAGTCGTATCTTACTATGAAATTCAAGTGTAGATACGAACTGTTACCGTAAGGTCCAACATTGTTGTCGTGTTGGGAGCTAACATAGATATACAGTTTACAAATGAATATATACAAGCAGTTTTGTGTACTGGATTCAGGTAATCTATAACCACATTTTCGAGCAGTGTCGTGAAAAGGATTTTCCACCCACTTCGAGGGTAAACAAGCAATAGGCCTCAAGATACAGGAAACAATATAAACGCCGGTAAGAACATTATTATAATAAATAATAATTGGACGTCGTGACTAATATTTTTTGCTGTCTGCTTTAACGACATACGTAATTATTTATTGTGGTGCAGGATTCTGTTATAAGGAAGATACACTCATATCAGTTTGGAAGTAGGCATTTATTAAGGCTGAAACCATAATGAACGTGGTTCGATTGATTGAGATCCTACATAGATGACATAATAAGTTATTCATTTATTATGTAATTCGCTGTACAGCGAAAGTATAAGTACTTACTTTCGGTCCTAATCTAAGGATTAGAATCAATAAAACGGACTTAAAATTATAATAAATACAAAATTTGTGTGAAAATTTCCGTTGCACGACGACAATTAGGTAGGTAAACATCGAATACCGTACCTTAAGGTTCTATTTTAAGCTTCCTTATTGTATCGTCAATCTTTTTCGCAGAACGGAACTTTTCCAATGGCTTATTTTTCTCGTTTGCCTAACTACGCCTAAACTTCGTCCAATTTTTTGGGCATTACATTATCTATTCTACCCCCATTATGTTTCGGGCACCTGATCAGCAGGGGCGTAGCTACCGTCGTATCAATGATACGGGGCCCCCTGGTCACAGCGTCCGTCTAGGGCTAGCTGGCTAGGGCTGACGTAAAATACTTAATAGTACATTACGTAACAGGGTGGTAAACGAGGAATTACAACCGAGTCTATTAGAAGCCCGAAGCCGAAAGCGAGGGCTTTAATGACATGTAAGATTTAATTATATTAACATCTATTACAAAATGTATTGATTTAAAATAAAAGAAGTTTCTCAAATGTAAAAGGTAATTTCGTCGACTATCGCGTTTTTCTTAAAGAGGGTATAAAGGGACTGGCATGATAGATAGCAGGGCAGTTGATGGTGAGCTGGCGTGGTGAGAATACTGTAACAAGTAAAAGTGGTAACGAATTGCTGTACTGATTGTTAAGTAGATAGAAAGTACTTAAGAAGAAATAAAACAAGTGTTTGTCACGTAAGAAGGATTTTTATTACATACACGAGTTTGAAATTCCTTTACCACCTGAGTCACGTACGACGTTTTTCATCACACTTATTGGAGGAAATAAAACATAAAGTAATAAATAGTAGTCAATACCAAAATTACTTACCAACCTAGGGCGTAATATACGACTTACCGCCCGTTTTTCTAGCATGTAAACACTTTATTTACGAGCAAGCGTGATAAAAATTACTTACCGCCCTAGGGCGTAATTTACGACTTACCGCCCGGTTTTCTAGCATGTAAACCCTTGATTAACGAGCAAGTGTGATGAAATAGTACATTACGGCAGAGACCAGTAAGTAAGCCATACTGGCCGAGTAGGAATTAGACGGACCGAGCCGTAGGCGAGGTCCGGATATAATACGAGGCCACAGGATGGCTCTTACGGTCGAAGCAAGTATAGTGCTTTTCTCAAAAATTAAACAAGAAAATTAGATTAAAATTATACTTTATAGGTGACATTAATATTCGGCCATTTTCCAATGAATATTTTTGTTATATCCCATTTTTATTATTACACATTGTGATATTCGTCGTCGCAGGCACCATTAACTCCCATGATAACAACCTATAACAAAAATAATTATGAGTTTATACTTGGATAAAAAATATAGTTATATCGTTATCAAATAGTGGCAGCATTTATTTACCTTCATCGCCAAACTGTTTATCATCTAGAGCTTGATTTAAGAACTTTTCTATATTTTGCTGCTGAATATTTGTGATTTCTTTCCTTTGTAGCCATCCGATTGTCTCAGAAAGATTGTTGAAATATTCAGACCTTATCATATCACACATTATCTGACCAACTATTAACTTGATTTTCTTCCTTCCATTTAATGAATCTCTTGTATTTTTTTATATCTCCTTGGATTTAGTCGGAAGTAAATTATTTTAGCTAACTCTGCCTCCGCTTTTAAGTATGGAGGAGTGCCATCTATTCGGAATCAGACTCGTCTGAACTCATTTTTGCTGAATTATTGTAATATAGATCACACAAACAAATTTGAAATTTTTGTCTTTTTTAATTTAAATCCCGCCTTAATTTCTTTTTTTATAAATACTGCGTTTAAATACTTGCACTGTCTTACAAATCTAAGTCTTAAAGATAAAATTTAATTATTGTTATACATTGTTGTATTTTCTAACTAATTTTCATATCATAAAGCTTACCTTCAATTTTAACTCCGAGGTTTTTTCTAAACGACACAAAAAAGGAAGGAATTCCGAAATATCATTGTCATTTTACACAGCACAATTATGAACTAAACGCTGCATACAAACTTCCGCACTAAACCTTGTCGCTACTTTTTTTTTTTTAAATATGCATCTTGAGTTACGTTTATACTGCCAATAGTACTAACCTCTTTTTATTTTATTAAAATTTTTGCTATTTTAATTGCAAGTGTATACTGCAATGTCGTCTCTTTCTATTTAATCTATGAAAAAGGGACGCCACTTTTTAATTTCTACAATTTGCTCTCGCACTGTATGTACTTATAATTAAAACAATTTGTGGAATGCATCCTTTTTACATTTATATACGACCTCATCGCCTTCACATCCTTAGTTTTTTTATAGGTCGGTGACGATGTAAATCGTGTTTCGATATTCAAATATCTTGATACGTAATAGGAATTAACATACTTACTTACTGGACAAATATTGATTCCAAATTTAAAATCTCGCTGTTTACTGGACACTTCTGAAAAGTCTTCGGTATGTTCCACTTACTGTAGTCTATCTAGCGATGGTAAGGCAACATTACATGCAATTTTTAAGAAAACTTATATAACATACTTAGCTTGAATTTATTACGGTCCGTTTTTGATATTTGCATAAACTTTATTACGAGAATCATACAAATTGGTAGCTGCAATCATAGTGCGCTACTTTACTACCAGAGAAAACAAGGAGGTAAGTTTTCTTCATAATTTTGTCGATAACAATTAGCTTATCTAATACTGAAGTAGTTGAGTAATAAAATATAAAGAAAAAGTTAGCAGTACTTGGCTTCATTTTTCTTTATTTAACTATCAAGCTGCTGTATTTATTGAATGTGGGAATCATGATATAACTAAGTTAGGCAATCACTTTCAATAATGTTATGTAACTTGCCGTAAACCTAGAATTACTAATTAATATGTAATTAACACGTTGATGGACACTATTTTCAATTAATCGCTGTTAAGCCTTTACAGCGAAAACGCCTATAGGCGTACTGTTCCGCACGTGTTAACGCATTTCTTTACTTACCTTCTAATCCTCCTTTAAATCCTTAAATGGGTGAAGACCAAACTTTTTGGTCTTCACCCAAATATCATTTTGGACCTTATATCATGCTTCCATATAAAATTGGCATCTAAACATACGAAGACGACAACACTTATTTTTAATTTAGTCTCATTGTAACTTGCTTGTGACGTGACGTAGAAAAACGTACCGATAGCCATTTTGTGAACCCTGGTGGATTACTCTGAGGTCGTAATTCCAAGTACTGCATTTAAATTGAATGGACGATGCATCACGAACTTCGGATCTTATTTGCTAGCCAAATAGCAGTACTTTAAACAAACAAAGCATAAGCAAGCAAAGCCTAAATTCGAAAGGTTGCTTGGGCGTTAGGGCGGCGGAAAGGTTAACGCGCTGGACCGGCAATCCAGAGGTACCGGGTTCGATTCCCGGTCTCTTCCACCAGGTTACATTTCAATTTCTCTTTGAGCTTTGATCTTTGTATCAATGGTTTAGTACTTTAATGTACGTGGGTCGACTGCAAATAAATTATACATTGTTAAGTGACGAAAGTTACCCATACATTTTGTATGACTAACTTTCGTCACACAAAGGAACCGATCGTGATTTTTTGTTAAGTAAGCTTTTAGGGCGAATTTTTATTTTGTTGTCGATTTCTTTTTTTTCTCGGATTTTAATCAAATTTGGTGGGTTATTCGTAAAGTTGCTTATTCTGATCAAGGTAAGCCCAATTTCACGGTATGTCCTACAAAATTTTCCATTGAGTTACAAAAAAAATATGGTTTTTTTTTAATAAACTTACTAAATAACTAAATTTAAGTACAAAAAAAATTAAAAGCGAAAAGAAAATGAAAATTGGCCCATGGGCCAATTTCTGTAATACATTTTGTGTAACTCAATGGAAAAAAAAATGTAGGACACATCATGAAATTGGGTTTACCATGATCAGAATAAGCAACTTTACCAACTCTTGGTTGAAATTTAACAACTTTATTATTGAAATATGAAAAAAAAAGAAATCGACACCAAAATAAAAATTGGCCCTTTAACCCACGTAGGTTGCGCATTCAAAATTGTCTACGGTGTAGTGCAGCCCTCCATAAGGTCTTAGTGTCCAAGCTTCTTAGCAAGAATACAAAAATACGCATTTATAAGACTGTCATAAGACCCATCCTCATGTATGGCTGTGAAGCTTGGACACTGACCCTTAAAGAGGAAAGTCAGCTCCTGGTAGCAGAACGCAAAGTTACTTCGGAAGATCCTGGGGCCTACTAAAAGGAATGATGGTACGTGGCGCATCCGAACTAACGCCGAGATTGAGGAGCTGGTGGCCGAGCCGAATATTATCGGAGAGACAAAGTCCCATAGACTTCGTTGGCTCGGTCACCTACAAAGAATGGAAGAGGATCGTGCGGCAAAAAGAGCATACTTGGGGCAACCAACCGGTCGACGACCGGTTGGTCGTCCCAGGTACCGCTGGGGAGACGTGGTGGAGGTGGATCTGCGTAAGCTTCAAGCCGAAAACTGGCAAGAGACTGCGCAGGATCGGGACAAGTGGCGTACCTACTCTCGTTTCGGAGGCCAAGATCCTCTTTGGGTCACTGAGCCAAAATAGTTAGTTAGTTAGTTTTAACCCACGTAGGTACCGTTATTTAGGGATTAAGTTTATGTTTATGATAATAATATGTATGGTTCATACATATTCGTGTTCCTACCTAGGTCCTACTCCTAGTAGTATTATAATTATCTAGTAAAGTATTCGTAGCGCATGCATCTGTAATCTGTAGGTACATAATTGGACATCAAAATACGCGTAAGTATGTATTTTTTTATAAAACTTGCTGTGGCCCAATTAATAAACCCACACTGGAGCTATATATGCCCATCGTTAAGTACTTAGCAGCGTACCACCAGGTTCAAAGTGGATCAAACTAAATGAAACATTTGCAGATTTTCGCCTTTATATTTAGTGAGTACTGTCCGACAAGAAACTGTGGAAATTAAATAGTGGCAATAAGTACTGTCTGTTCGAAATAGAAAGGCACGACACTACAGTATTGCCTCTTTTTGTTTCTAGGTACCTACTATTTTATGTCGTACTGTTCCTAAATGCATATTGTCTAATAATGTTACAACATCCCCGGCGCGCGGGTCCAACTCGCACTTGGCCGTTTTTTTTTCTCTACTTACTCTGAAGGTCGGATACCCAATCTTCATACAAAGTTAAAATTGCTCTAGGCAGGCAAAGTTCACAATAACACACCAGCAGTTGTTAAATATCTATAATGTAATTGCCCTGGCGTAGCATCGATTTTTCACAGTCCCGTGTTTAGAGAATAGTGACAAAAAATTATAAAGCGTTAAATTTAGCGGCCAAACATGACGGCCGTGACATACGTTCGGTCCGATCGTCCGATCTAACAATAACCGAAATAGTACCAAATAAGGGCGTACCTGCAGCTGTATCAACCGTATCAATGACCCCCTCATTTATGCCCTCGACGTGTTGTGCACTTGCACGCCGCTGGAAGCCCCTCACTAACATGGTAGGTACAGAGCCCGTTTAGGGTCCTTAGATATAAACCACTACACGTATCTTGTCCTAAGGGTTCATGAAACCCTTAAAACCATCAAATAACTAGGTACCTACTTATACACTCTAATGCAGCTAGTGAGGTATTAGGGCAAATTAAATTACAAATCGTACGCATGCATCGAATTTAATTCGCCCGATATCTACCTAAGTACAGCTCTAAATTAAGTGCTGCAGCACTCAAAAAATACATTTATGAAGTTTAAATATATCTTTTTTCTTTCGTTTGTGTTATAGTGCTTATATATGCTCGTGTAACAAATGTTTATGTGAGGTATGTAGTCCCGGGAATTCCCTTTGCCATTCTGAAATATCCTGGAAGTGCTATACGGACAACATCCACTATAATACGCACCCCGGTCAGCGAATGATGATCCCTTCATTTGACCTTTCCAAAAATTCACCTTGTAATGGCCAATGTCAAATGTCTCACATTTTGTGAAGTGTCCCCCTGGGACACTATATAGGTAAGTATAGCTAATATTTGTTATCAAGCTAAGTATCCGATCGTGTGTCACGCCCGTGACTTGAGATCGGTTATTTACATTTTTTCTCAAGTACGAAGAACTGCGATGTGCGTTAACAATTAATTCGAAACACGAAACTATGCAAGGTCGGTTTTATGTGGGAGCAAACAATACGTCGCAATATAACGATAAGATTATCATAAAACGATTTATTAAAATTATTATGATTATGACGTTGGCAGAATCTAAAATAAGTACCTACACTGTAGCCTACAGTCTGTAGGTAGGTAGTGATCAATCCGACACACGGAATTACCTAAATAATGCTGGTATACCTTGGGGTAATAATCCTCGGTCTCTCGAAGATGCATTTATTTTACTAAAAGGTGCCATTATGATTATGATTATGACGTACCTAGGCAGAATCTAAAATACACAACTCGTCTAACACAACTATGCTTCGCGACTTTTTTCGCGCGACATAGCGCTACCCGTCACTCTTTCACATTACCTACTGCACAGAAAGAGATATTTATCTCATATAGCGTATATATAGGGTATTTATCTCACGCGAGAAACATTCGCGTATGACAGTTAAGCTAGAGGTTCTGTACCAAAAAAAAATACTCTCAATTCTGTTACACTGTGTAACAGTCCGACACCGACACAACGAAGTACCTACGTATACGTAGGGCTGCCATCTCGAAATTCGCCTAACCCGGACAGACTTAAAATACCCGGACATTTGGCGTGTCGCATTTTTTCCCGGACGGGTCCGCAAATAATATTATTAAAAAACAATCGCTTTATTTTTCATTCACAAAAAGCGTCAGGTTTTTCCCGGACACTTCTAGATAACCCCCCCGGACGGCCTCCAAACTAGGACAAATCCGGGAAAACCCGGAGGGATGGCAGCCCTATACATACGTAATGCTGTGGATACCTTGCGGTAATCCTCGGTTTCTCGAAGATGCATTTAATAATTTTACTAGAAAATGCCCGCAATGTAATCATGTAAAAAGTATCCTATAACCATATTTGGATATCCAGCTATCCCTGTACCAAAATTGATTAAAATCCGTCCAGCCGTTTCAGTGATGAGCGGATAAAGAAATTTATACCAACAGATGGCGCCGTACGGCTGGCACCGCGCGCCCATACAAATCCTGCATCGCGCTGTTAAGACTTCCTGAAATAATGACCCCTTTTCAATACAATTTTAGAATTGTTATACAGTGTAGGTAAATGTAATGTAATCTAGTTGATTTTTGATTTAGTAGTTGCTAAGCCGTGAAATAGTGCGCATCGGGTTACAAGGATGAAATTTCTACCACACATAGAGCGTTCCGCGGTGATTATTTTCAGATGTGGAGGGAAGTCAGATTCGTCCCTTGCGTGGCGGGAGAGCGGGGTGAATAACAGTAAGTAAGTACTTACTGCTCTTTTTCTTTTTTTTACTACTGATCAGTTAAGGCTATTAGGGCTTGTGCGGCGTCGTTTTCGTATAAAACAGATATCAGCAATTTTTTTATGTTATTTAAAAATAGTTTGATATAAAAATTTGGGTATATTGCCGAAAAGGTAAAAATCACAAGTTTTTTTTATTGAGAACGGTAAATTGGTAGAAATTTCATACTTGTAACCCGATGCGCACAATTTCGCGCAGCGGACTAACAACTCTACTAATTAGCCAAAGTGATTTGACAGTTTTCGTTATAAATGTTTTATTACTCAGAAATTATTTCTTAAAACAATGAATTAAAATACGATAAGCGTAATCGCTGATATTGGATTGATTTTCATATTTGGACGTAGTTAAGTTAAACGGAAAGGATCCAATCCACCAAACAACCGGAAGTGGAGTAAGTATGCCACGATGGTCTTTAGGATCTAGACTATCTATCAGCAAAAAAGATCCGAAAAAAAATAGCGGCAAGTTATTTAAAATCACACAGGGTACCAACCCACATCTATGGCAGGGGCATATTTTAAATCAGAAAAAAAGATCCAATCCTCGTGGATCGTTTTAAATAATTTGTCATTTCAAAGAACCTGGCATACATTTTATTTTTCAAAAAGGATGCAAGCGGTTTGGATCGTTTTTGACAAATTATATTCACATGCATTGGTTTCTTCTAAAAAACATCAATAAACGATCCAAACAGTCGTATAATAACTGTCAATTTATTCCGGCTAATAAAAAATCCGTTTGCAGTGCAGTTTTTTGCAATCGGTTCCCAGGACTCTAAGCAGGTAGGTACTTATGTATGAAGTTGACGTTTGGCGTTAGGTTATTACTCCATTGGCAAGCTCCGCTTATCCAATCAGCTCGTCGGATCTCTTAAGCCTCTCAATTTAATTGGGTTCAGGCACGTGTAAAAGGGGTTTGAGTGAGGAGTCAGAAGACTTGTGCTTCGCTGGGTAACGGTAAGCTGGGTAACTTCTAAGTTGTGTACTTGTGTAAACTTAGTAAGTGCTTTACTACAAGAAAGTGCTGGTCTTCAAGACTCAATAAAGCAATATTATGATGTTCACGTTTTTTTACCTTTTAAACGCCAATGTTTGTCACGCTCGTCGTCTACAGCTGACGATAACTTGTGCATGATTTTTTCTTGCCTGACGTCTGAGGAGCAGTTTTCTGTCAGTGGGCTGGGCGTTAAAAAGGTGAACGATATTATCCAAGGATAAAAAAAAATTGGCTACTGTTTACTGATTTCTTTATTAGATATCGCCGGTACAGTATTATGGATCAATTTAAAATGCAATGTTATGTATCACTTCGAACATATCGCCGAACACTTATTTGTACACAGGGCAACACACGAATGACTATAAATTTAAAAAATAATGTCTGCGCTTTTTCTACTTTTCATCTGGTGTGCGAGATTTCAGTTATATTAAACAAAGGTGTAATTCACGAAATATAATATGGATCAATAAAAGTAAGCGATCGCCTCCCATTTATACATTATTGATATGCCAACACATCGTTGACAAATAGGCGATTATAATATTTTCAATTTCACTCGAAATTTGAGTTATTACACTGTGTTAAAACGCCAGAATAACATCATAAATTATAATAGCGAATGGAAATAAAAATGGGTTTTGTCACATATTGAGAAGTAGAAATTAATCAGAATCACACTTGACTATAGGCACAGTCGCCATCAGATATATAGGAACAAACAAGGCACTCAGAAATATTTGACCACACACTTGAACGTCCTGACAATAAGTGTTCAGATATTTATGAGCAACTCGTTTACTCTGATATTTATTATTATTATCAGATCTGGCGACTGCACTTTGTACATGAATAATCAATTAATCATCAATACTCAAATCGTCCAAAATTATATTTCGGGAACTAAACGGGAAGCATATATCACTTGTTTCATCTTAGTCAACTAGTCTGATATTAATTTAAACTTATCCTATTATTATTCTATAGGTACTTTGCGAAAACCGTATACATAAGCAAGAAATAATACTGCTAACGTAACGAACTGTTGTGACATAAGTTATCAGACTTTTTAAATATATATACATTCACAGGGTTCGGGTGGAAGTATAAATAACCACTTGACCGTCCGACGATAGCATAGTATCCAAAACCAATATGCTCCTAACCGTCCGCGGATACCTTACTATCCAAGATTGGAAGACGGAACAGTTGATTACAGTCGCATCTAGTGGAAAGATTCGGCATTATTTACTAATTATCTTGATGCAACAACGTAGCCTAACCAAATAGTTTGCTGTAAAAAATATTTATGGCAGTGTAGTTACGCTAATTTTGTAGAAAGTTGAGGATGCGCAGCGCGGAGCGTGCGTCGCTAAAAAAACCCGGACGGTTGACAGGAAAATAGTCTCGCGGGCTGGACGTTCAAGTGGTTATGTAGTATAACGGACAGAAAATATATCAGAAATACACAGCACAAAAAGATAAATATGAGTTGCAAGGTTCCCAAAAAGCAAAATTTCTAAATTATAAATTTTTTGCTGATTGGATCTGTCAGGAAGCTAGCATATGGATGGTATTTTCAAGTAATGCTTATTTCATCTTTAGAGTTCAGTCCAAAAACCTTTAGAAAAATAGGCAGATTTGATTAGACACTTCTCAAACTTCCTGGACTTTTATTGATACGGCTAGCAAGCAGTAGCATAGCTATAACGGTCCCAGCCGTGCCTAGACAGACCCAGGTTCCCTAGAGAACGGTAGAAATACCTAGATCAGCGATCAAGTAATGGTGATACACAGAGATCGGAATATTGAGTGACTGGTAGGGATTTCCATATCAATAAACTCACTCGTCGATGTTTTGTCCCAATACATATCAATAATATTAGATATAATAGTACCGGTTGCTCCAAGTTTAGTTTGTAAAAATATGATTTCAGTGAAAGAATAAAATTAAACGAAATGGGTAATTTTATTGTTTTTCATTTTATTTTACAAGGATTTTTAACTCTTCAGTCATAATAATATTTGTCTTCAGATTTGTTCCAAACTTTCAGGGGTCAAACTGATGTCTTGATTGATGAATCCTTTTATATATATTTTTTAAATGTGTCACACACATACCGAACTACTTACACATTTACAAACGAATCTGAGAGCGATCAATATTAATAAAGATACAATAAGGGAATTTATGGATATAGCAAACCCCAAAAGTCCGATGACTGGTTATAAATGATAAAGCATCTGTCACTCTCGCACCTATATGTGCCGTAAATTGCGGATTGCTTTATCGTTTGTATAACGCACGGCGAATCCGCATCGGAGCACACAAAAGGTTCTTGCGTCACTGATAACAAAACCTGAGTAGTTGCAACTAAACGGCATCCAGCAATAACAGCTGTAGAAAAACAAAGTATGGCGCAAATAATGACCAAATAACCCACCATCGTTGAGATTAACAGGTTCACTATTCTGATTAAGTTTTTGTCGACGTCGACGTGAATAAAAAAGTTTAAAAAAAATCTTACGAGATAACCGTTTCGATCTTGAAACACACCAAAGAAAAAATAGAAATCTATAGTATTGTTTTCGAGTTCAGAACACTTGAAACGTATATCTAGAATTCTAGATTAGATAAATAGTTTTCTATGCAAGTCTGCATACACTCCTACTATGTTAATGTTACACATATCACGGCTCTATTGAATGGATAAATGAGAACGTTTCTAAGATATTTCATTAATATAAGTGGGCTTCCTATCTAAGCTACAAATTACGTTGATAAATATCGTCATACATCCTATACTCTAATGCTAAGTAACCAACGTATCACATCCATAGATTCACCCATAGCCGCAGTAATGGAAAGACATTATAACTATCATATACATGCTCGTAACGACTAATGACTCACTAGTTTTGACACTGGTTATTATGATTTAAAAAAAATTGTGCTCGTATCGTCCCACTCGTATAATAATAAGTACCAAACTGACGGGACAATTTCAGAGCATCCTCAGGCAACTCGAGCAAATAGATCTGAAGGGCCAGCACAATCAACCTTATCCCGTCGTTGTCGAAACGCGTACCTTTTTGTCAATGTCACAAGAGCGAAAAAGGTATGTGTTTCAATTTCTTTGACTGTCATACTAAATAGAAAATACGGGTGCGATTTTTAATAAAATCACGCAATTAGCGCGCTAGCCCTTCCGGATCGTAGAAAACAATAAATAGATGATAATACAATAAATTTTGCATACAAATTCATCGAAAATAAAAGATCGTATCAAATTTCACAGCGCGTCACGAATGCGAACAGAACTGCAACACAAACTCGACGGACGGCGGCCTCACATTCACACTCGAAAAGAACATCTAAAATTACATCACTCGTTAATAGGATAAGAATCTCGAGTCACTCTCACTATGGGTGCGGCGGGGCGAGTTGTACCACGGCCTTTACCACTGCGGGTTGGGGGGCAGGTAGTTGTCGCCGGGCGCGGGCGGGAAAGGCGGCGTCGGCGCGGCGGCCGGCGGCGCGTAGCCCGCGTAGCCGGGGTAGCTGCCGTAGCCGTAGTACGGGTTCGGGTACGAGCCGTAGCCCATGCCGTACCCTAAAACAAACACTCTTTAAGGTCGATGTACATCGGATAAATTTTAATCGGGTAATTCAATTAAGAGGCCTTGTTCCTTTTAAAATGCTGTTTGTTTTAGACATTTTTCTCTATTATCAAACATGTTTCTTAACATATTATTGATGTTACTACCTAGAACTATTGGGGGCTATTGGAGTTTATTGATATATATTTGAAACCTACAGTTTGAATTTTTCATTGATAATTTTTGTTTCTAAAACTACCTACTCGAAATTCACAAAATTCACGCGAAAAATTAGTTTTTTCAACTTATTTTCGACTGCACGCAATACAAGCATGAAATAGCTACGTTACTACCTAGAACTCGGGGAAAAGTATTATTCACTTCAAAAAGTTGGTTGAAATTATCAACATATTTGTCATAATATGAAAATATTTGTCAAATGAAAAAAAAAATATTTAAAAGGAATAAGGCCTCTTAAGGTAACACGAACTTTTCGAATGCCATTACCAGGCACCGGATATTTGGTTGCTTTTATACCTACACTTCGGCGTCGGCGTTTATGTTGAGTTGTATGCAGGCGGACCCAATTTATTTAATTTTATTTGTAATCACCCGTTCACTTTAGTGTTACTGTACCTTTTTTTGGTTTCAGATTAGCTAATTAGTTATAATTTTGTTTTATATTTAGGATAAGAATATTTCGTAATAGTTGACATAATTGCACGTTAATTGAATAACATTTAATAGATTTATACCTTTAAAGTGTTTATGTTTGAATGTTAGCCCAATTAATTAATGTAGAAATCCCGGCATTCGTTAAATCAATTTGAGTCCGTCTCCATACAGCTCCAGCAACTTCGGCGCCGACACCAAAGTTTAGGTATAAAAGCATCTGAATATCAGACTGGTCATTACATTTTTATCAAAATATTTACTATTATTCGGCAGCAAATTAAAGTGAGAGTCAGAATGGCGAATGTAAATAAATGAGACATTATATGTTTTAGAAATTAATATATTTAGTCCTTTTCGAAAATCATATTTGGAGGACCCGGTTGCCTTAAATTTGCACCTCATTTGTATCCGGCGCCATACATACTAAGTGCAAACTTAACCCGGCCAGTTAAGAGAAGTGTTTGTACGGAACCCTCGGTGCGCGAGTCAGACTCGCAATTGGCCGGTTTTTTGCTACATTATTACTTAAGGCATACAGCCATCAAAGGATTAGGAACCTCAATTTTCTGTACTGTAAAATTTTGCAATTGTGACTTCCCAGTTCTCCTCTTCGCCCTTCACTTACTACGAAAAAAACTTTATGTTTATAATTCGCAAATTACAAATCGGATTGCAAATATTTTAACTGTATGTTGGAGTACAATTTTGGTACATTTTTTTAGAGTAATAACATTTCTCAATAATCAAGGACTTCATGGTAAACTGCGATACACCCGCCATCCTGACAGTCAGAATGGCGGGTGTACCTAAACATTGTAATAACTTTTTGTACGGAGAGGTACGATTTTTTGAAAGTAGGTACAAAATAGTACATTTTGAGTACATTTTTTTGGTATAATTGTTTTACAAATCCGTGATGGTACACCCGCCATTCTGACTCTCACAAATTAAAGCTCAAAAAACCAACTGATAATTTATTTTTAAAAGAAGGAAGTTTTTTACAATAAAATTGCAATATAATGCGATATCACTTTTAGCCAAAGATCTCATTATAATATGAATGAACAACATTAAGATAATAGGGAAACAAACCTGGATATTGTGCGTAAGGCGCGTCGGGCGCGGGCCCGGCGGCCGGCAGCCCCGCGGCCGGATAGGGCTGCGCCGGCGGCTTGCCGTCCGCCATCGGCGACCCCATCATCGGACTCGCGCCCATATTCATCGGCCCCTTACTCTGCGGAGGCTCGTGCGACATCCCGGCCATCGGATGCCCCACACCACCCTGCCCTATCGGAGCGACCGGCGCCGTATGCATAGTATCGCTCCTCTTGGAAGCGTTGCCCGGCGAGCCGAGCAGACTAGACACACTATGAGACATGCCCGCGTTGAAAGGCCTGTCCGGTTGAGATTCTGAACTTTCCTTGTTGGGAGACTTTTTCTTTTTCGATTTAGTTCCCGGCTTCTCGTCGCTTCCGGGGGAGTACGATTGCGTTATATCGTCTAAGTTTTTGCGGAAGTCCGGCATGCTCTCCTTGTTGAGTACGCTCGCCGTTCTCTCCAGGATGGTCAAGCTAGATTCCGTTTGAGGTCTACCGCCTGGTCTTTGATGCCTATAGTTTTTCAGTAAATTTATTTTTCTCTCGACGTTATCCATCATTGGGGTATTATCCATAATCGGGGCGCTATCCATCATTGGAGCACTATCCATGCGCGACGATCTTGAATCTTCACTAAAATGAGCATCGTTGGCGTCCGAAGATTTCGTTTCTAAAGCTTCTTCTGGCAGGAGTTTTTCGTCAGTAGTTAAAACTATGGGCTCAGTCGGTTTTTCATCATATTTAGCACTTCTCTTTTGTTTATCAGAACTTATACTAGATTTCGAATCTTCGGAGTGATCGGCGTCCCTCTTAGTTGTTTGTTCATTAGACGTCGGTCTTTCTTTAGCCTTGTCTTCTTCTTCATCACTGTCTAGAATTTGAGTATCATCGTCAGATTCGATTTTGGTAGGTGGGTTAGAATCGCTATTTTCGTTATCAGATCTCTTAGTTTCTTTCCTAATTTTAGTTATGCTAAGTGAGCCTGGTAAGTTAGGTCTTAAGATTCTGCCCGGGTGTGGTGCGAGTCTGTGTCGCATGGCACCGTACGATCTCATTTCGCCCAGCCGGTTTCTGATGTCGGCGATCTTCTGTCCGGGCAGGAGCGGCCTGGCGATCTTGTTGTGGCCGATGATGGAGGGCCGCGTCAGCACCCGCTGGTAGCCGGCTCGCGGGCCGCTCTTGGAAGTGATTGTGATCGCGGAGTTGTTCTTGAGAGAGCCTGGTATACTTCCTGGACGGCTGCCCAAGACTGCAACATAACACAGACATTATAATTGTAAAATATCGCGAAACCACATCTAAACTGTAGATACCAGATCATACGAATATGAGATAATTAAGCACCACATAAAACGCGGCGCTGCCTGAAACAGTTAGTCCTCTAAAGTCAGTTGGTCAATCATTGTGGTGAGTACCTCCCCTCCTCCATACTATTCACGTATGGAAGCACGGCTTCCTGAAACTCTATACTTACTAAGCAGAAAAACTTCACGCTTACGACTAGCTAGGAGAACTAAGTCTGGGTCTTGCTTGAACAAGTTATCGAAATATATAGCCATTTCCTTCACTTACTCTTTTTCCCAATAGGGCTGCTGTCCTTGGTCTCGGCGCCTTTCTGGCCTAGGCCTTTGAATGAGGTCTTGATCGCGATGATCTTGCCCGACTCCAACTGCATGTAGATACCCTTCGGCGACTTGAGAACCATCACGCGCTGTCCCGCCTTCAGGACGATATTCGTCTTCTCGGCAGAGTTCGTCGGTATCACCACGTCTGTAATAAAGTAGTTTTATGATAACGCTTGTATTAGTAACTACTGTTTCACAAAAGCAAGTTAAGATGGGCGGTGTAGCGTCTTCTGTACACTAGTGATAGTTACCGAGCGGCAGCGTCATCTCCTGCGCGGTCATGCCCTGCCGGCGCCACACGTCGGCCGGGATCCAGCGCGCGCCGTGCTGCATGGGCCGCACGGAGGCCACGGGCCGCTGCACCACGCTGCCGTCTGCAGGCGGACTGTCTCTGTACACTAGTGATAGTTACCGAGCGGCAGCGTCATCTCCTGCGCGGTCATGCCCTGCCGGCGCCACACGTCGGCCGGGATCCAGCGCGCGCCGTGCTGCATGGGCCGCACGGAGGCCACGGGCCGCTGCACCACGCTGCCGTCTGCAGGCGGACTGTCTCTGTACACTAGTGATAGTTACCGAGCGGCAGCGTCATCTCCTGCGCTGTCATGCCCTGCCGGCGCCACACGTCGGCCGGGATCCAGCGCGCGCCGTGCTGCATGGGCCGCACGGAGGCCACGGGCCGCTGCACCACGCTGCCGTCTGCAGGCGGACTGTCTCTGTACACTAGTGATAGTTACCGAGCGGCAGCGTCATCTCCTGCGCTGTCATGCCCTGCCGGCGCCACACGTCGGCCGGGATCCAGCGCGCGCCGTGCTGCATGGGCCGCACGGAGGCCACGGGCCGCTGCACCACGCTGCCGTCTGCAGGCGGACTGTCTCTGTACACTAGTGATAGTTACCGAGCGGCAGCGTCATCTCCTGCGCGGTCATGCCCTGCCGGCGCCACACGTCGGCCGGGATCCAGCGCGCGCCGTGCTGCATGGGCCGCACGGAGGCCACGGGCCGCTGCACCACGCTGCCGTCTGCAGGCGGACTGTCTCTGTACACTAGTGATAGTTACCGAGCGGCAGCGTCATCTCCTGCGCGGTCATGCCCTGCCGGCGCCACACGTCGGCCGGGATCCAGCGCGCGCCGTGCTGCATGGGCCGCACGGAGGCCACGGGCCGCTGCACCACGCTGCCGTCTGCAGGCGGACTGTCTCTGTACACTAGTGATAGTTACCGAGCGGCAGCGTCATCTCCTGCGCGGTCATGCCCTGCCGGCGCCACACGTCGGCCGGGATCCAGCGCGCGCCGTGCTGCATGGGCCGCACGGAGGCCACGGGCCGCTGCACCACGCTGCCGTCTGCAGGCGGACTGTCTCTGTACACTAGTGATAGTTACCGAGCGGCAGCGTCATCTCCTGCGCGGTCATGCCCTGCCGGCGCCACACGTCGGCCGGGATCCAGCGCGCGCCGTGCTGCATGGGCCGCACGGAGGCCACGGGCCGCTGCACCACGCTGCCGTCTGCAGGCGGACTGTCTCTGTACACTAGTGATAGTTACCGAGCGGCAGCGTCATCTCCTGCGCGGTCATGCCCTGCCGGCGCCACACGTCGGCCGGGATCCAGCGCGCGCCGTGCTGCATGGGCCGCACGGAGGCCACGGGCCGCTGCACCACGCTGCCGTCTGCAGGCGGACTGTCTCTGTACACTAGTGATAGTTACCGAGCGGCAGCGTCATCTCCTGCGCGGTCATGCCCTGCCGGCGCCACACGTCGGCCGGGATCCAGCGCGCGCCGTGCTGCATGGGCCGCACGGAGGCCACGGGCCGCTGCACCACGCTGCCGTCTGCAGGCGGACTGTCTCTGTACACTAGTGATAGTTACCGAGCGGCAGCGTCATCTCCTGCGCGGTCATGCCCTGCCGGCGCCACACGTCGGCCGGGATCCAGCGCGCGCCGTGCTGCATGGGCCGCACGGAGGCCACGGGCCGCTGCACCACGCTGCCGTCTGCAGGCGGACTGTCTCTGTACACTAGTGATAGTTACCGAGCGGCAGCGTCATCTCCTGCGCGGTCATGCCCTGCCGGCGCCACACGTCGGCCGGGATCCAGCGCGCGCCGTGCTGCATGGGCCGCACGGAGGCCACGGGCCGCTGCACCACGCTGCCGTCTGCAGGCGGACTGTCTCTGTACACTAGTGATAGTTACCGAGCGGCAGCGTCATCTCCTGCGCGGTCATGCCCTGCCGGCGCCACACGTCGGCCGGGATCCAGCGCGCGCCGTGCTGCATGGGCCGCACGGAGGCCACGGGCCGCTGCACCACGCTGCCGTCTGCAGGCGGACTGTCTCTGTACACTAGTGATAGTTACCGAGCGGCAGCGTCATCTCCTGCGCGGTCATGCCCTGCCGGCGCCACACGTCGGCCGGGATCCAGCGCGCGCCGTGCTGCATGGGCCGCACGGAGGCCACGGGCCGC
This sequence comes from Apotomis capreana, assembly GCA_947623375.1. NCBI lineage: Eukaryota > Metazoa > Arthropoda > Insecta > Lepidoptera > Tortricidae > Apotomis > Apotomis capreana. The sequence continues at coordinate 20,931,065 of OX392502.1, read as the reverse complement.
TGCACCACGCTGCCGTCTGCAGGCGGACTGTCTCTGTACACTAGTGATAGTTACCGAGCGGCAGCGTCATCTCCTGCGCGGTCATGCCCTGCCGGCGCCACACGTCGGCCGGGATCCAGCGCGCGCCGTGCTGCATGGGCCGCACGGAGGCCACGGGCCGCTGCACCACGCTGCCGTCTGCCGTGCGGACTGTCCTGTACGCGGTTGTCGGCTTGGGTGCTAGAGCTGCCTTCTTCTCTAGTTCGTATCTGTACATGACACGAAATTATTAAAAATTGTTCAGGATAAACTATAAAAAATACTGCAGAAGCTGTAAGATACCACATGAATGTTAGATACGACATGTAAAGTACGAAATCGATATTTTACTGCTTTATCAAGCCTAATACTTTTCATATTTAGTTACTTTAGAAAATATTACAAAGTATGGTATTTTACAAAGGTTATTCTAAGGCGTAATCATACATGTGATCTAAATATTCGTGAAAGGCTTAATGAAACATAATTTAATAGCCGAACAGCTCAATAGTGTGATCAAATGTAAATCGTGTGAATAAGTGTCGTATTGTACATCTGTTTTTTTTTGTGACTACAATTGTTATCGTGACTGTTCACAAATCTCACAAAACTTCAAAAATAATGCATCCACGGAAGTCAAGTGGTATAATTTCTCATAGAAATTCCTTAATTAAGAACTAAACATTAACGGTGAAGCCAGTCGCGTAATTTCGGTCGCGTCATACATCATGTAAGTATGGCGCGACCGAAATAACACGACTCAAATTACGGTCTTCTGGCTTCACCCTAGTACTCACCCTCTCTGAGCCAATCTCTTCTCCGCACTGGACAGCTTCTTCTCCTTCCTATCAACCAGCAGCGACTCATGCTGGAAAGGCTCCTTGCTCAACAGATTGCTGCGGTACTGTATGATCCCTTGCATCAGTACGTCCAGATATTTGTCCTTGTGCTCTGATAGGTCCTTAGGCTCAGATTCCTGTAGAGAAAGGTAGGGTTAGATTTCAGCTTGCCTTGTGTGAGAAGTCGAAAGATTACGATAGTGACGTGTGACTAGGTTACTTGAACTTTGAGTTAAATGTGATTTTGAAAACTTTATATTTATTATTAACATTATATTTATGATTTCAATTATAAGGAATTTTATCGAGAATATTAGCTTGTGTGAGTTCCCGGTATCCTACCCGACAGCACAGATGTTCTAAAATGTGCGTGAAAGTGAAATTTACGCAACACAGTCGGTTTAGTTTTTTATTTATCTAAATTAATAATATTTATGAAATCGAAGAGAATACTCATTGCATTGCGATTTTTTTGTAAACCGACTAGCAATAACATTGAAAGAAACACACAAAATTACCAACCATAATGTACCCAATACAACACAAATTAGACACGGCAAACTGTGTGACTAATTCCGAATTCAGATCGAAGAATATGAAGAAACGCGGTGCAATAACCGTTGATGTTATTATATTATGATAATAACGAAAAGTTTCACGGTACGATTGCGCAATTAGAACATAAGTCACCGAGTTAGTGTAATCAATAGCGTAGTATGAAATAGTTGAAAGTAATTCACCGAAGTTTAATTGCGTTCCGAATTTTTTTTTGTTCCATTTTCAACGGTTTTTTTTCGTGTTATGAATCAGTTACTTCTTGTTCTTGGAACTTATGGTTATGGGTCAATATTTTTGACGCGGCTCTGAGGACACACCAAAGATTTGGCAATTCCGTAAGGCAATGATAGCTCACCTTTTCGTCGTTGTCGAAACACAGATTGGTGATCTCTTTCATAGACAGTACAGCGTCGGGGTTGCATTCGTCGACGACACGGTCGGCCATGCCCTGCTTGTTAATCTGACGGTCGTAGATTTTCTTTTCCAGGCACCAGTCCATCACAAATCGGTAGACGAAGCACGGCTTCTTCTGACCGTACCTGGCCATAGAGAGAAGATTGTGAAATCTTTGGTTTACAATAAGTATTTAGTTCAACATTTCTTCATATATTTGTAATCATTCTATGAGGCGTTCAATAAAGAGTTACTGTACCTATTATATTTTGTTAAATTACAGAGTTAATACCCCACCACCATTTGGCACACACGTAGCACTTAGCAGACAGAGAAGAGGACAAGAGACAATTAAGATAGCAAGACAGAATTAATCAGGTAAATTCGCGCCACGTGGGATTGTCTCTCTGAAGTTACCTTCAACGCCCTCCTGCTGCCCCGTCGATACACGATATATTGACAGATTACTGCGACGGTACAAGTAACTAACTATAAAGACGCAAGATATGTGGTGCGAATATTGGTGAAGACAAAATCAAATAGGTTTTGTAAAGAAATGTACCTGTAAACTCGACACACGGCCTGCGTGTCATGGCAAGGGTTCCAACTGGCATCGAATACGATGACGCGGTTAGCCCCTACCAAGTTGATACCCAGCGAGCCCGCACGAGTCGACACGAGGAACAGGTAGATGTGAGGGTTTGCGTTGAACTCGTTTATTAGTTTCTCTCGCTCTAATGCGTGCGTAGAACCGTCCAGACCTGGAATAGAAATAGATTTTAAATACCTATAATGGTGCTCGGTACTTCTTAAAATATCTGATTGAGTATGATCGTGGAAGATTCAAACTAGAATGTGCAGAGCATGCGATACAATTTAAATTGTTACCAATCGGTTTGAAATCATTTATGTATTGATTATGAAATCATTTTGACGACACGGTTGGCGCTACTGAACCGGCGGTCCCGGGTTCGAATACCGGCCAGGGCAAATATTTGTGTGATGAACTCGAATATTTGTGCTTGGGTCATGGTTGAGCTTAATTTGGGACTAGATCGATGTGTGAGGTTGTCTGATATTTATTTATTTATATATGTATACCCTCAAAATATTAGTAACTGACACAAAGTAAATGTAAATGAGAATACATAACTTATGATCTTTTATGGCGTAAATGGGAAATAAGTATAGATGAATACTTACGATAGTAATTAGTGTTCCTCTCCCATAAACAATTTGTACCCGGAATGTAATTTCTCTCTAAAAAGTCTTCAATGAGATTCAATGTGAATAAACTCTGGCTGAAAAGTAGTATTCTATCGCCCATTTTTATACTCTCATTCAGCAAGTAGAAGAAGAGTTCCATCTTAGAGGAGTTCTCTATAATGCCGGGGATATAGTCTTTTAACAATTCAGCAGCCCAATCGTAAGTTACTTCTTCTGCCTTCTTTACTAAAGCCAACTCTTCTTCTCTGTTTAATTTTTCTTCTTTTTCGCTTTCCTCCGATTCCGAGTCTTCTTTCTCTTTAGACGTTTTCCTATCTTTTCGTCCCTTTGCTAGTCTAGGTCGACCCCTCGGTCGGGGTTTCTCTCCTTTTTTGCTTTCCTTGCCTTTGCCCTTCTGTTTAGATTTCTTAGTACTTTCTTCTTCCGAATCGCTCGCGTCACTCTTACCTCCCTTTTTCTTTTCCTTTTTATCCCGAGGTTTCTTTGTGTTGTTATCCTTTGCAAGGCTAGAAATCTCTTTAGGTTTTTTGCCTTCGTCTTTGACGATCATCTTTGTGTCCAAGTCTGCAATTTTAACTTCACCGTCGGACTCGGATTTCATTTCAGTTTTTTCTTCAGCTTTGAGCTTGTCGACTTCTGTTTTGATAGATTCAAGAGGCCAAGACGTGAGTGGGCTACCCGAGCTATTGCTTCCAAGAGGCGTCTTTGTTTCAAGTGGTGGATAAGCAGGGAATGGATAACTGCCATTTGTATTGTTATCTGCTTGGTTAGGGAATCCTGGGATGTTCGTCTGGTTGTAATTGTAACCTGGATTTCCATAGGAAGCAGGTGTTGCATTTGGTGCAGTTTCATTCTTGATTTCGCTTGCTGGGAAACCAGGGTTGTTAGGTTCGTTCTTAATTTGGGGTTGGTTTCCCGGGTTATTAGAATATCCGAAATAAGGCGAGTGATTCTGGTATTGATTTTGGACGCTTGGAGCGGGAGCAACATTCGGTTTAACCTCATTCGGTGGGAACCCTGGTGCATTGCCAGATTCAGATTTGACGCCAATTTGTGGTTCTTCTTTAGGCGGCATGTTGTTCTGGTAGGCAGGGAAGTTCGGTCGATTCTCATACTGGTTGTAAGGAGCTGCCGGGTTGTTTCCGTAAGGAGCTTCGCTGCCGGAGTACGGAGGTGGGTAGGGTTGGTTGGGGTAACCTGGCGGGGGCTGGTTATTGGGATATGAAGATCCTGGAGGCGGTTGATTGTTGGGGTACGGAGATGTGGCTGGTGGTTGGTTATTTTGATACGAAGACCCTGGCGCAGGCTGATTATTAGGATACGAAGACCCAGGCGGAGCATTAGCATTGTATTCTGGATTGTATCCTGGGGCGTTTGGATAAGAACCTTGATACGGTGGTCTGGGCTGATTCCCGTAACTGGTCCCCGGCTGATCTTGGTTATTTGTGTACGGTTGCAACGCGTTACCAGGATACGGCTGTTGCTCATTCGAAGAAGGATTGAAGTTAGGCGGATATTGTTCAGGATTGTTGAAATCCGACGGAGGATTTCCTCTGTAGTCCGGCGGGGGACCGTTAGGATACTGGGGATTATTATAATACCCAGAATTGTAATAGTTGCCGCCATTGCCCCAATAGTTCTGATTGTACCCTTGATTAGTCTCAGGGTTATTCTGAGGGTACTGATTAGGGTAGTTGCCGTCGTATGCTTGCTGTGGATAGAAATTGTTTGGATAATTTTGATTGTAGCCCTGATTGGGAGGATAGTAGCCGGGTCCCTGGTTCTGGTAGTTGTAGGGCGGGTAGGGGCCGGCGGGCTGGTCGGGCCGGTACGGGTAGGGCGCGTACGAGTCCGAGCGTTGAGCTGCGGGGCCGGCGGTCGTGTTCGGCGGTATGGTAGCAGCGGGCTTTTTAGGGGCGCCCTGAGAACCAATTAGTCCTAATTAGTATTCTAAACTAAACTGTGTCATCAAATTGACAACATTTCATATTTATAACAGGTGGAAATTAATATAGAGATCGACAGGACTTTATGTCGTGTACCTTAAAAAAAAATCTTTGAATTTATTCTTCTGTATTTAAAGAAATATAAGAAAATACATCAAATAACTGCAATCTAAGACAATACGGGCTGAATAGGGTTGTTGTCTAAACCAAAGAGCGAAAAAATATATATTTTTTTATTCGACGTTGACAGATGACAGATGCATACCGAGTTTTATTAAGTTTTTTTTTAATAAGAAAACCGACTAAAGTAACCGTTCCATTAAGTTCTGGTTTTGGTGATGCCACATTTTAAAATGAGTATGTTTTTATAAATTAATAATAAAATAAATAATCATCTCAGAAAATAAATAAAAACACAGATTAATTCATCTTTTTAAGCAGAATTCAGAAAAGTAATAAAATAATAGTCTTAAAAATATGAAATGTTAGTTTTTATAATTGTCTGACATTTCAAAAAAAATTGTCTGACATATCAAAAAACAAGTACTGTAATATAAAATAACATACTCTCGGCTTGCCAGCTCTCCGGGGTGGATTTTTGCCGTTTCTCGCTCGGCCCGCTTTGGTGACTCCCCCGAGCTCTTCAAGGTCCAAGTCTTCTTCAATGGCAGCGTTAGCCTCACTCCTCTTCCTCAGGAAATTGTACAGAACATCGGGATGGTTCCAGATCTTAAAAAAAAAACAAGTTTTTTTTTTATCCCAGTATTCAAACTATTCGAATGATACATATGGCAAATAAGACGATTATGTTGAACAGCATTATTTCAGCTTAACTATAGCAACAAATAGGGTAAATTCCCAATAGCAATTGAAAGTGTCAGTCATTGGTACCCAATTATTGGAGAATTCTCATCACTATTGCCTTAAAATAAGGCTGAAGCGGCACACCATTAGCGGGGTGACAAAATTAGTATAATTCATCCATAGTATAAGAATATACTGGGCTAGGTATGCTACTCCAACACGGTAGATGACAGTAGCTAACCTAGTCACTGCTTGGTTGGTTAATGGTTATGACAATCAATTTCCCTTGTTACCTGTATGAATCTCATAAATTCGAAAGTGTTTTAAATCAATTATTACGATAGTTATTTATGTAAACAGCTTATGGCCTATGATGATGATCAATGATCAGGCGGCTAAGGTAAGGGGTGTAAGCAAGTGTCGGTAACCTAAGTGACCTTCTATTTTGGGACACAAGTTCACCCTTTAGGAAGATAACCGAGTACGACTATAAATAGTTTCTGCCCACTTACCTTACAGCAAATGGCGAATGCCTTCAAAGGGTTCGGCACGGACGTGGAGCGAACCACTTCGTTCATGAACCGGTCGTACAATTTCCTTTGCAATGGAGTCATGCGGACTAGTAGGACGTATTCTTCTTTCTGTGGTAGCGTCGATTGTAGTACTGCGTGGGATCGCCTACAATTACAATGGAAAATATAATATAGCTCTCTGATTCTCAAATTGTTGGTGTGGGAGCTTGTAACCGGTTAATCAAATGAAATACTTCCTAAAATACAGACAATGATACAAATAAAATACGAGATGTGGTAGCTAATCCCTTAAAGGTTAATTCGTATGGATAAAGGTTACAAGACCTGCTTGTTACCTTCATTAAGAACAGAAATAGACGAAGGCCAAGTCAGGCATAAATATAAAACAGGGCGTTAGTATCGAACCCACGAACGGACAATGTCCGTTGGACATGTACCCAAAATATGGCCGAACATGAACAAAATGGTAGGTAGCCAAATGATTTATTCTGGTTAATGTATAAAAGCTGATGGTGATGTGTAATTTTTTGGAATAGATCTAAGTAAAGTTCAGGAATATATATATGTGCTGATAGACATCTTTAGTATTATAATATTCACGATTTAGATACTATTCATGCTTTTTTCTCATTAGAGAAATAATAATCGCATAAAAAACTTCCAATTGTTCCGATCCGTTTATCCTAACCTTTTCTATATATTCAGAATGTTAAAGCAACAACTCTATGCTTACCTTTGCACGAAACCCACGAGTAGCGAATGCAGCACGTGGGCCCGGTATCTCATGAGCCGTATGTCCTGGGGCGTGGAGTCTATGCACTGTCCGTTCTGTATGGGCCGCTCGAACATGTTGCAGAACTCTGTCTTGCTGCCGAGGTAGTTGGGGCGGACGAAGTCTACCATGCACCAGTATTCCAGGAGGTTGTTCTGGAGTGGGTAGCCTGTTGAATAAAATATAAGTATTATATAATGTTGTTGTAATGCTTAAAGCTTCGCTGGCTGGGTCACCTGGAGAGGATGGGAGACGATCGGGCCGTGAAGAGAGCGTTTCAGGGGCGACCGAGTGGAAAACGTCCGGTCGGCCGCCCGAGATACGGATTGGGCTGGAAAGATGAAGTGGAGAAGGATCTGTGCGCCCTAAGTATCCCTAACTGGCGGGAAAAGGCGCAAAACAGAGAAGAATGGCGTTCTCTTGTGTCAGAGGCCAAGATCCTCTTTGGGTCACTGAGCCAGAGTAGTAAGTAAGTATTATATAATGTTGTATTTCTGTACTGAAACTAAATGTTTTTATTTTATTTTATTGGGTAGTGTTTTCTATGAGTGATTCGAATTATTCCACTGAGAGAAAATACATTTACTGTTTATTGTATGCCAGACTTGGCTAATTGTGCTGGCACGCCATTTAACTCTGTAACATCTTTGTTGTTTTGTACCCACAATCTACAATAAACAATATTTTGGACTTGAATGTGAATTTAGCTAAGGGAAAGAGCTTTTGGGAATAGTACATTGTTATAGAAAATAAGCAATAGACAGAGGAGTAAGTTTTCAACTATACGAATCCATCTATTGCACTTTCAGCATAAAAAGACAAAGTGGTATTCAAGAATGGCATCAATTTTGGATTTCAAGATGGCGACGAACCCTTAGGCAGATTCCTTGACTCCTATGGTTTACAAATTAGTTTAAGTTGAAGGTCTTACCAGTAAGCACCACACGGCGTTTGGTCCTCATTTGCTTCAAGGCGTAAGATATGTTGGAGTGAGAGTTCTTGATCCTGTGGCCCTCGTCACAGATGACCAAGTCTGGGCCCGGCCGGACCAGGGCTTCATACATTTCTGAAAAGAGTGGATTAGTATACAGTAAATTAACATATTAGTTATCAAGAATTTGGGATTGATTGGAATATGCGTTTCCTTTTTTACAAGCTTTTATTTAGCTTGCGTGGTATGTTTAAAGTATGTTTGTTCGGGTGAAATCTTGCAACTCATTTTGAAGCAGATATCGTCAACCGATTGAGCTGAAATTGTGCATACTTACTTAACTTTGATGGCAATACAATAATATGGTACCATGGGGCTGATTTGATGATGGAGCCGGAAGGTGGCCATAGGAACTCTATAATAGAAAAAGCAATCCTACCGAGCTTGGGCTCTTTAGAATCGTCTCAGTGAGCATTTGATGGATATCCAAAGAAAAGTACAGTCGCCTATAAAAGCTTGCGACTAAAATGTTATTTTTGACAGAAACTTATTCTGATTTATAATATAATACAATAAGTATTAAGTAAGTAGTGTAATAGTTTCTTTCGGCGTTTCTTATCAACAATGGTCACCTCCTGTGAAATGCCGGTAGACTCAGACATGTAAAAATGCCTTTGTGTCCTCAGAGTCCTCAGAATAAAGTTCTTTATTTCATAAACATATAATTATTACTCGTATTACTTTCCTCTGTCGTGTGACCGGCATAGCCGTAAGGATTGCCGAACTGATGAAACAGTGTCCGTGTGAAAATTTTCTTGCATCAATATCGTTTTAGGGAAATTATTTGTTCAGAAATGTACGCCGAGATGATGATGACCTTCATTCTATTGTTTTTGATATTAGACTCGAGATTAGAATCAGTTGTTCTATTGTAGACCTATGCTAAAAAGATCTCTAGGTCCAAGTTTTGTGTGTCGTCAGGACTAACAAGTTACAGGTTTAGAATACTGACCATCCAATAATTTCTTGTCTTCATCGTTGGGACTATCTTCTTTTTTCTCCTCCTTCTTCAACTCCTCTCTGATCTCGGCATCAAGCTTGCACCCCGTGCCTTCGCCATCCTCCAATTTCGAGTCATCGGAGAGTTTCGAATGAAACGTGTTGTCAGATCCCTGTAACAAGAAAAACGTTTTGTTAGTTCAATCAGCATGAATTTTCTAGCACCAGACCTAGCCCAAGTAACAATTTAACGTCGTATAAAGGTTAAGTAAACGTTATCTGAATACCATACATCGCTATAATAAAGTCATACTAACGTTATAATAACGTTTACTAAACGCGAAAATGGCCCCAGTTATACGACCTAAATGGTCGTATAATGGTCATACAGAATTCTCGAGCCAACTTCATTAACGTCATTTAACAGTCGTACAAATGTTATGGGATAACCACTTTCGTCGCGCAGTAGTCGCATCCTAACTTTACAACGACTCGTTTGTTGTATTGTGGCCATACAGGTGTTATTGAATGACTAAAACGTTTTATTTAAGTCAAGTGACAACACCTGTAAGACTTATTCATATTGTTCGTGGCAACGTGCTTGTGGTTCAAAGATTTCAGTGTAAAATAAATACTAAGTACAAGGAAATAAAAAGCTGAGTGTTATTTCATATTCATATCTTGCTTACTTTATCTGTCTCTCATGCTATTTAGTTTGACTGGGAACTGAAGTTTTATGATAATATACCTATGTGAATACTATTCCGATTTTCATGCCCCCTCGTAATTTTGTGTTATAATCATTATATTTTCATTAACAAAAATAGTTTTTTTTCTAAAAATGTCTGACATGTTGCTTTTGTCGCACACTTACTTCTGTACGACCTGATGATGATGATGATGGTCGCCATGACAGCTAGCTATTTCCGTAAATGTGGCCGCCTAATCATTATAAAGTCAAAACCTGACTTAAATGCGACTGCAAGTTTGATTAAAGTCAGGACACGACATTAAACGGACATCATGTAATATATATAAAGGTTTTCCAAAAACATGATTTGGTGTGTTCAAAACGTTTATTGGACTATAACGTTAGTATGACTATTGCGTTGTCGTACAAACGTTTTAGCTAAGACTGTAATATAACGTTGTATCGTTTAGTCTCCCCAACGTTGCTAAGACCAGTTTACTATGACATATTCGTCGCACAACTAATTAGTTACATTAAAGACATCTATAGGACCTGGTAGTCATCTCATTACCATTGTAAGACTGCTATCCAACTTTAGGTCGTACAAGTCAAGACTTATACGACGTATTTGTTTGTTGGGAGATTTCAGAAATCTCAATTAAAATACCATGCAACATAGTATACAGTTGCCGGCAAACTTTTTGAGCATGACCTTGGCTGCGCAGTAGCCGATTTACGTACAAATGTACATGCGCAGATCCATTTTTGTTCCAGAAGTTTGCCGGCAACTATACAATGTTTGAGCTAGCGCCTTCGATAGAACAAATGGAAGTTCGCCCGTCTAGCCCGGAGAGCCTTAGAGAGGTGGGTTCGAACCTTGAACCCCGCTCAAAGCATAAAATGTTTTAACTTTTCGCTTTAGAATATAACATCCTAATACTAGTTGAATTACTTTACCCGAGTTGAAATTGAATATCCCCGTCTTTCCTAACACGGTGTCCAAAGTAAGAGATTAAGATTTACAATCATAGTTATTTGTATTTCTAACAAAGGGCCTCTTCTCACCTGAGTATCATCATTGAGCGTGTCCGGTTTCTCTTTATTTTTCTCCTTCTCTCTTTCCTCTCGCTCCTTCTCAGCCTCGGCCTTTAGCTCGGCTTTCTTTTTCTTACGAGGTTTCTTATCTTTTTTCATACTGAGCAGTCTGTACAGCTCGTAGCCTATCATGAGGACGCCGCCGGTCGTCTTCCAGTCCTAGAATAAACAAAAAATATATAATATATATATAATGATTTTATAACCTGGCCTGGGTTACCAATCATAAAATAAATGTGGTCAAAAACTATCAATTCCTTGCAAATGCTTCCGCTATCCTTTTTCCTCTACCTTTATCACCCTCGAGACATGTTCCCTGGTAACATCATTTGTTTGAAATTAAAAGGTGAGCCAGTCTAAAGGTTGTGGAGGTTGTTCTTGAAGACATAGCTTGAGAAGGCGCCACACCGTGAGCAAGCATTGCTCCCATTACATTAAGCTTCCCTTACATTCGCATCGCATTGCCTAACGATCCCCATTGGCAGCCCTATTTGTCAAAATGCAGAATACTTCTCAACTATACTTTGACGACATTGGGACGCATCTGCAGCCTCGTGGCTGTCATTGAACTCGTGAATGACATAAATTATTTGACATAAGTACTTCGCCGTGAGACAGACAGAGTTCATTTTAACACCCATACCCTCTTGCGTCACGATAATTACATGAAGACTATTATAGAAGGAAAAATAGAAGGGAAAAGGAAGAGGGGAAGACCGAGAAGGACATATATGGAGCAAATAAAGGAAAAAATAAATGTTTCATTGTATAAAGAAGTAAAAGAGAAGGCGGAATGTAGAATAAGCTGGAAATTACTCCACCGACAAGAGCTTAGCTCTTAAATATATGATGATGATGACACAGAAGCAGTCTTGTGGCTGTCGTTAAGGACGTAGATGGAAGAAGACGACGGAATAGAATATGGACATATCAACTTACCTTGACGACTTTGGCACGCATTTGCAATGTCTTATGACTGTCGTTGAGGACGTAAATTGGGAAGTTTCTCGGGCGCACCTCGCCGTGAGCGGATAGTGGACTTGCTGCGGCGTCGACTGGTAGCCACATGTTAAATTCCGCCACCTGAAATTATAGACAGAATGTTCAGATATTGTTATAGTATGGTGAATGCGCTTAGCATTTAAAATAAAGTGGTACATAGGGCGCTTTTTTTTTTTTTATTTATTTATAATACACACCAACAGTACATAAACAAAACCAAGTAAATAGTATAAAATACACAGACACAAACACCTGTTTATGAACCAATGACAGGTGTGCATCAGCATTCAAATTGACTCAGGGCACACTAACCTATAACATTAATTAATATTATTAAACTAAACTAAAACACAAGATTCAAAATGTGATTATAATAATTGGTGGGCAATTAAATGTAACAAAATTTAGTAGTTTTCTGCTAGATTTGAAATAACTGATATAATTTAAATATTTTTTATTCAGCTGTTTTCAGCATCTTACGCCTAAGAACGGGTAAAGGATCATGAAAAATGTCCAAATCAGGAATTTCCAAGGACAGAACATTATACAGACATTGCATTCTGTAAATTGGGAGTGATTTTCCAAGTTTAGTACGGGTGGGACTGGGGCTAAAAGTGGTGCGACGGCAAGGCCGTGTATTTACTTTGGGGACTTTGAGATGAAGAAACTGCAACAGATACGGTTCCATAATTTTCCCATTTATCAATTTGTGTAGCAAGGCCAAATCGAAGTAGGAGCGTCTAAGCTTTAAAGTAGTCATTTTGAAAACATCTAGTCTCTCATCGTATGACAAATACTTTGGCGGAATATAATGCTTAATTTCACGCAACGTACGTAACTTCGCGGTAGCCCAGGAGTGCTCAGCACTGCTCCTGATACCAGCAAAAAATATCCCATCTGCAATGTAGTGGCTCGTGTAAAATTTTGTATTTATATTTAACCTCTGTATTAATATTCATAAAAAGTATTGTTAGTTGTTATAACATTACATATTGGGTTGGTTTTATGTTTATTTTCAAGCCAAGTCAGCAGGAGTCATACTGATTTATGGCTCCTTGCACCTTTGTGTGACACACAACGTTGACAAAATTATAAGTTTACAGAAAGAGAGTATTGAGTATGAGTAAACAGAGAGGTGACCCCAAAATTCGAATCATGCCCCTTACAGGGTTTACTGCTGTATTACACTCCCTTGTTAGTGTTATTTTGTGTTAAATGTAAGTAACTACATAAATACTAATCCCCTTAGTTTGTAAGTTCTACTAATTAAATATGTGTACTCATTCATTCATTCTTAACAAAAGAGCGAAAGGGATAGCAACTGAACCGGGCTTCGAATTTCGAATATCAGCATCCCCCTGACACTTACCCAATTTTGTAAAGTGTTTATAGGCATGATGCATAACACGGTCTTGGAAGAGGTGTGCCTCAGGAATATGTCACAGAAGCACACGATCTGAAGAGTCTTGCCGAGCCCCATGGAATGCGCCAGTATACACCCGAAGCCGGTGGATGTTGAGAACCTTTCCACGGATTCTATAATGTTGTCGAATAAAAATCTGACACCGCCAATCTGTAAAGAAAATACATCAATGGTTTCATTTACCCAAAGTTAAATTTATATAAGTATTTATCTTCGTCTACTGCCCATAAAAACAAACCTCTAGAGGATTTGTGCGAGATTGCCCAATATAAAAAAAAATCTAAAATAAAAAAAGCGTAACGTCAATTTTATATGTTATTCTGTTGAAACAGATTTCCTCCGAAACATTACAATAGGGACTTGTTACAGTCATATGTGTCATCAAAGTTTTACAAATTAGAATATCAAATATTCAAACTAGTATTAACCCTTTGAGCGCCAAAGACGGCAGATTACGTCGACAGAAAAGACGCCAAGACGTCATTTGCCGCTATGCATGTCATACTGTTTGCCGTCAGGTTGACGTCTGCGAGTTTTCCGCCGCCGAGCTGAGCGGACAAAAGGTTTAAAATGGTAGAATGGGAAGGCTCCCAAGGTGGACCGATGGTCTGGTCAGGATCGCGGGAAGTCGCTAGGTAATGGCGGTGCACGACCAATCGTGGTGAACTTTGGAAGAGTACTTTGTCCAATAGTGGAGTATTAAAAAGTATGTGTCGTAGTTGGAGTTACAGTAACATTATCCGTTTGCAACGTCCGATATTGTAAGTTAAAGAGTTAAAATTAGATTCTACCGATAAAAATTATTCCATTTGAACCAAGATTTCACTAATCATGGAATGATTAGCTTCTCGTATAGAACTATCATATATTTTCCCTGATCACATAAAAAAACAGTTATTTAAATGGAAAATAAAAAGTACCTGATGAGGCTTTATAACCCTCGCTATTTGCGGAGCCAGGAATATATCCTCTTCGTTTTCGGGATGCCCGAGATTGATCAGCACGCGGCCCTGTTCGTCTGGCTGGTTATAAGCGTCATTCACATGAAGACCTGAAACAGATGAATTATTATTAATATAAAACGATTTAAACGCATTATATCGCGTATATTAATTATTTGAGCCCCTGACGTTTCGGTAACTTTCCAATTACCGTTGTCAAAGTTTGAGTGAGAAAAACTCAATTGTTGTCTGTCTGTGTTTAAATGTGTGCCACTCAGAACGTGAGTGGAGTGGCGTCCAAAGAACCAGACTCTCACCAGTTTGCCTATTCCAAAGCATTTAACTAGACTATTCTAATGCTCGTGAAGAAAATGTTTGCCAAATATGGTCCGACTTTACCAACAATATAATTGACGCGTGTGAGGGAATGTGGTCACGGTTCGTTTTGCACTGAAACGCATAGGGCGCAACGGGTCGGGGGCCGTGTAAACAAACGCAAATATTAAAGCCTCTGGATTACGTCAAAACATATCGAGCAGTAGATTGGAGAAGGCTAACTTCAACCTTTAAATTTAATTTAATTAATTGTACCTATATCCAGTGACTGAAATGCCATACGATAAATAGATAAGTAGATTGAAATGCATAGTGCAAAACGCCCTGCTACTGTAAGCAAATGTTTATAATAAAACCTCTAAAATTGAACCGAAACATCCAGCAGTACACTGCCAAGTTGACGTGCTAAGCGAACTCTGATTGAAGTCCAAGTTTTGTATGGAAATTGTTCGAAAAGACGAACTGTCCGAAGGGATAGCTTACGTGCAGATATCAGTGGCGCTTCGCACCAACCGGACTTAGCACACCCGGCCGTTACATAAAAAATCTTTAATCTTCCAGAACTTCACTTTTTGGTTTCATCCTAAGCAAAATCGAATGCAATTGCTATGAGAATAAGTGACCCATAATTTTGTATGGGAATTTTAGTTTCCACTACGTAACGCTCATACAAATAAAAAAAGTTCATATTCAAACGTAAAGTAATGGCACTTTTTTAATTATTCACATCGAAAATACAATCGTTTCTGAACAGGAAGAACCTAAAATCGTCAAGTTCT
Source organism: Apotomis capreana (assembly GCA_947623375.1). Lineage (NCBI taxonomy): Eukaryota > Metazoa > Arthropoda > Insecta > Lepidoptera > Tortricidae > Apotomis > Apotomis capreana. The sequence continues at coordinate 20,915,778 of OX392502.1, read as the reverse complement.
GGAGGAAACTGGAATTCAGGTTTCGTTTAAAACCTGTCTGGTCTATTATACCGACGGCCCAGTAAATATGCGTCCTGCCAACATTACTCTACGAAAGCTGAGAATACGGTATTCTGAATACAACAGAGTATGTATGAGTGTTGACGCTGGACGATGTAGATTTGTACTGAAGGTAAAGTTTTACATAGAAAGCTCCAGTGAGTCTCAGACATATTCAAATACCTATAAAACGGTTTATAATAATAATAATAACTCTTCGTCGCAACGTTCCGTGTAACGATGGCATTGTGACATTACATAGTACTAGCTGTGCCCCGCGGTGTTACCCGCTTATCCCACAGGAACACTAAATTTTTCAGGATACAAAAGTATGGCCTACGTGTAAATCCAGGGTGTCAGATACCTCCGTACCAAATTTTATCAAAATTGGTCCAGCCGCAAACTTTCTCCTTTATAATATACTAGGAGGTGCCCGCAACTTCGTCCGCGTATTTTTTTTCTTTACCGTAGACAGGTAAAAAGTGTCCCATAACCATCTTTGGATCTTTGGATTCCTGTACCAAAAATGGTTAAAATTTGTTCAGCCGTTTCGGCGTGATGAAACGACAAAGGAAATGACGACCAACAGATGGCGCTAAACTGGCATGGCGCCCATACAAAACAAAAGACGATTTTCAATACAACTCTATATAGACGTGTGCTTGTTGTTGTGTTAACCCTATGTTGTAGTGTCACAGTACCTGAATTATTAGGATCCTCCTCGGCCTCCGGACTCCGCGGTACTTCAGAGTCCGACAGCATTATGCAGTCGTCGGAATCAGACGTCGCCGAAGATGACTCTTCGCCGCTGCTGCTGTCTACAATCTCGACCACCTAAGACACAACACGCATTCCAATCAAGGAGTCTCGTCGACAAACTTTTCGTAGAACTGTTTTATCTTTAACATATAGGTATAACTACGCTAAGTTCAGGTAGGGTAAGGGAAGTATTTAGGGGTAAGGGACACATGATAAATTACATCATGTGAGTCAGATTTTTCGAAACAGTTCTGGGTAAAAAATAAATAGATTTCGTTGCAGTTGATTGTACTATACTAGGTATATGTTAATTAAAGCTATTATATATACAATTTTCCAGTGTTCTACTTTCCCCTTGTGTTTTCCTTACCCCATCTGACCTTATATAAATTCGAAAGTATCCATTGTGTACAATTTATTACGTGATTTCCTTCAGAAAAAGTTCGCGCTCGCTAGCATTAAACTTGTAACAAGCAATGGTGTGCTAATCACTGGATAAACACAAGTTAATTAATGCTTTGAAATTTGTTATATGTCACCTCTTTTTTGTCAGTCTTTTGATCAGGTTTTTGGGATGCTCCGGATGTTGTAGGCTTCAGGATTTTAGTCACTTCAACCTGGCCCTGCTTCATTGTCGTCTTCTTCATCTCTCCCGATGGCAGTTTTACTAATACAGTATTTGGCAGACTGTAAATAAGTAAAATCATTAAAAATTTAGCAGACCAGTCATAAAGCTAACTTGTTGCCTCAAGCGAGTCCATAAAATCAATATGTAGGTACATAAAACTAAATTTAAAAGACTAGATTGATGATATTTATTATTATTTAAGTATACACGTTCGACATCCCATGATCTTATTTGCTGATGATAGCACCGTTGTAGTAAAATCCGATAACTTGACTACATATTCGACTGAAATAATGGCTACAATCACTACTATCATTAATTGGATACAATCAAATGGATTAAAAATTAATATTGACAAAACCAAAATTATGCAATTCTATCAATCAAAATCAAATTATACTAAACTTGACATAAAATATAATGATGAATATTTAAAACAGACCAATGTAGCCAAATTTTTAGGAATTGACATAGATCATAACATGAAGTGGAAAACACATACTGAAACACTATGTAAAAGAATTAATAGTTTCGTATTTGCACTTAGGCGAATTTCGAAATTATCTGATATCAAAACAGCATTATTGGCATACCATGGATATATTGGATCTATTCTTCGCTATGGTGTTATTTTTTGCGGTAACTCCACAAATAAAAATCTTGTTTTTGGTGCACAAAAGAAGTGTATTCGTGCCATCTGTAGCCTTAAAGAAACGGATAGCTGTAAGCCTCACTTCAAGGAACTAAAGATTTTGACACTGACTACACTCACGAGCAAAGAAACGGAATCACTTCGCACGTTCGACTTTTCCACCCAATAACTTTTTAAATTTTCATGTAATGTTGATGAAAATTATATCAGATGGAAGCTGAAATTGTAACCTTTAAGAAAATTTATTTGTTTTACTCATATCAGGCTTGGTGAATGAAGAAAAGGCCTATTTTCTTAGAATAGCCAAAAAACGCCTGGAAAATGTTTAACTAAAAAAAATATAAAATACTTTTTTCTTAAAAAAAAATTCTTTTTACGAAATCAATTACCTGGTGTTGCTACCCTTAGCCCTTCTGACACAGGCTAGACGATTTTTCATGGACCTAACCAACTTCTTGAAATAACTTTGCGGAATCGCCTCCCACTCTTCCTGTAACGCCGTTTTCTGGTCTTCGATGTTGGATGGAGCCGGGTTACGCTTCCGAACATTCTACCTCGGATAGTCCCATGCGTGTTCGATCAGGTTGAGGTCCGGGCAGCTTGCAGCCAGGTAATTGTCTCAACACCAACTTCGTCAAGGTACCTCAGGGTGTCCCCCGCGATGTGACAAGGAGCATTGTCTTGCTCCAGATGGAACCCCTCGTTAAAATAATTTGCGTACGGTACCACATGCTCTTCCAGGATGTCCAAGATGTATCTTTTTTTCCTCAAACCGCCGCCTCGACCCCCACCAGGCACGAAAACAAGCTCCGTCCGTCCGTCGTAAGAAATGCCCGCCCACCACATGACTGACCCTCCACCGTAGGGTCCGTAGGCGACAGGTTCCCTGATACAGCATTGTGAAAACTGCACTCCTGATCTTCGGTAAGGTCTTCCTTTTCAATCGCAGCTATTCGAACATATCCTGCACTCATCAGAGAAGAGTACGGACTTCCATTATTAAATGGTCCAGTCCTTGTACCGGTCAGCAAAAATCCGTCGAGCTTCACGGTGTCCTGCCAGCAGTCTGGGCCTGGTAGCGGGTCTTCTTGCAATCAGTTTAGCATCCTTCAGTCTTCATCTTACTGTCGACTCGCTGACAGCCACTTTTCGTACTTCCCAAAGCTGTTACAGTACTTCAACTCCTGTTAGGTGGCAATTTCAAGAGCGGTCGTGACGATTAATCAATCGTCCCTCAACGATGGGCACCTCTGGCAGCCGGTTCCTGGTCTTGGAGTGAGGCTTCCAGGTTCTTGAAACCACCGACAAGCTTTGGAAACCGTGGACTCGCCCAAATTCAGCTGGGCGGCAACGGAGCTTTGACTATCACCAAGCTCCAGCAAAGTCACAACTTGGGCGGCTTCAACTCCGTGGTATGGATTTTCTTCAGGCACTTTTCACTGGGAAATAAGTGAAAATGTGTACCGGTCAACTTCTGATAAGCGACTGATAACCTCCCCCTCCCTTATACCCTTTTTATACCCCTTAAGGGGAGCTCAATTAGCGGCCCTTGCAAGGCGTAAATATCCACATACCGGCAAAATGTCTGTAAACTAAAAAATCCTGAACCGATTTTCATTTTCAGTGCTTTATTTGAAAGCTGAAGACCCTGGAAATATATTTTCAGCACTGGGTACTCGAGGAAAAACTTAGATTTCAAGATACGACATAAAAACCGAAAAATGTGAAGTGATTCCGTTTCTTTGCTCGTGAGTGTAGTCTTTACATCTACGAAGTAGCAGTCTTCGTTAAATCAAACTCTAATATGTTTCCACTAAAGTCGATAGACTCTAAAATGATGCGTCACAAATACAATATTAAAACCATATCTGGTAAAACAGCATTACTGCGAAACAGTTTAGTAGGTACCACCTCTAAAATATATAATTATTTGCCTGACGATTTAAAACAGTTAGACTTAAACATGTTCAAAGTAAAATTAAAACAGGAACTTATTAACAGGGCGTATTACTCTCTTGGCGACTTTTTTAAAGAAAAAATAAAATTAAACTAAATAAACTTATGATAACATTATTATTATTATGCATGTATTAAGACTAGTAAAATATAGACTGTAATAAGTGTACATACTAATCTAATCAAATTGTTCCATTAAATTTAAATGACATGAATATAAATAATCAGTAAGAATGCTACCTAGAGAATAAGTTTTGTAAATTTTCACATGCCATAACGGCCGAATATATAAGGATCAAATGTTTTATATTATACCATCTTATGTACCATATATTCTGTGAATAAATGATGATTATGATTATGATTATAATATATACTCGTACTCATCCTTTGCAGTTCGTCCAAAGAGTTAACCAGTGAACAATACATAATAAACAAATACTTATAAATAAATACATACTTCAGTTTTTGTCCTGGGCCTTTCTTCAGTAGAGATGACCCTCCTTGTAATAGTGACAGCGTTTTTTGATGTATCTTATTCTGTCGATTTATGGCTATTTGTCTTTGTACCTGGATAAAAAAGAGTCTATATATTAAAGCTACTAGGCTAGCATAACTAAGCCAAACTCGCTTATGGCGTGATATATAGTCACTAATCTCTCTTACACTGTGTGATTGGAAATATTTGTCCCGAAACGGAGCCATAATCGCTAGGTTTGGCAAGCAAGCCAAGTCATAGTATGGTATCTGAACGCGTTGCTAGCATTTCTTCGCGACCATTAGACGCAAACCAGACCCCAAACCAGTTCCGAGGAGGACTTAATAAAGTATTGCATAGGTACATTTTATAGTCCAGTGATTGGCGAAAATATAAATTAGTAACTCTAGGACCTTGATCCTTGTGGTTACTTTATCCATATTCGTAATTATCTTTCTATTCAGTATTATGAGAAACACAAACAAAGGAATCCTGCACGCATTCTAAAAAATTTTGGCGCAGATGCAAAGCGAATCTCCATTAACTTGATTCAAGACAAAAGCCCCAACAGACCTTTTGTAAGATAAACAAGACATAGTATGGCTGCCGTTTTGGCACTAACTTCTCAAATCAGAGAGACAACTTCTCAACCAATTGCTGAATGTCTTAGTAATGCACTAAAAAAAAACTTTCTAAAAGCAAGATTAGCTCTTGTATTGTGTTGGTTACCTCTCTGATTATTCTCTGCTGCTCTTGAACTCGCGCCAAACGCTCTGACTCTTGCCGCTGTGCAGCCAGAGTGGAAGCGTCCAGATTTTTCTCATCCATGACGTCTCGGATGTTCCGTCTCATGTTGAGTGCGTTTGTGTTTTGTTTTTTCTGAAATAAAAAGATTTTATGTAAACAACAGAATTTGGCAGATAAACACAGTAATTAATTTCAGTCATTATTCTAAGAAGATCAACAACCATCAGAACAAAATCAAAAGTCTATGACATTATACAAACAGTTAGAAGATTAAAGTGGTGCTGGGCAGGTCATGTCATAAGAGGGAAGGAGAAATGGTGCAAGCTAGTTACAGAGTGGTACCCAAGGGAAGGACCGAGAAAGAGAGGGAGACCACAAAAGAGATGGGAGGATGATATATGCCAGGTGGCAGGTAAAACATGGCACAGAGTCACACGTGACAGGCACGAATGGAAGAGGCTGGAGGAGGCCATTGCCGAGGGGCAACCAGATTTGCAACGAAAGAGTAAGAGACAAATACTACAAGCAAACTAAATAAAAATAAAATCTGAATGTATAATGCTAAAAATAATTAAAAAATAAAATATTATTCTATCATTACATCAGTACATAATGATAATGATAGAAAAAAGTCTACTAAGTCTGATGGTATTAATACTGTTTGATGATAATTCACTGAAAAAGTAATAAAAACTACAGAAATAGGGAAAACTTAACATATTTTCCATTGCTTTTTTGTCAGAAAGAAATAGTTTTAGCATACTTTGTTCAGTGAGTTGATGGAAATATAAAAATGAGTTTACCCAACAAAGCATTATGCACTTTATCTGTATTTCCTATTCTCATACCATAATTCCGAAACACAATGAAAAGAATCTGGATGAAATGTTAGTTATTTTAAGCGGACAAGTTTCTGCTTATAACAGATTATTTGACATCATAGCTATTAAATCATTTAAATGTATGTATTTGCAAATTCAAAAATAAAAGTTCATTGAATGAGAGACAGTACCAATGTAAGAACTCACAGATTTAAAAGGATTACAAACCTTTTATAGCCGGGTTAATTAAGATCAGAGCACACACTTTTCACATACTTAGGCAAGGATCAATGCAGTTGTGGTGCCTATTTGCAAATTTTCTACACAACATAGACAGGGTAAAGGCATGAAGTACTTGGATAGATACATGTTTAATGGTACTTGTAGACTAAAGTCAGCACATTTTGTTATTATCATTTCGCTAGCCCAATATTACAGGGTTCTATGTTACATTTTCTGGGTAGTTAAAATTTAACTTTGCGTCACAATGACAATGTTAAAATTTTTATTTGTCAAAAGTGAAACATAATCATGTAATATTAGGGCCAGAGATTAGTTGCCGTAGTATAGGGATTGACAGCAGTCTTAGTATTTCAGTTACTATTATTCATTTTTGCATTTTAACATGTAAATTTCATAAGCACAATGAGCTCTTGGAAAAATTCGAACAATATTGCAATTTTTGTTTACATGAAGTATTCAATTCAAAGTAATGTATGTGTTACTGGTGTAAGGGCTCTCAATCCCAAAATAACTGACCACAAAACCCAGCTCAAACCTTAACCTAGAAAACTAAAGCTCTGCATGTTTTCATTGTCCACAAATAATGATAAATAAAGGATGTAAAAAAATTGGCCAAGTGCGAGTCCGACTCGCGCATGAAGGGTTCCGTACACATATATATATATATATTTATAATGTATAACAAGTTTGTTGTATGGGAGCCCCCCTTAAATATTTATTTTATTCTATTTTTAGTATTTGTTGTTATAGCGGCAATAGAAATACATCATCTGTGAAAATTTCAACTCTCTAGCTATCACCGTTCTTGAGATACAGCCTGGTGACAGACGGACGGACGGACAGCTAAGTCTCAGTAATAGGGTCCAGTTTTTACCCTTTGGGTACGGAACCCTAAAAAAACGTGGCTGTAAAGCCACTAGCTAAGTAAAATGTAACACCAAATTAAACCAATACTCACATCTTCATCAGTCTCTGCTTTTTTCTCTTCTTCAGCAGGTTTGTCTTCCTCATCTTCTTTTTTTATTGGCTTAACACTAATCTCACCCATTTCTTTCAACTTCTCTGTGATGTCAAAATCTTGACTGTTCTCCTCCTGTTTTATATCTAACAAGTCCTCTGCAGTCTTCCCTGGACACAATTCACTCTCCTCCACTTCCGAAATCTCCACATTTTTAGTTAAGTCTAAGTCACCATCACTTATAATATCACTAATAGACAAAGTTTTCTTTTCCTCGGGTACCACTGGTACCACTGGTACCTCAGGTATATCCGGTTCCTGTGGTTGGGCAGGCGGAATTGGAACCGGAACCGAAGGTGGACTGGCGACCTTTGGCGGCTTCTGAACACTTTTTTTACTTTGTACAAAATCACCAGTCTCGGGGTCAATGTAGCTTTCATCCTCCTGATTCAACTCCTCAACGGCATTAGGGTTAACAACAAATTCTTCCTCTGATAAGCCATCGCTGTCCGATTTACTATCCTCACTTGAAAAATCACTTAACTCTAATACATTGTTACCAACAAGACTTCGTATAGTTACACCAGTGTCTTTTTTCAGTTTTTTCGTGAAGTCGTGAAATTGTTTGACTGCTTCTAATTTCCGCTTGTTGCTCATGGGACGGGGGCGCGGGGCGGAGCGCCTGCGGCCGCGCATGGCTGCAGCCTGAGCGAAGTGTGCTCTCTGGATCCTGGCTATAGTGTCGTCGTCTTCATCGCTGTCCCAGGTATCCTCATCGGAGCCCTCTTCGTCGCGACTTTTTCCCTTTCTCTTGCTACCCGCTGAACTGCTGCCACTAACGTCACTCATGGTTTTCCAGTTCGCGCCTCGAAAACCCACTATCTAACGTTCATGCCCCCAGACGCAAGTGGATACTTCGCACTTAAAATCTCATTGTTAAGCAAAGTATTCTGTAACAAATAAAATTTTGAATTTACCAAAAATCACATTCAAAAGCGTCGAAATCATTTCCAGGATTTATTATAAACAAACATAATAAATCTCTCCGTGAGAACCGTACGTTCTTTGTAGCTATTTCATGGCTCGTGGAATATGTATAAATAGGAGACGAAATAAGCCGGATAACACCCTATAATATTCACCTTAGGTGATTTCTCAATTCGGAAAACATTACATGGTATTGTTATTTAATTGTTAATTATCACTACAAAATAATATCTGCAATTAAATTTTAGGGAAGCCATTACTTCCGCAGTAAATAGCCTATTCGACAAGCGTGTGTTTACAAAAATTGTCAGAAGATGTCACAAGAAAAGCTATCAGATGGCTCTTGAGTGATCCCCAGTCTTAAGGTGTGTAATTGCATGTCATTTGTTAGGATTGTGCACGCGATTTTAACCTTGTCATAAATAATTTGGGGTACAAAACACATCCTTGTTGACTTACATCAATACAGTGTAAGTTACTGAAGCAAAATTTTTTACACAATGGCAACATTATTGATTTTATTTGGTGTTGTCATTCACAAACCATAGACACGTTGTTTTTATTTTTTCTTCACAATTTCAACGGCTAAGGACATAAAAGTCCCAAAATAAACACACTAAATTTTTCGTCGTTATGTTGTCCCTTTTGATTTTGGTTTTGATTTGCAATCAATTAGATAAAGTATGAAAGAAAGTAGTCATTAGTCGTAAATAAGTGTTATTGATTCTAGTCGAAATAAACTAGCTAGCTACATATTATTCATCTATGAACTGAACACATACTACTATGATTACTAGTCAAATACGATTACCATGTTTTTTTTTTCTCTGTTTGAATTAGCAAGCCGACATAATACGAACTTCGGATTAGTTCTCATTAACACGCTGTAATGGATCATTGATAGTTCATACTACAACTGCTACCATTACCTTGCAGGACTGGATCTCTTTAAGATTTTGTACTAGTTACATAATATTTTACATAGAAAACGATCTTGTCTCAGATATTAATTAAAATACAAAACGGGTTTACTCGCGTAGTAGAAGTCGAATATCGCTCGACATGTTTCAAATCGGTACGCGATTCATCATCAGGAGGGCCGAGGGCCGATCAATAGCGATTTCCCGCGACTGATCGGCTCTCCCGTAATGAATACCATACTGATTCGAAACATGTCGAGTCGAGCGATATTCGACTTCTACGATGCGAGTAAACCCATTTTGTATTTTAATAGTTACATCATATCATAACTATGCTTCAATACCAAAAAACAGATTAGAATTCAATATTTATTAATGAGGAGATAAAACTAAATAGTAAACAAACAAGTATTTAATTGATCTATTTACATTCAATGTATGAATTAGGTTAAAGTTCTACAGTTTTTCGTTTATTTAAGCCGCTGCGCCAACAAGTCGCTGCTCACGCTTTCTCAAGCGGCGTTCACGCTCAAATTCTTTCATGCGCAGAACATAGCTGAAAAAAAAAAAACATTTATTATATTCCGTATAAAATCTCATAAGATACATAGTCTTGGCAATTTTAAATTTTAAACCTTGACTGGACTTTCAGTGTCCGGCTCTATGCCTTCATAATTATGATTAATTGATAATGCTTAATTCAAAACCACAATTATCTATAAATTGTATGTGCTTTATGCTAAATGCTCATCAGGAAACAAGTTTAAGAAAGTAACATTTCATGTAATAAAGCCTCTGCATGGCATTACGAAATTGGTAAACATTTTAAAAATATTATGCCTTGTTTTTTTCTAGCAAGATTTATTTATATATGGGGTATATTTTCGTCCCTTTTGCGGTGGAAACGGCGGGCTGCTGGGGTGCTGATGCGAAGCAATTTGTGCGTGACATAGGCCGTCGACTTAGGCAAAAGGGAGAGGACCCCCGCTCCGAATCGTTTCTGGTGCAGAGGCTGTCCATAGCCATCCAGCGGGGTAATGCTGTGAGCATTATGGGCACTTTCGCACCGGAAACGATAACGAGCGGGTTTGACTATGGTAATTAGTTTAGTTATTAATTATTATGTTGACATTAATATGTAATAGAATATGTTGATGAATATATTTATATATGTGAATCATGCACAAAAAATGGCAAACATTGGCACAACACAGAGCCCAAGTCGCAGGAGCAACTGCAGAACTTTGAGCCTTCATGTTCATTGATATTTTAACTATTTTGCTGTAACATCTCTTTGCTCTTTTTTGTAACGACCTTCCCTCGGAATCAAGCTGCCATTTAATTAAATATAAAAAAATTGCAAGAAAACATTTACTGCACTAAATCTGATGCATAAAATTTCCTAGAAATTGACTTACTCTGTGCTTACCTTGCACAGATAAATAAACCAAACCAGAATAAAAGTTATTTTTACTAAAAATCTATCCCATATGACCCCATTACTCACTCTTGTTGTTCACAGTTCAGGTAATTATGTTTCTCATGAGCACACTTGTACAATAACGGCATCTCATTATATCTGCAGATTTGGTATTCCAGCAAATGGTGAGCACAGTAGTCACGGAATTTTGGCGGAATTTTAGCAGATACAAGGTCCTCGTCTTTCGCTACCATCTCTGCAAAAACAAATTACTATGGACATAACCTGAAGAAAACAATTATATAATAGGCACAGATAGCTTGCACGAAATCAAAACAGTCACGAATACTTTAAAAAATAATTTAATTTAATAATTTAAATGTGAAGTAAATTATGGTAAATTTATGTAAATTTTACAGGTTTTTCAGAAAAATACCTCTTTTTTTTCGTGTAAATCCAAATCCTTTCTGAACGTCGAATGTAGGCTTGGCGTCCTGGATGAGCCCCACATCGCGAGCAGTCAATGAACCCATGATCTGACCCATCTTTAAAGTTCAGCCAGAACTGGGATTTAGGTAAAATATTTACAGTCAATATCAAAAATTGTATTTTATTCGATCGGGTTTCTGTGCACCACAATTTTTCAAGTGACAGATGTCAGATAACACAGCTGCTGTATTTTTATTTTTTGAGAATGACGTTACGTTCCACGCAATTATTATAATAATTTGACAAATACTTGACAACTACATAGAAAATTAGATTTTTTATTGAAAAGATAAAATGTCGAAATGGATTACCACGTAGGATAATTACAAATATTAGGATCGGAACTCTTTTAGATACCTTTTATATTTGGTACGCCATTTCCAGTAAACTTGAAAACTTGTAACGGGAGGTAGTTGGAAAATCTACAAAAATCGTTGTGAATGTGAAGCAATCTGCTAATCGTTTAATGTGGAGAATTTTCATTATTAGTAGTCAATAAATTAATAATAATGGATACTGTGGCTAGATATAAGAAACATGGCTTACTTATTAAAAAAACTATCGGAAAGGGCACTTACGGGTACGTATATTATAGGCTGCTTATCATTATTTATGATTTTCTATTTAATGGTACTATTTAATAAATTTGTCTTTTTCAGAAATGTATTTTTATGTGAAAGACGTGATACCCATTTAGCCACCATCGTAAAAGACATTCAATTGAATGTGAAGATACAAGACCACGAAAAGGTGAGGTAACTTAACTACTTAGGTACATGTTAATTACTTAAATCTTGAAGCTAAACACTTTATAGGTATAAATAATGACACAAAGGTAAATTAAGAAAGAAAAATTTAATGCGATCTACTAGATCGCATTAAAAAAAAAATCTTTTTCTTTTTTTTTTCTTTCTTAATTTACCTTTGTGTCATTATTTATAAAAATAAAAATGTGGTATTACCACATAAAAAATATAGAATCGAAAAAAAAAGATTCTATACAAATACTTTATAGGTACTTACTCCCTTTCCTTTTTAAGGATATTGAAAATGAAGTGGACATCCTATCGACAATGAACCATCCAAATATTATAAAATTTTTTGATTGCTACTATACGGACTGCCATGTTATGATATCAATGGAATATGCTACCGGTGGTAATTTGGCCGAATGCATGTATCAGCGATATCCGAAACTAGTAAAACAGCAGGTAGGTAATAAAAATAAATCTCAAGTACCTAAATCTGAATGTTAAATACTTATATCTAAATAAAGTACTTATAACTTATTTCAAAACTAAGCGTGAATCTTGGAAACAATTTCAGGAGATACTTTTTTATTTATCACAAATTCTTCTTGGAGTGAATTACATACACAGCCTTAATGTAATTCATAGAGATTTGAAAGCTGAGAACATTCTTCTAACAGGCAAGCATGGGGTTTTAGTAAAAATAGGAGACTTCGGAATATCAAAAATGCTGGCATCGTGAGTATATATAATTCCATTTACTGAGAAGTCGTTTTTGCGTCAGGTGGCGTTACTAAACCCTGCTTTTTTTTTTAAGCGCGAAGAAAACTTCTACAGTCATTGGTACTCCTTATTATTTGGCACCAGAACTGTGCGAAGGAAAGCCTTACGATACCAAGAGCGATGTGTGGGCTCTAGGTTGTTTATTGTATGAAATGTGCACACATAAAAGGCCTTTCGAATCTGAGGTAATGTATTTTTTTCCGATAAACATGAATTCTTTTTTTTCTAGTCAGGGTCCTTTACAAGCTAGTTGAAAATCGGATAACATATCAAAGATATACTAATGCCTCCATTATGGAGTCAGCAACAAAAGTACGCAAAATTACAGGATCGCAATCGTGTATACATAGTTCGTACTATAATTAAGGTGCGTTTCCACTGACGCGGATCTACCCGTAAATATGTGACCCACGACTCTGTGGCGCGACATATTACACTTTCCTTTCAATACCATGCGAGTAAGACAAATGACGCTGAGTCACGACGTTGCAAGCGAAATCGCGGCAAGTTTGCTAGCCCTACTGGTCGGCGGAGACTGAAGAGTTTGGAACACTGTGATTGTTCAAATACGGTCCGGTACACCCAGCTACGCTTCAATGAAAACGCACTCTTATTCTCTTGCAAAATAGAGCTATGTACTGATCATAACTTGTTTTACGTAGCAATATCTGCTTCTGGATGTATATTTTACAGATATGTTGTCCTTCATTGCAACTAAACCAACGTCAATGTACGTAAGTAAAGCCTATGCATAACACCAAACTGACACTAAACTAATTTAATTGAATGTTATTATGCATGGGCTTTCGTAGAAATGTAATATGGTAGGCGAAGAAAAGATACACTGGCGAAGTTACGAACATAGACGGTATTTGTATGTATTTACTTTCCAGACGTTAGTTGGCTTGGTGAAGGCTATAACAACTGAAAGCGTGCACCCCATAGACCTGACGATGTACGACCGAGGCATGCAGGACCTGATAGACTCCATGTTGTCCATTCTGGCCACGAAGCGGCCGACAGTGAGAGAACTATTGGGGAGACCGATTATATTGTCTATGGTTTACACCGTTTTCCTGGACGCTGGAGATGATGAGTTGTTGGACGAAGTTGCAAAAAGATTTTCAAACCAAGACAAAATTTAGGAAGTGTTACTGCTTTAATATCGTAGGTTAGGAATGACATTTGTTTTTTTATTTATTTATAACGAGCCGTAAAACCGGCCAACTTTTCTCTTGAGGGGTTTCTCCATTGTGCTCAAAAGTGAATCCTTCCAGTTTTTTTTTATTATATGTTTAGGCTTATGAACATCAGGCAATGCAACCTGCAAAGGGAACGTTGAATGGTTCACGGTAGCTTCTCTAACTGATCATTTTGAAGCGATAATTTACGTGTGCAGGATTCACATTTGTAAAATAAAAATATAATATTGGAAGAATATAATACACAATATCATAATAACAGATAATGGAACTGTAATTTTAGTAAATAAAACCAACTGATGACTTTAAAACTTGATTTATTTAAAAAAACGTATCGCTAATTAGAAGTGTGTATCTGTTCTTTTGCCAAATAAGGTATATTGTGTAGTATCCACCTTAAAAGCAATAACCCATGTAGTATGTTCTCATCAGCTTAACGGCACACAATTACATTCTTAAAATTAAAGGAAAAATAGCGTTTTATCTGTTCTTATAGCTAAAAATCTTAGTTTCGCATTCTCACAGGCCATTCTGGTCAGTCTCCATTTCTTCTTCGTCTTCTTCTGAAATAAAAGAAAGTGATTATTAGATATAATAAAAATAAAACTATTCCTCTAAACCCACGTTCACACTAGAGTCATAGTGGCGTACAATCAGGGTTTATGTGAGTAGTACCTAGTACTACTGAGCCAGCAGTCCTGGATTCGAATCCTGGCATGGGGCAAATATTTGTGTGAACTCCAATAATTGTTCGCGGGTCATCAATGTTCTATAATATTTAAGTAGATACTTATCCATACAAGTATGTTTACCGTTGTTTAGTGACCATAACACAAGTCTACTAGAGCTTACTGTGGTATTACGATTTGTATGACCGTTATTTATTCATTTATTAATGCAGAAACTAAATCGCGTTTAAATTCCCATATGATGAGTATCAAATAATGAGCGTAATGGGAACGTATGTTCTTGAACCTTTTCTCTAACTCTAAGCCAAAAATCTGATGATCAGTGCAATCACTGTTAAAATTGAGTAACTTCGTGAATACTTATTGGAACAGTAAGCGAGTTAAAGGCCATTATAACAGTCTACTCTAGTTTAATAAGTACCCAGTACAAGACAGCTATCTGAATGTCAAATCGTTTTCAGTGTTTACGAGACTTTGCTCAAGGCTTCAGCATACTTGGATGTATTTATGGCTAATTAGGGGACGCTATAACTGTTTTTGTTAAAAATGTCCAGTTATTGAACCGAGTATCACAATGGTAAGCAAATATGCCCATGATGCAGAAGTAATATAGATATATCCGGTTTAGTAATAGCATAATACTGAAGGTGAATTGACAGACAGTATAAATAATAAACATTTGAAAATGGTTCAAATAGTGAAGCACCATCCTGCAATCACAGGACCCTGTTCGCGAACATCCAGGAACCACTTTTTGATGATGGATTCCTGCGGAAATTTTATTTGGTTTCATTTTCTTTTACCACAAATGTTATCTAACAATAGCAAAAAATAGGTGATATAAAGCATTATTTCGAAAACAAACTTGTGTAAGTATTAGAAATAACTAGGATTTGTCCTTATGGATTACTTGTGTAAAAAAGTATCTTAAAATCCTTATTGATATTATTCATTCCAAGTAATAAAATTCTAAACACTAATATGATTTATAAACTCTGGGGGCTTTCAAATAGCATAAAATAAATAGCATTATCTGAGTATTTAAAGAAAATTCTATGATCAAGAACTTTTATCATTCCAAAGAACAATAAGCATCACAAATTAGTGTAAATGCGGGTGTGTGTAAATAAATAGTAACACAAAAACTTACGCTGGCCGTTTGTTGGTAGTGCTTGTAACGGTTTCTGTCCCGGAATCTGACCAGATTGCAACATTCTCGTGAGTTTCTCCACCTCCTGCAGTGATGAAGCGTTCTTGATCGCCTCACGGATCTTATGGATTTCTTGAGGAGTGAGATCTGAAATAAAACTTATTAGTCCATGTAGTATGCGATACTGAGGTAAGTTAAAATAACCCTTTATATTAATTTAATCATTGAAGGCATCTAGTATCTTATGTTATTTTCCAAGTAAAGTGTGTTTAGAATCCGGTATCTTGGGTTCATTGTTTATTAGTCATTCTAAAAAGCCACAATTCTATTTATAACTTTCTATTCAACTGTCCAACAAAAGCACCAAAGGTGTTAAAATATCACGTTTCAATTATAATTCCAATGAAATAATTTTCCATTAACTTACTAGTAACTTTCGAATCAGGCGTGTTTCCTCCCGGGACGAATGTCTTGGCCTTCCTATTAATCTCCTTCTGCATCTCTTTGCCCTTCTTGCTCTTGAATAAGACATTAGCATCATCTCTCTCTTTTTGCTTAATTTTTCGGAAGTCCAGTAACCTTAGTTCAGGCATTTTAAATGCAACATATGCTCTGGAAAAAATATCAAAGTTAATAATCAAACAATTAGCATAAGGATAAATTACATATGTAATTATTATAGGTTATAATATCCCTCCAATTTCATACACAAAGGTGGATTTATCCTTTACTTCCGCATAATCGGGAAAAAGTAGCCTATAAGCATTTTCAGTCCAAGAGTGGCGACCACGTATAGGAAAGCGCAGCGTGGGTCTGCCCCCGACTAGATGACCTCGTGAGGATAGCGGGGAATCAATGGATGCGGTCTGCACGGGATCGCACTTTGTGGCATGGGGGAGGCCTATGTTCAGCAGTGCACATCTGTGGCTGATAGATAGAAGTATCTTTAGGTATCCTACTATCTTATAACCATTGAATCGAATAATGCCAAATGGCATTCGCTGCCAGTCCACCATAGGTAATTTTATGTACCTAACTTGTACAGTGTACACTGCTATGATTTTTCTCGACATTGTTTGTCTGGTAAGATGACAACCAAAAGATTGATAATGTTAAGGAACCTGGTGGCCGTCAAGGTCATTGTTAATACATATATGTATATAGATTAATATATTACATTGCCAGGTGCATGGCCAAGGAAGAAACTTATATAAGTTTGTTTATCCTCCCAGCAACAGATAATTATATGCGTTCATCATATGACGTATTTATGTGGCTGGGAGTGAATGCGTTAAAAAACAAAGGCTAATTACCTATAATGTTGTTTATTAGCCACTGGATTGTTCATAAGGGACAGTGTCTTCAGTTTCTTCATTGTGGCTAGTGGGTCCAAGTCCCCTAGCTCTGTAATGTTGTTATTGCACAGTATAAGGGTGTCCAGGTTTGGTAAATACTGTTCCAGTGACTCACCAAGCCTCCTGTAAGGTGCAACACAAGATCTCATTGAGGTTTGAGGATCAAACATGTTTCTTAACATATTATCAATGTTACTACTTAGAACAGGGCTATTGTGAATTTAATGGTAAATATATTATATATGAAATGTACAAGCTACAGTGAAAAATTTTCATTATTAATTTTTGTTTCAAATACTACTCGAAATTGTTAAAATTCATGCAGAAAACTGTTTTTTTTTTTTTTTTAACTTATTTTCGACTGTAGGCAATAAAAGCATGAAATAGCTACGTTACTACCTAGAACTCAGGGAAAAGAATTATTCACTTCAAAAAGTTGGTTCAAATTATCAATATTATCGTCATAATATGAAAAAAATAAACTTTCAAAGGAATAAGGCCTCTTTAAGGTTAATGTCTAAGAAAACTCGCATCAGCATTGACATGTATAAAATTGTTTATTCTACTAGTATCCTGATTGTTTTAGCCCCTCATATGCTTTGACACAAATCTATGCAGATTATAAATAATAATAAATATCGGACAACCTCACACAAATCGATCTAGTCCCAAATTAAGCTCAAGAAGGCTTGTGTTATGGATACTAGACGACGATATATGTACTTATATAGATAAATATATACTTAAATACATAGAACAA
The DNA here is from genome assembly GCA_947623375.1 of Apotomis capreana. Classification (NCBI taxonomy): domain Eukaryota; kingdom Metazoa; phylum Arthropoda; class Insecta; order Lepidoptera; family Tortricidae; genus Apotomis; species Apotomis capreana. The sequence continues at coordinate 20,897,993 of OX392502.1, read as the reverse complement.
CCATGACCCAAGCACAAATATTCGGGTAAGTAATAGAACATATATAAACAATATATATAACACTCATTAGGCATAGGCTCAATTGGAATAAATTTAATTGGTATAATATTCAATTTGTATACTGAACGAGATATACATATAACGATGAAATGCATATTTTCATAGTATATAATGAACTGTAGGTATAATGACATTGTGTATAATCATCTAGTGGTATAACATTTAAAACACTTAATTATTATTACATATAATATACATTTACTCGAAACATCGAAGCAATCGAAGCATTGAAGTAATGTTAGAAATCGTAAGCTAGGTTGGACCTGCGCGGCTCGGTCGCTTCGCTCGCTCGTTAGGGTCATAGTTCAACCTAACACTCCTCCTCGCTTCGCTCGTCGCCGTACCTAACCTAAACAAAGTCAGATCTGCCTTAAGGTAAAATAAGTAATGTTAGGAATCGTAAGCCAAGTCGGACCTGCGCGGCTCGCTCGCTTCGCTCGCTCGTTAGGGTCATAGTTCAACCTAACACTCCTCCTCGCTTCGCTCGTTGTCGTACCTAACCTAAGCAAAGTCAGATCTGCCTTAAGGTAAAATAAGTAATGTTAGGAATCATAAGCCAAGTCGGACCTGCGCGGCTCGCTCGCTTCGCTCGCTCGTTAGGGTCATAGTTCAACCTAACACTCCTCCTCGCTTCGCTCGTCGTCGTATCTAACCTAAGCCAAGTCCGATCTGCCTTAAGGTGATAAGGGTAATGTTAGGAATCGTAAGCCAAGTCAGACCTGGCGCGGCTCGCTCGCTTCGCTCGCTCGTTAGGGTCGCAGTTCAACCTAACACTCCTCCTCGCTTCGCTCGTCGTCGTACCTAACTTAAGCCAAGTCAGACCTGCTTTACCTGCCTTGCCTGCGCTCGTTTCGCTCTTACAGATATAGGTAAGTACTGCGATTTTTTTTATAAAATGCGTATAAAATGGTACTAGGTATGTCATATAATATTATTTTATATGATAGATATTTCAAATGATATTATATTATATGTCATAATTGTTATACAAAAGAAATATTATATCTAAAATTATTAGACAAAATAACCATTATAACATATGATATTATATGAATTGAATGTTATACCAATCAAACCTTATATTTCATGAAAATATGGTAATTCTTATTATATATATCGTGCATTATATCTTTTGTATGTTTATAAATTGAAATTATACCAAAAGTTTGTATATAATATGGGACGCACCCCAAATATTTGAGATCATCGCACAAATATTTGCCCCGGCCGGGATTCGAGCCCGTGACCGCCGGCTCAGTAGGCAGGTGTCTACAAACCGAGCCAAACGCGTCGTCAAATTGTTATAACCTTTTGATAAGACAATTTTTGTCATCCCATACAACGAGTTACATATTTATATAAACATAAACAACAATATCATGTTAAGCCTCATTTGTATTCGTGATAATACCTAAATATCTAAATCACATGTTTTATTTTGTTTCTCTTAAGTTGGCATGGCAATGATAAGGTCGTCTAATACCCATAACACAAGCCTTCTTGAGCTTAATTTGGAATTAGATTGATTTGTGTGAGTTTATCTGATATTATTATTATTTGTTTCTCGTCTCTAGAGTCTCGGGCTCATACATCCCGGTTGTTCGGAAGGCTTGTATGGGGATATGGATCCAACACATAGAAGCGCCTTGGAGAAATTTGCTGTGGCTGTAGCCTTGCTTGCCCACGCAGCGCCGGGCCATGGCAACGACTTCACATAGATTATGCTGAAGTAGCTCAAAAGGTATTCCTCATCGTTGTAGATAGCTACAGTAAATGGGTGGAATGCATATACATGAATGATTTGTCTACGAAGTCGCTCATAACAAAATTGGAAAGGTTATTTTGTACATTTGGCTTTCTGATGTTGATTGTGTCGGATAATTATCCTAAAATAAGCAACGAGGAATAAAACATAATTATTATAAGGAATCTTTAGAATTCCATTCCCAGCAGATTACATTCAACCTAATCGAATTCAGCATTCTTCTCTACTGCTCTAAATGCAGTATTTTTATTTTGTTTGTATCTTTATTGGCACACTAAACTGATAACATTTAAAACTAATATACATTGAACTATTATCCCAAAATAAAAAGATTCTAAATCTAATATGGTTAAACTATTTACAGTAAAGGTTGTTTAACGCAAAAACCATTCTACATTACCATTTAACTATTTACAGTAAAGGTTGTTTAACGCAAAAACCATTCTACATTACCATTTCATTGATATTGCATATGAGTTTGTTTACACTAAGCCCACTAGTTTTGGTGCTGGTAGAGTTATTGGAATGAATTCTCCATTTTACCAAATAAACTGGATGGAGAACTGTTGTTGCATGTGTATTAAACAAGAGTTGACAGAACACAGGGATAAAGATTTCAAGAAGCGGTTTCGTATTAAATGCATATTCAATAAGAAAATGAAGAAACATTGAATTTCATGGCAATATTGGCATGGTACTTACACAATTCTGTTGTTGTTTAGTAACAAGCATTTCAATCTTTTTAATAATGGGAACCCATCTAATTTCCTGATATCATTGTCTGAGAAATCAATGGTGTCGAATTGATCGAGTGTGGCTCCCATATTCTCTATTTGTGGTATTTTGTAACCTGTAAATAATACCATTATTTAAAGCACAAAACAACGTATAATGAAACATAAAAATATAGGTTATCTTTGAAATCGTTCTGAATTTCTAACCTCTCAAATCTAATTCACGATCTCGACAGGGATTCATGTACTGCATGGAATTTTGTATCAACTCTGTTGTTAATTTCACCATGTTGGAAACTTTATATTATCCCTTATTCTAAAATTGATGTAACTCTGTTTTTCAACAGTAAAGTAAACGACGCATCACAGTTTACTGACAGAAATGACAATCGAATCGAACACTGCGAACCAACTTTTTTTTTTTTTTTTGGGAATTTTATGTCCTGCGAACATTGACGTATTAATTACATGGACACACAATCCGACGGAAAAAATGGCACCCTCCCAACTAATGCAAAATCACAAATCGCATTAGTTGGGCGATCAGTCTCGTTTAGACCATGACACGTGACGGGTCTCAAAAATGACTTAATTTTCAGCGAAAAATTGCAGAAATAACAGCTATAAAATAAAGACAAAGGTCGGAATATTCTTTTTTACACAGATTCTATTGATTAATTAACGAATCCTATGTAAAATCATAGCATATTTTAGATTAGAATTATTAACTTTGTCCCTACAAAATGCACCTCATCACAGAACAAAAATCTAAGGAGTCGCTATAGTTATATATTTTATTAATTAATAAAGGAGTGCAATAAATAATAAAATTATCCTATTTTTTTTATTAAAATTCCCACGCGATCTTAAACAACGTGGAAAATTGAGGTCACCTTTAGTAAGAGACAGACGTCAAGAATAATTTCAGCCAAATAATTCGTCTCTCGTGTGTTCGTTCGGCATAATCATATATATATTTTTATGTTTAATCAAAAGAAGCGTAAAAGTCTTTCACTCAACACAGCTTTAATATCTCAATAAAAACGTAAAAAAATGTCAATGTATACAAAAGAAGCGTAAAATGGTTATGTAGTGTTTGTGGTAGTAGGTATCTATACATAAATAGATATATACTGTCTCAGGCGCACGTCACATAGGATGCTGAGTTTAGTTACACGTGAGTTTAGGGCGAGAGTGGAAGCATGACATTGCTATGTGTGCGGCGGCGAGTGAGCCAGTGTTATGAACATATGCCTTTTACAGGCAGATCCTACAGGTTACAATAATAAATTAATAAAAAAATTGCTCTGTTGTCATTGTTTTATTTTGTCTCAGAGTCTAGACACTGTCAGTTTAAACCTTTAAACGCCAAGAACACCTAAAGACAATGTGTGCTGCCGTGCATACTACGCCACCGACTTTCACGCCACGCCATCAAACTTTAAATGTTAATATTTTGCACTTGCCTTACTCTCATTTCACATACTAGAACAAGATGAGTTGAGAAATCATAATCCCTTCTATGCAGTGTCGGGACCCTTTTATGCAGTTGTTAAATAAAAACGTAACTTAATTTGTTATTAACAATTTACGAGATTATTTAGTTCAAACAACAAATATATTTTAATACCTAAATAAAATAATAATGAATATATTTTTAGTATGTAAAACTATTAAAATCTGCTCCATTCGTGCCATGTTCTAAGTTTGACAAGAGACATGAGTCAGAATACGCTAAAAAAGTTAATTTACACGAAAAATATTTGTGGTAATAAGTACGTAAGCCAATTTGACACTTAAACGTTTGAGTAAAGAGTTATTTTGTACGAAGTAATTATGTTGTTGTAAATTATAAATAAGCGTTATTGGCATCTACTTGAACATGACTGCAGTGCCATTTTTTCGACAATTTTGTTCGGGTCTGTGGCTCTATTATAAATAATACCTCAATGCCTGCGAACCAACGCCAGTTGCCAAGTGCTACCAGCTCTAATGTTATAAAACCGGAAAAAGGGGCTTAAAGAATTCGATAAAATTATAATTTCCTTGAAACAGTTAAAAAAAAAAGAAACAGTATATAGTTGTTCAGCCTCCGCTATCCATCTGTCTTTCTGTCCGCCTGTCACCAGTCTGTATCTCATGAACCGTGATAGCTAAACTGTTGAAATTTTCACAGATGATGTATTTCGGTTCCGCTAAAAAACTTAACAACAAATACAAAAAAAAGCAGAATAAAACAAATATTTAAGGGGGCTTGTATACAACAAACGTCGATCGGTTGCGTTAATTTTGCATCTCATTTGTATCCGGCGCCATACATGACATATGACCAGGTTAAGTACAGATGGGGATGGGATTTGTACGGAACCCTCGGTGCAAGAGTCAGAGACGCACTTGGCCGGTTTTTGTTTCTTTATAATTGAGAAGCTATGATTTTTTGTTTATCTTTGCATGGCTTAGTAGATTGCATTGTAAAGAAAATGATATCCATAACTATTATTTGCACCCTTAAGATCTTTAGCCGAAGAAATAATTATGCAGATCCACGGATTTTATAGTTGGCTTGGCAATACTGGGCGTGCATGTTGCCAGGTAAATTATAATGAGGCGGTTGAAGAGCGGTTGTTAAGTAGTGTTGCCAAGTGAACCTTATACATACACACCACTCCAGAGTGGTGAATATGTTACTAGACTAGACTTTCATCGCTGTGGATAGTTTTACCCTTACCCACTGAGTTATTCATATTAATAGGCATAGATATAGTATAAGTAGTTTTTTTAATAGGTCTGTGCAGTTACCAGCAGTTACCAAAAAGTTTGTCGTTGCCTGTAATAGTAGATTGTACAACAAGTGCATAAAACGCACCATTTTACACGAGACGTTTATCCATCCGAGCGAGCTTGCGAGCGAGGATTAATATAAAGTCGAGTGTAAAATGCGTTTTATGGACGAGTTGCACACTCTACTTTTCACTACAATTGCGAGGAAATGAAACTGGCTTGCGAGGAAATGATAAAAATAAAACATGTAAATATTATACTTAAAAAGTAATTTAATTAAATTTAAAGTCACATAAGAGCAATGAAAAATATTTAAAGTAATAGTTTTTCATGGCATATTTAAACATATATTTATTTATAAAATTGTTCATTTTTAAAACATTTTTTTTTATATCTATGACTAATTATTGTTGTAAGTATGTTAAATATATAATATATTAATCTACCAAAATAATAAAATTAAAAAGTAATAAATGATAATAAAAATTTCAAGTTTATTTCAAGAAGTTTTATTATGTAGGTACGTTGGCTGTTGGTAACTTTACCTTGGTCTTAGAATATTGAACGAAACGAAATAAAACAAAGAGTATATTCTATGAAGTTTTAAGTTTTTTTTATCTGTTTATTAAGGAACTTTTATCATTGGTATTATTTTGTCAGCTAAAACCGGCTCCAGACCTTCCGATCCGATCCGACCGATCGGAAGCAATCGGATAATGTGTAGTGCAGTTGTCCGATTTATCGGAAGAAATCGGATAATGTGTAGTATATTTTTCTTCCGATAAATCGGATCGGATCGGAAGGTCTGGAACGGGTTTAAGTTTTAAGTTGTTCGCGTGGCTGTTGGACCGATCGCCTTGGTCTTCGACGACGATTTTACTTTATGCTCTAGAGCATAAAAAGCGATTTTATGTCGCCTACACACAGCATAAAGTCGAACTTTTAGAGCATGAGAAGTGAAAAATAAATTAATCCCACTAAAAATCCGCAATATGGCACGGGCTAAAAAGCTACTTGTCGGGCTAAAAATGCGGTATAGTCTGGCTAATGAAAGTAGAGACTAGATATTGGCGGCAAATTTAAAAAAAAAAACGGTGTTTTGCAACACCGCGTATAACTCGATAAAACAATATTGATGCTTGGTAATTTTTTTTGTACCTACACTTATATTGTTACTAGATACTATAACGAGTTCAGATATTATGGCAAAGAAGAAGAAAGGCATTTAAAAATAAATATTAGAATAAAATTTGTTCGAAGGTAAGGCCTATGGATTTAACTAATGCGAATAAGTGCAAGTGGCATTAGATAATCCTTCACATTTATTTGTGAACATTGTAAGGGTAAAGAGGCAAGAAATAAACTCATTGATTTAATTATACTTTATCCTTAAAAATAATAATTAAAATCACTTCGAAAACATAACTTTGGGAAGCAGTAACTATAGAGTTCGAGTGATTCAATACACTCCAAGGATAGAGAGAGGTCGGCCTTTATCAACTGCTACTACATTGCGGTGAATCCCACACTCGTTGTTTAGGAAATACTCCCTAAGAATGCACACCTCGTGGTAATGGAGGTCCTTGGCGTTTAAAAAACCACGGCCTCCACACTTACGCAGGATGTACAATCTCATAACTGACGAGCGTGGGCCTCATGCGGTGTGTAGTGAGCATCTGACGGACCCTCGTATCCAGGGCATCCAGCTCAGTCTGAGTCCACCTTAGTATGCCAAAGGAGTAAGTGCGCAGAGGCATCACCCAAGCGTTGAATGCGCGAGCCTTGTTGCCACCTGACAAAAGACTGTTAAGTACTTAAGGAGCTTGTATAAAGTGGGCAGGCATGTGATGGGTCCGTAGTTTTTTGCTTCCATGGTACTATCGGACTTGTGGAGCAGGAAGGTAACCCCAGTAGTCACGAAAGATGGCAGGAAACCAAGCTCGAGGGTTTTTTGAAATTGTGTTGTCAGACGTTCGAGTGAGGATCGAAACCATTTGATCCAAAAGTTGTTCAACGCGGCCGGCTCAGGACTTTTCCAGTTCTGGGTCGTATGGGCCGCTCAACTCACATCATCAGGGCTGATGGTAACGGCCCCATGGTCTTATTATTATCTCCTATCTTTTAATTTAGGCTAGGTTTTTAATAATCCATACTATCCATACTAATATTATAAATGCGAAAGTGTGTCTGTCTGTCTGTCTGTCTGTCTGTCTATTACCTCTTCACGCTTAAACCGCTGAGATAGTTTAAGATCCGAGGAAGGACATAGGATAGTTTTCATCCTGGAAATTATCCCTCAAAAGATTGAAAAGTGAGTAAGTAATTCATGATGACAGTGATGACACTGTCGGAAATGTAATGATTAGACCAAAAGCACAATTGCTCTTACATTTGCTTAGGCGCTTTAAATAATCCCTTTTATTAATAAGGTGATTAGGTGGATATCTATCGTGTTGTACGAGATTGCTTCCATACTTCCAAGTTCCACGCGGACGTAGTCGCGGAAAAAAGCTAGTATATTATAAAAAGTAAAATACAACAAAGAATATACAAAATATAAATAGGTGCCTTCATTTTAAAAAACCTAACCTAGGGTGCTGCCTGCTGCCGGCTTATTATTATTAATTTATTTATTAGGAACTTTTACATTTGGTTTATCACGTTATCGGGTCCGCATCAGGTTCATCGTCAGCTATTATCGGCCTTTGCCTAGTCGTCATAGTACGTCTTTCCCTTTGTTTGGCTTGTAATATCCAGCTGCTGCTGGCGACCTTTCGCAAATCGTCAATCCATCTAGCTGGATAGCTGCATTGGTATATACCTACACTACGCTTGCCACCACGTGTCTTCTACATACTAATACCATAAAATAAAATTACAGGTGTTGTTTGTGTAAAATGCGACGCTAAAATGATTGGTCAACCAGGTGTGCGATACTATGAGTAGGTACTTAGCTATAACGCGGTTACAAGATCATAGGCAAAGAGCAGAGCTGCGAAGCGACACACATGTTTGTTTATAAGTGTAGATATGACCTTCATAAAGTGGGCCATCAGGCTAATCATTTATCATGATTAGGTACACTATATTTGTATCATTTCAACCTGTTTAAATGTGGCGTTTATCATGTCATTTATTAATCCGAAGATTATTTTGAAATTTAATTCGTGTACATTTGCATTATCTAAAATTAATACGATGATTTGCTGGGCTAATCTACCTTACTGCGTAGTTGAACATAAAAAATTGTCTACACGTTGTTTTATATACATTTTAATCCAATCATATATTTTTGTAATTAATTGTTACTTTAGTTAAATTTACTCGTATCGGTACACTGTGCAGCCTACCCACCAGTTTTTGTTCGGTCCAAATCGGCACGCCTTCGTAGCTAGTCGTAGTATAAGCGGTCGGTCGCGTTCGCCAGGTCCTCATCAACACCTTCAGTTAAAAAAACCCTGCCAAGTGCGAGTCTGACTCGCGCACCGACGGTTCCGTACATACTTTCACTTACCCCATTTTAATTGGCCTGGTTGAGTTCAGTTTGCACCTGAAATGTATGGCGCCGGATACAAACGAGGTGCAAACTTAACGCAACCGAGTTCTCCAAATATGATGTTTGAAATGGTCAATATTTTTTATGATTTTATTACAAATGTAGTTTTCAGATTTTTATAAGTATTTGTAGTATGTGACGACATTACTTGCCAAATTTCATAGTTCTAGGTCATCGGGAAGTACCCTATCATTTTCATTCCCTTGAGTGTAGAAATGTACGTTTTTTGCGACATAAACGGCCGTATCTTTTTTTCACGTTAACGTAGAAGTTTGATTGTTTCACAGCTTCAAGGGACCGTAGACTTAAGTATAGGTATGGTTTAAATTTCAACTCGATACCTCCACGCGTTCTCGAGATAAAGGGTCTTGACAGACGGATGTGATCCTATAAATAAGGGTTCCGTTTTTTCCGATTGAGGTACCGAAGCCTAAGAAACGGTCTCAGGCTGCATTGGCGAACATCGAGAGATCCACAGGAGTGAGTATAGCTAGCTAACTAGCTAGCTAGCTGACTGTAGTAAGGTGCGTTGGGGTAAGTTGGAAAACAGGGTAAGATAAAAAACCGTTCATACCTCCTTATTCCGTGCACATTTTTGTTCCTGGTAGCTTTATTGAGAACGCCATTTTGTTAATTTTTGTTGATCCCCGCCCCTCAGCCCAGCTCAGTGAGTGTGATTGTGAGTCATGCCTCAGTTTCATTGGTCGATAGGACCCCATGCGGGGTGCTGTAGATTTCCAGAACGCATGCCATAGGGCCCGTATGCGGGGAATTGTTTTCATTGGTCGATAGCCCGCATGCGGGGTGCGGTAGATTTCCATAACGCATACCATTATGAGTTTTCACTGGTCGTTATACCGTATGCGGGGAGTCCCGCATGCCGTATGTCGACCGAGTTATCGATTTGTGAGTTTCACTGGTCACTGTACCGTCTGCGGGGAGTCCTGCATGCCGTATGTCGAATTGTCGACCTAGTTATCGACTTGCGAGTTTCACTAGTTGTTATACCGCATGCGGGGAGTCCCCCACATGCCGTATGTCGACCGAGTTATCAACCAATGAAACTGAACCATACTAAATATCAAATGATGATCAAATGTTTAGCAATACATATTATTTTAAGTTATTTTTAAAACTTGCTAAGCAAAATGTTGTATAGTTTGAAGGGTAGAATCTGTTTAATTTATTGCTCCTGTTACAGACTACACCGGTATATATATATAGTCAGCAGCAAAAGTAGTAGATCATTTGGTGTCCCTCGCAAGTTCTGCTGCTGACTGTACTTACTTAATGCATTTGCGTTGAGATATGTACCTATGGTTAGTGGACAAATCCACAGGCGAAAAATCGAAATAAAACCACGTTTGAGTTTTCTCCCATATCTTTTTATTCTAAATACATTAATATTCTTTAGTTCAACTCAAATAGTCATTTAAACTATTACAAGCTATTTTTTTATTTTAAACATAAATAATAAGTAATGCAAATGACCAGCATTGCACACTTTAACTTGTTATTAATAATAATTTTATCTAGGTTTATCCAATCTTAACCGTAGTTACAGTAAAACACACAAGAGCACCTACTGCCGTTTAGTATAAGGGAGGCGAGTACATAAACATTTGTTCAGGGGTATAACGCACGACTACTGACTCTTTGTAAAATATCTACAAAAACTCGAGTCCCATGCATATAAGCGTATTGATTCTAACATACGAGAGCTTATGATGTGAATAAATATAATACAGTAATTAAAGAAAAACAATTTGTTCAGTAGGTCGGTAATCATTTGCAATGTTTTACGAGTCGAACTACGCAAGATTGGGTAGGTACGTACGTTATACACAGATCTACTGGTAGTACGAACATTTTATTCAACACAATTTTGTTACAAATACATAGGTACATTAGAAAACAAATGATTCTAAGCGTAATCTTTCTATTTTAACACACAAGTAGTTAAGCGTTTAAATTTTTCTTATGCGAGTGTTAACTCGACATACTGATCCTAAAATATGCACTTCCAAAATCAGACATTTTGAAGACTTCTCGGCGATCTCGCATAAGAATTTTCATAAACTTTCTGATCGCCGTAAATATTAATTTACCTACGAAAATAATGTACATTGGACCTTCATTCTTGACTCCGATGAATGATGGGTGACTAAATGACCTGCATTTATAAAACATAATAATACTCGTATTGAGATACCTACTAGGGAGAATAAAACAAAGTGCAAGGAACTCAAACGTATTAATCAAAATATCTTTTGAGTACATGAAAGTATAGAGACCAGCTCGTAAATAAACTAATAGAATTTACATTAACATGGATATAATGGCATACAGACATCCTTAAAGGTACACGTGATTAAGTATTCGCACCCCCGTTATTGAAATGCTGAGAGTAGCAGTTATATTCGTAGGTAGGTATTCTATCACAAGGGATACTGAGGCTAACAACAATGTATACAATACTTATACTGTGACTACGTCGGCTTACGAGTTACGTCCAAGTCAGATCTGCAGACGATGCAACATTAATATATTGAAAGACAGATTACATGCGCGATAAGAAAATATTACATTCCTGGAGACTTTTGATGTAGCTGCTCTCGCTCAGAAAATATTCTCTTGCAGCGAATGAACGTTGAAGTATATGAGAGATTATTTATATGCAAACTTAAATTAGGTATGATTGTTGTGCGAAGTGAAAACACGAATGAAAGTGCCTGAAGTTAGGGCAGACTTAGCATGTACTATTGCAAGACCCGGCCTTCGCCGCTACCGTTTACACACTTAGTTAATTACTTCTGCAAACACTTGTACTGATAATTCGAGAGAAAACTTAGTCGCAAACCACTCTTGTTAGTAGGTATTTAACATTTTAATCAAACACTTCAAGCCGTTAGTTGCATACTTACACAAACTTTTACCATAAAATTCATGACTTACATTATGGGTAAAAGGGATAAGATACCTAATTCACATAAAAATACATTATGCTAAAAGAAAAATGATAAGGTATCGCCAGCGATCCTTTACGAAATGAGGTGCTAGTAGGTGTGCTACTCTTATCGAGCCGCAGCCGGGCCGAGCGGACTGGCCGAATATCAAATATTCAGAAAAAGACACAACAACAACTCCGAAAGGCAATTTTTAAAATTTACCTTAAAATAGATTATAATTTACGATAGGTACCTATTACGTTAATATATTTTGGTGAATAACATCATTATCGCAAACCCGTATTAAATATGAGAAACGTGGATGATATGACAATATAAATTACCCTTTCATACCAATTAATAAGCGTTTTCAATGTCCTAACTTAGTCGGTCCGCGACGGGCGCGGCGACGATTATATCTACTTATTTATACCAACTTTATACCAACCGAAAACTAACTACTTACAGGGGATCCGAACGTTTCTGTTAAACTTAGGGGATTGAACTTTACACATCTTTGGTTAGACAAAACGAAACAACAGTAAAAACACTAGACAATCGAATGATACAGTCATTGGAGGGACATATTATTTAGTCGTTAGGTAACTCTAATTAACATTGCATAATAATCACATATAAATAATCATGGTCGAAATGTTACGATGGACCCGGGGATCGTTCCATTTCGACGTAAGCGTCAACAAGTGTTTACATTATTATTATCCGATCCGAAGAAGACCGCCGCGCCGCCGGGCCGGGCGCGTTCGCGATCTCGATCCTCGCCCCGCTACTGCCAGAGCTTCCACCAGACCTGCATCTTCTCAGAGAGTTTCTTACAGATTCCCAGTAGTTTCCGTCACATCCCACCATCCCCTTCACCTTCGCATTCTTCTGAGCCTTCACCTTCCTCCAATGTGACCTGTTGGCAAAATAAAGCGAAGTTACAACAGTGATTCTCGTAATTGTTGTCGATGTGGTGCTTGATAATGATAACTTTAGTTATTCCTTAAATTGATTAAGAAATTTTACAAAATATTGATAAAACTCATAACAGACTATGAGGGGTTTATTTTTTTACAATTGTAAACGAATTTTACTACAACACATTCATTTCAATTTCAATTATACGATAGAATGATACTAGGATGTCAGACTATATCACATGATTAAGAGAGAATTATACTCACTTGGAAGCGTATTTGTTCAGGACGATCGTCGTCTGATATTGCATGGGATTGAGCGGGCGCGGGTGGCGGTGAAGGCGGGATCATGCTCTGGTAATAGTCTCGGTTCTCTTCCAACGTGTCCAGGATGTCTTGCGCGTCGGGGTGTACCAGATCGGCCCACGTCTCCCAAAGTGGATGCACAATGTAGTCGATAAATCCGACCTGGCTCTTCTCTATTGTAGCATTGTGCCTGTCGCACATAGGACTGATATCCATTCCGTGCTCTCTCTCGCGATCACCCTGTTGGAAGAACTCCTCCATAAGTAACGCAACCCATCTCTTGTACAGAGGCAGAGGTTTGGTAGGATTGCTCAGATCGGCACAATGTACGAGATTCTCCAACACCTGTATTCTGTCCGTGTAATTGTCCAGCAATAACACGCCGCTACCAGCCACTTTCTTAGTTTCCACCATCGTTTTCAGGTCGGCCAAGAGGCTCATGTGTTTCGACATGTCAGTCGAGAGCACCATATCTATGACCATCTTCCTAAGCGTCTGCCTTTGCTTCTTGTGAAGGTTGATGAATATGTCGCATCCTTCGTTCTGTAGTAATTTGAAGGCAACGGCAAGGTGGTGGTTTTCTAGGACGGACTCGTCATTGTACATGAGGGCGAGTTCCGAGCTGGAGTTGACTAGGAATTGGTTGGTGAGGCCGGGGTGGTCGACGTCGTGGACGCACGCGGCGAAGAGAGCTGCGGTCACCTCGATGGGGGTGAACACGGCGTCGAGGGCGGGCGTGTTGAGGAGCACATTCGTCGACTGCGTGACGTCGGCTGCGTGCAGCGAGTTGTGGAAGGGGTTGTCACGGATGTAGTGCTCCTCGAGTGTCACCGCGAACGCGAGAAACGTGCGTTGCGGGATCTGTAGTGTAGTGAGAAGTTCCCTCGCTGTGAAGGCGGCGTACGCGACGGCTGTGAGAGGTCGACCGCATGATAAGTCTCCAATCCGGAAGATGTCGACGCCCCAGCGGTCCAGCTCACTAAGGCACCTGCCCAGTTCTTCCTCGTGGGGCGTATCTACGCCATGCCGCGGCACACGCTCGCCGGTGAAGCTATTCGTGTGTGTCAGTGTCCTCTTCACGCCGGTGATCTGGGAATTAAAATGGATTGGTCAGATTACGACATGCCTCCAATAAACTACAAGGACAACGGATGCGCGCGTGTACGAGTAGCCCGCTAGTGCGTATGACCTTTATTTGAATAGACGTTTGTTCAGGGCCACCAACTAACAATGATTTGATTAGATAAGCGGGAGAAAAATATTGGTATTGCAAAAATTAAATAAAGTGGCCTCGATTGCTTACCACTTGAGTAGCCTATTAAAATTAATTCAAATTCATCTCAGGGTTGAAGTGATTGTAATAAAGTGTTCTTCTCAGACCTTTCTTTAAATTAAATTATTTACCTATGCACATAAAAAGTATCTACCAACCTGTGACATAGTAGTCGCTGGGCCTCCATGGCGTGGTTTCTCCTTCTTCTTGATCCTCTCTGATGCTTCATCGACTTGCAGAGACGGCAGGTCGAGCTCCTGCTGCTTATCTGTAATGAAAACATAAAATTAGTTTCATGACACAATAACATAAAATAACTTAGTATTAGTACCTACATCATGTTTTCATCTTTGCACGCGATTTTTGTTTCATAAAATGCTAGCGTACGTCGTAGTACGTCTACTTGGGCCAGATAGCTTCCTTCGAAAACAGGCAGAGCAAGGAAATCGATAGACGTATCGACCACGCCTGGAAGAGCTTCTGGTCCATGAAAGCACTAATGAAGGGCAACCTTCCTCTCTCGCTAAAACGAAAACTCGTCGATATGTATTGTGTATTCTTCCCGTTCTAACCTACGGAGCACAAGTTTGGTCATTGACTGAAGCTCAAAAGACCAGGCTCAAAGTTTGTCAGAGAGCGATGGAACGCAGCATATATATTAGGTGTTCGTAGACAAGACCGTATAAGAAACACCGAACTGCGTTCCAAAACACGCGTTGTAGACGTAGGTGCCAAGACCGCAAAGCTGAAGTGGGACTGGGCTGGACATGTCTGCCGCATGCATCCGGAACGATGGGCTAGAATAATCACCGACTGGATACCGCAAGGTTACCGGAGCAGAGGCAGACCGAAAAGAAGATGGCGGGATGACCTGGATGCATTTAATAACGAGTGGAGGGAGCATGCAGCCAATAGAGACGAGTGGCGCAAGAAAGGGGAGGCCTTTGCCCAGCAGTGGGATACAAGTATAGGCTAGGAAAAAAAAAAAAAAAAAAAAAAATGCTAGCAAACGGAGAATGGCTTTATAATAGTTGCTAAGTAGAGTTAGTTGCTTAGTAATCTTCAATAAATTACACGTGGTATATCTAGACAAAATGCTATAAAAGTTCCGATACTCCCCATATTATAAGTCTCTAGCAACCGAGACTGCCCTTTTTGACCTTAATGATATGACTAATGGTGATTTGTAAATCGAACTGATTGTTTTGTTTGCGACACAATGTATCAACAGTATAATAAAATAGAGTAACAGTTGTCCCAGATGTGATATCAGTCATATAGTATATCGCATCAGACCGGGAATGTACCAACTGTGGTACCAACAATTTATTTTAATTGGGAAGCATAAAACGTCTTTACGTAATGATTAAAACTAATCGTAAGTAGAGCAACTTTCATGGCGCACTTACTAATAAATTATACAAGTTTAATAGTTTTCCCTAAAACGGTGCCATTGGTATCATTAACGAAAGAAAGTAGGTGAACATGTGAGGTGATATATTTGATGATATATAGCTTTCTAGGTCGAGTTATGTGTGTCAATATGATCTAACTCGATCAATCAATCTTAATATCAGACGCATAATGTATGCGTAACATATCTATATACAGCTTTTTTTTCCCTAAGTAGAGAAATTATTACTTGATTCCGCATTTGTTAAGTAAGATTTCATGGCGTTGCCCGTTTATTTACAAGATAAGTAAATTTTACGTAAACTCGCCTAATTTCAGAGCAATAAAAGCGGCCATTGCGCTCCAAGATATTACGCAACTGCAAAAAACAGTAAACTAAAAGTGAGATAGTGAGATAAATACACAATAGCTTATCTACGCTTGGCGAGTACGCGCAAGAAAGTTGAACCTTGTACCGAGACATTAATACGAGATGATTCGCTGAATCTGTATTAGTCAAATCTAATCAATCTGTGTTACAACGGCTTATGTCATCGATTAGATGCCATAATGAGCTCCCAATTCGCGACATAATGACGTCAATAAAGCACAGTGGTGATTATATAATTCTAATATTTAGGATTAGGATGACACATTTGTTATCGGTTTTACTACGATAGGTACGCAATACTCACGGGCTACATTTGGAAATTTATACGGGAATGTATATCTTATCTAAGGCGATAAGTAATAGGAACGCCATAAAAGTTATATTTAGCTTAAACTCAATTTTATTGATTCTAAATGCAGATATGGTTGATCAATAAAAATGATAAAAGTATTTATGATTGCTCAATTTTTTTCGTTCCTTGATTTGGCACGAAAGGCAGAGTAGGCATTTTCAATTTCATATATATGTATTTTTAATTTTATATTCCTATTGATGGATAGTAAGCGATTACGTCTGCGGCATAAAACACGTTTCATATAGGACGATACCGCATAATCATAACGAACTCATTTCGGTTACCAAATTTATTTCCATCGCAATCAGAGAGGCAGATCTAGATTATAAACACCATACCTTAAATATTTTATTTAAACTCTATCTAAAGCATTACTACACTGGCCTAATTTATTTTCGTAAATAACACGCGTTGAATAACATCGCAACGTGTTTTATGAATTTGCAATATCAAATCGCAAAGAAAACAACGCTGTGTGTTCTGCCGGCGCACCATTTTATTTTTGTACGGACATAAAACAACGATGGTTCGTTCCGTCGATATTTGTGCCTAATTGACGACGCGTTTGGCTCGGTTTGTAGACACCTGCCTACTGAGTCGGCGGTCCCGGGTTCGAATCCCGGCCGGGGCAAATATTTGTGCAAAATATTTGTTCTTGGGTCATGAATGTTATCTATATATGTATTTATATATTATGTATATCGTCGTCTAGTACCCATAGTACAAGCTTTGCTTAGTTTGGGACTAGGTCGATTTGTGTATGATTGTCCCTTAATATTTATTTATTTATTTATTTAATTAACGAGAAAGAAAACAAAACATTTACGATTGTTAAGTAATTTATTCTAACGCGAAGGTAAAAGTTTGCGATGACGAAGCTGGCGAAATAAATTAATCGCTCATCACGAACCACGGACAATTGTCTCAATGACTCGTTGAGCCACTCAAATATCCATGTCCTGCATATTTTATGTACCTAATAAACTCCATTTGAATATTCATGACAACGGCCCCGAGTAATGGTAATAGTAGGGAGCATTATGCCGCGCTAAGAACTAAATGGGAGCTAAAGGACACATTTGAATTTATTCAGCCTTTAAACAGGGCTTAAGTGTTTCTTTATAACCAAACAGAGTGCTTTCTAATACACCACCTGGGTTAAAAGTGGGTAATTTGAGCTTAACTTTCTAAATGTTTACATTTGGCAAGATGAGTTCGAGCTCGGAGTTTTCTTGAAAATTCCTGTTTACGCTTGTGAAGTTCCCAATATAACACGCAGCTTCTGCACGACTGCACTTATCAGCTATTTAGTAAGTTGAGGTTCATTGATCGCGCTACTATAGTTATCTATGTACTATATAATTGATGCTACTGCAGATATGAATAAATTTTGTAAACGTGTATCGCATGGAACATTTCTTGAGAAAGAACGGCGTACTTGTTTTGATTAGAGCCCTGTACAGCATGAAAACAATTCTCGCTGCCAAAAACTACATACTTTTCTGTATTACATACATAACAGTGGGGGTATTCTAGCGTAAACACTGTAATTTATGATCATTTCGTGGTCGTTTCAATTCATACGTATCTTGTTTATACTGTCATGGACATATTTTATGTATTTCATTCGTAACTATAACCCCCAACCCGGAGTTATCAGCCACGCCAGTACAAGAGTTCATCAAAACTACGTTATCAGTAGATAACTATTATGTTTATTTACATTGCATACAGAGCCGCATGGTCAAGTGTGATAATTGATTAAATATATACTGGTACTATTATTATGCCCGGCACAGGATATCACACGTCAGGCAGGGGCTAGGATACTCTAGCTAGACAAAACAACAGATAAGAGTATAAGAGGCCTCGAAGAGGCGATTTATTGCCTCCTCTACAGCTCATCCGTCCGTTTAATAAGATAGTGTAAATAATTTTTCTGATTAGATATCATTATCTTTAACGTTACAAAACACGCGATACTGAGGAAGCCATTTCTGAAAAATATGCTAACGCTGTTGGACATTTCTCAGCAGACTGGAGGAGAAAAATTCTAAATTTAACTGGTTTTGTTGTGTATGTTTAACATATTTAGACGACTTTGAAAGACTATATGCCCCGTATGGTGATCATAGATACATTGGAATAAGGGGTTTTTGAGGCTAGTAATTTTGCTGGTTAATTTTCGTGTGAATGAATCGATTACCAAGATGAAATTCAAGTTTCCAAGTACCTTGCCAGCCCTATCCTAATAGAGAAGACTTAAATTTACCTAAAGCAACATTTACATTATGAGGTTTACTCGAGTAAGAGTATTCTTAATTCATTTTGTTTATGTGAATACCAGTGAATACTATCACTGTCTATAAGCCGTTATACTTATACATTCAGTATAGACTCAAAGCCTTCGTAGCATTTCAAGGCGGGGCAAAGACGTCATAATTGTTTAGGCGGGCGGCACGCCGTTGACGTCACGTAGGCGCAAGGCTTTTATTATAGTACGACTAAGAGCGATACGATTTAGGTTAAAATATAAAGCCGTGACTCACTTTCAGTCGAATTAAGCTTTACAATCGAATCGTTCGACCGTGTTCGAAGCTGTACTTAAAAAGAAACACGGTCACTTCTTGTAAAGGAAATTTCAATATTTATAAAAGAATTCGCTTTCAGTAGAAAAGCATTCTTTTCACTACAAGCCTACCAGCTACACAAAAGCTCTGGCTTTTATAATTAATATCTTTAAAGTTTGGATGACATTGTCCTTTTGTCATCGTAGGGATATTCAAGAAAAGGGCGATACACTCGCTTTCATTTCGTAAAAATCTCGGTAATTTGCACCCATTTCAGTAAAAGTATCTTTATTTGTTTTTGTTTGCGATAAACTTTAATGAAACTACTAACACACGTGTTTACTGTTTTACAGTTCCCTAAATCAACTTTCAAGAAAAGTTTGCATTCCACATTTAACGTTAGCATAAAACTTCACTCTTCATAACAAAAGTCAAACAATTTTCATTTCAGTAATTTACTGTATATTTGTATAGAATCTTTTTTTATCGATTCTATATTTTTTATGTGGTAATACCACATTTTTATTTTTATAAATAATGACACAAAGGTAAATTAAGAAAGAAAAATTGAATGCGATCTAACTACAATCGAAGCGGGGTGAACCCGCGACCTCTGCGTTACCCCGCTTCGATTGTAGTTAGATCGCATTCAATTTTTCTTTCTTAATTTACCTTTGTGTCATTATTTATAATTTACTTTATGTGAATTCCTAGCAGTAAGATTTTGTACTTCTTTATGGAACTAAATTGTTCAGAAATGTAACCTAATTACCTTCAATGGAGTAGAAGCACAACTAAAAAATTAATGATGATTTTCTACTTCAAGTCAGTATTGTTTTAGCTTAAAATGAACTAGCATCATATTTGGGGTTGTGCCGCTCCTCCACGATTGTATGAAAAATAAACCAAACACTTACCCAAGAAAGTGGAGCAGATGTATTCGGAGATCTGGTTGCCTGACTTGCTGGACTCCGAGAAGTGGCTCAGTTCCTTGTTCAGCATCCGTTTGAACTGAAAGTGCAACATTTCCACTGAGTGCGCCATCCTAGCAGCACGACGTCGCAACCAACGAGTTGGCCCGCAACGGAATGATTGTCTCTCGGCGCACACGCGCATTTCACAATTAATAAAAAAAAATAAAAAAAAACTAAAATTGTACAAAAAGTTTCTAATTGGTTCACTTATTTAAAGCACACCGCACGAGCGTAACGCTTGTCGCGATAGTAGGTCAGCACGTGTATTAGTGTAGAGCGCTATGGCAATACTGAAGCCTCGCTCCGCGGCAACGATACGACTATCCTCGCACTACACGTCTAGACTGTCGTCGTCACATCGGCACATTACGCTACGCACCACAAAGTCACTACATATCTATAGATGCTATCCTGAAATACAATGAATCAGATTTCCACCTAGCGCCTCCCAGGAGTGGTTTTCCACTAAAACAATAACATTACCGCACAGCTATTCCGATGCGGATGTCTGATTGGATTTGTCGAGCTCTGACTGACATGGCTTCAGTTTAAAGCAGTGCGACCAGACAAGGCTGCTTTAATCTAGATGCAATTAAAACGCTTGCAGTTTTTGCCGTCAACCCAAATTTGCCGAGTTCAGGCGAGTGCGGTAATGTAATACAATAATTAGAATTTTATTAAATGGACGTAAACATGATAAAGTTGGATAACAGTGATACGGATCAAATCACTCTAACAACACATGGAGCCGGCCTGGCAACGCGATAAAAGCTTGGCGGATGGCTGATAAAATTTTGGTCCCACCGGGTAGGTACGGTTGCTGAGCGGCCGGCTCAATCCATCAACCAACATTAAACGTGACACCAACATTTTGTATCTCGTGTTAAATTCTTAACGTGTACTTGACATAGTTTTCTATCACCTTGTGACGTTATCCCCGGTCGGCTTAGGATAGGAAGTCTACTTCGAGGTTCAACTAGTTCATATCACAATTAATCTGGTTAATCCGACAAATATTCGTTTAAACGGAATAGTGAACGTCTTTGCTCGAATCTAGGAAGATTTTGAGTAAATGATTCAGTCTATTACGAGTGTAAAATTGTCCTCAGATGCTCACGTCATCTGTTCGACGCTAATTATCTCTAAGACATACATATCTGATAAAGGCTGTCTATAATTACATCCAAGTAGCTTTGTAAAGCCAATTCTATTCTTAGCTTCGACATAAGGTACTCCAACGTCATTGCACTTTTTGCTATGACAATCACCTCCACCAATAGGAAGTAAAGAGTTAAATTTATCCGAAAGGAACAGAGTTACTTTATAATAAAGTCAATTAGGTGGTTGCATAAAAAACGCGAATTCTGACTGTCACTTCACGGGACAGTGATTTTCGCTCGCTGACGACATATAATCGGTGTTGTTCAGTGAGAGTTGTTTTGTGTCGGTGCCTACAGTAAAACTGACCAAATAACAAAGCATTTGCGAAGTAGTTCACCGCGCCAGATAACTTACATAAGATTCTCTGAATTCTGTAAATAACGGAACGTCTCACTGGAACACACATTTGCATAATTTTAGTAAATGAAAGTTAGTGGATAAATTATTCTATTAGACAATCTGGAGAGTGTCCAAAGATTTCGGAGTAAAGAAAAGTGGAATAACGGTCACTCGGCCGAGAGAAAATGTAAAAAAAATTACCCCACTCACGAGTCAGGTTTCCAAGAAATGACTCACATCTTTAAACAGCAGAGAGCTAATGGCGTGTTTTCAAAGTATTTTCACATTTTCCCCAATGGGTAAACGTGAACTTCACGTGATGAGCCGATAGTGAAATTTGGCTACACTGCTTAACGTGCAGTTACAATTACCAATTTAATCGTTTGTCGGCAAATCGCTACAGATACAAATGCATATATTAATGTTTTTCCATCGTTTTTCATCGGCATGTTCGTTTAAGCGTGCTTACTCTATCAAATTCGTCTCGAAGTTGTAATAGACATATAAAAACGAGCTTTGCCGACAAAATACGACGGAAAAGCATTATGCACTATTCTGTAAAATATCTGTCCCAACTCTTCAAAACCTTGTATCTCCTACGTCCAGCATCGATACTATGATACGACCATTGGTTTAATTGAGTTTGAGTTCCCAAAAGCCACAATATTTATTATTTTACTTATGAAAATCATGTTCTATTGAATCTAAGTCACGTAACACGTAGAATAGTATGTAGATACACCTGTTAGGAGTTAGGTAGGTACGTAGACAATGATTATTGCTTATTAATAATTCTGTGCAGCGTCTCGACGATTGGATTCTATTGATCACCCAGAAATCCCCATGGATAATCATATAATCGCCCATTACGACTCGAGATCGGGAGGAATTAACACTAATATCACGATATTACCATCGTTACAGAATTAGATTATCACTTGTAATTTGGACCTCTGCCTCTGTAACTAGCGTAGAACAGAAGTACTAGGCATTAACTTATTTAGTATTAAAATTACAGTTTTATTTAACATTTTTCTACATCATGCATTGCGGTTAATTTCATGTCCTTTTTTATGATATATAGGAGGCAATCAATCAGAGACGGGTCGCCGGATTGTAAGCGGTTACCATCGCCAATTTAACTTTGGGCAGCCGCTTGTTAAAGTGCGTTGCCGGCCTTCAGATGGGAGTACGCTCTTTTCTTGTTCTACGGAGTAGTTAGTAGCTCGATTTGATTTATGTTTCAAAGCAATATTCGAGTAGTAGCTGCTTAAGTTGTCTCTAAATATGAGGAATAACATAAATTAAGGTTCTTTACCGATTTCTTTCGTATCGGCCTAGCAGTGTTCAATTGTATGTTGTTAATTTGCTCAGCGGGAAATATAGACTGATGACAATATCGAGTACAATGGATGTTGGTACCGGGAATGTATCGGTTGTCTTTTGCTGCGTCAGCTTAACCATAGTGGTTTTTTTATTCGAACATTTCAGACGGAAAATATTCTTATAATAACAATGAAATCAATTATCACCGTTTCGTATTAATATTTAAATAATAATTAAAGTAAATGTGATTGTGTTTTCGATATTTTTTTTATGTCATAGGGGGCGAACGAGCCAACGGATCGCCTGATGGAAAGCGATTACCGTCGCCCATAGACACCTGCAACCCAAGAGGAGTCCCTAGTGCGTTGCTGATCTTCGTATACCATTTAACATTAATCTTCAGACCGATTTTTTTATCATCGAATGTTTCCGAAAAGTGTCGATAGCAACAACAATGTTCATATAACGTAAAAGTAGATTGGATAAAGGAGACAAAAAACCGTATATCTACAGCCAAAGTATTAAGATAAACTAAAAACTTTTCATTAAGTCGCGACTGAATGCAAACTGTTACGCATTCAGTATAAATGGAGCGGAGCTACTGAAGGGCTTCTAAAAGCTTGCATAAAAAAGTTTTTTTGCACGGGATGTACATTTTGTGTAATAAGGCTGTCTATTGTGAAATAACAAATATTTTCTTCCAAGTCTTACTGAACATTTTCATACGTTATTAACAATTTTTTACATTTTCGGTGGAATTAAAGCTGAAAATAAGTTCTATAGCTAATATTGAAAAATATCTTCATTACAATAATATATTTGTTATAGAACTGGAAGTGGGCAAAGGGGTTTTTAAAATGCTTTACAAGTGATATTAAATAAAAGTTTGTAATGATAAAAAATATTTCACTTTTCTGAGACTCGGTAGACTTTTTAGGTTGTAATAAGGTAAACTAATCTAGTAGATAACGAAAAACTTGTAGAGCTAACAATTATTGACAGTAAAAGTGGACAAAATATATTCTAATGACAAATAATGGCTTAGGTAAACAACACATTTGCAAAATTGTACAGTATAGGCCATTGAAGTTGTGATATCACCTTATGGCCATATGTCGTAAAGGCGTACCTCCGCAATAAAAAAACAAAAAAACAGGATCAAGCGAACTTTACTTCCGGTTTAGATAGTCATTAATGGTGAACTGCGTAACTTTCTAGACGTTGACTAAAAAAATAGATTCGAAAAAAAATTACTTAAACAGATTTATCTCTTAGCGGTTAGCCTTTCAAATGCTACCCTTGAAACCCAATGCGTACTTTCTATAGGCTTGCATTGCAAGTCACCCAACTTGATACGTGAAAGATGTAACGTTTCAACTTGTGACGTCACACATTAAATGCGCAGATATCATTCAATGTGAGAGAGTGTGGCCCCACACATGAAATACCCAGATTGATAGGGTAAACACAGAAATGTCTGAAATCGAAACCACAGACGAGGTAAAAAAACGTCACGGCGCTCCGGTCACGGGAAACTCCTTACACTACTTCCCACGTGACGTCACATAGCACGATATTATCAAAATGTTGCCTATGACGTTTTGTACAGGAAAATAAACATTAGGGAAAATAGGTATTAGCGTCTAATTACTACTTAAGAATTCGCGTAACTAGCAAATTCCTTCCTTATAAACGTAACTAGTAGGCATGTTTCAGAAATCGATGATTGAAATAAAACATTTAAATTTATTTCGTGCTGCAGTAAAATGAGCTTATATTGGGATCATTTTCATAATTTTTATTCATAAACTGACCAGCGATTGACCTCAGTAACACCTGATGATAAAACTACGGGGTCTAAGATAAGTTCGCTGGTTCAGCAACAGCCTAAGATTCAATCTTGACTTGAGGAGACCCAAGTTATAATTTTCAGAAAATAAACACGAATTATGGTAAAAACCATTTAAGCCGCAATATTTTGGCTCCAATTTTAATGTATTAAAATCAAATGTTAGTTCGGCTGAATTGGTATTGATAAAAGAATAAGCATTTTATGAATTCTCATATATTTTTATTGAAGGCAATTTGAAGTTGTTGACGTACCAATCCAATTAGATTATGTGCCTCTTCAATTATGGCCAGAGTAAAGACAAGCAGCCTATCGTCTAATGATAATAAGAACCTATATATACTATAATTTCTAAGCTTTATGCTTTCCCGAACTTGGATTCAATAAACCAAAATGATACTTCAAATGTTTCCAATAAATATGAAAACATGTACTTTGTCCTATCTTCTCAACAAAACAGCGTTATTTTAGTACAGCGCGACAAATTTGTATCCCGAAAAATAAATGATTCCCTAGGGATTGACAGATTAAGCGAGCCAGAGGGGAAAAAGGTGGTCAAATCATCAAGCATGTTACATATATGACATAGGTAACGCTTCTAGTGTGCAAGAACTACATATTTACCTCCTAATTCGATTACAATAATTGACGTTCCGTGACGTGACGTTTCAACGAATAAGAGGAGGTAAAATCGTTAGGTAGGTATACTTACATATTTTTTGCTTATTGAAAAAACGGTGACAAATTGGTGTTTTACTAATAACTCAACCAACTCTTACAGCCATACGTACAAAGAACGATAAAAAGAAGAGAGAACAAAAGACACGGATTAGATTGTAATGGTAAAAAATATGGCATTTAGCAACAGCCGACCATTGGCATAAAAATAGCATTTTATGATACAATTGTCGATCTGACCAAAACATCTAGAAATAGTTACAAATAAAGCTATTTATGCTGTTCGTTAAGCAGCGCAATGTGGAGATTACGATAGCAAATGGCTTCAGATAAAGGAAAATATGTAGAGATTAGGGCAACAATTTTCCACACGTTCGATCCAACGAAAATACTAAGTGGAAGCATTCTGGCGCGAAACTAAAAGACATCATGAAACTGTCTATTTAAGGCAGCGTAACTTTTAAAGAAGAGACATTTAAACGAACTCAACATAATCATAATATCGCAAACATTCGGACTAGTTGAATT
This sequence comes from Apotomis capreana, assembly GCA_947623375.1. Lineage (NCBI taxonomy): Eukaryota > Metazoa > Arthropoda > Insecta > Lepidoptera > Tortricidae > Apotomis > Apotomis capreana. The sequence goes on along the minus strand of OX392502.1, from coordinate 20,872,087 downwards.
GTTTTCGTGTACAAAAAGAGCTATGACTAATTTAATAGTTACTTTATGTGACACATTATTTAAGTAAAGGAGGACTTGACTTCATAATTTCACAAGCTAGCTCATAGGTAAAATATTTTTTTAAAACAGATCGGAGTTGCAGAATATTATTCGATGTAACAGGTATTTACCTTTACCTCTCTATCTAGATATATTTAGATACGAGTATGACAGTTGTTGATTAATAAATGACCTAGAATGTTTTGCTCTGCGAGCGAAAGTATACTTCGTATTTACGTTCCATATTGTATTTGGAGCATACGAGTATATACATGCAGTCAGGACAATACAGCCAATCCCGGCCAACAGACTAGCCGGCTGAGCTCCGGCTGACTCATTCATTGCACAAAAACCTTTGTCTTTTTCATTTCATTCTTTTCCATTCTCAGAATTTTTCAAATGTTCGCTCGCTTGACCTCAACCCTCATTTTCTGTTCAACGGATTCAATTTTACGAAGAAAATCAAAGTACATGTATTTAAATTCGGATGAGGAAAACGGGATGACACGAATTCGTTACGATTTAATTTTGCAGAATCTGATCGATCCTTGGGTCGGTCTGGGACAAGGTTCGTATTTAATAGCCTTATCGTTCGATGCATGAATCACTCGATATTTCGAAAGCGTATTTTTATTCCAGTAATAGGTATATAGTATTGAACTAATGAATATGTATATTTACTTTTGTTACGAGTGAATCAATTACAGCGTAGGAAATCGTAGAACAATGAGCAGTGAGTATTAACTTGGTCTAATATCTAACCGATCTCGGTGTAATGGTCGTCTTGAATTCCCAAGGGATATCCGATTTCCATGACTCAGGAATTAAATTGCATAGTCAATATTCAAACGTTGCGTTTGGTTGAATAAAGTCGAAAGTCTAGATTTGTTGTGCCAAAGAGCATTCATCTAATTACAGCAAAAAAAAACGTTACATATTTTGCAGAATCTTTCAATAAAAAAAAAACCTTTTAAAAATCTGGCGATATCTTAATAAATTCATACAATGTTGATTAGTTGTACGTTCATCGGTAGGTATCAGGTTTGTACTATAATCATGTGTGTGTTCAGTTGTTTGTTGCGGGGAACAACGGACGTCCACAGGCGGGTAACCATGACCTACATTTTTTGCAGCAACCAATCTTTTATATAATATGTCGTGTTTACTCAAACTGTATTATGTTTAGATTTACTTATCGATATGAATTGCTCGTGGAGGGACGATATTATATTTTTATTGGTCTGATACAGGAATTAATAGCTCTAGAAGGTTCCAGCATCAAAGATGAACGATGCGGACTATTTATTTGATGTAATTTTGAGAGTACTATTTATCGGACGAATTAAACTACGATAGCCGCACGCGGTAGTAAATGGTCTAGCAACATTATGAGAGTAGTTTCTTTTATAGCGGTCGGATCTCTATAAAAACTTTGTTCATTAACAAAAGAGTACCTAAAATTTGCGAAATGTATTTAACTTGTACTTATATGGCTCTATCAAACTTGACTATAGTTAAGTGTAAGTAACCATAAAGTGTATGCGGAAATATCAGCAAAAAATCTAAGGACAATATCAGTATTTAGGTATAGGTAATTGATTTGTAACTCTCCGTCTCTGTAAGTCTCTTAGACTTTAGGTTATGTTTATAAATGAGAGAAACAGAGAAAAAGAGATACAATCTGAAGCAATATCACCGTTATATAAGATATTTAGCTTAGTTGAAACAGTACAACTTTCCTTCGAATTTTTCTTAATTTGTCGAAAATTGAGTAAGCACGTTATCTAAGTTTGGACGCATTCGAGATGTTATTGTATGAATGAAACGCATTGTTAAGCGTGTTATCTTTAAATAGAGATATCAGCACGCGATACGCATCCAATTAATGTCAATCCAGACTTGCTGGCAGACGTGACGAGCATCACGATCCTATCTCCCCGTTTCATAACATACACAACAAGCTTAGTGTTGTCAGATCTATTTATTTTGCTGAAAATCGGAACCGTGTTGAAAAATAATCGGGTAATCACATTTAAAATCGGGACAGCACATCTAAAACGCAAACAAAGACGACTTATAAGGGGACTGTAGGATAAACGATGTAGCTTGCTGATCACATACAATAATGTATAATTATTTTCTTCTTATTTATATTGGCTTTCTTCCGGGACAATAGTCGGCCATATCAAAAGTAAAACATGCCCGACTGTCCGTAGCTCCTGTGAATCGGGACATCTGGTAAAATAATAATAATAATAATATTTTAACTTGAAAAATAATAGTTTAGTAGATTTACTATCATAATCGTAATCACATGGAAGTCTGTTCAACGCGCGTGGTAAGGCCTGCGTCCATACTCTGTTGCCGTATTCATTAGTGCAAGGAGGTATTGTGAATGCTGGTATGTTTGTTAGATTGCGTAAATTTTCTGGTCTGAATCTTCTACTTAACAAGGGGGTATTATTAATATATTGGGTCACGATAGCTAGATCTACTTTGTCATGTACAAGTACACACAAGATACATACATATAAATATTTATACAAGTACTTATTCACAGGACGCGTAATATGTTTGCGTTGTGTAATAATGTTTACAGTACGGAGTGTCGTCGATAAACGAGTCCTATCAAACGCACGACGGGCAGCCTGCGGCGATATAAGCAGTTTTTATGTAACATATGCATGGTAAGGTACCTTTATAGTTCTCGTTCAACATGTTACTCAAGTGAGAATTTCGGGTTATTCATAAACATGCGACAAAATCGTGTCTGTAGACCGTCTTTATGTAGGGAGTCTAAGCTATCGAAATGATAGGTCGTAGAAGTCGAATATCGCTCGACATGTTTCGAATCGGTTCGTGAACTTCTACGTCGTGAGTAAAGTTCGTATGTATTCTATCGAAATGTGTGTATGTATTCTATGAAAAGGTTTTTACGTCTATAAAGCCTAAGAAGTGCGTAAAACCGAGTAAAACAAAAATTTTAACTAATATACATTTATTTCATAAAAAAAACAACATTAAGTATCTCCGTGTACAGACCGTCGTCCCCGTCCCTATCGAGTCGTTTCTATTATGAATTTATGATATCTATTTTAGTGTAAATAACGTTTTGTTATGGGATGAAACAAGCTCACTGACCTGTACCAACTTATACACGAAAGATATGTCCTTTTTGAAAACATTTAACGATATATTGATAATATAATAAGTAAATAATTATGAAGCACGAACAAACAGACATGTAACGATGCTATGAATAAAAAAAAAAGATAGCTTATCCAGTCAACTGCAGAAAAAGAAAAGCCCTGCAATACATACATCTATTATATTTGTATATTTGGTAATTATTTTTTTACTCACTTGGATAAGTTTTTGAACACTGTTTTCAAAATCGATCCAATCACAAAACGTTGGCTTGATTGATACTCTTTGGATTAGTATGAAACTGTGTGTCAGATAAGTTATGAATCGCAAACACTGTTTATATAATTTACCTACTATACAGTAGCTAGACTTTACAGTAGCTAGGAAGTGTGTACATGAACGAATCACGACCGTTCTAGTGATCGCACTAGCACGTGAATAGTTGTCAATTTGTTGCCGCTACCGCTTATGTGCTAATGTAAAGCCACGTTTCATTAAGTCTTCCCGTGGACAAACTGTCATAACAGTTTCGCAGGGCTTTAGATTATATGTAATCTTTGTTGTAAAATTAATAAAGAAATAAATAAATAAATAATAATAATAAGCCGTTTCGGCGTGAGTGCTGGAATAACCAGGGCGTGACATCGTAAGGACTATCCGATTTGGCGGGCTTTACATAGGGCCGCCATCGGTCCGGGTTTCCCCTGTCCTGGTTTGGAGGACACTTGAATTACTTATTGATTGAATACTGTACCTACTATAAACAACAATAACACCCTGTAACTAGTCATAAGTATTCTTGCAAATAAACATATTCTATTCTATTCTATAATGAAAAATAAAGAGACTGTTTTTTAGGGTTCTTTTATAATATTATTTTCAGACACGTCCGGGCAAACAATGCGATTTACGCCAAATGTTCGGGTATTTTCAGACTTTAATTATAAAAAACGGTTTAAACTCACGTAAAAACGTTTCAATAATATTATTTTCAGTCTTAGTCTGGGTTCGGCAAATTTACAGATGGCAGCCCAAGTTATACCTGAAGTTATACCTCAAGCACATACTAGAATAATCGTACGAATTTTGATATTACGCGTCTGAAGTTTTTGCTGTAGGTTTTCCTGAGTAAACATTTTCATCCAACTAGGTTTAACTATAATTGTACGTTATTGCTCGTTTACCAAGTTCGAGGGCTAGACAAGCTGACGATGACCTTCAGTAGGGCTCACACAAACCAATAACTGGGCTTGAAATCTGCTTCTGTGCATTCATCGCATCAGTCCGCAACACTGCTATTGAACGTCTAATTTTGCGATGGCTTTATTTCGTCTGTTCACAACCAAAACTCACTAAGTACAAATACTTACTTAAAGCAAAGCTCGTATCGCAGTGTCAATTTGCTTACTAGATACGAGGTTTTGAAGAGCACATAATTTTTTGTGAGTTTTAGGTATTATAGGGTACGTTTTCACAAACCATTCGAATCAACCGTGATACCCTTGAGATATAGGTAACTAGCTGTGCCCCGCGGTGTTACCCGCTCATCCCACGGGAACACTAAATTTATTCGGGATGAAAAGTATCCTGTGTCCTTTCCCGGGTCTCAAACTATCTCCATACCAAATTTCATCTAATTCGGTTCAGCGGTCGAAGCGTGAAGAGGTAACAGACAGACAGACACACTTTCGCATTTATAATATTAATATGGATTCTATAAATAAACATAAAAAACAGTTCATAATCAGCGAAGATATCGTGTAACAAACATACAAGATAAGGATTCGTCATATGTAATATGATCAGGAGATCTGTGCCCCCGGGGTATTTTACCGCTAAGGTAATTATAATAATTATACAAGCGACCCGCCCGAATTATGCATGTATTACATATAAACCTTCCTCTTGAATCACTCTATCTATTAAAAAGAACAGCATCAAAATGCATTGCGTAGTTTAAAAGCATACAAAGGGAAAACAGACAGACAGACAGACGACAGGAAGCGACTTTGTTTTAGAATATGTAGTGATATTAGTGACAACTACATTCATAGGTACCGTCTGGGTAGGCACTCGTCAAGTTAATTTAGTTACTCGTTATTTTTTGGTTACTTGGGTTACTTTTTGACGAACTACTTGTGTCGGATTACTTTTACTCAGCTCAAGAGATTAGAAGTTCAAAGAGCCAAAGTTGGGTATCTAGACTAGAGCCAATAAAGTCACGCCGACCTAACGGTAGTTAAACCGGTACGTCTTGTATAGCTTTGTCATACGTTGCTCATAAATGAATTTAATTAAGTAGTTAAAACTACGTACTGATTTAATTCAATTTTTACACATTCTTATCTAATTTTATTCCGCGAGTAGAGATAGGCTTTTTCTGAGAATTTCTGGAAATTTTCCTCATTTTGTATGGGAAAAGAGGAAATTTTTAGAAATAGCATAATCGTGAGTAATCATAATACCTAAATATCACGATGAAAATCAATACTGTTAATTTAAGATCATTAATAATTTTCTAAAAATGGTTATTAATGAACGAACAGGGTCAGTATTTTAACGTTTAAAAAAAACGAATTTCTAAGGTTTTACGTATTCTAGATGCAAGTGGAGGAGATCAAATAGAGCGTCTCATGAGTAATTGTTTATAGAAATGAGGCATACATTTCTTATGTAACTTTAAATGAGTAATAACTGATTTTCATGAGAGAATCATCACGTCATTATAATTATCGCCATGTATCAAATAACACTGTAATAACACGTGAAGATTATCTTAACCTAGCTTACACAATTATTATCACATGTTGCGATTCATACCAAAACTCTTTGATCCATTGGGTTTTTGAGTCCATCCCATATCTACTCGTAAAAAAAATGTTCTATAAGTAGAATGAAGAGAAGATCTGCATAGTTAAGTAAGTATCAGTAACACATGACAGTTTAGGTTTTTTGTTATTCATTTCAATGCTACCTCAAACCTATGAATAAACTTTGTGCTAATTTAACACTAAAACTTAGACACATTATTTTTACAAGAGAATTACCTAGTGATTGTTCAAATCAAACCTGAAACACGAACTTTAAAATTCTATACGTCAATTCAACAAAAATACGTGTTTTGCAGAACATCAAATGTGTCTAGCTAGACCCAATTAATAGGCGAATGTAAATTAAATACATATGTACCTAAATAGTATAAATGGAAGCGTGTGTGCTCTGTGGCAAACCTTGCACGGTTGAGGTGCTTTCATCTATTGACAGGCTAATTAACTGGCTGCCATAAACCAATATTATATCAAAGCTGCCTTGCAAACAGAAGCCACATCGAGATCTTATAATATACAATGTAGGATGTTTATCCGTTCGAAAGCGTATGTATGAATACATTTTTTTATTATTATGGATCAGGGGACAATCATAAATGGAGATAAGATATATGTACTCGTAATGTCATTATCAGTTTAATTTTGGCTAGACATCGTCTCTAAAAGTTAACGTCAGCGAATTCGGACTGTTAAATTTGTGGGCCTGCAGTGCACTGCGAAAAATTCAAAAATATATGTGCGTTGTCAATATAAAATTTCGTTAATTCCACACTTCGTATAACAATTTAAACGGATTATATCGCGTATATTCATTACTAGCGACTCGCCCCGGTTTCGCACGGGTGCAATTATACATACAGTGTAATTATACGTATTATACATATATAAACTTTCCTCTTGAATCACTATCTACTCAAAAAAGTCCGTTGCGTAGTTTTAAAGATGGCCTACATTGGGACAAGCAGTAGTAAGCGAGTTTGTTTTATACTATGTAATGTAGTGATTTGAGACGTGCAACTTTACCATGGTTTTTTGTACATTAGTAGTATTTAAGCTTTTTATTTACTGTTTCTTTGTTTTTCCTTTTTTGAAATATATTATACTTTACCATTACTGTTGTCAAATGTTGAAGAAAAGTTCAATTTTCTCTGTCAAAGTTACATCTGTGCAAACTACCCATTTTTATAAATATGAATAAATAATTCGAATTTCCATCTCGTTTCCTCTTACCCATTGACTGTAAGCTTTTCTAAACAGGAAAAACTCAATGAACCGATATTTATATAAAAGTAAGGATGTTTAATCAATCTGATGAGCCTTCAGCATACCTGCTGACGAAATACGCTCTACGTAGGAATTTCAATTTATTACAATAATTTTACGTACTGTTTCGCGAACAGACAAAATAAACACCCGTTTCAAACAATCTTTGCTACGTAGGTAGCGAATTTAGTTTATCTAATCGATCTAATCGATCTCATCGAAGGTTACTTTCACTGGCAGATTCCTTTGCGAATGTGTTAGTGAAAGACCTTTTTACCACTGTCTTACGAATGTCCTACTTCACATTCATCTAAACAAACCCAATGAATCAGATTGTCGTGTACTGCCGTTTAAAGACCGAGCGGTTATTGTGAACTTGGTGGTTCCTGAAACAGTGTTCTAATGTATTTATCGTCACATATGGAAATCCCACGTTTGTTAATCATGAAGCGGATATTTGCAATGGTCAGAAAACCGCATGACGGATCTGATTACGATGTTCTAGCTTTCTTTATGTATATGTAACATAATTATCCTATACTGCAAGAGGAAGTCATGTTCGCCCCATGTTAACTATTGTATGAAACCTATAGTAATATTGTAGGCATTTCTCCAGATAACTGCATATATTATATGTAGAATTCCCAAATTGTCGTTATTAGTCGGAAACAAAGTTTTTTTTCTGCCTCTACATGACTTGTTCTGTTTTCGCGATGACGTCGGATTTTTAAACGTGTCAATTATAGGGTTTGGTATTTCGTCATAAGAAGCTTATCACAAATTTTGACAGTTGACATCCTGAAGCGATTTGATAGTTTTATCATTTGATAAAACCACATCTATAATTATTAATTTGTTACACTGGATTGAGTCATCATTTCACCATAACCCTAAGTTTAGGCTTTCTGCTTACGTTTGCAGTATCGTGACTGCTATGACGATGGCGTACGTCATAAACTAGTCATATTGATATAACAAATTTAAAACGAGGTCGCATCGCTTTGGGATCTACAATAAAAAGGCTAAATCGTCAATGAGGATACCGATTAAATCCTCAGTGACCGGTATTATTAGATAGGACCGCTCCTTAGGTATTCGTAACCTTAAAAATTTTGTACGGAATAAAATTATCAGTTGAGCCTCTATTATGGGTTTATTTCATTTGTTTCGGGCTTATTACTACAGCAGGGCTAGCATGTCTTGCCGCGTCTTCACTTGTCGCGCGACTCAACATCACCTGTCTTACTCGCACGGCATTGAAAGAAAAGTACCTTGTCGCGCGTTAAAAAGTCGCGTGTTCAGTTATGCCAAGGCGTGCAGGTTGCGAAACGATCTAAGATCAGGTAAATTCAATAAATATTAAAAATAATATATGGGACAACCTCACAAAACGCCCCCTTTTTCAAGTTAAGCTCTAATAGGCTTGTGGTATGGATACTAGACGACGATTTACTTACATAGATACAATTTACACATGTAATTAAATACATAGAAAGTTAGAAACATCCATGACCCAGGAAGTTCGCGTTCATCACACAAACAACTGTCCAAAAAGAAAGAATCGGTGTACAATAATTTAAAATGAACTGATCGCGAAACGTTAATATAGAAATACCTAGGCGCCTTTATATTCAGCTTCTGTTCATTGGTTTAGTTCCACAAACCGAACAACATATCAAAATAAACATCAATAACATGTCATCACACATCCGGCAAATAGATTCAAAATTAATCGAGCAATTTATTTCACGTCGATATTATAAACATAGGAATATGTTGTATGCCATGCTATTGTCGGGAAGTCCATGTCAACCTTCGGCGGGCGGCCGGTGAGGTCGCAACAGACGTCATCCAACACAACTGGGCCATTTGTTCAATACCCTTTTGCTGTAGCAGCATAAAAACCGTACCCTTGATTCTGGCTTCAATTAGGTATATTTTTACACGGCCTATGAAAAATTCATGAGTTTGAACAGCTCTGCGTTTGGGGGTTCGCGATTGCCCAATGTTTCCAATTGGGCTCGCTTGTGTAAATTTGAAACATGAGAAAGTTCAGGTGCAAATGAAAATTGGAAACATTTAACTTTTCGTGGTGTATGTCATTGTCGATGCGATGAGAGACTTGATTTTACATTTGTAATGTAATGTACGTATTGCGATTAAAATAAAATTTTATATACATTTCAATCTTGTCATACTTTTACGCAGTTAAACAAATCCCAGGAAGTTACGTCATGTGAAAAAAAAAGAATTGACTTTACTTATGGAATCCTTACATTAATCAATTAAGAGCGAACTTATTTTTTGTTTTTCCCGTAACATTTTAAGTGGATAGGACTTGCTAACAGATTACAGAGCACCTACCACATAATAAGGATAATGAAAGATTAGGTAGTGGTAGTGAGTCGATCCGAACGTAAGTAATATAATGTGTGAAAATTCTGCAGGTTTATAATATACTAACAACCTACCTAACTATAGCCTGAAAGATTGGATTGCACACTGTTTCGAAATCCCTCGTTGCGTAGAGGGGCAAAAGGCCTCTAGTCAATCATTGACCGTCGCAGTTTGTGACATCATGAGTCATGAGATATGAGTACCATTTATTTCCTAAACTCTGACGTATGTAACTAAACACACACGTTCAACTTTTGCATGATGAGTCAGTTTATCAGACTTGTGGTTCACTTTTAACCATCGCCAAAAAATGGACCAGGTTCTTAATTTGTCGGTATGTTATTTTCTGTATGTTCCCCGATTAATTTTGAAGACGACCGGACCGAGTTGGCAAATTATTTAAGTATTTGTTTGAACGAGTATACTTTCTAGTTAGCCCCATTGTTGTGAATTATGAGATTAGGGTGGGATCCAAAACCGTGATTTAGGTATTTTTTATAGTAAGTCGAACAGATGGTTTCGGTAAGCGTTATTTTGCTTCATAGACGTAGTTGGTTATTTCTTGTTAAAGTGGGATTATATTCTGAAGGTGCAAAGTTCCGGTTTTGTACAAATCAGTGAGTGTTTGTGTGTATGTTTGTTACTTCTTGACGCTCACACGGCTGGCCCAATTTCGATACATTTGGGTATGAAGGTAGCTGACACCCTGGATTAATACATTACATAGGCTACTTTTTAATCCAAAAAAATATAGAGTTCCCACGGGATATGCGTGTAACATCGTGGGGCGCAGGAAGTAATTATATAAAACTAGCTGCGTCCCACTTTCGCCTTTATAATATTAGTGTGATGTCTCAATCTCAATAGATCTAAGAAAGTTTTACTATCAAATGATGAACAAAGTGTAACTAATTTCCACCAACTGTTTTAGATATCTTATGATCGGAGTTTAAGATAAGAGTAATGCCATGTCATTTTCGTATACTTTTTGATACATTACAGTCGAATGGTCGCGGGGAGGACGCTCCCAGAAGAGATAAAACTCGTTTGATTTTTGGTACATTCTTCAAATCAATAGAAAAAATATAATTATTAGAGTTTTTAAAAGTACAAAACGCTTTAACGTGTAATATGGAAAATTTTCACATTACAGGTTTTGTTTTTCTGCAGCTTTTCAATTATTGTGATTAATCGTTTGTTTAATTAATGATTCAGTTCCTTCCCGGAATAAAGCAAAGTACATAAAAACGATAATTATCGTGTTTAAAACGGTCTCTTATTGATTGATGATGGTGATTATGATTATATCGATTGGTGTTTTAATTGGCGATCATTTAATTCTTCCACAAAAATAAATATGTCAACCGGTAATCCTTTGATGATAATTTTCGTTATTGTTCTATTTTCGGTACGTCAGCATCTTTTATATTTTTTGGGTTGTAGAAAACAATTTTTAATCACTTTAATCAGTCAGTCACACTTCACTAATTATATTATGTAATTAAAATTTACTTTTGTGATATATTATTTATTTATTTGTTCATGTTATTTATTTTTGGTACATTTTATCTAAAAATACGCATATTCGTACCTATGTATTAGGGTGTGCTCATACCTATGCCAAAGAATAGCTCTAGCTATTCAGCGTGGTAATGTGCAACTCCTGGGCAGCCTCCCACTCGGTACCGATCTGGAGCCAGTGTTTTATCTATAGTTAATCATCATTATAAATTTAAGAGTCAAACTCGCTCACGTAGTATGTAGCTGTCTCCATCTATCCCTATCCATAGCTAACTCCTTGATTTTCCTATACGACATGACGTTTACCTTCTCTTTTATTTGTTTTATGTAGCTTATTCTTATTATTCATAGTCGTCTCCTGCCTCGCTTTATATATTTTATCTATTCAAATATCATAAACCCTCCATGATGCGTTCAAGAACCGCACATAATGACCACCATAAAAATAGACTGTTTTGTTAGAACAGATTTCTTATCTGTAAAAATGTTATTATTGCTAAATAATAATATCGATTTCTATAATAATATTCATTCAAATTCCGAACATCTCTGAAAAACAAAGAAATTTGATTTGACCTCTATTCTAATATCATTCGAGATGACGTTCAGTTCGAAATGAAAAGTGAATTTGCAATCAAATTTGACAAATGTCGCTCGTAAGATATCAAACAATATGATAGCCAGGGCCAACTCTAGTTTGACTCTGAATTAAAAAAAAAAAAACTATGACAGCTGCCAGAAAACTTCATTACCGCCATTACCGGGTAAAATTTGTCATAATGTGCGGCTGCTGTATGCATCATGGAGGCTTATGATATGTGGGTAGATAAAGTAGTGTATGTAACTGTCCATAATTAGGCATTAAAACACTCGTGCTGTTATTATGAAACTTGCCTTCGGCTCGTTTCATAAACCCACACTCGTGTTTAATACCCTTCAGCACAGTCACATAAACTACTATTAATTGTTTATTTTTGACTTTTATTATAAATAAAATATGTATCATTCATTGTAATATAATGAAAATACATTGATCGACAATAAACAAATATGAATTATGTAGTTATTTTGCGTTTACGCTAGCATTTTTAATACTGGAGTGCATAGTATCAATTAATAAGCATTAAAAATTATGACGACGTGGTTGACGCAGTTTGTAGTGTACCTGCCTACTGAGCCGGCGGTCCCGGGTTCAAATCCCGACCAGGGCAAACATTTGTGTGATGAACTCGAATAATTGTGCTTGGATCATCGTTATACATATATTCTATGTATTTAAGCATATATTTATAAGTACGAGTACTTATGTACATCGTCGGCTAGTACCCATAACACAAGCTTTCGGCTTATTGGGATTCATTTGGGGCTAGATCAATTTGTGTGAGGTTGTCTGATTAATTATTTTAAATAAATAATTCTGATATTGTATATTCATTGTACATTAATTCCGTCAAAACGTCGGGAACCTCAAAGACAATACATACACACCCGGATGTGACGTTTCTAGAACGCACTTTATGAACGGAATTTAAATGTAAACAAATAATAACTCAATGGAAAATGTATTTCAAATACGTTGTTTACCTGAAATTTCACACTAACCGCTAGGTAGTGTTTATGCGAGATTATTAATATTCGTTTGAAACATTGATATTTGGGAATCCGACTTCTTGCTAAGGAGTTATACTAAGAAGTTATTCTCATTCTCACAACATGACACGTTTCAAAATGAAAGAGTAGCATAGAAAGTTACTGTAAAAATCATAGCAATCACTGGTTTAATTTTAAATCGATCTATAATACAAGAAAGCTCGTCGTCATATTGATATTTTGCTAGCGAAATTATGAGATAAGTTTTGAAAATAAATTCATTGGTTTTTTTTAACCAGACGCCTCTATCATATGTATTTACTTTGATATATGTAAGTAGAATCTAGAGTTTGCTTCAAGAGGGTATATGACAACACACCTAATAACAAGAAAATGATTAAACACATAATTTGTTTTGAATAACCTACAATAAGAAGAGAAAGTATAGTGAGATACTGTGATTACAAAATATCTAAACCAAATCGTCAGTCCCAGAACCAAAGTCTCGATCAATATAATCTAATCAAGACGAGTTTGAAACAATTATCGACACAACCCCGCCGTCAGGCCGCCCGGCGACGAATCAAACGTAAACCTGCTCCAATTATCTCAAAATCAAGACTGGCATTAAGAGTCCTTATCCCTTCAAAAGCGCTGATTGTTTTAGACATTTTTCTTGATCAAACGTGTTTCTTAACATAATAATATAATCACTGTTACTACCTAGAACAGGGCCATTGCAATTGATTGGTATACATTTGAAACCTAATACAGTTCGAATTTTTCATTGATAATTTTTGTTTCAAAAACTACTCAAATTTAAGAAAATTCACGCAGAAAACAGTTTTTTTATTATTATTTTCAACTGCACGCAATGAAAGCTTGAAATAGCTATGTTACTTTCTAGAACTCAGGGAAAAGAAGGTACTATTCACTTCAAAAAGTTGTTTCAAATTATCAATTTATTTGTCATAGAATCTTTCATTCAATCATTCTCAAGACGGCATTGAGTATATAGAATCTACACAATTCAAACTTAATTATTCTAATTGAACAGGTCAGTTCTGAAAAGCGGGGACAAGTCATTTCATAGATGAATCTAACTTAGTCTTAATCTGTTCTCCGTTCCTAGGCATTATCTAATTATTCTCTCGAGTGAGAGCATTTATCTTTTATTGAGATAAGTTATATCTGAATCGTTATAGATTAATCGAATGCCCAGTACGAATAAAATGGTCCTGTGGATTTGCGTAACAAAGTCAATGGCTTTTAAGAATAGTTAACAGACTCATGATCATTTTGAAGGAAACTGTAACTTGCTTAATACTACTACGTCAGTGTCCTTTGTGTTTATTAAATTTAAACTGAGCACGCGGCGTTGATTATTTTTTCTCTCAATTACTTATTATGAGAAGTAAGAATTCTGATAAGCCTTATTTATGTCTCAGTTATCGCAAAGAGTTAACAAATGAACAATTCATCATCAATCAATTGTCATCTGGGTATAGCTGCGTTTCTTTTTTATAATTTATAATAGAAAGATGTCAAGAATTTTGTAGCAATCGCTAAATTATCGACTCGACAAGCCCCGCCCACAGATGATTAGTATCACCGACATTTTTCTGTCTTACGAGTAGATACATTTATAAAAATGACGTTAGACCATCGTAATCAATAACGTAGCGTATCAATCTTCAGCACATGATGACAGTGGACATATTAAGTTATCCGACAAAAATAGTTTCAACTATGAAGGTCCTTTTAAGTACAACGTACAAAGCCGACGATAATCAACTTGCTCTGAACATTTTTTTATATGAAACGTACAATTAGGTGTACAGTCCGCTATAGAAGTAGCTAAGATATTCTTCTTGAAATGAGATGTGTGCATATAATTTTGAAGCACTTGGCGTGGTGAACAACTTCTGCAGCTGATTGTACACTATATATAGAGTGTAATTTATTTATATCGCCGCGAGTGATCAATCAATCAGTGATGAACTGTTGAAAGATGGATCCCTTTTGAGACGCGATCAACATTTATTCTACATTTTTAACGAGAAAATAGTTGCTTGTACTCGCTCATCGGCGGTGAGAAGCCAGGCCTAGGAGAGGATAGTCATAATTAAAAGTTATATAATTACTAGCTGTGCTCCGCTGTGTTACCCGCTCATCCCACGGGAACACTAAATTTATTCGGGATGAAAAGTATCCTATGTCCTTCCCCGGGACTGAAACTATCTATATACCAAATTTCATCTTAATCGGTTCAGCGGTTTAAGCGTGAAGAGGTAACAGACAGACAGACAGACAGACAGACACACTTTCGCATTTATGATATTAGTATGGAGTATGGATGTTCTATTTCCATTATTATTTCTTACAGCTTTATTATATTAGCTTTATTACTTTCGCTAGGCGGGGGACACAGATACCTACACCAACATGATTATCAGCCACTTTTTATTCTTTTTTTTTAACCATGACTTGATCTGTACCAGGACTCTTTAGCCCTCACTACCAGTGAGTTGGACTTTGTGTGAGAGTATAATCCGCTAATGGGATTATCTCCGCGCCACAGGAGTAATAGTTACCAGCCACTATAAACGAGCTTTAAAGGCGCACGTCTAGGCGCCTAAAAGAGAAAAACGCCACTCGCGAGGCGGGCGCGGGACTACGTGACCGGCGCGGCGCGCGCATGACGTCGCAAGGCCGTGGACCCACCGCGGTTCCGTACACAGATACACCAACATATCAGCTACGATAAACGAGGTTTAAAGGCCGTGCCTGTTTTATGATATTTCAGTACAGCTTGTTTTGAGTGTTCGTGGAAATGGAGCGCTCGGCCTCAAATTGAGAGATCTCAAGATCTGCTCATAGTTTGAGATGTTTTTCTTCCATTTCTAAATATAAATCCTAAGGTGTACGTCCATTTAAAAAAAAAGAACAAACAGACGACGTTTCATTTAAATACAGCTTTTAACGTGAAAGCGAGAGAAATCATACAACACAAACTATGAATCCCATAAAGAAAGATCTAAACATAAATCAATCAATGTCACCTAACTTTCGCATTATGTTTTGTCGTTTTTAACAAACAAGTAGGTTAGCAATTGAACACACATCTATTTCATTTATTCATTTATTTATTCATTTATTCATTGATTGCATCCATGGTACAAAGATATTATCACATATGAATACAGTTTCTCATGGGCCCTGATAGGGCGTAGCAATTATACATTATACCTATAGTGTAAGATAATACAATTTATAACACATTACATTTTCAAATATTCAATTATTACATAGACAATTTTTAACACATACAATTAATTCAATTATGACATAGTTATTCGTGTAATTCAATTTGATTATCTATCGATTTTATTTATAATTATAACATATACATTAATTAATTAAATAGAAATAAAAATTAAATATTTTATGGGCTTGCGTCATCAAAAAAATCTTGCAGGGTGTAATAACATTTTTCTATAAGAAAGTCCTTCAACCGTCTATTGAACTGCTGTTCCGTTGTTTGTTCTTTTATATCCTCGCTTATTTTATTATAAATTTTTATTGCCATCGCGTTTGGGCTGGTTTTGTGTAGTTTAAGTCTGGATCTCGTGGTTGATGCCAAATTGTTTTTATACCTAGTTTCAAAACGCCGTGGTCGATCTTTCAATTTCGAAAAAAATTGTGGATAATTTCTAACAAATTTACAGATTTCTAGAATATAGATCGAAGTCAGTGTCAGAATTTCGTATTCGACGAAATACGGTTTACAGCTATCCATATTTTTTATGTTCGCCAATATCCGTATGCACTTTTTCTGGAGAATAAATAGTTCGTTGATATCTGTGCTATTGCCCCAAAGGATAATACCATATTTTAGCCATGAATAAGCGTAAGCGTAATATGCGTTTAAGGCGCATCGAAAGTTTGTAGACTTTTTTAATTCCCTTAACGCGTATAGGAATTTTGAAAGCTTATTTTTAATTTTTTGGATGTGTGGCTTCCAAATAATATGTGTGTCAATGTCCAATCCGAGAAGGGTAAAAGTGTCTACACATTCTAGTTTCGATCCGTTAAAACAAAAATCAATTTCCGACTTTTTTTGGTGTGGCCTAAATTGCATAATTTTCGTTTTTAAAAAATTAATTTCTAAGTTATGATCATGCATCCAGTCTGTTAGTTTAGTCAATATCATACTCAGTTCTATGTTTAAATTTTGATCATTCTCACATGACGTTAGAACCGAGATATCGTCCGCAAAAATGACACAAGACTGATTGAGAGTTTTTGGAAGGTCGTTAATATATATTAAAAAAAGTAAACAGCCGATTACGCTCCCTTGCGGGATTGAGTTTGTAACGAGTTGCGCGTCTGATCTTACGAAACTGATCGTCCCGGTTTGGTGGTCAGCATGCTGGAGTTCGACGTATTGGGCCCGATTTTCTAGGTAAGAGGTGAACCATTTCAGTGTTGTTCCTCGGACGCCTATACTATTTAACTTATGAAGTAATATTTTGTATTGGACCCTATCGTAGGCTTTTGACATATCGAGAAGAATACCTATTGCGTATTTTTTATCGTTAAGGATATTTAGTACTTCTTGCATAAATTTATAAGTAGCTAGGACAGTAGATCGATTCCTACGAAAACCATTTTGACTTTCATTCAATTTCAAGGTATGATTAAATAATTTGTCCAAATAACCCTTAATTGTTTGCATTCCTTAAGTATTATGTATACTCGTCTGCAGATTTGACATACTTGTTGTATGTATGCACTCGTTTGGATGCACTCCAAATATTTGTGTCGTCAATGGTTACCTTTAGACATAATGGTGACGTTTAGAGGCGCCTTGGTCATTAGGATCGGTAACAACAAGAGATCGACGACTTGGCTGCGGCGACATGGCCATAGGAGTTGAGAATATGTCAGACGGCATGACGAAAAAACTTTTTTGGGCATGTCAATCGATTCTATTTTTTATTGGGATCAAATGTCTATATGGGACTAACTACACTTAGACTGCTCTAAAAGTCAAAAATGACCGTCAAAGTTTAACATTCCTGCGGAGTAGCACTCCGTAGGAATGTTAAACTTTGAAAACAAAAAATCTCCACAAAGCTCCTCAGAAAATTGACACCTAATCGTGACATCATTGTAATATGTTATAGGTATATTTGTATGACACGATAGTAATTTGCCATTTTCTCTGTGAAAGTGCGTAAGTTCATGTCGTTATCCCTATATCATTTGTTCAGCACTGTAGCATTGACGAAATAATCTATCTACACATCTAAAATTGTATTGAAAACAAATTTTCTATCGAGGTCATGATCGGGGGAAAAATCTTAACAGTGTGATATATTATTTCATATGGGTATCGGATGTGGGACGCGGATGGCGCAGTGGCAGTACAGCTGCCTACTGAGCCGAATGTCTTGGGTTCGAATCTCGGCAAGGGCAAATCTGATGATGATGGGCAGTGAACTCGAATATTCGTTCCTGAGTCATAGATGTTTTCTATGTATTTAAATATGTATTTATCTATACGTATGCATATCGTCGTCTAGTGCCCATAACACAAGCTTATAAGATCGATTTGCGTAAGGTTGCCTGATAATTATTTATTTAATCTTTGCGGTATTGTTACAACCAAAAAATGGCTTGACGGAATTCAAAATCGGTTATAGGATACATTTTACCCTGCAAAGAGTAAACAGCTTGGCTAAAAGTGTCATCGACTATGATACTGATATAAATAACACATGAATTTATGACACATACGATATGTAAATATTTTCGGTCTTCTGGAGATTATCAGCCCTCGAGTTTAGATCGGGTGCTATGCGTAATCTTAATCATTCTTGCTCATATCTCTGAGTCAAAAGATTGTCTACGACTAAAGTTAAGCGATATTTTACGTGACTAAAGACGCTATAGACATGACTACTTAGTACCTACTCGTCAAGCCAAAAAGATTGCCACTCAGTTACCACCCACTACTCTAAATACTTTTTCATTGAGATAAGCAGTCAAGTTTTTCTTGAAAATAATAATTTTGTAGCGGAATCTGGGTGTCATTTATGTCACGTGAGACTAAAATTGGACGTTTCTTTCTTATAAGCTTATAACAGACGTTCGAGAAAGCAGCATATCATATCACTGGCTCTATCATATCGGATGGTCAAAATTAGGTACACTTCATATCTCTATGACGATATTCAAATTTCAATTAGTCAAAAGTGAAAAATACCCAGTAATATTCGACCAGCGATATGCCTACTTTAACTATGTGCTGTATTTATCTTTCAAATGACTATAGTAGAGGATCCCGATATAGAACGACCTTCACCGAGATGTTTATTTGATGAAATGTATTTTATATTTAATTTAATATGTCAATAAATATATAGCATATGGGTTGCCTAACAAATTTTATTCCAGGGTATGTTTTGTTAAAAATTAATTTTTTTTTTAAATATTTCACCGGTTTGATTATTAGATAAATTCATAATAAAATAATCATAATTTTATTTAATTTCAATTCAATAATCAGATCGTTGCAAAATGCTAGTAGGTATAGATTTACCTGTTTATACCTGGCTACCCGATAGTTGTGACGGGAAAAGAATAGGCAACCTAACGTTTGCATATTGTATGGGCTTCATACTTTCGATTGGTATAGAATTTATCTAATATTAATCAAACCGGTGAAATGTTTAATATTTTTTTTTTAAGTTATTAATTAAACATACCTTGGACTAAAATTTCTTAGGCAACCCATATGCAATATATTTATTGACATATTAAATTAAATATAAAATACATTTCATCAAATAAACATCTCGGTGAAGGTCGTTCTATATCGGGATCTTAGACTACTGCTTGTCAATTCATCTCTACAACATGCTCTACAGACCCGTGACATCGCTGACAGATCGCTCAAATTGCTATATAAATATTAATTAATAAGTCGAATTAGGCTAGAATTATTAAAGAAACTGGAGTGACTTAATCATCTGGTCGGTTCAGTCTGAATAAATACGATTAATGTTCGTGTAATGCTACACTCGACCTCTATGAGTAATCAACGTGTTGTTGTTTACATGTTCTCTGTTTTTCAGTTTGGAAATCATTATAATTCTCATATTTCGTTAGGATGTTGTTGTGGCCTGGCCTATATTTCCACTATAAACAAAGTTCACGTCTCAATCGAATGCGTGAAATGCTGACAGGTAACGATTCTGCAATATTTACTTGGTTACTGGAAGGAGAAGGTGCGTGTGTTGGCGAAGGAAGGAAAAGGCATAACATACCTAACCCTCTTTATGGCTTCAGCGTAGTCGAGTAAAAAGTAACTCACGTATGATACGCGATTCACGATACGTCACGTATCTACGAGGGCTGCCTTTTAAGTTGTGTCGTTTGGAAAAACTAAAGAGAATTTAAGTGTTAAATGGTATTTATTGTTTTTCAAAGTAATCACCGTGATGTGTAATACACTTTTTCATTCGATCGAACCAGTTCTCGAAACACTTATTCCAGTCCGAAGTCGGGGTCTCCAAAATGGCCGTTTTGTATGCTTCAACCGCTTCTTCAGGCGTCTGGTGCCGTTGACCACGAAGTCGTTGCTTAACTTTTGGAAAAGTAAAAAAATCGTTAGGGCTTAAGTCTGAACTGTACGGCGGGTGTTCCAGAATTTCGACGTTTTGCCCTCTTAAAAACGCAATTGTTTGCCGGGCGGTATGTGAGCTCGCATTATCGTGGTGCAGTCTTATACGACGTCTTGGGTTATTTTTTCGAAACTCGCCGATGACTTCTGGTAAACAGACAGTGGTATACCAGTCAGCACTAACCGTTTTACGATCCTCGAGCACGATGGTGGCAACGTGGCCACTTTTCGCCACAAACGTGGCGACCATTTTTTTCGAAGTGCTCCGTGAGCGTATTACTTTGGTCGGTTTTGGCTCATCTTGGAACACCCAAACAGTCGACTGCTGTTTAGAATCGGGATCGTAGGCATATATCCAAGATTCGTCACCACTGATAATGTCGTAAACATGTTTCGAGTTTCCTCGGTTGAATTGCCGCAGAGTTTTGCGACACCATCGAACGCGAGCTGTTTTTTGGTCTTCACTGAGTAAATGTGGTATCCAGCGTGAGATCAACTTTTTTACGCCTAAGTGATCATGCAAAATAATGTGAACACTGGTCCCTGAAATACTTAAGGAAGCTTCTATCTCACGGTATGTCGCATGGCGATCTTCAACGATCAGTTGCCGTACAGCATCAATGTTCTCCTGGGTTACGGCTGTTTTTGGTCGACCTTCACGATGTCTATCACCAAGACTAGAGCAACCACGTTGAAATTATAAATACCAGCGTTCCACAGTCCGGAGGCATGGTGCTTTATCATTGAAAACCGTAGTCAACTCTTCGAAGCACTGAAGTCGCGTTAAGCCCCTTTTGAAGTTGTAAAAAATTATCGCACGTAAATTTTCCTTCGAAATTTCCATTTTCACAACTGACTTGTCAACTTTGAACGAACGCTGTACTAAAACGGTTGGGCCGATTTCGAGTCATTCTTTTGTTTTCGAATTCTAAATTCAAATATTTTAAGATGACACTAGTTCTTTTTTATGCAATCACGGGAGGTTTGCAAACGACAGAACTTAAAAGGCAGCCCTCGTATCATGACCCTGGTAAGTGGTAGTGGTATTTTAGATTGGTGGTCAAATTTAAATAAAAAAATTAAACTATTTCCCCCGAATTCTCAAGCGCATATAATAATTGAATAAATTAGTTAGATGTGTAATACCTATTGAGTATCATTTAAGTATAATAGTATCGTTTTGTAACCTTCTAATGATCGCCTTGCCCCATGGCTAACCGATCCTATAACTGTGGATAGTTATAGATTACCCAACGGCAGGAAAATATGGCACGTTATTATTGACAAAGACTCTTCCGGAGTTACACAGTTAACCTGTAATTAGGTACTCTTTCATGTATTATATCAACTTTTAGGTATTATATCAACCTGTATTGTCCCACTGTTGGGGCTATTTCTGTTATCGCTACCCCTCTCTTAGCATAAAACTCAGTACAATAACCAGGCCTTTCGTACTCGGTATCTTTGACGGTGCAATAGATGATAATAAGGAGTCACTCCTTGTGGCAGTTAAGACCCCAGGTGACGATGTTTCGCAACCGTCGAACAACCAAAGCATGATACGTGTATAATGTTTTAAAAGATGAGTATTACATAATGTTGTTGTTAGGAAACCTTCAATTAAAATGGCACAGCTACAATTATTACCAACCGCAATATATTTTTTAACATAAATACTACCAGCTGTATCGTTTCTGCATAGCCTAGAAGTGCCACGACTGATACGCAAGACACGGTTGATACATGGCGGTCGTAACATGTCATTTAATAAGATCTACAAATAGATGCAATAAAAATAGAACACTTTAACATTGAGTCGTATTTTTAAATCGCCTGTAATGACTCTAGTTAGAGCGTTGTATCTAGTGGCACATAATTTTCAAAGGCCGGATTTACGTCACACAGCGAGGCTAGCGCGTGCCCTCCGTGGTTTTTAATGACAGACTGTCACGCACACCCTACAGCCTCAAAAGAAACGTATTCCCAAATGCATGTAAGCTTAATGTTATGGGACAGTTTTTATTTACGCTCTGGAAACGTACATCATTAAGTATTCTCTGTGGCTACGCCGGCCCTAGAGGCCGTTAGAAATATAAGAAGCTATTCGAAACATTATTTTTGCGAGACATTTGCCGCGATTCCCGAGAATATTGAAGAAAAACAGAGAGAACACGGCGACGTGTTAGGATTTTCGCAAGTTTAAGTATAAAAACATATTGTACGAAAACCTTTTGACTTTTAATTGGAGTCTTCTTCTACATCAAACACTGCCTACGCTTTTCGTAAGAAATATTAATTTTGGCAATTAATTTAGGCATCTTAGGGAGTGCTGCGGGGTTGGGAATTTAAATTTACTAGCCCAGACCCGTATCAGGATTTGTTTACAAAATTAGCGGCAGGTTTAGGTTGATAAATCTCCCCCTCTCTGGGTTAAGCAGGAAGGGTCTTAATTAACGCGACTAAATGTAACTATATAAAATACATACAATTTACAATATTATTATTACTCGCCTAACCGTGACCTTTAATGGCGAGAAGCGCTCAGTTGTAATCCTACCGAAGCGTTCATCAAGCTAAAAATATCTATTTCGTTTATTATTACGGGGTTAAATTTGATTTGACATCCGTCAAAAATATCCTTAATATGACCACTTGTCAACGACGCTTGATATAAGTACCTACTTAACTTAAACGGTTATATCAATCGAATTAAACCCCTCAATCATCAGTGGTGCACAGTGTAAATTCTTAAAAACTCTCTACAACCCGGTCAAAACTCACTCGGTAAAAATGGCTTCCCTTTTTGGAAAACCCTTCATGCTCACTCGAAGGCTTTTACTGCCCCCTGCAATATGCATTGTCGGCGGCGATGTGACGTCAACCACATCGATCCATTCACTAGCGGTACGTTGTAACGCGTTAAATAAATAAACATACGTACATTACGTACTGTATTAATACATCATAATTCATAATCATTTATTTCCAAGAATATTATGGTACATCGCGTATAGTCAGATAAGAAAATGTAGGAATTAAAGTGGCAAGTATAGTCCCGTTTTCTTAAATTGATTAGAAAGGGACGACACTACAGTATTGCTACTTTTTAATTTTTAAAGACTAAACGAAAAAGACTATCAACGAATGTAAATATGATAAAGACTAGCAACGAAAATTATGAAAGAAGACGAAACGAATTAAGATATAAAACTAATGGGACCACCCAAGCTGATACCAAAAGATAACGCCTGTGGTGTTATTTTTGAAAAAGATGGTATCCGGAAAATTAATTCATTAATTTTAATAATTTATTGGAAGGTGACTGATTAGTTACCTATAGTCTTTTAGAAATATGTAGTTAAAGATTTTGATTTAACATATTGCTTTACAAAACGTTTAATCGAAGAGGAATCAATACGTGTAATCGTTCAGGAAACCGTCGAGGTGGCCACGATGTCGCAGATAAGATTATAAACGAACAAACATAATATTAAAAAATTACATAACACTCAAAAACGCGGAAGTATAAGTGTATTTTTCTACTCCAGTACTTTTTTCTGTCATTTATATAGTTACTAATTCTAATATAAAGACATAAATTATGAAAGTCTGTTAAAGTATATATATCTACTGCACAAAAAAACACTGCTAAACGATGTTATAATGTCGCCAAAAAAGCATCACTTAGTACCACAGATTACAAGATAAACAGCTGCATTCACACAATTTGCAATAAAAAAAAAAACTTATTGTACTAAGGCATTTTAGGCGTTGCTGCCAACTTAAAAAAAAAGTTTTATCTTCAGTGCATGGATGTTTAGTAAAGTGAACGTATACCTTTGTGTAGAAGTTTATATTTTTTTGACAGATGTTTAGTATAGTGAACGTATACCTTTATGTATAAGTTAATATTTTTTTGACAGTTGGACGTCAATAAAAAAAAAGTTTATCAGAGACAATTTTTTTATTTTATTTTGTTGATTTCGAGCGGGAACATGTAATTATTTTCTTTGTTGTTTATTTGCATTTTATTTATGAAATGTCGAGTCGTAGAAAAAGTATTGTATGCAACGTTGTATAAGTAGGTCAAAAAAAGCTGGTGGCATCTTTCTTACGATGTTCGCTACGCCCACATTGTAACCCATCCATGCCACTCGCGGTTTTTGCCCCCTCTTATACAACGGTTGCATAAAATACTATTATAGAAGTTAGTCAATCAAAGTATTATGTTTATCTGGAGAAATGTGTTTGGTGTTGGAGGAGAAGAGCATCTTACACATGTATCCGCCGCCTACCGCCTGATAACAAAGTAATTTTTCAAGTACCCAAAGGTTGTCTGGAAGAGATCGCTCTTTAGCGATAAGACCGCCTGGTGTTTACCTCTAATTGTAAAATTGTTTCTTGCGTTGTATTTCTCCTGTATGTTTTATCAGGTGTGCAATAAAGAGTACTTATATTGAATCTTACATGGTAGTAATAAAATAAGTAATATGCAGTAATTGCGTCAGCTCTGTTTGAAACTAAATTCAAAATAATATTGCAATCCTCATGAATAGGTACAGCGAAAAATGAAAGTTCATTAACACTCAGCACCTAAGGTTGTTTTTGCGTATTCGTAAAATGTCCCTTTATTTAACAAGAAACTGATATTATTACGCTCGTTCCCTGACCCGGCTTCATCAAAGCTTTTAATATTAAGTAGTAATTAAATCTTCATTAACTTGATTTTTATGATTTGATTGGGATGTCTGATAAATTACGCTCTTTTTCTATGTACTACTTTTTCTATCTACAACGCTAAATGTAGAATTATATAGTTTTTGCAGTCATTCAAACCCTGCTAGGCAAAGGCCCTTCTTTTTTCTACTCGACCCTATGTCCATTCAGAGGTAGAGCAAAAAGAAGATGGCGGTACGATCAATATATTCCGCAACGATAGGGAAAACCACACCGGCCAGCAAGTGTTGAATTGTATATGGAATAGAAAACACATATTTTATGCTAATTGATCATATTTACAGATACTGATGTAGTATAACTGTGATAGTAAAACTGCGATTTTTTTGTTAACTGCGTATACTTATATTGAAAAAAAAATAAAAATAAAGTGTTGTGCAAGTTTCGAAACTTATTTCATAAAATTATTTCATCAGGAAGTACGGTATTTCATTGTATAGCCACTCAATTGCTTTTAGGTAACTACGGGTACCTGTCACCGCTCTTATTTTATTATACCAAATAGAGTACAACTCATATATACACGATGATTTTTAATCTGTGATCAGGTACCAACTTTTCTAACTCAGTAATTGATGGCGGTCACGTTGAAGTCGTAATTACATGAAAACAAACTTTTATTTTTCTATGATAATTTTTATTTTGAAACCAATTTTGTCTTAAAATTCCTTGTCACCGAACTAATTTGTATCGGTGTGCTTACAACCTCTAATCATTTAATAGGAATGACAATTTATGAGGAATAACTTGTCATTGTCATTACATAAACAAATTCGTAGAAAATTTCGTAAAATTTCCCGCCAAAGCGATGACACTTGACGTAGGTATCGTACTTCAATAATTCATGTAGGATGACCATGTATCTAGTGGTTATTAGTTTTAATTATGTTTTAACTTTTAATTAATTTCACAGTGAGGTAATTGCGCGGGACCTCGCGTATTAAGTTTAATTTTAGCTAAATATTAATATTTTCTTACTCCTGATCACCGATTAAAAATCATCGTGTATAAGCCCTTGCGTCTATTGCAGACGAATGGTGTAATGTTTGGGAGACCCCGTTTCTGGTGGCCAACTAAACCGATACGAGATCGACAAATTCTACCGCAGGCCTGACAAGAGAAGTGTGTGACAGGTGGTACTGCGTCGCCTTGTCGACGTCCAACTCAAAATTCGAAGCAATTGAGTGGATAGCCTAGCCAGTTGCGGTTTTGCCCTGGGACTACAAATAGCTTTCAGATGGCAATAATGTGCATACGTCATATATTTGCATTATATGATGTCAACAACCCAATTCAAAATATACCGTTTACCGCTGCATAATCCTTCCTTCTTCTTCTGAACAAATACTGAATCGTATTAAAAAAAAACTTGACTTTCTTCACAGTGGATAGTTTTGGCTTTATTACGCGAAAATTATTTGAATGTTGCGAAATATTTAGCCCTTTTTCCTCTTTGTTTACATCAGTGACATTCACTGACTTCGTCATTGCCAGTAAAATAAATAAGTACTGTGGCGTAAAGCCGTTAGCGGACTGTAGGTAATGAAGGGAGGATCTTGGTGTGGAGTCAGGAAAAATACTCTATACTGATCCAAAAATAAATATCAAGGACTTACCGTTGCTGATGTGCCCGTTCTGTTTCGGAGGCCTCCGTCAGCTTCCTTTTTGATCACACGGTTTAAATAAATAATGTTTAGCTGTAATTCTTGTTGTTTTCGCAGACACTAATTTTGACACTGAAGTCTAGTTACATTTTTATACAGAGAGCAGCAAAGCGGCCAGTGTCCCCGCCATTTATAAATGAATCAGTATAAAGGTTAATACTAAACACCCCCCACCGAAAGCACTATGTGGCTTTCATAAAATATAGGGAAAAAGAATAAAACGAAAAATGCGCTCACTGAGGCGCTAGAAAATAAAATCTTCATAATTGAAGAAAGAGGAAGGGAATTTAGTAAGTGTAAGGAAGAGGACACAGTTTGTTAACTGGTCTTGATAAAGAGTTATTAGCTCTTGTACGCAGGGTAACCTTGCGCACAATGCCGTCCAAACCGGGATGTGTCTGTTCGACAATTGCAAGTGGCCAACTGCATGGAGAAACCCGATCATCCTTCACCAATACTAAGTCTCCTACTTTGATATTGGGAGGCGAGGTGAACCATTTTGACCTTTGCTGTAAGGTGTTTAAATAATCTTGGCTCCATTTCTTCCAAAACAATTGGGAGCAATTTTGTAAATATTGCCAACGTGTTAAATGGTTTACGGGTACAGACTGTAAATCATACTCTGGTACAGTTGTCAGACTCTTGCCTACTAAGAAGTGTCCTGGTGTTAACACATTAAACTCATGAGGATTATCACTAGCCGGTAGAGCGCATAATGGCCTTGAATTCATTATGGCTTCTATTTTACAGAAAACTGTTGAGAGTTCCTCAAAAGTCAAAGCTTTGTCACCGACAGTACGCACAGGATGATATTTCGCAATTCGAACGCAGCTCTCCCATAAACCGCCCATATGAGGAGCACTAGGAGGGTTGAACTGCCAGTTAATTAAGCGCTGAGCGCAGCCGTTCAAAATATCCTGCCGGGTGCTGTTGTCAAACATGAATTTCTGAACATCAGCAAGATGTTTACTGGCTGCTATGAAATTCGTTCCACAGTCCGAATAAAAACATGCCGAGAGACCACGACGGGATACGAATCTATCAAGGGTAGCCAGAAAGCAATCCGCAGATAGAGAAGAAAGTGTTTCCAAATGCACGGCTTTTGTGGAAAAACACACGAAGACCGCTAAATAAGCCTTCTCTATCTTTGCATTACGCCGTAAACTTTCCTTTATGTAGAAAGGTCCGGCTAGGTCTACACCTACATTCTCGAACACTTTATTAGGCAACAGCCGAGTTGAGGGAAGATCACCCATTTTAGGCTGAAGCAGCGTCGGTTTACATTTGAAGCAGTTCTTACATTTCCCGTGAATTGATCGAATGAGGCTACGAGCCGACAAGATCCAATATCTTTGGTTGATAATATTTTGCAAGGTTTGCGGACATGTGTGCAAATATTTTTTATGAAAATATTCAACCAAGAGCTTTGTAAACCTACTCTGCTTTGGCAACAATAAGGAATGCTTTGCATTGTATGGCAGATCAGAGTGCGGGATACGACCCCCCACCCTGAGGAAGCCACGAGCATCAAGAAAGGGTGCAAGTTTCCTTAACGAAGGAATGTACGTCTCGCCCCTTTTCAGTGTTTCAATTTGCTCTTTAAAATATGCAGCTTGCACTAGCTTTATAAGACTATCGTGGGCTGCATTCAAGTCTTCAGTCGTTAAGACTTGGTGGCGAATTGAATCGTCATCGCGGAATCGTTGAAGTAAACGTAAAATCCAGGCGATGCTTCTTTGCATTCTTGAAAAAGAAGAGAACCGGTTACAGACTCGCTCAACAAACTCTAGTTTATCTTCTTCTTCAGTCTTTCGAGCTATCAAACTGAACGTATTCGAGTTTGATTTCATCTCAAGAATTTGAGTTTCACTTTTATTTGTGTACGTTGATACAGGCCAAGTTTCACGATCCTCGTACATCCAGGTAGGACCCTCAAACCACTGAGAGCTATCAAGCATGAATTGCGACGGAGATACACCTCGGGAAGCTACGTCTGCCATATTGTACTCGCTTTTAACATGACGCCATGCATGGGGTGGTATTGACTCTATTATTTGTGTAACACGGTTACACACAAATGTCTTCAATTTATAAGCGTCAGTTTGCAGCCACGCTAAAACTATTGACGAATCTGTTAGCGCTGTGATTCTAGTCACATCAACTCGAGTTATGCATTCGCATGCGTACTTCATAAGTTTTCCAAGAAGAGCCGCGGCCATAAGTTCCATTCTAGGGATCGTCTGAGCCTTGACAGGTGCGACTTTCGATTTTGCCATTAGCAATCTGCACTTTACATCCGACTGGCTCCGTGATATGACGTAAATGCAGGCAGCGTACCCACGAGATGATGCATCACTAAATCCAACCAGCTCGCATTCTGTTACACCTGGAAGCAATATGTGCCGTTGGATTTGCAACTCAGATAGGCGAGGTAGTTCGGTGATGAATGTCAACCACTGCTCACACACTTCTTGAGGCAGAGGATCATCCCAACCGAGACCCACCTTCCAAAGATCCTGAAGGATGCACTTTGCAACAAATGTACAAGGAGAAATATATCCAACGGGATCATAAATAGATGCTAGAGTCTTTAGTACGGATCTCTTGGTATTGACGGTATCTTGCTTGTTCAAAGAGAAGCTGAACGCGTCAAACACCGGAGACCATTTCAAGCCCAGAAGCTTAATCGAAACGTCATCCCGATCCTTTTGAAAAGTGACAGTAGTTTCACGATGTTCAACTGGAACGCGCTCGAATAATTCTTCACAGTTGCTAGACCACTTCTTTAGCACAAGTCCTCCGCACTGTAGCATATTAATTAACTCGTCCTGCAATGCACAGGCTTGGGAGAAGGTTGCGCATGACCATAAAATGTCATCCATATAGATACCTTGTCGCACGACATTAGCAGCTGAAGGGAAACGTTCACCTTCATCACTGGCTAATTGTAGCAAAGTACGAATGGCCAGAAATGGACTCGAACTTACGCCGTATGTAATCGTTTTTAATTCATAGACTTTTATCGGCTCGTCTACGGACGACCGATATAATATGTGTTGATATCTTCTATCACATTCACGCACAAGGATTGCACGATACATCTTGCAAATATCACTTGCGAAACAGTATTCGAATAATCGAAAATTGGTTATAATGGAACCTATATCACGGTACAGGTTTGGTCCTGTCAACTGAGTATCGTTGAGAGAGATGTTTGTAGACGTTTTCGCACTAGCATCGAATACGACGCGCAAGGGTGTTGACGTACTGCTCGGCCTTAAAATGCTGTGATGTGGAATCAGATACTTGCTTGACTCGCTACCAGTGTACAATTCCATGTGGTCAAGTTTCTCATACTCCAGCATGAAGTCGTTGTATGCTTGCTGCAGCACTGGTGAACGCGCAAGTTTGCGCTCTGTTGCCAGCAATCGTCTTTCGGCGGCAACTCGAGAGTCTCCAAGTGTCGGCGTATCAGTCACAAAAGGCAGCGGCACGATGTATCTCCCCCCCTCATCACGGGAGTGATCACGCACGAATATATCTTCAGCCAGCTGATCTTGAGGGCTGAGTACAGGTTTGCACGGCAATTCCTCTACTTCCCAGAAGTCACGCAGCGTTTTGTCCAAAGTCTTCTCTTCAGAAATCGACAGATGTAAATTTAATGACAGTTGATTGCTTTCGTTGTATAATCTTCCACTTACGACATAACCGAAAACCGTCTCAATCACCTTGGGTATGTTCGGCTTGACATTAGTCGGCTTGTCCAACATCAAATCAGACACGACACCGTTGTCCAACAGAATATCTACCGACGACTTTTCGTAGAACAATGGGTCAGCCAAATCGAAATTCTTGTATTCTTCCACGACTTCCGGTGGAAACGAAACATTTGGCATTTCGGATGACACTTTCTCGACTACGACCAGTTCTAGCCGGAAACTCGGAACGTCCGATTTACACGGCTTTAAGTCGCATGTCACCATGCCAAAGTTTTTGACTAGTTCACCTCCTAGCCCTGATACCGTGTAAGGGCATTTGTTGCGAGGTAAGCCCAAACGTTGAGCACAGTTCAAAGTAATGAATGAGCTTTGAGCTCCAGAATCAAGAACGGCACGGCAGTTCTGATATTGACCAGTGATGTCAACGACTAGAGTCCTCGTAGTCCCCAGTACTATACCGTAAGAACTGGAATTTTCAGTCACGGAATGAAGATTCTCAGTAACGGTTGGATCGGGTGCCACAGCCACACTCACGGAGCGCGGTAGTGAAGGCCCCGCTGCATGCACGGCAGCACGGGGCGTCTGCGGCGTCGGCACGGCCGTTGCCTGCAGAACACTTACATCCCGATGTAGTAAATAGTGGTGAGGCCGAGAGCAAACTCCACAAGTCATGTTGCTCTTACAACTTGACGTTTCATGACCACTTTTTAAACAGTTGGTGCATAGTTTCAAGGCATTGACACGGTCAATCCTGTCTTGAACTAACAGTTTACGAAACTGTTCGCAACGATAAATCAGATGATTTGAGTTGCAATGCACGCAAGTCAGTTTGTTTTGGTTCGAATTATTTTGAGTATCAAAACGCGAAACAGCTAATCCAACCTTTTGTGAAGACGAAGTTGCGTTCGAATATTTGAAATTGGCCGGTTTATGACTCGGTTGTGCGAAGTTGACAGATGACTTCACTTTGACTTGTTGATTGTTTATAGTCCGGGAGCCGGCACTAGGAAATGTATGTTCCAAAACTTTAATTTGTTTGTTCACGAAATTTATTAAATCCGCGAAAATCGGTAATTTATTTTGATCGCGGCTTTCTTCAAACAATTTCCGAGTATGACTGTCTAACCCACGTAATGCCAAATGACAAAATAGATAGTCGTCCAAATTCTCAATCTGCAAGGCGTGTATCGCTTTCAACGAATGATCAAACGTCTCCACGAACGAGGTTAAATTCCCAACGCTGTCTTTTGTCAAAGGCGAAAAGTTCAGCATTTTGTCCAGATATCTGCCGGTCAACGCCCTAACGTCTTGGTATTTATCAAGTAAGCTTTGCCAAACAAGTGGGTAATTGAATGACGTGATCGGAAGACTTCTGACAATGCTCAGTGCTGGACCTTTGACGCAAGATAGGAGATAATGAAATTTATCTATGTTCTCGAACTTGCGATTGTGAACCAAAGACACGAAGGTATCATGGAATGTAGCCCAGTTCTCTACCTGCCCGTCAAATTCAAATAACGTTAGCTTCGGTAAGACCGGCCTAGCTAGACAATCATCCTTGGTTACAGTTGAATATTTTTGTTGGCTCCTGGACTATACGCGTGCAGTTCAAAGCTACCTTTTTGCAAACATAATATAATTCGTCGAAGCTTTCTAACGCGCTTGTTGAAGGTTTAGCCTTGGGGTTTGACTGCATTTCAAGCATGATAATTTCCATGACAATTTTTTCGAAATCGCTACGAGCGTCATCAAGTTCTGAAAACTGTACCATGTAATTCTGTACCGAGTCTAGACTATCCAATTTAACAGTTTTGGATACATCATACGCCTTTTGTAATTTATTGAACAAATATTCTTTTTTAATTGTCAAAGTGCTAATTTGCAATAAAGATTGCACCTCGCCTTCCGCCATTTTTGTCACGGACAAAAATATGACGAATTGGTTGAATTATATTTTTGGAAATCTGTGAGAACAGGGAATAGCTTTATAGCGAATACGATTCGCGACGGAAGCAACGGTTATATTATATAGATTTTAATTTGGGGAATTAAACAAAAATAGGTAGGTTCAAAATTTTTAAAATCCGGCTCGAAGGACCAGAAAATGTGGCGTAAAGCCGTTAGCGGACTGTAGGTAACGAAGGGAGGATCCTGGTGTGGAGTCAGGAAAAATACTCTATACTGATCCAAGAATAAATATCAAGGACTTACCGTTGCTGATGTGCCCGTTCTGTTTCGGAGGCCTCCGTCAGCTTCCTTTTTGATCACACGGTTTAAATAAATAGTGTCTGCGAAAACAACAAGAATTACAGCTAAACATTATTTATTTAAACCGTGTGATCAAAAAGGAAGCTGACGGAGGCCTCCGAAACAGAACGGGCACATCAGCAACGGTAAGTCCTTGATATTTATTCTTGGATCAGTATAGAGTATTTTTCCTGACTCCACACCAGGATCCTCCCTTCGTTACCTACAGTCCGCTAACGGCTTTACGCCACATTTTCTGAACAAAAAAAAATAGGTCGGTTCAAAATTTTGAAAATGCGGCTCGAAGACCAGAAAATGTGGCGTAAAGCCGTTAGCGGACTGTAGGTAATGAAGGGAGGATCTTGGTGTGGAGTCAGGAAAAATACTCTATACTGATCCAAAAGTAAATATCAAGGACTTACCGTTGCTGATGTGCCCGTTCTGTTTCGGAGGCCTCCGTCAGCTTCCTTTTTGATCACACGGTTTAAATAAATAATGTTTAGCTGTAATTCTTGTTGTTTTCGCAGACACTAATTTTGACACTGAAGTCTAGTTACATTTTTATACAGAGAGCAGCAAAGCGGCCAGTGTCCCCGCCATTTATAAATGAATCAGTATAAAGGTTAATACTAAACAAGTACATACCGCTAAAATTCACGGAATAGCGTAGGCTAAGAACCATTTTGTTGGGCTATAAGTACTTCGTTAAAATAAATGAAGGCAAATGTCAAATTATGAGGAAGATAATTTCATCACAAATTTATGAGGAAAATGTTCTTAAATCCAGCTAATATTATTACTAAACTTGGAATCTTCCTTAAGAATCCAAACAAACTCATTAAATGGGACGTGAGGCGAATAATAAATAAATTCAAGGTATCGACTTTGAAGCGCGGATCTAATCCATCTTTTGGAGAAATCATTAAAACTTTTGCAGACTCAAAGGGGCTTTATATGTGAGATCGAATATCCAATATAAATAGCTTAGGTAATCTGTTAAAACACACACATAAATAGGCAGAATAATATTGAGAAAAGGAAAAATGTTTCTTGTTTGTAAGTATGTTTAATCTCTTTCTGTTACGATAATATTAATGATGTAGCTGATACTCGTTTCAAACAATGATGTTTTAATAAGAAGCTGTAAGTGTACGCGAAGTGTAATTTAATTTACGTCACCCTAGGCCGTAAGTGGGATTTTCTGCCCGCTACGCAAGTGAAGAAAATCTCTCTTCCTGGTTAAGGCAAGGCGTAAAACTTTAGACAAATCACGGACGGTAATTAGTACAGCCTCAGATCACACGAACACCCGCGATTTGGGATATTCACTAACTCTCCGCCCTGGGTACGTAAAGTACCTATTGTGGTTGTGATACAGTGTTGGGATCTGTAACTGTGTAATAACTTAATAAAATTCAAAGTTACGTACCTGTAACTTTTCAGGCATAATCGAATATATCAAAAAGTTAATTGCTGTATTTAAAATTCTAAGCCATATTAAATCAACCATCACCCGATAAATAAATGATTAATTTGTGACCTCATACGGTGAGTCCTCCCAGAGGCTCTCTGTCCTAACATATTATACGTAACACGATAATCTGATCAATATAGATTAGAGGCGTTAAAATAACAATTATATTAACTGGGTTCCATTAATATTTACTGCGGTGCTCTTGATGAAACGGTCGAATTTAGGTCAATTTCGAATATTTTTCCAGCGTCTAAGTTGCATGGGTTTGTCGAGTGATATCACAAAGGTTCTAAGTGTAATACAATACAAACTGAAAACTGTGATAAGTGCTAATATACAAGTACGATTTCGTGTCCCGGCGGCGGTAACTTTCCGTGGAGCTCGGATAAAGCAATCACACTGCAAATAGACGTACCGTAATAACTTCTATAATACGGTGTATAATCCAGTTGTTGTTAGACAGAGTTTTTCCATTCAATTTAACCCTTGGCAATGGTTGAATAATGCATTTAATCGTGATAACTGAGAAGATTGCTTTATTTGTTTTACGGTACTACAATCGTAAATACCTATAGAGATGATTGGAAATAAAATAATATGATTGTATACTTCATTGAAGAGAATTGTTACCAACAGTTACTTTGTGACTAGTCGTTTCTTTATTCCTGTATCCCTAATAGGATGTTTGTAGAAATTATTACTGTGGCGACTGTTATTCTGTAGTCCTGATTTTAGCGGAGTAATTGTTATAAAAATCTACATTAAAAGCGGTGTGCGTGCGACAACTGTAATAAAAAAATGCGCCGAGAGACAACGGACTAATAAATTAACTTAATGATATGTTAACTTTAACGATGACTCACTCATAATCTCTTTATATGTCATACGTCACAGTTTATATTATATATTTATGAGCTACAATTACACGACGTCCAATAAAGAGCATTCATCTTGATCATACATAAGTACATAACGGTTTGTAACGCGTGTTTTATACGTCAAGCTTTGTATCTTTATCATAGGCAATCTTGTGAGACTAATTAGCTCATTGTCTTAATAAAATGCGAAAGGAAGAAGCATTGTTTTTTTTTTTTCAATTAAGAGCAGACTTTCGAACCGTGTTCGATAAATCGATTGATGTTTATAACGAAATACATTAAAATTAAAACTTTTACTTGTTATAAAACATTATTAACATTAATCTATTACGTTATACGTGTCGTGTTTATTTAGTATTAAAATATTAAAAATCACGTTCACATCACGGTTTAAAACACCATTTTCCCTTAAAAATTCATCACCACACACGCTGCTCTGCTTTCAAATTCCGATTCGATATTTGAAAATATATATTCCGTTAAGTCAACATGGGCGCTACGAGGAATTGCACTTACCTTAAGTGATGCCATATCAGACACGGAGCGGTGAGTCTGTATCGTCTCCAGCTGGTCCAGACACCAGTCTAGCTCTTCAACTGTTTCTAGAGCCAGCTTCATGTATGCTTCGTCTGAAACAAAGGTAAGAGAATGTCAATTTTGTTCAGATCTAAAAGTGTTGATTGTTTTAGGCTGAGATTTTTTGTAGTTCTTGTAGGTAATAAGATTACATACTAAACTTTGATCGATTTGATAGACATTTAGAATGCAATCAATTCGTTTTCATTACAACGCTAGATGGCTAAGTGACAACCACTGCGTGATTAGTTCTTATCCAACTTTCTACTAGATTTGTGATAGCTTTAGAGGCTTGTTGATGAACTTGAAATTTGGCTTCGGCTACACAACATGAAAATTTATTTAATGTGATTCCGTCCGGACATTTTATTTTATTTCTAAATCAATATGAATGCCTATTAATATTGGAAGCGGGCACTAACAAAGCCCATTGATAAATCCGAAAGGCTTGGAAATCGCAAATACCATTCACGGACTCGACTTAGTGATGCGAATATTTCATTCGTAGAATTAAATGGGTCGCAGTTGTCTGGTGGAGGTTTTAAAATAGAACAGTGCTTGTTATGTATTTTTCTAAGCTATATTATATACTGCAGCATAGCATTCAATATTTGTAGATATAGAACCAGAAATGGATTTCCATAAGCTGCAAGCCAAAACTGGCGAGAAACTGCGCAGGATCACAAGTGCCGTGCTCACGTCTGGGGGGCTAAGAGCATTTTAGATCCCTCAGCCAAAATAGTTAGTTACTTAAATAGTTACATCTGTAAATATATGTGCGCCTACGCCGTCTGGTACGCATATGAGTGACAGATTAACGCTTGCTTTATCATGGGGTGTGCACTTGTGCAGTTCCTGGAAAATTTTGAATGATAGTCCCGGGAATGGGGATGATGCCTGATGTTGAATACACAAACAAACAACATACTGTAGTTATATGCATAAAAAAAGCTCAATAATATGTCATTGGAAAATAAAATTAAAAGGTCTTTGGAATAAGAGACTTCAAAGGCACGCCGGATACCACGAATTTTTTAAATCTATAAGCAAATTTTAAAATAGTTTTTAGAAATATTATAATTTATAACTAATTCAACACTTGTATGACAACTATGCACTTATACGGGCCTTTTTTGGCCAAACTGGCAAATTATTCGTACTTCCATACAGATATTGGTACCTTTTGTGTAGAGCGTTTTCAGCGCTCCGTATTAGGAATGTCGAACTTTAACGGTAATTTTTGACTTTTAGAGCTGTAAGCGCAGTTAGCAATAGGAATGATGGATTAAAAAAAAAAAAGTTGAGAGTATGCATATTCCCGGGACTGTCAAAGGTCCGCTGGTCTACATATCTATCTCAAATCATATTTGTAGATCTGTTAGTTTCTGATGCCGCATAAGAGACAGAACTCTCTGTATCGAAATACCTGTTTTTCAAGACACAAAACGTTAATAATGTAGCCATACAATTGTAAATATTGTTTCCTGCAATACTGTATGCGGTTGACCTTTATCTGACAATATGTTGTGGTTAATAAACATTATTTATTTATTTAATCTTTATTGCACAAATGAAAAACAGATCGTACAAAAGGCGGACTTAATGCCATTGGGCATTCTCTACCGGTCAACCATCGGGCAAAGCAGATAAGTTATGGGCGGTGCAACTAACTTAAATAGGTTTTAATCCATACTAATATTTCCATACTAATATTATAAATGCGAAAGTGTGTCTGTCTGTCTGTCTGTCTGTTACCTCTTCACGCTTAAACCGCTGAACCGATTTAGATGAAATTTGGTATATAGATAGTTTCAGTCCCGGGAAGGACATAGGATACTTTTCATCCCGAATAAATGTAGTGTTCCCGTGGAATGAGCGGGTAACACCGCGGGGCACAGCTAGTAGATAAATACTTAGATGAATACATATATTTATTATATACATATACACTTGTCGGCTCAGTAGGTATAGGTTAGTGATACGAAGCCGGCAAGCTCTTTTTACGGCTAAGGCATGTATAGTGCTTTTCTCAAACAAATGCAATTAAATAAAAAAATACACCACTCAAAAAAACATAATTTAGCTGTTTAACCCGTTCACGAACACAGACTCTCCCGAATTGTTCCGTCCGAAACGTGACACTTCGAAGCCTGTTTTAACGCACGTTATGACTATATTATTTCATTGCGTGTTTGAGAAAAAATATTTACTGCCGCGCTTTATAATTATAGTTACTCCTTATTACTTAAATTCGATAATGAGGATTATTAGGATATCACCTGAAAAGGTAGGAATTAATAGAACTATTATGAAATTGTACTTTACTCATCTTGTACCTACTTGACCTGAATTCCTCATACAGTAAATGATTATAATTATTTAAAAAATGTCTGTAAATTGTGTTTGATATATTTTTTTAATTTACTTCTCGTGTGTAAAAAAAACTTGATAATTAAATAAGTCGATTCTTTATCTAATAATTTAATTTTACCCTAATGATGCCAACGCAAATGAGTGGTTGATTAATAATATTAATTTTAATAGTGATTCAGATTTTTTGTTTGTCCCCAGCATTTAAAATATAAATTTTCTACAGAAATATTTTTCTAATGTCGTTTTCTTTGACTATTAATAAAGGCACACAAAGTAATCCGTTTAGGCAAATGAAACTATTTCGTAAGTACACTCTAGAAATAAGAATTGATTTTCAGAAGCTACCCACGTCGAAAAGACGCTCAAAATGTGAGACAAGTTTCTAGGTAGACGTAATTTGTAGCCTAATTAATGGAGAACTCGACTTCTCCGCACGGTTATTCCAAATTAAGGCTATATTTAGATTACCAGTGTTTAAATGTAAATAGTTATACTTAGACTCGCTTTAGAAGCGAATCAGGTATCGATGTTTTCGCTTACGCACTAGCATAATTGTGCGAGTTAGCAGTTATTTATTTAAACTTATATATGCACAAAAAAAAACTACTACTGCGGATTTAATCCCATACGGCATTCTTTACCAGTCAACCATTTGTCTAGACAGATACAGCAAGGTGCAGTGCAGGGCCTTTAAAACGTCTCAATTAAAATAGTAAATTGGTGCCTGAATTATTATGAAACCCTCTAGGTAATTTAAGGGTGATTGATACAGACAGCTACTAAAAATGCCTGTTTATTTAAAATTTCTTTGCTTACAAGTTCTTTAATTATTTATTTTCTTTAAATTTTTCACTCAAGTCCATGTCGTTCGCGGAAGTGGAGTTAAAAGTTTACAAAACAACGATTGTGAGCTAAGACTAGGGTAAACGACCCTTTTATGAAAATCCAAAGTCACCTTCAAACATATCTGAACAAACAAAGTGCTTAACAATAAACAACATCTTTTTAGTACTGGTACGGTCTTCAAAACTTTCGTGAGACATCAGTATTAAAATGTAAAACGACAGACCCAATATATATTTTATCTACAGTTACTCTATACGATTATTATAACAAAACGGGATTTAGAAAGTGTTTCTTTTATTACCTCGACGTTTTGAACGCGATGTTACGTTTATAGTTTCGAATGGACTCACCGTTTTGTTATAATAATGCGTGAGAATCGTGTAAGTTTAAATCAATATACTCCATACGAGTTACAAATGCCCCTTAATATATAATAAACCCTTTGAACGCCAAAAGCCACAGTGGTCGTGTGCTGTCGTGTCTACCACTCCAACGACCACCAAAGGAGTAATGGCGGACGCTGTCTAAGCAATTTTCCTACTGACAGATAAGATAATTATATTTTCGCTCTTTCTTTTTTCAACTATTGGCGTATAAGCCACATTTTGACATGGGATGAAAAGCGTTCTAAAGGTAAAAAAATAGTTAGTACAATTTTGCTTTAGAAAAATATTGGATTTTATATATCTCATACAAGGGTTGCTTTCACTCACTCTCATACTAAGTCCCAAATAATTATCAATTAAATGTGACCATCTTTATAAGCATGGAAGCGTGTCAAGTGGCCGTCAGGTCGCACTTCTTGCGAGAGAAAGGTCAAGATGACACTCTAGTCACCATTGGTTACTGATAACAACATAGACTGGGGGTTAAAGTCGATGTCGCTTAAATGACACACGTCCGTGATATCAACTTTTCTCCTGTAACGATTGTATTTCCCTTTAAGAGGCCTTACTCCTTTTAATTTTTTTTTTTCATATTATGACAAATATATCGATAATTTCAATAAACTTTTTGAAGTGAATGATACTTTT
The DNA here is from genome assembly GCA_947623375.1 of Apotomis capreana. Classification (NCBI taxonomy): domain Eukaryota; kingdom Metazoa; phylum Arthropoda; class Insecta; order Lepidoptera; family Tortricidae; genus Apotomis; species Apotomis capreana. Next base: position 20,832,064 of record OX392502.1, on the reverse strand, counting down.
ACCCGAGTTCTAGGTAATTTTGACAATTTCGAGTAGTTTTTAAAACAAAAAATATCAACTAAAAATTCAAACTGTCGGTTTCAAATATTTAACAATACATCGCAATAGCCCTGTTTTAGGTAGTAACATCAATAATATGTTAAGAAACATGTTTGATCATAGAGAAAAATGTCTGAAACAATCAGCATTTTAAAAGAAATAAGGTCTCTTAAATAGTATCGATGTAAGTACATCAGCCATATATCCGTAACATGTTACCTACATATATCTTATATATATTAGAAGCGTGAAAGTTTGTGAGACAGATTTACATCAAATTGTAGTCATATAACTTAAGATATCAGGATAGGGCATAGGCTAGAATTTATTAAGATATTCATTCATAAGAAGGTAGGGTTTAAAGTTTGGTTAAGTTGGAAGGTTGTACGGATACATTACATACTTTCGCGCGAGCGCCTCGGAGAAAAGCTCGTAACTTACATTTTGTTCAAATGGCAGATATGTGACATATTGCCAATTACTTGGACTTAGACCCCCAACTGTTATGTGAATAACAACATGAAAATAATTGGAACGTCTGAAAGGTCTATAATGATAATTATTGATAAACAAAACACACAAAATAATATGTAGTTAGGTATATGATATAAAATTACTAGTTTTAACCGGGTAATATCATTTGAAAACATAACAAAATTATCACCCAACAACAATATTGATTCCGGATTCTCTGTATAAAAAAGTATGACTGCTTAAATTTCGTTAAGTGCGAATTGCACCCGCATAGTTGTTCCGTACCAATGTATAGTAAATCTTATAAAGATATATAGGGAAATAACCTATTTAACTAAGATCCCCTACATAAGTAAGTAGCTGAATATCTTTCAGACGGCTGCTTTTAATTCCTTCGAATGTAAATACTGCTAAAAAGAAAATAATGGCCCCATAAATTTTACACACTTTACAAACAGTGAAAGGGAACATCATAACAGTGAGTTAAAACTACTACGTATTTTCAAAATCTAAATTAATATTTAAGGATATTAAAATGAATTTGAAACGGGTTTACTCATGTCGTAACAGTGGAGCGATATTAGACTTCTTCCTTTTAGTATGTACATATTTTAATATGTCTGATGAGTTTTTTTTGTAATATATTTAAGGAGTTTGAAATCACCATAAGAATAAGTTTCTGGCAAAAATTTCATTTTAGTGACAAGCTTTTATAGCCGACTGTACTTTTCTTTAGATATCCATCAAATGCTCACTGAGACGATTCTAAAGAGCCCAAACTCGGTAGGATTGCTTTTTCTATTTTAGATTTCCTATGGCCACCTTCCGGCTCCATCATAAGATCAGCCCCGTCGTATCATATTATTGTATTGTCATCAAAGTTATATAAGTACGCAAAATTTCAGCTCAATGGGTTGACGATATCTGCTTCAAAATTGAGTTGCAAGATTCCACCCGAACAAACATACTTACATACATGCATACAATGCAAGTTAAATAAAAGCTTGTAAAATAGGTAGCACTTATATTTTTTTTAGCAGTATAGTTAAGCGGCAGGACAAATAAGACTTCGCATAAAAAATACCTACACTCGAATTGCCTCATCCGTTAGGGCACTACGATGCCACAGACTCACATAAACACACGTTAAACTTATAACAGAAATTATAACCCTATTTTTCGTAGGGGACTAAAAAGGCTCACCATTTTGAATTCTACGCCAGTCGAAGTGGAGTATATGAATTATTCAATTTAATGAGAAAAAAATGCTACTACGATGTAGACCGAATAACGCATATCGCTAAAGAAGAAATAAAGTGGCGAGATATAAGATAGTCGTCAGTGCAGGCGGGGCGCACTCCGCGATTAACATTTCCCGCTACAAGTACATGCCGGTCGCCGCATGCATGCGGACTATTCAGTATTCAGTGGCTGACACGCTCTGTCTCGGAACGCACGTACCTACCCGATTTTCGCGCGCGTCTCGCTCACGATTTACGTCGCAATTGAACGTTCCGCATTCATCTGTTGATACCAGTGTTACATTATAATAGTGTTTAAATGAGTAAAAAGACAGCGAAAAGATATTGTATCGCAGCGGGTTGTAGGAACAATGATCGAAATTGGAATCACGCGTTTTTCGCTCTCCCAACATGCCCGAAGGATGCCGAAAGGTAAGAAAATGAACATAATATATAATAATTAGTTACTGAATAATAATAAAAAACATATTGCAGGTGTATCTACTTCTATATTTAACACTGGTAATACTCAGAATAATTTTAATTGTTAAGTACTTATGTAATTTTGAATTGATTATTTGCTGCTATTTGTCAATTCAAATTCTAATAAAATAAATATGTCTACTACTAAATCAACAATCATAAAGGTTTTTATAATAATATTTGATATCACGTTTGTAAAATTACTAGTAATGAATAAACGATTGAGTGATAGTTTGATAGGTAAGTATATAAAATATATAAATAATGAGTTAAAAGAAATGTATTGGAAAGGATCCTTAATAGGGATAATTTGGCCTTTGTACATGTTTTATTTGTTACTAGCGACCCGCCCCGGCTTCGCACGGTGCGTCCGTGCGTATTTTTAAAGATCTAAGCATACATAGGGGCAGACAGACAGACAGGCAGGAAACGACTTTGTTATACTAGGTATGTAGTAATGAATATTTATATATGAATAAATAAATAAATATCGGACAACTAAGCAAAAACAAAAGGTAACGCATTCGTTACATTATTTTATTATATTATACGTATTAAAATGTTTAAAAGTAAAGCTAAAATGTTTTGCGGCCTGGTGGTGGATTCAATTCGTCCAAATTCTGAGATTGTTAATTTTATAGTTAAATAATGAAATTCTAAATATAAAGTATGAAGAATATAAATATATTGCTCTCTATATTGAATGCAAGAAATAAATGGGAAATACATTTTTATTTTTAGTCGTTGACAGCCCTCGCTCTCGGCGACGCGGCAAGCGAGCCAATTCATTTTCACCGTTGGTACGCAGCTTTAACGTTCCGTTTGGCTTGCGCTGGGGACGACGACTTTAGAAGGGCCATAAATCATATTTTTTCGGCTAAAAAAAGCGGCTTTTGTAAAGATCAAAGTAGTGTGCCTTCTGTACTTGTACTATTATCTATTCTGTGGTCAGTGTTATACATCATATGGTCCGTCTTGTTAAATACTTCTTTAAATTGGTACAATCTTTAACCCCTCAGCCGTGGAAAGCCCCCTCGAGGCCGCGTAGTAAGACCTGTCTCTTTGCGGATACTTTTTTTTACGCATTAGGGCGCAATAGTGGCTTGCATTCGTGACTACGCGGTCCCGAGGGGGCTTACCACAGCTGAAGGGTTAAAGGCTCGGCACCCTTCTTACGGAACTCTGAAAATCCGAGTTAGTTGGAGGTCTCGATAAATGCGACCTTCCCGCGATTACACATGTTTATGACTTGTGTTACACGGCGGCATATCGTGATGTCGTGCGTCACGAGACGATGCACGGCGTTCCCCAGATAAACTTATGAATTTTGACCCCGTTTATTGGTAACCAGTATCGGTGTGTGTATATAAATACTAGAAGGCGTCCGCGAAATTCGACCGCACGCAATAAACAGTGAGTTATGACTTTTTTAGGTACAACGTGGGTTAAAAGTAATCTATGATAATTTGTCTACGTACCAAAAATTTATTTAAATCAATTCAGCCGTTTGGTCGTGGTCGTGATGTCAATGTACAGACATTTCATTTTTTCAATTTTATAATGGATTCATAGTATGGATGATGTGCAGCCGTCTTGAATAATTAAAATTTTAGCTACTTTTTTATCGAGTTTTATCATTAGTGTTCCGGCTACGAGTACCGGAGGAGAAGCGGGCGCAGGGCGCGTCTAAAACCAGTTCGACGGTCCACCTCGCCCCGCTGCCCCCGGCCGCCGTGTGAGCCACTTGGCTTTTGATTTACCCACCTACGCACGCGTCATATGCGAACAATTTGTTATATAATTAAGTTAAGCCTAAGTACCTTTGTAGAACTCGAAGTAGAAGCTATTTTCTGAATATTTGCAATTTTATTTATACTACAAGACCCGAACTTGTAACATGGTGACCCCAAGACGTGATTAATACGCAACGATAGCTGCTACGTGTGAAGAGGGCAAAGATTTGGATTTTTTACAACACCTGTAGAAGAGTACCACTTGAACTGCAAGACGTACTTCAATTTGGAGGACTATGACGCCCTTCCGGAAGCTGCAGACACCCTTACTTCCAGCCCGCCGGCCAGACAACGCTGCAGCCAGGATTAGTAAGGGAAGTGCGCCATTCCATCATATTTCCTATCTTTCCGCTCGTACCTAAATATCCTCTTCTTGATTGATTAGATTTGCCATCTTCACCCTTTACTGTGCTTATTAAGTATAACTATTTGCTAGTGACGTGTTCTCAATCAATATACCTACCTCTATAGTGTCAGTGAAATAATCTGGTCGCTGCTTTACAGCCAAGTGCACAATTTATAGCCTGTTACGCTATTTTAATCTATCAAAGCAACAATTTTATAAAGGATACACGCCTATTTGAGCGACTTTCTTTTTCATTCTGCTATTCCATAAATCAAATTACAATCTTGTTAAACATTTTAAACATAATACATGCTAGTGATTTAGTTAATTAACAACGCGTTAGTAAAATCCCAACGCAAAATTCCTTTGAATTCCATTAATACACAAGTGCATCGTCATTTAGATAAGAGCCGGCCGCGTCGCCGCCCGGCAACAGCTACTGCGCACAGCTGCAGCGCTTTCTGCTGACACCTGCATTCCGCACTGTTGCCGAGTACAACCACTGGGACTGTGAACATAAGCCGTAATCATTTACGTTGTTACATATTTTATCTTCACGTTTCGATTGCTGATTTGTGTTTCCTCGTACGTTGTTTTAATTGATATCAGATCTATAAGGCAAGATGGCTACTTTGATCCCTACTAGAATTTCCATTAAGGGCCGCATAACAAAATTCAAAAATCATATCGCCGAGGTAAATTCTCTGGAATTCATCTCCTCGAAGGATGTTGACGAGCTTTCTTTGAGATTGGAACGTTTTCGTAACATGTTCACTCAATTTGACGAGATCCAAACTCAAATAGAAATCGCGACCACATCGGACATGCAGAGCGAAATCGACATTAGAGAGGAGATGGAAAATGATTTTATTTCTCTTATTGCCACGGCTCAGAAAATTATTGATAAAAATGCCGAAAGATCTGATTTTGCCAGCGTAAAGTCTGAAGGTTCAACTAGCTGTGATCATGAGAAAAATTGTAACGGGTTAAATTTCCGCTTGCCAGTTATTAAAATCGCTAGTTTCGATGGTTCGTACTTTAAGTGGCTCGAATTCAGAGACACATTCGACTCGCTCATTCACAGTTCTGACAACATCAAGCCGATTCACAAATTTCATTATTTAAATTCTTATTTGGAAGGTGAAGCGGCTCAGGTGATTAGTAATTTAGAGGTATCGAACAACAATTACGAGGAAGCCTGGCGTCTCCTCTGCGAGAGGTATAACAATAAAAAACAGCTGATTAGCAACCATTTAAACTCGTTGTTCAACTTGCAACCAATCGGTCGCGAATCGGCAAAATCCTTACGGTATTTAGTGGATCATGTGTCTAAAAACCTACGAGCCTTAAATACATTAGGCCAGCCTACGGATAAGTGGGACACGCTTCTTATACATATGGTCGCGAGTAAACTAGATAGTAACACTACGCTAAAATGGGAGGAATTCAAAAATAATTCGTTTAAAAATGACGACTTGCCTTCTCTGGCGGACTTTAATGATTTTTTAAAGGGCCGTGCTGACGTTTTGGAATCGATTCAGCGTAATAAGTCTGAGAAATCCAGCGCTTGTAACAATAATAAACGCGAATCTTTTACCTCGCCTCATAATAAACATGAGAAGTCTAGCACAAAATGTTTTGCGATTTCAGCATCTCCTGCCGCGTCGGCCTCGGCGTCTCCTCCCGCCTGTGTGTTCTGCAGCGGCGGGCATCGGATTTACGATTGCTCATCATTCCTGTCCCTGCCCATCGAAGACCGGATCTCCGGAGCGTCAAGGTTACGCCTTTGTCTTAATTGTTTACGCACGGGACACACTTCTCATCGCTGCAGAGTGGCTCCGTGTAATATTTGTAGGAAGCGCCATAATAGATTATTGCATAGGGAAGCTCCTCAGGCTACGACCGCTCCCGTAGACGACCCGGCGCCGCGGGCCGAGCCCGGACTGTCGTCACATATGACCGTGTCTCAGTCGACCCAAGTCCTCTTACCTACCGCGCTAATCGATGTGTATAGCCCAGTAAATAATAGTTATATAACGATGAGAGCTTTTTTAGACAACGGGAGCATGACATCCATCGTCACCACCGATTTGAAACAAAAACTGCAACTTATACCTCAACCCAATAATTCAAATCTCTTCGGGCTAGGCGACATTCCTATATCACAAAATCCCGAGCGCTGTTCTGTGCAAATTCGGTCTAAACATGATAATAATATTAAATTTGATATCTCATGTTTAGTACTGCCTACAATTAACCGTAATTTGCCACAAAGATACATCGACGTATCGAATATTAATTTGCCGCGCAACATAAAACTTGCTGATCCTTATTTTAACCAGCCCGCGCCTGTTGACATTTTAATTGGCGGTGACATTTTCTGGAGTTTGATTGGAGGCGAGCAGATTGATATAGGGCACGATGCGCTTATTTTGCGAAAATCAAAGTTAGGTTGGTTAGTGGGCGGAAAAACCAATGCATTTTCGATGTCTGGCGATAAGTCGTTCAATTCTTTTTTACAATGCAATCACTTATCTACGTGTAGTGACAACCTTAATGACTCGCTGACAAAATTCTGGCAATTGGAGCAAGTGCCCCAACCTAAAGAACCGTATACCGATTTAGAAGCGGAATGTGAGCAACATTTTATTACTCACACTTATCGTGACGAGAACGGCCGGTTTTTCGTGCGTTTACCCTTGATAACAGAACCTGATTGTTTAGGCAATTCGTATCGCTTGGCGAAAAAACGGTTCTTTGCATTAGAAAAGCGGTTTAGACGCAGCCCGGACCTTAAAGCGGCTTACGAGCAATTTATAAATGAATACGCCGAATTAGGCCATCTTTCTGTGTCTGACTCTGATACTCCGGACCCCTCCTTTTTTGTCCCCCATCATGCAGTGTTAAAACCCGAGAGTGAATCGACGAAAATAAGAGTAGTTTTCAACGGAAGTGCTCCTAGCACGTCTGGCTATTCTATAAACGACCTTCAAATGGTCGGGCCGACGATTCAAGATTCGATGTTTAATATACTTTTGAGATTCCGTACCTACAAATACGTGTTGACCGGTGACGTCGCTAAAATGTATCGGCAGGTTATGGTTCAGGAGTGTGACCGCGATCTACAGCTAATTCTTTGGCGCTCAGATGAGAACGAACCTTTAAAAACATTAAAACTGCAGACGGTCACGTACGGATTTTCGAGCGCGAGTTTTTTAAGCACACGCTGTTTGTGGCAGTTGGGCGAGGAATGTGCAGATGAAAAAATTAAAACTATCATTCAAAACGATTTTATGGTAGATGATTTGTTGACGGGGTCAGACACAGAGGATGAACTTCACTTTATCAAAGCGTCCGTTGAGCGTGCGCTAGCGGCTGGTTGTTTCCCTCTGCGCAAATACCGCTCAAATTTACCGTCAATATTGCCTGAGCGTGACTCCGATGGAGATCAAGGTAGCTTAGTCATTAGCTCGTCGTCGCACACGTTAGGAGTGGGCTGGGACTCTGATGCAGATGTTCTTCATTTTCCTACTCGATACTCTGCTAAGGACGGCCACCCTACGAAACGCTCGATCTTATCAGATTCTCTAAAAATACACGATCCTTTGGGTGTCCTGAGTTTGTTAACAATTATACCGAAAGTTTTGATTCAAAAATTGTGGATTGCACAGATAGATTGGGACACTCCCGTGCCACGCCACATAAGTGAGCCTTGGCAAGACTTTGTGAACGGGTTATCTTCATTAACTTCGCTCCAAATATCGCGCCACGTCTTGTGCGACTCACCGACGCATATCGAAATGCATTGTTTTTGCGACTCAAGCTCGATCGCATACGCAGCCTGCATTTATTTAAAATCAATCAATGATAATGGCGATATTGTAGTCAGGTTGCTATGCGCTAAAGCCAAGGTCGCGCCGGTCCAGGCCCAAAGCATCCCGCGTTTGGAGTTATGTGCTTGCGTTTTAGGCGCGCAACTCGCGTCAGCCGTGTCTAAGACCCTGCGCTGCCAGATTGCACAAAAATTTTATTGGACTGACTCATCAATTGTGCTCGCGTGGCTTAAAACCAATCAAACTAAACTAAAAACATTTGTTTCAAATCGAGTATCTCATATTTTAGAACTCACCGAAGGAAGTGAGTTTCGTCACGTTCCGACAGCACTCAATCCCGCTGACTTTCCTTGCAGAGGGGTAGAAGCGCGCCGTTTGACTGAATTAGACATGTGGTGGAACGGGCCATCATTTTTGTACGAGCCACAGAGTAATTGGCCTAAATTTGCTTTAAACTCATTATGCGACGACTTACCCGAATTAAAAGTTAACGTCGCGATCACTAACGATCCAAGAGAAAATTATTTTATTGACTTTGACCGTTATTCCAAACTCGAATTCTTACAACGCGCATTGGCGTATTTATTGAGGTTCGCGCACAACTGCCGCCATCCTTCTAACAAAATTACGGGCGTGTTAAGGCCTGAGGAGCTCGAATCATCATTTAAAAAATTAGTCACTTTGTCACAGCAGGATAGTTTCCCTATTGAATTGAAGTTGCTGCGTGACAATCAATCTCTAAGCCCTAAGAGTGTTATTTTATCATTAAACCCATTTTATGATCAGGACGACGAGCTCATCAGGGTTGGTGGACGTATATCCTCTTCGTTTTATCCATTTGACAAGCGCCATCCAATGCTTTTACATTCAAAACACAGGTTGACTAGGTTGTTGTTTCAGCGGGAGCACATTCGCCTCCTGCACGCCCCTCCCCAATTGCTTCTCGGCTCTATTCGCGAGACTGTATGGGCCGTATCGGGACGCGCGCTCGCGCGCACCGTGTCGCAACAATGCGTCACCTGCCGACGTGTGGCTGGTAGAACTTCTGCTCCTTTGATGGGCGCTTTACCTTCCCAACGCGTAACGCCTGATTTTCCATTTATCAGTGTCGGCTGTGATTTCGCAGGACCTTTTATGATAACAGACAGGCATGGCAGGGGTTGCAAAATAACAAAATGCTATTTGGCTATATTATTTGTCTGCTTCAGATACAAATGTTTACACTTAGAAGCAGTCAGTGCGCTCTCTACTGATGCATTTATCCTTTCTCTGCGCCGTTTTATCTCTCGCAGAGGACGACCGCGCGAAATCTTCTGCGACAACGGACGAAACTTTTTAGGAGCGGCCAAAGAGATCAGCGATTATTTAACTTCAAACTCTGACGAGGTTTGCAATTTTGCAACGAACGAGGGAATACAATTTAAATTCCAACCGGCTTATGCTCCTCACTTTGGCGGTTTGTGGGAAGCAGGTGTCAAATCCGCTAAGTTCCACCTCAGTCGTATTTTAGGCAACGCTCATTTAACGTATGAGGAGCTGGCATCTCTTTTTAGTCAGGTCGAGGCTATTTTAAACAGTCGTCCTTTGTGCCCCCTATCCTCCTCACCAAACGACTTCCAACCCTTGACCCCAGGTCACTTCCTCATCGGCCGCGCACTCACTTCACTGCCGTCGCCCTACTTGGCGGATATAAATCCAAACCGCCTAGATAGATTCCAGAGACCCGAGGCACTGCGACAGCACTTTTGGCGGCGTTGGCAGGTAGAATACATCTGCGAGCTCCAGCAGCGGACGAAATGGCGCAACCCTGGCAGAGCTCTTCAACTGGGTGAACTAGTCCTGATCAAGGACGAGAACACGGCTCCATTGCACTGGCGACTTGGACGGATTGCCAAATTGTTTCCTGGTGCCGACGGAATCTCGCGCGTAGCTGAAGTTGCTACTGTGGCGGGCACTTACAAACGAGGTGTGAAATACCTTTGCCCTCTTCTGGACGAGGAAGACGAATCCTTGAAGACTGACGTCTCCAAGGGCCCCCAGGATGTTCCGGCTACGAGTACCGGAGGAGAAGCGGGCGCAGGGCGCGTCTAAAACCAGTTCGACGGTCCACCTCGCCCCGCTGCCCCCGGCCGCCGTGTGAGCCACTTGGCTTTTGATTTACCCACCTACGCACGCGTCATATGCGAACAATTTGTTATATAATTAAGTTAAGCCTAAGTACCTTTGTAGAACTCGAAGTAGAAGCTATTTTCTGAATATTTGCAATTTTATTTATACTACAAGACCCGAACTTGTAACAATTAGTATTGACGATTTGAATCTGAATATGAATAAAAACATTCATTTATGTACACCCATCACTAGTATTATAATTCCTGGCCCGACCATGACATGAAAGGAGACTGGAAACCATGGCTACCATGACCTGAAGGCACGATTAATGCACATTTCTATGAAATGTGTGAACCATTTATAAGTATGTCCCTTTCATGACATCTGTTCCAACCATGGTCAGGTCAGAAATTGTAATACCATGTTTCAACCAATCACGGATTACTGATATCATCAAATCGTACTTCAGTATGTAGTTTTAATGACATCCTCTTCTTTAATAGAAAAACACTTTATCAAATGCTTAATTTCATAGGCAACGTTTTCCTCAAATCCATACATTTATCAAAAATCTTGAAAGTGTTAACCTATAGATTAGGTTAGGTTAGAATTGTGTTAAAACATTCCAAAATATTTAAACGTTTCAGAAAAAAATGCTTCCAATGTAATGAAAATTCGATGAAACCTTTGTCTATAAGACAAGTGTAAACTAGCTTTAATTCATATTTATTTATCTAACTGAACATCAGAAAAATATTTAGAACTTAGCTCGTATTTTTAAACATACTTAATCTCAGTTTGAAAATTGTAATATCAACAACATTTTTAATCATGTGACGTATACCACAACGAAGCGTAACATATAGTTATTTGAAGACCTGCCTGCCGTTATTTCTACATATACACATAATATGTATGCATCTGTATAACATTCTTGATTTTTGATCCCGAAAATCCGAGTAAAGCCTGGGCCACATTTCACCGTTCACGTTTCCCGGTCAGCGAGACATCGCCGCCAAAATGGGAAAAAATGGTTCATTAAATTTACATACCCTGCTTTAAATCAGAGTCCGAACCGCGCGGAATTTACATATTCATATGTGTGCTGAGAGTTTTGCTATATGTGCTATACGATAGGTGTAAAGTGTAACAAAAACAGTAAACACTTCTTCGTTCTCAAATCGACTGTATTTTTTTTATGTTTCTTACCGAAGAACTTTCGACTGGGTGAACCGATTTTGATGATTCTTTTTTAGGGTTCCGTACCCAAAGGGTAAAAACGGGACCTTATTACTGAGACTTCGCTGTCCGTCCGTCCGTCTGTCCGTCTGTCACCAGGCTGTATCTCAAGAACGGTGATAACTTGACAGTTGAAATTTTCACAGATCATGTATTTCTATTGCCGCTATAACAATAAATACTAAAAATAAAATAAAATAAATATTTAAGGGGGCTCCCATACAACAAACTTGTTATAGATTATGGTACGGAACCCTTAATGCGCGAGTCGGACTAGCACTTGCCCAATTTTTTATTTCAAAGCTGGTGCTTCCCGTCCCGTGTGGTGTATTATGTGTGACCTTCATTGTCAGAAGTTTACGTAATAATTTGTTGGCGTCCAAATCTGATAAAGCTATGCCTTCCAAATTTTGAAGTCAGTTTTTTTGTTAAGTTTTTGATTATTCATGCCATAGGAGGCAAACGAGCAGATTTTTTTAAAGCGTGACTTGTACTGTGTCACGGCTTTTTAGCCCTCACAACCAGTGACTCGTACTTTGTGTGGGAGTATAACCCGCTTATCTCCGCGCCACAGGAGTGATTACACTACGGACACGGACACCTGCAATACCAAGGATTACAAGTAGGTTGCCGGCATTTCAGATGAGAGTACGTACGCTCTTTTCTTGAAGGTTTGTACGCTCAAGTCACCTAATCTTACACATATACACGTACAACTGTACTACTGCATGAGTATTTAAAAATAAATTAGGCCTAGCCGGACATGTCAGGGCCTATAAATAGAACGATTCGATAATGTTTCTTTAGAGCAGAACCGTTATCGAAACCGACGAGGGGGACTATATTTATATTTACTAACATTATGAATGGTACTTTAATACATTAAGTGATCAGGGATCGGCAACCAGTGACGGCACTTCAATAAATTTTGCTCGCATTTTACGAACCCTGGTGATATATTTCTCAATAAGACTGTTTTAATGGATTAAATCGCGTTTGTCGCCGTTGGCAGGGTTCCGGGATCGAGGGTCACAGAGGTCATGCTGCCAAGGTTATCGCGCGAAATTGAAACAAATGTTTACAATTAGTTTCGGAATTACAGGATTATATTTACAGGATTGTTTAAAAATAAAATTCTCTATTATTAAACCGTTATTCAAAAAAGGGAAAAGGACGGGCACAGGTAATTGCAGACCGATCGCACTTCTGCCCGTCATTTCAATTGCTATTTACTTTGTTTGAAATAATGAACATATGAAAACAGTATATTAAAAAAAGTTTCTGAACAGATGTTGTTCAGTTTGACGAGTAAAATCTATGTTTTAATTTTTTGCTCCTGTTACAGGTCCCACCTGGCATATCGCCTGGTGACAATCAAAACTCACTAAAACCTCGTATCTAGTTTGTATATTGATACTGACATACGAGCTTTGCTTTAAGTAGGTATTTGTTACTTACAGACTTACAGATGATACGCAGCCTGAGTGCTACTTAGGAACCTTCGAGTTTTTAACAATCAAATTGGTTCTGTCTTCCTGTACAATAACCTCGGTTTGACAGCTGGTATCGCGACATTTAATACTGTCAACCTTGTTCAAATAATCCTAATACATCAGATAGCAAATCTTTCAATTGATTGTGATGGGTCGGAGTAGATTTTTATCAGACTATATGGTACAAGGACGTGCCTGCAATAGACGAAGTATCTAGAGCACTCTAAATTAACACATTTCATTTAGAAATTAAACGTATCGTCGTTAGCATGATGATGAAGATACGCGCAGACGAGCGTTTTTAGGGTTCCGTAGCCAAATGGCAAAAAACGGAACCCTTATAGATTCGTCATGTCTGTCTGTCTGTCTGTCCGTCTGTCCGTCCGTATGTCACAGCCATTTTATTCCGAAACTATAAGAGCTATACTGTTGAAACTTGGTAGGTAGATGTATTCTGTGAACCGCATTAAGATTTTGATGCAAAAATAAAAAATTAATAATAAATATTGGGGGCTCCCCATACTTAGAACTGAAACTCAAATTTTTTTTTTTCATCAAACACAAATACGTGTTGGGTATAGGTCTTTAAAAATGATATCGAGGTTTCTAAAATATTTTTTTTCTAAACCGAATAGTTTGCGTGACAGACGCTTCCAAAGTAGAAAAAAGTTGGTCCCCCCCCCTCTAACTTCTAAAATAAGAAAATGAAAAATCTAAAAAAAACATGATGTACAGTACTATAAAAACTACCAACGAAAATTGTTTTGAACGAGATAAGTAGTTTTTTTTTTTATAATTTAAAACCTAACTTTGCACCTAATTTATATGGGGCGCTATACATACCAGGTGCAAACTTAACTTAACCACTTAGGGATTGAAAGTGTTTGTACGGAACCCTCGGTGCGCGAGTCCGACTCGCACTTGGCCGGTTTTATGAATTATTTTTCGGTGTTGACTAAGCAATGCAAAATTTATTAACCACTACTTAATTGAAGTTATGGTTAGACGTCTCTGACTTTATAAGGGTCTGGGACCTTCCCAGGTCATGTTATGCGTGTATGATAATTTTTCCTTTGAAAATGCCACACTGGATAATATGATCTGTCACCATAAATTACGTTTTCAACAAATGCCGGAATAATTTACTTTAGATACGTATATTACGATTTTAATTATTATGTCATGATTTATATTACTCCGTCAAAAGATTTGATTGATGAGATGAACTACGATTACATTTGTAAGAAAGCTATTACCTAAGCTCTGAATATGTCTGTCTGTTTTACTAGGAGGCCGCGTTTAAGAAATCAGCGAACAATTTTCGATCAGTTTCAAATGCGGCGCGGCGTCCCAACCACCGCGTTCGACCCGCCCGCCTGCATCGCACGCCAGTGGCCTACATTTCGCATTTTCCTGGAAGTGGTTGACATCGTACGTCCTGAATTCTCCCCGACTCATTAGTCCCTGTCACGGTCCAAATACGAGACTATTCGCGAACTTTTCTTATTTTCTTCCCTGAGATTATTAGGAATGTATGGTAATTAGTAGCATATGTTGTTTACGGTTTTATTTAAGAGATAAGCAGCTATTTAAGTTATTGAACATAGTTATGCAAACTTAAACACGGGGAGTTACACTTCATGCGAAAATTTGCTAATAAAATAGAACGTACCGGATATTTTAACGTAGGGTTTAAATGCCCCACGCTGATGCGTGCCTAGCCTAAGCATACGAGGGGTTAACGCAAAACGTTGACTAGCAGCAACAGCTAGCAGCAGAATCAATAAATATCTAAAGAGGTGATAGGTTTTTTTTATAGAATCTTTTCATCGATTCTATTTTTTTATGTGGAAATACCACATTTACCTTTACCAATTACCTTACCTAATTTGCCTTCTTGTCAATATTTATAAATTAGTACGGAAGAACACGTATCTCTATAGCTGCGATAGCTTCGCTGGGCCTCTGACTCTTCTAATCGAATCATAGATAATTCACGCAATGCGATGCATTATGGTTCACCCTTGAAAATTTAATTAATTAATTAACCTTAATTAGTGGTTGAATGACATAGAATACCTCATCCACTCAATTGCTTTTGGTAACTAAGGCTACCTGTCATCGCGTTTCAAGATTCGAAGCAATTGAGTGGCTATAGCATTAAGTCTGCCATTTTGTACCCTTTTTGTGCAATAAAGTTGAAATAAATAAAAGTTACTGACCTTATAAACTTAAAATTTTATGATGGAATTAAAATATCAAGAAAGAAATTAATAGTCATGTAAGATTTGCATGAACTGCGACACCTGTCGGCCAGTTTATGAACGAGTATTTAATAGTATAGCAAAATTTAGTTTAGTTTTTTTTTAAGATTAACCTTCTTGACATTAAGTAAAACCTTTACAAAACAATAAAAAGCTGTAACATAACATTTTGCAGTAAAAAGTATATGATATGTGTCGTACTTACCTTTATCTCTGAATATAATCCGTAGGTATAATAGATACATACTTAATGTATACCACACCAGAAAGTCACATTCTATAGACTGCAATCGTACAAAAATTTCCAATCCTTTTGATTAACTCGATGAATAAGACAAACACTAAAATAACCGAAATCAGGCAACCGTTTCCTACTTTACACTATAACGCACTGAATCTTCAAAACATAGTCAAGAATTAGACACATATGAGTACATATAACCTCCCAGTCTAAGATCAAATTGTGTTAGAAAATAGCACATAGAAAATTGCCTCTACTATTAATAAAGATAAGATTCAGAATCAGGACCACACATGACATAGGAGGCCAATTTGTTTGCGGCTACTACCACAAAAAAAAAGTGACAATCAGATGGTCACGACTTGAGTACCCTTTGATTCGTGTTAAATATTTACGTAGTTGCTAAAAGAGTTGAACCTTTGAATTCATTGTCAAACAAACACAGTTTCAGAGCTTTAGGCGATAATATTTTATTAATTAATTAACTTAATATATAAAAGGTTGTCTGGAAGCGATAGCTATTTATCCTGCCACCAGTTAATTTGTTTGTAGTATTTTTATTGTAATACTAATATATAGATATTGAAGGAGCGACATAGAGCCAGGTCATCACAATCTTCAAGCCGACTTGAGTGAAGATTGTGATGGTCTTTATAGAAATAGTACATTACTGCAGGCGCCGGGAAAGAAGAGCTTTTTGGGTGCGTAGGAATAGATAGTGATACCACGTGATACGAAGCCGGCAAGCCAAAGCCAAAAGCGGTGGTAGCCTAGTGGTTAGGGCATGCGACTTTCAATCCGGAGGTCGCGGGTTCGAACCCGATCCGTACCAATGAGTTTTTCGGAACTTATGTACGGAATGTCATTTGATATTTACCACTCGCTTTTCGGTGAAGGAAAACATCGTGAGGAAACCACCTAAGCCCAATAAGGCCTAGTTTCCCCTCTGGGTTGGAAGGTCAGATGGCAGTCGCTTGCGTAATAACTTAGTGCCTACGCGCCACATCTTGGGATTTAGGTAGCCGACCCCGATTGAGAATTCACTCTCAAAAAATGGGACAAAGGCTAGGAGGATGACGAAGCCGGCAAGCCCTTTCCACGGCTTTTCTCAAACATATGCAATGAAATAAAAAAATACACCACTCAAAAAGAAAAAAGAAAATGCTGTTTTGTCTCTTAATAAACACAACCGGCTTAGGCCTTCAATTTGGTATGTAATAATTCCTTTACAGTTCTTTCCAGTTGTTCCGTCCGAAACGTGATACTTCGAAGCCTGTTATAACGCACGTTATGACGACCTTTCATTGCATGTTTGAGAAAAACGTTATTTTAAAAGAACGTTACCAGCATTCTCGTTCATTAACTGACTGACTGTTCATTTATTTCTTGGCATTAGAAGCAGACTTTATAATGCTATAGAGATAAGGTATATCCCATTTAGTAACATTATAATAATGCTATTCTGGGTTAGTGAGTTTTTATGTTTTGATGCTGGTTTGAAAATTGTGGATCTGAAATGGCACAAGAATCGGGGCAAGTGGTGTCAGAGGCTACACGAATGTTTTATCCCCGAGCCATTGAGTAACTAATTTTGATACGTACCTACGAGTAACTGGAGTATAAAAATTTCATTACGGAATTTCACAGGAAAACCACATACATTTTGTCCATTTAAACATTTTCATAACCACGTGACGAGTCGAAACAAGATGTTTCCTTTCGCTCGGAGAGGAATTACCAAGTAAACGTAATATACCTATGGATAATTGTGATTTAGAATAGAATGTGACGTCTTATTTAAACGAGTTGTAACATTATTTCTTACCGCAATCACTAAGTGCGGCATTAATTTAATGTGTTGACGATGCGGTCGGTGCAGTTTTTGTCTGAGCCGGCGGTCCTGGGTTCGAATCCCGCCAAGGGCAAATATTTGTGTGATGAACTCGAATATGGTGTTCCTGGGTCATGGCTGGTATCTATATATGTATTTATATATCACGTATATCGTCGTTTAGCACCCATAGTACAATACAAGCATCAAGCCTAGTTTGGGGCTAGGTCGATTTGTGTAAGATTGTCCCTTATTATATTTATTTATTTAATACTTTTCTAATATAGTAAAACTCTTTGGTTTATGTTTATTTCAAATTATGTTTAATGATGAAATATCGGACAACCGCAACGCAGATCGGCCTAGTCTCAAATAAAGCTCTAGTAGATAAGCTTATGTCATTCATGGGTACTACACGACAATATACACACTTAAATAGATAGATGTAGGTAGCTACAAATTGATATATATACATTGTACACATTGACGTATTAATTACATGGACACACAATCCGACGGAAAAAATGGCACCCTCCCAACTAATGCAAAATCACAAATCGCATTAGTTGGGCGATCAGTCTCGTTTAGACCATGACACGTGACGGGTCTCAAAAATGACTTAACTTTCAGTGAAAAATTGCAGAAATAACAGCTATAAAATAAAGAAAAAGGTCGAAATATTCTTTTTTACGCAGATTCTATTTTTTTAATTAACGAATCCTATGTAAAATCATAGCATATCTTAGATTAGAATTATTAACTTTGTCCCTACAAAATGCACCTCATCACAGAACAAAAATCTAAGGAGTCGCTATAGTTATATATTTTATTAATTAATAAAGAAGTGCAATAAATAATCATCCTATTTTTTTATTTAGATTCCCACGCGATCTTAAACAACGTGAAAAATTGAGGTCACGTTTAGTAAGAGACAGACATCAAGAATAATTTCAGCCAAATAATTCGTCTCTCGTGTATTCGTTCGGCATAATCATATTTATATTTTTTTATGTTTAATCAAAAGAAGCGTAAAAGTCTTTCACTCAACACAGCTTTAATATCTGAATAAAAACGTTAAAAAATGTCAATGTATACAAAAGAAGCGTAAAATGGTTATGTAGTGTTTGTGGTAGTAGGTATCTATACATAAATAGATATACACTGTCTCAGGCGCACGTCACATAGGATGCTGCGTTTAGTTACACGCGAGTTTAGGGCGAGAGTGGACGCATGACATTGCTATGTGTGCGGCGGCGAGTGAGCCAGTGTTATGAACATATGCCTTTTACAGGCAGATTGCATTAATAAATTAATAAAAAAATTGCTCTGTTGTCATTGTTTTATTTTGTCTCAGAGTCTAGACACTGTCAGTTTAAACCTTTGAACGCCAAGAACACCTAAAGACAATGTGTGCTGCCGTGCATACTACGCCACCGACTTTCACGCCACGCCATTAAACTTTAAAGGGTTAAAAATGTTAATATTTTGCACTTGCCTTACTCTCATTTCACATACTAGAACAAGATGAGTTGAGAAATCATAATGTCATTATTACTGAGCCCTTCTATGCAGTGTCGGGACCCTTTTATGCAGTTGTTACTTAAATAAAAACGTAACTTAATTTGTTATTAACAATTTACGAGATTATTTAGTTCAAACAACAAATATATTTTAATACCTAAATAAAATAATAATGAGAATATTTTTAGTATGTAAAACTATTAAAATCTGCTCCATTCGTGCCATGTTCCAAGTTTGACAAGGGACATGAGTCAGAATACGCTAAAAAAGTAAATTTACACAAAAAATATTTGTGGTCATAAGTACGTAAGCCAATTTGACACTTAAGCGTTTGAGTAAAGAGTTATTTTGTACGAAGTAATTATGTTGTTGTAAATTATAAATAAGCGTTATTGGCATCTACTTGAACATGACAGCAGTGCCACTTTTTTCGACAATTCTGTTCGGGTCTGTGGCTCTATTATAAATAATACCTCAATGATTGTACATAACATCTCTGAAAATTTTAAACAAATGTTACTCATATTGTGACTAGTCTCAATACGAGTAACACTCGCATGACTTCGTAGAATTACTGTAGGTATATGCGATAACAATCAGATATATATATATATAGGTACATATTATGACTGCAAGTTATGAGTGTCAGTTGGCAGAAAACAGCTGACTAACGCCTTGATCACACGTACCGAGAGAGTGGGCGAGACAGTGCTCTCGTCCCTGTCACACATAAGACAAACGGGCGAGACAGAGCACTGTCTCGCCCGTTTACTCGGTACGTGTGATCAAGGCATAAAACCTCTAGTCAAAATATCCGACGTTATCACAACAACAAACCTATCGACGATTACAGTAATACTGCATTCCGATAATCTCATTACAATTCGCAGTAAATACAAAAAATACAAAATACAAAATAATTTATTTGCTAAACAAAAAACGCAAGTACATACTTAACATGATATGCCTAGCGGATCCCAAACTAGGCTGAGCCTGTATCTTGGGGTCCAGGAGTGCTATTTGGGAAACAGTTAAGTTTAGTGACAAAGACAATCATAAATTAAACTAGGTACTACTATATAACAAGGACTGGAATATTTTAACGCACCATTTCGGGGAAAAAAGTCACACAATTCGCAACGCAATTTGTAGTTTCAATAACTTTTCCTGTTGACCTGAATTAATATTTAGTACTAGATGTTGATACGATATCATGTTATTACGCTGTAAAAATATTGTATTAGGGAAATTTAAGATTAGATAAATTATCGTTTTTCTAGGATAATCGCTATTGAGATTAGTTATTACATATAATGCTGGGGTGACCTATATTCATATCAATATCACATATGTATCTGATTAATTTAAAGGCAATATTTTGTTAGACCAGCCAATTTCGAATACCAATTTAAAAAGCTAATTTGAACACGTTAAAGTTTCTAAACTGCAGTTCAGCTGAAGCCAGGTCAAAGGAGCCAAGAGTACTGATTTCGTAAACTTGGTAGCGAAATAACGTAATCCGCGACGCACAGGGGCTATTTCCGAAGTTCAAAGTTCGTGTCGCACCGCTTCGTGCATTCAAATTCAGTATAAAATGATGGCGAGCTGAATGACACGCTATTAAATTCGAACTTCCGAGTAACCTATCTGATATTCTCTACCGGCCTACTATTAAACCGGCTTTAAAGCTAGCTTAATTGCATCCACGCGGTGGACTGTATTTGATTGTGGAAACAGGTTAATCGTTTTTCTAGAGGGACGTATGTATCCTTCCAAGTCCTAAGGGAATAAGACTTTTGGTCGATGTGAACGGAAATATGAAGAGGGAAGTGTGGTATGGCCAATCCAACCGTAAGGGATATGAGTGTTCGATTAAATTACCAAAATTGCTATTGGGGTTTCGTACTGGATACCCCCTATTAACGACATACATCAGATATTCTGATTATTAAATGACAAAATGACAATATTTTAAGGTGTGCAGTGGTAACTCAGGGAGCGTTTCTATTCACATGGAGCTGGATCTGAAGTGATCTGGAGTTATCTCCACTATCAGCGGGTGGAAACGGTGGAATTGGTCAGATCAGTTTGTTACGGGTTAATGAAAACGCAGCCTCATCAACTCTCCGTTGTAAGACTTGCAATGTACTTTTAGCACCAAAATTCGATTGCTGTTGTAGCAAGACAATTCAAAACAGCCACCTGTAGCATAATTATGACAGTCTTCTCTTTTCCGTGCCTGTCATTTTCATTTTAGTACCGTTCGAGCAAAATGGGGGCTTTGGCGGAATATAATCCACGCGATGTGCGTAAGTCGCGGTAGCTCAGGAATCAGACCACTACTCTGGATAAGTAGAGGTCGTCGGCTGGACCCGCCTGCAATGTATAGGATCGCGTACAATTTTGTATTTATAAAAAAAAATGGTGACTGCTGAATCGTGCCACGGAGAGTTAACGGCGCCTGATTCAATTGACAAAATTTCATATTTATAACAGGTGGAAATTAATAAAGAGATTAATAGAGAGCT
Source organism: Apotomis capreana (assembly GCA_947623375.1). Taxonomy (NCBI): domain Eukaryota; kingdom Metazoa; phylum Arthropoda; class Insecta; order Lepidoptera; family Tortricidae; genus Apotomis; species Apotomis capreana. Next base: position 20,810,626 of record OX392502.1, on the reverse strand, counting down.
TTGCGTCGTGTACAGGCAAAAGAATAATTTTAATTCATTTTCTGTATGTAAAGAAATACAAGAAAATACATAAAATAACCGTAATCTACGACAACTATGCCTGCATAGAGTTGTAGTCTTCGACCTATCTGCGAGAAAAAATAAGCTGTCAACATTTTTAAGCTCAACGCCGTTCGTTTTTTTAATTAAAGAAAGAAAGAAAGAAATACAGTCATTTATTCATGATGTGACCATAGAACATAATTACTAATAGTGACAAAAATGACAAATGAAATAAAACAATAAGAAAAAGGTCCCACCTCAGCATGATGCTAGCCCAAGAGCCAGTGCTGATGAATTAGACACCAGACTAAAGTAACGTTTCCAAAGTGTCATAGTTTCGAGTTACGACATTTTAGAATAAGTAAATTTGAATATAGAAATAACACAAAGATTAGAAATCTCATGAAAATTATAAGGACAGTGATTAGTTGATTACGTCCTCTTTCTCAGCGGAATACAGAAAATTAATAATATTGTAGTCTTTAAAATATGAAATGTTGTCAATTGGATCAGGCACACTGGAATCGGATGCGGTGTCTAAGCGCTATAATTCGTGTTGAGGAAAAGTTACTATTACATTTCTCACATATTTACCAACTCCGTTACGTAACTTCTGTTACTAGTATAGCCCTGCAAGGGGTTTACAACCCACACCATATTGCGGATTTTCAGGGGTACTAAACTATTTTACTGGCTACGACAAATTTTTGGTAACTGACGTAGAAAGTCGGTGAATGTCACTGATGTAAACAAAGAGGAAACATGACTGAATATTCCGCAAATTTCAAGTATTTTTTGCATAATAAAGCCAAAACTATCCACAGTGATGAAAGTCAAGTCAGGATTCAGTATTTATTTCGCAAGAAGAACGAAGGATTGAGCAGCAATCCGGTAAACAATGTTTTGAATTTTGATAATGACAAATCCTTGACTGACGTTAAATAATGCAAATATGACGTTTGTAGTGCCACTATCCCTGGGCCGGACCGACGCTTACTAGGCTATAACTTGCCACCTCAACGTTCGAAACCCCGTGACATCACTGCTAAAACTTACTTTCACGAATGTTGTTATGTGTGGCTACCGGAGTTTGATTAAGGTTGGTTAGGCCGCCTTCAAAGGGAATGTGTTATGAATGTATGACTTATTAATGAAGGTCAGTAAACACCGATTCGACGTTTCAAAGCTATGTGTGCAGCCGTTGCCAGCCGTAATGACCGTGTATAACACTAAGTGGGCATTTTTTTTTTAAATGCTACCAAAAAAAAATTATGTGTTTTTTTGTTTTTTAAATAATCAGCGACTATTAGGGAGGTAAACTATTTTTAGTAGTCTTAGGTACCTGTATTGAGCAATGGTTTTGTATTATATGCAGGAATTTGATAAATATTCCGTTTTTAATATAGGGTGGCCTCGATTTATGCTCCCTTTCGTTACCATAAACTTTTGTTGATATTAAATGTTACGAAGGTATAAGAGAAATAAATTATTGTATCGTTTTCTTACTAATATAGTAAATTATCATAATTATTGATATTTATTCGGAAATTTTTGCATATATACAAGAACAGATGTATATTTGATCCATTTCGTTACCAAATGGCAAAAACGTCTCACAATTTTCTCTACTAAATAAAAACAACGAAGTTTATTAGCTTATTTTTTTTAACCCAAAAACCCAAACTAATAAATTAAGTATTTCACAAATAAAATAAGAACATTCCTTAATTAGTGTTGAGATAAAAAATAAAATAGAACATTTTAAAATCGGACAGTAACGAAAAAGATGGTAACGAAATCATAAAGCCGCGGTTATAATGCAAATATTTATGGACACACAACTAACGCGGATCACCTATTGGTAAAAACTGACCCCGTATTTAAAAACTTTTAAATGTATTAATGAAAACTTTTAAACATAAATTACAGATGAAATAAGTAGTATGCTTAGTATGATTTATGGGTTATATTGATGGCAGTTTCCTTATTATTTAAAAAAAAACGACGAAAATTTCATCCACTCGGTCGGTGTCGTCCATTGGAACATACCTTACTTAAAATCAAAAGGAATTTTTGTTAAGGAAAATTTAAGTTTTATTAAACTTGAAAAAAGACCTGGATACAAAGTGTAATAGTGGCCGCGGCTTTATGTTTCCCTTTCGTTACTTTTTCAAGTTCCCCTTATAAGTGACTATAAATGTAGTAACGGAAGGGAGGTAACGGAATGAACACTTTGCAGTTTAAAATGCGATTAGAACCACATTTTACCACTAATAACGTGGGTATTCAAGCGAAATAAAATTGCCACATAAATAATGATCAAGTTACTAAATACCACAACAAAGAAAATCAAAGTTTTACCTTCATATCCTGGTAACGGACGAGGAGAAAGATTTTTAGCCACCACAAACACACTAACTTTTTCGCGATTTTTAAGCAAAACTGACCGTTTTGAGAAACCAAACTGTGTTACTATATGAAAAGTGGTGCTGCTAGATCGAAATAAACGTGTGATTTGGCCATAAAAATTCACCGATGTATAAATATCCTGGTAACGGATAGGGGGATATTCCCCTTTCGTCGTTTTCCCGGACACATTTAAATTGTAGGTATTTATAATTTTTTACTTTAAAACCACGAGAATAAGGTCGCTTTTAGAAAATTAAGATTTGGAACTATCCAAAACAAATGTTGCCATCCATGAGAAACTTTTTTTAATCAGTTTAAATCGTGCTTGAAGTTTGCGTTTTGGTGATGGACAAGGTAAAATCAGGGATCTTTAAACACAAAAACTTAGAAAAACTAGTAAATTTTATATTACTTGTTGATTTTATTGATATTATATAAAACTTAAATAATTTATTTATCTAATAAAAAGTATATCATCAACAATTTACCCGTAATCCCGTATACAGTGTTTTATAGGGTGACAAAGTCACCGGACAGGTCAAAAAGCCAAGGTACAGAAAAAAAAAAATGCCCTACTAACATGTAGGTAACTAACATATTATAGACCACTATCTGAAATAAATTATTTTGACTTCGATAACAGCAAGGTTAGATATTTTTAGGGTTCCGTACCCAAAGGATAAAAACGGGACCCTATTACTGAGACTTCGCTGTCCGTCCGTCCGTCCGTCCGTCCGTCTGTCACCAGGCTGTATCTCAAGAACGGTGATAGCTAGACAGTTGAAATTTTCACAGATGATGTATTTTTAGTGCCGCTATACCAACCAATACTAAAAATAAAATAAATATTTAAGGGGGGCTCCCATACAACAAACTTGTTATAGATTATATATATATATGTATATGTACGGAACCCTTCATGCGCGAGTCGAACTCGCACTTGTCCAATTTTATTACTTAAGGTAGTTTAAGATATGCGGCTACAAACTCTTTCACAATTTTAATGATCCATATTGTTAGCGAATTATCATGCAAACGGTGTTAGTTTGATCGAATATTGGCAAATAATTTATAGCCTGGCTAGCCAAACAATATTGACATATATATTTCCTTGCGGTATTACCAATTGTCTATAATTTAAAAGTATTTAGGTGGGTCCTCCATAAATAATTTGGATACTTTATGTACTTACTAGTTCTAACATTCCGATCGAGTTGAAATTTGGCGTAGTACTTATCCACTCAATTGCTTTTGATAACTACGGCTACCTGTTACCGATTTTATTTTATTATATAAATGGAGTCCAAATCAAAATTATGGTATCATCGAGGTAGGTCTTATTTACACTACATTTAAATTTTCGCCTTGTATATGATTTAGAAAGTGTAAACATATGTGTTGTCGTTGACTGTACTGTACATAGTAGTAGAAATTATGTGAGCTGACGATGAGTGCACATCAGTAATATGTTTAACTTATTTCCTTAGATATTTATAATTATAATGTTAATTTAATAATAATGTATATAATGTATGCTTGTTAATTTAATTAAATAATAAGTAGGTATTAGTATGACATGACTTGTAAAATGTATATTTTATTAATAAGGATCTGAATCTGAATCTATCTTACGTGAAGATCAAAAATATTTTCTAGTATCAAAACTATAATTCCTACTACACAAAGTGTGACCAGCCGCAGGTTTTTTAAATTTCCCGCCAAAACTATTTGTATTTCATTAGCCAGACTCTAGCCATTACTTAATGAATGTTACCCGCAAAGGTCACTGTTGTATTCAGTCGGGTCTCCTTCGCAATCCATAATATCGTATGTCCTAAAGTCAAATGCCATACCACTTTTACTCTAAACACTTTTGACATATCAATCATTTGACATAATGATTATTTGTCATAATGATCTTACATCCTAATGATCATAAACCATAATATTATATCACCTAATGATCTAAATACCTAATGTGTTTTGTACGAAACTATTAACACATAAAACTTACGAGTCATAATATACAAAACCATAAATCACATGTCCTAAAGTCAAATGCCATGATGATTACTTGCCATAATGATCATAAGCTATAATTACATTACCTAATATACTAAAGTCGAATACCATATTTATAGTAGGCGTTAAATTTATTAATGTAAAGTAAGAATCATTACCTATTGTACCTTAACGCAGGTAAGACTTGGGTTAGGTTAGGTACGACGACGAGCGAAGCGAGGAGGAGTGTTAGGTTGAACTGCGACCCTAACGAGCAAGCCTCAGGGCTCTATATCGAGGGCCGAAAAATCATAACATTACCTATTTCACATTAAGGCATGTCCGACTTGGGTTAGGTTAGGTACGACGACGAGCGAAGCGAGGAGGAGTGTTAGGTTGAACTGCGACCCTGACGAGCAAGCATCAGGGGTCTATATCGAGGGCCGAAAAATCATAACATTACCTATTTCACATTAAGGCATGTCTGACTTGGGTTAGTTTAGGTTAGTTACGACGACGAGCGAAGCGAGGAGGAGTGTTTGGTTGAACTGCGGCCCTAACGAGCAAGCCTCAGGGGTCTATATCGAGGGCTGAAAAATCATAACATTACCTATTTCACATTAAGGCATGTCCGACTTGGGATAGGTTAGGTACGACGACGAGCGAAGCGAGGAGGAGTGTTAGGTTGAACTGCGGCCCTAACGGGCAAGCCTCAGGGGTCTATATCGAGGGTTGAAAAATCATAACATTACCTATTTCACATTAAGGCATCTCCGACTTGGGTTAGGTTAGGTACGACGACGAGCGAAGCGAGGAGGAGTGTTAGGTTGAACTACGACCCTAACGAGCGAGCAAAGCGAGTGAGCCGCGGAGGCCTATATTGAGTTTATTAAGATGGAGGGGTAAAAGTGAAAGGCTGCAACTATAATTGACTTAATTTTTACTTTGTAACAAAAAATAAACATTCGTTTTTTTATGACATATGGTGATTAAGGCAACCAGTATTAGGATATGTAATTGATAGGACACTTGATCATTAGTACTTAAGAAAATAGTGCAAATAATCATTAGGATATTCATTATTAGGATAATCAATATTATGGCATTTATGGCATTTACATTAGGATAAACGTTATTATGGCAAAAGATCATTATGACCACAGGTATTATGGAATTTACAAATAGGACAAAGGATATTATGGATTCCAATATAGACCCTATTCAGTCACATAATTTCCGTCGTCATCATTTCCATCCAATGATATTATGTATGCTTATGATAAATAGAATTTGTCATATTAGATATTTTTGACATGAACTGTATCGAGGCTGATTAGCAGTTTAACCCTCACTACCAGAGAGTCAGAGTTTGTGCGTGGGCACAAACCCACTAACGGGAATGTTTCCGCGTGGTAGTGGATTAAGGAGTACTTACGCGAAAATCATTAACGAAATGTATGGGTTATACCGAGCGTGATAGGACCCCAATCGATGTATAACAATTATGAATTTAACAGCCATCTAACCCCTTCGGCCGCGTACGTAACCGGAGTTTCGTAACCAGTTGCGATAGAAAACTTTTTCGGTCTTGTTCTAAACCGGTTGCGAACTAAAACTATTTTGTTCTTATACGAAACCAGTTACGAACGAACACTTTTTGTTTTTGTACGAAACCTTTCGACCATTCATAAAACCAGCAAAGACCTTCATACTATGAAAGTTTTCTATACTCTTCATATACTCGTTATACACTTCTATGGGCTGCACAAATTGACCATGCATTTGTGTAGCCCATGGAACATAGTTTTGACATTTTAACCATAAATGTAATTTTAACTTTGTTCCTTTCTCTGTCTAGGACCTTTTTGCTTGGAGATAAGGTCGCGAGCTCGTTCTAAAGTATTGTTTTACCGGTAAAGAAAGGGTAATTTATTTATTATGTATGAAAATGAAAACATAAAAAAGCGAAATATCATATTTCGACATAGGTTCATATAACATTTTTTACTCCTAACGACCTCAGGAATCCGCTGGTAAAATGATTTGGAATCCTCGTGAGAACCCTGTATAACGAGTATATGAAGAGTAGAGAAAACTTTTATAGTATGAAAGTCTTTGCTGGTTCTATGAATGGTCGAAAGGTTTCGTACAAAAACAAAAAGTGTTCGTTCGTAACTGGTTTCGTATAAGAACAAAATAGTTTTAGTTCGCAACCGGTTTCGAACAAGACCGAAAAAGTTTTCTATCGCAACTGGTTACGAAACTCCGGTTACGTACGCGGCCGAAGGGCATCTAACTGCCACACTCATATTGAGTATTGAGGTAAGGTGTGACGTTACATGCAATTAGTAAGCAAAATTAAAAATAAATACTGCCAATGTGACGATTTCTTCTTAAATTTTCCTTATAAACTGCATCTAGACCAATTTAGATAATATGTACATACATTCGAGCGATAAACAAATGTCACATCAAGGATTTAACATATTATCTAAAGAACAACAAGCCTTAATGCCAGAATAAGGCCTCTATTCTTTTAAAATGCTAATTGTTTTAGACATTTTTATCTATGATCAAACATGTTTCTTAACAAATTCATTGATGTTACTACCTAGAACAGGGCTATTGGGATTTATTGGTATATATTTTTGAAACCTACAGTTTGAATATTTCATTGATAATTTTTGTTTCTACTCGACATTGACAAAATTCACGCGGAAAACCTTTTGACCTAGAACTCGGGGAAAAGTATAATTTACTTTAAAAAGTAGGTTGAAATGATCAAATATATTTGTCATAATATGAAAAATAAATGATTTAAAAGGAAGAAGGCCTAGCTCTTAAACATAAATTATCAGTTGGTTCACAGTCCAAATAACGTATAGGTACTATCGAGAAAAACTATAAAATGATTGCCTCTGGAAAAAAATATGTTCCCTATAGCCAATAATTACTCAATAAGTACTATAACTATCTCATTTTGTAACCGGCCGTGCCCCCACTTAATACGTAGTTGCTTGGCCTTGATAATATTTAATACTGTGATAAATTTATGACATTATTCTTATTTTTGCTGCATACTCGTATTGTCCTTATTATTGTTATATCTGCTGTTGGTGTGTATTTTTTTTTTTTTTTTTTTTTTAATTTATTTATTCAAAACAAGGAACTTATGATCTAGTACATAAAGTACGGTGAGCGAAAACCGCGCACGGTTTATATGTCACCGCGTTATCACTCGCTTACAGCCTATCACAATATTACATAAAATCTATTATTGTATTAATTAATATGTTTTTTTCAAATAGTTCATGATATTTTGCAATGTTGAGCGACCGCGTCTTATTGCCTAAATTACAAATGAATTACATAATTGCGTAGTGTACTTATACATTTTAAAACTGTATTTTTTCATATTATGACAAATATATTATTACATAAAAAAAGGGAATTATACTTTTCCCCGAGTTCTAGACAGTAACATAGCTATTTCAGCCTTTTATTGCGTGCAGTCGAAAATAAATTGAAAAACAGTTTTCTGCGTGAATTTGCCAAGTTCGAGTAGGTAGTTTTTGAAACAAAAATTATCAATGAAAAATTCAAACTGTAGCTTGTAGGTTTCAAATATGTACCAATAAATCGAATAGCCCAGTTCAAACTAGTAACATTAATAATATGTTCAGAAACATGTTTGATCATAGAGAAAAATGTCTAAAACAATCAGAATTTTTGAACGGATAAGGAGCCTTAAGGCTGCCTTTCCACAGAGGCGGAGCGAGATAATATGCAAAATGGACCAATCACATTTCTCAGATTTAAATGCACTTTAAGGCTTCACAATGACGAAGCCTTCATTTTCTCCGCTCCCTTCAGAGGGGTCTTCAGGTCTTGGGTGCTAGGGAATACAATCGGTTAATTTTAGTATGGGAAACTACCGGTTATTAACCGAAACCCGGTTATGTTCATACAAAAACGGTCAACCGTTGCATTCCCGGAGTTAACCTGAACTGGCTCCTAACTTAGGAGCCAACTCCCAAACACTTGGTATTTCAGCGAATGTCGATGAGGAAAAGGAGAAATAAACTGTAGACATACGATTCTCACAAATACGATATCACTTCATTGGAATTAAAGGGAAGCAGATTTCCCTTAATTCGTTTCGTGTTTACATTCTCATCGTTTTCTTCGTATAATACATAATCTTTTCCCGGTAGCCAGATCAGATGGATTACTGACACATGTGTAGGTATTGTTTACAAAAAGATTCTACGAAATATGAGTACAATACAGACGAGTTAAGAAGATCCTGTCAACGGTAGTTGTTTCATCGTTGATGTGTCTATTCTACTTGGCAGAGTGACTACAGGGTTTATCAGCCGCCAACTAAGCTAAGTGTTAGATTATCGGCAAGATTTGTTTACTTCCGTTTGTCATGTTTCATTACGTGACACTAAACTTATCTAATCACGAAACTTTAGCAATCTCTTCAATGCCGAAGAATCAATAGATTTAGGTTGGTAATACAATAGTGTACAAGCATAAATATATATATTCTCCAGACTGTATACGGTCACGGCGACTGCTCAGAAATTCCTGTTACCTCAGAAATAATTTTCGAAAATTATTTTTATGGTGAGAGTAGGCATCTCCAAGTTGTTCCCTTAGAATTTTGGTGAATATCTGATGACGAGATGCATGAGGAATAGAGGGAAATTCTCAAATACGAGTATTACAAGAGTATTACGTGACATTTTGCAATAAAGTATGGTACCTATTAGGTAAAAGAGTTAAATACCTCCAGCATTCAGGTTTTTCGGTTGAGGTGTGACTGCCGACGCCGCACCTGAGGACCTTCGAGACCTGGAACGATAACAAATACAATATTATAATATTTACTTCAATCATTATTGTATTAGATTTACTAAAAGGGTGCTCCTCACCGCGAGCTATCGCCGCCGTTAATTTAACAAAAACATATTAGGTTATTATTTACTTTTTCGGTACACAATAGGCCAATGCTAATGCATTATTAGGTCACAGTTATGACTGCCATGTACGGTGGTATGAGTCGTAGCATAGAGTAACTTTTTGCAGCGATTCAGTTCAGACGCAATGCTGTCGCTGGTCATACACCCTCGCACACGTAAACTTGATTCTGCATCGTTATCGATACTATCGCGATACAGCCACGTTTCAACATCGATACAAATGCGATGCAATACGTCTAGCTAGCCGTGCGAGCAAGACGGGTGATGCTCTGTCAGAAGGTACAGAAGCAATGCTAAATCAAAACAGCGGAACTGCATCGCGACAGTCACTACAGAAAGTTGCTGTATTTAACACAACATGCCATAGGTATATTTTACGATAGCACTTCATAGAAATCAACACAAAATTTACATGTCTGAAGGGCTCGATCGACGATCGAATTTCGAAAATCGCAGTAACCTTTCTGGTCGTTTCTGTTTCCTTTCTGGTCGCACGTTTTCACGTGTTTGCGTCTATCTCGATTTATGGATTGCGCTGTTGAAATAAGAAAACCTTGTGAACGGCATCTCACTTTTGATAAATTTGTAGCCAGCCATTCGCGAGTTCAAACTTCGAAAATAAATCTAAGTTGGATCTACAGATGACGACGTTTGATACACACGTAATAACATAAAATAAATGGCTGGCTACGAACAAAGGTGTAAGGCAAAGCCAAGCACCCAGCATAGTACGCGTAGGCTATTAGTGAGTCCGTCCGGCTCATGTGAACGTTCACTACATAACAACTTTGTAACTATACCTTACCGGCAGAGAAACCGTTGAAATGAAACCCATAACGTTGAATTTAGCCTAGATATTTAGTTAAAAGGGGAAATAAGTTCCTTTCAAAAGGTATTCCACATTTCCTCGTTACTTCGCCGGCAATGAAGGGCTGCCGCGATGAAAAGTACTCCAAAGTATAATCCTAGTAAAGGGAAAACGCAGAAAATGTATAAACATTCTGGGTAAGGTCGACCGTGGGTGAATTTTGAAAGGAGGTAAGTGCGTTTTTTTGATAATATCTTAGATACGCAACATTTTAAAACTATCGCCGATTGATACAATTTTAGAATACTAATAATGCCAAACTTTAGGCACGGAGGGTTAGGAGATGCGTTAGGAGATATGTATAACCTTAAGTATGCTTTTATGTCTTATTTCTCATTTTAGTTACTAACACCCTCCTGACCGTATGCACAATTTACAGATATAGTGTATAATGTTTTTCCATCGTATTTTGTCGGGTAAGCTTGTTTTTATATTTATTGTAGTTAAATAAAATATCGAATGTAATAGGCCGCTTAAAATAGATTATTGTTCAAATATTATTATCTTAATCCAAAGATTTCATCGTCTAATCGCGTTATAATTTAATTACCAAAGAAGGACATTCGTCATTAATCTCTCTATCAATAAATAAAACGTCACATAACTTATCAGTTATCACATATAAAATATATACTTGATTGCCAGTGATCAGCACGGCCCGTGCAACATCGAATCATTTAATATGTTGTACGATGATTTTTATAAATCGAATGGCGAAAATTATAGCGATATATCGTAAACACGGATCATTAGGCAACAGAAACGAAATTAAGCCTAACCAATACGTCAAAATTAGTTTTATTCACTGAATCGACTTGATTAAAGTATAATTTGAACCAAATGCAATTAAATTGCTCCAATTATCTCAAGAGTTACGATATTTACATAACCACCTCAAAATAGTTTTAAACTAAAACCCTTTAAAGGTCGTATGTTATATATTGTACTTACTCAATTTGAAACGTTACTTAAATATCAAGTACAAAACTAAACAACAAAGACGTTTTCTAAAGCGGTTATCTCTAGTAAAAGCTTTGTGGAGATTACATTTCTTTTCGTATATACAGAGCTCTTTTGATGTTTTTATAAGATTTAACTAGAATAAATAGATTGCGTGAATGGGCACAGGAAAGCAGCAGGTGGCGGCTATTTCTGCGACGGATAAGTAAGACTATGTAGGACGCAAATATGGGAAATATATTTTTCACATCACCAGTTCAAACCATGGTGATTTTGCTGCGAAATAACAGTGAAATAAATACCATTTTGTTTCGAGTGCGACTGCAAAGTAACATTTTAAATTTTTTAAATTTTTTGGCAAAAAATTGTGATTTCTCAACCACAGGTTAATTATAAAATTCGAATCATTCGAACTTCTCTGCAATCTGTCTCTTTCATCGTATATGAAAAAGAGAGTGATAAAAACATGTCACTTTGAAATCCGACCTCGAATAAGAAAACGTTCCGATACGCGTTACCATAAAATTAAATATATACCCCCAAAAAAGTTTAAATTGCAACATATTTTATTTATTTTAATGACCGAATATTAAAATCGCTGTCTTTTACAAGTCCAAATGCAAAAAAGTTCGTCTAGTCACTTGCATGGCGACAAATATTTATCAAAATAATCACCGTTGCAATGATAAAATTTTCAAATTATAAAGACTTGGTTGGTGACAATGTTGACGAACATACTTTCTCTTTATATATTATTAATATCGGGCTGATATATATTTTACATAGTAGTTCGGTGAATAGAGACTAAAGTACTATGGGTGACCTTACAAACGGTCCGGTAGTTGTGAATGTTGTCTGGGATGGTTAAGTCAGTGTTAAAAAGGCACAATCCCCCCCCTGAAATTGTGCATTTTACATTTTAAATATCAAAAATTCAAACCTACCGGACCGTTTGTAAGGTCAAACTCCTTTATTCACTGGATTTTTGCAAGATAATTAATAAGTTTCATTTTCACGTCGCAAAAGCAACAATGTTCGTTTCACACTAATCGATGCCAAAAGCAATGATTGTTTTTAGAATCAATTTAAAAATATTTTTTGTTTGAAAGAAGCATTGTTTGATATTTTGGAAATGTGAATTTATACAAAATATTTCCATGAAACATCACAAAATTCAGTAAATGTTCCGTGTAACTGAAACTGTATTATTTTTGGATTTTTGTTTTATTTAAATAGTTTAATTGAATTCCCTGATACTAATGAATATTTGATTTTGTATTGTACTGTGAAATTATTTATTTGCTCCTTTATATCTGATGATTAATAATTAATATTAATTAATGAAAGAAACGCTCCTCTGTTTCTTGCACATAAACAAAAAGATAAGTATTTCGTAATGGCTCACGATGAAAAGAAATATTCCCATAGCAAAACTCTTTTTAACAAATTTAAAACTCCTGGTAGAAACAAGACAGCTGAAAGTCATTAAACTCTACATCATGATTACAGTCCCTAAGTGTACCTCAAACGAAAAAGTGTATGAAAGAAAACTCTTTGTCCGTAAACTTGTTAGAACTTAAGTTCCCTTTTGGATGGGAACTGACAATACAGACAGCTGAAACTTTGCTACTATTTAGCTTTTAGCGTGTTTTGTCCTGAAAGTTTATACAATTTGTCATTTGCGCTGAAAGGTATAATTTTTTAACAAGTTGTCTACAAAGTCAATGTTGTCATCAGGTGAACACCGGACAATCAATATCCAGACAACCACTGGACGATGATGTCTTGTAGAGGGTAAGGTGGGCTAATACTTTTTTAAATAATTATTTTTTGTACGCGTAACTTAATCAGTAATCAGTTCCAGCGGAATATTAGTTGGCAATCCAGATTGTCGCAACCCTAGCCTCAAAATGAAATCCATTTTCAATTTTAGTGATATCATTTGACATGAAACTTTAGTACATACAATTACGATAGCTTTTTGTGTTTATGTAAGAAATCACTTACGCTCTTTTAACTTTCTATGTTAGCTTTATGGCTTTTCAATCTAATGCTGCTGAACAAACTTAACAACATGTCTGTAAAACTAGAGACACTTAAACAGTGCAGAAATATGACTTGAACAGCTGCATACGAATGCACGGCGATGTCTGTCAAGTCGTTTGCATCGTAAACTTGTCACGGACGACGTTCGTTCTAATAATAGAGAGTGTCAAACGTATGGACGTTATCATGATATCACAGCACAAGTATTCTCTGAAACCGTAATCTATTTGGGTTTATTATAAGACTAACCTAATCAATAGGATGATATTTACAAGACATAACATGAAAAATGGACGGCTTCAGAGGAAAAAAATCGGTGAAGCGAAAATTCAATGACATCAAACATGCGACGGAAAAAATTCGTTGAAAGGCAGAACGCCTGTTCATTCACTTACAAAGACGTCTTATCAAGACAGCACTCAAAGTGTTCACACGCCAATAATGTCTAAATATTGAAGTGACACTAAATACGTATGAACTGAGGTGTTCGGGGATCATAATTTTTACGATAATACTGAGGGCAAGATGTAAAGAGAACAACATCAGGCCCTCTGCGAATAACCACAAGAGTATCCGACGGAAGCTTACAATAAGCTAGCCAATAATAACGTTACTCTGTCACAAAATACCGAGTACGGACATATGATTCAACATGGGTGCGCCAAAGTTCACATAATTTTTCAACCCCGATTATTGGAACTCCGAAAATGTTTCTCATAAATTTTTTTATCATAACAGTCACTACTCATACTTAGTCACTACTCATACTTAGTCACTCTTACTACCGATCATAACTCCGAACCATTTAAAATCATAATGTAATTTATCATAAATATCTCTAATACTAGAAAACTATCGTGAGTCTCAGACATATTAAAATACTTAAACGGGTTTACTCACGTCGTAGAAGTCGAATAACGCTCGACATGTTTCGAATCGGTACGCGATTCATCATCAGGAGAGACGATCAGCCGCGGCGGCGGCCAAACGAACACTGCGGGCACGCGCCCTGTCCGCGCGGCCGCTCGACGCGGGTGTCACCGGCGATGGCGCAAAACTACCCTCATCATCACGCACAATGTCAATTGTCGGGTTGCACACAACACTCACTACGTCATTTACTATGGTCTCGTCCACACTAACCATCGATGTAGTATCCAAAACCGTCCTCCAACTAGGGGGCACTGACCATCCACAATCTCGATTAAAATTCGGATGACGACTAATTTCGATAGCCTCCCGTACTTTCCGCGGAATGCAAAACTTTTCTCTCGCCAGCACAGTTACCTTATCGAACCGAATATAGTGAGACGTATCCGAATTCAGTGAATGTTCCGTCACCGCAGAACCCCGGGTATCTTGATTTTTCATACTACGTATGTGTTCAGTCACTCTTGTAGAAATGTTCCGGCCAGTCTCTCCTATATAATTCTTCCCACAGGAGCACGGAATCATATAAACTCCATCAACTGCCTGCTCATATACAGCTCAGGCAGTTGATGCGTTCCCCCAAAGATAAGGAATCCTGGAGTTTATATGATTCCGTGCTCCTGTGGGAAGAATTATATAGGAGAGACTGGCCGGAACATTTCTACAAGAGTGACTGAACACATACGTAGTATGAAAAATCAAGATACCCGGGGTTCTGCGGTGACGGAACATTCACTGAATTCGGATACGTCTCACTATATTCGGTTCGATAAGGTAACTGTGCTGGCGAGAGAAAAGTTTTGCATTCCGCGGAAAGTACGGGAGGCTATCGAAATTAGTCGTCATCCGAATTTTAATCGAGATTGTGGATGGTCAGTGCCCCCTAGTTGGAGGACGGTTTTGGATACTACATCGATGGTTAGTGTGGACGAGACATAGTAAATGACGTAGTGAGTGTTGTGTGCAACCCGACAATTGACATTGTGCGTGATGATGAGGGTAGTTTTGCGCCAGCGCCGGTGACACCCGCGTCGAGCGGCCGCGCGGACAGGGCGCGTGCCCGCAGTGTTCGTTTGGCCGCCGCCGCGGCTGATCGTCTCTCCTGATGATGAATCGCGTACCGATTCGAAACATGTCGAGCGTTATTCGACTTCTACCACGTGAGTAAACCCGTTTAAGTATTTT
This sequence comes from Apotomis capreana, assembly GCA_947623375.1. NCBI lineage: Eukaryota > Metazoa > Arthropoda > Insecta > Lepidoptera > Tortricidae > Apotomis > Apotomis capreana. Next base: position 20,795,197 of record OX392502.1, on the reverse strand, counting down.
AATATCTCTAATACTACTTTTTGTTTTCATACATTTATTCATCATAACTGTTTTTGATCCTATTTTTCACTGTCATAATTTTTTTAAGCAGACTGGTTTCTACATATAAACTTCACTATCATAATATTTTATAAGTAGACTTATTTGTACTCATAAACTTCACTATCATATAGTTTGTACACTGACTTGTGTTGACTTATAAACTCCGACATCATTATTTTTTTTTATAAATAATGTGACTTATTTGACACTGTCAATGCGGATAAAATTACCTACCGCGGCATCCCGATGACTCCGCCGTCCATATAGGCGAAGTAAATGACCATCTGTTAAATGTTAGTACAAAAAACGTACAAATAACATAAACAACGATAGATGTTTAAAACAAAGAAGAATAATTTCATGTACAAATCAATTTTAAACGAATTTTACCCTTAATTTTTGATCGTAATAAAGTAGGTTAATTTTGCTTAGGTATAGCCTGTACGATCTCTAAGGATAAATGAAGTCACTTTGGGACAAGGTACAAACAACTGTATAGGTGTAAATTTAAGGTAGCTTTTCACTTGTGCCAGTTTGACAGGATTTGATCTTAAAATACCGGATAGACTATACGCGGAGTAGGTAAGTTCGTTGCTGGCATATTATAAAATATAAATAATAAAAATGCAATTCTTCGGTAACTATTTTTAATCAATAATCAATAAAAAAGATTATTTAGTAAGTAAGAGTATACTAATGCCGTTAGGAAGAACTGCGCCAAAATGGAACATGTGTCCGAAACCGAAAACTGTAGGTTAGGTTAGGTTTGTATTGTGACCACGTATAGCGGAGCGAGCGAAGCGAGCGGAGCGTCATAATGTTTGCATGCTTGCTTGTATGTATACTCGTAAATAGTCTACTATTACATCAAAATTCAATATGCAAATGCATAGCCAGGATGGATTAAAAAAGAAACAGTATTTAGTAAGAAAGAGTATGCTAATGCCGTTAGGAAGAACTGCGCCAAAATGGAACATGTGTCCGAAACCGAAAAGTGTAGGTTAGGTTAGGTTTGTATTGTGACGACGTATAGCGGAGCGAGCGAAGCGAGCGGAGCGTCAAAATGCTTGCATGCTTGCTTGTATGTATACTCGTAAATAATCTACTATTACATCAAAATTAAAAAGCAAATGCATAGCCAGGATGGATTAAAAAAGAAAACAGTATGTATTTAGTAAGTAAGAGTATGCTAATACCGTTAGGAGGAACTGCGCCAAAATGGAACATGTGTCCAAAACCATAAACTGTAGGTTAGGTTAGGTTTGTATTGTGACCACGTATAGCGGAGTGTCAAGATGCTTGCATGCTTGCTTGTATATTTAATCGTAAATAATCTACTATTACATCAAAATTCAATAAGCAAATGCATAGCCAGGATTGATTCAAAAAGACACAGTATTTAATAAGTAATCATATACTAATACATACCGTTAGGAATGGAACATGTGTCCAAAACCGAAAACTGTAGGTTAGGTTAGGTTTGTATTGTAACCACGTATAGCGGAGCGAGCGAAGCGAGCGGAGCGTCAAAATGCTTGCATGCTTTTTGAGTCATAATGGACTCGGAAAATATGGCTGTACAAAGCGTGGCTTTGCAAAACCCCTACTCTTGCAGCCGGCCGAGTTAAGACGTAGCGTCAGTGCAAAACGATAGATACCCTCGAATGATGAATTATAGCAACAATACAAATGTAATCAAAATGTTTCGACATCAACAATTTTAATATGAGTAGACCCCAGAGTTCTGTTTAATGTTATGATTTACAATGTTTATGATTTTTTATGGTCATTATTGAAAGAAATATGAAAACAAGCATTATGAATAAAAACGTTATGAAGAAAAACTGTATCGATATTTAAATGTTATGACTGACAAGTTTATTGTAATTTATAGTTCTGAATAAAATAAATATGAAAATCAGAATTATGACAACACACATAATCTGAGTGACGACATTATGAATTACAATGTTCTGAAAACTGTATGTTATGAACTCGGTTAGTAGTAGTACAAATTTATGACGGACAAAAGTATGAAGTAAAAAATTCGGAAGAGTGATGATTCTGACTACAAATCGGTAGTAGAAGAAAAATTCGGAGGATCGATTTTATGTGAGCCAATATGGACCCATTTAACATAATATGACTATCACCTATACGCGTAAATAGATAGAAATCAAAGGATAAGTTAATTAGAAATGTCAAGTTCATTCGATTGACCTCACGGAAGATGTAATACATCGGCACATCTCGACAATCGCCTTTCAAATAAAAGCATGATACATGTTATACCGCAAAGTATGATAAATGTTATTAGAAAATGTATTTGAAGTGCATCCAATACTTGGAGTAGCATCTAAGCACACTTCGGCTTGCATCTAAGTAAGAGTAAGTATACATGAATCATGAACCTGACATTTCAATTTCCCGCTTAATACACCCACGTTCGGTGCTCATCTATTATATTTTATTATTACATCTGAGGAAATCTCCTGTCATATTCTCTGGAGTGACAAAGCGCTCAAATCAATAATTATAATTATTTAGTTACACAAAGGAGCCGGGCTACTGTAGTGTTCACTAGGGTTTCCTATTGGGATACTTCAATAAACACATTAATCGGGCTCTCAGTAAACCTGCAGTGCGTCCGCCACCGGTGACGTCTGTCAATGTAATGACCGATAGCTGGCGGATCGAGGGTACATTTATTATCTATAAATGTCTATATACTACATCTCTCCCTTTTTACCAATTAGAAATTGCTTGGAATTAGGTAGTTACAAGTATTACAAGCCTTTAGTAGACTTACTCACTGTCCCGCCCAAGTGTCAACTAATTCTGTTTAGGGTCCACTTCCAGGCGCCCTACACCAGACAGCTATGACAAACACCAACACACGAAATGCTCGCTCAAAGATCTCGAAGACCAACAACACAACGCTCATTACACTATGTCGATTACGACGTCTCGGTAAGAACCCGAGCTGTTTTGTATTATGATTTTATAATCCTCTTTGTACTTAGTTTTCTTCAAGTTAATACAATTAGTAGTCAACATGAACAATTTTGGTCTTCTACTTATTTATTTTAATCATACCCACTTTTTCCTTTATCCCATGGAAACTTCTATGCCGCCCTCCATATCCCGTTGACAACTTTTTTTTTTGCTTTAATTTTTTATCTTTATTTCAGTTCGTTTCTATTTTATTATTTATTTCCAATTTGTTATTACTTTTATTAACTATTCAGTAAATTTATATTTTTTTACCATCTCATACCTACTAAATGTTTCTAAGATATTTATTAAGTATTTACTCATGCGGTAGCTAGAAAGCTATTTATTTATATTTGAAAGTTTATAATATCTACCGGCGCTTCTAAACAAGGCTTGCGTGATAACGAAGCGCCGCAATAAAACTCATAGATTGCATTTTTAATATAATTCTATCAAGCCTGTCAGCAAAATATATAAATTAGTTCAAAGATTTTAATGAAGATTTTTTCCGAGCTTACTTTCCTTATCGTAAAATGCCGTAAGTATATTCACTTCTAAGCCAGGGATAGTTCTCGACATTAGTGACTTGAAACAACATTCCTGATACTTGAAAACAATATTCTGAAATCAAAGCAAATTTAAAATTTAATTCGTTTCACACAACCCATTAGAACTAGTTCTGCAATATAAACTTGCCCTGAACCTTGTTTGACACAACGCTTTAGAGGATACATCGAGGATACACAAAGGATACCGTTTCGAAGTCGCGACAGCGTGCAATATGCTGTAGTCGCCGATCAGTCTGTCGCGGTCGCGGCTAACCGGTCCCCGTACGCGTTCGCGATAAGGAAAAGTTCTCCCACACCAATGTGGATAGGGAGGGAGTCACACTGGTGGAAAGGAAGAGCAAGACGCGCATGGTGCCCCACAACACTAAGTGGCACAGACACCGTGTCCAACGAGAGGACATGAAGGTGTACCACTTCAGACCTGTCACTACGTGCAATTCAGCTCGTTAGAGCTACGCGTGTCCCAGCAGCTACAGGCTGCTACTACCTGCCTAATCCTGCCAGCCTGTCCAGCACAACTATGCCTCGCGACTTAGCGTAAGCCGTCACTCCTTCACATTACTGCACAGCAAGAGACAGGCAAATATCTCGCGCGAGAAATAGTCGCATGTGACAGTTATGCCAGAGCTGCGGGTCAAACAACGCAACGGAGCCACGCTGTTATGTCGCTTAAGCCACATAACAGGCGCTTATTAAATTAAATCTAACTAGTTTTAAGTTTGGTCTGCATGTAGTTTTGTAGTTCCAAATCATGTAGGGTTAATTACTGTAATATCGTGTAACTTATTTGAAAAATAAATGAATTATTAAAACAAAGGTCTATACACTTGATACCAGAATTTTTAAGAATTGCGACATGTAGCCTTATTTGGATAATTATTTCACAACAACCATCTTGTCAAGCGCTTAAGAACTAGTGCTTGCTCTTTTCCCCCTTTTACCATCAATTATTATCTTCATTATTATTTATCTTCAATTATTTAAAATGAAACTGAAACTGAAAGTAGCTAACTTGCTTAATACGTCATCATGTACTCTCGTTCAATATTCTCACTAAGGCCATCATTATAATTTGTCATCTAAAATTCCGATATACCATTCAAAAGAATATGAGAATCCAAATTTTCGAAATTGCAACTAAAGTCCAATTGAATTGAGATGTTGAAATCGCGTCTTTTCGTATAGGATCTAGATTTTAAATCACAGATAAACAAAATCCAATTTTATTGCGGCATTCATTTAGAATACCAGACCATTCTCAATGTAAGGTTGATAACCAATTCCAGTTTAATGGAGCCATTCATTTGAAATACAGGACTATTGACAATTTAATTAATGTTTTCAAACGATTCCTATTTAATGAAGGCACTTATTTGAATTCCTAAACTAAATTGCAACTATAAGATCCAATTGAATTGAGATCTTGAAACCGCAACATTTCTAATTGGATCGAGGTTTTAAATTACAGTGATATACTAATTCCAATTTAATTCCGGCTTCCATCTGTAATACCAGACCATTCTCAATTGAAGGTTGATAAACAATTACCATTTAATGGAGGCATTCGTTTGAAAATACCGGACTATTGTCAATTTAATTAATGTTTCCAACGATTCGAACTCAATGGAAGCTCTTATTCTAAATACTAAACTATTGTCATTATAATGGAGGTTGTTAAACAATTCCAACCTAATAGGTTAGGCATTCGTTTGAAATACCGGACTAATGTCAATTTAATTAATGTTTTCAAACAATTCGAACTTAATGTAAGCTCTTATTCAAAATACTAACTTTTGTCAATATAATGTAGGTTGTTAAACAATCCCAACCTAATATAGGCATTCATTTTAAATGCCAAACTTTTGTCAATTTAAAAATGTTTTCGAACAATTACAGTTCTATCCAGGCATTCATTTGAAGTACCAAACTATTTTCAATTCAATAAAGGTTGTCAATTAATTCCAATTCACTGAAGGCTTTCAGATCTCTAGTATCCCAATTGAATGGGAGTCAAAACCAAGTCATATTCCCATGTTACGGACCCTCTGAAACCTCAGATATAATTTAATGAGTCTTAAAAAACAGCCGTTTTCAATTGAATGAAAGATTTAAAGCACATCATATTTCAATTTAATCGATGCGTCTAAGCCACCGATATTCAAATTTTAATAGAAGTCTCAAAAGCACATACTCCCCAGTTTATGAACGCTTTGAGACCTTAGATTCAGGTTCATTACAAATTCGAATTTAAAGTAACTACTTTTAATATTTCCCAATTAAAAGGAAGCTTTAATACATATAGTAATCAAATTTAATAATATGGTATTTCAAATTGAGCTTCCAGCACGAACGCGGCACTTTACATACCGCTTATAATATTTCTATGGTGTATCAAATTTACCTTCCATGCAATTATATTTGCTTCGCCTTTAAGCCTTACGATATCTTTCTTACGAATACTTTGGTTCCCGTGGTCTATTAAATAGACGTTTCAAAATGCATTTCGCTTACTTTAACAATCCTCTTAGCCTATCATATTGGCAATTCAGCGTGGTCTATCAAATTGACTTCTCATACAGTCTTAGCCTATCATATTGGCAATCCAGCATGGTCTATCAAATTGACCTCTCAAACGGCCTTAGCCTATCATATTGGCAATCCAGCATGGTCTATCAAATTGACCTCTCATACGGCCTTAGCCTATCATATTGGCAATCCAGCGTGGTCTATCAAATTGACCTCTCATACGGCCTTTACCTATCATATTGGCAATCCAGCATGGTCTATCAAATTGACCTCTCATACGGCCTTAGCCTATCATATTGGCAATCCAGCATGGTCTATCAAATTGACCTCTCATATGGCCTTTGCCTATCATATTGGCAATCCAGCATGGTCTATCAAATTGACCTCTCATAAAGCCTTCCGTTTTCCGTAACCATACAGTCATAGCCTATCATATTGACCTTCAACTTAAAAGTCTTCCATATCACTTTTAAATTCAACTTGGTCTATCATATTGACCTTCCTTATAGATACACCTATTTTCTATAACAATCCAGTCATAGCCTATCATATTGACTTCCACTGTATACTAAGTCAGTAACATTTTAATTAAAAGTAATAAACTCCTCAATAATACAAATAACTTTACCATGTAGAAGAGTGCTGCCTCTTAGCACAAGTATTAAATACTTAAGAGATACTAAACTGTTTGTATACTGGATTACGGTGTTACTGAACAAATACATTTATAATTTAACTCAAAATGATTTTCCAAATAAAAGTCTTCCATATCGCTTTTAATCCGTCTTGGTATATAATGATAATGACCGCTCAACAGTCAACACTCGCAAATAGCTTATAATTACAACGAAATTCCCACAGACGTAAGGCTCTCTTGCTTCTTTATATTTCGTTGTTCTATACCTTACAAGACGCTGGTCTGTAATTCTATAAAAATATCTGCTGGTATGTAATTACTGATTTTGTTATACCAAATTGATTACATGTGACATATGCACCTATGTGTGTCATGTGTACTAATACATGACCCTTGAGCTGGATGTTCATACGGTTTATCAGCTATACAAGATACTCTGGATAATTATTCCAAAAAACATTTTCAACGTAAGACAAGTAAGCTTATCACACTATAATATTTAACCCGTCAATATATTTTGGAATTCAGAACAATCAAGCCCACTCCATAGGATAGTATTAAGTAGCGTATTCAATTTAGTACGCACGCACAAATTAACAGTCGTATAAATTAAATAGACGCCTAGCAGTCCAATCGTTTTCCCAATCTGTTCATAATTATTATATTGTGATTTGTCATCCACTGCGCCACTGCGCAGTCGAAGATTAGTAACACGACCAATTCGAGAATTACGCTAAACTGCTAAATATTTATATTCCTCGAGTGCACAACTACAAATTAATATTCAAAATAATACACTTCGCCTGTGTTCCTATTTATTTAACTTTCCACAAGGTGGTGCTTTGTGGGTAGGCCTCAGCCTCATGTCGTAGGTAGGCCTCAGCACGAATTCCGTGACTAATATACACTACCCAAAATAAAATTATCCTACATTTAGCAACCGAAAACTTGTGTTAATAGTCTTATCACCCCAAAGAAACCGCATCTACTTTTCCAATGCCCTTGTCGTCCCTTTTTATTACGTCAATGATTTTTAAGTCAAATTTAACTCACGCTTTTATTCCGTTGCTTTATACTCGTCGCCATTGTAGTGTTCACTAGGGTTTCCTATTGGGATACTTCAATAAACACATTAATCGGGCTCTCAGTAAACCTGCAGTGCGTCCGCCACCGGTGACGTCTGTCAATGTAATGACCGATAGCTGGCGGATCGAGGGTACATTTATTATCTATAAATGTCTATATACTACAGCTACATTTATTTATCTAGTTATTATTCAAATATGTACATAATTGTTTATGTATTGTACTGATAAAAGAGGGTATACATAGAAAGAACATATACTGGTTTTACGCGTTATATTGCGAATCGCAACAATAGAAAGAAAATCAAATTGGCTATCAGAATATGCCAAGGTAAAAAACAGGGCCTTAAATTGCACGCAACACTATTATACAAAAAGTCAGATAGGAAAATTGAGAGCATAACTTTCTTCAATGCGTCTCTGGTCGAATAAATTCCAGGTACTTATTGGTTCGAGTTTGGTTTCTGCCAAGAACCGCGGATGAGAGTAGGTACTTGATTTTTTTTCTTTGTAGTGCGTCGATCTGTACTATAAATATTTACTACAAAAAGTATTAATTACGTAATTTATAGGTACTACAGAATGGTTCGGCATGTTACATATGCCGCTTGCGACATTATTATCGCCAATACAGTTCGAGAATTTACAAGGCATGGCAGATAATCAAGACCCGCCATAAGGCCGGGGTCAGGCAGATGTGCCTGTGTCTATTTTAATCATGTCGCGCAAGACTATAAAATTATTTTTAGCCCTGTTTACTGTCTAGGAGGCATTGGGATTAATTGCCGCGTTATATGTCGCATTATGATGCTATTTTTAAATTTACAATTTACCAGTTTAAATTAAATATCATAGAGGCACTGTGGGGGAAGTAAAATTAGCCGAGGGACGCTAAACACATATTTTAAGTAAATTGTTGTGAAAAAGTTTTATTAGACACGCTTTTATATTTGAAATATTTTTTCATTTTTTTTAATTCTATTTGAATTTTATTTCATAACTAGCTGTGCTGCATGGTTTAAGTTGACTTTTCATGTCTGAAGATACTCCCGAATCTGATCCTAGCTTGATAACTGTTTACAATAATAATATTAGAACTGCTCGGTTAACACGCTCGGATCTTCGAGAGCCCCATCTTCTTCCCGTTCTTCTTGATAGTACGTGAAGTAGATTTAGGTCCCTATTTATTACTACATAATATAAAACAAAGTCTCTTCCTGTTGTCTGTATGTCTGTCGCTATGTATGTTTAAAACAACGCAATGGATTTTGTTTTTTATAGATAGAGTGATTCAAGAAAAGGTTTATATTAATACATGCATAATCAGCATTGCACCCGAGCGGAGCCGGGGCGGGTCGCTAGTACCAAATAAATAAATAACAATAATCTCAGAACAGATAAAAGTAAAAAATATAGATGAAGTTTATATCCAGCAGGGCGATACAGGCCTAAAACTCTATATAAACCTACACATTATACAGTACCTGAATAATTTTTATACAAATAAACGAAACTCGATTCACACGGCGATATCGAGTTCGGGAGCCACGCGTCATGCTAACGAGATCGTTATAACTTTGACGCGTTTCTGCTGACATTATCTTTTTACTTCATCCGCAGTTAGCATTTTTTAATAATTTTCCTTTTGTTTTACATTTTATTTATTATTAAAAGCTACTAATAATATATTCAGCTTTCTTGTTTTATATTACGGGGAGTGCAAAAAAAATAATAATATGCATGAATAGAATTATTTATAATATTTGTACATACATATAATCTTACATGTAATATAATCACGGACAGTATGTTGTTTAATTAAACCCTGCGTTGAAACGAGCGAGGCTCATCAGGATAATTAAAAGGTTTACAATCAACGAATTTCTGCCATAAAAGACGTGGTTAATAAAACTCTTCGTAGACTCCATTTATTATTCCGTTTTCGTTTGTACAAACGCTTAAGATCGTCCTTCCCATCAACTCTTTTACATAAATAAGTACGTGGCAAATCCGACTTGTACTGTTTACATTTGTGTGCCGGTATATTTATTTCCATTTTGAAGAACAAAAAGGTTTTTACCAATGCCTTATAATAAGCCCTCGCCTACGGTTCACATTTCATTGGATCGTGAAGAAAGAAGGTTATAAGGTAGGGAATGGATAGACTAAGCTTCTCCAAAGGGTTTTTTTTTTTTTTTTTTTTTTCCCTTTGTGGCTTTCACTTCTCTCCAAAGGGTTGAAGCGTTGTTTTGGTTTACACTTCACCTGTCAAAGATTCTTGTTCACATTATTATATTTGCCATTTCTTTCTCACATACAAAAAGGGGGCCACTATAGAACCCTTTCGTAAAATGTTTAGAATTCTAAAGTTTTTACTGTACAGTCGGCATAATTAGCTGGTAAAATTGTCAGCTATGTCAAAATTGTCAGTTGCATTTTGACATAATTTTAGTATGTAATTTGATGTAAATTGTCAGCAACTTTCGGTGCTGGCCGTAATGAGTGACTGAATACGGACTATTACTACGTTAAGGGTGCCTGTCCACTAAAACGGAGCAGAGCTGTGTAAAATAGAGCAATCACATTCCTCAGATATAAATGCTCTTTTGGGCTTCACAAACACGCAGCCTGATCGATTTATTTTCTCCATTCCGCTTCAGTGGACAGGCAAAGAAACGAGGTGAAGTTGGCCACGAGCACTCAGAAAAAGATAATTCACAAATCTAGTTTGTAGGAGCAGTATAAGCAAAACGCTATGATTTCGGCACTTTTAAAACTAACCCAATCTAACCTCATGAGCGTTACTGGATAAATTTTAGGAAATATTACAAATGGTAGAATAATTAAATACTAGAGATCTATCGACGCGGTAAAGCGGCATAAGCAGAAATATTATACATAAGTATTACCCCGTTTCCTTTTCCATCTAATTAAATTAATACATATACGTCAATATGCTCTGGCTGGCTTAAACCGTAGGTCTTTCAGCCAACCAAAGCTGACGTCACGAAGCAATTAGCCTTCGACAAGCCGCAAAGAGGCTTACCTTTGTGCGTCCTTTCCTTTGCTAACCAGATATTGCTTGGTATTTCAAAGGGCATATCTTTACTAGTATTCTTAGGTTACGTCTTCATGAAAGGCAGCGTGCATATGTAAGTCAATGAGTACGTACTAGTGTGTACGGCGGAGAAGAGATAATTCGGAGTTGAAGGAGAAATGATTTGAGAGTAGGATACAAAACGCAAAACTAAAAAATGGCACTGGAATCCTAAAAATTCGCTTGGAATAGGTTACCAGCCTCGCGCAACTCTCAAGGTAAAAAACGATCAACAACGGCTGTATGAAACGGGGGTGAATTTTTTACCTATCTAAGTTTGAAAGAACGTTGAAACCTACAAAGCATTAGATAATTGGCGACAATCGAATTTAGGCGGGTTGTACTTCAGCCGCCATTTTTGTCCGCCATGCCATGTTAGATGACGTTTCTATTTTGTTGTGTAGTCGGCTTCTGTCTGTCAAGGTTCTGCGATCTTTTCAAATAATTCAAATTTCACAAATAATCTAATAATTTGCATTCTTTGGGTGTAGTGCTCGTCTAGAAGGTACACAAGACAATCACAATTGCAAAAATGAGTGGATTGAAAAGGAAAAAGTGCGAAATATGCAGAATGAAAACGTGTCGAATGGACGGTCAAAAAAAGACTATTCATGGCAAGATTTCCATCGTTCGAAGATCGGTAAGTAAAAAATATACTTAATTACTGCGTGTTATAACCATGTTAATCGTAAGTTTCATTGAAAACTTGGTATTTCGGGTAAAATAATACATACCCTTATACGTATGTAAACAATAGTGCTGTATGTAAGTTTTATCGATAATTTTCATTTGAAGTGAAAAATACCTGGGAAAACACGGAATATCTTTCTTCAAGCAAAAGCCTATTGGTATGTGTACTTATACAAAAGTGTGCACTTGAAAACAGCTGTTAAAGCCGTCTCAGATGAGAGGATAAGACATTATTATCACTACTTTTTATGCCAGTTTGAGTTAGATTATGGTCACAGAAATATTTTACGAAAAATCTTCAATGGACTATGAATGGTACGGTTTCATCTGAACAAACAGATTCATTTTTACTCTGTAATTTTCTCTTTACCCTGTATTATTTGTGTTGCAGAACTTCCAACCTGGAGCACAGACTGGAGTGATGAAACGGCTTTTTTCGTCTATGTAAATCAGCAAGCCAAGCAAAGTTTGAACGAAATAAAATTATTTGCACACTATTGTTTTTTTTTTTATGAAGTCAGTAACTTAAAGTAAACCAAATGTTTACATTGAAGCGAAATATTTAATGATTTAAATTACCGGAAAGCCGTTGGAGACGCGGGTGCGAATGCGAACCCCGCCTGAACCATTTTTTTTAAATACCGATATCGATATCGATAATTCGATAATTTGTGTAACATGTGACATCCCTATTTTGTTCTTGATGTTGGCATTATGTCATGAGTTGACACTGACACTGATATTGTTTGCGGCTTCATATTGGCAGTATGTTTCGCCCCCGTTTCATACTAATGCGAGTTCACGCTTTTTGTATGGCACTCCCGTCTCTTAAAACGTAATGATTACATACTCTTTGTAGGTTACGTTACGCAATTTATAGGTATGTTTTTTTAAGTCCGGCTCATAACACAAGAAGTGTTTATTTAATAGAACCCTGTATTACGCGGCTTATAACTCAAAACCACCCACCCATAGAGCTCACAAATTGGACACATCCGAGTTCAAAAATAAAGTTAACACAAAAATTACGTCAAAATTTCAAAACGAAAACTAGATGGCGGTTGAAACGCTTCTGACAATAAGCCATGTAGAAATAATGTGGCTGTTGGTATCTGCGAATATCCTAATAATAGTTAAATTTGCAGATTGTTAAAAGCCAATTGAGGCGTTTTTTTTATTATTACTTATAATAATTTTATTAAAACTTTCGTGAGATATATTTAATTATTGTATTAAGCGGTTTACGTGAGTGTATACAGGTTAATACAATAATATTTATGGGTGATTCTCATATAGTTTTAAAATATGAACAATTTTTTTTATTTTTTTTTCTGTGATATATTGCGGTGTATATTAAGAGTACATACCAAAGGCTAATTTTTGGTGCAGATGGACAAGCTTAATACCCTCTGCAAGTGATTAAAGTAATGCATGTGTACACGGCTGTGACATCTCTAAGCATAGTTGTGAGACTGTATAACATGGGTGTGACAATTTCATCGAAAATCAAGTAATTGTGTCAAATAACAAGTAACCAAGTAGCCAGGATCATTCACCAGCAACTTGCTCTTCGATACGGTCTTGTGGGGTCTGAGGTGCCGTACTATAAGTACGCACCGATGCCAGTTCTTGAGAATGGTCGTGCCACGCTCTATTGTGATCGATCTATCATCACGGACAGGACTATTGTAGCCAATAAGCCTGATATCGTTTTGGTAGATCGATCCAAGCGCCAGGCAGTGCTCGTCGACATCACCATCCCCCATGACGAGAACCTCGTGAAGGCCGTGAAGGACAAACTCAGCAAGTACCTTGACTTGGCTCACGAGGTGACCGCCATGTGGGTCTGTGGGATGTTGACTCGACGATCACTGTCCCGATAGTCGTTTCGGCTAACGGTCTTATAGCGAAGAGTCACGACAAACATCTTAAGAGACTCTCGCTAGATGGCTGATTTAATTTATTTTTCTTTGGTGACATGTGCGGAAAAAATACAACAAATTGATAACCCAACTTAGCAAACAAAATCATCAAATTATTCAAATATACTACAAGAATGTCACAACCAAGCATTACATGTCACAACCGAGGTTTGAAAAATCCCGTGGTCGTGACATTTAGATCTATCTATGGTCGTGACAAATTTTGAACATGTGCGACATAATGGAACAATTTGCTTTGTCTCGCCAATTTTAAACAATCACCTTATTCTGTTATTTCTGAGGTACAATTTATATAAGTATCAATAACATAACAGTAGAACTTACATTTAAAACTCATTCCACGGTGGTGACGTACTAAGGTTGTCCTTTTCTTTAATAAATACAAGAAAATAATTTTGCTATACATTCTCCGCACTTTGTCATAAGCAGAACCGACAAGAAGGTAGTTTTTCCGTTCTTAAAAAGCCTAAATAGGGCTGCTAGCTTCAAATATAATTGTCTACCAAGTTACACGTATTTAAACAAACACACATGGCTGTGACAAAAAAATTGATCACAAACTTTATGATGTTCTGAATCAGAAACTGTTACATTATACTTTTACAACTTTTTAATAATGTTATCAGACATTTATTAGCTTTGCGTAATTCGTATAACATTAGTCAAAATTACTTGATATTATAGCAGAAAAAAATATTTTATTAGAAAATCGGGAGATATCACACGGCATGGACGTGACATTTTGGGCAAACATTCTTTTTTTATATATATTTCTGAATATTTTTAGGTAAATGTGTTTATAAAAGATAAGTAGAGGATATTTGCTCAACAAAGGCATAAATAGATTTTTGATTTAAATAAAATAAACATGTGATTCTTACAAATCACAAAAAAATGCATGAGAATAAGAATTACCCTTATACAATAACAATACAATACAAATACTCTTTATTGCACACCTCATAACATAAAACATACAGAAGAAATACAATGTAAGAAATTAAATTATAATCATCTGAGTGAATGTACTTAAACACGTTTGTCACGTATAAGGACAAAATAGGTGCACTGAATTGAAATTATTATTAATTCCTTTTACCCAAATATTATGAAGATTCTACGTAAATTGACACCAATATCATATAAAAAGATAGTAAGCAAGCCAGATTAAATAGCTTCAAAGGTATTAAATAACAATTAGTACCGAAATATTTTTAGTTAACAAATACGCTGGGATTTTGCAATATCAAAATACCTCGAAAATTGATGATTTTACTAAAATTAGCATTATTATTGTAATACATTTCTGACATGTAATATGTTAAGTTTTAAATTAAAATTACATACCAATATAGAAAGCCTTGTCATTAGATAAACATAAATAAAGACACATTCTAGATGTATTTTCTAGTGTTTTCCATCAATTATTTTTTCAATTTCCATAATATTTATTAAAACCAACAACGTTTACAACTGACCTGACCCACCACATATCGTTCTTTGAACTTGTTTCTCCAGTACCTTAGGTCTGATTTTTATTGTTTACAAAGAGTGATTGCGGCGCCATCTACCTGTAGCATTGTGAATTCTATCCTATTCGTATTTTATATAACTGCCTTTCAATCAACTACAGTTGACATAACAACGGTGACGTAGCTACCCAAGAGCTAGCCGGGGTAGTGTCCCGGGGCCGCAAGATCCTAGGGTCAGTGTCCAAGGTCATATCAAGCCCTGGGACAAACCTCGAACTGACCGGACACGCATTGGTGCCCCACCCAATATTTTATTTGCTCTGGGCCCTTAAGTACCCCAAGCTACGCCATTGTTCACACATCCCAATTAAACTCGCTCATTAATACTTACGCAACAGAATCACAGCAAATAATAAAACACATGATGCACACACAATTCCGATGACAATCATTCACTTGATGAAATACTTAGAAATACGAAACCGAACGTAAGTCAGATAAACATAAACCCGGCGAACGTGAAAGGGAACGCGAATATACACCTAACAAAGCGCTCAAAGAACCCTGTCGCCTTTCCCGGGTTAAATTCACTTTTTATAATAACTGACGACGTGCGCTACGACCGACGGGAGAAATTCTGTTTCATATCTTGGTGAATTTCGCTTCTTATACGTAAACAGACATGGATTTTTGAAATGTCAGGGCGAATTCTTTGGCGTCATTTGCTTTTGTTGAAGACTTTCACCTTAAATATCGTATTGACGTAATATTTATTGGTTCATGTCTACCGTGGTCTCTGTATATAATTTAATAAAAAAACAGGATTTTCTATTTACAATGTGTTTTTTTATAGCGGCCAGTTTCAAAGAAGATATTGAAGATAATACCGCACGAACGATATTAACAAACTTTGGAAGTGTGTTTGAATGAAAAAAATACTTGCAAATATAACAAAAAGAAAGAGTCACGCTCGCGAACAAATATAAAACTAAAACTAAATACCTATAAAAATATTGTAAAACAAGGTGATAATTGGGTTGCTCCAACAGCTTTATAAGAAAAGGGTGCTATCTCACTGTGAACATTTGCCTGTAATTTAACAATAAATACCAAATAATAAATTGTTATATTACAGTGAATGGTATATAATATTGAATTTTACACAGGTCTTCGGTGCTAACGTTTGATGTTATATCTCACTTATTTAGAATGGAGTTCGGAAACTTTAGCAGTTTCAAAAGGGGTCAAAAGAGCTATTAAGGAAACCGGAGGGTAATTAGGTATGCGATGTAGAAAGCTATACACCTGAAAACCGAGTAAAAGGTTCATAAAGAACGATGACATATTAAATTAACTATAATCTCTAGAATAATTTACAATCTTTCATGTTTTTTATGGATTTACTTATTATTTGACTGAAAATTAAAGCACCGTCACTTGATAAGATTTTATATTTTTAATTACTTAATTGATAAAGCGCCAATTGTATTGATTACACGTTACACGATAAATGCAAATTATTGTAATCAATGAAGATTAGGTGATGAAAGAAAATAAAATAATATGGGTATTTTCCTGTTCCTTTTTTTCAGTCTTACGTTAATCTTACGTTTATCTACTTTCTAAAGTAAGCAAATGTAAGGCAACATGACGTGTGATCTGATATATTTATAATTGGTATAAATCTCTATTCTCACGTCTTGGAAGCCGGAAAACCCACGTGCAAAAAACACGTATGTTGCTATATAATCCAGTTAATAAAGGAGTTTGACCTTACAAACGTTCCGGTAGTTATGAATTTTTGATATGTTGTCTAGGATGGTTAGTCAGTGTTTAAAATACAAAATGCACATTTCCCTCCCCTCCGCGCTCGCCGCCATATTGAAAAAACCGGCACTTTCTTCATATTTTTGCTCATATCTTCCTGTAGGAGCATTTTAGCTAGAAGAAAGCTTAGACAATGTTATAGAGAATTAAATTTACTATATTCTCCATTTTATATTTTGTTTCTAGATCAGATAGTTACGGAGATATGCACATGAAAAAAAAACGTAAAAAATCGCAATTTCCAACTTAAAAACAAACTTTTGGATTATATCTTCGTTTAGCAGCATTTTAGCTAGAACAGAGCTGGCGCAATATTGTAAAGAATTAAATTTACTATAATTTACATTTAAAATTTTGTTTCTAGGACAGATAATTACGGAGATATGTAAAAAATGAAGTCACATTTTCCGAAAATGTATGTAAAAATGGACATGAATTTTATAAGCAATTATATTTCCTACATGGTTTAATTTGTGCTAGACTAGTCCGTAACTGAATGGTAGCGTTCTAAACCAAGAATTTTGACAAATTTTCGGAAAATGCGACTTTTACAGTTTTTTAAACGTGCATATCTCCGTAACTAACCGTCCTTGAAACAAAATTTGAAATGTAAATTATAGTAAATTTAATTCTACAACATTTCCCAAGCTCTGTTCTAGCTAAAATGCTGCTAAACGAAGATATAATCCAAAAGTTTGTTTTTAAGTTTAAAATTGCGATTTTTTACGTTTTTTTTAATGTGCATATCTCCGTAACTATCTGTTCTAGAAACAAAATATAAAATGGAGAATATAGTAAATTTAACTCTCTATAACATTGTCTAAGCTTTCTTTTAGCTAAAATGCTCCTAAAGGAAGATATGAGCAAAAATATGAAGAAAGTGCCAGTTTTTTCAATAAGGCGGCGGGTGCGGAGGGGGGGAATTGTGCATTTTGCATTTTAAACACTGACTAACCATCCTAGACAACATATCAAAAATTCAAAACTACCGGACCGTTTGTAAGGTAACCCATAGTTCTTTAGTCTCTATTCACCGAACTAATAATATTTAGGAATATGATTTCTACTATAATATTATCTGTTCTGTTTCTTTTTGTAATCATTAGCAAATGCCAAGTCGCGGGAAGAAGAAATAGGATATTTTTCAATTTTTATACGTGGTCCAAAATATACAGGCTGTAACCGACGGTGTACCGAAAACTGAAACCATGGCTTCAGACCATTATTCTGGGCTGGAAAATCGTGGAAATTTCTTTGAGAAAATTCACAAATTTTCCTCGCGAGTTTTCATTGTTTCTTTATTTTTCTGTTAATCGAACTCTACCGGTAACAATTTTCCATGAAAAAATCGCATGAAAATAGCATTTTCCGCAAAACACGCAATGTATCACAAACAGTATTATGTAAGCTTTACAGTACAACACAGGCGCGTGGAGTGGGAAAGATAACGG
This sequence comes from Apotomis capreana, assembly GCA_947623375.1. Lineage (NCBI taxonomy): Eukaryota > Metazoa > Arthropoda > Insecta > Lepidoptera > Tortricidae > Apotomis > Apotomis capreana. The sequence continues at coordinate 20,776,864 of OX392502.1, read as the reverse complement.
TACTGGCCAGTGCGCTCGCACTGTTTTAATTACCTACCCGCATTAATGTTTACCTACCCGCACATTTTATTTGCTTTACTTGCTTGAATGAAAATAATCTTGTTAGACTGTTTTAATTTATCGGTCAGTTGTTATTGGTGTTAGGTAGTACACTAGTTGTGATCTGTGGTTGCGTTGTTTTTGTGGTTGCATTTATTCATGTCATTCGATGAGCATTGGCGTAACGGTATGTTTTGCGCTGACGCGTGAGTGGAGTGGGGAGCGCGTGGACCGGTCGATGCTTGTCGCGTGCTCCCCTCCCCGCGCGTCTGCACCCGAGAGAATTGGACGCAATACATTGCGCGTCGAGTTTTATTATTTATTTTGGAAAATCTTATCCATGAGTTTTCCGAGAAAATGAACACTCGTTTTCAGTTCGTGATTATGGTCTAAAACTACAGTTTTCGTTTTCGGTACGCTGTCGGTTACACCCTGTAAGTATATCAGTTTAAATTCATTTGTTAAAATCACTCTGATAGCTGCAACTCATTTCATTTTAAGTACGTCACCTAAGCGTTGTCATAACTCCACCTTAATGTACTTAATCATTTATTTAAACTGCAAATGTCAGAATATCAAACATTATTATAATGACATTTGTATATGTCGGCATGATTAATTATATGAAACAGTTATTAGTGTGTTAGTGTTAGTTAGTTAGCGTATAAAATTTCCTCTCAAGCCCGCGTTATAACTGCGCGAAAATTCCAAAACATCAATTTCCCGCCGCTCCAGGTAAGTTTAATGACATTTCTAAACATGTGCCAAACGCACACGCCCCGCGTACGTTGACAAATGTCAGAGAAACGTGTGTAGGATAATATTTAAAGTATCGCAAGGCCGTCAACCCGGACAGACGCCTACGTCGCGTGCACTCGTGCGCCGTCACTGGCCGCACGTCACTGATACGTCATTACTACATGGAACTATGAAGAATGCCGAGAGTGGCTTACTATGCATCGGGTGTCGTGATTATTACCAGTTAAACCACGGTGTATTTCTCCGCCTTTCGCTTTTGTTTGAGCGGATCCGCACGCTATCGTATCGCGCTTCGCGTTAGCGTCACGTTTTAGACAAATACCCAGACATCGGAATATTGAGAATGACAGTTAGGGATTTCAATATCGATGAACTCACTTGTCGACTTTCGCTTTACTTCTATACTAGTGGTTGCTCCCAGCTTCGTTTGTATGTGTGTATTTTAGTCTTGTTTGTAGCAAAAACATTTTATTAAAAGTATGAAAATGAAATAAAATAATAACTTAATTCAGTTGTTCTTTATTTTAGAAGGATATTTGGATTTCGGTCATCATCGCTATTTACTTCAGTGTGTCTGTTTACTTAATAATTATTTTCTTTTTCATTAAATATTGTTAAAATTAAAGATCAGAATAATACGTTATTGCGGTCGTTAAACGTTTCTGTTTTGAATATGTGGAAACTAGTTTATTATACTTAGTCTCCAAAATAATACATACAAACGAAGCTGGGAGCGATCATTAGTATACAGGGTCTGGCAGATAAAGTGTCCTAACCACTAGATTGCTTTTGGTAACTACGGCTACCTTTCACCGCTCTTATTTTATTATATAAATAGAGTCCAACTCAAAATTCGAAGCAATTGAGTGGCTTGTTTGAAATAGCTATAAAACTTGAATAAATTGTCAATCTTCTAAATAAATTTATTATATATTTATATTCATCATAGTCCATATATTTTTATTTATACTACTACCTCTAATCGCTCTCCATCGTCTTAAAAAAAGTCACAGTCAAACTACTTTTTACGCGGCACGCACGACCTCGTACGGTATTTCATCCCCTATCTTGACCAACCGGCATGAGATTGAAGTAAAATTTGGACCTAGTACTCCTAATAGTATTCTCTCCACTCCAATAACTGAACTGTCTGATTGGTTTTCATACAAGATTTCTAATGAGCGCGCGTTTAATTTTTGTTGCATATACTTATACAAAGCAATCTTTTTGAATACGCTCATAAAAAAAAACATAAAAAAAAATGTAAACTTCCGGTAAAATTAAAGAAAAACGTCAGTGAAAAAAATTGGACACTTATTCTGCCCAACCCTGTAGGGGAAAAATATCGATAAGTGAGTTTATAAATATAGCAACTCCCTACGTAACGTAGAAATTGCTAATCTGCTCTTTGGCAACTTGGCGTCATGGTAAGATTCGCATTTTAGTGTATCAGCACAAAATTACGTGGCTAGCAAAAAATATTATTAAGAAAGTGTGCACGCCTCACACGGTGTGCACAGTATGTTTAGAACATCCACGTCGCTTGCCCTTGGCTGCTCACGCGCGTATGACGTAGCCGCCTCCATACATCCCACTGTAGATTATTAATTTATTACTGAGATGTATAGCTATTGTGACTAATGAACAAAGAATCAGTACTTAGTAAAACATAATATTATTGCTATGACACTCTATTAAGGAAACTAGTTAGTCTAGTGCGTATTGTGGAATACAACGTAATTAATATTGATAACCATAGTGAAAAAAAATATTCATTCTTGTGACAAAAGCACTACTATCTGGAGAAGACATAAAAGAAAAACTTGACCGATAAAGTGGATTACATACGAACGCTAAATATAAATGGTCCATTTCGTCTACTTTCCCTAATGTCTAATTGAGATATTCCGTTTGCCAATAAGATGCGTTTTAATAGGCGAACTTATTCTAAATTTAAAAATTGTTTTTGCTGACTACATCGCTACGTCTTAGCATACACAAACGTTGCTGGGAAATGTCATGTCCAGCGCACTTTATCAACTTAATGGAATTGAAATGGCATTTTCTCTGCTGTCAGCCGTTGTATTAAAACGTTTGTGTAACTGTACTACTGAAGGAATCGTTGATGGGAAACAAAACGTTTTACTGTTAAACGGGAATATCGTCGCTTTGTTGACACACGGGTCCACAAATCACTATACTAATCTACATGTTTAAAATGTATAATTTCATATTACGCTAAAGTTTTATTTTACACAATTATTAACTAGACCAATCAAATAAGACTATTATCATTAATTAGACTCCAACCGGGCATTTGATTGTCCGTAATTTGTCCATTCCTAATTTATGATAGGATGTAGAGCACTAAAGTGCTCATAGATAAACGTACATGAGCGAAAATAATACATTTTCAATACTTTTCCAAGTTCAGCGTAGTTTAAATTATTGCGGAAATCATGCTGCCAATTTCTAGAAACATTTCTAGAACCACCACATTGGGAAACACTTTGACTTGTGTTGACAGCTGCCATTATAATAAATGCCAGCGCTAAAATATAAAACTTTGTCCAAAAAATCGTCGATTGACACGCACTTATAATTTCACGCAATACGATGGACGACTGTGTAATATTACAGAAGTGGGCGGAGAAAATGTTCCGCTTACTCGGATACACTCAAACTAATTACAAAAAAAAGAGAGTCATTTTGGCGATATTAAAAGGCGAGCAATTGCCGTATATCCTACACAATACCCTCCCGAATGTGACAAGTTAATTAAACATTTGCCACCTGGTTTGTGGTTGAGCATTTATATGGCTTTTGATATAATATGATACGAGAAAACGTTAATTAGTCGCTACGTGTATATTGATGTAGACATCCGTCGTACTAATTAAGGACATAGGTAAATGAGTAGATTTTTTATGATTTACGGCGGATCTTCTACCTGCCCTGAATCCCAGCTCTTAGCGCCCTAACTAAGCAACTATTTATTTATCTAAACTTTATTGCGCAATACAAAAAAGAAATATAAAGCATATACAAACATCACAGAGAGTTATTCTTGCATACTGGACCGTGTTGACATGCAGGGTTAACTTATCAAGTAGTATTAACGAATTATAAGTTTGTGTCTCATTCCAAAAACCTGGGATGTTTTTTTATTGACATTGATATTGAAGCGTATCGCGGATATAGCCATGATGTGACGAATATATTTCGATTGTTGTCATTCGAGTTGCATTTATAGCATAGGCATTGTCACGTGGTATTTTAAAGTCATAAGTCATTTTCCAAAACCCACCATTATTAGATTTACCATTGCTGTACGGAAGGAATCCTAACGCTATCTTATTTTCATACCACATTCAATTTGTTCTCTTAACCTTTAAGGACGTGGCAATGATCCCATAAATCGGCGCCTCTGCCTATTTTTCGGCTTTACTCTGCCATAAACTTTGGCATCCATTAACTTGATTGTTATTTGCTTTCCGCCAGTAAATCAAGGATAACTTTTAAGACAGGGTTTTGAGTAGAAACTTTGCTGCCTTTTATAGCTCAATGTCAATAACTTTATTTGTGTTTGATGTTGGTATCTTGAAAATTCAAAATATTGAAAACAATTGGTCGGCCGATCCGATCTTTGGAAAAGAGATAAAAAATCTCACAGTTAATATTTGGCATTGCTCATTAGTTTGTAGGCGTATCCTTAAAGTTTAAAACATAAGACTCGGTCATTATAATAAGATTTACAACAAGTTAGTCACATCAATAAGGAGCAATACTTATCGCTCGACATGTTTCAGTCTCTTAAGGATTCTTAATCCTTATTCATAAGACAAGCGCGCAGAATCCCAACGCAGAGTTGAGTGACTCGTTGTAAATCTTATTGTAAATTATGTATGGTATAAGTCTAGTAACTTACTTGCTCACTGGCACATTGGTGAGAGATAGGAAGTTGTTGCGCACGCTGCGCAGGCTCGCAAGCACCTGCGCGAACGGCGTCACGATCAGGTCTTCTCCATGACTGTAAACAAAAAAAAAATGGTGGAATATACGTTCAAACTGGATAACAATGCATCTTCTACGTTTAAACTTTGTTTAATTACGCGAGATTTCGGGGCCCATCCCAAAAACGGCGGGTTTACACGCGAAGGGTACAAACGTGTCTAAAGAAAAATCGAGGTGTTATTTTATTAATAAATATAAAAAAAAATAGGTAAGGCTACGATAGGTTTAAATCGTGTTCATAAGCGAGTTGAAGTTTTCCAAAAACATTGTGACAAACATATAATTGCTGCCTAATATCAACATGTAAAACTTGCAATATCTGAAAGTGATGACCAAAAAGTGCAATATGCAATTAAACATGCTATACACGTGCAAGGCGCCGGCTGATGCATTAAATCGAGAGGTTCCTTTATACTGGTTCACATAAATATTGTTGTCGACAAAACAACATTAACACTACAAAAAGATTAGCTCAAATTGAAGCGACAAAGATTGTATTTGCGGAAAATGAGAATCCGCTGGATAATATTCCCGGAAGGTCACCAATTAAGAAACAAAGGGCAGGTCAGGTACCTCCCGTCCACTTTTCCTCGAGGAAAACAAAATTTCTACCGATGAAAATAAAACAAACCGGGTTTACGTATACAAGCACGGTAATGTTTTGAGAAACATTTACTAGAACCCGATACAGTCGTTACTAAGGAAAACCAGAATTACTCGTAGCTTGGATATAGGTAGTAGTACAATTTAATGATGAATGATTTCCATTTAACGTGAGTACAAATAATATTTGTATAACAGAAACGTATTCTCGCGGTATCCTTTGGGAGCATGAGACTAAGCATTGTGATGACCTGAATCATTCGTCAAATCAGGCACTGAAACAATGCAAAACTGTTATCATCAGTGTGTTTGTGTGAACTTTGTTCTCAGAATATTCACTGTCACGTGAATATTCTACGAACCTTACCCCAAACAAATATCTTTCTGCCAGGGCATGAGGGCATTCCCAATCTATTTTCCTTAATTCTCGCTTTGCAAAGAGCTTGATTCCGATAAAGTACTAAGTTCCTTGAGATGTCGAAATTTGCGAGCTAAAATAGTATCCCCGGAATCCCCGAAGTATCTAGAATTCTGTTACTTTGAGGCGTTTGAGGAACCGATGTAGTCTTGTATTTGACTCGCACGATCTTGCAAAGGCAAAATTTGTCGTCGATCACCGCGAATCCCCTTTCAGTTTCAGAAGTTTAATTGACATTTAAGATCAACGTACCTCCGAAGTTGGGAACATCTTCGGCTTAAGACGGGGATTGTTTAAAACGATAATCTACCAACATCGGGCAGAGGGGTTCATTATAAACTAATTTAGTCGGATCTAGTCTATTCAACAAACGTTCTCTATGCATAAATTACAAGCCTTTGGCACTAGTAATTGCTGTATTTCTTAAGCGAAAGCTTAAATTTTAGCAAAAGTTATCGTCTCAGTTGATCCTTACGTTCTAAGTCTGTTAAGACCGGTGGAATAAAATAAGAATTTTAAAAGGATAAAAGAAATCTAGGCAACCCATAGACAACCGAGGTATATTACGTATAAAGTTAGAAGATTTATTTTACTTTGATAACAGAAAAATACAAACTCTAGGACCGATCATAAATCAAAGGCAAAGATAAGATAGTCGGCGCAGAAGGAAAGACGGGAACTAAAACCTGGACCGGTACCGAGCGGAACTATGTTTTCTTACGTTTTATTTTTATTTCCACTAAAAGCAAGAGTTCCAATAGCGACTATGAAAATTAAACTTTTAATCTGGATACTGGATACATTACGGAATTAGACCGGTTACACACGGTGACTATTTACAGCGATACAGGCATGCTGGATACAAAAAAATGTTAGACATTCAATTGCGATACAGTATTAATGCAAACGCGATACAGTATTGATAAAACGCAAAACAATATCGATGCAAACGCGATGCATACGCGATACCTTAACCTACTTTGGAAAATTATTCCGGCTGTAAATATACGCATTTGCATCGATACCTACAGCATCAGCGCGTTTGTATCGCGACGCATACACAAAATTTAACGATAAAAATAAAAGTAAACAATTAAAACTAAACTAAACGTGTAATACATTTGTAGAAACAGATTTTATAACTTTCGTTAAATTTGTCATATAGGCTAGCTGTTTTTTTTAGTCGTCATCCAAATACTTATTAACATGTATTTCTGTATTCATAACTTCAAGTTTACATAAGAATAGCTAATTACAAGTGTCACATACATATTTAGCGTCGTTTGGCTCATTACGAGAAGCGGTGCTGTTCAATGTGTGTCAGTAAACAATCCCAAATATGCACTCAGCACATAATAAACAAGCATAATGAGTATGCCCATAAGTATAAGTAATAAAAATAAAGCATTGAATATAACATTTGCATGAAGAACAATTAGGTACCTAAATATTGATACTAATAATAAGGGTCCGATTCAGGAGACGGTACCTACTCCTGGGGGTCTATGATGACGGTTGCGTTTGTCACGTAAAAAAAGTGACAAAGCACCTGTCACTCACACTCGCATTTTGTCAAAACGTGACAGATGCTTTGTCACTGATTTATCGCGTGATAAAAGCAGCCATCATAGACCCGCTGGACATGGCGCGCATCGTCAAGAGGTTCCTCTCTGCCGCCCTAACCTTCGGTAGCATTATTAAGCTCTGCTCAGCTGCCGGTGGTTACAGTAGCCGGCAAACTTCTTGAGCATAACCTTGACTGCGCTAAAGTTTGCAGGCAACTATACTCTGGTTTCTTTATAATGTGTTTATATTTTTTATAATGATTTTTATTTTATTTTACTTTTTATATACATTTTGTAAAAAGTTTAACTTGAGAATTAGAATAATAAATAAATAATTAATAATTTTATAAATCAAATTTATACTCGGAACTCTTTCTTTCACAAGATTTTATTTAAATACTTACTTATTGTAATTTCAACGCAACAATATGTGGAAAATATATATGTTTTTCGCAATAACTCGCGGTAATAGGGGCGAACTATAATTTATTATCACAAAAAATGTGATAAATAATATCTCTAAATTGTGAATGAAGTCCTGTGTGGGTGCAGGCCTAAGCGCCAATTGTATCTGTCATGATCAGAAAATGTCACATTGGATCCAAAAGGGTCCAATAAACTCGATACCAACTAATTATGTACAAGCCAACCCTTCTCACGCTGTGGTATATGAGGATCGAAGTTACCAAACTTCCAACCAGGAGGTTGATCTTCCTGAGAAGCTAACTTGAGCCGTGTTAAAATTACAAAATAACTACCATGTAGGTATGCCATGAAAACAAAACTTGGTATTTTAAACATTACATTCACATCTAAGAACCTAGGAACATTTACACTAAGGAGTGTCAATCGTTGATTTTCAGTGCAGGAAGCAGATATGTCGTCATCATTTTTGTGTTTTTCTGGATCCCTACAATATGGGGTATCTATCTAACAGCCACAGATGTACACTGCTGAATATAGACCTCTCCCATAGCTCACCACAAGGTGCAGACCGTATTCATTGATTCCCTGCGACCCTAAAGAGGTGATCTGTCCACCTGGTCGGGGGCCGCCCACGCTGCGCTTTCCTATACGTGGTCGCCACTCTAGGACTTGTTGCCCCAACAGCCATCTGTTCTCTGGGCTATATGGCCCGCGCATTGCCACTTCAACCGCGCAATCCTGAGAGGTATATCGGTTACTATGGTTCCTCTGCGAATGTCCTCGTTTCTGATCTGATCATCAAACGCCGTATATTAACACTTTATGACACTAATATTACGACGGCGAACGGCGGTTTGTGAGCGTGTTTGTACGTTTCGTACTTCTTCACGCTCAAACAGCTGGATCAAATTCGATAAAATTTGGTACGGAAGCAGCTGCCATCCTGGACTAACACATAGGTTGCCATTTATTACAAAAAAAACATAGTGTTCCCGTGGGATGTGCGACGGAAAAACATAGTGTTCCCATGAGAGAGAGAGGGTACACTGCGGGTCTCAGCCAGTATAATATAAAAGTAACTTATTTAATTGCAGACAAAATGAAGTAAACATTTCAAAACAACCCGACGGAGTCTTGTCAAACATCACAATAGAACTATTTATATGTTTTGGCTTGTATGGTAGTCCCTTGAGCACAGTATCGTTCGACATAATAGCCCATTCAGACAGTTACTGGGTACGACGGAGCTCGATAAACAATACAATAAATATTACTCTATTGCCGTTTTTCATAATTGTTGTGAAGCTCAAGGCTGTGTTTTACATCATATGTATGACGAATGTTTAGCTCGGAGCCTAACTAAATTAGACAGATTATACTTTTAAATATACTTACAAACAAATTGAGCCAAACTGTAAACATCAAATTACGTTTAGCTTAAATAAATTGCGGCATCGAAAAGATTGAAGCGGTTACACGTGGAAATCCCATTGTAAAAACAATTAATGTTACAATTAACTGGCCAGTAACAAAATGTTACAAAAACAGCCAGATTAAAAACATTAATCACGAATCCGAAACAGGAATCCGCGACTTACAATTTACTCCAATCCTGATGAACTCCGACACAAAATCGATAGGGCGGGGAACGTTAAATTTAATTAACGGAAACCCGTTTTAGATTCAAAAGTTAATGTTAATAATTCCACAAGGCCCGTGAAAATTGATGACGGATCATATCGTATTAGGGATACTCCGTGCCTACTCTCGAAAAATAGAGTGATTCCCATTTGTTCCATGGAACTGTGACGTCATAGAAGTAAGTGATATTTTAATTTTTAATTGTTCCATAGAACTTAAAAGATTGCCAAATATTATTTGTTCTATAGAACTAGAATACTGTGGAACAAACTCATATGGCAGTATTGTAAAGTTGTTCTATAGAACACATGGCAAACTTGGTTTTTAAAATTGTTCCATGGAACTGACAGGTTAGAATGAAATAGCAAATAATATTCTTTACGATTATATATTCTAATAAATGCTTTACCTTATCACCATTAACTGGCCACTCAAAACACTGTCAGTTAGATTAGTCTTTGTGATTTTAATTAGTCTTGAACATATCATGACATTGTTGTAAAATGGACTCTCAACCAGAAGAACTAATTCTCAATTATGAGGCAATTATTATTTCTTATTTGTTGTGTCTTCAATGCAAAGGTGGGCAAGAACAGCGGTGATGAGTTGAGAGTGGGGCAATTTGGATTCGGGCAACGGAACCCTAGGGGACAGAGGCTGGCCGACTTTCTAGAGAAAGAGGAACTCTTCATGATGAACTCTTTCTTCCAGAAGCCGCCTCACAGGAAATGGACCTGGATAAGTCCCGATGGTTCCACGAGAAACGAGATTGACTTCATCATGACCGACAAGAAACGGATTTTCAGTGATGTGTCTGTGATCAATAGGGTAAAGACCGGCAGTGATCATCGAATCGTAAGAGGCACACTGAATATCAATGTTAAACTGCAAAGGTCCAGTCTGATGAAGTCTACACTCCGACCTACTCGGGCCCATATTCAAAACCCCGAGAGCTTTCAACTCGAGCTCTCCAACCGCTTCGCTTGTCTGGAGAACTTTGTCTCAGTGGACGAGATCAACGACGGGCTAGTGGAAACTGTCCACGCGGTAGGGTCTAAGTTTTTCAGACCCCGCCGTAAAGATAGACCTCAGAAATTGCCTGATCGAACCTTAAACCTCATGGCTGAACGACGCTCGCTACAGTTGCAGTCTCCCGATGACGCGAGGTCATATAGGCAGCTTAATAGACGTATATCGAAGTCCTTGCGACATGATCTGCGGCTCTTTAATACGAACCGGGTTAAAGAGACCATTGAGCAGAACAAAGGCTCCAAAGTGTTCGCAAAGGACAAGTCTATTGGACAAAGCCAGCTGACTAAGCTGAAACGGGACGATGGCAGCATAGCGTCGACCAAAGCAGAGGTTCTAGGCGAGATCGAGAGGTTCTATGGTCAGTTATACACTTCAGTCGCAAAGCCCGTTGACAGCTTGGTAGGCGATCCAAGAGCCAAGTTGTCCCGACATTATACCGAAGACATCCCGGACATCAGTCTGTACGAGATTAGGATGGCCCTGAAGCAGCTTAAGAACAAAAAGGCGCCGGGCGAAGACGGGATCACCTCAGAGCTTCTGAGAGCGGGTGGAACACCGGTACTTAAGGTCCTCCAGAAGCTCTTTAATTCCGTCTTGTCCGAGGGCAAAACGCCTGAAGCATGGAATAGAGGCGAGGTGATACTGTTCTTCAAGAAAGGTGATAACAGCCTATTGAAGAACTACAGGCCCATCACGCTTCTAAGCCATGTTTATAAGTTGTTTTCGAGGGTCGTCACGAACCGTCTCGAACATAGACTTGATGACTTCCAGACTCCCGAACAAGCCGGTTTCCGAAGAAGCTATAGTACCATAGACCACATACATACGCTGCGGCAAGTTATACAGAAGACTGAAGAGTATAACTTGCCATTATGCTTAGCGTTTGTGGACTATGAGAAAGCCTTCGATTCGGTGGAAACATGGGCGGTGCTCGAGTCACTTCAGCGATGCCATATTGACTATCGGTACATTGAAGTGTTGAAGTGTTTGTATAGTAACGCCACCATGTCGGTCCGAGTTCAGGAGCAGAGCACAAAGGCCATTCCCTTGAGAAGAGGCGTAAGACAGGGGGACGTTATATCCCCGAAACTGTTTACGGCCGTTATGGAAGACGCCTTCAAGCTCCTGGAATGGCAAGGACTTGGCATCAACATCAATGGCGAATACATCACTCACCTTCGGTTTGCCGACGACATCGTAGTCATGGCAAAGTCGATGGAGGAACTCAGCATGATGCTCGATGACCTCAATCGAGTTTCTCAACGGGTGGGCTTAAAAATGAACATGGACAAGACGAAACTCATGTCAAATGCCAAGGTTGTGCCCATCCCAGTCTCTGTTGAAAACTCGGTACTCGAAGTTGTTGACTCATACATCTACCTAGGACAAGTGGTCCAATTAGGTAGGTCCAACTTCGAGAAAGAGGTCAACCGCCGAATCCAACTCGGCTGGGCAGCGTTCGGGAAACTACGCAATGTCTTTTCGTCCGACATACCTCAGTGCCTCAAGACGAAAGTCTTCAACCAATGTGTGTTACCAGTGATGACTTACGGCACCGAAACGTGGTCTTTCACTATCGGCCTCATCCTCATCTCAAAGCTCAAAGTCGCTCAACGAGCAATGGAGAGGGCTATGCTCGGGGTGTCTCTACGTGATCGAATCAGAAATGAGGAAATCCGTAGACGAACTAAAGTGACCGATATAGCTCACCGGATTAGTAAGTTGAAGTGGCAATGGGCAGGCCACATAGCACGCAGAGCAGATGGCCGATGGGGCCGAAAAGTGCTCTAGTGGAGACCTCGGACCAGCAAGCGCAGCGTAGGACGTCCACCTACAAGATGGACAGATGACCTTATAAAGGTCGCCGGAAGGCGCTGGATGCAGGTCGCTTCCAACCGGTATATATGGAAGTCCAAAGGGGAGGCCTATGTTCAGCAGTGGACGTCCTATGGCTGAGATGATGATGATGATGATGATTTGTTGTGTGGGTTAGAGAAAAGCTGTAGTAATTATGAAAACGTATTTTTTTGCAGGACAGAACCTTGGGAAGCTTGTTCTTATTTAACAGAGCCACTACATTTACATAAATTGTTGATGAGCATCCCCCCGCAAACATTTTGGTGTGAAGTCATAAATACCATTCTGAGTCATGACAAGTCTGTGTAGACTCCAGACTGTAGTAGATACTCAAAGCAAGGACCCAACATTTATTTTCATATAATCAATGAAATGATGTCTTAGTTTCCTTTTTATTTTAAATATGATAGTAAAACACATAATAAAGTAGACTAATATTTCATTAAAAATCTATTAAAAAATGTTGTCAAAAAAATCATTACCATTAAAATAAATTAGTTCTAAATAGGAACTTGACAGGCTTTAATTTTATTAAAACTTTCGTGAGACATATTTAATTATTGTATTAAGCGGTTTACACTCACGTGAAATTGTCAGGAACGGCCCCACAGGCTTGACAGGCTTTACAAAAATATTTCTACGAACAAAACTTTTATTTTTTGAAGTTACAAAATGTATTGTAAAACAGATTAGATAAGTAAAATTATTACTTCGCCTGAGGTGTGATAAGGTCGCCTGCATAGTAGTGAAGTCGGGTAATATACTAGTATGAAGTTCTATAGAACAACTTGGGAAAACTAATTACTATTTTGTTTCATAATGGAACAGCATGGGAAAAGAGTAGTATTATTTTGTTCCAGTGCGTCACTGGCAAGTAAACCGGGGTGAAAAGCTAGTATGTAGTTCTATGGAACAATTTGGCAAAATAAATCCTATTTTATACCATGACGTCACAGTTCCATGGAACAAATGGGAATCACTCGAAAAATAAAATACGCGACGGAAATCTGAAGTCATCCGTCTAGGAAATGAAAAGAGTTCGAATTACAAATCCATTTTAATACGAAGATTATTCGGAACTTGGGAGTTCACACGGGTTTATGGGAATTTTACGGGCTCGAGTCGTCTGGAGAGAATACGCGACCGTAAAGACCGTGGCGCGTGTGAATACCGCTTTATGCGTATCTGCTTGATTTATGGCAAGTGTAAACCATGCTTAATGTATTAAAATTAGTGTCTGCAGAACCTTAACTGTAATCTGACTTACCACGAATTTAACGTTTCTCTTTGATTAAGCTTTACTGCTTTAGACGATTTGGGAACGATGACAAAATAGGTATTTTAAAGTAGGAGTTTAAGTCTGAGGCTGTCGTTCAACGTATTATATATCAATAAGGTGTAGGTATATTATTATAAGTATATCCGTCACTATCGCTAACATTGCAGTGAGGTTTCTAAGTACTGTTCTGTGCATAATAAAAGCTACCAAGTAAAATAAACAAAGGCAAATTTTAGTTAAGGTTAATGGACTGGGCTAGCCGCGTTTGCCGCATGCCGGACGACTTGTGGGCCAAAAAGACAGAGTGGAAGCCACACAACTCAAGACGGGGACACGGCAGACCTCGTCGGCGATGGCGCGATGACTTGGACTTTTTCCTCAAGCACTGGTCAGATAAAGCACAAAATAGAAAGCAGTGGAAAAAGAGGGGGGGCCTGAGGTACACCCGTATCTGTTATCTGTAGGTAAAACAAGCCAGGGACTTCGATATTTGCCCTGAAATACATATATTCGGAGTAGACCTTCAGTTTCTATGTTCAATACAAAGGACTGCAATCTTTGTTGCAATTTTAAATAAACAGATTCTCCACATTTCAAACAGGCTAATTATTCGCTCCGCTCGATACAAAAGCTTCAGAAAATAATCAAATATTTATTATGTAATTGTAGAAAATGTATTCAATATGTATTCATGACTTTGCTGCCCCAACGGCCGTCCGTTCTCCGGGCTACATGGCCTGCCCATTGCCACTTCAACCGGAGTGGTAACAGAGTGGCGACCACGTATAGGAAAGCGCAGCGTGGGTCGGCCCCCGACTAGATGGACGGATGACCTCGTGAGGGTGGCGGGGAATCGTTGGATGCGGTCTGCACAGGATCGCACTTTGTGGCGAGTCATGGGGGAGGCCTATGTTCAGCAGTGGACGTCTGTGGCTGATAGATAGATAGATAGATGTATTCATGACGATAAAATATATATGAACAGCTACTTGACGCAGATATTATTGAGATAGCGAACTGGAGCGTTGTTTTCTTTTAGTTATTCTAGAAGATTATAGAGGATTCTAGTGAATAAAGAAAATAATACGCTCGTTGCTTTGGCGATAAAATGTATAGTGATTTTGTCAGGGCGGGGCAAACTTTTTGAGTATATGAGAAGATTAAAATACTGCAATATTACCTATAGCTTGGCAATATTATACCTTGGTCTAATGGAATATATTGTAATTAAAACGCGCTTTTCGATCAATTCTATTATTTTATATTATTTGAAATAAAGGATATCATGATTCGGTCATAACAAGACAAGTATTTACTTATTTATTTTAGCTTTAATAAGCCGACTTATATAAAGAAAATCAAAGTTTTTAGATATCTTCTGTTAGTTTAGAAACCCAAGAGATTAGGTATGGAAGTCCAAGTATATCGCTAATTATATTCTCACCTCTAAACACAAATCCCACACAAAAGATAGCAAAAACAACACCCGAGCACATTCTTTAAAGCTCAAAGACCCCAAAACCTGTTTGCGAGATAAAACAAAAACTTCTATAGTTTCGCAGTAATGCGTAGGTACGTGCTCCAATCCATGAAAGTACTCATATAGAGAACAACTAAGAACCTTGTGGTTGTGAACCACAATTTCTTTGCGTGGAGCTCATCACGTAAGATTATTGTTTGTTTGCTTTAACAAAGTTCACAATTATCTACGCGTGAACAAAACATTTAAACGTCGTCTGTTGACAACCTAAACTCACTGAGTAACAAATACTACCTACTTAAAACAAAGCTCGTATCTCAGTATCAATCTACTTACTAGATACAAGGTTTCGAAGAACAGTCACAGAAATTTTAGTGAGTTTTGGATGATATCAGGCGATGTACATGTACATTATATATATCTGATTCAAGAATGCAAAGCATCGCTTTCGAGTGGACGCCGCCGAACGGAAGGCGTAGCCGTGGACAACCAGTATGCTGCAAGCTATCGGACTGAGCTGGAGCGAGGCTGAAGCAGTAGTTGAAGATAGAACGGCGTTGCGCAAAATTATAAAGGCCCTCTGCACCTTCGGGGACAATAACATCAACAACACCGTATATCTGACCATGATCATGCATCATCCTCATCCTCCTAGCCTTTGTCCCTTTGTAGAGAATGAATTCTCAATCGGGGTCGGCTACCTAAATCCCAAGATTTGGCGTAGGCACTAGTTTTTACGCAAGCGACTGCCATTTGACCTTCCAACCCAGAGGGGAAACTAGGCCTTATTGGGCTTAGGCGGTTTCCACACGATGTTTTCCTTCACCGAAAAGCGAGTGGTAAATATCAAATGACATTCCGTAAATAAGTTCCGAAAAACTCATTGGTACGGGCCAGGTTCGAACCCGCGACCTCCGGATTGAAAGTCGCATCCCCTAACCACTAGGCTACCACCGCTCCTTCTGACCATGATCATGCAATATTGAAAAAATATAACTTTTTTTTTCGCTCTCTTTGATACGTCGGAAGCCTAATATGGCTGCATCCGAAAGTCTCTAGATTGCTGGGGGCGGGGCTAACCCACCTCGCCTGCCCGGTTTAAGAAAAAAAACTAGAACGTCAGTGTTAAAATGATAAGGTGCTAAAATGACACGCTCGTTTTGATGTTTTACGTGCTTCTGCACATGACCAAAGTGTTTGGAAGTTCTCGTGATCGACTGGGCAAAGGTCCAGATATTTCAGCCAAGAGCATCATCCACAGTGAGATGACTTTCATTTAGAACTAAAGAGTATCAAGTAATCTGGTAGACGAGAACAATTTTGAGCTCAATTGAGAGGTGATACGAATGGAGATAATACTAAACATATTAAAGCTAATTTATCTGATGTACCTTTCAGACAGATGTCTTTAGATTTACAAAAATATGACGAAACTTTCCAATTATAACGGTGTCTTGTGATTCATTTGTTTATCTTCTGGTTTGAGAACCAATTCTTCAAATATAAAATTAAATTTAAAAAAAACCGGCCAAGTGCGAGTCGGACTCGCGCACCGAGGATTCCGTACAAACACTTTCCATCCCTAAGTGGTTAAGTTAAGTTTGCACCTGGTATGTATAGCGCCCCATATAAATTAGGTGCAAAGTTAGGTATTAAATTATAAAAAAAAACTACTTACTAGATGTCGTTCAAAACAATTTTCGTTGGTAGTTTTTATAGTAATGTACATCATATGTATTTTTTAGATTTTTCATTTTCTTATTTTAGAAGTTAGAGGGGGGGGGGGGGGGGGGGCAACTTTTTTCCACTTTGGAAGCGTCTGTGACGCAAACTATTCGGTTTAGAAAAAAAATATTTTAGAAACCTCAATATAATTTTTAAAGACCTATCCATAGATAGCCAACACGTATGTGTTTGATGAAAAAAAAAAATTGAGTTTCAGTTCTAAGTATGGGGAGCCCCCAATATTTAGTATTATTTTTTTATTTTTGCATCAAAATCTTAATGCGGTTCACAGAATACATTTACCTACCAAGTTTCAACAGTATGACGAATCTATAAGGGTTCCGTTTTTGCCATTTGGCTACGGAACCCTAAAAAGGCTATGAAAAATGAACTCTCGACATTTAATTCCTCGCATTGAAAGGCAACAAACACCTACCTAAGTATAACGCTTATTGAAATACGAAACTGAAGAAGATGATGCACAAAACCTGACCTTAGAGACTGCTGTGCCCCGGGTATACGACGTCATTTTTCCACTGCCTATTTCTATCTGGTTTATGGCTCGGCGTCTGGGACACAGCCGACTATCTGAGCGGTCAAAAAGTTAGGGGGCGTTTCAACTGAGGCGGAGCGGAGCGAAAACTTACGGAATAGACAAATCACATGAGCTCAAATCTATATCTCAGCTCTGGTTCGTTTTGTGATTGGTCGATTTCGTACGATTCCGATCTGTCTCAGTGGAAACGCACTTTTAGAGAAAAACTGAAAAACTACATCATTTCGAATGGGTGATTGATCACGCAGTCGCTTCCTCAATAATCGATTCTAAAACCTGTATTTAGAGAGACTGTGATACCGAGAATAGGTGATTAAGAGTAAGTGTCCAAGTCAATTATGAGCAATATATGCGCAAAAAGCCGGGTAACGTGTCAAACTAATGACAGGCTTGCGAACCTATCATTTTGTGCTACGTCAATGGTATTAAGTAGGGTGTAGATTGGAGAATAGAAACGTTTACGCGTATTTACTGTAATTAAAGTTTATCGAATCCGTTTGAATTCGACGTTTGACACTGACATATACAACAGATTGCTATCTATGTTTACGTTAATCTCAGTCAGTATAAAAAACATGCAGACCAAGCCCGCTTGCTCCGACACCCGGATAGGCTCCTGCCCGTAAAACGGCGACAAGCAAGATCTAGAAAGGTAACTCACGTCGTGTGCCCAACAGTCTACAACAAGTTACCAGTGGCAATTACCATTACCTCAGCTCCTCTCTAGGTTGTTTTAAAAAGAGACTAAAAAGTTGGCTTCTCGAGCACACATCTTAAAGCTTTAATGAATTCCTGAATGTTAAATTATTAAATTATATTATGTATATATTGGTCTATACAAGTAAATGTTAGAGAAATTTGTATATTGAAAATATTATAAAAAAATGAATATGAATATATCCGAGATCTCGCCACTACGTGTTCTGAATCATGAAATGAGTCATGTTGCTAAGGTATAAATGACAAAAAAATAGTAGACAAAATGACAAGTACTGCCCTACTTGTCATATCACGCGGTTTCAAAAGATTTTCTATCAACAACATTTCGGAACTCTAAGTATTCTCACTAATCAATCTTAATTTGTGCGCAAGGAATATTAGAATAGGCGCGAAATAGGGGCAGGAAGCCCTTTATTATATGGGATCCATGATAAGGCCGATACTTCGCTCGTTCGATCGAATCAGATATTACGACTTTGCTAAGTTCTAAGCATTGGTCAAACCAACACGACACTCCCCGATCCTCCTCCGATCTTCGGTCTAGACGCGGCTTAAGAGCAACTCCACTTTTATTCTTCCTTATTAACAGCGGCGCTAAAAATAACGTGCAAGAAGGCAAGGCCGTGCGACCGCGGGCGCCTCAAGACAAGTGTTCCGTTGCATGCGATATTTGTACAGTCGGCAGCAGGTGTACACATTCATATTACATTTATTCAGTTTTTTCGTTCATAATTTAAGAGCATCGCTCGCTTGTCGATGGAGTAATTGCCACTCTTCCTTGATAGTCTTTTGTTCACCTGATACGATACAGTGTCCATGCATCTTCGTGCGTTAATCTTTCTCCTAACCTTCCTCTCTGCCTCTGTCTCTTTTTCCGTTAACTTTGCTCTCCAGGATATTCACAAAGAAAGCATCTTGTCACATTTATTCAGTATTTATCATAAATTAATACGTTCGGTTAAAATAATTGACAGTGTGTGTCATAGACCAACAAGGATAAAACACAATGCGAATGGTATAATATGCACGTCCGGGAAAGTGTTAAGCTAATCTAAGGATTCGTATACATTTTTAATTCGTGGTGCCTTAGCTAGAAATAACGTGCGTGCGTAAAGCGACGCACCGAGGGTGCAGACCAGAAAAATTATAGTATAAGATGAGAGTATCGGGAATTATCTATCGCTATTTCAAATTTCCCGGGGTACGTGTCCTAAATTCATGACGCCCGTTTTCACAATCTACGCCGCGCCAGGGAGTACTTTGAGAACCCCTAAGGTCATCATCATCAGTGTTTATACACGCAAAGATTGCAAAACCGTACAAAACATATACATCAGTAAACATATACAGTTTTCCGTCTGTCTACTCTTTTCATTCCATCGTGAGGGGGCTCTTCAAGCAAATTACTTTCATCTTACACTTCAGGATTTCATTATACACTTCAAGCACAATTTGCTTCCGTCAGTTTCTGTGCATTACATCTAAATTGCCAGGCAAAGATATTATACAATCTGTACGTACTTAAGTGAATAAAAACTGTAGACAAATTAATGCACTTATCGGTTCATCTGGTAGGAACTCGACTTCGCGTTAGATTCCAGTTTGTTCCAATAAGACATGCAATTTCAGAATTGGCCTCGGTATCTATACCGGCATTTTCCTTCATATTTACTATAACTAGTTATGAGACAATTTCAACATTTTCCAATACCGGTTATACTAACCAGTTTTTGAATTGCAATCCTTATACACCAATTTCCAACAGCTTACCCGATCATTTTGACACTCAATCGTACCTCTCAAATCACAACTAATACACAAAACACGGGACTCGTCGCATATCAATAATTAATTAAGGTACCTTTCGTTGGTAAATTTTCGACGTTTCAACAGCCCCGTCATGGCGATTGTCTTGAAACGACTGAACAGAGACTGCAGAGACCGAGAGTCTCGCGATAAGTCCGTTTTTTGTTGTGGTAATGTGTGAAAATCGAGTAATTTTATTCAATGGTTTAGAGGCCAGCCTTTGTATCACTCGACCGACGAGGAAAGAAGACTGTTAACTGCTTACTATGTAACTATGCTCCAATGTTTATGAAACTGACGCTTATACGCGAACAAGTTTGGAATATTAAAGGGTGGAATAACACATTACCCACTCAACTGGATTGTATTA
Source organism: Apotomis capreana (assembly GCA_947623375.1). Taxonomy (NCBI): domain Eukaryota; kingdom Metazoa; phylum Arthropoda; class Insecta; order Lepidoptera; family Tortricidae; genus Apotomis; species Apotomis capreana. The sequence goes on along the minus strand of OX392502.1, from coordinate 20,756,574 downwards.
AGGGAGCAAGGAAATGTGTATTAGCCAGAAAAGCACTATGAAATATTGTGCGCATGAGAAAGTTTTATTCGGACAAAATATGTAATAAAGCTTTGCGGGTGGCCCACTATTCTGAATACCCTGGTGTTTTTGTTATGGTTCAGTATGAACACGTCTGAATTTTATGCCTTTATTATAATTATTTCGACATCGAGGAAATGCTGCTAGTGTTTCTGATATCCTGCCGTGAGGAAGCCATTTCCTACCCTGTTTTTATATTCAGTTAACTTTAATTTAGTTTTATATACAAATTCAGTTATGATTAGTTTAAGTTTTGATTTATAGTTATATCGCCTTTTTATCGTCCAATATTATAAGATGAAGATGTAAAAGTATATAAAGGTAAAACTACCTAAGGTTTACATAATGTCAACTTGAATTAAATTTCCTCACGCACAAAGCCAAGATTGAAATAAACTAAAGTTCTACATCAGATGCGAGTTCAACTCCGTATGAATCTTCTTTCTCGCACGAAATGACCTGCACGGAGTGCACGGCTAGCATAACACTTTGACACGCGACTCTTTCTCGCGCGAGATACTACCTGTCTCTATCTGTACAGTACTATGAGATAGTGACGAATGATGCTATCTCGCGGGACATGAGTCGCGTGTCAAAGTTATGCTAGACGTGCTGCACCTCTAGCACAACTGTGACACGCAACTCTTTCTCGCGCGAGAACTATTACCTATCTCTTTCTTCACAGTACTGTGAGAGAGTGACGGGCGAGGCGATGTCGCGCGACAAGAGTCTGTGCTAGACGAGCTGATCAGTAATTGTTAACAAACAATTCAAAACAATGAATGGTACCTGTCTATACTTGAAGAGCTTCAGCCCAATAAAGGGGCCTTAACTTGTCTAAAAATATACCGTAATTGAACTCAATAAAAGCTTAACAAATTGCGCTATTGATGTTGAGTGATCCCTAATTGCGTGCTCCGAGCCCCTTGTAAAGCAGTTGTAAAATATTCAAGTAAAATCATTATTGAAATATGTTACTACTAGAGTTTAGTAATAAGCAGTAACAGTCTAGTAACTAGACTGTTGTTTGCTGAAGTAAATGCAAACAACAGTCGATGGTTAATTTTAGAAACTGAAAAGGATGTCACAGTTATGATTACATTAGCGATGTGCTTTATTTACAAGTTATGAATGTCACCTAATGCAGTTTACTATGCAATAATTGGCATACATATCACAGACGTATTGACTATCGGTATGAATATCGCTGAAATGTGTATATGTTCCATTGTCCAAGTCAATGGATAACCGGAAGGAGGTCATAAGAACTTTATAATAAAACAGCATAACCCCATCGAGATATGGACCGTTTGGTTCATCTTCTTGACGGGCTACTCATTGACGTTGTTTGACAACAAAAGTGCAGTGAACAAAAAAGTTATCTCATCCATACTAATATTATAAATACGAAAGTGTGTCTGTCTGTCTGTTACCTCTTCGCGCTTAAACCGCTGAATCGATTTTGATGAAATTTGGCATGGACATAGTTTAAGATCCGAGGAAGGACATATATGATAGTTTTTATCCTGGAAATTATCCCTAAAAAGATTGAAAAGTGAGTAAGTAATTCATGATGACATTGATGACCCTGTAGGAAATGCAATGATTAGACCAAAAGCACAATTGCTCTTACATTTGCTTAGGCGCTTTTAATAATCCCTTTTATTAATTAAGGTGATTAGGTGGATATCTAGCGTGTTGTACGAGGTTGCTTCCATACTTCCAAGTTCCACGCGGACGTAGTCGCGGGCAAAAGCTAGTATTTTATATATTTTTGATAACAGAATTTGTTTATAGATAAGTACTTGAAAATAATATAGCTTACTTATTCCGAGTTGGCTTGAGAATAAAATCTAAAACCAACAGTTCTTGAAAGGAGAAAACCAATCACGCTAAAACTCTCGCAGCTCCAACGACGGTGGAAAACGTTAAATTTGTTGGAATTCCTTAATTTAGTGCTCTAATTTAGACGTCAGCGGGCATGCCAAATCACGTACGGGCGGTAAATTGAATAAAGTCAGATTCCCATTTTACGATCAGGATTATTGAGTTTCGCACAATTCGTCATATAAACAGTTTTACTGCCGCGCCGATATAGCGCAAAGGGGGCAGAAATCAAGATTGTTGTTCTCGAGTCTGGATTTGACCGCAAGTCTGAGATGTTAGCATTTACATTTCGTCTGTTGACAACTGAAACTTACTAAGAAACAAATAGCTACTTAAATCAAAGCTCATATCTCATTGTCAATCTATTACTTACTAGATACGAGGTTTCGAAGAGCAGTGAAATAAATTTTAGTGAGTTTTGGTTGTCAGCAAGCGATATTATCAGTAAAGTTATAAGGAACTAGTATGTAGATACTAAAGTCGTTTTTTCTGAGTTTATTTTGAGATGAATGTTTTTCAACAATCATCTGTCCCGGTGTATATCGGATCTGAAATCAAAGATCTTATAAGATCAACTTAACTGCCTTGCCGATTTCTGTTTGACTTATAATTTTAGATATGGTTTGTAAATTCTATAAGTAACAATGCAGGATTATAATTACAAGGTATGACGCAGCCGGAGAATGATCATGGGAACTCTGTAGCGACGCAACCCTGTCGAGGTTGGGTTGCTATGATTCACATTGCAGAGCAATTAAAGTTTATAAAAACCTTTTTCAGATAACACACATCCCTGTATTCCCACCTGGCCTCAATCAAATTTTCGGTCCTTTTGGTCTCATTATCAAATGCGCTAAAGAGAAGCAACTTCGCATATTAGAAGCTTTAATGACTTTGGTGAGTGTCAACGTGGTGTCAACCATAGTCGTAGTATCTCGTATACTATACACACCCACAACTTATTGTACTTACGTCCGTTCATTTAATCTACCAGTTCGATCAACAAATGAACAGTCCAGACATAGATCGCTGTGGGGCAGTCCCGAACAAACTTGTACGAGTATAACCGTAAGTCAAATTAATCGTGCTTGCTCCAGTGCCACGTCGTTTTAAACTTCTTTAATATTATTGAATTTAATATTAGGTAAATTGGCTATTCAGTAAGTTCTGAATCTGAAACAAAATTTCTGGAGGCAACAGGCCCAAAATGGGCAAGGCAGTGGGAATTAGGTTCTATGGACGCCACGCCACTGAAAGGTCCATATTAATCATAATACCCATAATCCTAGTCTTAGTTTGTAATAGGCTAAAATAAAAAATAAGATTAGGATTTGGAAGAATAATTATTGTACTCGTACTCTTATTATTTTTTATTGAGTAACAACGTGAGAAAAAGAATAAATACAACGCATCGAATTAATTCCGAAATCATTAATTCGGTCATTGTACTTCAAAAGGGCCCCGGTAGCAATTCAAATAATGTCTTGGTTTGTGAATTGAAAAGACGGATTGAGATGAATAAGAGGGCCTTTCTAAAGATAGATAAGAAAATTCGCTGTTTGCGGATAGATAACGCGCAGCGAATATTTGTGGGTGAATGTATTTAGCTGGACGGAAGTCAACTGGATAGATATTTATACCTACAGGGATAATGCTCGGTTGGGTAGGTACAAGCGGTGTTCCAGAGGTAAACAAACAATCCTATTGTCGGCCCCCCTCCAATTATCGCCTCGTTCAAATTGTTTCAAGGCAGCATTGACATTCTACAATATCTGGGTGACATTGTTTGATATGTTTGGGGTCAATTGAATTAGATAAATGCGATCTTTGTGATCAAACACAATAATAATAATTTGCTTCTTTACCGGACTTGCACCGATCTCTAGTCATGTCGGGCCAAGTACTCTCCCAATTGAGCCAAAGGCGGATAAAAGTTCGACGAATTTTAGCACTGCGTTGTTACCAGCAATCTTTGTATATTAATTTTAAACCGTCAAAATATATGACATTCATGATCATTAGGTACTATGTATGAACCGTATCTGCCTGTCCACTGAAGCGGAGCTATGTAAAATGGAACCAATCACATTCCTCAGATTTAAATCCACTTATTTTGGGTTCACAAAGACGCAGCCTGATTGGTTCAATTTCTCCGCTACAACAGAACCGTTTTAGTGGGCAGGCTGGTAAGCACCATGTTACTCATAATAAAGCACTCATATGAATTAGATAATGTTAAGGAAAGTCGGGGACGGTCCCCAACCAGATGGACCGATCAAGTGAAGGGCCCTTCCTAACTAAGTTTTGCTCGGTCATCAGAGACGCGATGAACAGGCATCGGCGGAGGCAGATTATAAACACTAGATGTAGAGCATCTACAACCACCGATGACCACGATCCACAGTCATGAGGGAGCGACCACAGAGAGAGAAGGAAAGTCTAAGCTACAACAGGTTGGTTGAAAGCGACTTTCTATAGGCATAGTTAGAGGGCCATACTTTAAACTTCTTGTATGTAAATTAGGATCTGTCCAATACAAAGCCTTAAAGAACAAAGATTACAAGTCCTAAGGGATGCAAAGCCAGGTTTGACGGAACTTCTACACTGCCATTTTAGTACGGAATCACTTAAGAAAATTGCTTCAAAACTTTACACGAAGAATCTGTGAAAATCCGACTTCGTAACGATGTTGGAGACTTTCACACAAAGCAAATCTACAGTTTATTCTCCGAACTGCGTATCTACACTGGACTTATGTAAACGTGAACCGAGTTTCGATGTTCTAAGGTTGCTTTTGATGTTACTGGTGTTAGGAAGAGGAGTTTTGGAAGGTAATGAAAATGTCGAGCAGTTTGTTCGTTTTACATAATTAATAAATGCCGGCGCTTGTCTTTTAGCAGGTTGATTAATAAACCATCGGTAAATTTAATTTTGTGTTAGTTTTTGCGTGCATTCGAAAATAAGTTGAAAAAACTAGTTTTCTGCGTGAATTTTGTCACTTTCGAGTAGTTTTTAAAACAAAAATTATCAATGAAAAATTTGAACTAAATTTCTAATATTATATACCAATAAATCGCAATAGCTTTGGTCTAAGTAGTAACGTTGAGAATATGTTAAGAAACATGTTTGATCATAGAGAAAAACGTCTAAAACAATTAGCATTTTCAACGGATAAGGAGCCCATGCCCACAGCAACCGAGAGCATAACCTAATACTAATTGACCATAACGGTACAAGGTCGGTGTCCGTGGGCAAATTTAGAGGTACGAATGGTCAGGAATTACTGTGGAGATAGAACTTTAGGCAAAAGACTATCGTATATAATACTCGATTGTTTTCCCGTGAATATCCGAAACAAGCCAAGTAAATCTAAATTTAAAAACTATTTAAAAAACCGGCCAAGTGAGAGTCGGACTCGCGCACGAAGGGTTCCGTACCCAAAGGGCAAAAACGGGACCCTATTACTAAGCCGGTTTAGCAGGGAACTATATTATACTTAAGTTGTAAATATATATTAAAAAAAAAATTACGACATTTTGTATTGAAGTCCGCTGGACTCAAAACTCATTTAAGGAGAGGACAAAACAGCTCGTCGAGCCGGAAGTAGGGCCTGAAAACCGGGATTTCTTTACAGGGAATTCCCGGTACAGTACAGGTATAGTGCATCTTTTGTTTCCATCGTATTTTGTCGGGCGAGCTCGATTTACATATCCATCTCAACTTTTTCACCGAATTTAACAAAGAAACATGCTAAAACGAACTTTTCCGACAAACGATTGAAAAACATTATGCACTTTATTCGTTGCAATATAGCAAGACAATTATGATGCTACGGGGTACTTCTTTAGATGTAAATTGTATTTTCTGCATATTAGTTTAGCTTAATGAGCAAATTAATTGATCATTTTATAAAATACTAAATAAATATTTTAGGAAAACAGTTTCATGCAAAAGCATCTTCATCGTGATGCCGAATAATCATAAAATAACGAGCAACATAAAATTTACATACCTCATTTTACATTATCCACGGGAATTTCTAAATGCGTATTAGTTTTTTTTAAAATTACTCATGATTACAATACTGATTGTGTAGCTTAGTAACTTCAAAAGGAAAATTATTTGACAACATCAAACGTCATTGTCGTCTGTGAATTACTGTGTCTATGGCGAAAAACAAGTAAGAAATAGTTTTTACTTCAAAAAAAAAACATAGTCTCATAATTAGATTATTCGTTGTCTGATATAAAAAAAAAAACATTAAAACATTATGTTTTAAAACATTATGTACAGTCGCTATCAAACATATCTCAGCAATCTACACAATCATAAATATCTGAACATGCACTCTAACGCCCCAATCGTACGAGATGTATTCGGATACCTATTTACTAGTGCATCGTATGCTGCGATATTTTCATGCAGACTGTACCTAACTTTAAAACAATAAAAGTCAGTAGGTTACATTATTTCCAGACCTAGGAATATAAAGGGCAAATTTTAATGACAGCTACTAGCAGCTAGGGATCGCCTATATCGATGAACCCAATTATCGATGCTTATCCCATAATGACATCTACTAGGCACCGCGCCGTCTTTTGTAAAAATAAAAATCCATTAATTGAAAAGTTATTGAAAGTATACAAATGAAACAATATATAATTATATATATATAACAAAAGGATTTGTAAACCTTCATTCATATATTTTTTCTCATTCCGACGACATTGACAATTAGTACTCCTTTCATTATAGGTGTCCAAGTTGGTAAGCAGTTTTTTATCTAATTATGTAAAAAAGTCTATAAAGAGATATTATTATTATATTATTAATATTAAATATATTATGATAATTGTCACCAGAATAGTACTTACACAAGAAACAAACTCAAAAGCGTGCTAGGGGCACTAGTATGTTTATCGTCGGGGATAGTGCAATACCGCGTAAGTAACAAGTGTAGATACGAATCAATATTCAAAAAATGCTAAGTATTTTATTGAAATGTTAAGTTTATCGACAGCTGTTATTTACGCGGTATTGCACTATCCCCGACGATATGGGATAAGCATCGATAATTGACTTTATCGATATAGCCGATCCCTAGCTGCTAGTAGCTGTCATTAAATCTTGCCCTTTATATTCCTAGGTCTGATTATTTCGAATAATATTGAGGCGTTTAAAAAATAAGTACACACTGTTCAAAGCGTTTTTTAGTTGTTTATTCAGTAAGTTACGAATGCGATCAACGATCATTAATATTTTTGACAAGATATAAATTATTTCTCTTAATAGGCAGCTAAATAGAACATTAAGAGAAACCCGAGTAGTTAATTGGTTGGCGCCACAAATAACTTTAATAGCAATCAAACCTAGCAGCCAGACAGACATTTGATTATTCATATTCATGTTCATTAGAGAATTCAATGTATATTTTAAGCCAAGCAGTTAAGTAGATCGCACATTAACAATTTAAGGAAGTAAAACGAATTAAACGGATTATATCGCGTAAATTAATTATTTGAGCCTCCCTGACGTTTCGGTAGCTTTTGTCAAAGGTTGACTGAGAACAACAACTCATTCAACCTTTGGCAACGGTAAATAGAAAGGTACCGAAACGTCAGAGAGGCTTAAATAATTAATATACGTGGTATAATCCGTTTTAATCGTTTTATTAAAATGTGTGACCGTCGCGGAAACTTTAAAATAAATGTCTTCCTTAAATTAATATTTTCTACGGTTTCCTTAGAAGTTGGTTTAGATTTAGAAGATTATTAAACATACTTATACCAAACGTACTTATGCCAAAATAAATTAGCCGAGCTGTAAATGTTAATGCACATGATGTCACTGAGAGTAACTGAGAGCTACACTAGATCTAGAAAACCTTCTAGTTTACGCAAGTACACAGTAGCGGAAAAAAATATCATACTGGTATATTTTGTACGAAAGCAGCCAAACTTGTACTGAGCTACGTTTTCTCTTTTGAAAAATAAAGCATTTCTATCTAAATTGTTGTTTTAATAACGTCGTCGACATACTGCGTCTTAATTTAAAAAGAAACACGTTGTTTTGGTAATTTCCCATTCAGTTCATATTTGGAACAAAGTACGAGTATGCTAATAAAATTACACACACTACAAGTTCTTATTACGCTTCTGGCAATTTCATTCGGATTTCATCCTTAGATCCTATTAAAGACTTAAAGTTAAAATATTATGACGTTTTTTTTCCACTAATGTTACGTAACCTATACGAATGTATAAAGTTTAAATATTATCATGAAAACCGTCGTCTTGCTAAATTTTTTACAGAGTCTACGAGTAGCATGCTAATGAATTAAGTACACACTTGAGAACAAAAGGTATTAGCCTAGAAATGAACAACCAGGAAAAGTTGCCTACAGTACCTACGAATTTGTATGTCTGTTCATTCACCCATAATTTAAATATACATCTGAGTTCGTTCCCCTCCAGACACAGGCTCCTCATAAAAACAATTACCAAAATGAATCCCCCAAAATGGGAAATAATTTGGCTCTGTGGCGAAATCACCGGTGATTTATTAGCTTTCTCAATTATTTATCGAACCTTTTTATATATTTTTTATGTTATTTATGACTGAACTGAGATCGCATTAGAGTCCTTAATGAAAAATAAAATTGTAAACGCCGAGAAACATGTTTTATGACAATAAATTAAGGACGCTGGATTTAGAATGAGTTTTTTCTTTCTCGTTTCATAAAATCTTAAATGAGATATTTATTTTAATACCCCATTTGTCAATTATGTGGCTTTGAAGGTACTTTGGAAAATTTTGCGTAGGTGAAGCGGATTTAAAGAGCGACGAATATGAAAACTTATTCATTCACTGCTACGTTCGCCGCCATTTTCAATCCCCCTGCGGTAACTCAACAATGAACCTGCTATGGGATATCATCATATTCATCATTCAAGATTCAGCCAATATGGCCTTGTTTGTTTTATATTAACTTGTTAACTATTCCCTTTTTTTTCTCTCTCTGAATGTACAGTAGGCAGAGTGCCTCCAACTGGATTAACCCTCATTTGTGAATACTATACAGTAATAACAAATGGTGCAAATCGTTTTAGGTCACATTTTAGGAACAATGTTTACGCAAGTGACGCAGAATTAAATAGACGGATCAAGTGAGCTTCAAAAGCTGTTAACTTTTTTGTTCCTTACGGATCCTTGTGCCGTTTTATGATAGCCTCTAAAATATTTACATATTTATAAGGATTTGACAAATAGACCGGAGGGTTTGTTCAAACAAATCATACAGAAAACCCGCGTATAGACTCGTGATAGGGCACAAGGGATCTCTAGTTAATGTGCCTTGTTGTCTCTCGGATTGAGCTAACATTTTAAACGGTTGGTCCGCAAACTTCGCCATCCTGTCTGGCCCCTTTCCTAGTGGGTAACTTGCGACCTGATTGTGCACAAATTAGATCGTAGTCAAAGAATAAAACACTCCAGAAGGTTATCTTTTGATCCTCGCGAAAGTCGCCTGAGAGCCGTATTTTATTTAGTTTTAAAACATAGCAGAATAGATTTAAACTTACACGATTTTCGCACATTATTATAAAAAAACGGGAGTTAATGGCGTTAAAAACGTGTTTATTTAATTACCCTTCCCTCCTTCCCCTTGATCCCTTCGAGACCATGTAACATCACGTTCTATACGTCGAAGTCATTAAATATACACTTTTTGAACGCGATCAAGTCCCGTTTTGTTATAATAACATCGTGCAGTGCAATTAGTAGTGGAGTGTGGTGACACTACTGTCCAAGCTGTGCACACCTCTGCCGAGAGTAACTATGAACTTAGTGAGAGTGGCAGTTGCCAATATAATCAGAAAGTATTTTTTAATCCTTATAGCGGTCCAATAGCAGTAGAGGTCTTGAGTTTGATCCTCACCACTTCATTGCATAACATTTTGGTTTTCAATTAAATTCAATTCAAATTATATATTTCAGGTATCAGGCCCATAGTTAAACTTTACAATCTAACATACATAACAACATCACTATACATAGTAAAACAAACTCGCTTCCTATCTGTCTGTCCCTATGTATGCTTCGATCTTTAAAACTACTATAGATACAGATAGAGTGATTAAAGAGGAAGGTTTATAGGTATAATACATGCATAATTTATCAGCAATGCACCCGTGCGAAGCCAGGGCGGGTCGCTAGTTGAATATAACATCAAAATAAACTTAAAAACGCGGTCACATTACTGCGATGTGTTTACGCTGTTCGTGGTATCAGGTAGTCGCCCGCGGAAGCACCGGAACATGACACCATTCGGCCAAAACTCTTCTTTGGTGAAGGTCGCTTATAGCGTGTCAGTTGGAACTCTCACCACATACCAATTAAAGTTGACGTTGTGGAGAGACTCCAAGTGCGCGACCCTCAGGATGAGTCCGCTCTTTACTCGTACATATATTCTACGACTTCCTTAATAATTAACGGGTAATTTAATCCTTTGTATCACCAAGTAGTTTCATCGTAACAGGCATCATTGCTTGTCACAACGATAAATAATTACAATTCGGATTCCGAACCCGTGCCAATCTTCCGTATTTTATATGCTCTCACAAAACCTAATTTACAAGATTAGGTGCTCGTAGGTAAAGATGAAGGGATAATAAGAATTTCACAGTTCAGAAGTCAGTGACAGGTACGGGGGTGAAAATTGGTTTTATGAGGCACTGAGGAAGCGGAAATTGCACGTAACATCTTTACTGCGGAGCGGGGCCGGGAACAATTATGTTCATGTAGAAAACTCTATTTACAGATCAGAATAAATATGTCGAAACGCTCTTTGAAAGATTCTCGCTTTGGCGTATTCTGTATGCAAACATGTTTTTTTACCGCGGACAGATATTTTCGGATTAGGAAAAACTAAGCCACTTAAATGCCGATCCTTTAAGCCAGAATTAATGAAAATTCATAATTATATAACCATAACCTTTACAGGATTTTTGAAAGCAAGGCCATGGTCATGTTAAGTTTTTTTTTACCCAGAAAAAAATCCTGTTTCGGAAAAAATCTAATTAGGTTTAAACATTAGATTAACTATCAATTTTATGGCAGTTAATAGAGGCCCTCTAAAAGTCTAAAAAAGAAATATAATTTTAAAACTTTTTGACCATAACGCGATATAGACTTTAACTTTGAATCGATTGTAAAATAAAAAAATCTCCAATCGCTTCTCTCAAGGTATGCGCGCCCGCTGTATAAACAAAAATAAACAAGTACTTTCCAATAGTAAATTCTACTTTCTATAACTAGTTTCGCAAGTGCTGTACTCAGATCTCGCTTTGATAGTACGAGTATAAGAAAAAGTTCGGTGAAAATATGTATCCATATAAATCATACGGTTAGAGTAGAGCAAACAAGTTCAAGTCAATATTTAAAGGAGTTTATAGAATAGAAGAAGCAGAGACGATACCTATACAAATTGTCTTGTAAGTTTTTGTATCCTGTATACATACAAAATAAAATAGGTATGTTAACATTTAAACCATCCATCGGCCATATTATGGAAATATAGCTGCGATTAGCAACAACAAATTTAGCCCCAGATTATAGTTATTTGGTAAGTAATAAACTAATAAGTTTGTCAGATGAATCAGCCTTTTTCAATATTGATTACTTAACAACGAATATCTAACACAATGATAAAACATAAAAAATTTACTCTGCCAAGACTCAACTCCCAACTAAACTAGTTTAAACCAGTCTAATCTCAAAATCCAATTGGTTGATAGCTCATGAATGCAATTACTTCGTATAAACAACTCGCCTCTTAATTGGCGCCTTTCAATTAGGGGACTCGCGCGATGTTTGTTTTTGAAGCATTTGACGTCGATAGTAAAGCTTTTACTCCGCCAGAAAACTGCCATTAAATACTTGAATGTCTTTAGCTCGACTCAGTCACACTCACACTATGTCGATAACGTACGTCCAGCATGAAACGTAGCTGTCAATTTTACAATAGGTACTGGCTTATGTCATACTTCATACTTGATGTATATATGGGTATACGGGGAACACGAGTGAAACAAATGCTAGTCTAATGCACAATGGTTTATTCCGTATGCGGGTGGTGGGAGCAGCCACGCACACATACACACGTATATAACAATACTAAAATTGAAAGCTGCCTTTGATGCTGATTCAGTGACTCTGTTTCATAGAATAATCACTTTGGCGACAACTTTTACAACCAACTGCCATTTTAAAAATGGTAATGAGTCCAATAGGTTGGGTTAGGTTTGTGGTGTGTAGCGTACTATCGGAACTTAAATTTAGAATCACATTGAATCTTGCCGCAAATGACACAACGTTTAAAATGGGTCCTAATCTTAAATTAAAGTTCATCCATCATTCGTTCATTCATTAATATAAAAATATAATGGTTTTTACAGAAAAATGCATTCGATGGCATGATATGTCGAAAAGACACTCACTAATTCGTGTATTTTTGTTTACTTTCATGACAGACCTAGCACTGTGTGACAGTGTGACCTAGGTGTAACACATTGCCATGCAAAACACGATCAACTTATCTATCCACCCGTATGATCCCGTATCGCCAGGGCCTGCATCGTACATATAATTACTATCAATTGTTGTGAAAAGAAATAAAACATGCCCCATAGTTAGTTACAGCCCTTATAATTATTATAACCTAGTTATACGAGTATATCTAGCACCAATTGTCGATGAGATCATTAGGCATTTTGTAACTTTGCTAGTCTCATTTTCAAATTCATGGAACATGCGAGAATTTACCAATACTATAAAGCGCGCGCGCTGAAACTAGTTACAAACTTTAGATTAGTATTACAAACGCAATAAACAAGAACACTTCCTGATTTGCATCGGGTAATACCATTTGTATATCAAGACACGGATCAATAATTTAAGGAGTACCTATATAGTGACGTTTCACCAACCTGTTATAGATGGCACCGTAGTCAGCTCTTTAGGCCATACATTTCGTATGACCCAAACGGGTTTTTTCCTTAACATGTTGATGGACAATACGCATATAAGCGTCCTTTGTAAATGTTTAACAACGCTTAATTGAAAGTAATGTCCGTCAACGTGTACGCAGAGACCTCCATAACATAGTACCGATGTCGTCAACATAAGCGTCTTTGTATTACCATTGGCCGTCTCCCTGTATTATTGATCTACGATCGTACAACAAAATTCACGGCATGGCAATTTATTTCTCAGATAATAATATAAGTGGCGTAGTTATCGAGTTCAAGGTTTCGCGATGCCACCAGGTGATCGATTCCGAATCGCCGTCTTTCGTTATGCACGAAGAGTATCGATGTTGACATCTGATACAACCTAACATCTATCCCTATAATATTTTCTCGGTTCAGATGACGTCTCTGTACAACGTATGAGGGGGAAACGTGATCGGTTTATCGGTTCGCTTCAGAGGAAAAGGTCCTTGTAATAAGATATCGACAATATTATTTTCTACTGGAGGAATATATTCAGGTAAAGTTCAAACTTATATGGAGCTAAGTTATAGGCGCTCCGTGACTATACGTTTCCAGAAATAACTAGCTAATACAGATTCATATCGACACCTGGTGATAATATTTAAGGGAGATGAAAGATATTTAATAGAGGAGTCTTTTACTTTACATCTCAAACAAGTGTAAAGTAGATACTTGCTAGTAGTCTGAAAGGAATTTAACTAAATATAGCTATCTTGGAAACTAGTGGTCCTATTTCCACCACAAATAGCTGAGAACCGTCTCGATGGACAAGTCTTTTCATAAAAAGACTACGTTTGGAAACTACGATGCCACAGACAGACACACGTTAAACTTATAACCCTCCTCTTGTTTCGTCGCGGATTAAAAAGCTGTGCCATGAGGTGGTCTCTCCTCCAGATACAATTTGATATTATGGTATCCTATTCCACTACGTATACAGCGATTACAGCGCGGACAAAATACAAAATCTGTTGTATTTTACTATTTTCCGAAATAGTTTGGCAAGTTTGACACTCAGTGACGTCAATAGAACCCGATCCCCACCGGTTTGCCCCATTTACGACGATTAAGCACCATTTAGCTATTTCTGCTGAAGAAAAAGTAAGAGAAATCTAACCCGGCTTGAACCTAGTTTTAGTTTGACGCCACACCACTGTCGTACTATGACGAAACGAAGATCATCAAGGGCACCAAAACGGAAAATCACGTTTTAAGTAATCCCTTAGTGTAATCTACTCACATTAAACTTCAACAACAATTGAGTTCAGCTTTTTTCTAAATAGAAACCGATTTACAAAGGAATCTTTGTCAGATTTATTGACCGATTCGATTGAGCAAAGCGTCTCTGTGTCAGCTTCGCTAAAATTTCTTTCATATGTCCGGATGTTCGATCTTCAGCTGCTCTTGCCTACTAGCCACATTTTTCAACTGATTCTCAAGACATTTTGTGAGTAGGTTCGATAAGTATCCAGATTTTCTTTGCCAGAATTTCTATGGCTGAGATATGGGCTTAAAAACGTAAAAAAAATAAAAATCTCAGCCATTTTGCAACAAACTCATGCCATCTACACTTCATAGAGCAACTAGTTTACCATATTCAAAAGGCTTCAGTTAAAAATAAATATGGGCTACATAGCCCAATATAGCGAGTAGTTAAATTAATTCAAAAGGTGTGGTAGGCTAACTGCTTGCCCTTTTAAGATAGACCGAGGTCTCCGCGGCCGCAGCGATACATTATACTGGAACATAATAATGAAAGGGCACATGGGTCGCTATTTTTTACTCACAATGGCTCTATACAATGTGTGACGGAGGTAAAATGAGTAAAAATATAGATGTGAAGCAAAAGTCGGCGTGAAGCTACGATGTTAAATTTTACATTTTTAATATATTTAAAAACTGTGTTTCGCTTAAAATGAGAGGGAAGTTAAATATTTCTAGCATGATTTTGAGACATTTAGTCGGCTACCCTTTTCTATGTAGGAGTTTCGATTTCCGATCAATGTCAGCAGAGAAAATGATTACAGGCACGATTTCCGCCGGAGCTCGGAGCAATGCAGGAAATTAACTTTTCCAAATTATGTCTTGTTTTTTATGGATTACTCTTAAACTATAAATAACTTTATCTACCCATACCCATTAAATCCTGCACCAACTACATATTTCTGTTTAACACAGTGGTTGACTTGTAGAGAACGCCTTTAATATGAAAGGCATTAAGTCCGCCATTTGTACTTATTTCTTTATATTATACATTAAAGTTTGAATAAATAAATTGCTATAACGAGTTCAGATGCCTCCTTTACTTGGCAGCGACGGCGGTGGGTCATGAATAACCAAAATCAGGGATGTTATTTCATAACATTACGATATCACGGGCGGGTCGCTGCATTCAATCCCCTATTCTCTCTTATTATTGGTAAGTACTGAGTACTTCATATCTACATAAAAGAAAATGTTAAATAATATGTACGAGTATAATGATTAATATTTGTGTGTAGATAAAGTAGTGTATGCAACTGTACATAATTAGACATCTCATTATGTAGCACTTGCATAAACTACCATTTTTATCCATAAATATTGTTACTACCGAAGACTAGATACTAAAAATAAAATTAAATGGGTAGTGTTTTAAGGCAAAACAATATTGCATAAGGTTAAACTAAATACCTCAATCTACCGTGAAAACTCGTGGGAAATTTGCATAGCATGATATTCGCTATACAGTTCTCTGGTCCACACCATCAAAAGAACGTAACGCCCACACTGTTGAAGAGGATATACACCGTTGCCACACGAAAAGGCAGAGATAAAGTTGTAGGGCCCTCATTTCCCTAGGCGAGCACTTATATATACTTGAAAACAGCGTTATCTGAACGTTTTATTATGCTCTAACAGATATAGTGGACTGAGTAGATAATACGGTTTGTATTATGTATAACGCGGTTGTTTTTGCTGCCGATTGAAAAAAACGAAGAAGTGAAATTGCTGGCGAATATTGACATTGGTAAATTCAAAAACGAATGGCGAATTTTAAATGGCGATACCAGTAATTATATGATCTTTTTTAAGATGAATGCGACCAGCACCGAAAAATAAAACGTATTTAACAGACGACCGACGAATGATACCCAGAAAGAGCTTGACGTAAAACGTATGTAAGACTTAGTAAGACACAAGTTACAGAATTTTATCAAAACCAAAGTGTCACTCATTCTGTATTAATCTTGTTAAAACTTTCGCGAGACATCTAATAATAGTAATAATTTGGTTTACACTGACGTGACTCTGTCAAGGACATCCCGACACGTTTCAAACTCATATGTAGCACTTCATTAGTGGTGATTAGGGACAAATATCCGTACTGTCGTTTGAGGTTTGTGGACACGCGCGACTATGTGGATATTATGTTCTGAATTCTTCGAAGACGAAATCAGCATTAAATTAGAAACAAATGAGACGAACCAATACGATACCAGATAATCATAGTAAAATAGGAGCAAGGTTATACGTAACAGGTTCTTACTTATATGGTGTGTGAATAATTTTATACTTATTTGACAACGAAAACTTACCATTTAGCGCTGCGCGAGGACGACTCACGCTAATAAGTCGAAAAAAAAGTGTGTGTGTCAGCTCCGACGCACGACTGGAGTTTACTCTTCAGGCCAGGCGCGCACCACGATTTTTTTTTAGTCGCGCGATAATTTTGTCGCAGAAATAAGCGTACTTCTGGGTTTATGAAAATCGTGGTGCGCGCACTCTCATATAAACCCATATCTTGCATTTATGCGACAAAATTATCGCGCGACTAAAATCGTGGTGCGCGCCTGGCCTTAAGAACGATTATAAAATATATACTCAATACATTTATTGCACATAATGATTAGTAAATAGTTTAAGTATCACATTATGTACCCTGTTGGGTGCTGCAAACAAGAACAAGGTAGGCACTTACATAATATTAATATACGAGTATAATATACAGCAAAATTACAATATTTTACAAGGAAAATTTACTTCCGATTCATTTTTAACAAATTAGAGAGAGCATGAGTAGTAACTAAATAAGGAAGCGTGATGTAAAGCGCCCTCGAGCGGCTAGTTTAGTTACTACAGTCTGCAGTGCTACGGAAAAAAAAACCGTATCTTACTATGAAATCCATACAAAGATACGACCTTTCTACCGTAGTATCGCAATACTTTTTTTTTTTTTAATCTATTAATTAAGGAGCTTTGATCATTTTTATGAACATGCCAGCTCCAGCAGGCCTAATACACAACATCATTCATCTAAAAGACATAGATAAATAAAAACATAAACCGTATAAACTTAAAAATAACATGTACACGAAAACAACTAAATTTGTATACACTATTTACATAAAAAAAACTGTATACAAATTTAGCCGATTCCGATAAGGGTTCCGCCAATATTGAATTGAACATTACATTCAAGAAAGATCTGGTATTAGACCTAGCCATTTACATTACACAAAAACAAACTTACAAAATCACCTTCCTTAAAAAAATCCTTAAATAAATCCAAAATCTCCTTAACAACAACTCCAAACAGCGTTTTGAAGTTCTCCTCCCAACTTTCGGTAGAAAGCAAAATATCCTTCGTCTTCTCAACCAGCCTTTCAAAAGTAATACGTCTCTTCTTCTTGTCCTTATTTTGTCTTTGATCTTCCATATCAGCCCGCTCAATAGTAGGCTGATTGACCAATAGACACTCGGACCTCTTCACATCTGTTACTCTTTTTGACTTCCGCGGCTTACGAACCTCTTGTTGTGGCTCGCTCTCTAATCTGTACTGACTTACTGATCGCTGGCCCTCAGCCTGACAGACAGAATCTTCAGACTCTTTAGATTGTAACGGCTTCGACAAAACAGCATCTCTATATGACTTTCCGAAACTTAAGTCATTCTCAAAAACAGATGGCGCATCCTGACTACAAACATCCGTATCCTTTTTTTCCTTATTTTGCATATACAACCAAAAAGCCCGTTTA
Organism: Apotomis capreana; assembly: GCA_947623375.1. Taxonomy (NCBI): domain Eukaryota; kingdom Metazoa; phylum Arthropoda; class Insecta; order Lepidoptera; family Tortricidae; genus Apotomis; species Apotomis capreana. The sequence goes on along the minus strand of OX392502.1, from coordinate 20,738,558 downwards.
TATATACATCCCTCAGCAGACATAATCCTGCGAATTTCTAACTCCTTCACAAAAACCGGGCACGACTTATCTAAGGCTGCCTTTACAATTAATGCATCTAAAAATAGTCGTTTCGCAATTGGCATGCTCCCCGCCGCATTTCGGACAAGTAACTTTAGTAGTAGGACAAAACCTGCTCAGATGACCGAACTTCCAACATATTGAACATTGGGTAACCGGGAAAGTGTACTGATTTACCTTAAATCGGCAACCGTAGGCATAAACATATGGCGGTAAAGAAGTTCTCTTAAAACACAGACGAATAGCTTCAGCCTTAACCCAACGCCCATCATGATCCACACGGTTCAGTCTACATATTGACAAAATGTCTTCAGACCCTTCAATATTCTTTAAAAATTCGTCTTCCTCAACCTCCTACTCAACCTGCCTTATAATTCCATAAGTGCAGCATGCCATATTAGACCAATAAGAACGTCTCGTCTCATTGTTAAACTCCTGAGAAGCCAGAAGCTTCTCCGCATCATCCTTAGAGTTAAACTGTATGCGAACTTTACGTGGACCCATAAACTTGACGGATAAAATTCCTTTTATACCCTTAAATTGCAGTAACTTTGCCAAACCAATCTGTTTCGGTAAATCTTCTTTTGACACTATATAAACTTCAAATAGCTTGTCAGGCACACCGTCCGGCTCCAGCTGCGTTTTGGTGGTTGCTAAAACCCGCAAGCGTTTAGGTTTCCTGCTGCTATTGTGATAAAACTATCACTACAACCACAGCTTTCGTCGCTCAGACCACAAGCACGCTTCACCGCTATATGCCGCACATCCGACATGGACTCAGCGTCCGATACAATATCCGATTGACTCGGCCCTGCCTTATTATCAAACTCCACTTCAGATAGCCACGACGGAGCTGCCCGCTGCCCACATTCTAAAAGTGACGTATCACTCACGACACCTCGACTTGACTCACTCATCGCAAAAACAGCGAAAAGGACTTTAAAACTGAATTAACTTATAAATAAAATAAAATTTGATAAAATTTTCAACCGTCGCCTTTGACAACCAAACGTCAATCCTCGCAATACTTATATTTTTGGAACGTATCTGCCGTGCTAATTTAAAAAGTCGTATCTCAGTATACGATCGGGGTAAAAATACGACTTCTTAATTTAGCAGGTTATGCGTTAAGCGTTATAGACTAAGCTCCCGATATAAAATGACCTTCACAGAGATGTTTATTTGATGAAATGTATTTTATATTTAGTTTAAAATGTCAATAAATATAATGCATATGGGTTGCCTAACAAATTTTAGTCCAGGGTATGTTTAGTTTAAAATTAAAAAAATTTTTTTTTTACATTTCACCGATTTGATTATTAGATAAATTCATAATTAAATAATCTTTAATTTTATTTAATTTCAATTCAACAATCAGACCTTTGCAAAATGCTAGTAGGTATAGATTTACCTGTTTATACCTGGCTACCCAATAGTTGTGACGGGAAAAGAATAGGCAACCTAACGTTTGCATATTCTATGGGCTTCATACTTTCGATTGGTATAGAATTTATCTAATATTAATCAAACCGGTGAAATGTTTAAAACAATTTTTTTTATTATTAATTAAACATACCCTGGACTAAAATTTGTTAGGAAACCCATATGCAATATAATTATTGACATATTAAATTAAATATAAAATACATTTCATCAAATAAACATCTCGGTGAAGGTTATTTTATATCGGGACCTTAGTCTATAACGCTTAACGCATAACCTGCTAAATTACGAAGTCGTATTTTTACCCCGATCGTATACTGAGATACGACTTTTTAAATTAGCACGGCAGATACGTTCGATTTTACACCCCATATTTTTCATACCCCGGGCTTATATATGAAAATCGATTCTTAAGGAGTAAACTCCAACAATTCGTTGTCAGTATAAATACAGTTATTTGGTTTCTCGATCCATGTTACCTAATGTCTCTCTCGTTCGTTAATGTTGCTATTTTGGATGGTTGCCAACGCCAACCTATAACAGCACGTAGCTCTTAACTAGGAATGTGAGATATGCCTATAAAAATATGTATATAAAAAGTAAGTTTTAATTTAATAATGAAAAAAATATTGGTGCATGTTACTTTATATTCTATTTTTCTAAGGTTCATTTTGCAACGGTTTCATTCCTTCACGATTTTCTTCGAAACCAAACGCTTTTCCGAATCCTCGAGAAGAACCCGTGAGGTTCGGTTTGTTTAACATAATATGCTAAAAATTTACGGTTTTAGAGAAAAACTTCGTTGGCGAAATGAAACAGTCGGGAAATGAAGTACTTAGGGAAGCATAATTCGTCAGTAAACTAATGATCTAGGTATTTCAGCCTTAGAGTCGTACGAAATAATTAATTCTAACTACCATTATCCATTCAGCTAGTGGGCTACTTCTGACGTTTTAATTTAGTAGCAGCGTAATAAACGCTTTTAAATGGAACAATTAAACTCGATGTTCGTTGAACTATCTGTATGGAGTCTGGAAAATTTTACTTTGTTATTAATCTAAAACGGATAAACAATAATGGTGTTTTTGAAAAGATGTAAGTATGAATAGCTGTATGAGCACTTGTCGTCTCATCTATCATGTTTACTTACAACAAACTCGTATGAGTATTGACTTACAACTCTTACAACGCCATTTTATTATATTTTACATCAAAATTACTTGATGAATTTTATATTGTTAGTCCTTTTGGACCTTGTTGGACCAAAGGTTAAGATACTCTTTATCCTACTACGGTTAATCAGGAAGGAACGTTATTCGAAAGTAATTATTATAAATTGGTTTCTAAGTTTTGACCAAACGGAAACAAGCAAAATAAAATCTTGAAGAATGTTCTTACATTCTACGCCCTTGTAAAAGTTTAGTGCCTAGGTACAAATACGAAGCGAAAAGTTAACAAGCTCTTGCATTATTCCGGTCCTTCAATTCAAAAAGGGATTCACAATACATGCGTACCAATTCGCCCCGTCCCTTTTATTTACAGGTGTGTAACGTAAGGGCCACATCTTCGGTATACTGCCGTCCTAATTCAATAGGACGCATGTTCCATACATAATGTAACTTACATACACCCTTTTGGATTAAGATGGCAGCGTGTGCTGGGAGTACTCGACTACTTGCAAAACAGCCTAACTACATAGAACTTAATATGAAGCATCGGCCTTTCTTTAAGCAAAATATATTGCTGGTGCTCTTTTGGACAGGGAAAGGCGAGGTAGGTAACTAAATAAAAAGAAACTCGTTGAAAACTGTACGGATTCGACTTACCAAATTCTATATACCTACCTTAAGGAATGCCACTTACGTGTCAGGATTGACGGGGGCAAGTAAGTTTCTACGAAGACTTGTAGCGTAAAAAGTAGATCGTTTTGACCTGAATTTTTAGATAGGTTGAAGATCATGATTATTTTTAAGACACGTTTAGATGATCAGTAAAAAATATGAGTTTTCTGGAAAAATTTACCTATTTTTACTATTTATTTCCTGCCTACTTGCCTACACAGTTTCTGCTTAGCTTGGCTTAAAAAATATGAGTTTATCTTTTCTAAATATGGCAGTTTTTCTAATGAGAAATGTTCTGTATTACTTCTTATGTAGGTCAATGTAACCAATTCCGTTGGTGATTTATTTAACAAGCTAACATTGGTATCTTTATTCTCATCTCATCACCATGCCCACAACTCAGTCAAGAGTATAGAACGTAACGCTTGGCCAAATTTACATTGCGCACAGCTTTATATAATTATAATTTAGACTTAACTTCAAGTCATTAAAAATGATCTCGCGGGTTTACGAAATGAGATCTTAAGTTGAGCGTTAAATTAAATCTTGAAAGGAACAAAAAATAGCCATTGCCTTACAAAAACGATTTTGACGTTATGTTGTTTAGATATGGAGGCATGTCCAAAACCCAAGTTTTTGACCTTGAGGGGTGCAGGAGTTAGCCACTATCTTGAACTGAAGGTGAGAAAATTTCCGTTTCTCTGATTAATATCACAACGGTTGGTCGTGTGAAATGTCTACAAGAAGAATAATGAAGATAAAAAGCTCCTAATTTTGTGCGTACTTTCTGTCTATTCTGAGACCACTTCTCAGACCGCATTTTTTACGTATTCTCAATTGGTCGTCTTTGGATCACGTTGAACTATCACAGTTACAAGTAAAATAACAAGCCAGTGTTACATGGGTGTGTGACATGTGAGTGACCTTATCTTTAACCGCCGAAGTCTCGTAACACCGATAAAATAAAGTCACTTTATTACAGTTGCAGTATTTCGCGTCCATCCTTTTAAATATTCATACAGCGCGTATTGAACCAGAACATTTGCTTTCATGTGTTGGCGGAGAATCGTGCAATATTGTCTTGATCTTGATAGCAGCTAAAAGGGAGTAAGTTCAATAATGTCACATAGCATAAGGTCATTCGGGGTGAAAACTCGGGTTAACGCGTTTAATGGAGGTAGTTTTAAAACTACACGATCTGCAGTTACCCTTATTTTCTGCAGTTATCCCTACTTAGGCTGCGTTTCTACCAGTGCGAGGATGCGTAGCGAGAGCAAGGGATGTGTTTTTGTTAACCAATAGAATCAGTTGCGCTGAGCGAAGATAAGTAAATGAAGTTGTTCCATTGGTTGACAAAAACACATCCCTCGCTACACATCCTCGCACATCTCTGGTGGAAACGCAGCCTTATTATTGCCGATAAAGCGCCAAATGTTTCAGCATTTGTTAGGCACCTGATAAACGCGGCGTATATCGCAGTAGAAAACTCTTATAGAAAACTGCATATACTTTAAATTATACTGCATTATTAATTAAAATACTCGTACGCCATTGCCACGCTTTTTTATCCTGCATACCGTCGCTTTTGCCTCGATCGTCTCTTCGTCGTTTTTTGCGTACAAACAAACATGAATAGTCACAATGAAGCGCTGACAATTTTGAGCATTTATATTAAAGGAAAAACTCGCTCACACGGTAATTTTCTCACATACTATTTCTAAATTGTGCAACATTTTAATGTTAAATGGGAGTATATTATGTAGTTTTAATATCGTTAGGTACCTACTCAGCTAAAAGTTCGCCCGGGATATATTACTTACGTTTGAATTAAAGTAGACTATTTATTTATTCACAAATAGCTCACGTAGCTTGGAAGGCGACCAACTTGAAGTGGGACTAGGCTGGTCACGTCTGTCGCATGCCGGACGACTTGTGGATCGAAAAAAAAACACGGAGTGGAAACCCCACAACTCGAAACGAGGACGCGGCAGACCTCGTAGGCGATAGCGGGATGACTTGGACTCATTTTCAAAAGGACTGGCCAGATAAAGCTCAAACCCGCGACAGAGCGAAAAAGAGGGGGGAGGCCTTTGCCCAGCAGTGGGACGTAATAGGCTCATAATTATAATAGGTAATCTTAATTTATTTATACCATCTTTTTCGCAGCTTATAGCAAACTTATTCGTTTGGTGCGTACAGTCTTAAGATCACTGATCGATCATTTCCGACTTCCGACCTATTTACGGAAATACTACACAAAGATCCTATTACTTTTAGTGCATTGGAATCAATCTACGCACAACCCTCAGTAATAACGGATCTAAAAGTATGCGAAACATTAAAAATATTGTTTGTGATATCAATACAAAGATGAACGCACAAATACATTGTTGCTTTACGCAATAGCAGCCAACGGCCGTAAACGATTAAAATTTAAATATTTTAATGACATTAAGAGTGTATTTTAGGCAGGTCATTAGCGAAGTTCACGAGTACTGTACACAAGCGGGCAAATTCAATAACCGTCCTCTGTAAACAGAGCGTGGTGTCAAAAGCCGGCAATAAATATGTGTAATATCTAAACATTTTACCCTTTTCGAAGTGTACGCACGAATAACCTGACTTAATATTACCTAACAGTCTAATGAGCAGTTAAAGTCGACCTTTCAATGATAACTACCCGAAATATCGACACTATATCTCTCGCAACGATATTTATGTCGATCTTTGCCATTCGGGCTGGATTATTGGCAGTGAACTGTTGTCGTTTAAAAGAGTAAAACTTACTTTTGCGTAAAGAAAGAAGGCGATAATGATAAATCACATCGCGAAAATAGACAAAGTGGTGTCATTTAGGACATATGTCATAAGAAACATCGAATTCATTCACTTAGTCTTATTTAGTAACGCGTAGAAAAACATGACATCTAAGAAAAATTGCCACTAAGAAATTTAATCATCACTTCTTATTTTCCAAGTATTGTCTTAAAAATAAAGATAGCAGTATGTACGACACTAAATGTCACTATATATATCTACGTATGTTTTGTATATGTTAAAGTGTTCTTGTTCTTTTACATTTGACTGTACACTAAGCTACCTACTAACTAAAAAGTATTCTTATCGTCAAGCGACGAGCTTTTACGCGTAGCTGTATTATAGTCATGGGCTTGCTTAAATCCGATTGAAAAGGGTTAGAAATTGGCTTAAACTGGCAAATAAAATAAACATCTACCCCCACTCACTCCTTTAGAAATTGTTTTTATCCATTCAGTTCACAAAGTAAAATGTATTTAATTATACGTAGGTATGTACGATGTCGCTAAGTCGATGAAACTGTGTGGTATTTTCAATTTAGCAATATATTGGCTTTATCACAGTACTGTGCCGGAAATATTCCAATATCTGGTAGTCGTGCAATGGAAAGGGCTTAGCTCGGAGTTTTTTTGCGTGATAGAATCAGAAATAACGATATGTAACCGAGAATACCGAGATAACTCACTGGATTGCACGGTTGACGTGGCAATGGGCGGGCCATGTAGCCCGGAGAGCGGATGATCGTTGGGGCAGTAAAGACCTGGAGTGGCGACCATGTATAGGAAAGCGTCTCCCCTTAACACACTTTAAGAAACGAAACTGCTCGTCGGCTCAGTAGGCAACTGCCATACCACTGCGCTAACCACGTTAAACTGTAAACTTTAAAGTATCAGTTTCACTTCACTCCCCGTAAATTAAAAATACTGGAACAGTATCCTAGAGAGAGCTCTAGGATACTGCTCCAGTAGCGGTTATTAATAGAATCCAGGTCCTGCAATATCATTGCACGTGTTTGCTGTTAGCGCCTACGTAGCAGGCTTTAATACCTTCTCAACCGGGTTGTAAAACGAGGTACTGATTTTAAAAATCTTTTTTACAGCGAAAATGTGTCATATAAATCGACATGTTTTTTTAGTATCTGATTTTGTTGTTCCAATGCAACAATTTGTTATTAACTTATTACAGTAAGTAAAAATAGTTAGTTTCTATTGAATACAGTAAAGGTCAAATACCGCTTACTGATAAAGTGAAAAATATAGTTGAACCTTGACAGGGAGCTCTCACAACGTTTATTAATAGAATGCAGGTCCTGGTCATCATTGCACGTGTTTTCTGTTACTGCCTACGCTGAAATCTATTCACTCTTGTTAAAGGTAAATGTGTCTATTAAGCCGTCCGCCAAAAGGGAAAAATGTTTGCGAAGTTAGAGCCTTATCAAGTTATCACACCTGCGAGCGAGTTTTCTATACAAATAAGCATCGCGGCGAACTCGCTGCGTAATCGCCTTCATATAAAATTCGCTCGCAAATCGCAAGTGTGATAAGGGCCTTACTGCAATTTAATTCTGCAAATTTCAAAAAATATCGAAGTAACCACATCTGATTACTTCGATTTTTTTTTGTGATTAACTTTAACCTGTGCTGTTTACTAAGTATGACCTATGTATATGTATTACTAAAGATAAAAACAATCTAAACGTAAATAACTAGTGGCTTTGTTGTATTCTATTCTAGGTGACCTAGACCGTCTCCTGTACCTTGGAGCTGTGAAAAAACAAAACTTCTAAGCCAACGCAATCAATTAAGACACAGCCGTTTATGCTTTAGGTAAATTTTCGACACTCGCAAGTAAATCAAAACCTACAGGGTACTTCCCGTGAACTCAGAATCTTGAAATTTGGTACGAAGCCACGTCTTATAGCACAGATAAAGGAGAAATTGCGAAAAGCATACATTTTTACTTTTACTTATATACCTACAGGTTTGTACGGAACCCTCGGTGCGCGAGTCCGACTCGCACTTGGCCGGGTTTTTTTTTGCTTAAAGAAACTTACACCGGAGATCCAGCTCTAAGTACCTAAAACCTAGAGCTGAATTCGAAATTTTTAATGATAACAAAATATCACCACTAAAAGTAATAGTCACTTTAGTGATGAGTTAACTTTATATCTCATGTTGTGAATGTCACTTAATGCTATTTTAATATCAAAAATCAATACTTCTCAACTATATTCATCTGATATGGCCGAAACATCGCCGGAATGGCTATATGTCAATATCAATCAAATTAAGCCCCAATAATGTTTACTTCTTATTAAAAAAAATCCATATTACTTACTGAAGCCGCAGTTGACGGAAAAACTTATAATTAAACTAGCACTTACCGCCCACGCGAAGAAACAAGGCAAGAATCTGTAGTTATTCCGATTATGGAAGTTGGTGGAAAGAGCCTAATTCATTAGGTAGCCCTCCCGGGGGCTTTATGATGTTATATGTGTATAAATACAACTGAGATATTTCTTTATTGCAAAACTTACTTTAGTAAATTCCGTGCGTTATTAGACAAAGGATCGCCGTAGTTATTAGTAAACGTACCTAGTTTAAACATATGTTGGAATTGAATTCAATTAGTTACAAATTGATCTTAAATAAAGTAAATACGTGCAGTATTCGGTAAATACAAAAATATATAGTAGATTTATTAAATTTGTATACTAAGGGCAATAAAATTAATGCAAAACGACGATAGCAAAGGAATTTTTATTATGTAGTGGAAAGTAGTGTAAGATTGGTGCGAGATCAGAATAAAAAAAACTCGATCGCGATTACATTTTTTATATAAATAACATTGTTATATGCGTTAGAAACGTGTTTTGGTTAAAAAAAAGGCACTACTAACCTCAGTAAATGAAAAAAATAAAATACCAACACACAAAATGCTTACATGAAAAATGCAACCAGCTTAGAAATCGCAATTGGCTAGAAAAAGCCAATCAGTAACAAAGACTTCGAATAAATGAAAGAGCGTTTTTCCATTACACGACTCGAAGTGGATTTCTCTGTTGCACCCGTTAACCCCAGTGGGTGCCAGCGGGGTTGATATTGCGTATCATTCCCGCACTTTAGCCCAACATGAGCTGGTATAACGACAGAATATAGAATAATATGACTAGGTATAACTACAGAATCTAGAGAATAAACAATACAACTAGGTATACTTTACTGCACACCAATAAGAAAAATATTACATCGTAATCTTTAATAAAATTACACATCGGCAGACAAAAGCTAAACTTATCGCTATAGAACGATTTCTTCCAGACAACCTTTGGGGAGCGGAGAAAACAAAATTAAACAGTATACAGTAAGGTTCATAGAATATACAGTAAGGGACTACGAACGCGCGCCGATTTTGCCCGTACAAATGCGCTAAAGAGCGTCCGAGTAGGTATTTAGCGCGACTTGCGGGACGTAGCGTGCCTGTGTTAATGTAAGTACGCTACCTTACAACTCAATCGTCTTAAAGGGGCTCTAGAAAGAATATACGTAATAATGGCTACGTGCTAACAAGTACAAGGCAAAGTACAGCCTACTTATAAAAGCTTTTCATTCCCTCTTGTAAGGTATTGGAGCTCGTTTTTCCTGAAGTCGAGAGTCCATTTACAAGACATTTGGTCCTTAGAGTACAACATTTTTGTTAAAATATTTCCTTAAAAAAGTTACCTCACTATATTAAATTATACCTCGCTAAAACCATGAGGCGAGCCTGATGCTCAAAAGGATAGCTTTCTAGAGTAATCAAATAATTTTGCGACTTTGGTTCCAAATATTACCTTTTTGATTCTTCCAATTATTTCGGACCTTTCCTCTCGAATTCTCGCTTCATCAGACTAAAATTACTGCTTTGAGTTTAGCTTATGAATACTAAGCCCTAAGTTCTGTTTTGAACAAGACGGGCTTAATTCGCGTCGTGATTCGCTCTACCACACTAGGGTATTCGGCTCCAGTTTCACTTTAAAAATGGTGTTTGTAGCCCGTCGTACCGTCAATTGCAAAAACAAGCAATTAAATACAGTTACGAGGGCGAGGGTATAATTCCATTATACATCTCTATGATATCTTGGAGAGATCTCCGAAGTCACGTTAAGCACGCAAACCTGGTTGAGTTAAGTTAGTGCCTCATTTATATGTATGCGACGTCATAGATATCAATTGCAAACTTAACTTGACCGGGGAGTAACGTGAATTCTTACTCTTTGCAGTTTGAATTACAGTTAAAGGCGACATATCAAAGATATACCAGAGACATCGCTTATTTGGCGATATTACAAAAAAACACTCGCATTATTGCAATGATCAAATCAGAGAACCTTCTCTTTTAATTTATTTATTAGTTTTTTTTCTTTCGTTTATTTATTTATTATAGAGTATAGTATTAAATAATATACTGATTCTAATACTAAATGAATCCTTTTACAATCAAATTTCCTTTTGGCTTAATTATTTCTGCGCAATTTTTGCGCAAAATACAATAATTTATTCAATACTGTAGACATTTAATTGCTTTGCAAATTAATTTAATCAATTACGCATTAACAGTACTCGAACTTGAAATTCATGCCATAATGGGTTATACAATTCGAAAACAAATTAGGCATGCAGTTACAAGAGGAAAACAAAAGGTTGTTATCACCAGAACCGGTATTAACTCGCCAGTGTGATCGTAGTGCAAATAATAAATTGGTATCATAACCGGTCTCATGGTCACAATTTGTCGGTTAAATTCATTAATTATGTTATGATGTTTTGTCTTTAAAAATAAATTCGACTCGTATAGCTATACGACACAGATTGGCAAATGGCAAAGTTTGCTGTGGTATGTAGTACGTATTTAGTTAGTTTAGTAGTTGAATAATAAATTGATTTCAACTGTTCAGGCTTCTTTTTGGTAGGCTTCAAAAATGTTGTATTTTTTTTATTTTGACCCCAAAATGGGTAGACGGATTATTATTACCTTCTAGTGCTTTATCTTATATTATATATCACACTAATATTATAAAGGCGAAAGTTTGTGAGTGTGTTTGCGTGTATGTATGTAACTTCTTCACGCTCAAACGGCTGGACCGATTTTGATAAATTTTGGTATGAAGGTAGCTGACACCCTGGATTAACACATAGGTTACTTTTTATCCCGAAAAATGTAGTGTTCCCGTGGGATGAGCGGGTAACACCGCGCGGCGCAGCTAGTAGGTACATAAACGTGAAAGTTTGTGACAATGTACGTTCTACTTAAACTAGAAGAATAATTCTAGAATTTTTACCGAAGCTAAAACGGGGATGCTACGCCCTCTTGATCAATTAAGAAGCAGATTGATCAACATGTTTCCAACGTTTTAATCGAATTTGCCCAAACATTTGCACACTTGAGTTTATCTAACGCTGATTGACTTTATTGCATACCTTACCTTGCGTTAATTAAGAAGTGTTCCCAACGGGATCGTTGTTATCAATTTATTTATAAAACAGCTCACATGCAAACGATTTGCTGGTAAAATATTATCGTCAGAAATACCCGAGTAGGTGCGTACTAGTTGTTTTAATAGGGAGAAGGAGAGAAAACTATATTTTCGAAATTGAATCTCTTTATAAGAGATTTCAATACATTTCTTGAGTAGTTATTATAATAGTATTATATTCGAACACGAAGTCTTTTAGTATTATGGTATAATAAACAACAGAGAAACTGTTATTCCCATAACAATACTATTGGAAGGAAATATTCCATGAAAGAGAGGATTAACGCGGAGTCTGGACAATGGAATAATTGAATTCAACCAAACGCATAAATCTCATTGAAGGCATTATAAATACTAGGTACTGCTTCTATCTCAAACGTCTTTAAAATAAAAATAGAGCACTAATTAGAAAGAAGACGACGTCCTTTGAAAGCATACCGAAGAGTCTTTAAAATGCGCTTAGAATTAAATTTTACTAAATTCTCCTACAATAGAATTGACTTACTAAATTCTCATACAATAAGGACCGTATCGAACATTATGGAAACAAGTTAAATTGTGTAATGTGAGTAAAAAAGTTTTATTACAGAAAAAAAACTAAAATAATGCGATTCTTAAATCTTCATACAAAATAAAAACAGTGATGAGTTTCTCATTTGTTGCTTCCCTTTGCTAGTTTTCTGACTTTGCTTTTAATATTCTTCATTAACCTCTGGACAGCAACTGTACTGGAGGATTTTTTGGGTACGAATCCAATCTTTTTTGAATTGCTCGATGTTATCTGTTGGTTTGGCTTGTTTTCTTAACCTTGCCTTCATCAGAGCCCAAAATCTCTCGATTAGTCTAATCTCAGGGCAATTCGGGGAATTTAGCGTTTTCGCAACAAATTCGACATTATTATCTCTATACCAGTCAAGTACATGGCCAGGATAGTGACACGTAGCCAAATCAGGCCAGAATAATGTACGGCCCCTGTGCTTGCGAATGAATCGCAGCACTCGTTTCTGCAGGTATTCTTTCTTGTAAATATCAGAATTTAAATTATCCTTTACGACGAACGGAGACGTTTTCATACCGCATTGACAAATAGCTTGCCAAACCATCACTTTTTGGCGAATTTTTTTGCAAAAAATAGCTTTATCTTCATTAGGGACCTTTGCTCCTCTCTCTATCGTAAAAAACTGCGGCCCGGGCAAGGCTTTGTAGTCGAGTTTAACATACGTTTCATCGTCCATGATGATACATTGGTCATTTTTAGAGTTCCGTAGCCAAATGGCAAAAAACGGAACCCTTATAGATTCGTCATGTCTGTCCGTCCGTATGTCACAGCCATTTTTTTCCGAAACTATAAGAGCTATACTGTTGAAACTTGGTAGGTAGATGTATTCTGTGAACCGCATTAAGGTTTTGATGCAAAAATAAAAAAAATAATAATAAATATTGGGGGCTCCCCATACTTAGAACTGAAACTCAAAAATTTTTTTTTCATCAAACACATACGTGTGGGGTATCTATGGATAGGTCTTCAAAAATGATATCGAGGTTTCTAAAATATTTTTTTTCTAAACCGAATAGTTTGCGTGACAGATGCTTCCAAAGTGGAAAAAAGTTGGTAGAGGGGGGGGCTCTAACTTCTAAAATAAGAAAATGAAAAATCTAAAAAAAACATATGATGTACATTACTATAAAAACTATCAACGGAAATTGTTTTGAACGAGATCTAGTAAGTAGTTTTTTTTTAATATTTTAATACCTAACTTTGCACCTAATTTATATGGGGCGCTATACATACCAGGTGCAAACTTAACTTAACCACTTAGGGATGGAAACTGTGTGTACGGAACCCTCGGTGCGCGAGTCCGACTCGCACTTGGCCGGTGTTTACTTAAAATTTGGTCGATATAACTTCCGAGCCCTCGTTTTAACGGAAGACGGAGGTTTTGCTGCCTTTTGGTTGTTTTTGCTTTTTATATGTTACCAGCATGTTCCGCTCCTTGGCACGCTGAACCATTCCTACAGAAGTATGTCATTTTTTCGCACAATCCCGAATGGAAATCTCTTTTTTCCGTGAATACTGTTCGCATATTTAGTGCAGTCATTGAAGCGAAAAATACGGTCTTACCTCCGAATTTTTTTACTGTGAACCGATTTGCATGAAATTTTGGAATTAGGCTCATCTTACCCTTAACTTCAAAAGTGAAAATGATCTGAACTCCGCCTATTATTTTTAAGGGGTGTAAACAACCCCTTAATGGAAAAATTGACATTGAGCCATTTTATCGCTAGAAAACATGTCTAATAGTAAGTGGTGAAATTGTAAAGTATTTTCTAACATAATTACCTCATATTAAAATCATTTTCAACCCCTTGAAAATCTTACAACCCTTGCAAACAACCCCTAAATTGAAAAAAACACAAAAAAATACTTTGGTATGACATAAAAAGATGTAAGTATAGAGTAAGTAATATTTTATATTCTCTTTAATAATTATCATATTTTTAACTCCCTTTCAACCCTTGAAAACTACCCCTTGATAAAAAAATTGTAATTTTTTTTTTGATAAAATGAAAAGGATTTAAATATTATTCCACACTCTCGAAAATGATTATCATATTCTTAAGCTTTTCTACCCTTAAAACTACCCCTAAATTAAAACAGTAAATATATATGATTACATATTTAAAAATAATTTAATTTAAAGTAAAAAATTGCCATTTATTGAATAAAATATTTACAAATTATATAAAATTGTACTATTATTATTAAAATATAATGAAATTAAAATGTATTGAAATTGGGTGTCTAGTTAAAATATTATATTAAACACGTGCTCATTCCTTTGCAGACGGAAATATACTGGTCACAATATAACGAATAAACGGAGCACGAACAGCTGATCACTCGCCCCCTGCCTGCAATACGGCCACAACTCAAAAAATATTTTTTTTCGGATTATTGCAGATTCGTAGTCAGAATAGGTTAATTTACGACCTTATTTCGAGAGCCATAAGAAAAAGTGTCCTTAAGAGCCTTTTTTCCACAAGTGGCCTTATGGATCTGACCAAAAATTGTCAGTTGACTCCCTGCAAGACAGCCACTTTTTAGTTGTGGCTGTATAGCATAAAATTGTAATCTTTTTTTTGAGTTGCGTCTCATAGAAATAACGTATATTCTAGTATTATTACGATGAATTCCATTAAATATAAGCGAAATAAACGTCATGTGCGCTGTTGACCCAAACTGGCGCACAATACTCTGTTGTGGAGTAAACTAGGCTAAGACTGGTAGTGCGTAGCACATCAGTTGTTGCTCCCCAAGTAAGTTCCCCTTAGTCTGTGGAGTATGTAATTCGGCGTCTGTAGCTTCTTCGCATATAGGTAAGACTGCGGTCTAGAGAGACACAAGTACTTTTGTGTAGGATTTAATTTAAGCGCAGTCTCTCTGAAGCATATATTTGGCTCATAATTTGCTTCTTTGTTGCAAGGATGGAATGTCGCAACTTCGGTTTTACTAGCATTGGGGCAGCCTAGTCAGAAATCCAGATTGCGAGTAAGAGCTACCTTCGAGGATTTAAATTTGCCATGCTGGTTTGTGATGGCGATGTCATCACCATACATAAATTTCCGACTCTCTGTTTTCGGAATCGGTCCTGACCCACTCCTGTTCAACCTATACGCACACGATATGGGTGAAACAGGAGCAGGGCCAGGACCGATCCTTGAGGTAGTCCATTGTTCAGCTTTCTGACTTTGCTCGGAGTGCTTCCGAGGTAGACGATAAATTCCCTATTGCTGAGCATAGAGTTGATTAGTCCCACCATCTGCACCACGGTCAGGAGCTTATAGATAAGCTCCTGTCTACAAACGCTATCGAATGCAGCTGAGAGGTCGAAAATACTGCCACGGTTTTCTCTCTCCTTTGAAAATCAGCCTCTATGTGTGTTGTGCGCGACATTTACCTGATCCACGTAGTTTGGACCACTACGGAATCCAGCCTGCTGCACAGGAATTATTTTGTCGACAAAAGGTTCGATTTGATTGTAGATTAGCCTCTCCAAAAATTTGTAGATGGAACTAAGTAGTAGAGGTCGGTAACCCTTTGGTTCGTTGCCTGGCTTACCCGGATTGAGTGTGGCTATTATATTTGAGCAGTTGAACTTAGGTGGAATTATATTATCCGAGACTATGTCTAAATAGAACTGTGAGAGCCACGTCCTACATCTTGGGCCAGAGTGTTCTAAAAATTCATTGTAAATACCGACTCACATAAATTGGGACTTTGATTCGAACCAGTCTTCATCCAGTATTGCTAAACCTAAAAGTAGAAAACGAAAAGCTTATCCTGCACTATGAAAAGGTAATATTGTATAGAAGTTGAAGAATTCTGGAAAACAGTACACTAATATCAACGGGAACCTAGTCCACGCTAAAACCTAAAACTATGGGGCCTCCTTGTACATGGTACATGTTATATATGGTATTATACCATATAAATGGTACATGTTAACACGATAATTAAAGATACAAGTGCCTTAAAGGGAAGGTACCAGATAATCATTAATTATATGCAAAATGATGATGATATCTGCATCTAGAAAATGGTATTAAAGCTGCATGCACTGATTATCGCTTACAGTGATGTTGTTACTGTAACAAAAGTTGAATAATAAAGGTATTTTAATTATTTTAGTGTTTGTATAATAATTTCTTGTTACCATTTTCCAATAATTCTTGTTCGGTTTTGGACGCATCTCAAAATTTCAACAAAATGTTTCTGCAATACAGCCACAACTCTAAGTACCTATCTTAAAGGCCTCGTATCTTAAAAAATATACACTTTTTATATAAAAAGACGTATTCATGAGAAGCGTTATATCATGTAGAGTAAAAAAAGTTAAATTTAAAATGAATTGACCCAAAACTCAAGGAGTAAGCCCCGTTTTACTACCACGCACTACGCTGCCAAAACTTTAACAAGGGATTTCTCGAAAAAATGATTTTTTGAGATGTGGCCGTATAGCAGGCAGGGGGCGAATGGCTTTTTCGTTGGCCCCTTCACTCAAATGTGTTATATATACATATAAGAACGTTGGTATGTATTGTATTCATGCCTACGTTTCCAAAATATATGAGCCATATTATGTATATATATACACATTACAATAGTTGTGGGTCTCTATTATACTGCGTACTTTCACATTGCTCCAAATATTCACACTCCGAAATTTTCAGTTACTAAGTAGAAAAAAATATGATAAGTTTTTGGACCATAACTCCTTCAATTTTCATGCTATCACAATTTATAAAAAAACATTGTAAAGATAATTAAGAGAGCTACAATATCCATTATTGCAATATATAGTATAAAACCTTTTTCTAAAAGTTAAGGGTTAAAGGGCTTAAGAGAGGCTGTGATTGCGCTGCCACGCGCTCTTTAAACAATCATATCTCCGTCAATTTTTGTTTGACAGAAAAAACAAAAAAAACAAATTGTTTGTCAGAAAAAACCTACATTTTTAATCCGTACACTTTTATAAGTATCTGTCGTCATTTTTGAGATATTATGAAAAAAAGTGGGTTTTTAAAAAAATTTAAATTTTGTTTATTTTTTAATCGTGACTTTTTTGAAAAATATGTGTCCTGAAGCAGCCAAACTAATATTATCTATCAAACTCTTTATAATAAAGTTAATTCTAGGCGGAATACGATTAATTTTAATTTTGGTGGAAATGGCACTTATGAAACCCATTGATTTAAAAGAAAAAACATTAGATGCTCCCCTTATTTGCAATACAGCTCACTTATTTTACGTGCAAAAGACTTTTAATAGTGCTCATTTTAAAGCTTATTTCAAGCACTACAAAACTCTTTTGTATTAGAATGCATAAAATGCATCTGCTCGCCGCTAGATGGCATTGACCACATCGATTAAATTTCAGACAAAATAAAAAACGGCTTTGATCTTTAATATCTAGCTTAATATTGCACTTAGAATACTTTATAAAAAACCAAATTGTTCATTGTTTTACCTGCTTCAATTTTGTTATGTTTAAAATTTTCGATAATTTCGATATTTTTGGAGATATTTGCAAAAAACCGATGAAAAACGTGAAAAAATTGCGAATTTTCAATTGCCAATAACTTGAAAGTATTGGATTTTTTGAAAAACTTTATAGACGATTTTTTGCTTAAAATTAGGCCTTCTATCGATATCCGAGGTTATTTTGAAAAAAAAAAAAAATTCACCCCCGAGAAGGGGTGGCAACCACCCCCAGGGTGGTTGCGGAGTTCAAATCATTTTCACTTTTGAAGTTAAGGGTAAGATGAACCTAATTCCAAAATTGTATGCAATTCGGTTCACAGTAAAAAAAATCGGAGCAATAATGCTTCAATGACTGCACTATATCTTCTTGTCCAAATTAGGACGTGAAGGGCCGCGTTTTCTGCCACGGCCAGGCAAGTCCTTTAAACTATGATCCATGCCGAACCGTTTGATAGTATTATAAACCGCTTTCAGGCTAACTGCTTCCTCTGCAGCTATCTTTCTCATCGACATACCCGATCCGTTACAATATTTGGTCACAATTGAAAGCCGTTTTTCCACTGATAAACCCTTCATCTTGGAAATTAAAAGAATTATGTTATTTTTTATACTAAATTCCTACAATTGAATATATAAATATCAGATTGACATGTAAAGGACAATTGGAAATGTTGCAACCCCTTTTTTTGACCATTACAAACTTGTTTCCATAATTTTCGATACAGTCCTTAGAATTGACTTACTAAATTCTCCTACAATAGAATTGTCTAAGATTCACTGCTTTAACAAGCGGAAAAGAATATCTAAGGTGAATCGTATTAAATGCAATACATAACTACGAAGGGAAAATCAATGTTGAATCAGGGCTTGGTAAAAAAGTGGATACCTACACGAATGATGAAGTGGCACTTTAACATAAATTTTCGAGAACCTTCAAAGTCGTTTTCTTCACACTGAAGGACCTTGTATGCAAGGTTGTAGATGTTTGTATAAGAAAAAATTAATAATGTTAATTTGTAACTATAATAAATAGTTTCATATAGTGAGGATGATAAGGGTTTTGGGCCACGGAAACGCATTTTGGTTTAAATAGTAGACGACGCGGTTTGCGCAGTGGTAAAGCAGCTGCCTACTGAGCCCGCGGTCCTGGGTTCGAATCCCGGCAAGGGCAAATATATGTGTGTGATGAACACGAATATTTGTGCCTGGGTCATGGATGTTTTATGTATTTAAGTATTTATTTGTCTATATAAATATGTATATCGTCGCCTAGTACTTACCCATAACACAAGCCTTCTTGAGATTAATTTGGGACTAGGTTGATTTGTGTGAGGTTTTCTGATATTTATTGTTTATATATTATTATTATTTACGCGTATTTTGGATATTATTACGTTTAATCCTAAACATTATACAAATGTACCAGGCTTTTTTTAATCCTAAACATTATACAAACGTGACAGACGTGAAATTGATTAAATCGTCTATTTACTAAATCTTGTTAAGTGTTTTACTTCAATATTGTCTGGTTCAACACCTTTGTTAAACTAAATTTGTAGGCGACTGTTTGAACAAGCACCTTATTCAATAGTGTTTGGTCAGGAGATTGCTAACTATTAACTAATGTTAGTATTGTATTAATAAAGGCGTTTTGTTACTTAAAAAAAGGCGTTAGAATACAGATAATAAAAAAAACAATAAGTTGAAAGCAACATGTAGTTATATCGCTTCATAATGATATCTGCAAGACAATTTTAGAGCAGTTAGGAGAAAAATAAACCTAAACATAATACATAATTATATAGTTAGCCTAAAATCAATATTTGTCTTAATAGTAACATTATGCAAACTGCAATTATATTGGTAAATATTACCTATAAATATTTTAAACGAAAGCTAACAATAAAGTCTTAAACAGCAAATAGGGTTTCCTGAATATGAAGTTTGAAAAGATTTTGCCCGCTCACAGAAAAAAGGAAGTAAAAATAATCTCTTTCGTTGAAAGTGAGATGAATGTTCCCTACGCAACGGGGAACACAACTGGGCCTCTTTTGGAGCTTAAGAAAAATAAAAACTTGTGCGGAATTTTTCTGTATATTTCGGTACGTTTTATAATTTCAAATTTCCAAGTCCGAACCAGCTTAGAAAACGGCGCGGTACCGAAATAAAATTTGTCGATGAAGATCAGTTCGCACGGAATGCGGGATGGAATGAAATACCAATGTCTGTGAAGAAAGTAGGTACCTATTACTGCAGCAACTGGATAAAGAGCAAGAATTTCTAAAGCAACAAAAGGTTGCCCGGCTTTTGATGTCAAGCCTTACTCGTGGAGCTAGGTCCTCAATACCAATATTTTAGCTCAATTGGACTTGACATATTGGACGTTAGCGGTAAAATATTTGAGTAAACAAATTTAAGGAGTTCTTATAACCAACCCTGAGTCGATAAGTATTTTGCTCTTGTAAATTCTTTTCTCATTACGGAACAAACAAGCATTCTAGTTCATAATATTTCATGAATTTTGCGAGAAAAATCTACCATATTTTTCTCAAAGTACTTACGCTTCAGTTGGTAGAAATATGAAATCTTTTGTCGAAGAAAACATCAGATCGCATTGCAACAAAGTCTCCGGTCGTCTGTTTTTAATTACGATGGAAGAAAGGCTGGACTTGTTGTGAAACAAAGAGACAATGCCGTCATCGCGGTGTTTCCTTCCGAACCGTTGCTGGCAGTGAAAAGGTCTTAGTTTGTAGCTTCTGGATAAGTCACTATATGAGCTACTTAGTACCTACCTACCTACCTAGGTGTAATTGCTAGCGAGAAGGTCTGAGCTTGCACCTTCTGGACACGTAGCTATACAAGGGACCCAATATTCGAGCGTTACAATCGCGTCATTTTCTGGACACCTTCTTGTCGAAGTGTTTGT
Organism: Apotomis capreana; assembly: GCA_947623375.1. Classification (NCBI taxonomy): domain Eukaryota; kingdom Metazoa; phylum Arthropoda; class Insecta; order Lepidoptera; family Tortricidae; genus Apotomis; species Apotomis capreana. The sequence continues at coordinate 20,717,913 of OX392502.1, read as the reverse complement.
ATATTTTAGTGGCATTTTGAGTTATTTGGTAGATATTCCGGACTTCTAAGAAATAGTTTTAAAATGCATTAAAATTTCCAGATAGTTCTTAAAAAATGTTTCCATGAACGGGAGGAAAAATTGCTCGAATAATGACAATTTTTTGCCGCAAACGAATTGTGGCTTAACAAAATGATGCAATCAGTTTGCGTATAGTTATGTGATAAGCTAGAATTATATTTTACACCCACGTGTAGTTTATTTCGCGCTTTTGCTCGGCTCGCTAATACTCAGTTTAGATAGATTTTTTTAATTGTATTGTACCTACTTACATAAAATTGATTGCATTAACTGAGTTTAACATTCTTATTTTACATTTAATAAAGTTATTAACTTCCTTAAACCGGAAAATCATTGACATCTGAATCCTGAAAACAAAATTGCAAAAGATTAAAAGTAATTGCATATGCAACTCACGCATCACGTCTTGTGCGTTCATCCCAGAACTTCTCCCAAAATGTGGATCTGTTCTTGATGCGTAGTACGCTGGTGCTCAGGGTTCGCGGTAGGGTCCCACCGCTGCTGCTGCCACTGACTCCAGTGGCCATGCTGTGCTCCGAGGCTGAGCTCTTTGTGATGAAAGACACGGATCCGCCACTCAGCCTCTCGGCTTGAGACTCCGAACGCTGCATGTCTCACAACTGGCACATAACCTCACTGTCTAACCTATTCAATTGGCCTATCGCGCTCCCGTAATCATTACGCGATTAAGGTCGGTTCTTCAACTCCTACGCTGTGACGTATATGTACTACATTAGGTTACCTCTGAGATCGACGACTTTCGCTGCTTATTACGTAAAGGGGCGACTACTACGTATGCGTATTTACGGTTTGTTTTACGGTATTATCAGCTCTTATCAACTAATTTATAAACTTCGTGTATTATCCCTTTCAGACGACTACCAATATCACAACAACTCCGTAATCAGTAGTCATATATTTATAATATAGTTGAATTAAAAAGATTAGGCCCCATCCTTGGCACCAATAGTGGTATGATGGACCGGTCCGGCGGACCAGTGAACGCCCTCGACACTGACACTTGTTTATTTGTATTTATAATATATTAAAAACATGACATCGTTATCACTTGAAAGACATGGTTATCCTTTGGGATAGAGTCACATTTTAGTCGAGTGGGGTTTTAGCGGCACAACAGAACGTCGCGTGTGGTAGGGTATGAAGGTGGCGTGTCGCCGTCAGCCCGCGCGGACTATCAATGGAGTCGAGATGGGTGTGCGAGCGAGGCGGGACGAGCCGCGCAGGGATGCGGGCTCTCGCTCGCTCCTCGCCCGGCGCTCGCCCGGCCGTACCGAGCGCCAGCGACTCCGCCCGACGTTAAATTTGGCGCGGTTGGGAACCAGCGGTGGGCGCCGGTAATCAATGCCACATCTCAAAACCAAAACGTCCCATCTCAAACAGATCCATTAAAAACTTCTGACATTTAGATCCCGAGGCGTTATGTTCGACGTACAAATCGAGGGCCAAGAATATAATCACTGCCAAGTACGATTGAGTACACGATAAAGTAACGATAATTGTCTCTTAACAATAATGATGAATATCGTTTAGGTGTCGGTGAAAAGACGTATTACAAGTCAAATTCTCGGCACTTAACTTTATCGTCATCTTTTAATTTGTTTGTTTTTTTGTCATATTGATATACTTAGGTAATAAAAAACAAGGCGCACTTTTAATTTTTTGAAAAATAAAAAACATAAACTACCTATAGGTAACAAAATATTAAGTATAATAAAAATACTAGGTATAATAATATTGTTTCAAAGTGTTTTTAATGTTGGCATTGGCACGGACACCCGAAACAAACCATCGACCATATTAAGTATAAGTTATATGGTTATTATATTATTATTATGGTCTCGGAGCTCGGAGCTCGGCCATCCAGACGATTCCAAGAACCTCTCCAATACCGCAGCTGCCTACTTGGAACGGTGAAAATTCAAACGCTTTTTTCTTTCTAATTAGTTTTTTTATTGATCCAGTGTTTTTGTAATGTCATACGATGAATAAATCTGTTTAATCCAGGCCCCACGGATGACCAGCGCTGCGACATTCCCCCGTCTTGATATTGTATGTTAAGTGATTTAGTTTTTAAGTTCTTTGTAACGGTAGCGCGTCTTCTTCGCTGCAATAAATTGTTTTCTTTCTTTCTTTCTAATTCACCATCATTATAAACCGACAGACATCCTCTGTTGGAGGAACACCTCCTCGAAAGATGTCCACACAACGACGTCGTGAACCTTCCTCCTCATCCTACAACTCCCCACTATACTAACCAGATAGTTAGTCCACCTTGTTGCAAACCACCCCGCGCTGCCTTCTGATATGCGGTTGCCACAAGAACCTTTTTGCCCCAACTGTCCATTCTTTTTTCATTTTCCCCAACATATAATGAAACCAGTAACTAATTATCAATTTGCTTGAACAAATCTCTCTGAAGAAGTAAGAGGGTTTGGTCACTTTGAAGGACAATTTGTCCTAACACGTTGAATTTGGGCAGCTATAGTACATTACTGCAGAGGCCGCGAAATAGGGGATTGTAGGCCGAGTAGTAATAGATGGCCGAGTGATAACGAGGCCATCTAGAGATACGAGGCCGACAATCCCTGTTCGCGCCGAGGCTTGTATAGTGCTTTTCTCAAATAAATCCAAGGAAATAATACAAATGTTCAACTTATATATTCATATAAGTATTGTTTTCTTTTTACTATTCCCGCCAACTTTTTAATTTTTTTTCAAATTTATTACTTTAAGCTATTCGGGTTAATGTTTTGGCCACATTTGGTGGCCGTTAAGATCATTCTATTTAAAAAAAGTTACAACACCTTATTAATTAGATATTGTTATAGTTTTTTACAATAAACGTGATTCCTTGTTTATTTTATTGAATATCTGGTTTAATCTAATTGAACGATCTAGTTAAATATAAGAAATAAAACGTAAATTAACATGCACAAACTCCTTTTTTGGCAGTATGCCATAGATTATCAATAAAAGAAATAAACCCCACTGAAACAAAAGACAATCTCTTTGTTGGCCACGGCCATAATGTTGTATGAAATTCCTTTATTGACCGCTAATTTGAAATTAGAACGGATCTTCAACCAGTGCTATACAAAGACGTATTCGCGTTCTCTTACCACGACCACAAGAAAGACATTTCCTTGGATGTTTGAGAAAAAAAATACGTGTCTGCTATTTTAGACTACTCTATTAACATATATCAAAATAAATCAAATCGGAGTCGGACAGTTGGGTATATACCCTTCCTTGTAAGAGCCTTATCACACTTGCGATTTGCGAGCGAGTTTTCTATACAAATCAGCGTCGCGGCGAACTCGCTGCGTAATCGCCTTCATACAAAATTCGCTCACAAATCGCAAGTGTGATAAAGCCCTAAGTGTGGCAACTTCGAGCTATTACGATCTGTTTTATCTAAGTAATTATTTAATACACCTGTCATAGTTAATCTAAATCTGTTCTGTAACTCATAGACGTGTTTTTTAATACTGCTAACAATTAAAACTGTAAGCACATTTCTATTATAGGGTCATAACATTTTTTTCCTAGTGTATACCGGTGTCCCACTGCTGGGCAAAAACCTCTCCCCTCGATTTCCACAACTCCCTGTTCAGTGCTATTTCTAGCCAATCGTTTAGGAACATGTCGTTGTCGTGTCGTACCGCCATTTTCGTCATGACCTGCAGATTTCGTCGCCGCCCATCATCCGATACCCACTCCGTGGTATACATATACATATAATAGTTACATATTATTAAATCCTTATTAGAATGAAGGATCCACAAACACAGTACGCAAAAGCATATTACGGATCGTTGAAGTGAAATACGAACTCACGGGTGAAATGTAAAGGAAAATCGGAATTTTCGATACATTTTTCATGACGGCTGCGTAGAAAAAGGCGTTTTGTAAGAAAAGTAAGTTAGGTATATACATCCTTCTGAATGCAAATGGAGCAACTTGAGAAAATAAGATCCCACCAAAAACATTTCATGTAAAATTGGCGGCCAAGACTCACATGCTCATAACGCTTTCGCTGTAAAAAAGTGGTCAGATCCCTCGAAAAGCCAAGCCCCGAAGCCCTGAGTTTACTGATCCTACACCTTGGCTTCAAAAGTATGGCTTGGCCGTTTCATAGAGTAACGTAAATAAGTCCAACGAACCGTCTGGCCCATACGGTATCAAGAAATTGCGTTTATGTCTTCATGATAAAATATATTAAACTTAATTCCTTACCATATAGGCCGGACAGTCCGTTAAACTTATTTACGGTACTTTATGAAACGGCCAAGCCATACTTTTGAAGCCAAGGTGTAGGATCAGTAAACTCAGGGCTTAGGGGCTTGGCTTTTCGAGGGATCTGACCACTTTTTTACAGCGAAAGCGTTATGAGCATGTGAGTCTTGGCCGCCAATTTTACATGAAATGTTTTTGGTGGGATCTCATTTCTTTTTGTAAGGTAATTTTTAATTTATATGTTTTTTTTTGTGCTGAAGTGTTTCTAAGTAAGTAGTAATAATAATTGTGTATTTAAGAAATACTTACGTTTAGCCCCATATATATATATATACACTTTTATCCCCCATTACCTATGGAAAGCCCATACAAACTTTCATCCCCTTATTTTAAGGGTGGGGGGGTGATTTTCTAAAAATCCTAGAATGTGTATTTTATTTATAACAATGAGCCCAATAGGTATAAATTTTCAGACCTCTAGTATCAAAATTTGCGAAAGTCTCATACAAACTTTCATCCCCTAGTTTAAGGGGTTGGGGGGTAAAAGTTCCAAGTTTCAGAATTATTCTATTGTTTGTGTACTAAACCTAGCTTACATACCAAATTTCAGCTTTCTAGGTCATCGGGAAGTACCCCAGAGGTTTTGATACATAAGTGAGTGAGTGGCAAAATCGGCGTATTTTAGGTACCAATAAAACCTAAAGTATAAAAGCTAGATCAATGAAATTTAGTACATTTCATATGTTCCCTAACTGCATCTTAACCTGTGAATTTGGGCGCTCTGGTGTTAACTGGGACGAAACTATGAGGGTTTGAAAATGAGACGAAACGGTTCGAGAAAAGGTAGGTAGTGCCCCGCCTCTTTTTTTTTCGTCTTGGCGGGGGCACTACCGTGCCCCCAGATTGGCAGAATATGTGTATAAAATAATGTAGACTTTAAGGGCCTTATCACACTTGCGATTTGCGAGCGAGTTTTCTATACAAATAAGCGTCGCGGCGAACTCGCTGCGTGATCGCCGCCATACAAAATTCGCTCGCAAATCGCAAGTGTGATAAGGCTCTAAAGAAAATGGAGGTCGTTGACCGTGAGATGTTAACGCAAAAAAATCATCGTTTAAAACAAATTAAAATTGCGATACGCCAGGGGTTTTTCGATTGGTCGCTCTGAATTAAGATTCAAACGGAATAGCTTTTATTAGCAATCGTTCTCCATTATATGTTCATCAAAAATCATTTCGACCTTGGCGACTGGAAATGAATATGAGCTTAGTAAGCCATTGCCAATTTTTGCAGAAAGCTGTATCCCACTCTGTACAAGACCTTCTTCTTTGTACGAGTCCTTCTGCATAATTGTAGCGGATGAAATTATTATATTCTGTTTAATGGTGTTTAGCTTGAAGCTCATTTCCTATTTTACCTCGTCTTTTTAGAATATTCTCTCGTCTATTTAAAATATTTAAGGTCATGAATCAGTTGTTTACTTTAACCCTAAGCACTATTTACATTAGTCGTGACGTAGATCGAAGTGGGCCAAAGTATGGATTTCCGCAGCGCCTGTCCACACTGACGTATTCGCCCAACTTGGTCAACTTCGCGAGTAGTATGGAGCCGCTTTTAAAGGCGCATAGCAATACACTGAATTTTAAGTTTAACCCACGAGTGCTTAATGAAGTTTCAAGTGTATGAAGTCACGAAGTATATTTGATACGGCCCTCTTTCACACTGGACACTCGAGACTCGCGCCAGGGCCATGCTTTAAAACGGCCTTGATGTTGAAAAGAAATCTCTCCTGTAGCACAGATTAATATAATAGTTCCTATAGTAACGAGCTCTCTTCAATATTATTAACAAATCTTACCTACTTTAATACTCGTATGTTTCACTTTATAGCTGGTAATCGTTTCCCTTTTTCCGGTTACATAATCCGATTCCCCTTTAAATATTCAATTTAAATTCGTCTAAACTAGTGACTAAAACACCGTACGACTTTGTTGGAGAAGGCACTAGATTCGTAGGTAAGTTTAGAATAAACCTCTAATCCCTTCTTAATGGGTGACGAGCAAATAAAATGTAAAGAAAAATAGTTTTGATGAAAATTTTACTAGTTTAAAAGACATTTTGACCGTTCTGAACGGTTTAGAATTCAACGGAACGGTTTCAAAAGACTTTTGTCATCCATGCTTGTTTGTATTGCAGGTATTGCCTGTCTAATGCTTTTGACTGTAAAAAATTGCAGTGTGTTTCTTACTGTATATGGTTTGCTCGCACTTCCATCTGCTTTAGTATAACATAACATAACTGACATTGATATTAATGCCAATTAGTTCAGACTACTGTATATTATACTGTAAATATATATTTAATGCTAAGAGCTGGCCATGATTTCTTTAAAACAGATGTGGTCTTCAAACAGCATTCCAAAATCTTATTGAAAACTGACAAGTAACCGATTCCAGAGTCAGTTATAAAAAAATGGGGGTGTCATCAGTTCATCACCTGGTTTAGAAACAGACTATTCATTCAAATTGCTAAAACGTAAAAGTTGAACAGTAGGGCCGCGCTGTGGTGTGCTGCTAATAGAAAAAGGGAGCCCAAATCGCAATGGCAAACGGACAAGAAACCAACTGTGCCATGGCAGTTGACAATGCTGCATGCTGGGTTGCTCACGACTCCCAGATATTTTTCGACGTTTAGTGGTGGACGTAGGACAAATAATAAGAATTTTCTCAATAAGAAAAATACAAAATTAAATTATAGAAAAATACTTTATCAGAAATCTCGTTAATACTGCTTACCCTTCCATAATAAGAGGCCGAAACGTGCCTAGCAGAGCATTGAAAGTATCTGGACTACGCAAGGGTCTAAGCGAATAACGTTCATGATCGATCCGTATTTATTTTCAGTTCTTTGTACGTTTATTCCTCCCGAAGGCTAACGGTATGGAGGAGAATATCGACCGGACCTTATACGTACAAGCTTAAAGACGTAGGTATCTTTGATACATTATTTAAAAAAATCGACTTGATCACGTGTTAACTGTGCGTGTTTACGTTGACGTTTTTAAAGGCTTATATAGTGTTGCAGCTTTGTTCGGCGATTTACGACAATTTCTTCAAGGCAGACATATTTATTTATAGGAGCAGGAGGTGCCCGCGTAAGCGTAATTTTTTATAACGTAGTCGGGTAAAAAGTATCCTATAACCATCTTTGAATGTCTATCTGTCCCTGTACCAAAATTAGTTAAAATCCGTCCAGCTGTTTTGGCGTGATACGAGGACAAAGGAAATTATGAAAACAGATGGCGCCAGGGTGGCACGGCGCTGCGCGCCCATACAAAACAATTTTTCCCGAAATTTTCAATATAAATCTAGAATTGTATAGTAAGTATAGAAGATCTATTTAAGAAAACAGTAGGTATGAGCAATTGTGCTCATACTGTTTTCGTCGATCAAGTGCTAGAGCAAAATAAATGTTTCATAGTCCTACTCGACGTTATAATGACATGTGTCTAATTGCTATTGTTTCGAATTAAAGTATGATGATCTCTGTCTACTTTAGCTACGATATCGATTAATTTTAAACCAGTTTGAATATCTATTAACCTAAATCAATATCTATTAGGTACCTACTCGTAGATCACAGCGATATGTTTGCGATATGGCCGGCACATCGCTCAAATGTCTTTGTCAGTATTATATAATCTATGGCATTGTCAGTCGAATTATGCCTTCATCTTTTATCAACAAAATTTTAAACTTTTAAAGGCAGGAAAGGATGTTTTAACGCAGGTTAATCGTGGTTAGTTGTTATAAAAATAAAAATCACGCAGGCGCATTTATATATCGCTGGTCTTAACGTTGCATTTGAAAATTGAAAATTGGTTAGCTAAAATAGACTTCAGTTCAACTACCTGGGCTACATCAATAATTAGACGCATAATTATCACAAGCTCACATCTATCCGGTCAGAATAAACTTAAAATTTTGAGGAAAACCATGAAATGAATACGAATTTTGTGAAAATTTGAAGTCGAATTGCTTCGTATATTGCGAGGTGGCACATTAAATGGATTACTTTCGGATTACACCCCGGAGTCCGTCATCCAGAAATGACGTAATATCTAAATTTAATTTCTGATGCTTTACTTAGAGAGTTTTAGTATTTACTGGAATCCAGTTCAGAGATAAGGTTGTACGTATCTTTATTATGAGGGACTAAACCATCAGCTTGAACCTGAGGTTGGGCCTGATATATAGATAATTCAGTTAGAACTAGAAGCGATAAGTTTATAATTTTAGTACAATAATACATTTTAGAACAAAATCGTAAATATGTGATCACATTTTTACAATTGTTTGAGAAAAAAGACCAAAACTAATATGAATGGAAATCCTTTATTACAAATATTTGACTTCCGTCTAATTATCAGTTTTTCTCTCCAAAATACACCTGATACACACTGAAAATTCACGAATCATGTAAATATTTTCCTTATACAGTTTTATAAAATTGTAGCGTCCTCTTTTATTTATTCCTCTGTAATAATTGACCAAGTATTCAAAAACACTTCTGTTTTAAATACGCGCAAGTATAGATAAAATAAAGTAATTAAGAACATACATAATAACTTTTAACTTTTAGAATAATGAAAGAGCTATCAAACATAGTAATCCAAGTGAGTTTAGAATAGTTATTTGTGCAACAAGAGAGCAAAGTTGTTTTTTGTTATGAGTGCTGATTTTGAGTCCCGAGCAAGCGAAGGATTCTACGTTTGAATCACGAGCGTAGCGAGTGATTCTATGTTAGAATCCTGAGTGTAGCGAGGGACTCCACAGCACGAGATGCAAAAAACTTTGCTCTCGTGTAGCACACACAACTTTTCACCTCATCAGCGAGAACATATTCGACATTTTGTGTTTTTTCTTCCAACGTATGTTTATAGTCTTTGTTGCTGATTTCAATAATATTATTAATCAGAAAATAGATAAGTGCTGCTTGAAAAGGAATAACAATATAATTTCATTGAAATTATAATCAACCAACCAACACGGTTATTGTCATTATTTGATCAAATTGGAGGATTTAGTAGATACATGACGTGTTTATTTATAAATACATTATTATATTACGAGATTTTGTTTATACATTGATTAATATTTTTACTCCTAAAACACCAAACAAAATATATGCAAAAGAAAATAACAATTACAATATGAACTCGATATTTTTTAAGGTACGTTTCGAATATGCATCTATGATAAATGGCGAAATTATAAATTATATTTTACAATAAGTAAATATAATTTACAATAAGTAATAAGGTGAAAAATCTTATTATATTTGAGCAATGATCAATTGTTTTATATAAAAGGCACAAACATTTTAATATTCGGTCGTTAAATAAAAATATAATAAAGAAAAAAAAATACGTTGCAATTAAAACTTTTTCGGGTGTTTTTAATGATTTTTTTGGTATAACGCGTATCCGAACTGTTCTCAATCGAGGTCGGATTCGAAAATCGAATTTCAAATTGATAAGTTTCTATCCCTCTCTTTTATATAAATATGAAAGAAACAGAGTGCATCGAGATTCAAATGATTAGAATTTTATAATTAACCTTTGGCTGAAGAATGACAATTCGTGGTCAGATATTGAAAAAATTAAAAAGCTACTTTCTACTCACGCTCGAAACAAAATCGCATTTTGTTCACTGTTATCTGACAGCAAAATCGCCATGTTTGAGCTGGTGAGGTGAAAACAATATTATTGAATTACGTAGAAGAAAAACGTAATGTATTAAATCTTACTATAAATAACCTATAATACAATTTTGCGGCGTGGTCCCCAGTATGCTGGCGGCGATAAGTTTTTGTATTTTTTGTGTCTTGACCTAAATGATCATACATTTTCCTTTAGTGAGTTTGAATAGTGAACTAAGATACTCGGATCAATGACCGCTCACATAATGATTAAATATATAGCTGTAAATAACTCCTGCCATACAAGAAATAGAACCGTGCGTGGGTACAGAAATGGAATGTGAATTTAATAAGCTACCATCTAAATTGCGTGGAATAAATAATGTTAGTGGTTATTCGGCAAAGGTAAAGATTTTTGAGATATTGTGATGATGTATACAAAATCAAGATACAGTTATAATATAACTTAATAATGAAGGTAGGTACATAACATATAATTACATCAAGAGATAATTGTGATTGCCAACAGTTTAGAAATTGTATTGTACCTACGTAATTACAACCGAGAAAACTACTTATTTAAATCTAATTGAATCGAGTTTCTGACTTTTGTTCACTATTTTTATAATATAAAATGCAATTCCGTCGGTTTGCATATAGTACAGTCAGCATCAAACGTAGCTGACTGACTAACTCATTATGTAAATTGACATACGCTAGTAGAAAATTTTATAATATAAAATGCAATTACGTTGGTTTGCATAACTTTCAAAACCCCGTTTTGTCGACGGACGATTCATCAAATGCTTATTTTCATCAAAAGTGTTTTTCTCTAAAACCGCTAACTTCTCATAACAAATAAATCTAACTTTGACTAACGGTACCATACAACGAACTTTCCAAAAACCATGAAAATGTTACGGCTTCTCTAAAAAAGTTACCGACGATATTAAAACTCTGTAAGATGAATTTGTACGGGATCCCGGACTGAACGGCGGGACTACGGGTTTTAATGGGATCTCCGGTGCTGGTCCGTGCAGAAATACCATGCTTTCCATTCAAGTTCTCGACAATTCGAGTGTCCAGTCAACATATGGTAATACGGCATTGCAATGGCAGCCATATTGAATGAAAGGACCTGCATGCATATAATACAGTTAGCATCATGAATAAATAACATACGTTCTAGTATAAAATTAGGCAGCTACTTTTAGTGCTGACCATTCTAATAGTTACAGGCTAATAATGTTAAACTACGGGATTGAACTGTACTAAGTATGTACTTAATTCAAATAAGATTAAAATATTAAAGGTTTGATATTTGACACGTTACGATGTTGTGGTGTCTGACATTAAAACTTCAGTTTAATGCAATAAATTCAATTAAAACAATATTCGAAATCGAATCTAAACTTATAAATTAATTAAGAGAACTGTACGGCTGGTCATGCGAATTAAGAGAAATTAATCGAAATCATTGCTTGCGTAGCTTAGGCAATTATTAAAGTTAAGTTTCAATTGAAAATATAATTTCAGCTAATAATAACTACATAATTTAGTTCACGTAAATACAGCTGAAAGATTTTTAACGGCGTTCATTTGAACAATCGTTCGTATTTATATATTGCAACGAGTAATGATGACGAAGGTCCAATTTTAGAGAATAAGAAACTGATAGTTGCTACTATATCGGGATACAGGTAACTAAGACCGTATCGTGTAACAGGATTCGTCTGCAGCCCATTATTTTGTTGTGCATTGATAACTGTGCCAAGTGGCGGATGCACAACTTGAGCCTGTCTGAGCGGTTAAAGCATTCATTGCAGCCACTATACAACTAGTGGCCGCTAAAAATAAATCGTATCTCTTATGAGAAAAGTTAATAAGTAAGTAAATCAAAATAAAATCTTAGGCCTAAAATTTCATTTTTATTATCTTTTCTAATTCGTAGTCAATTTTTATTCCTTTTGGTAAGAAGAATATAGGTAAATGTTTTAAAAAAATTCAAGGTTATTTATTCTTTATAAAGGTAAACACCTACGTGATATGAACTAATTAACGAACTATTAATGAAAAATCTAAAGCACTATTATGAAAAACCCACCTTTTGCCCTGACGACGTTTGGCGATTAATTCAATTATAAGCACATACATTATTAGAAAAAAAACACCAATAAAAGCATACCGACAAAAACACAATAAATCGTTAATGAAAAAGCAAGCCAAGAAAACCGAGACAGTGATAAATGCAGGCGTGCTAATGTGCGTAGGTAAATATACATACGCTCTGTCGAGTTGCGCCGCCTCGGAGTCCTTGAATCTGCAAGCAATTAAATAATAAGGGAAGGAAAGATTTAACTTAACACGTCGCACGCGTACTACGCCTATGCGTACGCTTGGTGGCACCCGAGACCTATGTTGCGGGGTAGCATTAAATAGTGTAACGCCGTGGTTGGCCCTGTGGGAGCAACACTGTGAAAATAGCATTGTGCGCGGTGCGACATCGACGGAACAATCAAATATTATCATATACCTACAGTGACGTCGTTAGCTCCAACCAGTGCATGCTATTGCCAGAGGACGCGCTTCATTTATTCGCTATTGTGAGTAAGCTGGCAAGTGAAATGTTAGTAGGTATACAAAGGTTAGGTACATTGCTTAGATATAAATCTTATAATGCTCATTCTGCAACTTTGCCGCAAGTCCTTAACATTGGAAGTGCTTCGTATTCCGCCTTTAAGGCGTCTTTGTTGCGACAAGAGGTGGGGTCAGAGTAATTGAGTATGAGCTTGTTCTTTGACGCTATGTGTTTTGGGAAGAAGTAATTAACTAGGTCGATGCAAAGTCAGCCACCGGCTAAGCTTGCACCATAGATTGGAGCGGAGTTTTTTTTTTCGAAATTTTCGCTTCGTCACGACCTAGCGAAATTTAATTTGTGCATTTTAAAACAAAAATTTCTAAAATCGGTTGAGAACTCGCTGAGATCTGCGCATTGTTACAAAGTTCATTCGAGTCGATCCATGGGAGCTTCGCTCGCTTCGCTCGCTTCGCTCGCTCCGCTCCAACTAGGTCGATGCAGAGTCAGCCACCGGCTAAGCTTGCACCATAGATTGGAGCGGAGTTTTTTTTATTTTTTTTTCGAAATTTTCTCTTCGTCACGACCTAGCGAAATTTAATTTGTGCATTTTAAAACAAAAATTTCTAAAATCGGTTGAGAACTCGCTGAGATCTGCGCATTGTTACAAAGTCCATTCGAGTCGATCCATGGGAGCTTCGCTCGCTTCGCTCGCTCCGCTCCAATAAAGTCGAGGAAACAAGGTTCGGCCAAATATCAGGTGTTTTTGTTAGGTATTATTATTATTTTTAACGAACTGAAAGGGCTTTGTCGCTGTGCGACCACATCGCCCTGGTTAGGTATTATAATAATAAACCTGCCAATGACCTTTCCTGGACTAGAGTAAATACCCAACTTATACTGAGAAAAAGTACTAGTTAGAAATTAATGAATAACATACTCAACAGTTTATTTGAAAATATGAAACTATGATGAATATTAAAGTTGGATTAACAACATAGTAAGGAGTTGAATGAACAAAAGTTATGTTAGTTATTTGTCTTGATGAAAAGTAGAGTATTAATTTCAAAGCGCACCGTCCACTTTGAAATTAAATGTAAATAAAAGAGAAACTAACTGTTAGAGACTGTTAATCCATGAAGAACTATAATTAAGGATTTTCTTTGTTATTTAATGTGATATTATAAATACAGAAAATAACTGAAGGTAATGCAGTAGTAGCGCATATTGAGTAGAAATTGGCTAAGCTTAATCTGATTTAGTAAGTAATTAAAATAGTACTAATGATTATTAAATTACCTCTGAACTTTTGTTCGGATAATTTTTATTTTAAATTAAAATACCATGCGAAATATGTTGAATATGAGGTCCCATTCGATGACAAAGCGATATAACAGCTCAACATTAAATATGCAGAAATAAAAAAGTCCATAAAGCCTTTTTGCCTAATGTTCCTCATTTATTGTGTACGCTTTTCATGTCTTTTAAATTGTAGTACATAGGTAAAAGGTATAAAAGCAATATGAAAATAAAAAGCTGAACGTATGAATGTTCATAAGTCAAATATTAGTCAAAAACGCGAGAGGTGTGTTGATGCAGATGCAGATGAATAACAAGAAAATGTACACAGAATATAATAAAGTTAAAATGGTAATATTGTTTCATGACTTGTCATTGCTAAAGTTTGCAAGTTTGTAGTCGGATGCTTCACAGAATGGTTACATTTGTAGCAAACTGTAGCAAAGTTTGTTAGTTGGCTCGGAATCCACGGAAATAAACTTGTTTGTGGTCTTTCCCAACAAGAGTCTACAAGAAACAAAGTTGTACGTAATACAGTAGAATGGGTCTGAATACTATGAATTGACGGACGTCACTTACGACTTTCTAGGTAGAATAGTTTATTATAAAATAAACACAAAAACATATTAACGATACTAAACACTAAGTATAGATAAATATAAAAAAAGTATAATTCCTATGTTTTAAATAACTAAATGCGTGAATATAAAATGGGGCTTGGATCGATTTTTTGTTTATATCTAGGAATACCTATTTACAAAAATTATACGAAGGTAAAGGAACTTAGTAATGGCTATTTATACTAACTAGGAGCACGAGAACACCGGTCTGCCAAATAGAGGCGGGAAAAACATTCTTGTATTTTATAAGCTACCGATGCTGTTGCTTTTTCTAAAAATGAGGGGGATTATCTTCGAACAAACATTCAGGGTTATTGAAATATTTCATCTATTCCCAATTGCAAGCCGTCAGATTGCAGAATTGATTTATTTCTTCTTCGGTACATTCGTATGTCGTCATTTTCTCTGTCTCCTCGACATAATTGTCCACATTTGTTTGGTCACACTACCGAAGTGTCGAACAGTTACAAAAGATCTATCTGAACATTTATTGTATGTAGCTATCGTAGAACTTCCTTCAACTGAATTTCCTTTTCTTTATTTGAAAGATTTTACCACCCGACGATGTTATGTTGGGATCTATGAAGGATCAATTGATTGATCTCGAGGGAATTTGTATAAAACATTGCAAATCGTTCTAGAAAATTTTGTTCACCATAAACTGTTCTAATACATGCATTCATTAACTTTAATACCGGGTTCTTATCCAAAGTCTATATCGTTAAATTAAAGTATTATCGATAAACAACTCAGTTTATGATCTAATTGATAAAAATCTTTGTCAGAATTGATGCAATAAGCAAAAAATGTGTGACGTATTAATACTGTATTTCCAAAGCAAAAATAATATCTCTATTGCCTTTTTCAGAAACGGGCTTGACAGCTTAACCACAATGCGGTTATTTGCTCTAATAGGTGATATACGATTTCAATAAATTTTAACATAATAAATATTTCAATCAAAGTTTACGACCAATCAGCAATTTTATACATCGACGTCAATAATCGGGAAGAAAATAAAATTCTTTGAACTATATCTATCCCGACGGCTAATACTCCATAACCATAAGTCTTCGGTGTTTATTGATTATTTGCAAAACAAGAGGTTTCATTTATATGAATATTGCTAATCGATTTAACAGAAATACATATTTTATCGGCTCACAAACAAGTTTACTTAAAAATATAATAAAGAAAACCGATGATACAAAAATAAAGAAAATGTAAGTGATATTTTCTATTCATCAAGGAAGGAAGTGATGGGAAAGTATCTACTCTACTCGTTTATTGACGCAATTGCTTTATGAGATAATTAATTAAAGAAGATTAAAACTTCCAGTGTAGCTGAAACCAAGTATACATATTGGAACAATTTGTGCAACAGCTTCAGTCCGATAAAGACTAAAGAATCTCACATAAAGGACTCAAAATAAATTGATGATTTTTGTGGTTATTGTCAGTAGAATACTGTCTTGAGAAAATAAATGACTTGAAAATGTAATAATTAATAAAAATACGAAATTAAGAGTGTTCTTAACGTTTAAGAGCAAACAGACTAAGACTCCTTATGAGCTTTTGGAAGAAGCTAAATATTAAAAAAAAAAATTATAATAAATATAGCTCCTATCCCTAAGTCAGTATTGCGGTGTAGTATTGACAGTGTTTTGCTTCATACGTAGGTACACTAATCAAACGTTGACGAAAGTGTCATTCGTCATCAAATATTTACATAGGCAACTCAGTGCACGAAAGAAAGAAGGCCAGTGAATCTCTTTTTTTAACTGTCCGTGACCTAATGTATACGCAGCATTAAAAGGGTGTTCATTGAAAGCGATTATCTTTCCCAACCTGATATCTCTTATTGGTCCGATGTGATTTAATCTTCGAAAATAATGAATTTGTTTACTATACACCAATACGGAATTGGAAGGCGGCGTTGACTGTCCTCCAGTGCATAGAAAAAGATGCAAACATTATGCTGATTGTTTGACATACTAATAAAGTTTTATCGACTCCAAGCCTTCAGGTTCATTTTGTTGTGTTTAAGAGATGATATTGAGAAATGAGAAACTTAGTATGTTTACTAACCTTTCGCTGGCTATCGAACTATTTCTCGACATAGACTTAGGTGACATCTCGAAATCCGAGTCTGAGCGGTATAGGAAGGATTCGCGACGCTGTGGCATGGCTTGGAGGACGAGAGCGGTGGAGGGGGATCCCCCCTCGAGCGGGGACCGCGCGCCCCCCGCGACCCCACCCGCGGCGCCGCCATTCTCCACATCAAAGCTGAAACAATGAAATAGGCAAAATAAATCACGAGCACATATTAAATTATCTGATATGAAATATTGTCTAGAATAGCTTGTCGTCATAATTTTGTTAATTTCATATTTTTAATAAGCAAAGCTGGGATTTCTGGAAACCAGGCGTGGCTAATTGAAAGCACGCTATATTTATGTATTTGTATTTCTGGAAACAATTTAAAAGTTTTTGTATGCTTGAGTTGCGTCAGATATTTTTGATAGATTTATGGTGTCAATCATTTACAAGTGACTGTACTTAAAAGTGTAAAAGCTAGTAAACATGTTATAAAAAATGTAGTATATAAATATTTCAACTACCTTATTGTCACTGTCATCTGTATACACTATTCTTACATTATATTTCGTGACATATATAAAATTAATTTATACAAGATTAATTAATAATAACGTGTCATTAACATAGTGCGCACATCCGGTATCAATCACATTTAAATATAAAGTGTCTGTAATCACCTAAACTAGTAGCTTATCATGGCAAACAATACCAAAAGGACGTAAAATCATAAGCATTTCAATACACACATGTGTCTTTTTTATATAATACAGCGGTTTTCTGTAGATAATCGGTCAGCTCATAGATAAAACCTGATTGTAATTAAATATAACATATAAATAAGTCGGCAATGTTTGATACTGTCGCATGACGAGAACAATACGTTAGATTGTTTGGATTGAATGGTTTTTAAGCATTGTATGGACCACTTTCAGAGGTTTTTAAGAAAAATAGGCCTTGATATTGTTCCAGCTGGACCCCTGGGAATCATATATTATTATTTAGTTATGATGGACCTCGTTGGGGTATACTCCACTTTCAGAGACTCTAGGTTAGACAATTAACAGTACTTCAAATTTTCAAAATAGTGTTCAGGTTAAACTAATTTCATAATTTATTATCACAGAACCCAAAACTATTATTTCTATTTGATTATACTGACTAGTTCTTTTTCTTAGCCTTGCTATTCAGCGTTAAAATGCTGCCAGCGTCTTCAGGACCATGCCAAAGGGTTTTGTTTAATATTAAATCTTATTCCGTTAAGTATAGCATGTTATTTAACTTCGTACTAGTTTACATAGAAGATTGTATTTAAAATAAAAATAAAAATTGTAAAAGCTGCGTCATCACAGAATCGACCCTCTAAATTACGTTAATTGTGGGAAATTTGACACACAACATACAAATTAACAGTGACACAATTTTCATACTAAATCAGCCTTAGTATTTTTTGATTTCATTTATTTTAGGGATCAAATCAAATCAAATCAAACTTTACTGGTCGCCTACGATCTTTTAGAATGAATTTTGTAATTACAAATTAGGATATTTTTTGAATGTGGTAATATTAATTTGGTATCCTTTATTTGATAATATCGATAAAAAGCATGGTTACAAAAATGAAATGTTGTCAATTGCTGCCCGAGCCCATGAAGTTTGTTAAAATAATATATATAGTAAAAAAAGCGTAAGTGATTTCTTACATACACAAAAAGCTAACGTAATAGTATGTATTTAAGTTTAATGTATAATGACATAACTAAAATTGAAAATGGAATGTCAAAAATTGCAGGCTAGGGTTGCGACAATCAGGAATTACCAACTATTCCGTTGGAAGTAGGTAGTAAGTGAAAATAAATCATTTTATTCGAATATCTTCAAAGAACATTACAAATTTATAGTTTTTCTAGTTACGCGGATAAAAAAAAACGGTTGAGACGAGATCAACAACGCTCTATAGGTAATTAATTTATTCAAAATAATATATGTTTTTTTAATGTAATTTATCATGGAATTATTTATGTTGTATTATTTTATTCGCTGATTTCAGTTTAGACAACCCTTTGGAGGTGTAAAGATATCTATTGTTTGATAAACAAACTGGATTTAAGCTTTAATAGAACTTTGTTTAAGTCGAAATTCACTTCTTCTTATTACGACGTATCGTATAACCTTATTGAATGAAAAATAAGTTTTAGCGTTTTTAAACGGTTTTATTTAGCTTGCCCTGTTTGTTTATTTATTTGGATCAAATCTAGTAATTGAAATTTGACCCCCTTCCTGTTGACGTATTGATCTGAAATTTGGTACGCATCTTTAGCTTTGTTTACTTTTAAGCTGCCGGACAGATTACCTATACCGATGAATATCACCAAAGCTATTTTAAATATAGTGTAATGTTTGTTATCGAATCGATATAATGTTGGCATTTTAACTAAATGAACGATTATTTTTGTAAACTTTCCGTACTCTTCTGATTTCATCGTCATCGTTGTTTTAGCAGTGAAAAGTCCACTACCTATCGAACATTGATTTTCTTCAGACTTTCAAACTAAAACTATTTCCCAATTATGTGTAATCATTAATCAAATGCGTGCTTCTAGTGAGCTATGCCTGGTTATCAGTGCATTGCATGATGTGATATTATCAATTGAAAGATGCCACTGTTGGACAAGGCCTTACTCCCGCGACCTTCATAAAATTATAACTAACTTAGATGTCCTATCCACACATTCGTATAATTACTATTCAGTTTTAGACTGCCAATTGAATTCATTGAATTAGGTATGTACTTGGCTTTGGTCATTACTATCATAATCGTTCTAGCGAAATCTATTTGTGTAGTAATTATAATTATCCCTATTATCCAATGATAAGATCTCTGACGTCTAAATTTAATTTAATAGGATATATATTATTTCTGCCAAATTTCACCGCTAGAGGCGCCACTCATACGCCGTTAGTAATCAAAGTTAAGACATTTCAACTTTTTATGTTGTATGAGGTTAAAGTGTAGTGTATGGTAGGATGAGCCTAAAAAAATGTCAAGTGCGAGTCGTACTCGCCCAACCAGGGATCCGTGCAAATTGTGTACCGATGCTTAACCCCGATGATTGATTACGTACTTTTAAATTAAGATTATAATTTTTATGATATAATTACAAATGTAATGCAATCTATAGGGCTCTATTACTTGATAAATTTCATAGGTATTAGGTATAGGTAGGTAAACGGAAAATATCTTATAATTTTGATTCCTTGAACTCGAAATTTTGCAAATATAATAAAAAACTAAGTACAGCTTAATTAAATAATTGTTTTATTATCAAAATGCAATTCCGACCATTCGCCTGTCGTGTGAAATGCCCTACACGTCGACATTGGCATTTACGAGCAGGTGTGTTGAAAATAGTATTTTATGCAACCGTTGTATAATGTATAAGAGGGGGCAAAAAACGCGAGTGGCATGGATTACGATGTGAGCGTAGCGAACATCGTAAGAAAGATGCCACGAGCGTTTTTTGACCTACTTATACAACGTTGCATACAATACTTTTTCTACGACTCGACATTTCATAAATATAATGCAAATAAACAACGAAGAAAATAATTACACGTACCCGATCGGAATAAACAAAATTAAAAAAAAAAATAGTCCGTTAAACTTTTTTTTATTGACGTCCATCTGTCAAAAAAATATGAACTTATACATAGGGGAACCTGAGGAGACTAGATCCCTTGGGAGCCTTGTTAAAGTTAATTTAAAATTCAACCAAACGCGATACGTTTTCGCTAGCAACACTCATTCATTTATGCCTAACTTCACGTTCTTTCGTGGCACGTTGTGACTCACGTCAGTATTTTGCACATGGTGGCCGTTGAAATATTTGTGTCGCGTCGAACTTAATTTTCGGTAAGTTTTAACTTGATTTATTTAATGAAAAGTGAAATAAATGCTATTGTTTTAGTGTGTTTGTTGTTTTAGTCGTTTATTCAAGTGTAGATTGTCATTGAATACGTTCAAATACGTGATAAATAGTTTTGAGTAGGTAGCGCATGTTTTATAACAACACTATGTATGGGGAGACTTGAGAACTTTTGATTTGGGGGTGACATGATGACGGAATCATGTGTCCCCGTGAGGGATCAAGTCTTATCTATGCTAGGATTCATATAGAGCTGTCGATGATATATTATTTTTCGCCCGACTACGACAAAGTTAAAAAGGCTCCCAATTAGGGGTAAACAAATCTCCCTTACATGGGGGATACATGGTAAAAGTCTACAATATTGTATTTCATTTAATATATAGTTAAATTGTAGCATAATCTTGTTTTCATTCAAACTATCAATGAATAGATAAATTTTGAATATTTTGGCTTGAAAAGATCTCCAATAAGTACTGTAAAAAATAAAAAAAATAGTCCAAAATCAAAATGGGGATCAACTATCCCCAGGTTCCCCTAAAGGTATACGTTCACTATACTAAACATCTGTCAAAAAATTATGAACATACATAAAGGTATACGTTCACTATACTAAACATCCAGGCACTGAAGATAAAACTTTTTTTTTAAGTTGGCAGCAATGCCTTAGTAGGTACAATAAGTTTTTTTTTTATTGCAAATTGTGTGAATGCAGCTGTTTATCCTGTAATCTGTGGTACTAAGTGATGCTTTTTTGGCGACATTATAACATCGTTTAGCAGTGTTTTTTTGGGCAGTAGAGTATAGACTTTTACAGACTTTTATAATTTATGTCTTTATATTAGTTAGTAACTACATATATAAATGACAGAAAAAAGTACTGGAGTAGAAAAATAATTTATCGCTATTGGCAATTATTGACTACCATTTTATAAGCAAGTCTCACGTTTTGTTTATGTACCTTCTAGCGACATCTAGTTTGCACGGGTGAAACTAACAACTCCTGCAAATTGCAAAGTCTGGCTGAGAGCTTTCAGTAAGCCTTGTTCAGCAAGTTGTTTCGACCGTCGCCGCTAGAGGTCCCTGTAATAAACTTGAATAGTTTGAAATTATGTAATAATTTCGAAGGTTTCAAAGCATCCAAGTAGGTATGGTATACACATTTTGCATCGCGATATAAATAAAAGAGACTCGATCTAACAAAACATTACCGAATTACATTATGGTAGGTAAAAAGGCCCCTGAATGTACATAATACAAATAATTGTGTTCGTCACATTACCACCATGCATAATCACTCCATGTATAAAGGATAAATAAAATTTCATATAGATTTATATTTTACAGTTTTCTAAACAGATTTCAAAAATGTATTGCAACCTGCTCTCTTAAGTATAGAAATGAAATAGCAACTTATATGATGCTGCACACGTGAAATATAAATAGGTTCGGTGTGTAATAAATAATAATAAAGTACATTTGTATTGTATACTCAAACAAAAAGTATCCATTATTTTGGCTGTCGGAATATGACTGATCTATGTAGTACTGAGTATGAAGAATATATTATCTAATCAGAGTCTCCAAAACAGTCGCAAAGTTTTAAGGCGTTAACAAACTTTTACATCAAAGATGAAGTTTTAGCTTTAATTTAAACAGATAAGTATTTGGTTTTTAGCTCAGTCGATACCTACCGTGACGTAGGTAATAAACGCTTAGAAAGTGTTCATTTCCAAATAATTGTCAGAATTTTGCGTCTAAATTATCTTTAGGTAAGCCGGAGTAAACTTGTAAGTAATTTAGATTATCTTCAATCTGATCTTATAAGTTTATAAGAATCGGATTCTATGAACGTTAAGCAACTGGTATTTTATGATCATGGGTTCATGGGGCATGCACGTAATCGACCGATGTGTGCGCTCCGCTACAACTGGCTACGAATGTATATTAGTGGGCTTGTGGCCTACTTACAGAATACAGTTCATTTATTTCATTAATATTATGTTTATCTATTGCCTGATAAACGAGATTATCATATGCTCAAGAGTATTAGTCTTGTTTTCCGATGTTGCGAATCCCTTTTTAATCGTTGAGCGCAGATCCATGTCCTCAGTCTGTAAATATACTACCTACCTATAGGGTGGGAATGAGTAGTCAGATTGATTGTAACAGTGTAGGTATACCCAGAGGCCATTAGAAATTTCAAATTTTATATATTTATTTATGTGAAATCATGCAAAAAAACTGAAATGTATGTTTTCATTTTTCAATCAATTACAGTGGTTGATTGTAATAAACAAGACCTAATTTTTTTCGAGTGTCGATCATGGTCGATCATTTGCATGAGTGACATCTGTCATTTTCGGATCCGTTAATCACTACACCTTTACTTAAGATCAAAGTGGCAACGTTGACAATATAATTGCATTGTGCACTGCCATAATTATCTACATAAATAATATAATAAATAAGCCGAATCCATAAAAAAAGTTAACTTTAAATGTGGTCACGAATGTGTTGTTAAAATCTTTCGGATTTCTCACCGGCCACCACGGCCGCAGATCCATGTCCTCAGTCTGTAAATATACTACCTACCTATAGGGTGGGAATGAGTAGTCAGATTGATTGTAACAATGTAGGTATACCCAGAGGCCATTAGAAATTTCAAATTTTATATATTTATTTATGTGAAATCATGCAAAAAAACTGAAATGTATGTTTTCATTCTTCAATCAATTACAGTGGTTGATTGTAATAAACAAGACCTAATTTTTTTCGAGTGTCGATCATGGTCGATCATTTGCATGAGTGACATCTATCATTTTGGGATCCGTGAATCACTACACCTTTACTTAAGATCAAAGTGGCAACGTTGACAATAAAATTGCATTGTGCACTGCCATAATTATCTACATAAATAATATAATAAATAAGCCGAATCCATAAAAAAAGTTAACTTTAAATGTGGTCACGAATATGTTGTTAAAATCTTTCGGATTTCTCACCGGCCACCACGTCCATCTTTCTTAAACAGTAGTTATTACTCTGTCAACTTCATACCTATTGGTACTAGCACGCTGAACAGACTGTATGCATAATATTACACCTAATGACCATATTAATCTAAAGCAAATGTTATTCTGACATGTGACTGAAGTTGTGAAAACAATACCTTACCTACTGCCATTATACGTTATTTATCGTTATGTGTGTCCTTATATCTTGTTAAATAGTAATGTTATGTCGAATACATATGTACGTACTGAACTTACTAAATACTTTAATAACACCGTGATTAAGTGAATACGTCATCACCCTTTTAGATGCCTTAGAAATTAAGTTTTAAATATTTTAAATTAAGTATCACCCAATTGTGAGCGAGAGAGGTTTCAAATAACTTAATTGGAAGTATAAAGTTTTACAAAGGTATTTATATATTTTTTTTCCCGATAGTATACGCTATTTGGATTCAGAATCAACGATACGTTTATTTTTAGATCGTATAATTTTATAGATATCATTTTGTAAAACTTCAATGTGACATTTGGTAATTTTCCGAAGGTATTACGATACGGTATACAACATTGCCTTGGTCTACGGGGAATTAGCAATAAAATTAAAAAGTAGTCGTGACATTCAAAGTTATTTATTTTTATTTGCCTTACTGATTTCATATATACCAAACTAACTGCTTATATCTTCGGAATGTGACCAAATATCAAATCGAGTTGTAAAAAAATATATCTAAAAAAACTATACGACGTAGGGGAAGGTGAGGTAATACGATCCCCGGAGGTCAAATGATCCCCCACCGTAAATCTGAGACAACTAGTGCCATCTATCCAAATGCGCATAAAACATGTGTCCCGCACCCCTGCCAGTTGCCTCTCCGAGTGTCATCGCGGTGCGAGCGCTTGGCGTGATTTTATTAAAAAATAATCAAAAAGTGTGGCTCTGATCTAAATTAAGTCTGTTTTAGAACTTTCATTACTTTTGACATGTTCGTGCTTATTGAAATCTTGTTGTATTTGCGGGTATTAATAGCAGTTAGCTAATATTTAAGCAATGTTGGGTCTCCGCACGCGGTATTTGAAGGTTATGTTTTGATCGATATCTTGGAATTTGGTGTTTGGGGCGAAATGATCCCTTTCTGTGTGTTTGAAATGATCCCTGGAATCATTTTACCCCATTAGTATTAATTATTTTTACAGATCATGCCGAGAATTTATATACACAAAACTAATCGCCAAAATTGGCCTAAAGAACAAATGCAAAAGGCATTAGATGCCGTCAGAAATGGTATGCCTTACAAAACCGCAAGTAGAGAGTTTAAGGTCCCTGTGATGGCATTAAAAAGAAGAGCCAAAGTTGAAAACAAAATAGCTGTAGGCTCCGCTAAAAGTTAGTTCGCAAACAAACAGTGTTTAACCTAGAACAAGAACAGGAACTTGTAGATTACATTAAGGATCTAGTAAGTCTAGATTATTTTACGGAATTATTTTACCCCTACCCCAGGGATCATTTTATACATAGGTGTGTATAAAATGATCCTTTACTAAACTTTAACAAAAACCTCTTGTACAAAAAAACTACATACATATAATAAAAAATAAGTATGCAGTTACAAAGTTTAGTAAATTCACTACCTCTAACAATAGAAATTTTGCGATTTTGCTTTCAACTTTAGCCACAGTTAAGTTTTTCCCTTAAGGGGATCATTATACCTCACCTTCCCCTAAATCCAAATAACGTGTACCTACTATCGAGAAAATAATAATAATGTATACTTACCTCTGAAAATATTAATATGCCTTCCTCCTCAAAATTGCATTTATGTAGCGTAGTGACCATTTTAACAATTTTCTCTATGCATTCGAAATTGCTTTTACTTTTGGATGTACATATTTAGAACAATTTATTACATTTTACATAGAAAACTATCGTGAGTCTCAGACATATTAAAATAATTAAACGGGTTTACTCACGTCGCAGAAGTCTGCGGCGGCGGCCAACCGGTGTTCAGTTGGCCGCCGCCGCGACTGATCGTCTCTCCTGATGATGAATCGCGTACCGATTCGAAACATGTCGAGCGTTATTCGACTTCTACGACGTGAGTAAACCCGTTTACGTATTTCAATTTATTACAATAAAATTTTTCAATATCATAATTTTAAATTCCTCTTATGTCTTCAGGACTCTTCGTTTTCACTTCACGAAATGAAAAAATCTATGAAAAATGGTTCAGTACCTACACATCACATAACTTGAGTTAGGTAGATAAAACTTTTAAGTTTCACCTGTCTACAAACGATCGAAAGAGTAATAAAATAGCACATTTATTTCTCGAACTCAAATTTAAGCAACAGAACGAGGAAATACAGTCTTTTCCGATCCAGTTTTATAGAGTCAATACCTCCGAGTTTGAAGCCCAATATGCAATAAAGCAAGTTCGACTGAAAGCAATACGAAGGAAGCGATATTGGATCTGTTCAATAGTCAAATTGGTATTTAGGTCGTTCTTATTTTTTACCGATAATGGATTCAAATTATGACAGAAAACGGGACGTAATCGCGTTAAAAATAGAGACCCCTGTCCCTTCGAAACCATAAACGTGACACCATGTTCGAAAAGTCGAGGTAATTAAATAATCACTTTTTTGTAGGCTATTACCTCCTATTTTGTTATAAAAATGGAGATTTATTTATTTATTTAATCGTAAGGCATTTTTGACCAAGTCGCGCATCTTCTAGTTATATTATAAAGATATATCTAGGTTCTTCACCCATAGGGCGGCGTTTACTAGGAGAGTATAGATCCAGGATACCTCCATTATATTTCCGTTTTGGGCAGTCATATATTATGTGGTGGATGCATTGTGCAGGCGCCCCACAATCGCACACTGGCGAGTCTCTCCAGCCACATTTAAACAGATAGTCAGCACAACGACCATGCTCCGTGCGGAGTCTGTTGAATTGGCACCATTCCCTTCTTGGAGCTGAGAAACCATAAGGTTTCTGTGTGGGATCATAAGTTGCGGGGCTACTGCTTGGCGGGCTCGACTTAATGGAGATATTAAGTAGTTGGATACAATGTTCAATCTGCCGTTTCGCGCCCCGCGTGTGGACACACATGGCTAGTATGAAAATTGTCTAAGTGTAAAAGTCTGGGTCTATCTATATTGACTCCTAGAATAATTTTTCATCGAATGGAACGAAAGGGCTCCCGTAAGGCCTCAGTGGAAGCTCGAGTTGATTATATCCAAAAGTTTCTGTTGAAAAGTATCTGTTAAATTGGTAGCGCTACTGTATCTTTATCCGAAACACTATTATTTTTTTCGAAATTATTTTTTAATGCGGGTAAATTAACACCACATTTTAATTTACCCACATTAAAAATATTATCGAAAAAAATAATCGTGTTTCGAAATAAAATATAAATATAGTATCTAGAATTATATATAGCAAGTAGTTAATTAAGGTCCTCGTGAACTAAATTATTCGTTTTTCCTGTATACTCGTAACATAGTTTTTAAAGGAACTAAGTAGGAACCACTCTGGTCCAAACAGACAATTTTTTTACTCGACAAGTGTGAGTGTAAGTCTCACTCCGTCACGCTACTCTAGCGCTATTGTCACCTATTTTGGAACGTATTGAAACTATTATTTACTGATTCCTGCTGGATATTTTTCAAATCTAGATATTGCTCCTTTTACACTCCTGGATGCCTTCATTCTATTTGCCGCTGGCTCGCCCCATTGAACGATCCGCGTCGTGCGACAACTCTGGCCGTAGACTAAATAAGGTAGAGCCCGGTAGTGGGCGAATCGAATCCTATGGGATCAGGTAAGCAGCTATGATAATACGCCGTCATATAGTTGCTAACTTAGTTTTTGGTTCAGCGAAATATGCATACATAGGAATCCTCACATCCTCCATTCTGCTTTTCACACCTGGTATTCCGAATGGAGCAAAATTCAACATAACATCTGTCAGAATCAGAAATCACGCTAATATTATAAAGGCGAAAGTTTGTGAGTGTGTTTAGGTATGTGTATGTTTGTTACTTCTTCACGCTCAAACGGCTGGACGAATTTTGATACATTTTGGTATGAAGGTAGCTAACACCCCGGATTAAAACAAAGGCTACTTTTATCCGGAAAAAATGTATTTTTCCCGTGGCACGAGCGGGTAACACCGCGCGGCGTAGCAAGTAATTTTAGCCATGTGCCCCATGGCGACCCCGACTGAAGGACTGGCATATCTTGCCGCCCTGACTTCACTTGTCGCGCGTCTTACCTGTCTTGCTCGCACGGTATTGAATAGAAAGTGACAGGTAGTATTTGTCGCCTGACAAAGTCGTGCAGATCTTACTCATTACTGCACACCGTGACAAGCAAGAAATAGAAACACGTAAGACTACAGCAGATTTTAATATAGATGATAATAACACTTATAGGTAAATAATAATCGCTTTCAGGAAACCTCTGGGTACCAATTTTTATCAGCCAGTTACGTAAACAACAACCAAACACATAAAAGCATGCCTAAGCGCATTAATGTCTAGTTATTCTATAACATAAATAGTAAATAAGTGTTTAAAATAAATTGTTATGTGTTTCCATCAAAGTGCGTCACTCGCATGTACGTGTAATTAAATACTGATGAATCTATTTACTGGTACTGCAAATATTATCCTTGTTTCCCATTGATTTAATTATTGCTCAATTGCTTTCGGTTACCGCTAAAACAACTATTTTCAAACTTATTTAATCACCAGAAGCACGATTGAAATGCAATTGGTTTCGCAATCGGTTTTCCTGAATTGAATTAGTCGAATTTGTCCCAAATTTAAAAATATACATATTTTATATCGTCGTTCCAATGCTAAACTAACATAACTGCCATTTTGTCAAAATTGAGTTTTTGATGTAAAGCGGTAGCAAATAATTCCCCGCATAATGTCACAAATTTATAGAGCTCTATCTTTTAAGGTTCCAGAGTTACAATATTGTGAATCTGAACTTTTATTTTTTTGCCCCCATGGTAAACTTACAAAATGTAGGTCAACTAACGAATTTGACATTTTCGTTAACTTTTTATGGTGATAATTATCACTTACCGGTCAGATAACCAATAGCAAATTTGCGAATCTGCCAGATTCGTTAGATTTCTACGGTGGCTATTATGATCTGCTCATATAACAATCCTATAGCAAATGTGCGAATCTGCCAGATTGGTTAGTTAACTATGGTGGCTATTACGATTTGCTCACATAAGTAGCCTTTGCAAACTTGCGAATCTGCCAAATTCGGTAATTTACTATAGTGGCGATTATAACATACCAACATCGTTAGCCTACAGACATTTACGAATTTAGCATTTTCGTTAGTTTGTCATCGTGACTAATGCTTTTGTAGAGGATGAAACTTGAATTAAATATGCGAATCAGGCAGTTTGGCAAATTAAGTATTGCCAATTTATTATAAAAAATAGAGTTCATGCGATTTGCGTATGAAAAAAGGGATAAACGTATCAGAGGGAACGCATATAAATCCCTAAGTTATAAAGACGTTGCAGCAAGACCGATGAAAAAACCTAAATGTGTGACAAAATTCATCCATTAAAGGGGTTACATGAGAGGTGTAAGTTTGTATGAAGAATGTGAGATTTTTGAGTAAGAGTAAAAACATTTCGAGTATAGGTTCTTCGTCAAAAACTAAGAAAACGGTTTCAACATTTTTAGAAAATAAGGAATTAAGTAAGCGGTATTTTATGAGAAACGTGGCCTTCTTTAAGTAACGGGTGCATTATTTTGCGTATACATTCTCATTTAAAAAAATACCCTTAATGGAGTAAAGTTGGTCTTGAAAGTTTGCTAAACAATTTGAACTCGATATTTCTAACAAAAATAGAGATGCATTTATTCTTATCTGTCACCGATGACACTGGGAAATAAAAATAAAAATATTTATTTGCCAAAACACGTTACAAACTAAGTCATGATATTTATAGTCAATGGAAATTCTCATAGCAAATCAAACTTAATACTAAGTGCGTTTGCATTTGACGCAATATGAACATTATCCAATTTGATCTTAAAAATAATAGTTTTAATAATGCTTTAAAAGCAATATGTTGACATCATCATAAATTCACATGAATAAAATAGTCAAAATTAATTAATTTTAATACTGCATTTATCGTAAAATCGTCACTATCAAATTAATTTTAAAAAATAATTATACATTAAGTCAAATGTATAGGAATACAATTTTAAATCTATAAATATAAATTTCTAAAGTTACGAGAATAATAAAATAATTACTAATTCTTAATTTCGAAAGTATCCCCGATTAGAAAGTGTAGAGTCGGACCACAATATGTAACTCTTCCAAGCAAAGGAACAGAACTGTCAAACACATAAAAACTAAAGTATGGCAATATTAACAAAAGAGTAACCATAAATCTTAGTACTTCCATATTTTTATTTCAAATTTACTTACACAACTTTTATCTCGTTTGAATCCCCTTAGAGCCCTTACAGTAACAATGTCATTAAACGCTGAAGGTACTGTTTTGATTTACAGCATGTATACTCACTTAATACAACGCAATAAGTCCTCTCTCTCTCTCTCTCTTATCTTTTATAAATCTTTTGTAAATATTTTTGTAAATACAACACTAATCAAAACACAATTTAGCAAGTTGTTTTTTTATTTATATAAAATTTGCTATAATCCAATAGTACCTACTTTAAAGATTGTGAATTAACACAAGTGTCAAAGACAAAGCACAGACATTTGTGACATTTGATTTAAAATATAGTCCACTGTGTCGCTTACCATGAGCGCGAAATTTGTTTGCATGTTTAAACCAACCTGTCAACGCGCCCTTATGGTAAGTAATAAAATGGTACCTTTTGCTCGAAAACTTCACATTTTAAAATTCGAACATTAT
The DNA here is from genome assembly GCA_947623375.1 of Apotomis capreana. Taxonomy (NCBI): domain Eukaryota; kingdom Metazoa; phylum Arthropoda; class Insecta; order Lepidoptera; family Tortricidae; genus Apotomis; species Apotomis capreana. Next base: position 20,687,421 of record OX392502.1, on the reverse strand, counting down.
TTCTAGGTCGAATGCGATACATTTTATACAATGAACAGTATTATGTTATTGGAAACAAAAATAAGTACAGATTCGCAACCCTATTTTGATAGCAAATTAAAGAGAGAGCATGTACATTCACCATACGAAAACTACGAAAGTGACATTTTCGTAACTTTACTTTGGCTTAACAATAAAAAATACATTTAGAAATTGCGGAAGTGGCACTTTCGTAAATTTACTATGGTGAATAATCTTATCTTTCTGTTCCTTTCTATGGAGCTGCAGAATTGCGAATGTGCCTTAATTTCTAAACTCCAGTAATTAATACATATATGACACATTGATAATATAAAACATGCATTTTAAAAACATTGTGCGAAGACAGTTCTATTATAACTACAAAAACAACCGAGAAAATATTTTTACAAAATTTTTACCAACTTAAAATCGCTCCCCTGTAAAATTAGTTTTTTGCCGTTATGTTAGTTTAGCATTGGAACGACGATATTATATATGTGTTTATCGTGTGTATAGTTATCTTCCAGTTAGGTAGGTACTCAAACGAAAATAAATATATTTATTGTTAATCTATTTTATTTTCTTTCGACACTAGTATTATATTATTATTTTGTAAGAATGAAAATGTAATAATTCAATAAATGACAATGATTGACAATTTAAGTTTATTACAAATGAATTATTATTCATAAGTTGACTGATGCAGTAATTGATTTCATTAAGATACACATGTGATAAATTAATAAAATAGGTAGTTTTTTTTATTAATATCTTAATTTGTTGTTGTGAAATAAATTTAATATCACTAATTACATTATGTAAAAATATGTTTTTGTTAGATATTATACAATTTCGGAAGCTTACTCTGAAAACTTTGTAGTAAATATTACATAAATATATTTTATTAAAAGTTTCGTGAGACACATACGAGTAGGTATCTAACAATTTTTATATACGGTTTACACTCACATGAAATTGTCAAACCCAGCGCAGCGGATAAGCCGCGCGACTTACGGATATGTCCGTGATGAAGATGTCGGGCCGTTCCTGACAATTTCACGTGAGTGTAAACCGCATATTAAAATTAAATACTTATTAATTCTGCAGCGTTAACGATCTCCGCTCACAACCTTAAAATTCCGTGTACTACAATTTGCTTCACTTTTATCATCGGAACATTGTTGCAAAGGCCCAAAAGGCGTGTACAACGGATGCGGCCGATGTCGTGACATGTCAAAGGGTTACCGAAACCCTGCCCGGATCGCATTCCGCGGGTTTGAACATCACATTTTCCACTTGGACGCAGTTGATGAGAACCCCCCATTAGTAATGCGACACTTGGCGATCGGACAGCGAATTCTTGTTTTATTGCATATCGAATTTCCAAGTTAAACCTATCGAATCCGTATTGGGGGTATTGTTGATCGATGATTATAATTTAAATTGAATTACGCGACCTTCCAAAGTATATTTTAGTTCAGTACTCATATAGCTACATCATCATCATATCAGCCGAAAGGAGAAATGTCTCCCCTGTCTGTCCCCTGTCTAGTGGCAGTTGTTTCCAATCGTTGTGGGTTATGTAGTGGTTAGTATATGAAATAATTTGGCTAAACTCAGGTAATTTAGATGTTGTCGCTTTGAAACTGCAACACTGGCTGATGTCACATCCGAGCTGGTGGCGCTAGTAGGGGCCCAGCAGCAAAGGCATGGAGGGAGGAACGCGACCGGCAGCCATCACTTTTGTACTGGACTTCGAGCGAGAATGTAATCATTACCTACGAATTGACTAATAGATTAACTACTTTTACAATATGATTCGTTGAGTTGATTATACTGCCGTTTATCTACATCGGCCTTTCATTCATATAAACCAGTAAAGAATTAGTACAGTTTGTAAAATTTATCCAGCTAGAAGATGACAACCGAATTTTCAGTTGTTCCGAGATAGAGGCGGTAGAAAATTACCGGGATCAGTCCCGTTTTTGATATAATAGTGTGCGAAAATGATGTAAGTTCAAATGAATATTATAACGTATTCTGGTCGCATAATGCGTCGTAACAGAAGCGGAATTTAATTCATTACTTATTCGCCTTATTGCAAAGAGACATTGGTAGGCAGCCAAGTCTATTTAGAAGTGGCAACGCGGACGCATCGTTGATAATGTGAAACTGACTGCTAAGTATTGGTAGCCCAGAAATCAGTTGGTATTCACATGCTCCATTTGCGTCAGTAATCGAATTGCTCGTGTTTTAGACGTCGTATCAGAAAATTACTCGTAAATTTGAAGACAGATGTTTGACAACGCGCCGTGGTAGCGCGGTCCACGAAGCTGGGCTTTGGGTACGAATGCCGGCTTCGAAAACATATTTTGTGAGGAGCCTTTGAGAGGAGTATTTGGTCCTGTGTAAATAGTTCATGGATGTTCAATGTACTAAAGGATATTATTTATTAATATGATTTTGTATAAGTACCTACCTACTCATAAAACAAACGTATTAGCACTATCCTTGATCTTAATTTTCAACTACTTAGGTCAATTTTGAATTTGATGTCTAATATTTATTTACTTAGTTACAAATTAATGTAGACAGCAAAAATAATACATTTGAATTTAATTAGTTGACAGTTGTTTTCTTACCCTTAGCTCTATCCCGGTTTATGTCACGTGTACAAACCATATTCTTGGTGGTGTTCCTCAATTTTTCCGTCGGTCCCGTCCGCAATACGGTAACATCGCTCGAAATAGGTAAATTAATCGTTTCAATTAAATTCGGGCAAGGGCGTACCGGACAAACAGGATACAATTTTACTGATCGATTAATCAAGGTTAAGAATAACTACTAATACGCATATTGCGTAGTTCTTACTTCAGTAAATCTTTCCGCTTCGTATACGAATACTTCGGGATAAACATCCACATTAAGTAGTCGGGTTAACAATTAATTACTTTTGATTAAAATGTACAATAAAATAAAATGTTTTAACATAAATATAATTATTGGTCTATTCGATAGAAGCCAAATAAAACAATAAGGAGGTATAGCTAATAATAAAAGGTTTAGAATAAGTCCAGGAGCTTCATTTTAAATTCCGTTAAAAACACACTGGCACGTTAGCTACCTGCCAGTAGTCCGTCTCCTGGCGGACACCGGCGTCCTCCGCAGGGGCCTCCGGGACGCCCCCCGGGCGCTCCAACGACGGGGCGCCTCGCTCCACCTGAAGAAGTCCCTTGTCAGCACACCGCTCGAACCAGACCAGCCTCTACCAATTTACTAGCACACACAGACAGTTGTGCACGCATTGTCGCGCAACCCACAAGTCTCCTGCATCACCGGGCAGCGACAGCGACGTATCCAAACATATCATCATAGGAATGCATGGAACAGGAACCTAACTATTTTAGGCGCCGCTTGGCTCTCAAGTTTTGTATGAAATATGTACTACCTGGCGACGCTGCTTTGAAATCCCTAAGTCTGTCTCTTTCCTTTCAATATATAGGTACAGTGCGAAAAACTGATGCTCGCGCGATAAGCGAAATCGGACAATTGCGCTAGTCCGCCTTACAATTTAACCATTCAAAAAAGTAGATAATGTTTCTATACATGTGGATTATATGTATTTTTTTTATTACGTCACATATCAAATTAATTTCTTGTGGGATCACAATCTCATTCGTATAAATTGAATTCAAAGTACAACTCCTAATTAAGAACTCCTTAAGTAAAGCCAATAAAAAGTTCTTAATATGAAACCTGTCCGTGATTCTTATGCAGTATTTACGGTCAAAATCGATTAAATCTAGAGTCAAGAAGCAGCATTATAGTAAGTATATACCTACGCTTAAAAAAAATAAAGGACCGACATTTGCAAAGGACGTATAATGTACATTTATACATAATTAGTTAGGAAGTAACTATTAAATATTAGGTAAATAAATTCGTTCATTATTTAAAAAGCACGTGTAAATAAATTCGATATTAATTCATCACAACCTAGGTAGGCATAGCTCTTTACGTGTATGTTGTGCGATATATGTGAACAATTCGGATCAAGTTTAGCGAACTCAATAACCTCGAGACTGGTCAACATTATGTTTTAAAAATAGTTATAAATCTGTTGGAACGCCAGCCACGATCGATAATTTTGAAACATCTCCTGACGCGTTAAAAGATGAGTCACCCTGAACAATTTTCACAGCCAAGATGCAGTGGGCGAAGCGTTAAGGCAGACTTAACTTAATAAATAATAAACAAATTGTATTTTGAAACGAAGTGGGCAGAAAAACAAATTTTATTTGTGTCTAAATCCAGGCTTTACTGGTTATTAAAATTCCGTCCAGTTTTATTAAATGGAATACTTTTATGCTTGACACCGTAAAGTGTTTATCTCTATTTTTGTGTTAGAACAATTTCAGATAAAAAAATGTGCAAAATGCATTGTTGGTGTAGTGCAACGGTGGAATATCCAGCGTTTGTACGGCGTATTTTGTCGTCATTGCTATCTCTGCTAATATTGTTAAAATAGATGCTGGTTGTATGTTTTATGAATCCCAAAGCACTTCAGGGTCTGATCCTATACTTTAATCATTAATTATGATTTTAAATTAAGGCGACTGGATTTGCAGTTGTGGAAATACTCGGAAAATCACCTATATGGATACTGATGACTCTGTGAGCTGTAGACCTCGTGAGTCTGTTTGGGAATGGCTGAAATACATATGTTTTACAGTTTTCAATCCCCATCATCATTCCCTTTCCCTTATCCCATTTATTTGGGGTCGGCGCAGCATGTTAACCTCCTCCATTCTTCCCTGTTACTCATCATCTCGTCTTTTACTTCCATCTTGTTCATATCATCTTTCACACGATCCATCCATCTTTCCTTTGGCCTTCCCCTTCTTCTGTATCGGTCTACATTCATGCTTAACGCTTTTCTAGTTAGTTTTCAATCCCCATATGAAGACATAATTTCGAAAAGCTGAATCGACAAAATTATCGAACCCGCTCACAAAATCCCACGAGAAACGGATGAGAAATGCTGTCCGGACTACTGGAAATCTGGGCAACTGGATAACCGAACATCCGGGATTCAGACAGGGAAGCTGAAACGGAGACTTGGTCAACAAGTAGCAAATACGCTGCAAAGGGAAGGCGTGAAGACTGAGCGTACGTACATATGTATTTCGGATACACATTTAAAAAATCCTATAATTTGATCACCACATTCGACTTGACACAGCTCGAAATTATTCAAATACGTGCGCGAACGAGGTCTCCTGCCACGGGAACTATTTCCCCTTTCATCAAAGCTTATTCCGCATGAACAATACGCATTTCACGAACTCGCATACTCGATTCTGGAGCGCAAATAGAATAGGAGTTTTTTCCGTTCTATATCGTCTTTTGATCCCCGTATCACGTAGTGCACACGTTTATTATGTGCAGGCTTCGGACTTTTGGTAGCTCCATAGCTTTCTAACTTCCTATACGTTAGAGATCTATGGAGCTGGCATTAAAATGTTAATCATTCATACTCGTTTAATTATTTAATTATAAAAAGGCCTTTATAGATATTTATTGTGGTTGAAATTCCCAAGTATTTACTAAATTACTAGAATTAGAAATATAATAAAATATCTATAATTATAAAAACTCGTAAATTAAACAATTTTCAATGCCGAATCCATGCTTATTCGAGTCAACTCAATGTACTCTGGAAAACAAGGAAGAAGTCGCAATTATTTACGCATTTTATGATGACGCAAAAATCAATGCCTATCTAAACCATAAGGTAAGGTTCTTGTAACTTTGTCCATGACTATAAAATTAGGATTTGCCCGAGTGAACGAAGATTCTCTGTTTCAGCTTCAAATATGTACGGATTTCCGGCTATTCTCGCCTACATTTCACAACCGATGCTCATGAAATTTTGTAAGTAGGTTCGATATGTATATAGATTTCTTTTGTCGATCCTCTTTTTCGAATTTTTAAAAATAGAGGAGAAATAGGGTTGAAAACGTAAAAAAAATTACAAATTTCAGCCATAATATTATAAAAACTATCGTGAGACAACTTTAATAATTAAAAAAACGGTTTAAATTTACTTAAAAATAGTCTGGAACGGCTCCACATGTTTCGAACTCATTTGGAGCTCTTTATCAGGAGCAGCTATCCGTGCCGCTACACGCCTCGCGCTCACTACACTGGCTATCGCTATATGAGTTCGAAACATGTCGGGCCGTTCGTGACAAATTATTACATTTTAGCCATTTTGAAACAAACTTCCGAGATCTACCTACAGCTTCCAGAGCCACTAGAGCGAGTATGAGAACGCAGTACATTTATTGTTAATGTCGGCTCCACAGCTCTCTAACCTACTACAAAAAGTCCGAAGCCTGGTTAGGTGCCCAGACTAAATTCGAACAGCGAACGGCGCACTAGACTTGTAGGTATTCGAGATATTCCAGTGAAAAGAACCCGCGCTGCACCGCCTCTGCGTTATTAAATCACTCAATTAATTTCTTTGTGTCCAATCCTTTGTCGATGGATACAGAATAGAGTGATTGAATTCCTTTGTGGGGATTATAGGGCCCAGTGCAAATGGTTCAATTTGTAAATTGATTCCGCAAATTTTTAAATTAGGAGGCGCCCACAACTTCGTACGCGTATTTTTTTAAACCCTAATCGAGTAAAAAGTTACCTATAATCATCTTTGGATGTCCAGCTATCCCCGTACCAAAATTGGTTAAAATCTGTCGAGCCGTTTCCGCGTGATGATAGGACAATGGAAATTATGACCAATAGATGGTGCCAGACTGGCATCGCGTCGCGCGTCCGTACAAAACAAATGACGATCCTGCATCACGCTGTTTAGATTTTTCCTCAAATCATGATCCCTCTCCAAAGAAATTTAGAAATTTGATTTTCAATACAAATTGAATTATAAATAATGAGTGTATAAAATGGTTTATTACAATTTGTGCTGAATACCCAATAAAGGCATACAATACAATGCCGCTACAATGTACGTAGAATCATAGCTTTGTAATGTTTTGAAAGCTATTCTCGCCCTATTTGAGTAACATTGTTTCGTTATTGGGTTACACATTTTGCGATGATATTGTGCTTCGTACGGGGCATTGTCCTCTCCGCAGTAAAATAAAATTGTAAGCATTTCACCTGCCGTAAAAAACAGGAAGCAACAAACTTAATCTCACTTTGATGTCGCGTCTGAAACACAATTTTCTCCTGTCTGTAGTAAATAGGAAGCCCGATTCTTAATTTGCCTTCGAGCTTTAAACTTCAACGTAGTCCATATACTGTTACTGTTAAGTGGATGCCTTTGACGAGACATCAATTTATGGAATGTTTTCAACCGCGAATGGTTTTCGAATACGTAAAGATACTCATGAAGTCAAACTGGTTAGGTTTGTAAATATTAGAATGCATATAAAGACTAAGTAAACAAAACGTAATTGCAAATGTCTTGTGGTTTATGCGGTAGGTGTGTTTGTGTATTTTTTTCTGAATCAGCAGAACAACAGACTTAAATATCACACTAATATCATAAAGGCGAAAGTTTATGAGTGTGTTTGTTTGAAAAATTAAATCTTTACCCTTTCATCACACCTAAACGGCTAGACCGATTTCAACAATTTTTGGTATACGGGATAGCTGGATATCCCTAGATAGTAATATACTTTTTATCCGACTACAGAGCAGTAAAAAGAGAGTTATGACTTTTTCTTCCACGTGCACGAAGTTCGCGGACACTACCAACTTCATCAACATAACCCAGTCGCCCTCGTCATATTATTATTCAAATCTTGAGCCTAATAACAATGGCTTTCGGCGTTAAAATTCCCCAACAATTGTGTTATCTTTAAGCGTTTAGATTACATTAATCAATATTCATTTATAGGCTAGCAAACGTCAATGTGCAATCGTCCTAATTATCTAAATGATAAATAACGACGTACTCAATGTACTCGTAAAGAAAACATATTTCAATTTACCTACGATAATATAAAGTGGTTGCACGAGTTAATGATGAAATAGACAATGAATGAATGAAATGAAATTTGCCAAATGAATAATTTGATCAGTATTAACAAACTAACATCACGTCACGTTGCGGAAGTAAACAAAGAACCTACTATGTGTTTGTGTATGGGCGATATCTTTCTATGGACATTCGGTTGTTAGTTGGCAACTCACAAAGTTATTTTACAAGTTGATTATAAGTTTTCTTTCCAGAAAACTCTCCAGAAAAATAAAGGCGCCAGCGTGAAACGCCAATACATGTGTATTTATTTTTGCATGTGTATGTATTCATGTATTTAAATACATCTAATTGTATGAGAAATAAAATGGGCTCTGCATCTACTGAAATTACGGTATCCGTGACACAAATCGTTATGGTCACTGTTATAATAAACAATTATCATTTAGCTCGCAACAGATTAATGAAGGAGTCGAAAGTCCATGATGCTGATGCCATGAAGGTCAATTCTCAACCATGGGAGTTGATTAGAAGAAACAATGTGATACCTAGTAGTTAAATATGTAAGGCTAAACGAATGTAAGACGCATTTGTAAAGGAAAAGCGAATCATCTGAGAACAGGAAATATGAAGTTTAATTTTAGATTCAATGGAGTTGTACTAAGAATTACTAAGGATTACTCATTACAAAGAATTTTAATTGGTTTTTTGGGAGACTGTTTACTTCTGTCTATTTTAATCTTAGATTATCTTTGAGATGGTAATCGCGACGAGGCATGGACCTTTTATTAGAATAATCACTACTGCCGGTCTGGCTCGAGCTAGTGGTGGTGGTGCTGAGGGTCGAGAGGTCGCTGGAGGCCCGCGCCGAGCGCAGCCGCGGCAGCACGGGGGCCTCGTCGGCCTCCGGCGTCGTAGCTGGCCCTTCGCACGCCCAGCCCAGCGCGCGAGCTGCAGACCACACCGCGAACACGAATGTCAGCATGGCGCTAGCGCGCCACGCGCCTTCCTCGCCCGCCCCCTGACGAAACCATCGGTCCCACTTCACTCAGACATCAACGTGAATCACTAACGTCACTCGCGTGAGTGTCACGTGCGGCCGCCGGCCGGGGCGGCGTGCGTTCGCGCGAACGCTCGACCACTACTGTATCGAACTCGTACCGTTGCCGGGCGACTCCAATGCACTAGCCGCCAGTATCTATCGTCATATCGAAAAATATTTACGCGCCGGCTTCGAACGTATTTATCTGCGCACTATTTCATTCATCGTCCGAGCGTTCCGTCTTTACTTTATCACATCACATGTCATGATAGGACAGGTCACTGTTGCACCGGGGAAGGTTCCTGGTCGTATAGGTTACGCGTTGTTGATATCGAGTGTTTATGTGAGCGGAGAGCGGAGTGTGTGACGCTTGTTGACGTTGCGCGGCGCGGGGAACGTGAGCGGCGACGTCACCCGCGCCGCCACCGACCGAAAGGGCACGTTCTATATTTGTAATAACCCACAGTCACATCACAAGATACTGATAGGATTGTGTCATTTATCGCGAGTAAAACGCTATCACTTGTTGCACGCGCGTCCCGTAGGGGGTCTGCGGCGGTCGCGGCGAATCGATCACGCCGGCCGCACGGAGAACCGAGCAAAGGTGCGCTTTGCGCGGGGAAATCTTGTCAACGTCATGTCGCACGGGAGCAGCACCACGGAACACCCTGCGGCTGCCCGGCGGCCATGTTGGCACCGCCATTTTGCCGGGGGTCGAAAGGGGCGAGCCGCATGCGTACGCCGGCACGCAACCCGGTGTAGGAAACGACGCAAGTCTCGTTCCGTGCGGACGGAAGCGCCCCTTACACCCCGCGCCGAAGGAACAGTTTCACGCGCGACGTGAACCACGTCCGTTTGTAGGTCAGGAAACTGGCAGCGTGTCCTCTGAAGCTTGCCGCGGATCGCGGGAACTGATTTCAGTTTCATAGATCTAGGTTAGAAGAGATACTGAATGGAAGGCATGGCGTTTTACGAATTTTGATATTGTTATTGATTTCCAGGCGGTAGATATTTTGTTCTTATTTCAAGGAATTATCCACTAGGCTTTATTTCTTTCACTAAAATAGTTTCCTTTATTTTTTTATTTACATTTGCATTGCAGTCGGTAGATTGCATGATTTTTGAAGTATTCAATAATTATCCACGTCAATATTGTAATAATGATTGCGACATACTTAATTGTCGTTGATTATTTATCTCAGGCTATTATGTATGTAAAAGGCAAGGACATATATTATCACTATCCAAAAATTCAACTCACTTAGTATACCTATAAACCAAAGGTTTTGTAATCAAATTTTAGATCTAAAAGTTTCACGGGCTGTTGCTTCTAATTACCGCTCAACTTGCCAGTTTTAATTACGATTTTGAAATTCTAACAAACGCCTGAAATATCACACGGATATATTTTTTATCTGTGCTTCATGTATCCTGTATTCTGTTGTCTAACAAAAGCGACAAAAAGAAGCAAAATCAAATCTGAATCTAGTTCTCTTTGAGTTGGCAGTTTTTTGTTTCGTTCATGTTTGAACAGGCAAAGGAATTTGTGCGCTAATGTTTATGAATAGTAGATAGTTTAATAATAATTCGCCTGTAATGTCATGTCTTTTACTTATCATTGAGGACATACCAACGTATCGATCTTAGCCCAACTCATGATCCGAACTAGACCGTCCACGACCGTCTTCGCAGGGTTCTAGAGTACTTCGGTCACATTGCCAGGAAAGACAGTGATACCCTAGAAAAACTGATGATCACTGGAAAAGTCGAAGGCAAGCGACCAATAGGCAGGAGCCCGAGCTGGATAGATCAGATTCGCACAACCCTTTGGCACTACAATACACGATGCTCTACACACGGCTACTGAAAGGAACAGATGCGGCGCATCATCCGAGAGACACTGTTCAAGTTGCAAGGAGGAAGGAGAAGAAGGACTCTCCTGTAAGCAAGCATAATGGATGCAATTTTTCAAAAAGTTAGAATTTAACCCCCCTCATTCCTTGAAAATTTTGATCTATTCCCCATTCCTTTAGTAAGGATGTAACCCCTATAACCTATAACCCCTCGATTCACAATATAACTACTCAATAATTTATCAAGGCCATTTGTTATGTCGGTCAACATGTGTTGAGTTGTGCAATGTTGAATTGCGAATAACTTTTATTCGACTTTGCGAGGCCGGTTATTGCTTTCTCTTTTTAATTGGTGATTACATTAACCATTGACACTTAATTTCAAAATTAAATTTATTTTGACTGACCGCAAAGACAACGCGTCATACAACTTTGCTGCGAAGAAACTTCCAGTCTGGTCATCACCAAATCTTGATAAAATGGCAATAAAGATAGATAATATACGTTATGTAGTTATTCTTCTTTACGTAAACTTAGCTGAGCCTGCCTAAGAGCCTCGTTTGCAAGCAAATCACGTGGCTTTGAGGTTTTGCCATCTAATAGCCGTGAGGTGAGGTGTTGTTGCAACCGCTTTATGCATTTCATTCTCGATACAATTTTGAATAGGGAGCGAAAACAAATGAACCAATTGTCCAACAGTCACCTGTTTGGACTTTATAACAAAAGAAACAATTTCCATAAAATTTAAATTTGGAATTCGAAAATAAAATTTTCCACGGTGTTGCCATCCCAAATTGTTTGTAGGTGAATGAGGTCGCGGAGAGGAGTTATTAGCGATTTTCCCGGTCCTTGGTGTTTTTTGTGGGTGGTTTTATTACCGGCTTTAATATCGGGTCGGGGCGTACGCCGATTGATCCGGCGGATGGAGGCATACTTTACAGGCTTCTATTGTGCTCGGGTTGGACAATGAACGGTCGGCGTTCAGTGCTGATACTGTACAAGTTGGATTTTAATGTCGCAATGGGTAATTTCAAAACGAATATACTTAATCCAACATTTTGCATTACCTACCATGGATTTACTCAACTAAATACGCACACACAAGATTTAGTTTGTTGTTATTTTGAAGACTCAATCATGCTTAAGGTGGACGCTGTAACGATATCATAAATACCTATGATCACGTCCAACGTTTCCGCCTACATCGCCGTATTATCAAGTTGCTAAAGTTGAAATTTGAACATATGTTATTAGACGTGACCGTACAACTAAATTAGTAGTATGCCTTTCACGTTAGCTCGACATCGGCAACAATGCTCGTTACCTTGGCGGCTAATGGCCGTCTCCGTCCACCATATTATTACCGTGACAGTGACACGCGGTAATTCAACCGGCCTGATAACTTGGCATACCCGACCTGACGCTATGTCGGAGTGGATCTGATCACTATATCCCGACCTGATACTAGTGAGTCGGGACAAGGTAGCATCCCATCCAGAATTCGAGTGGGGGGTTGACATAGCTGAAATATTATTAGTGGTTGACTTGTACACAGTTAATTCAGGATTTTTATTCCTCAAAATAGCTCTTCAAGCGAAGTTGATGCGGACACAACTCAGGCGGGTCGTAAACATGGCTTCGGCTTCTAGTTGGAGCGATGACTTTTTTAGGATACACGGTAATGCGATTCAACAATTTAGCAAAGACGTCGTCATCCCTGACATAACTTCGCTCTGTGAACAATCTTGACCAAATTCATTTCTAAACCGGAGGTGAAGGAAACCCATGAGATGGGGGCTGTTCGTGACCTGTTTGGGTAGTGTCAACGCCAACGATAACTTTCCAGCTTTGGGATCCTCTTTAATTAGAAAGCTGTTGTATATACGTGACCCTGGGCTGGGCCCTACCTTATTTAGACTCTATCCTGACGAGAAGTTACATTAGTCGTTGGACAGCTTGCTGCCACCCTCGGATTCAATACGGATGTAGCGATTAATTAACGTAAGCTAATATTACCGAAAATGTAAAAATGGCGATAGTCATCAAGTGACGAATCATCGGATCGCGTAAAATTATCTAACAGTTTGTTGAAACTGTCGGACGGACTGTGTAGCACGCCCTTACGGTTGTGGCCAAACATAATTAGTGTGGGGATTGCATGTAGATGCAATTACGGCTCCCTTCACGGCCAGATTGCACGGTAATGAATAACGCTTTGAGAATGCCTCTTTGTGGACTGAAGCTCCGAAATTGATAGTTAAATGACGTGTGCCCGTTGAATAGGTGAGCCTCTAAATTAATGATCTGACCAAATTTGCATAGGAATGGAACATTGTCATGTTATAACATTGATATGGGTGAGTTCAGCTACCCTACGCTAGTCACGTATCGTATGATAGATAAAAGACAAAGTATCCATATGTTTTCTCATGCGCCACGATATAGATAGTATAGGTACCTATAATTTCTCAAAATCTAAAAAATATCCACATTACCTTGGATAAAATAAAAAAAGCGCTAAAAAAAATGCAAGACAAAGTATCCATATGTTTTCTCATGGGCCACGATATAGATAGTATAGGTACCTATCATTTCTCAAAATCTAAAAAATATCCACAATACTTTGGATAAAATAAAAAAAGCGCTATAAAAAATGAAGTCCACAGTATAAAGTAGAAAACAATGGGTACAAAATTATACCGCATGTATCGGTTTGTAGATGATTATACAGGGCGTCCCACGGCTATGCCACATGGAGGGAAAGTACCTTGAATATTGTAGATGGAACATTATACTGAAAGAAGACATTATTTTAATTAAAAAAACAGTATAAACTGCTTTCATAGATTTTTAAATAATTACGTGGTTGAACCGGGAACCGAACCCGTTACACGAGAAAAATAATCACCCTATAGCTTTATCATACCGATCGAAAGGCTTCATCATAAGGATTATTTTTTGCTAAGTAACATAGTGTCAGAAATAAAAGGAAGACCATGAATTTTAACATTAGAAATTTTGTTCAGAAAAATTTGTAAAAAATTGGGGTTATGTAAAAAATTTACTTTACAAGAACTAGTATCAAAGTGTCCACGAGCTACAAACAGAACTTAGAAGTATTATTCTTAATATCCACCATACACATGATCAAAAAATCGTCAGAGAGAGAAATAGTCAAAAGAGTGCGACTGTATTGAACAGGATGGGACTCATTTTATTTGAGCATTTGATAAATTGATTAATTTTGTATTAAAAATGTTAAAATTCATGGTCTTCCTTTTATTTCTGACACTATGTTACTTAGCAAAACATAATCCTTATGATGAAGCCTTTCGATCGGTATGATAAAGCTGTTGGTTATGGGATATTAACATAAACAATAGATTCAATTAAAATAATATTTATTTTAATATACTGTTAGGAGAGACGTGTACTACTAACTAAACAGCGTGATCAATAATAAACTAAACCAATGCATACCTCTTAGGATAGAGGTACTTATAAAAACAACGAACACTTGACAGTGTAGACTAGTCTCCATGTGAGTAACAGAGAAAGTCATATAGCACACAAGTTAGAGTAGGACGGATTTGTTTTTGAGAATTCCAACACGCCCCTTCAAAAATAAATCTACTTTCTCTAATATAATTAATACTTATAATCTATTTACAATAATAGATCACACGCTCTCCTTTATCTGGGGTACAATTTTATCATGGTCCAACATTTGTTGCATAGGATTAGGGAAAACCCAGAAAAACCTAACCAAACCATTTCCTATAAATATTTATATATTTAACTATATATATTTACATTATTCAACTTTAATATAAGCTTTTTACTGTTTATCTATCTATATTATTCCAAGTTTCTCTCTCATGAGAGAAAAACGCACTGTGGGCAATGGTTTTGTAAGAATGTCAGCCAGCTGATTACCTGTGGAAATATAATTCACTTTAATAACATTGTTCTCCACCTGTTCTCTAGAAAAATGATATTTTATATCAATGTGTTTCGATCTTTTGTGACTCGTTGGATTGTTTGCAATGCTTATACAACCATTATTATCCTCATAGATCGGTATGGGACTAGTTGTTTTAATGTTTATACTGGTCATAAAAGACTTTAGCCAAAGAGCTTCCCTAACAGCTTCGAACAAAGCCATGTATTCAGCTTCAGTAGATGAAGCAGCCACTGTTTGTTGTCTTTTTGTTTGCCAGCATAATGTGCATTGTTCAAATAATTGAAATAAATAACCAGTTGTACTTTTTCTGTCCAATTCATTACCACCCCAGTCAGAGTCAACAAACCCACACAAAAAGTTTTGACTGTTATTTCGGACATATGTTAACTTCAGGTCCATAGATCCTTTCAAGTACCGTAATAACCTTTTTAAGTATGACCATAGTTTATGGTTGTTTTTGTTCGTAAATCTGCTCAATAAGTTAACAGAAAAAGTTAAGTCAGGTCGAGTGCAGACCATAAGATACATTAAACAACCGATAAGGTTTTTACATGGGGCTTCAGTTATTTCACACGAATTTAACTCGTTGTAATCAATTTTACTTTCTAAGGGTGTGCTGACAGGTTTACAGTCACTCATGTTAAACTTTTCTAAAATAGTTTTTATGTACCTGATCTAAAGTGATTTTATTATCGGTTCTTTCGATTCGAATTCCCAAGAAACACTTAATTTCGTTTAAGTCTACCATTTTAAACTGGTTCAATAAATAACTTTTGAAACTATTCATGGTATTTAAATCTGCAGTTAAGATAACGAGATCATCGAAATATAGTACTACGTAAATGTTTTTCATTATATCACCCGCATCTAAAATGTAAATGCATCTATCAGCTGATGAGTACCGAAAACCCTTATTTATCAAAGCTTGTTCGAACATTTGAAACCAACAACGTGCGGATTGCTTTAATCCATATAACGACTTATTTAATTTGCAGACCTGATTATCTGCACATGGGATTCCTTCAGGAACTTTCATGTATATTTCTTCCTGTAACTTCCCATTTAAAAATGCCGTTTTAACATCCATATGATGAAGAAGCAAATTAAATTGATTCGCAAAGGCTAACATAAATCTGAAACTTGTAATTCTTGCGACTGGTGCAAATGTTTCACTATAGTCAACTAAATATTCTTGACTAAAACCGCGAGCCACTAAATGTGCTTTATATTTCAAAGGTTTTCCAAACTCATCATTTTTAATCGTAAATATCCATTTACAATCGACAATATTTCTATTTACGGGTTTTTCTACAAGTGTCCAGGTCTCATTTTCAGTAAGAGAATTTATTTCCTCTTTAATTGCATTTTCCCATGAATACCTATCATCTCTAGATTCAATTTCTTTATAACACGTTGGTATTTTACAAAGTAAAGACTTTGCACGCAATAAATAATTAAAGGTACTGTCTTTATTTTCATTATACGACACAGTAGGTAGGTTTTTAATCCTTTCACTCCTTCTTAAACTATTTTCATTTACCGATTCATTTTGAGATTTTGTCAAGTTATTATCAAATGTGCTGCGGCTTGGATATACATCTGTTTCACTTACAGATTTATTATTATTAGTAGGTCGATTATCAAATGGACTACAGTTTGGGTACGCATCTGTTTCACTTACAGATTTATTAGGTTGTTGACCTAATGGTGCAGAAGAACTGCCAGTTTGTTTAATTCCATCTGATTTTGTCTTATCAGATTTTATGCACAACCTCTTATAAGAGTGCTTGTCAGATTTACCATAATTATCTGAAATAATTTGGTCAGGCAACAACGGCCTACTAGATAAGAAATTAATCTCATCAACTATAACATCTCTGACTTTTACAAACTTTTGATCTACCATATCCCACACCTTATAGCCATTCGGTTCATAACCAACTAATATACCTTTTTGCGACTTTTCATCAAACTTGGTTTTCCTTGTTTTATTCAGAAAATAAACAGTTGAACCGAATACCTTCAAATATTTCAGTACAGGTATTTTACTATGCCACATTTCAAAAGGTGTTTTATCGGTTTTCAGTGCCTTTGTTGGGCTTATATTAATTAAATAAGTGGCTGTTAATACTGATTCGCCCCAGAAACTTTTATCAAGCTTAGCACCTGAGATCATAGCTCGGCTTCGTTCTGTTATTGTACGGATCATACGCTCAGCAACACCGTTTAAAGCTGGCGTATGCGGCACTGTTAAATGGTAGCTAATACCTTTTTGCACACAATACTGTTTCATTTCATTTGATAAATACTCACCGCCATTATCAGAATACAAATTGACTATTCTCAAATTAAAATGCACTTCAGACTTAGCGACGAAATCTTGAAACGCAGCAAAAACGTCTGATTTATGGGCTATTAAGTACGTCACAGTGTAGTGCGTAAATTCGTCTACAAAAGCAACAAAATAGTTTTTTCCGTCTACGGTTGAAGGAGTGATGGGACCACATACGTCCGTATGCACATTGAATAGAGGTCGTTTTATGACTTTAGGTTTTGATTTATTAAATGGCAAACATGCTTGTTTCCCATTTATACAAGCTTCACATAATTTATCACTTACTGTAATCTGGGGGCACGGTAGTGCCCCCGCCAAGACGAACAAAAAAGA
Source organism: Apotomis capreana (assembly GCA_947623375.1). Taxonomy (NCBI): domain Eukaryota; kingdom Metazoa; phylum Arthropoda; class Insecta; order Lepidoptera; family Tortricidae; genus Apotomis; species Apotomis capreana. The sequence goes on along the minus strand of OX392502.1, from coordinate 20,669,889 downwards.
AGGGGGCACTACCTACCTTTTCTCGAACCGTTTCGTCTCATATTCAAACCCTCATAGTTTCGTCCCAGTTAACACTAGAGCGCCCAAATTCTTAGGTTAAGATGCAATTAGCAAATATATAAAATGTACAAAATTTAATTGATCTAGCTTTTATACTTTAGGTTTTATAGGTACCTAAAATACGCCGATTTTGCCACTCACTCACTGACGTATCAAAACCTCTGGGGTACTTCCCGATGACCTAGAAAGCTGAAATTTGGTATGTAAGCTAGTATTAGTACACAAACAACAAAATAATTCTAAAACTTGGAACTTTTACCCCCCAACCCCTTAAACTAGGGGATGGAAGTTTGTATGAAACTTCCGCAAATTTTGATACTAGAGGTCTGAAAATTGAAACCTATAGGGACTCATTGTTATAAATCAAATACATATTGTAGGACTTTTAAAAAATCACCCCCCACCCTTTAAATAAGGGGATGGAAGTTTGTATGGGTTTCCCATAATAGGGGATAAAAGTGTATATATATATATGGGGCTAAACTTAAGTATTTCTTAAATACACAATTGTCTACTTCAGTTGACGCTCAAGAAACCCTACAGCCCAAAAAAATTAAAAAAACTAAAGCACCTTACAAAAAGAAATGAGATCCCACCAAAAACATTTCATGTAAAATTGACGGCCAAGACTCACATTCTCATAACGCTTTCGCTGTAAAAAAGTTATCAGATCCCAGGAAAAGCCAAGCCCCTAAGCCCCGACTTTACTAACCCCACCACCTTGGTTTAAAAAGTATGGCATCAACTGGCTTCAAGCCCCTAAACCCGGAGTTTACTAACCCTACACCTTTGTTTCAAAAGTATGGCTTGGCCGTTTCATAGACTACCGTAAATAAGTCTAGTGGACTGTCCGGCCTATATCGTAAGGAATTAAGTTTATAAGTATATTATCAAAGACATAAACTTAGTTTCTTGATACCATATGGGCCAGACGGTCCGTTGGACTTATTTACGGTACTCTATGAAACGGCCAAGCCATACTTTTGAAACAAAGGTGTAGGGTTAGTAAACTCCGGGTTTAGGGGCTTGAAGCCAGTTGATGCCATACTTTTTAAACCAAGGTGGTGGGGTTAGTAAAGTCGGGGCTTAGGGGCTTGGCTTTTCCTGGGATCTGATAACTTTTTTACAGCGAAAGCGTTATGAGAATGTGAGTCTTGGCCGTCAATTTTACATGAAATGTTTTTGGTGGGTATTATTCAATTGCTCGATATCAGAAAACAATCGCTTGCTTTTTATCTGTGCAAACTTGGATTTACCGATATGTCCAAGTCTTTGATGCCATAATTCGTAATTATTATTAACGACTCGATTTGATGTGTTAGCGCATTTGTCAAGCACAAAATTAATACCAATTAAATTGTTCAAACACTCACCCTTTGTTACCACCTTACCCTTATTCAAGACTTGTACCGTACAATTGTTGTCAAAAATAACGGTCATTCCGGCTTGTTGCATTTTCTTGACCGAAAGCAAGTTATGCGGAATCTCGGGACAGTAGAGTACATCTTGTAGATCACCTTTTATGCCCAAATTGCTGACTACGGCCAGATTGCCTTTCTTTGTCGCTTGAATATATGTTCCGTTTTTTTGCAATTTCATACTCGTGTCTCGCCGTCCATTAATCACTTTTATTTCGTGATCCAACAGCCTAGTTTTCACAAACGCAAGTGTTAAATTGTCCTCGGTCAACGTTTCAATTGCTGTTACGACACCGTCATAATCGTTGGGTAGTGTCATAAAAAATGGGTAACTTTATCTGCCTCTTCAAGTTTTGCTCCAGCAGCCATTAATTCGACGATTAATTCATCAAATGACTGAAAATGTTTTAGTAAGGTTGTATCACCTTCCAGTTTTAGGTTTAGTAATCGCTTACGCAAAGCAAGCTGGGTTGCAATACTTTTTCTTTCATAAATATTGTTTAACTTTTCGAATATTTGTTTTGCACTATCGTCTTCACCCACAAGTCCTAATAAAGAGTCTGACAAATATTATATCAGAGTATTCTTTGCAATACGTTCATTTTGAACCCATTCATTGTCCTGTATCACCGGAGTTTCACTGTCAATCACATCCAAAACATCAAGTTCATTTAATAAATTTCTTATTCTTAGTTTCCACACACTATATTTGTCCCCATTAAATGGCTTAATGTTCCTTTTTGACTTTGCAGTGTCCATTTTGAATTATTATTCAAAATCACTCAGAAAACACACTTAGTCACAAGTCTTTAAAATTAGGCACTAAAAAGTTCTTTTATTATATTTTAAATTCACTCCACTATTAATTTACTTTAACTGCACTGGGCCCATAACCTGTTGGTTATGGGATATTAACATAAACAATAGATTCAATTAAAATAATATTTATTTTAATATACTGTTAGGAGAGACGTGTACTACTAACTAAACAGCGTGATCAATAATAAACTAAACCAATGCATACCTCTTAGGATAGAGGTACTTATAAAAACAACGAACACTTGACAGTGTAGACTAGTCTCCATGTGAGTAACAGAGAAAGTCATATAGCACACAAGTTAGAGTAGGACGGATTTGTTTTTGAGAATTCCAACAAAAGCTACAGGGTAATTATTTTTCTCGTTTAACGGGTTCGATTCCCGGTTCAAGCATGTAATTATTTAAAATCTATGAATGCAGTTTAATTTGATTTTTTAATAAAAATAATGTCTTCTTTCAGTAAACAATATTCAAGGTAGTACTTTCCCTCCTTGTGGCATAGCCGTGGGACGCCCTGTATATCGGTATGTGAAACGACACGACAAGACATCTAGTATTTGATATATATATATAGTTACCAAAATAAACCGTGGGTTGGTTACCTCGATGTTCAAAATATGTAGGTCAGTAAAACCAAATAACGTTCATGTATCTGAATAGATCGACAAGACATTGATTAATTTGTGGGAACAAAAGAGCGTGAGTATGTAAACAAACTGTTTCCGGCCATTTCTATAAATAACCGGCGCTAAAGTAATGGTCAGTTTCATGTTTACCACGACGACACTTGAGATAAAAAGTGTTTACGTTTACAAGACGTGTTTATTTATCTTAAAATTACGACGGTTTACATTCACGGATTTCGAATCAGAAAAGTCGATTATGTGGTAGAAAACATAGATTAACCAGTGTGTACCCTATTTTTTTTTTAATAACAAAAACGTTAGTATCACGGAGCCAAGTGATACTAGTGGGCTCGATGGGTTAACTTAAGATAATTATTAATTACGTTTTTATCTCTCAATAGCTTCTACCTGCGTCCGCGTTTACGTTAGTCGCCATAAGGTGTTAATAAAATGCCTAAATAAAATTTAGACGTCAAACATTCAATTAGATCACATATTATTACTTAAAACCCCGTGGGTTTGATTTTTATTGAGATAGTTGTGATCGCACTTCCATAATAAATCTCTTATCATCCCGTTAAGGGATGATTTACGTGTTAAAACTATCCTACGTCCTTCTCCGTAATTCAAAATACTTAATCTTTTTAACAAATTTAATCAAACCCGTTATGCCAGATGTTATGAGAGTTATTGCGATTTCGTAACAGTTTGTGAAACTGTTCTCATTTAATTATAATATTAGTAGGATAGTGAATTATATTAGGTATACCAAATTCAGTTTACTTCAGGCCATGGCTTATTCTTTGCCCTATTATTACAATTATGTTTCCCAAACTATTTTATTTCGCCGCTACTTCAGTACTTTTATAATACAAACCTTACCGAACTTTTTGTGTTCTCCGCAACGAAAAAGAATGACATCTGTCCGAAATGTTTCCACTACATGTTTTCAGCGATGTGCTCCGTTTGCCTTTAAATTACTACTTGCCATTTGTAACTTAATGTCCGTTGTCGATACCTGGCAACCGCGACTGTGCCGTTATCACGTATCAGTGCAACTCACCTGTGAACAATAGAAAGTGAATATTATAATTTGAATAAAGAAAAAATAACCGATCAAACGATTTATTTTTATGACAAGCTTTTATTGCTGACTGTACTTTTCTTTCTTTCTTCTTGTACGATTCTAAAAAATCTGAAGGTTTACATAATTTTATTACAGATTTCCTATAACCATCATGAGGCTCCATCATCAGACCAGCTCCATTCTAGCTAATTTTATTTATCTTTATCATCGAAGTTGTTTCGGTATAAACTAAGTTTCAGTTCAATCGGTGCCCGGAAAGGGAGCTAATTTAATTTGCAAGATTTGATGACTGTCATCAACTGGACATGTGAAACCAAATAAAAACTTCTATAAACAAGTTCTGTTTTTGATTGGTCTGCAATAAAAACCTGTTGAATGAAGGTCTCTTATTCAACTCCATGACCTTAGTTTACGTTAACTTTTACTTTATTCACATATTTACAGAAATGTTACTATAGGCACAGCAGAAGCTGTGACAGTGATTTCAGCTATCAGAACGCTGTTTGCTTTGACGATGCTGTCATTAAATTCAACGATATCTGTTCCTTTTCCGCCCATTGCGCCGCCTGCCAATGCATTAAGGTTTAAGGTGTACTCAATGACATAGTATCACAAAAAACCTATAACACCTATAATGTATGTATATGAAACGTACGACATAATCAAAAGGAACATAATGTCACGGTCGTCGTGTTAGCACGCAACACTTATGGAATTTTTATGTTTCAAACGATGTTCAGATGTTTTCGTAGACAATTACGAGTAGGTAGAACGATTATAATTGAACATAAACTTCTACCATAAATGGCTCTGTGAGCTATGAGACTTCGCGGTTAATTTGAAATGGCTGAAATATGTTTCTTTATAGGTTTTAAACACCATATTTCCGCCAAATGAAAATAAAAAAAAGGGGACTTAAACGAAGAATTGACAAAAAAATATATATACTTATCGAACCTACTCACAAATTTTCATAAACATCCGGACATACGAAAGAATTTTTGGCCTTGCCCTTGCACACGGGTCACCTGGTGCCTTGTGAAAGCTGTGTAGCTCATACATTTGTACTTTACACGGCATGCATACATTTTTACCTTAAGTACATGTGTGCATGTGAAAAGGGTCTTACTTTACTCAATCTAGCTATTAGACTTCGAATATTGAGTTTTGTTTTCATTTGACTCGTTGAAGAAGCCTAGTGGTCCTTCCACAGATTTTTTTTATTCAAATTTACAAAACTCAAACTCCGGAGCTTCATTATTAAATATCCAATATTTTTGTAAAAAACGTACCCAAAACAAGTGATTCGTGACGATGAAGTTTTTGTGTGTAACAAATTCTGCATGTGAATGTTCAGGTCAGGTACGTTACGTCTGTAAAGATAGCGCAAGCAGTGAGGTAGGTATGACACAACGTTATGAACTTATGACCCTAGATTAGGGCTGACACCTCCTTATCCGCTTAAATGTAGGCCAACGAATGAGTCTTTCACCTTTAACCTATTTAGGTTGAGAAAAAACGTAACAAGAAAACACTTTGTCCAAAACAAAAGACGTACCTATAAAAAAGTATCCCTATTCCTATTTCGATACCATTACGACTTTTTGTTTTTATACGTTTAGACATTTTAAGCAGCCAACTTTATAACAAAGCAACAAAATGCTTTTTTAATTAATTAGTTAGACTTAAGGAATGAAAACGCAATAGGGAAAAGTACTTATATCATTCAAGATAAGAAATGCGTAAAAGCTAACTTATTATTTTATTTTTATTGAAAAAGATCGACTGCCAACTTTACAAACAGAAACATTGTGTTTGTAAATTCTTTATTTAGGTATACCTACATAGAAGTATACAAACATCGTTTAAACGCAGACATTTAAATAAGGATATCGATTGACTGATTCATCTGTTCGAGGCAAAATGAAAATCATTTTATTATTTCACTTTTTGAACGTTTATTACAAAACGAAGTGACTATTAAATATTCTATAATGCTTTTTGTTTTTGGTCCAAAATGTAGTAGCACTGAAAATAATAACGATCAACGTAGAAGGAAATACGATTGGTGTTTTAATGGACAGAAAGATTTACGTTGTCGTTCCGTTCCAGAGAGATTTCGCTCAGAAAAACATCTACCAATTTCTAAACCGCATATAGACATTGATCGTCATAATACATTCCTATCTATGTAGATCGTGACTCTGTGTGGCCATCGGACATTACCGTAGAAGTGAAGAACACATCCTTATTATGCGAGACCCACGTCGTGGCGAGGCTTTTACATTTAAAATATGTAGATAAGCGCTATTATTAGACAACTAGCGGCTGCCAAGGGACGCGAGATGTAGAACTAAGTTCACATTGTCTCTTGAGAAGTGTCTCCATTTGAGCAGCTACGTGAACGTTACGTAAGGATTGAAGTATATCTGTAGAAGGGAGATAATATAGTTCTGGGGCTTATAACATTTTGTTAAGCAGCTTGTTGCTGATCTTGTGAAGGTTGCGAGAAGCGTTTCGATACGATCTTTGGGGTGGCCTTTGTCCAGAAGTGAATGTCATACTGCTAAAATTATGAAACAGCTTTAGTTAAGTACTTCACGTGATGAGTAGGTAGTAAAAAGCGCAACCCATAAGACAAAGAAGGAACTCTTTTTCTTCAGTCCCGCTGCACAAAATTAAAAAGCTTCGAAGAGTTATCAATACTTTTAAATAACACTTTTTGGAACTGAACGGTCTCGCGGAGAAACAAAGGCAGATTAAATAACTGAACGGACAAGGACTTGGTTGAGGAAATATTTGCACATCAAACAAGGGGTGTCATTTATACCGCTGTTATCATAATGCGCCGCTAAGTACAGTTAACATCAAAAGTAACTTGATCGTGTTTAGTACTTTGACGCAGTAAAGAAAGGGATATATTTAAATGCACATCTATATAATTTTTCAGCACACTAGGTAACTCCACTAATTAACTGAATGCATACCAGAAAAACGAATGCTGTGCAAAAAAAACAATTGATTAACTGAACATGTCCTACAAAAAAAAACTTAAACATCATACAAAACGAGATGACCTTTTTAACCGAATTCACACCAAAAATATGGTTCGTACATCGGATATATTTGAAAGTTTCACCAAAAATACTGACTTGCACACTAATTATCCTCGCACTGCACACTAAGATCCGACTCGGCCGGATTAGGTTAGGTTAGTTTTTATTTTATATCCAGTAAAACAGTTTTGCAAATACCTTTAAATAGTATATTGAATTCGCATTATTTAGTGTGCATAATTAGTGTGCAAGTCAGTATTTTTGGTGAAACTTTCAAATATTTTGATCGAAAAAAGGATTATAGGTACAGATATCGATTTAAATAGGTACATGCCGTAAAGAAATGATCACTTGGTTAGACCTCGGCTGTACATGATACCAAATTTTTCAGCTATTTCCTAGGGATTCGACATTTGATCTTCAATGAACCTTTTGTGATTAAGAAAATTCGTCATGGTAAATTTCCTGTAAAATATAGATTCAGTAAGAGTGTATCTTCGGCCCTTATCCCCCAACAGATGATGATGAATTTGTGTTTAATAACAAGGAAGTGCACTAAGCTCGATAAAACTATCGATAACTGCACCAATCATCATTACTTAGACCCGAGTTGATTCTAAGTGCGATCAAGCGCAATCTAATTCAATAAAATCGCTAACCCAGATTGCCCTATAACCAGCAACCGCAGAGTCGCGTACAAAGAGGTATAACGTGTTAATGGTAAGTACCCCGTATTCTCGAGTGGTTAGCGTGACTCGACGAGTGCCACGTAGATAATCGCATCCTAATGGCACGGTATGGTTTAAAGCAGTATAACAAACCGTACAACCGTCCAATTCGACACATTCACTGTAATATGATGAGGGTTGAGACGATGGTGCCGATCATAAAGGCAGAATCCTTACGGTAGATGGAGCTACGATGCTTCCCTAAGGCATATAAGAAACTAGCTGTACCCCGCGGTGTTACCCGCTCATCCCACAGGAACACTAAATTTATTCGGGATGAAAAGTATACTATGTCCTTCCCCGGGACTGAAACTATCTATATACCAAATTTCATCTAAATCGGTTCAGTGGTTTAAGCGTGAAGAGGTAACAGACAGACAGACACACAGACAGACACACTTTCACATTTATAATATTAGTATGGATTAAGCGACTTGTCGAAAAAAATTATGCATGAATTCGGTGCTCTAATAGGTAAGACACCCTGGTGTTGGCTCAGAAAACCATAGGAAATGTGGAATCGAACCCCGCCCGAAGCATTAAGTTTCGAAATGTTTCGCTACAATATTATAAACATTTTGTTTCTAAGTGGTGCGAATTGCACATTTCAAAATCAAAATAACCTTTTGTTTGGGACACGTTGCTATTGCCGACTGTACTATTTGGTACAAAAGTTAGTTTCTCGTCAATATAAATGAGACAAGCCTTAAGTACATGAATTTACGTCGTTTTATTAAATCCTTCCCATGACCACCTTCCGGTTCCATTTTATATCGACCGCGTTTGCCATTCATAAAATGTCTGTGAAGTTAAGAGGTTTGCAAATTTAGCCGACAATAATTATATTATAAAAACAGTTAGGTAAGCTCTATCGCTCGTTGAGTTACTGTTTTAGCTCATACGAATATTTACTGTGCTAATGGCAAGCCTTGGCCGGTAACAATCTTATTATCTCCGGTGCCCGAGACATCTTCCCTGCGTAATAACTTCCCGCTAAAACTGGATTGAAAACGCTCTATGATTTCATACGCAATCAGCCGGTATGCACGGGCCGGTACTCGTACAGATATAAGTCCCCAAAGTGAGAAAAATGTTAGTTCTTCGGATTTTCTGTTAGACATTTTAAGTAAAGGTTTTGGAGGATTCGCTTTCGATTACCATGTTTTTGGCATGTGGTATATTACCTATACTTATAGCCAAATCAGCTACGTATTGGCCATAACTCAGACTTGTTTATATAGTTGTAATTCTAGCTGCATTAAATGACAGACGTTGATGAGTTTTAGGTAATTAGGTAAATAGCATCTTAAAATAGATTTTATAATGGTGATATGTATAGTCTAGGTATGTCATTAGAAACGACCAATTCAGCCCTAGCAAAGGTGTTGGAGTTGCAAATTGGAATTGGCGTGTTATTTCGATAAGTATCTGTCTATGCCTACTTTATACATATGATTAACCTTACGTCATAACTAAAGACGTGTAATATTTATGACTCATAAATACCTACCTTTATATTCGACAAAGAAGTGTGAAGTTTCCGGTAGATAGATTATAAAAAATTAGTTTCTAATTAAAGTAGCGGAACCGCTATTTCTGCATTATATCCACATGAAGCAATTTAAAGATTTCATTATAAGACACTGCCAGGCGCCAGTATCCCTGAAGTGCATTAATTACTAAATAGCAGGATGTGGCTGGGGGGAAATAAGTGCAAATCTGTGTTTCAGGCGCTTCAAGATTGACTTCGCGTATACTTTCATAGCATAGCTATCAGCGGGTAAATTTATTTTGGGGCTCAAGGTAAGGGCCTACGCACACGACATATTTTAAACAAGCTGCAACCCGCAATGAACGCTTTTAGGACGCTTAGCAAACGTAAGACAGTCGGCGAATTGTGACGATTGCACACTAGCACCGCGTTTTTATCTTTACAAACGCACAGATGTGTCCATATGTACATATGCACCGTAAGCGCGACCGCTTCTATAATTTTTAGAAATGCATAGAGGACCATGGCGTCGCTTAAGAAAACGGTAATTATTTGAGCGTTTTAATCGATTTATTCCATTGTTACCAATATTGACGAACTGGCATTTTCGGTCCTCTTGTAGAAGTCGTGGCTTATTTCAATTATAATCAAAATAATATTGATTGCCTTTATGAATTAGCGAATATTGCGATGTAATATGATGTTTAAAAATAAGGCAAGCGTAATCGCATCCGAAACTGTGATTATGATTGCCTTGTTTTTTTAAACACTTCTTTCTTATGGTTGGGCTATTTGAAACGCGTTCCACTTGCATTAATATTGATACAAACACGCGCCTGGAGCGCATTTCATTTTGTATCGATACAAATTCAATCTGTTATAGACTTATAGTATATATCACATAGCTTTGTGAGAGTGACATCGGTCGCCTCAGTACATTTCATCGAATTTCGGTTATAAAATACACAATTCGCGCCGATCGCGCACAGAAGACGTGCTCATCAAATAATCAAATATGCGTCGTTTAAAAAACGTCGTGTGGAGAGACCCTAAAGAATGTCGGTAAACTTCGTCTTAGCAACTTTGTTTATCGACGAAAAAGTCAAGCTCGTTTGCATGCAATCGCCGTTCTGATCTAGTGCGGCTGAGCTCATTCGAGGAGTTTCAAATTAAGGCCCGATTCTCTCATCTCGGATAAGAACGCAGGCATAAAACAAAGGGCCACGAAATAGGGTAGGTAAGAACAAAATATATACTAACCACCGAATAAAGCTACAGTAAATATTCGAGTTAATATTTCAGAGACTTATTTTCGGGTATTTTATAGTTAAACTATAAAACGTATTTTATATTAACTAGTGGATATTGTAAGCTAAAGACCTCGCAAGTGTGTTTTGAAATGGATGAAATTTGTAATTTTTTAAACCGTTGTGTTACAAATACATTGATGTGACATCGACGCCATTAAATGATGAATTTCTGAAATGAAGTCCCAGGTAGGTATTATCATTCGCCGACCGGGGCATAATATCAATCACCTTAAAACCCCTACTATCTTGGTTCCCCTGGGACCACAGAGCAGGCTGCCTAGACAAGATTTACTTAAATTATTCTCGAATACGCCACCTTTGACACTCTCGTTGCTTTTATGGAAAATACATAATATTCAAATTTATGAAACGAAGTCACACGAGTTCCGTGTTGACATTATCGGATACAACATCTCTTTTAGATTTAACGGAAAATTTTATAAGCCTTGTATCTGGGAGTGCGCTTAGAATAAGTACGCCTAGAACGATTCTTTATACAACAGCAAAAGACGAAGCCGCTTTTGGTTTTATGTGTGCGTGTCTACGAACCAATCATGGAGGCGATTTGCTTGTGACGTTGATGTGACAAATGCGCACACGGACGAAACTTAGCCCGTGGCTAACCAAAACTGGCTTTACATTTCTAGGTGTATTTATTCTAAGGGAGTACGGAATGATAGGATCAATAATAGTGTTATAAGAGAAAGATGTGGAATAGAAGCGAATGTAGTGACCTGTTGTTGTGTGACCACATTTTGAAAGGATGTGTGAAAATTTAAGAGTTATGTCGAGAATATGAATGGAAGAGTTGCAAGAAGTTCCCAAATTGTAGCGTTAGGTATTTAAAAAAAAGAAAAACCAAGTGCCGGTGTACTTCGTTCAAAGAAGTTGACTTATAGCACCCTTTGGGTACGAATCCCTAAAACCAATTGAGTATGTATGAAGAAAAGCCTGGGTCGACGAGTGCAGTTTTTTGCTTCAGTCGTGGCGTTAGGACCAAATTGTTTGTACCGTAGTACCTGGCATTTGTGAGCAGGCGTGAATTCATTCTAAGTATGTAGGTACAGTCGAGTTCATTTACATCTACACACTTACGAGAGCAAAAATATCTGAACACGATTTTATTCTCCTGACAATAGGGTCGTGTTCAGATATTTTTGTTCTCTTAACACGTTCGCTGCGATAGGAGGTCTAAAGACCTCCTGCCAGTACTCTCGGGCTGTGCGGGTAAAAATATTGTGGTTTCGCTCTGGTGCGGAGCTCGTAGCTTATAGAATTGTATAGGTAGAAAAGAGTCCAATATATGGTTCGATTCCTACCATAACGTAGATGTTTTTTGCACTTTAAAACACGCAGGAGGTCTTAAGGCCTCTCATCGCACTGAGAGTGAAATGTGTGCGTCCAGTGCGGATAGGGGGTCTAAAGACCTCGTGTAGGAAGTACGGGCTTATCCGCCCCCTCCCGCACCTGTTTGTGTCTATGATAGTTGAACTATGACCCAGTGATGTGCACGCGTCTATGAGCAATGCATGTAAATGTATTTCGTTTGCAAAAAGTTTAAGTCAAAATACGTACATACTAAGTAATAATAAGCGTCAATTGTGTTTAGTGTATCAGTTGATGTGTAGTAAATAAATACCCAAGAGTGTTGTAGGTTAGTGAGTAATATTAACAATAATAATTGACTGTGTACCTACATAGCTGAATCATTGGTCGATTAAATCTTACTGCCGTGATTGTAACAAACCACTGTGTCTTAAATGTTTCTATTACAGTCACATGTAATTTACTTACAGTGTATGATGAAGTTGTATGATTTATCGATAAATTGCCTTTTTATCGGGAACATCACTAGAAGTAAATACAAATGTACCTCAAATGCAGTGCTGTAAGAGGTCTAAAAACCTCCTAATTATTTTTTGTTATTATTCCATATTCTGACATCAGAACTTCAGGCGAAGCCAAAACAAGGCAGAATAGTCCTTTAGCTACAGCATTATATAAGTATCATACATAAATTTGTGAATTTCGTGAAAAAAAAGGCATTTTAAAAGTCTGTTCCTTGGTATGGTCTAAAGGCCCCTAACCGCACCTGTGAAATGGTACAGTTAAGGCGTAAAGACCTCTTACAGCACTAGTTGAAAGTTAGCAATATTTTGAGCCGCAGTGAACGTGTTAAGTGTGTAGATGTAAATTAACTCGACTGTATTTATGTCATAAGCCTCGAAACATAATATTGCACTTCTAAAACTTAAAATTTAATTAAGTACACTCTTAATCAAGTCACCTTATAAACAAAATCAAAATAGGATCATCTGTTTACGGAGCTACTATACTCAATAAAACAAAACAACCCACTTTTTCGTCGTTTTAAAAATAACATCTTCACAAATATCATTATTTGCTGCAACACAATTTTAAGTAATTTTTTGGCAAGCATATTAGATTCCCATCCTTAATGAAAAAAACCTACTTTAGAAAACATTTACGCATCTAGAGCTATTAAGTAGGTTTGACTACTTACCTACCTATAGTAAACAATGATTTATATTTCATAAAAGATTTTATGAACTTCTTTAGTGGTTAACCAAGTTGCTTATTGTTTTACTTTTCAAGGAAAAACTATACAGAATTAAATGGCAATAAATATTTAGTCAGCGGCATAGCGTGTGATGTCGAAGAATTGTATCTTTATATCAACATAAGAAAAATAACTTTGTGTCATCATCATATCAGCCGAAAAACGTTCACTGCTGAACAAAGGCCTCCCCCAAGCACATCCACATCGACCGGTCGTGCGGCGCCCACATCCTACAACCCTACTGGTAAGTTCAACTTGTTGCGGAACTCATTGCGAAAAAAAAAGGCCTTTTTTCGGTATATGTAAAATAACTTTTATAGAATGTGTAATACGATATTTTATCATGTGATACGCAACAAATAAATAAAATTCAGGCTGGATCCAACCTTTGAGATTATATATTCGTTATTTGATCCAAAATTTAACAAGGGTCACGGTTTGGATGGATACTTCAAGCGTATTTTTTTCAGGTATTTTATTTACAAAATGAAAATATCGTCAGGCAAAAATTATTTGTTACTTTACAAGTACCTAATTTAACGTACCATCCAAAAATACTTTTCTCAGATAAGCTACGTTTTAATCCATATAGTAATCCATATCACCACGCAGATGAAGAAGTAGCTGAGGCCTAATTCATTATGTCTATGTGTCGGACATATCGATGATTTATCGCCCCGATATGACTGTATATTGGTTTTTGCTATTCGAGTGGTATTGGCTATTTACTGATCATATCTCGTCAGTATATGGTTGAAATCGTCGAATCGAGCCCTTCGTAGATAGAAGACCACCTTATTACCTAGGCGTGTGCTAAAGGCACCTAAAAAGAAGAATCAATTTACGATTTTTCATAGATTGCCAAAAAACATTGCAGATATGGAAGATCTATATAGATTTAAAAAAGGTTTATATAATTTTTTAGTTCAAAAAACATATTACTCTGTAAAATAATTTTTAGATGATAAGTTTTAAATTGTGCCCATGACATGCATGCACACACAATTTGTACCTATGCCTACATTTTGCCAATTTTTACATGTGCCTTATAGTGAGACACATGTAAAAATTGCAACACCTTTTGACCTATGTTGGACAAATAAAATATATTCTTATTCTTATTCTACGCTCTCATAATTAGTATGACCTGTGCCTTCCACATTCAGCAGACTATATAGTGACCCACACCGGGCCATCAGTTCTCCTTGTAACACTATTGTTGCACTATTACAACTGAATGTATATGAGCGAGAAGTTATTTAGCATTCTAATTTTATAACGTATTTGTCGCGTGCTGAATGGCCAAGAATAGTTTCTCATGTCAAATAACTTATGCATTTGGTTATGCATGAGTGTTGCTGTTCCTTGGATCTACTTGTTCACTAGTTATAGGTACATCAAGTAAGTAAACAAGTAATACAACTTTGTGAAGATGTTACCTAGGACGTTTTGATGTTTCTTGCTCAGGCTCATTCTTGGATCGTAATGTCAGAACCCCATACTATTTTGACATTACTATTAGATTAAATTTGGTAAAGTATAGTATAGAAATCTAACTTTAGTTTAATTTTGTTACATTGTAATTTGAACAAAATGCCTATATTTTATTGTTCTAAACGCCATACGATTAAATAAATAGTTTGACTCCGGGGAAGGACATTTTTATCACTTAAAGTTATAGCATAAAGAGTGAATGGGGTTGAATTTACTACGAAAGTGCTTGAGGTCACCTGAAGGTTTAAGAATAATATTATGTGTTCTGGTTTTATGTTTGCTGATCCATTTTATTTAGGCGTTTTATTCATATCTTATGGCGATCAAAGACTATGTTCGGACGGAGTCGCCGATAGAAGGACTCCTTCTACTCAGAAACACATTGAAAGTCATTACATTACGTATTGTTTGTCATAAAATCGTTACTCATAATTCTGAAATTAATAACATTGGAAGAATTTTGAAAGTGAGTCGCCATAGCTTAGGTTTAGGTAAAGTTTGTTTTATAACAAAGTTAAATTTGTGAAATATGTAGTAATGACTCATTGCTTTTAATTTGGAACACCACATTTATTTAAATATTGAACCGTTGATCCAATGATTAATACCAAGAAAACTTTAAATGGTAATCCAGAGGCACCGGAATCAATTCTATTAAATTTTTCTTTCTATTTTCTTCTTTTCTTCAATGTTTGGATCATTATAACAAAGTTATAAGTTTCGGAATAAAAATTATGGAAATTCTATAAAATATACTATAAAATTTATGCAAATGGCAATTATGAATATTAATTTATCCCAGGCGATAGCGACCCGCCGATAGAAGCTAGGCTCGCAAGAATAGAGGTCCATGCCAAATAACTTATGCATTTGGACATGTAGTGTTGCTGTTCCTTTGTCCTACTTGTCTTGTGCTAACTTGTTCACTTGTTACAAGTACCTACATTGTATATAACTTTACTGGAGTGTTATTATGCTGGAACGCTTCAATGTATACTTCTCTAATTTCTGTGTTAGATTTAGTATTCCGCTCTGTCTGAATTCAAATTTAAACTGCGATGCACTTGTGAATACATTTGACACCCACATGGTTGTATTTGAATGTTTTATCGGTAGTATGTTTTCTGCTTAAGCTAACAATATGTGTTCAGAAAATAATACATTCATATACATGATGTTGTACATGCACATATACATTAGTTTTGAAGTGCTCATATTATATAAAATCAAAAACAAATTGAATGTGTTTATTTATTAGGATGGCATCCGACATCTGACTGAGTCTTATTCGCCACATATTCGTATGCCATAGTATGACATATACGAAAGCGTATATGTCATATTTTTTTATTATACGAAAGCGTTATGAAATAGAAAACGAAAGAAATTTGACAACTGTTGCAATTAGATAAGTAACGATCAGACCTCGCGTTTCCCCATGATAGAGTCATGTAAATGAGAATAATTACAATTTAAACAAATAATTAGTTACAGTAAATATTGCTGTTTAAATTGATAATTTCAATCGAAATTCACATAGAGTACCAACATTACCCTGTTTGGTGGTGACTAAGTTACACAAAACATTACCGGGTGCTGCGCTTTCTCTTGTGCCTGAAGCACCAGTCTATCACATTCACAGAAGGCGCGTCGCACTCTCAAGTCCGCCGCGCCCAGCGTGCGCCACCGACCTCACTCACATTACTAAATTTACCAACAGTACCAAAATCACCATGTTTGCTAATGACTAAGTTACACAAAACATTACCGGGTGTGATGCGGGTCCTCTTGGCCGCTGCTGCGCTTTCTCTTGCGCCTGAAGCACCAGTCTTGGCCCATCGCATCACAGCCGGCGCGTCGCGAGCCCCCCGCGCCCAGCGCGCGCCGACCTCACTCACAGCGTACAACCATCACGTATCGAGCTTTAGACGCCAGTAAGCTGGCAACACTGTCTGATTAGTTAGTTACAGTCACACACCAACAGTCACTGGCCGTTTAGATCGGCAACACGGTCTGGAGTTACGCACTATGCCCACAAGTTACACACTCGCTAGAACTTGGAACGCTTCTTCTGGTTCCACTGACTGAATCAAATGTTCGAAAATATTACAGCTTTTCACACATTGGCAGTTCCGATAGCTTAATATCGGCTATCGTGTAAATGAAATATCTATGACAACAATATGCTGTCGTGAACACACTCTGGCTGGTTAATTGGCACCGTGTACAGTACACTGGGTTTTACCTAGATCAACATTCCGATTTAAAAATGACTGTCGAATTTTTAATCGTGACCGGCTGGATATCTGAAATTGTTTTGCGATGTTTTTCCGACGTCTATTCCAAGGGTAGAATATACTAGAACTAGGAAGGATTTGCGTTTTATATCGTTCAAGTGCTCGCTGGCTCGATTTAAAGTTGTAAGTGAATTTTAAAAGAGTTAACAAGTTTGGTTTTAGAATCCATTTCAATCTGTAAGTGTCAACAACCCTTCATTGCCAACCTGCGTTTTCAACTTTATTATTTATGTCAAACTTTGAGTGGAGTTCTTCTTTTAGTATTAGAAAACTTTGTCCAGCCCCAGCTGCGTTCTTCTAAGTTTAAATTCGATGCTCCAGTCACTCAAAGTATAACTAGTTGGCTGTTAACTGTAATTTCCATGTAAATTATTTAAAACACTTTGTGTTTTGAACAAGTCTACGAATAAACATTGAATGTGGAGATGAAATCATTATTGTAATTAGGCATTCTTTGATACGTCTTAAAACTTCTAAGACAAGACAGTAATGTTCTCATTATAACATTGTTTCTGCTGAGGCGTATGTAAATTAAATTTGGGTTTCCGATTAAGGTGGAGGGAGGCAAAAGCTACTTTTCTCCCGAGATGCGATTTCTACCGTTTATTGGGGCTTCTTGAATGCGCCGTGCCATTACAATTACAATTTTGGGTTGTATTTATTTTGCATTGATTAAGGAATCCAACTGGTTATTAATGTTCAACTTACTGGCAGATTAAAAATAAAAATAAAGTTTGCCGATATACGATTATGATTTCTGATCTACAATATAGATAGCAAATGCGAAGTCGTTGAAGTAGAATAGATAGGGTTCGGACTTTTGGTAGCATATCGTGGATCTTAAAACCACGGAGTAGCTGAAATGTATTTTTTTATCAAAGTGAAAGTCTAAAAATATATGAAATATATCATGATTAAATACATACTCATTCAGCATGAAAAAAAGGCTATTGATGGTTCTATTTTATTGTGCTAAACATAAAACTACGTAAAAAAATAGTCTGGGGCGTAGGCGATGGAAATCCGAATGCGAAATAACTAAATCGCAAAACATTAAAATTATGTGGAAATAGCAATTCTTACTCATTTTCATAATTTCCATTAAATTATTTCTCACAAAGAACAAGAAACCCCTTAAAACGTAATTAACTACTCACAATTTATTGAATTACGAAACAAATTTTAGCACAATAATATTCCGCCTTCAATTATCTTCAAAATAGCTAATGAAAATACCGTAATATTATCATATTTATAGAGGTAGGGTATCCCAGAAACCAAAGCGGTTTAATTAAACGAGATACAAGACTACCTACCCGCGGTATTATAATGCGTATGTTTATATTACACATAGACAGGAGAGAACAGACGGTGCATGGCATCGTGTCACATTAAATAAATAATACTTTAACTGGCAACATTATGGCGAGATGTTAGACGTCATTAATATCGCATTTTCGACTAATGTAAAAAATAAGTTAAATACTCGAAAATGTAAGATATTGAATGACTACGAAATAAATAATAAATATTTAGAGACAATCTTACACAAATCGACCTAGTGCCAAATTGAGCAAAGTTTGTACTATGGGTACTAGACGACAATATACATAATAAAACTTGTTAATATGTACTTGTTTAAGTTAGTTGCACCGCCCACAATTTCTATGCTTTGCCCGAAGGTTGACTGGTAGAGAATGCCTCATAGCATGCCTTTTGTACGATAAGTTTTCTTTTGTGCAATAAAGATAAAATAAAAAAATAATAATATATGAATACATATATAGATAGCATCCCTGACCCAGGAACAAATATTCGAGTTGATCACACAAATATTATATTTCATACAAGGGAAAGTTTGTGTGCGGCGGGACGAAATTGCATGAAATTTTGAAGATGCGGAAAGCTTGTATATAATCTGTGGCCGCGGGCAAAAGCTAATGAGTTTAATGGATAACTAGCTTTTGCATTTTTAAATTTTTATTTTTTTTAATTAATGTATTATTTTTTTTTTCAATGAAGTACATAGATTTAGTCACAGAAAGGTAACGCTTCAGTTTATACAGGAGCAGAGGCAAATGTTTACAAAAACGTTGATTGGTCATACAGTCTTAAGAATTTGCTAATATATAAAACTAGGGTAGGTATGTTTGCAGCCCCAAGATTATTTTCAATAACTTTAGTATTCCTGCGACTGCAGACCCCAAGAAAAACGTATACTTATCTGCCGCAGTAATGAAGAAATGAGTTGTAATATTAGTACTAACTAGTTATAAAAAAGTGAAGCGCGGCATTGCCATAGGAGTAAAAATAATAGGAATAAGCGACGGTAAAATAACATCAAATTTACTTACTGACATTCCTGTAATATTGTGAAATATCGAGCAGCGTTTGCGGCGTCTATTTAATTTACATCTTTGGCATTATACAACAAAGCGTATCTACGCAAAATCGCGCACAGAATTCAGTAAATGTATGCTAGACTAGACGACAAATAAGATAGGTACCCTAAAATCTTGACATGTGAACTCTAATAGTATTACCATTAAGATTGTTATTTGAGAGACGCATTTTGGTATTTTAAAGTTTATTTTACGTCTATTGCTTTTGGGGAAAATCGTAATTTTTGAAAACAACGTCGCACCTACTCGTATGTTTATTGTTTAATAATTACTGATTTAACTTTTATTTAGTCAATGCACTATATTAAATTTCAATATATATCTATGTATTCACGCAAAATACGAGTATATAGATAATACGTTCCCCAGACGAAACATTTTCTGAAGTTTCTCACAACATCCCGTTTTTTCAGATCTAGGTCTGTCCTGGGTCTAGTCAGTGATATCCATTAAAGAGCATTGCACTTTTGTTAGTACTGTATTTACAATATTTAATTCTTATAAGTTCACTTCTGTGTGAGTTTTTAAATCTCTAGTCTCATTTTATATAAGTACAGTCACAAGAAATGGATATGGCATAGTTCCAATGTATTACATTATTCTAAGAGATATGTTTCGTTATCATACATAAATTGTAAACAATGGACATAAAATGCCTTTACTAAAAATAATTTAATATTTAGTCTAATTTAAAGAAAAACCCTGGTTGTTACCGTGACTGTCCCACATGCGCCAAGTTAGAATGACATGGGTCATGTCTCCAGGGTAACCGGTTTAAAGTTTGGCACGGAGAGAGAACCGAATACGACTTCCACGTGTAACATTTTCACGGACAGTTCGTCGAGAGACGTAAATAAGGACAACCGTGATACGACACCACGTGTATGGACGGCGACTTTTACCTTTATAATACTACCACTTCTTCTACAGTCGAACTTTTCTCATGGCTTATATATAAAGGCAAATGCCTTTTGCTTGTGCAGTTTTTGACTCGTTTTTGTATGAGTTTCGTCTGTGCCGCAGCACGCAATTTTCAAAATGGTCCGTAACATGTTAATAGTTATAGATATTCACCAGAGCTGCTCGAAAACTGTTATATATATAGTAGAGGATCCCGATATACAACGACCTTCACCGAGATGTTTATTTGATGAAATGTATTTTATATTTAATTTAATATGTCAATAAATATATTGCATATGGGTTGCCTAACAAATTTTCGTCCAGGGTATGTTTTGTTAAAAAAATATATATATTAAACATTTCACCGGTTTGATTATTAGATAAATTCATAATAAAATAATCTTTAATTTTATTTAATTTCAATTCAATAATCAGACCGTATCAAAATGCTAGTAGGTATAGATTTACCTGTTTATACCAGGCTACCCGATAGTTGTGACGGGAAAAGAATAGGCAACCTAACGTTTGCATATTCTATGGGCTTCATACTTACGATTGGTATAGAATTAATCAAACCGGTGAAATGTTTAATATCTTTTTTTTTAACAAAACATACCCTGGACTAAAATTTGTTAGGCAACCCATATGCAATATATTTATTGACATATTAAATTAAATATAAAATACATTTCATCAAATAAACATCTCGGTGAAGGTCGTTGTATATGTATATCGGGATCTTAGACTAATATAACATGTTTGGTTGAAATGCGACGCAATGGGGGGATGGGGACGTGCGTGCCACCGACTTACGCGAGTGCCCACTGCTACGACTGTCTATAAATGCGAGCAGATTTCGTATGCTACGCAGTAGTTACTTATTGTGTTGATTAATTGTAACAATTGGGGGAAAGAAAAAACCATTAGTTACCACCAATTAACTTTAGTGGTAACAGCTGGGATTTTTTTCCCAGTACCTATATCCTCAGGTGGGAAAAAAATCCAGCTGTCTCGGTGAGACATTGGGTCGCTGAGCGTTTTCTATCGCCTATACCATGGCGAGTGTTCTGAAGAGTTATTTTCTCTTATCCCACCCTCCCCTTTCCGTCATAGAACCACACGTGCCAGCTTGCGATGTCATCGCCTCACCGTGGAGAATATTCCCACCCGTACCAAGAAGTTTGGCAATTCCTTCATCTGCCAAACTATTAAAGTATGGAACTCCTTGCCGGCTCATGTGTTTCCTCCTTCTTATAACTTGGGACCCTTCAAACGAAGCGTGAAGAAGCATCTCTCGGGCCAGCATGGCAGTGTCAACTGACTTGGCACCGTTGGTTTCTCGTCAGTTGCCATTGCGACTTGGGCTCCCCTTTTTGCTTACCATCAGGCGCAGTGGAGCCACTATGTTGTGCCGTTATAAAAAAAAAAAAAAAGAGAATAACCCTGACAAGCGCGGTTCGCGGCGCTATGAGAGCCCGACTTGATAGTAGCAACGTCTTTCACTACGTGCCAGTGGTGCCGTGGTACCAAACAGAATGTTTAGGCAAGCTGAAATCAATTTAGCTTACTTTACTCACATATCCTTCTGATTTCCCCTAACCGAATGAGGTTATCCTAACTGAATAAGGGTTACCTCGACCCACACCCAAGGATCGATTCCAGGTGTGTCATAATGTGACACTCAAATAGAAAATAGTTACCGCCCTTTCGGGGAACGAAATGTTACCGCGAACTTGGGTCAATCGACAGATATTCTTTTCACTCGAACGGACACAAAATAGTTGAGAGACATGTGGTAGTTCCATTTCCGGTCTGTCGGCGATGAAAAGAGTCCGTAAGTGAATGTATTTGGCGTGGTCGTAATTTCAATTTCATTTAATGATTGTAAATATTGTTAGAATAAGTACCCACATTTCATGCGTGTACACCTGAAAAGGTAGAATTTTGGTGAGACTTATATATTAAGCATGTACATCTGCAAATGTAACCTATCATTCATACGCAATAAATCATTCATTCATTCATGTTCAAAGGGATAGTTTAGTTGATTTATAAAAAGCTAGGGCATTATGAAGCTACATTTTATGAGTAATGTCGCTTTTGATTGATTTGATTACATTCACTTTTTATTAAAATGTTAAATTTGAGTTCCAGACTTGTTAAAATGCATTATTAATTCCATTGTTTAATAGGAATATTTACCTCCTCAGTAAAAGAGCTAGCGAATAGTTTGGCTAAATCTCGCTTTTTATCTAGACAAAAAATATGACCAGCGGGCCTATGATGGTTGCTTTTATCACGCAATAAAATAAGTGTCAAAGCATCCGTCATCACGTTTCGACAAGATGCGAGTGTGAGTGACAGATGCTTTGTCACTTATTTATCACGTGATTAACGCAACCATCATAGACTCCCAGCGCCTCTAGCACAACTGTGGCACGCGGTCAGATACTACCTGTCACATTTCATTCAATACGGTGGGAGCAAGACAGGTTGATGATGAGTTGCACGACAAGCGAAGTCGCGTCAAGAGTTGCTGACCATGCAGCCAACTTGTATTCTTTGCATGCTAGATTTTTTAAATCAAATTGCTTTCACTTTTTTTATACAAATTTTCAAAACTAGTTCTAGTTGTTTTGACGACACGTTTGGCGCAGGTTGTAAGCACTTGCTTACTGAGCCGGCGGTCCCGGGTTCGAATCCCAGCCAGGGCAAATATTTGTGAGATGAACTCGAATATTTGTGGTTGGGTCATGGTTGTTCTATGTATTGAAGTATATATTTATCTATATATTAAAGTATGCATATCGTCGTCTAGTACCCATAACACAAGCCTTCTTAAGCTTAATCTGGGACTAGATAGATTTGTGTCAGGTTGTGTGATATTTATTTATTTATTTTATTATTATAGTCCTATAGTATAATCAAATAAAAATAATATGTTTGGGTTTGTTATAATAAGTACTGAAATTAGTTGAAACTGAAATGTTGTCAATTCAAATCAGGGCTAATTTTGTTCTGACGTCATAATATCTCCATTATCTAATCATTCTTGAGCATGATTTAAATTTAAGGCGACAGGTAATGCGAAACTAGCGATAATACCGATTTTTCTTATTTGTAAATCTAAATTCTGATAATTTTTCACTAATTTTAATAGTCACCCCTTTAATATTTTATTACATTAAACATAATTTTTCATTCAGGTTGTCACCAAACAGGCCTCTAAATTAAAATGGCCGCTTGAGACCTTTTAACCCGTTTTGTGGGGTTACTCCAGTACCTAAGTTATATAGAGGACAGTGGTTCAAGAAATATTAATAACGTGCTTTTTTCGAGATCTTTTGGAATTACTGAAAATTTATCTGAGACTAAAATATACAAACATCTGAAGTGGCGTTACTTTAAGTAATTCTCATTATCATATTACTATCATGACGCTGGCTGACGCATTGGTTGTTTCTACACTTGTAAATAACGTAGGAATACGCATGCTTTTTGTTTTTGTGCTCCGAGGAGAAAAAGTCGATATAAATTATTCACTCTCAAGGTTACACATCCTTGGCTTATGTGACCGCTAGTAACCAAGGCAAACATTGTAAAAACGTGAGGGTTCTGAAGAAAGATTTAAAGGCAACATGTACAATGAGCTGCAGAATTACATGGCCCATTTATGAATTTATTTATAAAATGGGCCATGCATTTGTGCAGCCCATAGTAGGGTCATTGTCAGATTTAGGTTCGCGTCTTTTCGGTGGACACGTACAAAGTTAAGGACTTCAGGCCTAGTTCTCAGATCAAAATTATATTAGCATTGACGACGTTTCCCTTTCTATGGGCTTGCGTGTTAAAAACATAACTTCTATGCACATACGCTGTTAACTATTGGCCCCTGACAATGAACCTACCTCTATAAAAAAAAAACTAAATCTGCAAAGTCTAAGTTTATTAAAGTTCTTTTCTAATTATACCTCTTGTACGTACTACACGTGTTATTCTAGCAACATTAATTCTTCGAATTCTGTTTCGGTATGTTAACTTTTACAATTTTCATCTCATCAAACTTTTCCGGCGCTACAGGCAATTAAATTCGCTCGTTATCTGTCTGCGAATTCATAATTTCGTGTTCCGATTTTTACGGTATCTAATCTTTAAGTATTTGTCGGTAGTAAATTATCTATATTTAGCACCTCGAGGCGTTGGTACTGTCATTAACAGTGAATTGCCGATACATATAGCGTAAGTACAGAAGGTAAGTATCTATAGGTACGAGTACGTATGTATATGTATATATCATCTGTACTAAATTATATATTACTAATATTTTTACAGATTTCAGATTTATGCGAAGTACCTACAATTGAATACTAAATTCTGTTTCACATAGCTTTGTACATGTCTCATAAGTCATCTCAGAACATTTTAATTGAATTTAAGTTATAACTAAAATGTACTAATTGTAAGATGCGAGACGTCAACCGCACAAGGCTATAATGAATTAAGGAATACATTTTGGACACCGTACACACTATGCACAATTGTGCAATTGCACATCACAACTTTGGAGGAAAAGAGCTAGCCGTAGGTTAGTAGTTAGGGCTAAAGAAAAGCAAGGTAGAACAGAAAAGACACGAGAAAAGCGTGCGAGAGATATCAGTGAATGTGTGAGATGAGTGTGATTTCTTTAGTAAACATAATGGTTTGACGAGAAATCGATTTCTACAGACATAAACGCGCCACGACGCCACAGGTGTTAGGGTGAACCCTCAGCGCGAGCATTCTCCTGTAATGTAACGAAAAACAAATGTGATATTCAAATCATTTCTAATGGAACAACTTTACAGGCGAATGCACGCGGTGAGGATACACCCTATCCTGCAAGTACCTGTAAGTACATAAAGCGGCCAACTCGCCAATATGTAAGAAATAAACATGCGGTCCTCTTTCAGAGTTTAACTCGATTTATCAGCGGTTTTACTTACTAAAAAGGAACCCTAGAGATTTGCAAGGCTCTTCGCCAAGGATGGATTTAGCGCGTTTTAGCCAAAGGCAGACTATTCGTTCTGCTTACGCACGCTCAAATGTATTCTCGTCTCGACTCTCGTAATAAGCCCAAGGGCAACATAGAGGGAACAAAGTTGGATGGAGTGATGAAACAAAACGCAAGACGTCACTCGTATACAGCACGAATATTCATATTTTATTGACGCCATAAAGGCAGTATGTAGCCTAGCATAAGGAAATCCATGAAGATACCTATCAAGTTAAGAAGTATATAAAATTAAGTACCACTTTGTGAGAAACCTCTCTCGTAAAAGGCACGAGTTCCTTTATTATGTATTAGTTAACTGCGTATAATATTGCGAGCATAGTTCAAGACGACGCGCGTCACTTAGTACTGAGCTTCCTTTTAGGGCCGAAATACAATTCCACATTACATACCTACTTCTTAGTGACGACGACCCGACGAGTTTCTTTTCTTATGGTAACATTGGTAGCTATTTATTAAAACGTGTGTATTTATTAAGGTGTCTATTCATGTGAACTATGAACTATGGGTACTATTTATTAAAGTGTAGATATCAGTGGCGTAGCATCTATCCGATTCCCTTCCCGCCGTTAACCCACTTCAGGACGATTGATCATCAATAGTTTTTCTACTGAAGAATAAGCAGCGAAGTCTATCCCGTCTTGGCCCGAGTGTCGCTACAAGACTGGTAGATGTGTCTATTGTGAACTATGAGCTACGGTTATTATTTATTATTGAAAATGTCAACCAATGTCACACGAGCTCGTTAAGATTTACCGATCGTAATCGACTTTGAATGTGTATTAACATCATAGTAATTCATCGTAGGTAATTTTCACTGTGACAACTATCTTTACAAAAATATTTAACATATACTGGTTTTATGCATTTTATTTTGATATAAGCTACAATAGGTATTTATTTTTTGTTATTAACTTCTTCAAAGAAAATTTTATTTTTTATCCGTTTTTACAGCGATTTTATATTATTGATGACACCTACTATTCTACAATAGGTACAGTGGATAAAATAATACTTTATTGCACACCATTAGAAGTTAACAAATGAGAACAAAACAAATACAATGTTTAAATAACGTTATACTTACTTACAACAGGCGGACTTCTAATTGATATACAGTATTTATCAAAGAACTACTCGACTCGCTTATTACTCGAAGGACGAAGATATTTTGCGATTTATATCTAGAAATCCCTCTTTTAAGCCTGGGGGATAAAAAGTGTAAGCCGTTTCATAATAAACGAGGCACTTGCTTAAGAGCTTATATTTGAAAGGAAATATTGTTCTTTCCTCTGTTGTCTTTTGAATCAGAAGCTTGATATTATTCGCGATGTGAAGTAATAAAAGTCACGTAAA
Source organism: Apotomis capreana (assembly GCA_947623375.1). Classification (NCBI taxonomy): domain Eukaryota; kingdom Metazoa; phylum Arthropoda; class Insecta; order Lepidoptera; family Tortricidae; genus Apotomis; species Apotomis capreana. The sequence continues at coordinate 20,643,210 of OX392502.1, read as the reverse complement.
TTCATAAAAACAATAGGGATAGGAGGCAGAAGTACTTTCGGTATAATACAATGTCGATTCAAAGTTGCGTTGATGCGTAGATCCTTTTTAGAAAGTAAGAATGTATGTATATTTATATCTCCATGCCCATAATACAAGTCTACTTGAATTAAATTTGGGACTAGTTAGGTTGAATTGTGTGAGATTGTCGAATGTTTATTTATTTATTTATTTAAAACGTTGAACGCAGTGAACATTCACTGTGAATGTTTGTCGCATGGATGTCATCTAAATATATATAAATATTTATATTATGTATATCGTTGTCTAGTACCCAAAGTACAAGTTTTGCTTAGTTCGGCACTAGGTCAATTGGTGTAAGATTGTCCCTTAATATTTCTTGAATAAAAAAGAACTAAATTGATGTACTGTATCTTAATTGTTTTAAAGTATCAAATACGCATTGGTGGGTGGGTATCTAATTTTGGTTTACTATTTGTTTATGGATGATAAGGTTATTGCTTATTTGATAACAAATTGTTAATTAAATATTCAAATTGAACCTCCTATATCTCAATAAGAAGTTTTTCGCATAAAAAATGCTTTAAGAAAATATACGGTGTTTATTAAATAAATGTTTTATCGAATATTCAAATTATATTGAAAGGTTTGCGCGTAACCTCGCCACAGGAGGGTTAAAAGTCGTTTGTTGTTTTACAAATATTTAGGTTTAATGACCCTAACAGCTGTCCACGTTGTAAGGTCAATGAACTCATATGTATACAATGACATGTTTTTACAAAATATCAAAAAATATACATTGAACGATAGTAGCATGCAGAAATATTGCTCCTTGGTAGGTACGTGATATGAAATAATTATAATAATGTAATAACAAAAATAATCATATTTGCTACATACGTACATAATATTAAAATGACAATTTGAGTAGCGTTTATATGGCTATTTAATACTACTATAAGTAAAATATATGAATAAGAGATTTACCTGCAATAAATAAATAATTAACCTAGCATACTACTTAATCACATTACATACATATACAGGTAATACATTATAGAGATTAGAATTCAAAATGATAACCAGCAGAAACAATGTTTCAAAACATGAAGGTTCACATTTGAGTTCACGACTCATCATCATAATATATGTATAATTGTATACGTTAATCCACATCCATAATGCGTTCCATACTTATTCCCTATCGCCGACGACACAGAACTGTCGAGCGTCAAACATGTCAGCCTTACACAATTGATATCAACATCGGAAGCGGATCGTGTTGATAATTTCGTGCAAAAGTGGCGGGCACGGCACGGTCGCGCGAGGCACTGATGCCGCCCGGGTCCGACCGGTGACGTCAGAGAGCCCTGCCCCGCGCATGCGTGCAACCTCCATACTCCAAAACTCTCCACGAGGGCTCTCCATCTAGAGACCTCAACTTCGCTTTGGAACTTAATCGATTTTTGAGCTGCAGTTTGACTCAGGTGTGTTCGATGCAATCAGTATAACCGCTAGGTTATACGTGCATAAGTTCGATTATACAGACTGTATACTATCCAGGTTACCCATATATGTATAAGTAGTTAAGTACAATGCTAGCCGAGCGTGAATGGAGTTCACGCGTTCAAGGGCCTTGACGCTTTTACTCTAGGTACTTATACCTGTGTATAACTTGATTGAAACATGATGATGTCAATTTTAGTTTTAGCGCTCGTTTAGGCTATCTAAAGAGGGTGATTTTGGTACAGTGGTTTGGTTTATGTCTGTTTACATAGTAGACTTATAATATGACGACTTGACGAGTCTAAGACGGTACACATGCAACTGGGTCAATATGACACAGGCTACGTATATGTAGATAATTTATGATTATGATACTCCGGTTACTTTATCTTTTACTAAGCGAAAATATGTCTTCAATGGTATTCACACAGGCGATAGATACCCATAAGTTTTTACGGATAATGGACCTTAGTTATAATGGTGTTTCGGGCAATCGATTAAGATCGTCAGCATCGCATTTTAAAATTTTATCCATTATCTAGAAAGTTCGTAGCGGTTTAATCTTTGGTATTTCACGTGGCGGTGGGTGTGTCTATAAGGAGTTAAAGTTTCTCGGTCGCTCTCTCTCTTCATTTTCTCCATTTAGAATACTATTTGCGGACCGGTTTTGATGCCATTTTGGTCTAACTTTTCCCTTCATGCCACGCTGCCTAAACTAGGTGTATTTTGCCGGCACTTATAGACCAGTCTGCCAAAATATTTGAGTTATTTTAATATATACGTAGGGTTACGAAGATTATGTGGCCTAGTTTTTTGTATTTTTTTAGAAAGGAATATTACAGTTATTTATATTTTGAATTGGTTTTTATTAGCTACATCTGTCATATTCAAAACTATTGCTTGGAATCTTTCGTTTTGTATTTAAGTTTTAGCATATAAATATTAAATGCGCGCTCAATATAGGTATGATCATGTATATAGAAAATTAGATCATTCAAAGATGCTACAAAACACGATCATCTATGTTAATGTTAATTCTCTCAAAGGCTGTTAAGCGAATAGACTCAATCTTCACTTATCTGACCTAAGCCTGGTCGAAAATCTTCTCAAGTCAAAATACATTCAAATTCGTCCCTAAAGTTATTTTATAAAATGTAGCTCGTAAACATAAGTAAAATTTTGAAGATTAATTCTAATAAAATCTAGCTACAAAACAATCGTACTTAAATCATACATAAATATAAGTACAATTTTGAAGGTAGACAATTGATATCAAATTAGAACACTTATAATAATGCCCAATCCTGTAAAATTTATAGCCTTATTTGCAGTACCCACTGCAGGCCTACAACAACCTGACAACGTTTTAAAAATACATATGAATATGCTTGGTATTATAATCTATTGTCTCCGCAAATTTACCCCTTTCTAAATACAAGCCCAATTTATATTCAAAAAGGTTTCACCCAAAATTATATGCGTTTTAAATAACAGCCCCATCAGCCAACAATGAGGCTTCGAATTATAAAGGCATTGTTTCAGTATCGTGACATCGCCGTTCGTACACCTCATTAGTTACCTACTGAATATGTCATAGATGTAGTCCATGTATTAACTACACGAGCATGAAGTGAGCTGGCATTGGCCAAATGGCGGGTAAAATGTACAGATAGGCTGTTTTAAGGTAATACATTATAACTACTGAATATGTCATAGATGTAGTCGATGTATTATCTACACGAGCATGAAGTCAGCTGACATTGGCCAAATGGCGGGTAAAATGTACAGATAGGCTGTTTTAATAACTACTGAATATGTCATAGATGTAGTCGATGTATTGTCTCACGAGCATGAAGTCAGCTGGCATTGGCCAAATGACGGGTGAAATGTACAGATAAGCTGTTGTAAGGTAAAACATTAGTTACCTTCTGAATATTTCATAGATGTAGTCGATGTATTGCACGAGCATGAAGTGAGCTGGCATTGGCCAAATGGCGGGTAAAATTTATAGATAGGCTGTTGTAACGTAAAACATTATTTACCTTCTGACTTTCATAGATGCAGCCGATGTATCTACATGACCGTGAAGTTTAATGGTATACCCGAGTAGCACAAAGTCCCATCTTTCCTTTCTCTCCTCGCAGCTCCCCTGCTGGATTCAAGGGACCCCGTCGCCTCTGGACAGCTTTGAACCGACTAAAACAGGCTTAGGAAACTAGCTGGCACAAATGTGGTTGGAGCATGTCACCTGCTTGCGACTGCGGACATCCAGTTCAGACCATCGAACATATAGTCATGGAGTGCCCTCTCACAAGGTTCAAGGGTAACTTAGATGACATCGTAAACATCTCCGATGAAGCGGCTGCCTACTTGAAACGGGCAAAATTTTAATCTTAGGTAGTTATTAACTTGACTATCCAGTGACCTATAATAATGCCATACGATAAATAATTAAGCGCTTATGCAGCCTGTGTGCTACTGGAGATTGGCCGAATGGCGGGTAAAATATGCTGAAAGTTAGTCGTTTCCTAAAATTTCCAGAAGCTTTCCTCATTTCCCATACAAAATCAGGAAAGTTTCCGGAAATTTTCGGAAACGGCACATCTCGAGTAAAAATAAGGCTGTTGTAAGGTAAATTATTTCGTGGCATATATACAGGGTACGTAATCCTTTAGAATGACGTGATAGCTCCGAAGTAGTACAATTGCCTAAAGCCTGCATGCCAATGCATCGATGTTCTCAATGAGTATACTTTATTCACTAATAATATAATTATTACTCGAGTACCCACAGTACAAATAGGTATCGCTTAATTTAAAGCAAATTTGTGTAATATTGTACCTTAATATATATTTACATTGTAACACAATAATGTAATATTTAAGTCTGAAAAGTGGTAAACAAGTCACTTGAGATGGAAATGTGTATTATCCATGGATATTGTGTTTACAACAACAAAGGAGCTTAAAGTGTTATTGAACAAAGAAAATGATGTAAAATATAAAGTTTATTTGCAATCAATCATCCTAAGAGAGCCTTGGTAATTAAGATTAATTTATACGATTATATTATGTAAGGTCAACGTGGGCTATTGCATCTCCATATAGAGGCAAATGCAATTGTTAATGCAAAACACCATCACTCCAAAAGCTCTAATTCCCCTCTATGTCTAATTTACTGATCTGCTCAATTTATCTTAAAATGTCAACTTGTCAATATCAATTAATGAAAGCTGGCTACGTCGGCCACCTGAGAGCCGACAAAGAACCTCTCAGTAGCCCAAAGCAACAAAGATTTATAACGCTAGCCAAGATCCAGTCACCATGGCCAAAATCGATTTGGGTGCGATTGTGTGTGTAGCTATGTGCTCAATTTACCTTTAAATGACAATTTGACAATGTTACTTCATGTAAGTCGTTTACAATACCTGGGCTAAAACTTTTCGCCATTATCAGCCAAACTCACCTGTGAACAATAGAAAAGTAAACATTAGAATGTGAAGTGAAAGCAATAATAAACTTCGATACTTCAATAGTGTGAACAATAGGTAAGGGCCTAAATTGGACTATTGACTTCAGTCCGAAACCTCGTCACTATATGTCTGGTATCGCGATGTGTTTATATTACGCAACCGTGGCCATTAAAAGTTTCGAGAGAAGAGAGAGAGATGCCCGCGTCTATCACAACTATATGCTTCGCGACTCTTGTCGCGCGACATAGCACTACCCATTACCCACAGAAAGAGACAGGCAATTATCTCGCGCGTGAAATAGTCGCTTGAGACGGTTGTGCTAGAGGTGAACCTAGTCCCAGGTCGATTTGTGTAAGATTGTCTCTTAATATTGAAAATATTGTTTAATAAGTCCACACAAACTACAGTTTTTCGGTTAAGATCAAAAACTCCCACAGTAAATAAAAATGTTGAAAGCTGTTAACTCCCTGACGTAATCCGAAGCTTTATTACTTGAGTAAAAGCTGAATTAAAAACTTAATTAAGCTACTTCACGAATAAAATCATTATAAAATCAAAAGGCATAAAAACTTACATATAGAAGTTACCTACTGGGTAATACAATGTATTGAAATCAATTTTCCACTGGAAGGAGCTAACATTTCAGGAATCAAAAAAAACGCTATGCAGATTTTCTTTTGTTTCAGTTTATCCTCTATTTGGTGTTTTATATGTATTTTTTCAGTTATGTTTCTGTTTGTAACGTCTAGTAACCACAGTATGTAACTTTACTTTAACTAATCAAACCTAATGAGGTCGATTAGCCAAAGATTATCTACTTATCTATATAAGAAAAAATACTACATTCCATACGTGATATCTTCGATTTGTTGATTAAGAATGATGTCATAAACAAACATAAATAAGTAAGTATAGAAACTTATGTAAGCTTTTTAACATTAGAGCCTACGGAAAATCGTAGCAAACATGAGTGAGTCGCCGCTACGACGATTGCCTACGTGCATGCCGCTACGCGCGTAGCCCATCAAAACAATTCACGAAACGTATGACCGCGCCGCGCGTGAGCTTGTGGTCACTTGAGTAGGGAATGTAATCCGGTAATTTTTACTATGGAAACTACCGGTAATTTACCTGTAATCTGGTAATTTCAAACCTAAAAAATACCGGTTTGCATTCCCTACTTGAGTATTGAGACGACACCGGTATAATAGTTTTCACTTTTATGATCGTGCGTTCACCTGTCATCTCAGTACATGTTCAAACCTAAATTCGACTTAAATGTGCTGGGATGACAGATATCCCACGCACAAAAAATCGAATTTGAAAGCTACTATCTACATGTGTAAATTATTCGTAATCAAAGGTTTTTATATAATCTTTTATCTTTACTAATAATTTATTTAATCTTCGTAGATTCTCTGTAGAAATTATCTTATGTAGAAATACCACATTTTTATTTTTATAAATATACAAAGACACAAAGGTAAATTATGATATCATACGTATATCAATGTAACCTGCGACCTTACTAATTCAGTAAATAAAAGAGTTTGGCCTTACAAACGGTCCGGTAGTTTTGAATTTTTTATATGTTGTCTAGGATGGTTAGTCAGTGTTTAAAATGCAAAATGCACATTTCCCCCCACTCCGCGCCCGCCGCTATATTGAAAAAACCGGCACGTTCTTCATATTTTTGCTCATATCTTCCTTTAGGAGCATTTTAGCTAGAAGAAAGCTGTGATAATGTTATAGAGAGATAAATTTACTACATTCTCCATTTTATATTCTGTTTCTAGGACAGATAGTTACGGAGATTTCCAATATGGCGGTGGGCGTGGAGGGGGGGGGGGGGGGGGAATTGTGCATTTTGCATTTTAAACACTGCCTAACCATTCTAGACAACATAATAAAAAATTCAAAACTACCGGACCGTTTGTAAGGTCACACATAGTACTTTAGTCTCTATTCAACGAATTATACGTTTCACCCAAATGAACGATTCATGAGTATAATGACGTGATATGAATGTCATTAGAAACTACAAATTTAGCCCCCACTAGAGGCCCCCTAGTCTCATATATGATGTCTAGTGATATCACTACATTTGAGATACATCTTGTCTCGCTATCTATTCCACCGTGTATTGTATCGCGATAACGCGCGTGACAGTACCCCTGTTCGAAACTATCAATGATTGTGGCTTCGATACCGCAGTATTAGACACAGAAGTAGGTTTTCTTTTTTGATCTTCACAAAAACTGTCTGAGAACTGTATTTCATTGCTTGATTGTGTAAAGTTCGTAGTGCTCGCCCAACTAAATTATTTACTACCAAACCTTTGTTTTATGGGTTTGTTTTTAATGTCAAATTGACTGGTTGCTTGAAGGAGCAATGTTTTCATGCATGGAGTTTTCATCTTTGGCATGAGGAGGCAACTAAATGGTATTTGCCGGTACCAACCGCCTCGCCTTGGATTCAACAGACACGCGCGCGAAGAAGCTCATTGACCCCAGCCTTAGTTCAGGAAAAGATCTCTTCAAGTTGAGAGAAAATAAGCATCTTCTAGGCAAGTATACTTCATTCCAGCCTTATTGTCACCCACAGACCACCCCCACTAGACGGAGCATGTAAGGCGACCCGTAGGCGACCCGCGCGCACCAACGATATGGTTCGGCAGAACATTAAAGTATCAACACGGCGGCCACCGTTTAGTTGCGTTCATGTTTATGAGGTCTCTCTACACCACTTAACACTACAATTCACCATGTTATTTATTTAATTTATTTTTTCGTTGACGTACGCATGGATCATAAACAAGGACGCAACTAAACGGTGGCCGCCGTGTTGATACTTTAATGTTCTGCCGTACCATATCGTTGGTGCGCGCGGGTCGCCTTAAATGCTCCGTCTAGTGGGGGTTGTCTGTGTTGTCACCTAACATCATGTGCGATAATTACATAATCTGTCTAGAGTCTATATTTATATATGTATGTGTATTATTTACCCATATGCGTACTTGTTTTCTGTTCAAATTTAATAAGGTTCTGCAGCACCTACCTACTCTATATTAAGTTAAATTTTTCATCAATTTCACTACCTATAGGTTGTCTGGAACAAATCGCTTATTAGCGATAAGGCCCGCCTGTTGACTACCCCTATTAAAAAATCTGGGGGCACGGTAGTGCCCCCGCCAAGACGAGCAAAAAAGAAGCGGGGCACTACCTACCTTTTCTCGAACCGTTTCGTCTAATTTTCAAACCCTCATAGCTTCGTCCCAGTTAACACCAGAGCGCCCAAATTCACAGGTTAAGATGCTGTTAGGAAACATATAAAATGTACTGAATTTAATTGATCTAGCTTTTATGTTTTAGGTTTTATTGGTACCTAAAATAAGCCGATTTTGCCACTCACTTATACACTGACGTATCAAAACCTCTGGGGTACTTCCCGATGACCTAGAAAGCTGAAATTTGGTATGTAAGCTAGGTTTAGTACACAAACAATAGAATAATTCTGAAACTTGGAACTTTTACCCCCCAACCCCTTAAACTAGGGGATGGAAGTTTGTATGAGACTTCTGCAAATTTTGATACTAGAGGTCTGAAAATTTATATAGGGACTCCTTGTTATAAATAATAAAATTCATATTCTAGGATTTTTAGAAAATCACCCCCTCCCTTTAAATAAGGGGATGAAAGTTTGTATGGGTTTTCTGTAATGGGGGATAAAAGTGTATATATATGGGGCTAAACGTAAGTATTTCTTAAATACACAATTATTACTACTTACTTAGAAACGCTACAGCACAAAAAAAATAAAAAAAAACCTAAAAATTAAAAACTACTTTACAAAAAGAAATGAGATCCCACCAAAAACATTTCATGTAAAATTAGCGGCCAAGACTCACATGCCCTTAACGTTTTTGCTATTATTACTACTTACTTACAGACGCTATGGCACAAATAAATAAAAAAAAACTAGGGCACCTTACAAAAATAAATGAGATCCCACCAAAAACATTTCATGTAAAATTGGTGGCCAAGACTCACATGCTCATAACGCTTTCGCTGTAAAAAGTAATCAGATCCCTGGAAAAGCCAAGCCCCTAAGCCCTGAGTTTACTAATCCTACACCTTGGCTTCAAAGGTATGGCTTGGCCGTTTCATAAAGTACCGCAAGTAAGTCTATTGGACTGTCCAGCCTATATGGTAAGAAATTAAGTTTATATATAAACTATCATGAAGACATAAACTTAACTTCTTGATATCGTATGGGCCAGTCCATTGGACTTATTTACGTTACTTTATGAAACGGCCAAGCCATACCTTTGAAGCCAAGGTGTAGGATTAGTAAACTCAGGGCTTAGGGGCTTGGCTTTTCCAGGGATCTGATTACTTTTTTACAGCGAAAGCGTTATGAGCATGTGAGTCTTGGCCACCAATTTTACATGAAATGTTTTTGGTGGGATTGAATTTGTTTTGTTTCCTTTTGTAAACTTTTATTGGTGTGTAATAAAGTATTGTTGTCATGTATTGTAATTTGATCAAAACACATGTGTTGTCGTATCAGGGACGAACTAGGAGTGGCATTATGAGTGAGGCTGCGAATTCCACTCCGCTTATAATATTACCAACATAGCAATGCGTAGAACATTCTATGTCGGCAATTTTCATAAGTAAGCGCCTCTGAGATTTGCATTCCCCGCTCGACGCTAATTTATGAGTGTACATTTGCAGTGCGCGCTAGTCCCGACTAGCTTGATATATTTTAACGTTTATTAAATCTCTTAAGGTAGTTTCACAATGGCTCACCGCTTAAAGCTCCTTATCCGTTCAAGTTGCTGAATGTATTTGACATTTTTCTCTATGATCAAACGTGTTTCTTAACATATTATCAATGTTACTACTTAGAATAGGGTTATTGCGATTTATTGGTATATATTATTTGAAGCCTACAATATTCGAGTTCATCTCTTAAATATTTGCCCTTGACGGAATTCAAACCTAAGGCCGCCATTTCAGCAAACAGTTGCACTAACATTGCACCAACTGCATCGTCGTTCAATCAATCAATTATGTTCGAAGATTAAAATGGGAGCACTTTTCATAGTTATTTTATTTTATTTTGTGACGTAGTTTATTCAAAACAATAAGATAGCACAGTATACTCTTGAGAATACACGAACCGAGTATTATTTACCTATGCAGACATTTACCAAGAAAAGGTAGACTACATGGGTTATTTTTATTTTACGTCACTAGCTGACGCAATGTAGAGAGAAGTGTTGGCCACAAGTGTTATAATCATCGATCCAGGGCTTTTCGACGAGGCAATGCGATATCTCCAATTTAGTTATGTATAAAAAATAGAAATACAGCGGTGGTGTCTCGAACAGATACGATCTATCAGAACTGCGCATCGAACTTTATGTTTGTTAATTTTTTTTTCCCAAACAAAGGGGAATCTGGGGGATAGAAAAGCCGGGTACCTCGCTGTGCGTTAGTGCAGAACACATTACGCGGTTTGCGGCGAGCAGTGAGCCTTTCATTGATAATGGCTTACGCTGACCGTATTACTTTATGAGGGTTCCATACCACAAAAGGAACAAAATGGAACCCTTATAGGATTACTTTGTTGACCGTCAATCCTTGCAGTTGCAAGACTTTTTCGAAGCTGATTCTCGGGCCCCCCTGTGTGCTGGGTCCCCCTAGGGTCGCGACCCACACTTAGAAATTTCTGGCTAAGCCTTCCACTTTCTTCAATTCCTTTATTCAACCATAGGAAACCAATTCGAATTTTACACAAACAACCAATGAAATACAGATCTCAGATAGTTTTTGGAAAGATCAAAGAAGTAAACCTTCTGTTGTGTTTAATGCAGCGGTATTGAAGCGACAATCATTGATAGTTTCGAACAGAGGTACTGTCAGGCGTGTTATCGCGATACAATATACAATACACGGTGGAAATAGCGAGACAAGATGTATCTCAATTGTAGTGATATCACTTGCCGTCATATATGACGACTAGGCCCCTAGTAGGGGCTAAATTTGAAGTTTCTAATGATATTCATATCATATCAAATCATATACTCATGAACAATTTACATCGGCTCGAGATGACACCGTATCTAATTTAGATGTTCTTTATCTGTTCTATATTTTTAGTGTTCCGTACCCAAATGGTAAAAAACGGAACCCTATTACTATGACTCCGCTGTCCGTCCGTCCGTCTGTTTGTCTGTCTGTCTGTCCGTCTGTCACCAGGCTGTATCTCATGAACCGTGATAGTTAGACAGTTGAAATTTTCACAGATGATGTATTTCTGTTGCCGCTATTTATAACAACAAATGCTAAAAAATAGTATAAAATTAATATTTAACGGGGCACCCCTACAACAAACGTGGTTGCGTTAACTTTGCACTTCATTTTCATCCAGCGCCTACATTAAGTTAAGCTTGCTTAAAAGAAGCAATATCAAAAGTACCAAGTAGACAATAAAAAAGGCTTTTATCAGTTTAAAAATCTCAACTCCCACATGAACAATGAACATACCAGGAAAGATTTTTTTTTATCAAAAAATACTGACTATGAATAATACTTGATGCCTCAGAGTACTTAATCCATAATGGGTAACATAATTATTGATTACTTACATACAAATAAAACGTATAACATAACCCCGTAAGACGGAAAGAAAATGTGAAAACAGCCTCCAGGCTTAAAATTATGAATTAACTTCCTAATTTCCATAGGAAGAGCGGTGGTTTGGGGGGAGGTGAGATCGGGGTGTGTTCGGGGGGATGGGGTGCAGGGTGCAGGTGAGCTCTGACGTCACACGCGTGACGTCAACACCGGGGGCGGGGCGGCTCGGCCGACGACCGACTACTCAAAACCTTGCAGCTGAAAATCACACCAGAACTGCGCACGAAATACCACCTTAAGCACTAGACTAAAAGTCCCCTCGATTTCGCTGAAATGCAGCTTGAAAACGCGGCTTTACTACAAAAGAAAAGTCAAGTAACTCTCAGTGTTATAGTAAGCGGGGAAATGTGGACCATATTTCGTAATGATCAAAAGTAAGAACAGTTGGGTCGTTGTTATAATAGAATAATTAAAAGTTTTGATGCGCTCGGCGAGTATGTCGTTGACTGAGCGATAGGTAATAATTCGAGGGTTCTTATGAAATAAATCCGAGATATGTCTACTTTAGTGAAGCAACATTCGAAATATACCGGCAGTAGCCATATATGTCCTTGATATGTATACGGTATAGCTCAAATATCTAACATTTGCCCTGTCAATAAAGGAAGTAACGGTTTGATATTTTTTTTGTACCCAGATGATGACGAAAAGAGGCGTAAGGTATGTAGCTGCATAACTGTACCTATTTGTAAGACTGTCTATCCTATTTTGATTTAGGTAGTATTTTTTTGTTTGATGAATGATGACTTGGAATATAAACAAAATAAGAATAACACCATGATGTTTCGTACTTCAGAAGTCTAAATTATTTATTTATTTAAACTTTATTGCACAATACAAAAAGAAGTACAAATGTCAGACGTAATGCCTTTTGGCATTCTCTATCAGTCAACCACTGGGTTAAACAGAAATAGAACAATTAATAAATTATTCGATGAGCTGACGCGTTGCCCAAAATCATTGTATGTTGGTTAAAAAGTCTGACATCTCTTTGATTTATGTTATATAGAATGATTAAAACATAATTTCAATTACTTAAGCTTCACACCTAACTCATCTGGAGTAGGTAAAGACGGGGTAAACCCTAAACTTCTTAACAAAAAATAACTTGTAAAAAAGTGAACTTGCTGATAATTTATGTACGCTGTGCCTCACACTTATCCAGAAAAGTCGTCCAAGCGTCATGAAATAATTTGATTCTTGATAGTTGAAGTGGTATATAGTCCGTTTCAATCGAATTAGAGCAATTAGATTAAAATTATACGATCACTTATAATAATAATGAAAATAAATAGGGTACCTACAGTAATCAAATGGTTCTGTACTACTCAACGGACAATGTAGATTTCATTTCATTTTATTACAGAGTTTGTCATACACATTGCTCGCAGAACTTGTTAGGGCATATATAACTGGAGCGACTTGATCCGAATCACGGGGGAATGTTCTGTTTTGATCCTCTTCGAGGAACAGATACTCTTCGACTTATATGATGAAAATTAATGTAAGTCTGTTTCTACATATCAAAAAAGAGTAATCTGATCATATACATAATTTATGAATAGTGAAGTCGCTTTTCTGAACCTAAACAATACTAAAACTTAAGAATATCATGCTCTCAGTCTTTATAGAAATTGCTTTTTAGTTTTTACTATGGTTGAAGCGAAGCTTAACATTTTAACTTAATTATGTCAACAATATCCTCTTCCAAGCACAAAGCAAATTAAAAATGCTTGCTCCGTAAAATAAATTGATTAACCCCTATACTTTTATTTGAGCGCCATCTCTCCGTAACACATGGAATTTGAACCCTTGCCAAGAACACGAAGGCTGACCGCTCGTCGTTTCAGTCTGAAAAGCGTCGTTGTTAGGTTTCCCCGCATTTCATAGATGGCGTTCATCTGGTTGAATAATTCACTTGCTTGCTAATAGAGGGCGCGCGCTAAGTAAATAGTACCGACATGCAATGGTGACTGACGCTAGTAAATGCAATGTAAAAAGGAAATAGGTATATACCAACAAACGTACTGTACATAAACATACTATACAGTGTGTTTATTTATTAGAAGAGTACAGGGAGAGTCGAACCTAAACTACTAAAACAGCTAAGTATCGACTTTTTCCTATAAGTACAATTAGCTGATCTTATCACATATATTTATACATACGATCGAAGAAAAGAAGTATTTTATGTTATGAGTAACAATTATAAGCAAAACATTTTTTAATAGAAATTATTTAGTTTTTATCATCGTTTTTGGTTTTTGCGTTTACTGTCCCATTTAAAAAGCAACCCGGTTAAAATAGTATTTCAGATTAAAAGCTTCATTTCCAGCTCAAACCAACATTCCACGTCAAAAACGCTAGTAATTTTTCTATTTCACGGCAGCAATTAAATTGTCACGCCGCCCGCTACACGCCGTGGACGCGAGCCTCGGGTTGAGCTGAAAATTTATAACTGCTCCTATTGAGCGAAGGCGCTAAATTTAGGCCCCAATTCTAAATTCCATTTTCCTTTGAGAACGTCCAAGAACCCTTTTAATAGCAGCAAAAAATCCAATACAATTTAATCGTCTGTGATTGTCGCACAAGGGTTGGAATTGGTGCGATATAGCGTTTAAAAAGGAATAGCTCGACTTATTAAGTTTTCTTTGAAACTTAAGGAAAGCCTGTGTAGGTACTGGAGTTATATACATGTAACTAAGTAGAGGGTTTTGTTACTATTAGGTCCCCCGGAAGCCTTTTTAATGGGCAATCGTCTATGACTGGTGCACAAGGTTTGGAACTGATGCAATAACACGTTTAAGAAATAGCTCTACTTGGGGAAAGCTTGGGAATTGCAGCCACTTACATAGGTATTACATGTAACTAGTCCTTTAGATTTGGCACTATTCATATCAGGGTAAGCTGGGGTAGATTTTTCTTACTTTTTATTCAATAGCAATAGAGTGATGCCCAATGGTCATGAACTGGACAAGCCGGTGGGAGTCAGGTTATATGGACAGTATCCATGGAGGGTGTCCATTGAACACCACGCTACTGCTAGCTATTATAGCGACAGAATATTCTGGTGATAGAATTAAAGATATTCATAATCACGTCTATCACCAAAATGTATGTAAAAATAAAAAACAAATCAAATACTTAACTAAGTTAGCACGACCACCACCGCGGGACACTGTTCAGGTCGCAAACTCAATATTATGTTGACAAAAGGCGTCCAATAAAATAAATTACAACTTTTTAAGCTCCCCTTCTTTTATCTTTCATCCTATAAATTATTAGAGGGCGAGTTAAAAAGTTTCCAAAGTCTACTTTGTGTTCTGAATGCAAGTTCCATTAATGCGGTCGTTAAATGCATACTTAAGCGGTATTTTATGTGGGAATTTGTTGAAAAACGGGACAATTGACATAATCATAATATTGTAGAGATTAAGGTGTTGATTTAACCTCTCGTCTGTGTTTGGTAACCTAGGATGACCACATATTAAGGTCGTTTTAATTTTTTGTATTTTTTAGAAAATGTTTTTTATTACTACTGACTACAGCACAAATGAGGCTCGAAGTCGCGTTTTTTGTCATAAGAAGAGTTAAAACTGTTTATTTATTTGCACATTATTTGTTTATTTATTTAATCTTTATTGCACAAAATAATCAGTCATGTGCGTGTTACAAACTCCGCATTACAAACAGCCCACAGAAATAACTTCAAATAAGTACCTAGTAAAAAACTTGTTTGTAAGAAACGAATGAAAATCAAAACTTAATATCAGCTTTTCATAAATCACCACGCTGTGGCGGATTATTAATCTCAATTCATTCAAAACAACATAAAAAACTCATCAAAACCAACGTATATATCTCTTGGCTTCACAAACACATCTAAATCCTCGAAGGTACATTAAATAAAGGTGGGCTCTTTGTCAGAATTACCTCATATTTATATGCGTATAAAGAAACAATTACTCTGAGGTAAATATCCTCATCTGCCGGAGCATACCTTCAAGGGATTTTCGTATCAGCTTGTATACAGGGGGCAACAACATCGGGGTAACTTTGCCTAAAGTGCGTTTATTTTTATTAATGTGATAAGTTGGCTTAATAATAGTACATTACTGCAGAGGCCGCGAAATAGGGAATTGTTGGCCGAGTAGTAGGGGAACCTGGGGTAATGGGGACCGGCGGGTAATAGGAGCGGTGCGACTAGAGACAAAACTATAGCTCATATTCACTCATTTACCGCGCGGGCGTTTTCATCACAGTGCGGCCGTGTTCCCCTGGCTCGCTCAGCTCGCCAGTGCCACGCATTATGTTACCACGGACGCTTATCGGTTTTTTGCTCCGCGCTTATAAAAAATACGATATTTCAACGGCCAGCTTAAGTTGAAGTAATATGTTTGTTATAATGAAACCTGTTTTATTTAATAGCCAATGTTATCAATTTTGAGTATCTATTCATATCATTTCATTACAAGCTAGATTCGGAATATTATTTTATGAAATTTCAAGATGGTGGCAGTCGGGTAATCAGAGCTTATTATTAGGCTATAATTGTTTGGATCCTTAAAGTTAATTAATTTACGCATACGTTTATGTTAATATTTATATGAATATGAGATTTTAGGCTGACAGTTAATGTTTTGAGGCTGACTCAATAATTAAGTAGCTCCCATTATACATATGGGTATCTATAGGCTCTCATTTCCCGCAAAGTCGGGTAATGGGAGCGATTCTGTTTTTTGAAAAAAGTTTATCTGTCGCCAAATGCCTGATAATGTAACGGTGATGCTGTAATTAAATGATAGTCAAATAACTAAGGATTTAGTTTCTGATAAAAAGATCCATAAATACCCATACATTTGCCTTATATTGAACTTTTCTTTCTTTTCGACACTGATGAACCAAGGTTCTGCTACCTTGGTTCATCAGTGTCGAGCAATCTCTCACTTGATGCGGAGGTTGATGTCCGAATCGGGAGAGCAGCGACGATGTTCGGGAAGCTAAATACAAGAGTGTGGCAAAACAAACATCTAACTAGGAAGACCAAAATGATCGTGTATCAAACGTGCATTCTGAGCATACTCTTGTATGGTGCTGAAACCTGGACGTCTTACGCCAGACATGAACGTCGCCTTAACTCCTTCCATATGCGTTGCATCCGTAGCATTTTGGGTGTACACTGGAAAGACAGAGTCACAAACGAAAGGGTGCTTGAAATCGCACAGCTTCCCAGCCTATTTGCACTGCTGAAACAGAGAAGATTGCATTGGTTGGGGCATGTGTATCGCATGCATCCATCCCGTTTGCCGCGGCGTGTTATGCTCGGCGCTGTGGCGGACGCCAAAAGAAGCATCGGTCGCCCGATACTGCGTTACAAAGACTGCGCCAAGCGCGACATGCACGCATTTAAAATCCATGTCCACAACTGGGAGGAGTCCGCAGCGGATAGGGACAAATGGCGGAAACTGGTGTTGGATGGGCGAAAGATCTTGGATGAAGCATGGTTTAGGACTCTCGCAACCAAGCGTGCCAAAAGACATCAGCTCGACCCTTGCTCACCGCGCGCAGGCCAGTCTTACATCTGCCATGCCTGTGGTCGCGTGTGTCGTTCTCGTATTGGCTTGCATAGCCATGAAAAGCGTTGTTCTTCATGACACTGTTTTGTATAGTCTGTAAAAGACTGAAAGGCCATTGATTGATTGCCTTATATTGAACTTTTGCCTTAGTAGGCTCCAATTCCCCCACGCTCCCCTAATAGATCCCATCTAGAGATACGAGGCCGACAATCCCTGTTCGCGCCGAGGCTTGTATAGTGCTTTTCTCAAATAAATCCAAGGAAATAATACAAATGTTCAACTTATATATTCATATATTTTTAATATTCCCGCCAACATTTATTTTTTTAAGCTGTCCAGGTTAATGTTTTTGCCACCAAATGTTAAGATGATTCTATTCATTAAAAAAATGACAACATCTTATTAATTAGATATAATAAACGTGATTCCTTGTTTATTTTATTGAATATCTGTTTTAATCTAATTTAATAATCTAGTTAAATATAAGAAATAGAACGTAAATATACATGCACAAACTACGTTTTTTTTGTTGGCTGTATGCCATAGATTATCAATAAAATAAATAAACCCCACTGAAACAAAAGACAATCTCTTTGTTGGCCACGGCCAATAATGTTGTATGAAATTCCTATATTGACCTCTAATTTGAAATTAGAACGAATCTTCAGCAATTGCTATACAAAGACGTATTTCGCGTTCTATTAACACGATCATAAGAATGACATTTCCTTGGATGTTTGAGAAAAGGTACTTTACTTTACTGTCATAAAACAATTTGTCTTGAATAGAAATAAGATTATTTTCGCCAGATAGCGCTATGAGATATACATACACTGATATAGTTCTATTTAACTTTATTATAATAAAAATCATAAACTATCTTTATTGATGTTTGATTCGATCATTTATAACATTTGATCATTGCCTTCTACGCAATACTAACCTATTACCAACATTACTTCTGACACAGGCTTTGACACAAGTTACAGGTGCGAATTTTTGTTGATTGTAATTATTTTTCTCTTTTTATCGTGTCATGTGTAACCCATACGTTCGCCACAAAGTTTGATCATGACTTTTCACTATGATTCGAAAGGGACCTTGTGAAGAATCAGCTGATAGTATAGTGAATGTTGTGTGCACAACTTAACATTATGATTAACTTTCAGTCACGAAAATGTTATATAAATTGATTATTATTCTAGTCTATATTATATTAGAAACATAATTTTGAAATCAATGAGTTAATACCTGAATAAAACATATTTTATTATATTATTTTTATACACCCTGTATATCGCATATACCAAGATGAGATCCGAGGCATTGAAGTGTCGCCTAATCCCCCAAGGGCAGATATAAAATGCTATTCATTTCAATAATCTGATCAGTTCCGTTTCAATGAGAGATTCAGTTAATTGTTTGTACTTCCACGAATCTGAGAATAATAATGAAATCGATAGGAAATTAATTGAAATAGCTTTCGACGCAACTTCAATGGATTTCTTAATTAGTTCTGGGGTCATTAACAAAATACTCGTCTAGTTCTCCCCAGGTATAATTAGAAACATGAAGCAGAGGTATCTATATGTTTGAGATATATCTATACAATGAAGATATTTGACAATAAATTAAGGAGAATTGTATGTGTGGATATGACTGAATCGATTACTTACTATTATTGTTTAGTATTTATGTACGTAGGTACAACATACATATGTCTTTGCAGCCATGGACGGCATTGTTAAAATCCAGCCAGCTGTTTTAGCGTGATGTGATGAGGGCACAAAGATCTTCTGACATATGTATGTTACGTTATCCGACAGAAGGCATTACTTATCAATGCCAATTTCGAAGAAGTTTCCTTCCCTTTATAATTTTTGTAACGTGAGAGAAAACTCTTTAATTCATTATATTTTTTCTTGTATTGTAACCAAAACTCATTTTACCATGGCGGAAAACCTGGCGGAAGTGACCGGGAATCGAACCTCTGGATTATCGGTCCAACGTGTTAACCTTTCGACTATCCTGACATAATTCCTATATCATTAATCATACATCATCTATCATTTAAAGTTCCTAATTATTCGTGTTTTTGTTGTAAATATCTGGCCAAGCTACATATTTTGAGTAAGGTGTAGAATTAGGGATTGTAGACTTAGAAGCTTGGCTCTACTAAAGTGTCTTTATTTTGTGGCTCTACATAAGATCTGATAACATAGCACTAGAATAAATAAAGTTTACTATTGTTACAAAGTATAAAATAAACAAAAGTGTTGGACCGTTGCTCTAATGACAGCAGTATTTCATTTCAGGGACAGCTGACGGCGCCAGCAGCCCAACACGGCGGCTTATCCCGATTGCAGCCGATTAATTATCGCCCTTCGCCCTATTGTGAGGAAATCCCTCTTAATTAGTGGCGTCAGTTTTAATTGCAAACATCTCTTAATACATTTATCGCTCATTATGGGCTATGTGCAGATTGAATGGTGGGGTGGGATACGTAAACAATTTGTATGTAGGATAGTACAGCGCTCTTAGGTTACTTTGTAGAACTACAAACTACAGTTCTCCATACAAGCCGTTTACGTAGTCGCCAGCATGTACGGTCACTGTAAACTTATGTTTAGGGTACAGTAAACGATCGTAGGGTGCAGTAAGCGATATTTTTATCACGCTGTGGTGTTTGTATCACGCCGTGATAGGCTATTAAGAGGCAGGAGAAATGGAGTGGTAGTCATTGGTGTCATTTAGTTATTAAGTCCCCCCCCCTAGACATGCGGCGCTGAAGTCGCGCGAACAGCCAATTTGAGTGTTTGTTTCGCAATACCCTCAAAGACCCTGCTGTGATAACACCTGTAGTTTTTAATTGGTTTTTTAATCCACCTAACCTGGAAGAAGGTCGCCAGGCATCGTGACAGCTGGAGGAGGCCAAGACCCACAAAGGGTTGTAGAGCCAGCGGAAGTAAGTAAGTAATCCACCTAACACCTCAAAATACCACCAAAATCTACAGACGCTTCGACACAAATGAAAAGAAAATACGAAATTCAATTTAATGCGACGCGGGTGACACGCTCAAATAATAAATACCTTATTTCCTCCAGCAGCGTGGTCCAAGTTTGTGGTTAAAAAAAGATCTCTGAAAAGCACCTTTAAGCTGTTAACCCAATACCTACGCGCAAAATTAATTCGTACATAGGTACTTTAATAACCTAATTCACCAAGCGTAAAGTAGCATAAAAATAGAAACCACATGTTTCTGTGTCAGTTGTAGGCTAAACTTGATAATTATGACTTTGTTCCCAACACGACATTACACGTACACCGGATATACTCGTATTCATTTTAAAGCCAAGCTTAAGCACACTTGATTAAACCAAAAACCAGCCGCCCCTTTACCCTTTACAGAGTCTACATCAAAGATACAAGCTTGGCGGCTCTGTTCTCAATATTTTTTGGCATTGGAACAGTACTCTTTCGAAATACTTATTTCACTGAACCACGTAACAACAAAACCTAGTCCTTAATTACATACTCGTATCTAGTCTAATGGAAAACTCGACGTTATTCGTACATTTTACTAGAATTAGATTAGAATTTTTCAGGCGCGTTTTTTTACTCTAGGCGCGAGAGTAAGACTGAGTATCCTATAACCATCTTTGGATGTCCACTTATTCCTGTACTAAAATTTATCCTTCCAGTCGTTTTGATGTGATAACAGGACAAAGAAATTTTTACCCAGGCCTTATGGACGCCCAAAGCTCCCACAATACTCACTTAGAAGAGTATTGTGTTATTGTTTATAACTCTGTCGCGCCAATTTTCGTCGAAATTTTTTCCCCCGTAGCCGTATAATTCATGATTTAAAAAAAGGTCATCAAATAGAAACCTACCTTTTTCCTCGTATTAAAACAATTCCAAAGACATAAAGGTTTCAGACAGAATTGCTTTCGATACACTCGATGAAACGTTTCTCAATAATGGGTATACTCTAGCTAATGTAACCGCGTCGCATTCTCCTGGTATTACATCGAATAGCAGATACTGCTACAAATAGAATGGATTCCTGATTCCGACTGGTAATTGCGTTCTGCATAATAAATACAGCAGATAAAGGATCTCAATCTGGAAGGCGCATTCGCTTCTGTAATTGGAGAAGCATGATTATGCAGTTTGTTTGATAGTGAATTCAATTTGATGAAAAACTGGCCAAGTGCGTGTTGAAGTCGCGAACGAAGGGATCCGTACCATAAAAAAAATAACGACAAAAAACACGCTTGCTGTATGGGAGCCCCACTTAAATATTAAGAAGAAGAAGAAATATTAATTGTATTCTGTTTTTAGTACCTGTTGTTATAGTGGTAACAGAAATACATCATCTGTGAAAATTTCAACTGTCTAGCTATCACGGTTCAAGAGATTCCGCCTGGTGAAAGACAGACAGTGGAGTCTAGTAACAGGGTCCCGTTTTTATATTTTAGGTACGGAACCTTAAAAATATCATGGAGAATTGGACATAACGAATTAATAAAGTAAAGAAAATTAATAAAAATAACGAAATTCTCGTAAAAAAAAAATATTTCAAAGGTTATCTTAGTAAGGCTATCTAGATAGTTAATCCCAATGTCATAAGATCAGAATCTGATGTTGGGACCTTGGAGAATTCTTGGAAACTCTTTTAATGTAACAGAGTTTATTGCTCAGCATTATTAAAAAAAAAACAGTAATTATTTATAAATATTTTGATCTAAAAGGCTCTTTTGCTTCTGTAATTGGAGTGCATTGTGCAGCAGAAACTTTATTTCAGAGTCAATTTAATTTAATGGAAAAGGCGTGTCGATTCACGAAGGGGAAATTTGGTTTCAGATTCATGTTCATATCGGGTTAATAGAGTTAAGAATATTTTATTAAAATTAAGGTTTCAAGTAAATTAATAAAAAAATGTTACTGGATAAAATCTACAAAGGGTTTTCTCTTTTTGTCTTTGTAAAAGCGGCCGGACAACTCTCTGCCTCCGCCCTCTCATGATAGAACCACGTAATGCGGGTTACGTTGTAACTGGTTAATAAATTGATACTAGTTAGGAGCATCAAAAAAAAAAACTTTTTTTATTATATTTACAAAGTTAGAAACAACGTAACCTGTGAAGTATTGCGATACATTTCAGGAGCAATAGACAGCAACAACAAACACCTTGTTTTTCTCCAAATAGCTGTTTTGAGTACATATTTTGCCGTGAGATGGCAGAATTGTGTTTTATTGGTTGTTTGTGTAAAATGCCATGCAGTTGCCCAACTGCATGGCATGAAGCGTGACGACTAGACGCGTGTCTCTTGCTAAGCCTAGTAACGAACTTGAGTTGTCTATTAATTCCTCGGAGACTCATAGTGTATCATGAGTGTCAAACTTAGCGTTAACGGGTTCCAGGTTTCGTTCTCGGCTATTTCCTCCTTAAACAATCTTTACAAAATTTTAGGAACGGAATAGGAAGGAAATGTTCTGTGATGGAACGTTTCGATTTTTACGAAAACTGTTATTACATTTGTGTACCAGGTCTCCGTTTGCAGCGAAATTTGCCAAAAACAGACGCCTAGTAAACATATTTAATAATAAATAAATAATAAATATCGGACAACCTCACACAAATCGATCTAGTCCCAAATTAAGCTCAAGAAGGCTTGTGTTATGGGCACTAGACGACGATAGATATACTTATATAGATAAATATATACTTAAATACATAGAACAACCATGACCCAAGCACAAATATTCGAGTTCATTACACAAATATTTGCCCTGGCCGGGATTCGAACCCGGGACCGCCGGCTCAGTAGGCAGGTATCTACAAACCGAGCTCAAAAATCGAAACACTCCGACACAGAACATAATCTTCCCATTCAGTTTGTAACATTTCGTAAAAATTTTGAAAGTTTTGGAGGAGGAAACAGACGAGAACAAAACCTCGATTTGAGTGGAAAAATGAACATTTTCCCTTAAAAAGTAATTGTTAGTATAATTTGGATCGGTTATATTACAGAGAAACGTGACTCTACTAAAGTCGTAACTTCTTATATTATTCGACGACACGGTTGGCTCAGTTTGTAGTGCAGCTGCCTACCGAGCCGGCGGTCCTGGGTTCGAATCCCGGCCAGGGCAAATATTTGTGTGATGAACTTGAATATTTGTTCCTGGGTCATGGATGTTATCTATATATATATTTATATATTATGTATATCGTCGTCTAGTACCCATAGTACATCAAGCTTTGCTTAGTTTGGGACTAGATCGATTTGTGTAAGGTTGTCCCTTAATATTTATTTTATTTATAAATAACATCTCAGCAGAATGACAGTATAGCTACGGTGATAGTACTCTTAACAATCGTAATTTACTTTCCTACTACTTTGAAATGAACCCCTTTTCTAAGAAAGTATAAACGCAAACCGCAGCTAATCAATAAAGAACTGCAGACTGAGAGCCATGATACACTAAGTACACTCAACTCAACGAACTACGGGCTAGTAAGGGTGTGATTTAGAACGTAATAAGTAGACACGTGAAGTATTGGGTGCTTGTTAAAGATCAGAAGTCAAAAAATAAAGGTCTGTCGTGCTCATTCATATCTGACGCAAACCACTTATACCCCGGTTGGCAAATTATGGTCCCTGGGACACTTCACAAAATGTGATATATTTTTAGAAATGTTGCTTATATGCGAAGTAATTATACAAAAAATATGTGAATTTGTGAAAGGTCAAATGAAGTGTTTCAGTAGTGTTGCAAGAGAGAAATAAACCCGCTATAGAACCTACGCACCACTTCGCACCAGGTTGTCTGGTTTTAAATACCTTCCACATTGTTCTGGTGTTAGTAGCCACTCCTAGAGGCGTGCACGCGTTGGTCGGTCTCATCACCACGCTACACGACCAATTGCGACGCATTTTATAGAAATCACTAACAAAATACAGTTCTTTTGATCCTTTTGATCTTCCTGATGAATAAATTTCTGTAGTGTTTTATTCTGTGGTACGAGTTTAGAGGTCAGATTACACTGGTTGTCCAGCAGCACTGCAAATCGCTGGTCTTACATTTAACAAGTTTTGTGAATATGATAGCAGGCCACTCAACCCAACCCTTGCGGCCAATGTGTGACGATAAGAGTATCACGGGGACGGACTATCTAGATCAGCCCGAGAAGCCTTTTGAGCTTTTCAAAAGCTATTGTCAGCCGAGCTTTTAGTAAGATTACGATAATAAAGCACCTATAATTTCCTTCAGATGTTACCGATACGATACTTTAGTTGTTAGATATATTTAAGATTTACTAAGTGTTTGTTTTTGGTTAGCAAGGCCTCAATTCGACGTTTACTTTGATAGCAACGTTTGTCCGCGATCTTGCCACTATATTTTTACTTTGGCGATATGCGCGTTTGATTCGTTACCGCATTGTATTTTCTTTCTCATTGACTTATTTTTATAATCTATTTTGATGAGCGTATAATTCAAAATAAAACTATTTAGTGGCTCTAATTATTTTTTCTTGGTGTCATGACTGTCATGTCAATTTGTAATATGTAGCTGGAAACACAACAATGTATATATTGCCAAGAAGAGATTCCAAGGCCTGCAAACGATATGACGATAAAAACTAAGGATATGTTTGCATTTAGCGTTTACAGCTCTCTATTGGATAGATGGGAAGTCATAAATCTATCACAAAAAAATATCCAATTTATTCCACCAAATTAAAGGCGCACGGCCCAGGCTTAGCTCACTGTTTATTCTAATAATATAACTTTACCATGACGTTGTACCAGTAGATATATATCAAACCGTACAGGGTACCCAATGTAGGTACATGTACCATCTCATGAACATTCTCGTAGTTCATACTGCAGTTTACTAAATTTCCAAGTTTAGTACGCATCAAAGTTTGGCATGACGAGCTAATTTAACTGTCTAAAACGTTCATTAAAGTAGTGTTCATTCAAAACAAATTAATTCAAAAATTAAAGTGCCTTCAATGTGTAGGTAAACATACTTTTGAAATAAAAAAGTACGTATTTAAAGATAACTTAAGTATCACATAATAATAGCTTTTTATTTGTTACGAACATTTAGTAATCATAGAAACATGAAACTAGGCTTAAAATTACGCAAACTCGATTTATCTCGGTTTAATTTATTTTGTAAAGCATTCATTTCATAACTTCCGTTTACCAAAACGCAGATTCAAGGAAAAGTTACCAGCAATATTATACCCGACGTTTTACCCGTCTACGGTAAATAAAAAAGTGTAACGCGGACGAACCTGTTGTTTATTAATAAGGTGACTTGTTAACCTTTTAGATCTGGATACAAGAACTTACCTTAAACCAAAGGAAACTGTACATTTCTAAGAAACGAGACCTTTGCGGTGCGGCGCGGGATGTTCCCAGTATCCCTGTGGGTGTCGTTATGAACGTAAGGCATTCTGGTCGACACATGTTGGCTATATTTAGGTTAGGAGAGGTATTCCATCCAACAGGGATAAGAGTGCCGATGGGAATAATTTTCATGCTAAATATGGCTCGGTACAGAAACTAAACTAAGTTTGAAATTTTCAATAAGTAATTGATGTCAGTAATAAAGGAAGTCAAACAAAAATACTTATTCACTATTTATATATACTAACATATTACACAGTCGTGTAATAATATGTGTAGTTACAGTGGATGGATATACCTACTGACTTACATAGGTACTACAAAATATCATTGCTATTTACTCCCATTGACATACTTTATGAATTTTTATTTTTAGGACTGGTTAAACTTATTGAGATGTTAACTAAAGATATTTTAAATTTGCGACGATACCCTTTATTTCATTTTACACAATATTTGATTTTTATAGTTTTGTTGTCTTTCCATTTGCTAGGATACCTAAAAGCTATCTTCAAAAATAAAAATAAACGGAATGGAGCTAGTTCAGCAGTCAGCTGTTACTTATTTTGCTGGGACGGAACTCTAGTGAAACGTTACATTCTCACTAATGTCACCGGTGAAATTTCCAGATACACTTGCAGAAATACATTTTATAAGACTCCTGAAATACTGAGCATGTGTGTCGAAAAGAAAATATACTAAACATTTTAGAACATTTCCAAGTTTCCTGGTTATGCTCATGTAATATTTTTTACCGAGGGAAGAAAATCTTACTTCCTGGCCAAGGTAAGACGTAAAACTTTAGACAACCACGGGCGTAAATTCGTAAAGCCCCAGATCGCACAACCTAACTCCTGCAATCTGTATGTTATGTACTAATGTGACTTATGTGACGTATTTGTTGCCAGAATTATTTTTGTACTCGTTCATATTTAAAAGGTAACACTGGGTGACAATACAATACGAATACTTTTTATTGCACACCTCAAATACACAAGGAGAAACAAAGAGATACAATAAAAATAAAAAGAGATCATTTAACATTTATATTTAATAAACTGTAGCAATGCCGCGGTAGGTTACAATTTATGTATGGCGTTAATGTAATATTGTCAAACAAGTGCGAGTCCGACTTGCGCATGAAGGGTTCCGTACCATAAAACAAGTTTGTTGTATGGGAGCCCCCCTTAAATATTTATTTTATTATATTTTTAGTATTTGTTGTTATAGCGGCAATAGAAATACATCATCTGTGAAAATTTCAACTGTCTAGCTATCACCGTTCTTGAGATACAGTCTGGTGACAGACGGACGGACGGACGGACAGCGAAGTCTCAGTAATAGGATCCCGTCTTTACCCTTTGGGTACGGA
Organism: Apotomis capreana; assembly: GCA_947623375.1. Taxonomy (NCBI): domain Eukaryota; kingdom Metazoa; phylum Arthropoda; class Insecta; order Lepidoptera; family Tortricidae; genus Apotomis; species Apotomis capreana. The sequence continues at coordinate 20,616,153 of OX392502.1, read as the reverse complement.
ACCCTAATAAAAAATATCATACCAAACACGAGGAAAGCGTGTTTCAGTTATGTTGCCCGGCCTTGGCCTTTGATAATAGAGTGTCTTTATTCTGTGATAATAGATAAAGAAAATGACGAAGCACACCATAACCGACTCGCAAATGAGAGGCAATGAGAAAAACCGGTCAAGTGCGAGTCGGACTCGCGCACCAAGGGTTCCGTAGAAACACTTTCCATCCTTAAGTGGTTAAGTTGAGTTTGCACCTGGTATTATGCGCGTTGCAAAGTTAACGCAACTAATCCCGTTTGTTGTATGGGAGCCCCCCTTAAATATTTATTTTATTATAGTTTTAGTATTTTTTGTTATAGCGGCAATAGAAATACATCATCTGTGAAAATTTCAACTGTCTAGCTATCACCGTTCTTGAGATACAGCCTGGTGACAGACGGACGGACGGACGGACAGCGAAGTCTCAGTAATAGGGTCCCGTTTTTACCCTTTGGGTAAGGAACCCTAAAAATGACGTCCGTACGTCCAAACTCTTTACGAAGCCTATTGTAAGGGGCACGAATATGTTATAACGTTATATAAGAGATAATCTATGAAACTTTATATTCCCGCCGTTTGTATCTACTTTGTACACATAATTAACACAAATTATAACGGGTCTATTGCGATATTCCTTATTTACCTTCATAATTTAACGTTTTGGCGGGGCTGCACACGCCGTGGTCTCAGTTGTACTGGTGAATCATTGAGTTGTTACTGGAGTTGTTGGCCAAATGTAAATAAAGAATATCGCGATATAACCGTTATAATTTGTGTTATAGAAGTTGAATTGTTATGCTTCCCATAAGAGTTGGTACAAATCGTATTTTTTTAAATTAAGGTATAAAAGCTGTGCTAACAGCCTACGCACCTACACACATCATGGTCTTATTGACTTAGCGAGCGAAGTTTCCGTTTCAGCTTGGTCAAACATTTTTTGGTACGTCGAATGTTTGGATGTTCGGATGTCCAATTGATGTTCTCGCCTACAGATCGCATTTTGGAACCGAATTTTTGTGAGTACCTACGTTCTTTAATTATACAAAATCTTTTTGATTTACTTTTCCGATTTTTTTCAAAATGGGGAGATACAGGGGATGAAAACGAATAAAATTATTAGTTATAATTTCAGCCATTTCTAAAACAAACTTTCAAGGTCTACAACTCATAGATAGATAATTAGTTTTTTTAAGATTAAGATTGACTGCGTGGGCATAATTAATATAGCCTTGTTTTATTTGCATTTAATGTTGTTGAATGAGTACATTCACTCTACAAAATATCATTGAATACCGATATTCTTATTCTTAGTCGTACACTCTTGTCAGAGTGGTCGTAGTTGGCTTGTCTTCTTCCGTTTTATTAATAACGGCTTTAGAATATGTCTCAGTTTCTATCTGTATGATCGCTTAGAAGTAGGGAATGCAAACCCGCTTATTTTCTCATAGTAAACCCGGTTATAACCGTTTATTTGTATGGTAAATTAGCCGGGTTTGCATTCGCTATTATGAAGACATAAAATATCAAATTTCCTTTACAACGGCAGTATTTAAAGGTAGCTGCAGGTATATTCAATCGATGGCGATCGAGTCAATAAACCCAGCGTTGTACCAAGCTAATGAATGCACTTTCCTTTGAACATTTAATACGTTTAGCTGTAGTAACCTTGTTTATATAAAGCCTCTAGAAATTTGCACATCTCAAAGAAAAAAAGAAGAAACATTTACGCAACAAAATTTCATACGTTCAACCGGTTCAACGTTGTTTTTTTTTATCTCGTTTGAGAATTGCTGAGTATCTAAATAATCATTTGCGGTCTCGCAATGCCAACACAGTTTAACGGATTTTAGTAAATTATGGTACAGGGATAGCTGAATATCCTTGGATGATCATTATTTAGGGTACTTTTTTTGCCAACTACCGTAAAGAGAAATAAAAAATTTGGCAAGTGCGAGTCGGACTCGCGCACCGAGGGTTCCGTACAAACACTTTTCATCCTTAAGTGGTTAAGTTAAGTTTGCACCTGGTATGTATAGCGCCCCATACAAATGAGGTGCAAAGTTAACGCAACCAACCCGTTTGTTGTATGGGAGCCCCCCTTTAATATTGATTTTGTTTTATTTTTAGTATTTGTTGTTATAGCGGCAATAGAAATACATCATCTGTGAAAATTTCAACTGTCTAGCTATCACCGTTCTTGAGATACAGCCTGGTGACAGACGGACGGACGGACGGACGGACGGACGGACGGACGGACGGACAGCGAAGTCTCAGTAATAGGGTCCCGTTTTTACCCTTTGGGTACGGAACCCTAAAAAAAGGGTTTCGCTATTAAAGGTACAGGCATCTTCTATCTGGTTGTAAAATAAAAAATACAAACAATATTGAGCTTACATAGGTAACTGACAATGGTATTCCCGCTACGATTTAAACCAATTGAAAGTGTAAACGCATAACTTTTACTCCATGGTAGCAAAGGCTCAACTTTCACCGCATGGGCGAGGAAAGTTGCCTATTCGCCCCAAAGGATATTACTCGAATTTAGGCATTCAATTTATTACTTTACCTTTACGTAAATCAGCAGTAGGTACCCAAACATTTTTCTGCAATATATATATGCAATCGTATAATAAAAATGGCCGATAATCTGACTACAAAATTAAGTTATTTTTGATGCGTGTGATAAAAGATGCGTGTGTGTCAGTCAGGAGTGTTTATATAGTTTGGTATGGTTCTAACTGTTTTTTTTGCACCACACTTTAAATACACGGTTCTCTGTGAGAAGCTGAGCGGCACACCTTCCTTTTTAGGGTTCCGTAGTCAACTAGGAACCCTTATAGTTTCGCCATGTCCGTCTGTCCGTCCGTCCGCGGCTTAGCTCCGTGATCATTAATACTAGAAAGCTGAAATTTGGTATGAGTATGTGTATGTATCACGCCGATAAAACGGTAAAATAAAACTAAAAATATTTTTTTTTACGGGTACCTCTCCAACACCTAAAGTGGGGGTGATTTTTTTTTTCGTTTTAACACTAGCGTGTGGGGTGTCGTTGAATAGGTCTTTTAAAAATAATTGGGGTCTTCAAACATTATTTTTTGATAAAGTCAGCAGTTTTGTAAATATTCGCTCCGAAAATAAAAAACATAGCGTCCCCCCCTTCTAACTTTTCAACCACGGGTCAAAAATTATCGAAAAATTCAAGAAAATAAGGCCTTATAAGTTCTTTCAATAAAAACTATATTAAACAAAATCGGTCGAGCCGTTTTTGAGTTATCGCAAAATTTCACAATTTTCTTAAAATGACGCAATTGACTTCCCGAAGGTAATAAGTAACTACAGTAACTTTGGCGTTTACGACCTTTTTGAAGACCTCGAAATATTTCTAGTAAATTAAGTCTATTGTGAAGGATGAGCAACTACGGAACCCTACACTGAGCGTGGCCCGACATGCTCTTGGCCGATTTTTTAAACCCCTATCCGCACAAAGTTTGAAAACCTCAGACGTAAATGTAAGTATGGGATTCTTATATATATATGAAGCTCGGCTAACATGTTTTTGCACGCAGCCCAATCTACCGTAAAGAAGCCCATGTTGTTGAGTCAGATTTGGAGTAGATGAACAGAATATTTTCCACGTGATGCTTTCGTCACATGCGCTCGTAATCCTACTACTGGCAAAGGGTCGAAAGGGAAAAAAAATATCGTATAGCTGTGGCGACTAAATACTTTGGGAAACTGCCTTTAATTTTAAGTCAGCTCATTTTACTACGAAACGTTCTTTTAGTTTTGAAAATAAATCTCTAAAAAAAAAAGTCTTCCATGGGATCCGCGGGAATACCCAAACTATGTAAGTTATAAATACACTTTAACCTCTTATACCACGCAAGTATACAGTCATAATAAGGTGTTTAAATGACTAAAAATCGAGCGAAACTTAATATAATAAAAACTAAAATAAGCAACTATTACTATAATAATAAGTCGTAGTCGTCGTCGCATAGTCGTTTCGGCGAACGGTCTTGTAGCGAAGAGTCTCGACAAACATCTTAAGAGACTCTCGCTAGATGGCTGGATCAAGGGTCAGATACAGAAGGCGGTACTCCTGGACACGGCGCGCATTGTCAGGAGGTTCCTCTCTCTGCAGCCCTAACCACCGGTAGCCTGGGCCCTGCCCCGTTGCCGGCGGCACCCTAGGTTAGGCTTTTTTTATAATGTGTTTATATTTGTAATGTATTTTTTATATTTTACTTTTTATATAAATTTATTGTAAAAAATACCTATCCTAAGAAACATGATTAAATGAGTGAATAATAATATTTATTAATAAAAACATAGTATTGACAATTAGCATAAAAAGTCTTACATCTACACAGGTGCTAACTATATGCCGAACATAATAAAGATTAATAGCAAACATATAAAAGGTCGCACAATAAAATACCTCTACACACACAGAAATTAAACAATTATAGAAATGTACTAATAAAGAAAGCCCCTTCGGATCTAATATTTTGTAGTCGGTATAGAATATTCTCATAAATAACTTAATTATAATAATATAAAATATACTTCGATTTTTTTTTACGACAACGTTGTACATTGTTAAACCAAAAACTACAGTACACATAGGTGGGACGTCCTTTTTAGGGTTCCGTAGCCAAATGGCAAAAAACGGAACCCTTATAGATTCGTCATGTCTGTCTGTCCGTCTGTCCGTCTGTCCGTCTGTCCGTCTGTCTGTCCGTCCGTATGTCACAGCCATTTTTTTCCGAAACTATAAGAGCTATACTGTTGAAACTTGGTAGGTAGATGTATTCTGTGAACCGCATTAAGATTTTGATGCAAAAATAAAATATAAATAATAAATATTGGGGGCTCCCCATACTTAGAACAGACACTCAAAAAATTTTTTTTCATCAAACACATACGTGTGGGGTATCTATGGATAGGTCTTCAAAAATGATATCGAGGTTTCTAAAACATTTTTTTTCTAAACCGAATAGTTTGCGTGACAGACGCCTCCAAAGTGGAAAAAAGTTGGTCCCCCCCCCTCTAACTTCTAAAATAAGAAAATTAAAAATCTAAAAAAAACATATGATGTACATTACTATAAAAACTACCAACGAAAATTGTTTTGAACGAGATCTAGTAAGTAGTTTTTTTAATACCTAACTTTGCACCTAATTTATATGGGGCGCTATACATACCAGGTGCAAACTTAACTTAACCACTTAGGGATGGAAAGTGTTTGTACGGAACCCTCGGTGCGCGAGTCCGACTCGCACTTGGCCGGTTTTTTTATTTATCTATATCTTCTATAGGTCTACTAGTGGCTCGTTGAGCTGTAGATCTCACGAGTCTGTTAAAGAAACAGCAATTTTTTTTTGGTTTTCAACCCCCATACCTCATTCATTTTGGAAATTTTCTAAAACCTGAGTCGTCAAAAAAATATATAACATTTATCGATCCTACTCACAAAATTTCATGAGAATCGGTTGAGAAATGCGACCTCAAGGCGAAAACAGCCGGAAAGCATCCGGTCACGCAAACATCCGGCCATACGAAGTAACGGAGACGCTTCGCTCGTTATAATTTTAAATGTTTAATTATCATTTCAACACATATTTAGCATCATAGCAAATCGTGGCGAAAATAAATTTAATTGACTACAAGAAACTTTACCTACCCTATTGTTTGCTTTAATATTGCGTCCCATTGATAGGCAAGCAATTAGCAAGCTTATAAATTCAAAAACTGCGCTCATTTCGAGTTTCCACGAATTCACGGATTCGAAACTCCGATATATCACGGTAAGTTTCACGTGGAACTTCAGGTTCAGCCCGCTCCGACCAGTTAAGCATTTATGGAGCGGCCGAGCTCAGAAAGTTTACGATACCTGGCTGGGATCGAGACTGCACGTTATCAACGAAACTCACCTGCGGACAATAGAAAAGTAAATATTAGAATTTGAATTAAGTACAATATGATTTATTTATTTCAATAATTAGAGAAACTAGCCTGTTTAAGAGGCCTTATTCTTTTTATATTATGACAAATATATTCATAATTTCAACCAAATTTTTGAAGTGCATATTCCTTTTACATACATCGACTCCCTGCGACCCTAACGGTCGGGGGCCACCCACGCTGCGGTTTCCTATACGTGGTCGCCACTGCCGGACTTTGTTGCCCCAACGGCCATCCGTTTTCCGGGCTGCAAACCTAAAAGCATTACCATTCCGAAACTTGCATTTTTAATTACACTAAGTTAAAGTAAAACATAATATAAGTAAGTTACGCTTACGCTTACTTTTAACATTTTGAAAAAATAGAATAAGAACTTCATAAAACGTTCTGAAAATGTAAGATTTCACGGCCTTACTAAGGCCTTATCAACGAAAACAACAACGGTACGAGAAGTTCTTATAAAATGTTGAACATCATTATTTAGCAACATCATGTACCAAGTGTGAATGTTAGGAAAAGTTGGATGTTTTTGCATGAATTAATTGCGGCTAATTAATGTACAGGGTTGTAGAGGAGCTTGGTAGTTACAAATCTAGGGGTCAGTTAGGCCGTTGGATTTTTTGAATTCAAAATAATCATGTGAAGTGTTTACATGACTTCTAATTATACTGATGAAATTGTTAGTCATCCAGGGGCTTAATGCCAGCGTGACGTCATCAATGTAACCATAAACTTTTTTAACTTATTTATTTAGTTTTCAATGCAGCATAATGTATGGTAAAAATCCTGGTGATATTCTTAATTCTGTGTGCTTCCTGCAACCACGTGCCCAAGTGCACACCCAAGGCACTCCTTCACCGAGACCATTTAGTTAAAAAAAATTAGCTGAAAATTTGACAAAATTAAAGGACAAGTTTTATCTATCAAGATATGTAGGTCATAGAGCAAAATTTAATTTTATCTACTCTCTTCCCCTCTCCGGGGCGAGCGTCACCCCAACGCCTCATCAATTTCCCTATTTTACTGAATTTTCAGCGTCAATGAGAATGACATATAAAAAGTTACCTAACATAAATCATGGCAACCTCCGCACCAACAACGAATGTGCACTAAAGCACAACAATTACGCTATCTCTCATCGCGAAAGTACGGAGTTTAACGAAGTTGAAAACCTAGTACGAACCTAAAATGAATTTATTAAAATTGTACCTTCTCAAGTATTCAAAGTATAATTTAAAAAAAATATTTTTTATTTTTTCTTACTTTACTGCCGTCACGTACGGCGTACTTATATCTGTGTTTGGCGCTAAGTCACGCTTAAAATGCTTTAGGGTAAGGCCGCCAAAAAAGGAATATTTAGCCAGTAACAAAATGTGCTGTTAGTTTAAAAGAAATATGCCTCAAATTATTTATTTCCAATGTTTCTTTTGGGAAAAGCAACATCTGTTTTATTTGTTTCAATATAGAGGAATACGTTAAATCGCCTGTCAATATTTTTTTTGTATTTTAATAATGTGTGATCACAACGTCCCCAATACAAAAAATAGTGTGCAAAATTATCTCCTGCCTATTTCCAATGTTTTTTTTTGTGTTTTGTATTATTCATCGGGCATTTCAATAAGTTTTCCGTATGTTACTTAATCATGGAAGAGTTTGACTACCTTAGCAACGAAATGGCACGTTAAAATAATGCTTATTTCATTAAAAAACATTATGTTATCGTATTGTACGCTATTATGTAACACTTTTTATGTAACCATAATTATAATTGAAACTTGGCAATTATATAGAAGAATCCAAATTTATTTAATTACAACAATATTTTTTAATTAGTCTATGCACCGCCGCTATTTTGCCGGCCATATTAAGTCGTGTCGTGTGCCGCCTATTCAAAGGGAACGGTCGTGTTTGCGGACTTTTCAAAAACACATTGTTTGGTGATTTTAAAGGTAACTGTGCATTATATTGTTCAAAGGTGAAATTACATAGTAATATTAACCCTTAACTACCTACCTGCTTCTTTAGTCACACAAACACCTACCTCCCGTCCCCAGGACGGATACATAATGTCGGCCTTATATGTTTGATTTTATAGATCAGATAGGAAATTTAAAATAGTAATGGCAATATAGACATATTAAAATATTTATTAAGCTATTAATCATTCTGGCAACATTAACAAAACATTTTTTTGCTGTAAACATATGGTAACAGTCCTTATTTCCACTTTAGGAACTATATATCCTTTGGAAGGTGAGATCAACAAAAATTTTGCCTTTATATACAGATCTAAGTATTTATTTCTAATTATTCAATAATTAACAATGCTAAATCAATAAATTTCGTTAAAATAAAGGTAATATTTTTAAAAAATTGCAGACCACTAATTTATTCGATTTGTTCGCGGCAGTGAATATAAATTTGTTTGCACATTCTAAGCAAATCGTTTTTTTGCATTAGAAACATACGTACTGGTTCCCGCTTTTTCTTCGGGTCACAATTAGAACAGGATTTCCGTACTTTCAATCACTACCAAACTGACTAAGCGGTCGGCTAAGTAAAGAAAAAAAGTATGCATAGTCACGTTACCACCTACCACCCGTCTCCGAGACCCTTAAGAAAATAGGTATGTAAACAATTTTAGGTTTGAAAGTGTCTGTGAGACGGGAGGTAGGTGGTTAAGGGTTTGTTAGATTAGTGCTAAGAGGCGTGGTTTTTCCTTCGTTGCAGTGTCATGTAATTGGGATTTTAATGTCGAAATAGAGCGCTTTTAGGTGACTTTTATGTAACGTATGTAACGATATGAATCGGTTTTCTATGTAACGTTACATAAAAGTGGTATAAAGGCCAGTTCACTATTGTATTATAAATTGACATTAAACAACAAGAGTTAAACTTAATAATATAAAAATAAACAATTTCGAAATGAACAATTTCGTTTCATTGTAGATTTGCCTTTTCATAACTTTTCTGATACTTATATGTAACTCTGTTACATACACTTTTATGTTACTTTTATGTGGCATAAGGCCAATTTTACGACCTTGCCCTTTACTCCATCACTTGTAGGTACTTAGTTTTAGTTTGTGCAATGAATGAAATGTTTGCAGGTACATTGAATACATTTTTACAACCACGTCAAACTAAAACGACTGAGATGAGATATATATGTCATAGTAGAGGATCCCGATATAGAACGACCTTCACCGAGATGTTTATTTGATGAAATGTATTTTATATTTAATTTAATATGTCAATAAATATATTGCATATGGGTTGCCTAACAAATTTTAGTCCAGGGTATGTTTTGTAAAAAGTTAAATAAAAAAAAAATTAAAGATTTCACCGGTTTTTTAAATTATTAATTAAACATACCCTGGACTAAAATTTGTTAGGCAACCCATATGTAATAATATATTTATTGACATATTAAATTAAATATAAAATACATTTCATCAAATAAACATCTCGGTGAAGGTCGTTCTATATCGGGATCTTAGACTATCACTTGAAGCTCATCGCATTTAAATGACAGTTCAAAGGCGATATGACTAATATCTAATAGAGATTTGACGTTCGGCGTTATATCAAACGACACACTCGAATTAGCGCTCAAGTTCTGTGATTTTAACTATTTTGGTATGCTTTAGAATTGTCTAAAGGATGGTTATAGGATATTTGAGACCGATTTCAGATGTTTATGATTCTTTTGGACAAATTCGCGAGCATTTTGATAGAAAATAAGATTTCCGTTGTCAGGTGTTGATCTAAAGCAGCCCGGGGCCTGTGTTTAATATCCCGCATTGCGACGCCATTTTCACGAATGCCTCAGTAATTGCTCACGTCTCTCACATCTTTATCGTGTCTATAATAGTTTTCTAAGCGCTGGTAAGTACTAATAGCATTAATTATGCCCTTGATCACCGAAGTTTTGAACTGACAGTGATTTGGCTGCTATTCCTAGTGCGAGGTATTTCGGTGCTTTTGTTATAATAATTAACTCAAAGAACAGTTGATATTCACGTTACTCAAACTATTTAAGAGACATTTGATAGAGATGTTTTAATATATGCAAGTTACATAGTAACTCTTTTTTGTCTTTATTTAAGTTATTTTTTATCTTCATTTCGATGAAAAACAGCGATTTTCGCTTATTTCTGAAGATTGTGACAGTCAGATTGCCACTATGGTGGGCATAGGGATTCCTTATAATGATCTATTGAAAATTATTATTATATTATAATTTTTAGGGTTCCGTACCTCAATTGAAAAAAATGGAACCCTTAAGATCACTTTCTTGTCCGTCCGTCTGTCTGTCTGTCAAGATAAGACCCTTTATCTCGAGAACCCGTCGAGTTGAAGTGAACACCATATCCTCAGGTCTACGATCCCTTGAAGCTGTGAAAAAATCAAACTTCTACGTTAACGTGAAAAAAAGATACGGCCGTTAATGTCGCTAAAAACGTTCGACACTCAAGGGAATCAAAATGATAGGGTACTGTTACGCCGGTAGGTTAGGTCAAAAACTTTGAACGTCATTTTTATTGCTTTAGAAGCGTTTTCAACAGGCTGAAAAGTCATTTCAGGCCGTTTCAGAAGTTGCTCTATCACATATCTAAAGATCGAAATTTCACCCAAGTTGCCGTCGTTTTCAGGCGCCTGAAACATGTTTTCAGTCCGTTTCAGGGCACCCTCTATCAGATGGCGCCATAACCTGAAAACCCGTTTTCAGGCGTTTTCAGGACCCCTTATGGGCCTCTGAAGCACAAATCGTTATATGGCGAAATATCCGGTAGGAGTGACAGAGATAGCACTACTAGAAAGAGATAGCTATGCTCAGAACATTCGAGAAGTGTGTAACAAGGATGGGGCTACTAGAAAGAGATAGCTATACTCGGAACATTCGAGAAGGGAGTGACAGAGAGTGCACCATTAGAGAGAGACATATATGACCTCGAATGTTCTCGGCCCTTACGCTGGATCTTACTAGAATATTCGCGATATGTGTGGACAATGCGTCTAGAGCGGTTCCGCGGGATATATAAGGCGCTGACGGCCGGCGCGAGTTAGTTACATTTTAACTGTGATACAGTGCGAGTAAAGGATAATCGGAGAGAAAGACTCAAGTGATTAGTGCGCTTAAAGTACAGTTCGTGTGAATAGTGAGTGCGTAATTTGTGTAATAGTGTGTCTGTGTTAATTAGAGGATTTTAAGTACAGTTCGTGTTAATTGTAAGTGCGTTATTTTGGTAATAAAGTGTGTGCTTTTATTTAGTGGATTAATTTGTGCTTTTCTATCAAATACGAACCCCACGCTCGTAACAGTACTTCCCGATGACCTAGAACTATAAAATTTGGCAAGTAATAACGTCACATACTATAAATACTTATAAAAATGTGAAAACTATACATTTGTAATAAAATCATAAAAAAAATATAGTCCTTTTCAAACATCATATTTGGAGATCTCGGTTGCGTTAAGTTTGCATCTCGTTTGTATGTGGCGCCATACATTTCAGGGGCAAACTTAACTCAACCAGGCCAATTAAGATGGGATAAGTGAAAGTTTGTACGGAACCCACGGTGCGCGAGTCAGACTCGCAATTGGCCAGTTTTTTTTTCAGTATAGTGCTTTAATGTTGATAACAATAATTCTTAACACTCGACTAAATAAACATTAATTTGATCTTAATTGTTCTTTTAAGATTTATACCACTAGATAATTCTTATTGAAATCGCTAAGCCCTGAATATGATTAAAAATAAATCTGTCTATAACCATCTCTAACGTCTAACGTCCAGACATCGTATTCAATTTATAAATACTCAATGCCTACTTCAAAAATAAATGTAATCTGTTTCCCACACGCGATGTCAAAGAATTTTTTAATTTAGGTCTCACAGTAGTCCATTGTTAAAGTGGTAACAATTTGACAGGTCTAAATTTACTCCAGTATCTAGCTTGCCAACGGTGAGCCGTTAAATAAAACTACTCAGATTGGTGCTCAAAATTGTCAAATGGAGAACATAGGTATTGTGCTACAAACATTTAAGTTGTAAACTTTTTTGCTCGACTTGTCACCATGTCACTTTTACGGTTAATCCAATAATTAAATTTTATCTGGAGCGTAGGTAGTGTTATAAAGTTCTGTGCTTCAATAAATTTAAGGAAATAAAATTGTAGTGACGTCTACCGTATTCCGGGAAGCTTTGAAACAGAACTTGCTTTTAAAATATTATCGAGTTCAAAACTGTATTGTACCTTTTTACAACATCTTTAAAAAGTCCTGTAAAAAGTCTTCGCGTATTTCGTATATATACAGTTTTCGCACTAGGTCTTTTATATCCGGATGTTAAGATTTCCTCGTTGACGAGCGAGGAAAAACTAGGAAAATACGTCTTAAACATAAAAGTGAGAATTCAAAAGTAAAATCTATTCGTGCGCATACATGTAAATTAAAGGACATAATATTAGCATACGAATATGCTAATGAAACAATTCCTCGTACATTTTTGTCCTCATCATAAATATACGTGGATCTCTTTCTGTTTAGGATAATATTTAACAACAAAGCTACCAATGATACCAATATTATTAAATACGAAATCACCAAAGAACACAACGCCATGCTTCGATGGCTTATTTTTAATCAAGATTAGAGCTATATTAAAATACTTAAACGGGTTTATTCACGTCGTAGAAGTCGAATAAATAACGCTCGACATAATTTGAATCTGTACGCGATTCATCATCAGGAGAGACGATCACATTGCACCCCTTTTGAACCCCCTTAGGGGCGAAATTTTCTAAAACGCTGAAAGTACTTTTTGTGTTTTTGAATAAGTAATCTTACTACAAAGTTTCAAGTCTCAAGCTCCAAAAAAAAGTTTCCTCCATACAAACTTTGCACCCCTGTTTAACCCTCTTAGGGCAGGTATTTCCAAAAATCCCTTCTTATCCCTAGCCCACGTTATAAAAGTAACCTACGTCGCAGCGGCGGCCAACCGAACACTCAATTGTAAAATTGACAATTTCTATATAAAACAGGGTAGATTAAGAAATTAAAATTTATTATTGATCCAAATACGCGTCCAGAATTATTTACGGTGTTGTGCTGGCCCCTCTATAAGATCTTAGTGCCCAGGCTCCTCAACAAGAATACAAAACTTCGGATACATAATACTGTTTAAGATCCATCCTCATGTATGGTTGTGAAGCCTGGACACTGATCCTCAAAGAGGAAAGTCAGTTCTTGGCAATGGAAAGTGCTCCGGAAGATCCTGGGACCTACCAAGAGGGTCGATAGCACTTGAAGGGTTCGGACTAACGTCGAGCTTGAGACGTTGTTGGCCGAGCCTAACATTATCGGAGTAACAAAGTCCCTTAGACTTCGCTGGCTCGGTCACTTATTAAGAATTAAGAAAAAACCGAGCATACTTCGGGCGACCAACCGGTCGACGGCGGTTTGGTTATTTCAGGTATGGCTAGGGAGACATGGTCGAGGCACATCTCTATAAGCTTCAAAAGCCAAAAACTGGCTAGAAACTGCGCAGGATCGGAACAAGTAGTGTGCTGTTTCGGACGCTAAGATCCTTTTTGGGTCACACCCAAACAGTCAGTTAGTTATTGATCCAAAACGATTATTCATTGTTGATTCGTTTCAGTTTAACGTGGCGCAGTTGGTAGGATGATGCGCATCTTAGGAATACTAGTATTGACTTAAGTTAACAAAAGTAGCTTTACCCTTAAAGTAATTTTCTCTTTAATCGCTCAACGGCTATAGTGGCTTCACACAGGTCGTATAATTAGATTGCGATACCACTCTCTGTAAACTTCAACACTGCCATCAACTAAAAGCTATGCAGTTACAACTCCTACCTTATTTAAAAGCGCAATATATCGGTTTTGTCTAATCAATTTGAGTTTACCCTGTAGTATAAACACAAAATACTTTTCACGACACTGCTCGAAATTTTCCTATAATGTGTATTACTTTGACCACTATCACAAAAAATACTTACAAAAATAAATAAAGTGATGGTACCGAAATTTTTGTGCACGCGTCCGACTCGCACTTTGCCGGTTTCCTTTTTTTTTCTTCCTCGGATGCTACATGTAAAACATTAAATAAAATGAGAGAGCGGTGCATGAAAATCAATATCATGTCAAAAAAAATCTTACTGTGCAAACTAGGGTGCTATAATACAACAAAGCACTAGGGCAAAAGGTCAGGTCAGTGCCTCAGTAATACAATATAACATAATAAAGATTGATCTATGGTATTAGAGAACTTGAGCTGTTAAATAATGGAGGAAGTAGCGTGACTCGTCACGTTGGACGAATATGTTTAGTCTATGTACCTAATGTTTTTGTAATTATATGACCGAATCATATATGACAGAAATTGTTGACGATTCGTCCCGGTATTATTCTTAACAGTTTGTAGTTGTAGTAACATTTGTACTCTTCGATTTCGATTTTACTATATGGTAGGTTGCGCTTATCCCGTCGGCGCGCCTATCCCAACTTACCTCAAATACTAGTAGGTATACGAGTTTCTACAGATCGCTACAAGAAATATAATGCACCTCAATATTTGATTTAAAAATAATTTCAGTTTGAGTGTCACTACACTTTATTTACATAGAAATCCGAAAATTACTGAACCACCTTGAAAGATATTTAGTCAATAAAGTTTATTAGTAAAGTTTATTAATAGCTTCTGCCATGTTTTCGTGTCTCCTCTATGATTGCTCGTGGTCGTAATGGTTCAAAGGGGTAACTCTGAATTGTGTATCGTGCTATCCCTTTCGCTTTTTTGTTAAACTGTATTTGAATGAACGGGATCAAATTAAATTCGAATTTTGAACTTCAGATTGAGCCCACAGAACCGTACGAGGTAGCGCAGGTAACTAACTCAAAATGTATGCTTCAATTACATTCCATATATCATTAAGGCACCAGTGGTCCGCTTTAAAGATATTTTTTATTTAGGTATTTAGAACTTAGGCCATTTATAAAGAGGAAGGTCAAATTATTATCTGTTCTATTGCTTTATTGTTTATTAAAATACTATATAGCAAATACAATATGTGTCTTTGGTGATTTAATTCTTAATTTTGAAGAAATAAAGGGTCACGTAGTCAGCCTGCAAAACACAATACACAGCCTTGGTGGACCCAGTACTCAGCCGTCAATTTTATCAATAATATTGGGATATAACACAACCATTATATAGGTGTGTATGATCCACCTTTATTTAACTGTCATTTTTTGTAGCTCGAATAGCAATATTGACAAAGTATCCGTTAGTCTGCTGTGATTTTTCCAAGAAGTTGCTCAATCAAAGATGATAAATGTCCATCAAATTCGGGGCCAGCTATTATGTCGATACCTTAGAGCACAATTTTCCCAACAAACACCTCTTCAATTTAGGTATAACAGACAGCCCAGTATGCAGAGCATGTATGGAGGCAGAAGAAACCACCAATCATATTCTACTAGATTGCAAACAGGTAGAAGGATATAGGATGGAATACCTAGGATCTCCAAGTACCGTACACGAAGCCATAAGCAACATCAAGGCTTTGCTTAGGTTCGTGGAGGAGTTGGGGTGGTTGGAGTAGCGCTACCCCCTTTTCACGCAAAATAGGCACGTTGGATGTCGACTTGCGGAAAATGCCCAGCAGCGCAACTAACTAACTAACTAGAGCACAATCGTACTAACTTTTAGGAAAAAGTAGTTGCAATTAGGTCGTTAGTGCACAACACTATGCGGTTTAAAATTCATTGTCAAAATAATTGTAAGTACGAGTGTCAACTAAGGTATCGATGTACAATATTTTTATGCCATGATATTAAGTGTAACACCTATCATGTAAAGAGTGTATATATAACTAGGCACACGCATAACATCAGGTACTTTACCTGCCTTACGGACTTAGTTACCTTTACGTAACCCTGATACGACTACCATTCATACAATTTATCCTATTGTCGAAAAGGGCAAGGGACGCCATTTACTCAAGGGACTATTATCCGGTTTGTCCTGAAATAATACACACCCTAAAACAATGATCGAATCCCAAAGAGGAATTAGCGGATTTGTAGTTAATAGCGATCTAACAATAGCGAATTTTGCAATATTGGCATATGTAGATTAACAAACAGATAAATTAGTATTATCACGTCGCGACGTCTAAATGCTGGACCAAGGCTTCTCCCAATGTTCTCCACGACGACGATAACGTAGTCCTGTACCCTGGGTCTGATCTATATCAGGGAAGTACCTAGTACCCTGACACATAGGTAAACACAGTTTACATTTTGACCGACACTAATTATTGTTTATAATAATTACTGATAAAATATATTACAATCTCCTTTTTATAAGTCGATAAACGTGTTATTTTTCAAAACGCCCGGGTTCAATTCCCGAGCTGAGTACCTACAGGTTTCTTTTAAATGTATGAATGCAGTTATTCTTGTTATTAAAATCGATGACATGGTTCCTAAGATGAGATCTTCGTATGTCTTATAGACCTTATAGTTTCAGACTTTCTCATACTGACCGATCTAAATGGGCCACCGTCATCTTGAACGCATTCAAATGTATGAAGCTAAGGTCGCATTTTATGTCAAGCTTCGATATGGTGTGGTCTATCCGAATGGTGGAAGACTAGAGAATGTGGATTGCATACAAATTTCATGCATAAAATTCATGACCTAGCTGTTGTCATTCCTAGAAATGTATGTCCGCGGTCGCGTGTTCCTTGCATGTGTATTCATTCAAATCGGTCAACAGATACCACAGTGATTATCTACCTTTACTCTTATGCAATCTACATACCTCGCTTTTCAATGAAACTGAACTTACCGAAAAGAGTTGATTCTATGATCAATAGCTTAATGAGCTTGCATTTGTGTATTTGTGTGTAGAACTCTGTCATATTCATATTAATCTGGCTGAGGCGTACAGTGAAAAGGCAAAAAAGGCAAAAGTGGGAATTCAATTAAGTATATTTGTGTTTATATGTAAATCTGCGGTTGGCTTATGTAAATGTTTCTCTAGACTCTGTGGGAAGTAAGCGATGGTTTATAGTTCAGCAAACAAGAACAGGCGAACAAAATAGCGCTTCAGGCTACCTTACGTTAACTGAAATAATTGATTATTAAGCTAGTATTAAAGCTCTAATCCCTGTTAGGTTTGTTAGATACTAGAAGGTGTCGGCCGCGTAGAACTTTTTTATTTATCTTAGTCGGTAAAAGTACTATTACCATCTTTGGATGTCCAATTATCCCTGTACCAAAATCAGTTAAAACCCGTCCAGCTATTTCAGCGTGATGAGCGGCTTCCTACAACGCACCTCACCTGTCGCCACTCAAGACAATAGATCATAGTTTTTATTAATTGCGTTGTTTTGTAATGAAGTCATTATACAGTGTGGAAAATGGTCCTCGGAAGAAAACTGCCTGAAGGCCTTAAGTAGCTCATCTTAAAGGAATTATCCTAAACAAAAGGAACAAAACATTCTCCAAAATTTAGGCACGTAATAATTTTCTTTCACGTTGGCCTGTCCTTCGTATTAGAAGAATTGATGATAAAGTATAAGTATTTTTTTATTTCTAAGACCAAATGTTTACTAGGAGGATTTTATCCAGAACAATAATCCAATCGATTAGTAGGAAAAATAGCAGGTGGCGATTCTTTAACACAAGCCTGCTTTGAGCTTAATTTGGGACTAGATCGATTTGTGTGAGGTCGTCTTATATTTATTTATTTTAATTTCTAGTTGGTTGGGTTCTCGTTCGAGACAAGCAAATTTTATAAAATCTTAAAAATCAGTTTTGATTCTTTTCAAAATAAAATAATGTTTTTTTTTTAGTAAAATGATCTAACTTAATAATTTAAGGCAGTTTCTCTCCAGGGCCCATATTTTTTTCCATATTATACATGCCAAAGGTCAGCCGATAGAGTGACTAGAGAATTTAAATCTAAAGCGGACATAATAATGGTGTTTAAAGCACTGCTGCACCTCTTGTGGAGCCTCTGTCGACTGCCTGGGACACCATGGCCTCGTCTGTTCTTCGGGCGCCGGCCGCCGCTCTCGTCACGCCGCACTCAACGACATCCTGAGAAGGGCACTTGTCAGCGCCAACGTCCCCGCGGTCCTGGAACCCCATATCATCCGGGACGATGGAAAGCGCCCTGACGGGATGTCGTTGATCCCGTGGAGAATGGGCCGCGCGTTGGTTTGGGATGCCACTTGCGCTGATACGCTGGCGGCGTCCTACCTTTCGGCGACCAGCAAAAGAGCTGGTGCGGCGGCGGACGCCCGGGAGCACTCGAAGGTGGCCAAATATAGTTGTCTCGGCGCCCAGTACGAGTTTGTGGCGTTTGGCGTCGAGACACTCGGCTCGTGGGGCCAGGGGGCACGCCGCCTGGTCAAATGTGTCAGCAAGCGCTTGCGGGAGGCGACAGGCGATCCACGCGCGGGCAGCTTTCTCGCGCAAAGGTTAGCCATTGCTATCCAGCGCGGGAATGCTGCCTGCGTTTTGGGTACCCTACCACGGGGTCCCGATCTTTTTTAATGTTATTTAGTTATAGTTCCTATTTTAATGTTTTTATATCTTTCTTTAGATGGAAATAAATTGTATTATTAGATAAATTTCAAAGATTGATCAAATAAATGGTGTTTTATTCGTCTTTCAATTAAAATCATTATAACGTAACGTTACGCCAATTAAAAAAAAACTTAGTGTACCTGCGAACTTAGTTTGGGTTTATAGAACTATCAATACAAACATTAGATTGAGACATTGTCAATGCAATATAGCAGCAGCAGCTAGGTGCTCGCTTTAATAAAATAGCTAGAAATCACGACACGAGGAATCAAGCGGGTAGAAAATAGGCAGCAATTTTCAGGCCACAATTTCTGAAGTAATTTGTTAAACACGAAAGGAGCCTCTGTAAAGGTAATAGCAAAAACATTTTGTCAAGTAATTCATTTTTAATGCTAGCTTTTTGCTGACGGTATCGTAATTTTGTTGTATACGACTCACCATTTACCAAGATACTACAATAGGCCTTCCCTAAAGAATGAATGAAATGGAGATGCATATTACAATATTACATAATACTGAAAATGAATAACACAATAAGCATAATTCCTATTAGGTAAATAAAATAAATTTAATATCGCGTTTATATTCGCAAAATTTCGCACTCGCATTTGTACTTTGCAATCGCATCCTCGCTTCGCTCGTCGTCGTACCTAACCGTGTCTCAATTAATGGTTTTCTTTTTTGTTTGAGTAATTCGGCTGTATTGTGAACCTATAAATCTATTATATCCACTTTACATAATACGGGATGAAATAATAAATAAAACTATCACAAACATTACAAGTTAAAAGGGTTATGGCTTCTAGACCCCTAATTTCGTCGAGTGCTGTATTTATTGTTAAAATTGAATACTTATTATTATTTTTATTATATATATATTAGTTTGTTTTATATTATAATATTTATATTCATAATGTGTAAGTTTATGTAGGTATATTTAAGATTTTGTCTTTTTTTTGCGTAAGCATTTAGTGTCTCTGTGCATTTTTTATAGTTTTGCCTATCTTCTTGGATCTTCTCTGTTCTCTCTCATTTGCTCAAAGGTTAACTGGAAGAAATCCCTTACAGGGATAAGATCTCCTTTGTACATATCATTAATTTAATGTCCTTGCTATGTATATGTATATTTTAATGTACAATAAAGAGTTTACATACATACATACATACATACATTATGATATCTCTAGTTAATTATATCTTGTGACCGTTATATTGAGCGATAAAATATTTTAAGTTGTTATAGTGAACGTTATGCACCCCCCACAACGCTCCTGCGTCGCCTGCATCCAGTACCTACATCTTACATAGAGGGGAGATGGGATATCTACGCTGCGTTTACGTTACAATACCTGGCATAGACCGAAACTGTTCGCTGTTATCAGTGAAACATACCTGTGAACAATAGAAAAAAGATCATTAGAATGCGAATTGAAAACATTAATAAAATGAATTACTCAAATAAATGTCAAATTTAACCATGCGCTTCTAAATACCTTTCAGTGACAACTTGTCAATATCATTATGCAGCTCGAATAGTAAATATTCATATAAAAAATATATCAGTAGATAGATGTAATGAAGTCATAATAAAATATATAGTGCAGACTTCTGGTCGAAGGGTGTCGTATTTCGGCAGTTCCGGGGCAATCCGGGGCGACGCAACGGAGCCACGCCGTTGTGTCGCCTAAATCTAACTAGTGTTAAGTCTTTTTAGGGTTCCGTACCCAAAGGGTAAAAATGGGACCCTATTACTGAGACTTCGCTGTCCGCCTGTCTGTCACCAGGCTGTATCTCAAGAACGGTGATAGCTAGACAGTTGAAATTTTCACTCATGATGTATTTCTATTGCCGCTAGACACAATTACTAAAAATAAAATAAAATAAATATTTAAGGGGGGCTCCCATACAACAAACTTACAGATAATGCTACGGATCCCTTCGTGCGCGAGTCCTACTCGCACTTGGCCGATATTTTTAAATAACGGCACAACAAAGTGGCTCCACCGCCTGGTGGTAAGCAAAAAGGGGAGCACAAGTCGAGTCTTTTTTTTATAGTTCCCTGTGAGGTTTTAGAGGTTGGAGATCCTCCCTGTTTAAAGCTCCAATAGTTGCCTTATAAGAATACATATATGGAGCGTTTTCAGCGCTCCGTAAAATATTGAATTTTAAGAGTAATTTTTGACTATTTGAGTGCTCTAAATGTATTAAGTGCCATATAATTATAGATCTCAATAAATCATAGAATCGATTGATATCTTCAAAAAAACTGTCTGCCCTAACGAGGTTGTACCTATAGGGCATAGGGTGTAGGTGTATGGCTCGCGTCGCGTAGTGATCCCTTCTTGACAACGGTTAATCCTTTATCAGACAGTTAATACTCTACGAAATCCATATTATTCTCACTCACTCGGGACATATAACTTAAGACGTATCCTGTTTACAAGCAATTTAATGAAGACAGACAGCTTTGTAGCATTTAACATTCCGCCGTATTGCCCTTTATACAACATAAACTATCAGCAGCTATTAATATTCATAACATTTGAAAGCCAGGCAATTTCGAGGGGAGTACTTTGTGTGATTATAATTAAATACTTGAAGCGTATTAACAATTACTTTTGGAAAAATTTGAAAATGGTTAATTAAGTGTATTTGTTTTTTATATAAATAGTTGACTTCTTTTGAAATTTCTTAACAAATACTCGGCTGATTTTGTTACGACTTTTATTTCATACTAGAAGGTGCCCCGCAAACATCTTTCACGAGGAAGAAAATCAATCCCCTTTTCTGTCACCGTAATCGGATAAAAAGTAGGTATTTTATAAAAATCCGGATCAATTTGCTCTGACAAGTGTATTAAAAATGGTGCATGTACAAGGCACCTTTCATACCTTTTTCAAGTTTAGCTTCGTTTTTTAAAAGGCGTCAAATTCAGTGCATGGACAACGGACATGCATGTGACGGAGCACACAAGTCGCGGGCGGGTCAAGCAGCTAGACCAAGAATTATAATTTTTGCTAGTAATTATGTCCCCCTACCACGAGTATAAAAACACCGAATTCGCTAGCGGTCATTAATTTATGTAGCGGAACAGATATCGCCATACTTCTACTCGTATATAAATCGTTCTGAATACAAACGAAGGCTAATAAACATCCGATTAATGTCCACATTGTTGTCGTAACGTGGAAAAAAATCGGTTTAATATTAAAATATATGGGAGAGAAATTTCAGCGAAGGAAAGCCCTGAACAGCGGACTGACGATCTGATCAGCATCACAGGACGCCGTTGGATAAGGCGG
Organism: Apotomis capreana; assembly: GCA_947623375.1. Lineage (NCBI taxonomy): Eukaryota > Metazoa > Arthropoda > Insecta > Lepidoptera > Tortricidae > Apotomis > Apotomis capreana. The sequence goes on along the minus strand of OX392502.1, from coordinate 20,594,230 downwards.
ACGATGGATCATTGTGGAAAATTTTGAGAGGCAGTTTAAGGACGATGTGCAGCAAAAGCAAAAGTCTAAAAGTCACTCTTAGTTCATATAATAATGATGGTGATGTTGATGGGTGATGAAGAAAACTATGTTATTTAAATTCTATGCACAGCCTAACAACTTGCGGTTTTGCCTTAGGGTAGTGGCGCTACAAACAGCTTTCATGTTGCAATAATGTGCATACGTCATATATTAAAATTGTCAGCAGCGGTTGGCCGTCAACCAAATTCAAAACATTGTTTACCGGAATGGACCTCAATCCTTCGTTTTTCGTATTGAAAAAAAAAAACTTACTATCATCACTGGATAGTTTTGGCTTTATTGTGCGAAAATTACTCGAATTTTGCGGAATATTGAGTCCTTTTACCTCTTTTACATTCACTGACTCAACCTCAGGTACCAAAAATATGTCGTTGCCAGTATATTAAATTAGTACTTGAGCATTTCTCAAAAATTTACTACTTACACAATTAAGACAGAAAATTAAAGTCAATATTATTTTCCTATTTTCTTACTTGGGCTGTACTCACAAAGACTAAGATAACGTGTAATGAAATTCGATTTATGATTAGCGTTATAATCAGAGTGGAAGCACAAGACTGAGGTCAAGTAACTTTACCTGGAATGTTCTACTAGGTACACCTAATAGGAGTATGTCAGAATATGAGAGCTGTGTCGAATAAACTGCTGTAGGTTTATTGAGATGTAATGTCGATATCGTCGAACAATGAACGAGTCTCAAAGGGCTAGTAATTGTTTTAACAAACTGTAATAGTTTGTTTGAAAGTGAAAAGCGTGATCCTACAAAAAGATGCGAACCGTTTTGCAACGCCTTATTCTATTCAATATTTATCTATATATCTGTATGTGTATGCAAGTGTATGAATATCTATTTATGTATGTTTATATTTACCCATATGCATACTTATTTTCTGTTAGTATCTAATTGTGTGCTCCCTTCGCCTTCTGCTGCGCCATCTACTCTGTATTAAGTTAAATTTTTCATCAATTTCACTACCCAAAGGTTGTCTGGAAGAGATCGGTCTTTAGCGACCGTCTGTTGTCTACCGTTATTTATAAATTGTATTTGTCTTGTTTCCTTTTGTAAACTTTTATTGGTGTGCAATAAAGTATTGTTGTATTGTATTGTATTGTATTTCTCGGCGTAGCTACGCCGTAGTTTGAATAGTTATAATCAATTTTTTTCTAGATATTTTTTTATTGTGCTGTTTTTTTTAATGTAGCACGCGTTATAGCCAGCGTCAGAATGCAAGGTTGACTGTTACAGTACCTACCATGTACCATGAACACTCCTGTGGCGCGGAGATAATCCCATTAGCGGGTTATACTCCCACACAAAGTCCGACTCACTGGCTAAACAGCCCGGATAAAGTTCAAGTCATGTTTAAAAAAAGCATGAACACTCCAGATTCAAGTATAAATAATGGGTAAGGAGGCGTCTGACAGAGATCTGTTCTTGGCTTCTCCAAGATGGTTGTGTAGTTTGAAATGCAGTGTTGAACGAATTTTGTGTTTTGTGTGCGCCATGTTTAATGGCGACCTTGCCATTGATCATGAGCGGTTTTACATTTTGTCTTCCTTTTGATCATAACTGAATAAAATAAGCCTTATTAAGTGACCCGACCCGCCTTCGTGTTAACAAACAGATTTGAATTGAAAGCTTTTTCTCGTTGTATAAAGTTTGTTCTTAGAATTCGCATATTTATTAGGCTGGGACTCTAGAGATTTTCGAGCTAACAAGTTCTCCCTTTTCAAAAGTTAAATATAAAGGCCGTATTTAACTAAAAATAATAAGGAGATATTAATTCAGTGATACTACAGTTAAGTAGCCAGTATGTAATTTTTACTAATAAACTTGACCTAAAATGTTATAGTGCGAATCTTGAAAATGTTTGGACATATCATCCGCAGCGAAAAGTCGATGGAGCGTTTGGTAGTACAGGGGAGAGTGGAAGGTCACCGTTCACGCGGCCGATCTCCTACTAGGTGGACGGATCTCATAAAGTCCACGACGTCCAAGTCCCTTACGGCCCTTAGTTTGCACGGAGCGCCTCAAACAGAGAGAGATAGAGAAAATCGCAAAAACCGTCATTAATATAGAAGAGGACAATCTATAACCACGACCACTCTGACAAGAGTGTACGACTAAGAAGAAGAGAGAACTTGTATGGAGCGGTTCAATTTTGTGTTTTTATACAGAAAATAATAGAAACGTACGTAAATATCTGGGTAAATTCTACACAACAAACTGATATTTTGATCAAATACGTTCTTAATAATGTTTGCAATGGTATCACAACACAATCTTTTTACGTTTACTTTTCCATATTATACATAAACAATAAGAAAACCAATGTAAACTCAGTATTACTGTACGGTATCCATTTGAGTAACAGCGCGGGTTCTATTTCTAGGAAAACTTACTTTTCTGAAAACCTTTCCATGTATTGATTGTACCTATTACGATCATCATAGCGAAATATCTATGGAGGGTAGACCAACCTCCATAGATACATCTGAGACTTTGTGTGACATACGTTCTCGTTCAATCCATGTCAAAGATACACATATTATTGCTTACGTATCAAAAATGATCTCACACATACATAAGGACTCTTCTTCTTGGTCGTACTCTTCATTACAGAAGGTCGTCTCCAAGCACGCTTTTAATGGTACTCCGTATCATTTGTTACCACTTCGTAACACACATATAACATAAGGATTATCAAAGGTAAAAACGTTTATTCGTCAAGAGGCGTTAATTTGCAAGTCCGTTTTCATTTCATTGAAATACATTCAACCCCTTTAATCCTCCAGATCCAATCTTCATTTAAATACAGTTATTGTGTTTTCGTCGCCCAAAATCGCTGACTCATGATGCTCTTTCATACCCAGTTTAGGTAATTTATTTAAGTCACGGTGCTTTTAGCAAAAATGTTCGGTCTAACATTAGAGAGGGAAACCTCTATTTTATAAAACGGGAAAGGGTTACCCTAATTACAATATTAATAATTTAATACTACTTTTATTATATTGCTTTATGTACTGTACCTACTATGTTACTGTTTTATATACTAAGAACATTAATAATACTAGAATGTTAATTAAATGTGTAAAGGTAATTAATATTTTCTTTTCTTGCCCTAGTAAATATATAAAACCTTTGAGATTAATGGAAGTTCGATAGCAAAAAACTTATTTTGTGAGGCTTCTTTCAGGTGTATTAGTTTTGCTCCGCGGCATACTTGTAATAAACTAGGATAAAATCAGTACCCTAGTATTGTTTCGTGTCTAAGTAAGTTCATTAATGCTGACAGTATTGTTACACAAAACAAAAGCATAACGCAATAAATAGTTAAGATATTATGGTAATAGTTAAGTATTAAAAACGACTGAATGTTGAACTTCTTTTGGATCTGGTTCTCGAAAGTGACATACCGTATACACCTCTTGTGATATACCGGTAAATTCATACCTACACGTTAAAGTACCCTTGTGACTGACAATACAATAACGACAATATTTTTTTGCACAGAAATACAATTCTTAAATAACGGCAGACAACAGGCCATATTATCGCTAAGCGATCTCTACCTACAAACAGAATAAAGTTAATTATTTTATCATTATTTCATTAACAAAAACATAGCCACGAATTGGCAACGCGCTGTATTTTAGTTTTGTTAATTTACTAAGCTTTGTTGTTTAATATAACATATCTTCATTACATGGTTGTTCACAGTCTCAAACAACTGAACTCCCATTTAACATCAAATAATCACTAACTATTAAATAATCAAATGTTCTACAATTTCAGGTCGTGAAAAGCGCCATTTTCAACGTAAACAGTCAAAAGCAGACAGCCGGCGGCTAGGCGGGGCTGTCAGCGCTTGCCTACTGTACGCCTTTGAAGTGTTAAAGTATTCACGAACTTTTTAAAGCGTGTGAGGCCCAAGAGTGGAGCCCTGTGATACACCGCGTTATAGAGTGGCTACCTACGATGAAAATGTACACTACGTCACATGCCCGGTTGTCTGCGCATACTTCTCTTCTTAGTCGTACACTCTTGTCAGAGTGGTCGTGGTTATGGATTGTCCTCTTCCACATTAATGACGGCTTTTAAAAATTTTCTCCAACTCTCTCTGTTTGTGGCACTCCGTGCACACTCCGTGCACACTTCGTTAAAAGCAGTAAAGCCAATTAAAAAGCTGTATGAATGGTGGAGATAGATCTTTCTCAAAGTATTACATGTTAAACAGTTTTTTCAATTGTTACTTCAGTGAATGAAGACTAAGAATAAGAATAAGACTAAACATAGTTTCCATCATCTGCAAATCGAAGGTGAGTGAGGTACTCGCCGTTAATGTTGATGCCAAGTCCGTTCCAATCCAGTAGTTTGAAGGTATATTCCAGTGTAGCACCAAACAGTTTTGGAGAAATTACGTCTCCCTGTCTTACTCCTCGCTGCGGTTGGATAGGCTCTGGTCTTGGATTCGGACTGACATGGTGGCGTTTCTGTACCAAAATTTCAGCACTTCGATGTATCGATAGTCGATACGGCACCGCTGGAGAGATTGAAGCACAGCCCATGTCTCAATCGATTCAAAGGCTTTTTCATAGTTCACAAACGTTACGCATAGTGACCGGTTATACTCCTTTGTCTTCTGTACAACCTGCCGCAGCGTATGAATTTGGTCTATGGTGCTAAAGCTTTTCGGAATCCAGATTGTTCGGGAGGTTGGAAATTGCCTGTGCGCGAGACGATTTGTAATGACTCTGGAGAACAGCTGATAAACAATGGGCAGGCCATGTAGCCCAGTAAATAGACGGCCGTTGGAGCAGCAGTCCTAGAGTGGCGACCACGTATAGGAAAGCGCAGCGTGGGAAGGCCCCCGACTAGATGGACGGATGACCTCGTGAGGGTAGCGGGGACGCAGTGGACGTCTGTGGCTAATAGATAGATTAGTTTATAAGAGATTTATTTCTAAATTTTAATAAATATCATACATGTGTTATGAAGTTGTGTATTTTGTCAGTACTTTGTCAGCCTCGTCAGTCCCTTGGCAGTCAAAATCAGAAAAACCGAAATTTCTCCGGTTCTACTTAAAAAAGTGACTGGCCTAATCTCGAGCAATATATTCGTTACATTACCTATCTTAAATACCCGAATTTGTAGAATTTTGATTAAAAAACTATCATAAACAAAATATCTCGAAAAGTTACCCAAGTTTTGTATTTTCGCCCCACCTTACAATCTAACATACATATTAAAGTGCAGTCATTGAAGCGAAAAATACGGTCTTACCTCCGATTTTTTTTACTGTGAACCGATTTGCAGGAAATTTTGGAATTAGGCTCATCTTACCCTTAACTTCAATAGTGAAAATGATTTGAACTCCGCAACAGCCCTGGGGGTGGTTGCCACCCCTTCTCGGCGGTGAATTTTTTTTTTTCAAAATAACCTCGGATATCGATAGAAAGCCTAATTTTAAGCAAAAAATCATCTATAAAGTTTTTCAAAAAATCCAATACTTTTCAAGTTATTGGCAATTGAAAATTCGCAATTTTTTCACGTTTTTCATCGGTTTTTTGCAAATATCTCCAAAAATATACGTTTTATCGAAAATTTTATAAGGAACAAAATTGTAGCAGGTAAAACAATGAACAATTTGGTTTTTTATAAAGTATTCTAAGTGCAATATTAAGCTAGATATTAAAGATCAAAGCCGTTTTTATTATGTCTGAAATTTAATCGATGTGGTCAATGCCATCTAGCGGTATGTATTCATGCCTACGTTTTCAAATTATATGAGCCATATTATGTATATATATATACATTACAATAGTTGTGGGTCTCTATTATACTGCGTACTTTCACATTGCTCCAAATATTCACACTCCGAAATTTTCAGTTACTAAGTAGAAAAAAATATGATAAGTTTTTGGACCATAACTCCTTCAATTTTCATGCTATCACAATTTATAAAAAACCATTGTAAAGGTAATTAAGAGAGCTACAACATCCTGTATTGCAATATATAGTAAAAAACCTTTTTATAAAACGGTGAAGGGTTAAAGGGCTTAAGAGAGGCTGTGATTGCGCTGCCACGCGCTCTTTAAACAATCATATCTCCGTCAATTTTTGTTTGACAGAAAAAACAAAAAAACCAAATTGTTTGTCAGAAAAATACCAAAATTTTTAATCCGTACACTTTAATATGTATCTGTCGTCATTTTTGAGATATTATGAAAAAAAAGTGGGTTCTTTTAAATTTGAAATTTTGTTTTTTTTTTTAATCGTGACTTTTTTGAAAAATATGTGTCCTGAAGCAGCCAAACTGATACTATCTATCAAACTCTTCATAATAAAGTTAATTCTAGGCGGAATACGATTAATTTTAATTTTGGTGGAAATGGCACTTATGAAACCCATTGATTTAAAAGAAAAAACATTAGATGCTCCCCTTATTTGCAATACAGCTCACTTATTTTACGTGCAAAAGACTTTTAATAGTGCTCATTTTAAAGCTTATTTCAAGCACTACAACACCCTTTTGTATTAGAATGCATAAAATGCATCAGCTCGCCGCTACGCTAGATGGCATTGACCACATCGATTAAATTTCAGACATAATAAAAAACGGCTTTGATCTTTAATATCTAGCTTAATATTGCACTTACAATACTTTATAAAAATCCAAATTGTTCATTGTTTTACCTGCTACAATTTTGTTTTTTATAAAATTTTCGATAAAACGTATATTTTTGGAGATATTTGCAAAAAACCGATGAAAAACGTGAAAAAATTGCGAATTTTCAATTGCCAATAACTTGAAAAGTATTGGATTTTTTGAAAAACTTTATAAATGATTTTTTGCTTAAAATTAGACCTTCTATTGATATCCGAGGTTATTTTGAAAAAAAAAAAATTCACCGCCGAGAAGGGGTGGCAACCACCCCCAGGGTGGTTGCGGAGTTCAAATCATTTTCACTTTTGAAGTTAAGGGTAAGATGAACCTAATTCCAAAATTGTATGCAATTCGGTTCACAGTAAAAAAAATCGGAGCAATAATGCTTCAATGACTGCACTATTAAAAATATATAACAATCAAATAAACATAACAACTAGGTCACATTATTACGGCGATGTGTTTACGCAGTCTGTGACGTCATATCACATATTTAGGTCTAAATTGAAGACAGATGTATTTGGTGTATATTCGAATTATATTTTTAGTCGAGCTATGAGTTTATCTACAAAATGTCGACCCGCTGGAAATATTTTGTAAGAAATTAAAAGAATAAAAGCCATTATGTGACAACAATATGCTAACTCATTGTTTCAATTCTTTAAATCTTTAAGTAATTTGTAAGCCAGATAAATCGGTTGGTTTGTAAGATGGATTAAATCCTAGCCAGCTACTTTCTTACTGATTAGTTGAAGACCCAGGCACTCAATATGGTTAGTATCGAGCTATCGGAAATGGGATTATTACTTTAAACCTTTTTAAAGATAGGTAACGAGAAAAGCAAACAACAAAATGCTCTGTAGATAAAAACAAAATATATTCAATATCAACAGACTATGTCCACTTGTTTTCAATTCATTTCCGGAGCACAAAATATGCTGATGTAAATGGTAAATTGATTACCGTGTACCCAGATGCAAGGCGGTAGCAACCCAAATCAATTTTATCGAGACGTCGCAATACGTCGGTTTTGTTGGTAAAAATATTTAGCGACCCGAAAAATACGCCCCCGTGTTATTGTATCGGATAATATCTACCACGAGTGTTTTAGCTGACTGAGTCACAGTCAACAATAGAACCCAATGCCAACTTGTCATAACGCGGAGTACTTATAATTAATGCGAAAGTTCCGAAGAATATACTAATTTACTCCGCAATAAAATAAGCAATTTCAGAAATAAGAATTTTACTGCCTCTACTTTATGCACTACACCGTAAAACTTCGTGTAACTTCAATATCATGAATAATTCGTACTAAATAATGAACGGGGATGCTCATTATATATTTATAACTACGGGAACCTCTAACCATTTGCCTTCAAGCCATATGTACCAGTTATTTTGGAGCTCTGTTGGCTGACGTTTTGAGATCTACATATCAAAGATGTTGAATAAAATTGAGGCAGTATTAACGTATTTGCGGTAAGGTAGATATCACGAGCACGTAGCATAAATATAATTATATAGATATCAGGATGGGTATGTTTCCCAAGCTTTTTATTACTCAAATGTTTTAATATCGCAAAATATCCTTTTTTCCTTGAAACCAGGAAGTTTTGGGATATGATGTAGTTTGGGAAAAATAAAGTACAATAATACTTAGTTGAGTGAAATAACATTAAGTATATTATTTTTTGGTCGTTCGGATGAAGATGTCGCGAAAAGCATTCTTATTCGTTAAAGGTAGTAAATAACTATGTCTTCTCGTTAAGCCTTCGCTCCAGCCAACACTAAACCTCTTAATTGTACATAAACTTATTATTTCTGATGGGGTTACTCGTAGTGCACTGTTTAGTTGAACGACACGACAGCATGGTGACTTAACACTTTACTAAGTGTTCATGCATCTGCAAAATTGACAATTAAGAGAGCTCGGAAAAATCATCGGCCATTTATTATTTAAGACTTGTGTACCAATTTCTAGACTTAAATTCCTATCCTTCCTAGTATATTTCAATAATTTCTTAGTTTCGATTGTTGAATGGTTACAATGAAGCGAAAAATTTAACAGTTCAGGCAGGGTTCGAACCTGCGTCTCCAACGGCAAGCCAACACGGGCGTCGTACCAATTGGACCACCGAACCTGATGCGAGGGCCATTGAATTTTTCAACCAGTTGCTTCTACATGCCTTAGGGTGGCATCGTAGCGCCATCTACCGTAAGATTCAGACTTTATAATCGGCACCATCGTCTCAAATTATGTTGAGAATCGATAGTATCGATGAACTACACCCAAATTATTTGGTTTACGTTAGCAGACGTTACTGCTTTAATAAAAATAATTAATTCGGCTGTTGAAATTAAGATTTTACGTGACAAAGACTGTTTACTGGCATTAAAGAAAATATCACTTTCTTTGTTTTTGCCAGTTACTTACACAAAAAACCGGCCAAGAGCATGTCGGGCCACGCTCAGTGTAGGGTTCCGTTGTTGCTTATCCTTCACAATAGACTTAAGTTACAGGAAAGATTTCAAGCTCTATAAAAAGGTCGTAAACGCCAAAGTAACTGTAATTACTTATTACCTTCTCTGGAAGTCAACTTACGTCCTTATAAGAAAATTATGAAACTTTGCGATAACTCAAAAACGCCTCGACCGATTTTGTTCAATATAGTTTTTATTGAAAGTACTTATAAAGGCTCATTTTCATGAATTTTTCCAAATATTTTTGATCCGTGGTTAAAAAGTTAGAGGGGGGACGCTATTTTTTTTATTTTTGGTGTGAATATTTTCTAAACTGCTGACTTTATCAAAAAATAATGTTTGGAGACCCCTATTATTTTTAAAATACCTATTCAACGACACCCCACACACTAGTGTTGAAACGAAAAAAAAAATTCACCCCCACTTTAGGTATCCAAAAAAAAATTTTTTTAAATTTTTATTTTACCGTTTTGTCGGCGCGGCGTGATAAATACACATACTCTTTTTTTTTTATGCCATAGGGGGCAAACGAGCAAACGTATCGCCTGATGGAAAGCGATTACCGTCGCCCATAAACATCTGCAACACCAGAGGAGTCACAAGTGTTTGCCTACCCGGAGGACGAAGATAGAATGCCTCTATGCTAGTAATTTCACCGGCTATCTTACCCCCACACCGGAACACAACAATGCGAACATTGCTGTTCATACCAAATACCAAATACTCATACCAAATTTCAGCTTTCTAGTACTAATGATCACGGAGCTAAGCCGCGGATGGACAGACGGACAGACGGACATGGCGAAACTATAAGGGTTCCTAGTTGACTACGGAACCCTAATAAAGGAGAGTCACTGGGGGCTGGGGGCAAGAAGGTTGGAAAAACAAATGCATACAAAATAAGGTTACGAATGAGATACGACATTTGGTATGTACTTTACATGCGGTCCTTGACAATCCCTCGCCCGTGGAGAAAGTAATATTTTATTCATGACGAATTCCAGATAAAGACACCTGATGGTCGAAATTTGTTTATAATAGGTATTAAACGGTTCTCGATTATCACGGTGAGCCAAACGGAAGGCGGAGTGGTGTGTGTGTTTTGTCATTATGGGCATGAAGGGTGCGGTATGAAAATAAAAGTAGATTTTGCCAATCCATACTAATATTATAAATGCGAAAGTGTGTCTGTCTGTCTGTTACCTCTTCACGCTTAAACCGCTGAATCCATTTTGATGAAATTTGGCATAGAGATAGTTTAAGATCCGAGGAAGGACATAGGATAGTTTTCATCCTGGAAATTAGACCTAAAAAGATTGAAAAGTGAGTGAACATTTCTGATGGGGTGCGGTGACCCTGTAGGAAATGTAATTATTAGACCAAAAGCACAATTGCTCTTACATTTGCTTAGGCGCTTTTAATAATCCCTTTTATCAAGTTCCACGCGTTCGTAGTCGCGGGCAAAAGCTAGTCTTCGATAATGTTGCTGGTTAAACATTTATCGATTACTTTTGAAAGATGCACAGGCGAAGGTAGGCTGAGTTAAGTCGAATCACGTTCTACTTCTCTTGAATAATTGTATTCATGATTGCGCTATAGAGATACGGGACTAAAAGCTCACGTGCTACCTGACTAAAGTTTCAGGTAACTAAAAATAACAGTCATCATAACACTCACTTTAATAATGCTGTATATCATTCCGTGGAACGCGAAGATAAAGCGTCGTCATGCAGTTATATGCGGTTTATTACCACAAATATGAGGACACTCGCCCGTATTTTGAGAACCAAAATTTTTCACGTTTAAAATAGTTTTAATGTGACTCACTTTTATGATTTTATTTAGATAATCCAAATCGTCGGTTACTCTCCAATATGTTTAAAGAAATTGTGAACGTAATTTCATCCCAATGTATTTTATTAGCTTTTATTTGATTGTCACATACTAAGAAGGAATTCTAATAGAAAAAAAGCTTTTTCGTGAACAATATTGCTGACATTTGTAGCGATATTTCTGAAACTGCTTCTGTTTACGGCGACAGAGATCGTTATCGACAGCTGTCTCGCTTTTATTACTTTCTTCCTAAAGCAACACCAACAAAACTAATTTATGTATTTTGGTTCAATTGTTCCAGAAAGGCGATGATATTTTAAACACAGATGCGACTGATAGTTCAGTAAAAATTGTGATTTAGCCTCTGATAATTTTAGAGTAGGTATTTGATTTTTGTTCGAGTGCATCATTAATGTTATTAACTGAGAACTAAATTTAAAAATTATGAAGATCTACTCTTATGCTTTATTACTTTTTTCACCTACCACCTGAATGGAGAGATGGCAGTAAACAGTTTCCAGTTTAATCCCTCTAATGACTCCGTAAGTTCACCAGTGCAGCGTTTCTTTTGCAAAAATATAATAAAAACATTTATTGTATTAACTACGATAGGGTTGTATTTTTTTTCGAGTTTCCACATTTTCATATACCTGAAAATTTCGAAACTACTATTAATCATATTTACACAGTTTTATGTACCGAATGATTGTCATGTACGTGATAAGTTTTCTTCATTAAAAATATGCAATGCAGGAAATTTCTCAATTATACATTTTCAAAACCATAGATTTTCAATAATTTTAAAAATTGCTTTCAAATGTCATCACTTACTCCAAAATTTAAAGATTTTAGAATTTTCAAGGGTTGTCATATTTCACTCCAACATTACTGGACTACGAAGTAAAGCCTGACCCGTTTTTGGTTGGCATTTGATGTTGATTGCTTTATCCAACCTTGACGAGGCTTAAACTATAAGATCAATTTAGGGGGAATTGGGGGAATGCTTAGTGATATAAAATGTAGATATGATATTCTGATATATCAATTTTTTTTATTTATTTTTTTATTTAGGTAAACAAACAGTCACTACAAATTGACTAGTCAACTAAAAGTAACTTAGAATTATATACAGTATGTGTGACCAACACCGTTCACCACTTATTAAATACAATGTTTTGATCTTTCGGTGCTGGGTATGGCGAATAATTCATGTTAACAATCGCGCTTGGCAAGCGAGAGAGAGAGAGAGAGCGATAAATACAGTGTTTTAGGGAGTTAGAAGAAATAATGTCCATTCGATTTTGAGATTTAAAATTTGTAATTTTATTCCACTCGAACGCTTGGTTGAATAAACTAACATGTCATTTGCTACAAATACACCAGGCTGGCTAAGACAATAGTACATAGTTGTGGGATTACGACATCATGTACTGTTTTGTAGTACATTACAGTGTTTGCCGCAGATCACCTGAGTACACAGAGCCTCCACCTACTTACCCAACTGTGGATTAAGGTTATACTGTGAATGAGACGAGGCACAACAGGTTAGCTGTAACAATTTGCTGTATCGCTTACAACACACCATGATTAAAGCCTAATAATTTTTGTAATATTCATATCCACATTATGACTGACTGTGATTGTAGTAGATCACGTTGCGTACACTTGTAAAGAAAAAGTAATTCATATGCAATATTGTAGTTGTACGAGTACGTTCAACCTTGAAATTTTTCAATTATTTATATATAGTTTTCAAGTGGGTCACCGACGAGTAAACAGTGCTACAGCTGTGGGGCTAGCATATCTTGCCGCGACTTTGCTTGTCACCTGTCTCGATCACACGCTGTTGACAGAAAAGTGACAGGTAGTATTTCTCGCGCGACAAAGTCGCGTGACACAGTTATGCTACACGTGATGTGTACTCGTAGCCTTTGGATCTCATTTACCAGGAAATTAGAAATGTGACATTTATTACCTACGGTTCAAATAACCACGTCTTAAAGACCGTTGGCGGTATTAAATGGTACGCAAAAAGTCTGCGTTTAAACTGCATGTTTACTCTTTGTAATCCACTTCCAAATGCTTTCGAGTACTCTTACAATAAGCGTAAGATAAGCCGATAAAATACTCGTGATACTCTGGCATATGGTTTGTAAGTACGAGTATATGATGAATTGATGATACATACCTATACCTAGATATTTTTCTAGCAAGAACAACACGTGGTTAGTGCCTACATAATAATAACATCGACAAACCAATTATCGATAACCACCACGCCAACTTTAAAAAAATCTATAATAGAAAATTATGGCCATTTGTACATGGTCAGTGGCACGTTAAGAAGGTGTGTTTGCGGCGTCTGCCAGTATGGGTCTGTGATGTTCCTCTATGGCGTTGAAGGGGTAATTATCGATAACAGGATTGTCGATGTTTATATTTTGTCGAGCACTACGAGTAAAACACGTCGTTCGTGCAAGGAAAGTCTCTAGGTATATGATACAAATCATATTGCGGCTTCACACTATTCGCGAAGTTGGTCGAATATGATAGTGCGGAGAGGCACTTTGCTGCGGAAACTCATACTTCGGCCAACTTCGCCTCGGCCATTTCGGGATAGTGTGGAGCCGGGGATATGCCAGAGATACGAGAATCAGATTTCAAAGAGAATAAGTGATGTTAAGTTCAGAGTGCACCGGAGATCAATGTGTCATGACGAGAATCCATAATTGACTCGGTAATCACGACAACTATGGTTAATATTATTATATCAGCGGCCCATGAAGATCGCGGTTATTGTGGAATAAATAAGACAAGAACTAATGCGTTTATAACTATCACGCTCACATAACATAAATGCACACACGTTTTATCATGTATCTAATATCTATCGAACAATCATAGGCCCGAAGGCGATAAGTATTTATCTTCCTATACTTTAGTAATGGCGCTATTTCATTTATTTAAACTTTTTTGCACAAAACACAATAGTACAAATGGCGGACTGAATGCCATAAGACATGCTCTAATAGTCAACCATAGGCCCATATACTGCCGCACTTACGAAATGGAATCGATAATATATTTCTGTAATAAATCTACAATAAGTACTTTAAACAGTAAATTTTCTTTATATTTGTATATATTACTGAAAGCATGGCATGTTTATTGTACCAACAAACTAAATCTATCAACATGTTCTTGCAATCGGTAAATATACTGAGTACACCTTAATATTTACTTTTACTTCTGGATTCGGTACTTACTCGTAAATAAGCCGGTGAAGAATTAGGATGAGCCGGTTGCCGCGGTTGTATCTTAATTTTTTCGCAATTTTAAATTAAAAATAAATAAATAATATTAAGTTCTTATTGGTTCAAAAGATTACACAATGAAGTGTACAGTCAAATCAGGAGGAATTGTTATTCCAGATTTTCTATGTACACTAAGTAATTAAGAACAATGTTATATACATTGCTTCCTTTTTTCCAATCCATTCCGTGATATCTTATGACTGAGATGTAAGGTTCTAGTAACCCTTTGTAAAATGTATAATTCTGTACAATATGTTTACATTTTATATTGAATAAATATTACATCTAATATTCTTATGTAGGTACACTATCTTTTAAATTCGGTTACTTGCAAAAATTACCTACATCATCATTAGAAAAGAAGACTAGCATAGTCTTTGCCTATGCTGGTGGACAAAAACAAGATGGTAATTTCATAACCGCCTGAAACGTGTAAATTGCGTAGAATTACGAAGTAAATTACGAAGAATGTACGTAGGTATGCATGTTACGTAAAAACATTAAAAATGTTATACTAGCTATTCTGTGAGCAAACAATTTCCAAAATAGCTCAAAAAATATTTATTAACGCTTTCAACCCCTATATTTCCGCCACATTGAAAAATTTTGCAAATCCTCATCGTCAAAATAGTACATTACATCAGAGGCCGGGAAAATGAGGATTTCCGGCCAAGTAGGTATATACGGATAGTGATACGAGGCCGGGAATCCGTTTTCACGACGAGGCATGTATAGTGCTTTTCTCAAACATACAATGAAATAAAAAAATATACTTCAAAGAACAACATTTTATTAATTGACAAATAGGACATTTTAGTCTAACAACCAAACTTTAAAAACAAAACCTGCTTTTTGTCAAACCAGCCAGCTGTGTGAATGACCTTGTTGTTGAAACCAAAAAAAGTTACTTTGCAGGCCTAGGCCTGAAAAGCAGTATGAAATCCCTTTACAGTCCTCTAGAGTTGTTGCGCCCAAAAAGAGATACTTCCGAGCCTATTATAAGGAACGTAAAGACAATATTTCATTGCATGTTTGAGAAAATATCTATTTAATTATTGAACCCGCTTACAAAATTTCACGGAATCGATCTGGCCTCTAGAGGAAGACATCCAGGCAACGACATACGAAAGCAGTTTTGCCAAGCTGAAATGGAGTTCACAGTTTTCGAGGTTATTGAATTTGAGAATCAGGGGGGGTAATTCGACCAATTTTAGAGAGATGATGGAGATCTCTCCATTTCATCGCCATCCGTCACTTTTGACGTGTCTCTACTTGACAAGAGGCGATATCCCGAGAACATCGCAACTTCGTCAATTCGGTCGCGCTTAATTTTTTGTTTTTCGTATGTGACGGCATGAATAACAGATGCATACTTTAACTTGACCGTGTAGTGCGTGAAAGTAGCCCCAAATTTTCCTAAAGTAACCCCAGTTTACGGTACGTTTCATTCAAAACAGAAATATAAATTTCTTTGGAATATGAATGCATGAATAGCATTTTTGACAATTATTATCGCCTTCGTATTTCCAAAATTGAGATTAGATATGTCACTTGATGCTCATCGCATTTTAATGACAGCTCAACAGCGATATCACTTTTATCTAATAGTTTTGACGTTTTGCGATCTCTCAAACGGCATTCTCGAATTTGGTCCCAGTTGTAGGTTTTTACTATTTATTTCAAGAGAACAATCACATATTTTAGTTCAAGAAAATTAGATTGTATGGAAAATTTATGGAAAATTTTGCAAAATTAAAAGACAACTTTTAACTATCAGGATATGTAGGTTATAGAACCAAGTTTAATTTTAACTACTCTCCCCCCCTCTCAGGGGTGAGCGTCACCCCCCCCGCGCCCTCGAATATGTCCCGGAGCGCGGTATTTTCCACTTTAAAAGAAAACCGTGTACGATACATACAAAGTGTATAGGAACGAAATAATTCTGAATAAATTTACTATAAACCTTTCATACATACAAAAGCGATATCACTTATAGAATCAGCGCAATCTGTTACCAAATACTAACGTTTCTAATTATTGATCTTTTTTTTCTGCTAAAAGGTTAGTTATCCCAAAAACTTCAGACTTCTCAGCCAAAATTTGTAAAACAAAAGTAAAGAAATGTTATTTCTAAAAATGTATAATTTATTTCTGTTACTCTTTCATTTACCGTTTCAATGCTATTTTTAAAATTTAAGTCATTTGGCCATTGAGCGAAATATAAATATTCGTACTAGTTAAACGGTGTTACTTTCAATACCATAGACTTCTTATATGTTTTTCTGTAATGTATAAGTATTAAACTAATTTTTTCAGCTAATTTTATTGTATTATTTCTATAAGTATAATGTAACTTATTTCCTCATCAGTTTATCCTATAACCGCGAGCTTCGTTAAAAACTTTTTATTTCTTAAACGTGTTGTGTTTATGAATCTTAAAAAGAAGTTATAAAAGAGAATCTCTTAAAAAGTTTCAAATTTGATAAATCTGGTATACTACTTATAATGTTATTTGCTGAACGATGGATTAACCTTGAACGAAATTTTGAAAGGTAAGATTATCGGCTTAATTTTGGTTTCATCCGATAAGTCTTTATGATTTAATCCAAACAGCAATATAAAATTGGTTGTAGTAATAAAATGACGTATTATGATATTGATGATGCCATAAATAGGTACGTAGTAAGATCCGCAGATAAGATAATATACGTAATAAACGAGTATAGGTTAAAAGTAAAATAACGAAATTGTAAATAAGCGTGTAATAACTTTTGTCAACCAATGTGTGTTGCGAGTGATGGCACTGCAACGTGGTCGCTCACAATGGGCCTCATAAGCAGGCTCAAAGTTACTCAAAGGACAATGGAGCGAGAGCGTTTTTCAAAAAAAGTGTACACGTGACGAACCGGAAAACGGTTTTTTTTATAACACCGATTTTAAATTTTCTTGGCTTATTTGATTCCCCATAAATTATAGTGTATTATTTGAGAAGATGGCATTAAAATATTAAAAAATATAGAAAATATCGACATTTTAAACTCAGATTGTGGTGAAACTAGTTCCGGATAGTCACAAATATAAAATTCATTATAAATTGATTGAAGTATTTTTTGGACCAGTTTTAGTTTACACATTTAAAATACAGACAATAAACTATTTAAAACGGGTTTAATTTATAGAATTAATGGAACGAGCAAGCTTTGAGGATAAAATAAAGGTCCAGTTCGTCACAATCGCCACCAAATGACTGCTAAAACATGTATTTTTTTGCATTAAAATGCGACAAATCAACGAATAATATTTTTTATTACATTAAGGAATATTTATTTAGTAATGTTAAATATGTGAATTGTTGCACTGTAGCAGCCAGAAATAATTATTTTCAACATCCCAAATCTTGGGACAGTAACTAAACGGAATCTCATGTGACTAACTGGAAAATGTAAGGAATAGTGTACATAGATTGAATATATTGAAATAAAATCACAAAAATATTATGTTATGAATCGTATTTATTGCAACGGAATCAAAATGGTATAATATATATTATTACTAGTTTATATATGTAATAATAAAACATGTATTAAACTAGTAATAATAAATATTTACCACGTATATTATTACGTATTACATAAAAAACTTTCATGAGTAAATGACAATCTTAATATTGAAAGTTTTATTAGTGTTATTTATCTATTTTTATAGATTATTAATAATGTTTTATTAAAAATATTTAAAATAAAACATACAATGTTACGATTACCTTTAGCAAGTAATAGCAACATGAACATTTCAAAATATAGAATAACAGTCTTAATTCTCATTAATAAAAAATTGGGCAAGTGCGAGTCCGACTCGCGCATGAAGGGTTCCGTACCATAATCTATAACAAGTTTGTTGTATGGGAGCCCCCCTTAAATATTTATTTTATTTTATTTTTAGTATTTGTTGTTCTAGCGGCAATAGAAATACATCATCTGTGAAAATTTTAGTTTTATTTTAGCTATCACCGTTCTTGAGATACAGCCTGGTGACAGACGGACGGACGGACAGCGAAGTCTCAGTAATAGGATCCCGTTTTTACCCTTTGGGTACGGAACCATAAAAACGGTTGTAATTAAAATACTTACATCGAACGAACTTTATTTTAGGACATCGCTTAGAACGCTGTCTGCCTTTTGTTTTCTTGATAGTTATATACGAATATAAACCTTATTGCAATATGTTAAAGTTTATGGGTGTATACTTAAGGTTATATCGACATAAACCAATCACAATTTTTTTTCTTCATTTCTGACAACACTTTCAGCTGTCAAGTTAGTTCGCCTAATTAAAAACTCGACTGTAAGCGTGGCCCGACATGCTCTTAGCCGGTTTTTATAAATGTTTTAATTGTTATTTTGCTTATTAGTCATTTCTTCCGGAGATAACAAATACTTTTCTGAAAATCGGTTCTGACAAATGCGAGATAATGGCGGATAAACATGCATGTATAACAAACATATGGGTCAAACTAAGTAACTCCTTTTTTAGAAGTCGGTTAAAACATCGGTCACATTTCGATTGTGTACTAAGCTTTATAGTTCCAATTCGTCACAAAATCGTTCCGGTAGCATATCACGTCACTAATCGGACGTGACGAATTCTACCTCGACAATTTCAAATCAAAATTTCAACGTGTTCTGAACCAATTTAATGTGTTTTTGGTTTAGTTTCGGATACTACGATAGTTTCTTCTATGTCTAATTGTGTTTAAAAAGTTAATTATAATCTACTTACCGAAAAAACTGTTACTATCTCGAAATCCTATTTTTAGCGCACTGACACAGCGTCCACCTTTCGTCACCGTTTTCACGGAACTGACGTTATATTTGCAATGAAATCCGATGCCTATAGCATTAAAATGTTGCCAGGATTGAAAAATTAACGCTTTTTGGGGAATATCGATTGCACAAGTATGTTAAAATCGCTTGTGACTATAACCGGAAGTTCCGGTCAGTCGATTTCTTTGGACAGTGGAAAAAGTAGTTTTTCGGCATTATAAACCGTATTTGTTTATAAATAAAGCACACGACTAAAATCTAGACTCATTACTTTATCTGTGTGACCACATTCAATATTCATACAAATTTATTTCGAGTTTCTGCAAGCCTCTGAACATGACTGAGTCGACGTGGGACATACCCATTTTAGCACTTTTCATATCTTTATTTTGCAATAAATCTAGTAATAAATATAATATAATCGTTTTATAAATATAAAATGAATGCCCCACATCTACAGAATCAAATGATACCACTCATATACCCAAATACTAAAGGTAAAGTAAAAAAAAAACACGTTGAACGTGTGGGACATTCAAATTTTGCCATGTACCTACACTTTTTTTGAAAAACGCTCAGCGAGCAAACCCGAAATGATGAGATACGAAGAGAACCAAGGTTGTAGACATTAGCTCAGACAGTCGCCAAACTTAAGTGGCAGTGGGCTGGGCACATTGCTCTTAGAACCGATCGCCGTTGGGGCAAAAAGATTCTTGAGTGGCGACCGCGGACCAAAATACGAAGCGTGAGAAGGCCCCCAACAGGTGGACAGACGACCAGTATCGCGGGCAGAAATTGCATGAGGGCGGCGTAAGACCGATAGTTGCGGAGAACGTTGAGGAAGGCCTGGGTGAATTTCAGGGCGTTTTAACCGCGCGGTTCTAGTTTCATTAGTGTCACATGCTTTTTACCAAAACGAAAGAGCAAGTCGCAATAACTGTGGTGAAACTGGGATCTGACTCGGGAGTCCTTTTCAGATTCATACAAATTCAACTTTAACCATCATCTATTTTGTCAATATTTGCTGTGACACTAATGAAAAAAAAAACCGCCGTAAAAACGCTTGAAATTCACCCGCCTTTGTTGAGCAGACGACGTCTATCGGCTGATATGATAATGATGATGATGATGATGATGATGATGATGATGATGATGATGATGATGATGATGCCAGGTGTTTACCTCTCTTTCATTTTACCTGTTATATGTTTTTGTTTAGGAATACCCCTTTCCCGTTGAGGTGTGCAATAATCCTTTCCGGTGAGGTGTGCAATTATTCTTTACCATTGAGCTGTGCAATAAACAATCTGTTCCCTTTAAAATGTCTACCTGTCACTTAATGCAGCTCGGAAAGTATAAATAGATAAAAGTTCCTATATTTCCGATATCATGCAGTAATAAAACGATATATTACTAAATTGAAGATATCGCACAGATCCGTCACATTGGCGTCAAAGACCTTACTTGAGAGGAAAGAATTTTATCTACTCATTTTTCAGTACTTTGCAGTTGCGGAGACTGTGGCGGAGACAGTTCAATTTCTCAGATATATTCGCTTTTTTGCATCTCATGCACAAAATGCTCACAAACACAATTTCCTCCCGCTGTGTAAATTGCGCTTCTCGTTGCAAAACTTACGTAATTTTAACCATTCGTTTCTGTCGTCTTTCGAGTAGGTAAAGAGCTCCGTTTGCGTTAAATGTGTCTTCCTTTTTCTTTATATATATAGTATCTAGTTTAGTTGCATTGTTATGACCCAGAATAATTCGCTTGCAATGAGTTTAACAAAATGTTTAATGTTAGTATTATTTGGTACAAAAAATCATTATAAATTCACTATCAAACAACATTTTTTTAATATTAAGTAAGGCTCCTGAAACTATCTACTCTTAAACCAAACGAACAATTTCTATACAAACATGTAAATATTAATGTACATGCACAAATGCAGTCCATAGATCATTAATATATTTTTAACAATTTTTTTTTTTATATTAATGGTATTTCAAGTGGACCAAGTGAGAGTACGAGTAAATATACGATAAGTTTCAATATAAAAATTAGGATCACATTATTAAAAAAATAAAGTAAAAATTACTCATTCTTTCAAGTCTTCTTCAAAGAGCACGTTATTTTTAAATATTTTCTTATTTTTAAAGCAAAATAAGATTTTTACAAAATACGGAAGACGAGTTACGGACAAAATACTACGAAACTATTGTAACATATCCCAAGATTCAAACCTAATAATATTTCTTGGATAAATTGTAAGACACGCAGTCTTATACGTCAGGAGCTCTAGATGTTCTTCGTCAAAATGCTATTGCAGTTCATTTTCTTATAAAGCGATTCGTCGACTCGGGCATTTAAGCTTATGAAAAGTATTCTTATAACGATAAGGATTGTAGCAAAGATGCTTATTAAATGCTATTATCACAATAAAGACAGGGTCTGCAGCTTAAACTAGCAAACTGGACTTGAGAATGTCATTTAGCACTAATTCCGCCATTTGTATATACTGACTTTTGTTTTGTGCAATAAAGTTTAAATCACTATTATAATTATAAAATTTTAGATTTGTATTAAAAGTCAGTTTACTATGGCAAGGGGTCATTATTTCAGGATCTAGAAATCTTAATAGTGCGATGCGGGATCGCCATTTGTTTTGTATGGATGCGCGGCGGCATGCGAGTCTGGCACTATCTGTTGATCGCTATTTTTTGTTCTCTCCTCACGCCGAAACACTATAGGAATAGCTGGACAACCAAATATAGCATACGTCTTAGGTAAAGAAATAACCTAATTTACAAATTTAAAACACCCCCGACACATGTAGCTAGTCATCAATGTCATCATGAGACCCTCATTCAATGAATAAAATAAGTAAATAAATAAGTGACAACCTCACACAAATCTATCTAGCCCCAAATTAAGCTCAGTTAGGCTTGTGTTATGACTAACTAGATGACGATATACAAAACTGGGGGGGTATTCGACCAATTTTAGAGATATAATGGAGATCTCTCATTTTCATCGCCATCCGTCACTTTTGACGTGTGCCTACTTGACAAGTGGCGATATCGCAACTTCGTCAATTCGGACGCGAAAAATTTTCATTTCCTTTGTATGTGACGGCATAAATAACAGGCGCATACTTTAAATTGACCGCATAGTACGTGAAATTGGTCCGTTACGTTTCGTTCAAAACAGAAATTTATATACATGAATAACATTTTTGACAATCATTATCGCCTTCGTATTTCCAAAATTGAGATGAGATATGTCACTTTTAAGCTCATCGCATTTAAATGACAGTTCAATGGCGATATAACTGTTATCTAATGGAGATTTGACGTTTGGAGATATCTCCAACGGCATTCTCGAATTGGGCCCCTGAAATTTACAAATCAAATCTAGAATTTGGCATCAGGCTAGCTGATCAACTAGAATGTGCAATTTCGTGCACGTAAAACTTTTTTTCTTTAGTGATTCGAAATATTCTATTGCTTTCATCTTAGATGTCCAGCTATCTCTGTACCAAAACTGGTTAAAACCCGTCACCGAGTTTTAGCGTGATAAAAACAAATACATGTTTGCTAACAGATGGCGCTGGAAGGTGGTGGCCGCGCGCTCATTAACATTATGATCCGCGCTGTTAAGATTTTTTCTGACATAATAACCCCTCTGGATGCATACAGAAAGATGGGCCAGCATAGCCACTAAGTGGGTGCAGACGGGGCAGGCCCAGACGGAGATGGCGGGATGACCTAGACGCATTCCTCAGCAACTGGCCGGAACAGGCACTAAACAGGGACCTGTGGAAATCTGAGGGAGAGGCCTTTCCGACGAGGGCCGCGTTCCAATACAAATTCTCCATCGCGCTATTAAGATTTTTCCTGAAATAAAGACCTCTATTGACAGCTGATTTTCAATACAATTTTATGATTAAAAAACCGGGTGATCAATCCAAATGGTTCAGTATGGAGAAGTAACAAACTATAAGAGATAAGGAAATCTGTTCTTAGGGAACATGACGTCGATTTTAGATTTAATAAAAACTGCATTATTATTTTTTTATAAATCTCATAACTTGCAGACATGCAATTACTTACAGAATTCAGGTGTAATACTCGGTTATGTATGAGATTTATAAAAAACTTGACTGCAGTTTTTATTAAATCTAAAATTGACGCCATGTTTTCTAAGAACAGATTTCCCTATCTCCTATAGTTTTCGTTTTCTCATTTGAAGATTTTCAAGTGACAGCTCTGTTTTGGCAGGTTACGGTTGGTATGGCGATGCTAGGGATGTGCGTATTGTACGTAGAGAATGCAAACCGGTAATTTATTCTATAGAAATTACCGGCAATTTATCGTTAATCCGGTAAAATCCATGCAAAAATGCAGTTTGAATTCCCTAATTAATTAAACCGGTAATTTACCGGTCATCCGGTAATCTCCATAGAAAAAAACAGGTTTGCATTCCCTAATTGTGCGGAGCCCGTAGTGCGGTGACATATACCAAATGCCTATTATTTACTTAAGGAACCCAGGCTGCCTACATTTCCGCACCATTCAAATTCTCTGTGCCTTACACGAAGCAGGTAGATTTGAGCGTCTCAACGGCAAGCCATCATTACAACTTCCAAATCATCGAAACGTTTCACTTCATAATGTATTCTAGACCTTACTGTCGTTTCCTAAATAATTCTGTGTGAAATCTCACAAAGTAAACATTTTTATGGGATGAGTAAACAGCACAATCAGGTGATAACGTGTTTCAATTTCAGCTAACCACTATCTACTAGTGTAGATTAGTGATTATCTCCCAAACTCATAACCTGTCTGGTGAAATCATATCGTAATGTGTTTACATATAGCTACATATAGGTATCTTATCAATGATGTTACGTAGCAATCGCACGACTTCAACTAACGATTTGCAATTGGGTCCATATTCCACAATAACCTAAACATTAGCAATATATCGGCGGCTTTTCACGTTTATAAAACGGAAATGTATAAATAAAATAAATAATAAATAGAATTGTATTGGCCATATTCAAGGACATGCGTTTATCGCTCAAATAGCTATAAATCAATGTCAATCGAATTTGTCCCCAGATCATAATGCAGGGGCAGGTGGATATTTATATCTTTTCTCGCGTCTCTCTCTATTCTCCTTGGAGTCTCTCGGGGCGGTTATTCAAAACAGTCTACAATCGTCACGTACCAGTTTGATTTGTAGGCCAAAGTTGATTTTACCGCAGTAAGCGAAACAATTTCTTTTTTTAGTCGTGTGTGCGTTCCCTGCCCGTGGCAGATATTAAGAAAGATATATAATTTATACAGGGTGGAACGGGAAGCAATATCATCACGGGCAGGATAGTAGAACCCTTAGAAGACCTTTTCATGTAATTTTGTGGAGTCATGTGAATTTTCACTTATTCTTTACGGACTGCTTTTTTTTACATAGGTACACTGTATTTTACACTTTTGTATATTACCTTCACCTTGGTTGTTCTGAAACTGAATTCCTGTAGCCATGAGGTCGGTGAAATAAATTAGCAAAACGGACGACTTTAAAGTTGACGAAACTAGTGAAGTACACTTTTTAGTGTTCCGTACATATAAAATTATGATTAATTAATTTGTATTATGATTATTATCGTATTTCCACAATTATAACGATTTACCACAGAGCAGTTTTATCACCGAGCATATTACAAAAAGTATGTATTTTCTATAAAACTAATGAAATAGTAAGAGCCATATTTACAAATTAAATATCCTCGGATTATATATCAAATAGATTACCCGACTGTTTGTTATTATCTGTTAATAATAGTACCAATCTGATGCTTAAAATAAGGTGTAAGGCAAATCAGAAGGAAAATGGTAGATCCAATAGATTACGAGTATAAGTAAGTGGATATTAAATATTAACAGAGGCTGTTATATTTATTTAGGAGTAATGTTGTTATTGGCGAAATAATATTTTAATCTCTTTGAATTTACTTGAGCGTATTTTTGGTACATAAGGAAATAATTGCCTGTACAATATCTGAAGAATCTGTAGAGATAATGGAATGGGTTTACTAGCATCACAAAACAAAACAATACGGAAAGTTTCCTCTCTTTATGCTGTCCGAGGACCGAATTATATAGATATATATCACATTTATATAAATAGTCGCACAATCAATTGTAGAAAGTTGCGCGACGTTTAAAGTGTATTGTTTATTGGATGATTTGGATGATAATAAAAGTACAATTTATACTAAAGCATCGAGTTCTTCCAAAGTAGATTATGGCACGAATGGAATGAGCTTCATTAAGATGACCCGCGTATTAGTATAATAACATCCCATTGTTTCAGAGAATTCTTCTTTCTATCCATTTCTCGTGTGACGATTTGTATCCCTCATAAAGCATTTCTACTGGTTTTTTATTAAACACGCCTGCGGTAAAAACATCATCACTATCACAACTTTGGCCTTCTACAACGAAAAAAAAGTTATTTTTTATTAAAGCAGTAACGTCTGCTAACGTTTAAAACGTCTAAAAAGTTTACAAATGAAGCGAAAATTTAATGATTCGGACAGGATTAGAACCTGCGTTTCCAACGGCTTTCCGGGCCAACACTGGCGTCCTCCCAATTTGACCACCGAATCAGCAATCAACCAGTTGATCCCAATTGGAGCAACTGGTTGAAAAATTCAATGGCTCTGACATCTGATTCGGTGGTCCAATTGGGAGAACGCCAGTGTTGGCCCAGAAAGCCGTTGGAAACGCAGGTTCGAATCCTGTCCGAATCATTAAATTTTCAATTTTCGCTTCATTTGTGAAAAAAAGTTTTATCCAAATTAAGAAATGAATTGTTGACACAAGCATTTCTTGTATTTATCTGTACTTTTTCACACGAACGTCAATTGATCAAGAAGTTTTATTGCACTCCCCAGATAAGGTTCCGACTCCAGCATCAATCAGCTCCATTTTATTTCAGCTCTATAGCAAATCGAGATGAGGGTCAAATTTAATATGCACACTTTTTTTTGCAAACAGAAAATTATTGAGGTATGAAAAATCCTAAGTCCATTAGGCTGCGGCACTTACACATGTGGATGTATCCACATAGCTCGATACAAGTTGGTAAAAAAAGGTTAGGTAGGTATAAATCGCTTTATAACAAAATACGGAATGCCTTTGGTCATTTACACCGCACAATGCTCACGGGATCATATTTGTTTCCCCGTAATTGAGTTCCTTTTCGTCGTAAAGAGTGAATAGAATCGTGGTCTGTGGGAAAAAAACAGGTGAACATCATACTCGGACCATACAGCTCGCTGTAAATGTATGCTGGTTTTATTTTTCATCTGATTTCTGTTTTCTGTGTGTTACAGACTTTTTAATTAAGAGCTTTAAGTGTGCGCGTTTGAAATGAAAATGTTTAAATGCGATATTCACTGAACAAATGTGGGTCAGCTGAAATTTATTTTTTGTTGTATCTCGATCAACGTATCTGATCTCAAGTAAAATAACATAACATAAGTTATATAGTATAACTTTATTTCTTTAACGTAGCTTAGTGTCAAACATGTTATTTGCATTTGATATGAGATTACGAATATGAAACAAGCAAGATTGGCAAGATTAGGTGAAATGCCGAGATCAAGCCGAGATCGTAACTGTCCCAATTTAAAAAGTTTACTGGGAAACATAAACATGGGCAACGTAAAGAGTTTTTATGTACATCACGATTCCGTGCTGACGCACACAGAAGCGCTAATGTATTTCTCTTGGCAAGAGGAAAGTCGGAGAATCTATCTTCGAAATAATTATGTTACAATGATTCTTGAACATTCTTTAATATTGACAGATATAAATGTTTATACATTAAATATTTGGCAGTCTCAGTGTTTTTATATTTTGAGTTTCATTGTTCCAGAACAAAAATACCAATACAGCGCGTAAGAAGCTAAAGGGAGCAACGACATCCGTTCAACAATTTAAAGAGCGAGAGAGTTGTATGCTAAATCGTTCGATTTGTTTGCATCGACGCCCCATTTAACTTTTCAAGTGCTTTTTTATCATATCATATTCGATTGACTTAATAAATATAATTGACTTACACTTATGCATATGTTATCACCTAACGAATTGATTCAAATCTCAAAATAGTTTACCTTTATGACAACGTTGAAAAACATGTGTAGCAAATGATGTGCCAGAACTAACTAAACTGACATCTCGAAGATTTATAAATAGAAGTGCAATAAGATAAAGTGCTACATGTGAGAATGAAAATAAAACGTAACCTTTCAAAGAATACTTCGGACCCGTCGGAGTCGCTGCGCGGCAAAATCAGCTTAGGCAATACCATGCCCTTCTTTCGTCTCCCTCTGATGCCAGGCGGAGAGGGCCACTGCAGTTCCGTAGTGGCCAGGGGACTGTGTGGACTGAGGATGGTTAGCCTGCGCTCCGGAGGCGGTAGGCTTAGCTGCTGTAAAGCCCTCCGCTCCGTACTCGCAAAGAGACCGCGTCTCTTTTCAGCCGTAGCTCCCATGTCTTCCCCAGACAAGGCTCGTCGAGCAGGCGCTCCTCTCGCCTCTCTGATGTCCCTCTCGCTTGCTGTTAGGAACGAGCTCCGGTGTGAGCGCACCACCGTGCATGAGCTGGCCGGGCGTGCGGGGGAAGATTCCTTGCATGGACGGAGACTCTCCATAGAGCGGGCGGACTCGACGCGCGCCGCAGCCAAGTACTGGCCGCTCGTCACGGTCGTGTGCGCCACCTCGCATTCTTCTTGGCTCGAGCTTGACGTGCCACTGCGGGAGAACGTGTTCGTTTTCGATACGAAGCTTCGGTCGCTAAACTGGGCCGCAGTGGAAACTATGCTCGATGTGTTCGCATCATTAGACTCCGAGGAGGCCTGTGTCCGCACAACACAACCCTCCTCGAGAGACTGATGTACTACGCGGGAATTGAGCGAGCTAAACTTTGCAAGGTTCGCCCTGCGAATTTTTCTTTCGTCGTCTTCCTCCTCCATTTTTAAGCTAACTCACACTTTCCATCTACACTTACACGCGCACGGCACAATTCAATACACCATTACTTTAATTTCAAGATCTTTATTGATATTGTGATAATTTGCTTTATTATAAATAATTATCATAAAATAATAAGGAACACTGGACACAGTCTTTGACACTCTTTGAAACCACCATCACAGGCACGTTTGTAAGGACACCTGAAACAAATTATTTAATCAGAAACATATAAATAACCTACTATTATTTACATTTAGGCAAGCGATTGATGGATAATATGATATATGATAAATGATAATATGTTAAAATTGATGAGCAAATAACTAGCCAATTATTTTCATTGCGATAAAAAATATCAGGTGAAAATGAATAAAAACGAACGTAAAATGTGTTTTTCAATAAATATCTGAATAAATTTTATGCTTCAAATGTCTATCAATAAACCTAATATATACGGTTCAGAGTGCGCTTAGATAAACACGCTTCCATTTAATTTGGCGCTGCTTCGTGAGCACACAGTTTGTTTTAAAGCCTAACCGACTAGAGACTCAATTTCGAATTCACGTTTTCTACGCTCCGGAAATTTATCTAGCATCTAAATCTTGTTCGGAAGGATATTTTATATTACCGTTACTTTGTTAGTAATTAGTGAAGTCCTGCAAGTAATGGATTTGGGAATTACTTTGGCTCAGTTGGCGGATTTGGAGTCCAGTGCTAGTTGTCCCGCCTGGTTCGCGCAGTCTGTGAGCGCTTTCACTTGCTCAGCGTTGAGTCCTGAAGCCTTGACCTGAACATCCGCACTCTTCGAATGCTCAGAGCTCTCACTGCTGGATTCTATTCTCTTCGTCGTCTTGTTGCCGTGAGCATCAATGTGAATTTCTTCTTCAAACTCCTCCTCGTAACTGGCTTGGAAACTTTCACGGAACTCCTGTCTGGCTTGAATGGAAACCCTTTCTGTGGTTTGGTTCTGTTGGATCATCTCATCCATGGTCTTCTTCACCAGCTGCTGTCCAGCCTCCAGAGTAGTAGTCTTTTGAGACATTGTTGATTAAGTAGTCAGATCTAAAAACGAGCGAAAATTGTTTGTGAAATTGTAAAGTTACTATTTCGTAGGAACAAAGAGTAGCCCGACTGCTGATTCATTATGCAGGGCAAATATTAAACTGCTATAATTTTCTTACAAGTTCTAAGATTCTAAGCGTAATTTGAGGAAGAATTTATTTTCTGTTTGAGCCCGCAAGTGTAAACGTCCAATCAATTATTATGTGGCTTTTCTTATGAACAATTCCCCCGCGTTACATAAATTATTCATCGTCTGGACTCCTTGGGTGCATTTATGTAAATTAGAAATCCCAGTTTGATAGAAATTGATAGTAGCGGTTGGCATAGCGCCAAGAGAGAAATGTTTAGAGCGCATTTACAATTACGGTGTTGGAATTTCAGGGCGGCATGGGCTATGTCCTAACCACACATTTCAGAGCATCAGGTCAAATTACTCTAGATTGCACAATAAATTTAGATATCAAAGTGTGTTAGTAAAACCTAATGAAATAACGCACTGATAAATATTGGATATCGCAGGCAGTATGTAACAAAAATAAATCTCATTATATTGTCAGTGAACAATATGTTATCTAAAATGTCTGTTTGATTGTTAGAAATCAAATGAAGACTACTAAAAAAATATGATCAAAAAACTCTGATTGACTTCCATGTCCATACAATACAAAGTATTTACAGTTTATTTTACTGAGTGTGTTAAACTGAAAATACAAAAGTTTTTAACACACTTTTGTATATTCACTAAACGAGAGAAACAAAAGCTATAAAAAGTACGAACCTCGGACACACGATAAAAATAATCCAATTGTGACAGTCCAGTGCACTTTGAATAATAGATGGGAGATTTTTTGAGAGTTGTTTTCACGGTGGAGCTTGCGCGTGGACTGAGTGGCAGGGAATCGACGCCGGGCTTTGTTTCGGCGGGAGCTTCTGCGTGGGCGACGCTCCAGAACGAACGAACCAGAGTCGCTACTCCAAAGATCGAAATATGTAGTTCGTATTATATCGTCTTACTCACTCTCCCGTTAAACAATATTTGGATGAACGTGACGGCATGATACGAAGTTCAAATTTCAGTCTTCAGAATAACCCCTCTGCGCACCCGCATCGGCGAGACTTGGCTAAAATAACGCGACATTCGCGACATCTGTCTTGGCAAATTAACCAACTCGATAATTAATCTCAACATTTCCTGACAATACATGTCCGACTAAATTGCATTCTTATATGGACAGAATTATGCATTTGCTTGCATTAAAGATGACTTATATCCGTCAAAAGTGGTACTAAATTAGATTTCAGCGCTTTTAGCGCTAAAATATGTGATTCTAATAATAAATAATGCTTTATGATGGCAACCAGGTGCGCCAATTCACAATAAGAGCATTGGGGCGTTCTTCCGAAAATAGCGTTATGCGTCAACAGACTGAAAAGTCATGAAACGATGACTCTTCTAGACGGGGGCGATAAACATAATAAACGTGATTGCAATGGGATGAATAACTACTGGCAAGGTGCCCTATGACTAAGAGACCGAGGGATAGCCACGGGATTCCGGGAAAATTAAGGAAACGTGTTAAGGTATGCAGGAAGACCTTCTATATTATTTATCCCGTTGTTTATTTTGATTGTTGTTCCGTGGCGCCGTAAATACATTTTCGTGTATTAGTCATCGCGATTAAATATTTATTATGTGAGCGAGCAATGCTTTTGTTCTCTGACTAATCAAAAACCAAGGGATCATTTCTTATAACAGCTCGCTCTCTCTAAAGCGAAATACATACGTATTACCTGTTCGAATTAATATTAGAGACATAAAAGTTTAAGTTTAAGTTAACATATGTGGTCAGTTTTCAATTTAATTACTTACCTCTTTTAGCAAAATAAAGAAATCGATGTGAATAATTTATAGCCAGCAGACTTTTGAATAATTGAAAGAAACATTACAGTTGAAATATTATTCATAAAATCCAATCATAGTGAGTACATTTGATTGATCGTTTGACTATGCAAAGTTTAAAAGTGAAAACCATTAGAAATGAAAGTATTTTCACATTACTTTCGGAATATAAATGCTTTGACTTTATGTTCGGCGAGGGATGGGTACTGAAAAATGTATGATCCTGATGGGTATTAACGTAAGGGAATGGCGTCACGTCTAAAAGGTGTAACAAATTGACATAACAAAAGCCTTCGTTCATTATTAGTCTTTTAACGTTTGTGTTGAGAGACATAATAGAAGTGTGAAGCTATGCTTGCAAAGTTTTTGTACCAATCCAAAAATGCAAAAGGGGGAAAACATCCTTCCTCTCGGTATTTGCTTTTCATTTCTATATAAAATTTGATGAAATCAGAACGTGGTCACGGATAAAGTTTTATTTTGACGGTTATTAAATAAATCTCGATTTTGTTGATTTTCACATAAAATACCTATAAAATTAAAATGGTATTTCATTTATGTTTAACAGGCCAGTACATTTGGCTGGAACATGATAATATTCGCGTTATCTGATGGCGTCGGAATAATGTGCCTCTTAATGAAGCTCGTCTTTGTACTTTTATAATGAAGCCGATTTTTAACACCGATACCAGCATCTCTCTTTAAATGGGTGAATTAACATTTCAGTGCCTTATCGTACTGTTTATATTTCTTTTCCTTTTTGATTTTGTATTTTCAAAGCAGTTTTTCGTAAATTTTTAGCTAGTGAGTATTTTAGAACGGTCATGACTACCCGACCGCAGACGAGGGCGCCCAGCTCCGCCATTATAGGGTAAATTCGGCACGCGTTTTAAGCCACTCCTTGAGGCGCGCACGCGTCGGTTACGTCGCTATGTCTTTTGACTAATTGCGACACATTTTCTAAAAATAAGCAATAAAATATATACATTTCACGAGCAGCTTGTGCGATCAAAGGAGAGAACCTTCTGTAGTGTTGATATTGGCGGGTACTTATTTAGCGATCAGGGTTTGGAACTTGCAAACTGGTCACGCCCACTATAACCAACCTCCATAATTTCCTTTACATCCCTCTCCACGTAAGTGGTCCTCACTAAATAGCCAAGTCAGTTGCGTGTTTGATTACACTAACCCATTTAACCTCTCGCATCATATCCCCAAGATTAAGATCCTACCTTTGGGAAACATTGTGTTGTTAAGAATGTTTTAACAAAAAAAAAAAATTGTCTTGTTTTTTGTTTCTGCAGCTTTTCTTAAATTTCCAACTTATTTCTTTCTAGGAGGTATTTTAAGTTATTTCTCAAAAAAAAGCGGTTGATTTGCAAACTTTTTGTATATAAATTCGATTAAACCATAACTTTAGTTGATAGTGATGTTTACATTCTTAACTCGTATTATGTCTCGTATTCGATGTATTTGAAAATACATTTACAAATCAGTTCCGTGTTATATTTGCTACAATTATCAATAAAAATATGATTTAATTCATTCAAAGTTTCGGCCGTGACGCTATGTACGTCCATTGGTCTCAAATACATTAATTCCAGAATATTGTTAGTATGGACAAAACTATTATGCACCAGAACCATATCAGAAATTTGATGATACCTACAGAATCAGTTTGATTTGTCAAACAAAGGTATAGAACACAGTTATGGGTGTTGATTACAGTTTGTTTTGACCTCTATGATTTATCCATAAGTGTGCATATTTTATACGTATATTATAAGGATATCTCACTAATATTACAAAGGCGAAAGTTTGTGAGTGTATTTATGTGTATGTTTGTTACTTCTTCACGCTCAAACGGCTGGATAAATTTTGATAAATTTTGGTATGAAGGTAGCTGACACCCTGGATTAACATATATAATACCGAAAAATGTGTTATTCCGAATGAGCGGGTAACACCGAGCTAGTTACGAAATAAGATCCCTGTAAAACGGTCAGCTCGGAACAAAGAATATAATGGCTCGGAATCTATCCTGTCTGTTTTATTTTTCAATTCCAAATTTGAAATTTATTATTATCTGATAGATCACTGCGGCAAGATGTCAAATCCAGAGCCCTCACAAATGAGAATCACTCTGCCTTGGGCCTCTTAATTTTAGGGATCACGGCGGGCTTCTACAGCGTCGTAAACAAATTAATTAATTGAAATCTACATAATAATATAAGCGTGGGTAAATATTATATACGATTGAAATGCCAGCACTAGAAATATGTTCGGCTTAAATTAAATTGAGCCATACTGACATAATTAACTGTCACGCTAATTTAATTTTGATTTACTGTTGACCTCAATTTTAGGATATAAACTAGATTTGTAACATTTTATGAAACATGTAATGTCTTAATATATTTAATGTGGGTGCACCATATTTTTTATATTGTATTATTGATACAAATATCAAAGCACAAAGTAAAAAGGTGTATAAAGCCTTTCAAATAACCAATGCACAGATCGACAACAAAGCATAAGGAAAAATTCGAAAAGTTATTTGGCGTTAGGGTGGTGGAAAGGTTAACACGTTGGACTGGAGATCCAGAGTCCAGAGGTACCGGGTTCGACTCCCAGTCTCTTCCGCCAGTTTAAGTATTTAAATTTTTCTTTGTGCTTTGATCTTTGTATCAATGTTAGGTACAATAACTATAGGTTTGTTTAATTTTACGCTAGCTTGTTTAATATATTTTCTAATAAACTTCTGTCCATGACTTCGCACGACCGGTGGAGCGGTGAGCGACGGCTATCGAAAATTTAGAGCATCTGGCTCCAATTCGGCGAAAATGTACGATATCTTCCATCAAAGAAAGCCAAGATACTGCTAAATTGAATAGAACACAAAGCCTTCGAATTAACGCCTACGGTTTGCCTACTGAAAATAATATTGCTTGTTTGACTGTAGTAGCTTTTTATAGAAGTTAACTTTAAAACCTTCCAAATTACATTCGTTTATAATTACACCTATCAATACCGACCATTATACTTACATTTACTTTACAACTGTATTAAACTCAATCATTGTATTTAAAACGAAGTAAGTGTTATCTCCTTATGCGAACGAAATTCAAGAATGTGTGGCAAAGTTGATAATCGTTACAGATTACTCGTATATTTATAAGATAATCCTAGACAGTTTCTTTCATTTCAGCAAGGAGAGCATTGAGTGCAAGTTTATACACAACTAATTCAAAAGAGATAATAAGAGATCTGTGGAATGGGTAGCTTGAGTGTCACATCACCATATCAAAGAGTACCGTGGCATTCAAAAGCTTTGTAGACCAGCTTCGCTTGTAGGTTCACTACTTATACGTTACAATGTATAATAATATCCCAAAAATATGATATATTGAATGTGACGAAACGGTTCGAGAAAAGGTAGGTAGTGCCCCCGCCTCTTTTTTTGTTCGTCTTAGCCGATAAAACTTATTAACATTATCACAGTTTAATGCCTAGAGGCTTGAACGTAATGTTCTCGAAGAAAAGTTTGTAAAGGATGATTTATGAGTCACATTTAACATTCGATATATTTTTTGGCTTTGACGAATTTTTAGCGATCCTAGCAAACATTACAAAAGTGGGCCTTCTCTGTACCCCTTTTCTTTCACTTCTAAATTTCCAGTTATTTTCGAATGTAAAGATTTACACCTTAAACAAATTTCTGACGAAATTACTTAGGACTCTACTCACGCACTCTTGCTTTTTGGGCCATTCATTGACTTAATTATTACAGCGACAGAGAATTCAAACTTGAATACTTTTTCACATTCTTTGAAATCTTTTGCCAATAAATTGCGGTTATTCCAAATGAAATGTTTCCATGCGACTACGTGTCGGCAATTACGTAACATTTTACAGTAACGTACTTTATAAGAGGACATTACAGTCCTAGTGCGATAAAGTAGTTAACAAATATTGTTTTACTCAAAAATACCGCTGCAAATACGAGTATCAACTATGGTTCATTTCATAAGTCACGCAAATGTTCTTCTGGCACAAACAACAATTTCTTCGCTATGAAACCGCTTCCAGATAACTGAAAGTTAACCTTGGGTTTTGCCTTCATTAACGAAAATCACGCGAATATATAATTATACATACATGGAATGAAACAACTACAATGAAACCTCCTTTCTTAATTTAGTTACCCAGTGAATAAAGCAAACTTCATTACCACTAATTAATTACGTGTAATAATTAATGACGTAACAAGGAGTTCTAGTTCGGTGCCTCACTTTGATTCGTGTTAATAATAAATCAGTGTATGGACTTACACTTACGATTCTCTTACAGTGTCGTCGAACAATGATTTAATACGATTAATAAGTGCCAGAGTGATTGCTTGGTGTGCTAAGTTATAATTCCGTTTTATTAATATCGAAGTTAAGTTAGAAGCCCTAGTGCAGGCATAATCTATATTTTAGGAGCTGGATACGACATTCCTAATTTTGATCACTTTAAAGTCAAAGATTAAAGCATAAAGCAGAATAGGTTTGTTACTTGAAACAACATTACTCTGTATTTTTTTATTCGAATTTACGCTTCGACTCTTTCATAGTTATACGAGTATTTGGATAAATTTACCACATACACTGCATGTGCCCTCTTTATGTATATTGCGTCAATACAAGAAATATAAAGTAGAGTATCCTTGGGTCCAAAACAATATATTAAGGTCGGAAACTTATGTGATCAGTTCAGTGAACAATACCGATCATTCTTACGATGTCGCTGCCACTCTTCAGAGGGCCCAAGAAGGGCCGGCTATTTAAAGATTGATAGTTAAAGAAAACATATATTTCGCTGAAAGAATTAAGAAAAGACAATCGAATGGTTAATGCTTAATTAAGCAACAATCACCTAATCATCTTCACAAACTTTTACATTCATATTTAGTGTGACGATGATCTAATAATTCAATTAATAATATTTAATTTGATCTGACCAGTAATAATATTCATTAATATTGGATATGTACCTACAGATAAACAATTATGAAATATAGACGGAAGTTTTAAATACTATATACGAGTACGTATGCGTCAACAACACAATTTTTCTCTATCACAGTTATAAATTGTGCAAACTACTCTAACTAATAGGTAATATCCGCGATATAATCCGTATTTTTTTATTTATTTAAATCAGTTTTATAGAGTTCATATGTTTGATTCTCCGTGAAATTATTAAATTGAACAGACAATCATACCACCACGCAAATAAGAGTCGGTAGAAGTGCAAATAAGCGTTATCCAAGATTTTGTTTACCTATTCGTCGACCTCCCAGTACAAAGCTTTGTTTAAACGGGAGAACAAACACTGTAAATAAAAATATACTTATTCTATACGCGCAGTAACTAATTAGTTAATTTTGGTTAACCGTTGAAGTATACACTGTATACTTCATAAAATGTATCGTGATACGGGTGTTTTGTTTAACCATTATACATTTACTAGACGTGCCCGCGGCTTCGCTCGCGTAAATCAAATGTACTTCCTATTTGTAACACTTGACTATGTAATTATGGGGTAGGGGTCGGGTTGTATAAAATTGAAAGGCATACTTTTGATACGCATACGTGTATTCGTCATACTCATCATTACGCATAACTGTAAATAGTCATACATTTATGCGCATAACGTTTTTAATCATAATGTTTAAGAAAATACTGTGTAATGGGCATACAGTTAGGTGATGCGCATAAAATGATTTAAGCATACTTTGTCATGGTCATACATTGATTACTCATAAAACAATGTAACCATACTTTATAAACGCATACATTGCAAAACGCATAGTCAAGTCGGTTCTGGCCAAGTCGGGTTTCAGGTCATAAAAAAAATAACCTAAACCTAACCCAACGAAGTCTGATCTAGCCAAGTCAGGTTTCAGGTCATGAAAAAAAAATAACCTAAACCTAACCCAACCAAGTCGGATCTAGCCAAGTCGAGTTTAAAAAAAAAAAACCTAAACCTAACCCAAGCAAGTCCGATCTACCCGTCGGGTTTCGGGTCTTAAAAAAAAATAACCTAACCAAGTCGGATCTGACCAAGTCCGATTTCAGGTCATAAAAAAAAACTTAAACCTAACCCAACCAAGTCGGATCTGACCAATATAATATTGATAATTGTAATTATCAATATTATGGCTTGAAAAGTGTAAGACATTTACAATTGTAATAAAAATAATTGTAATTATCAATATTATGACTAAATAAATGTATGACATACGACATTATGGCTAAAACAATTATGATGTACAGAAATTATGACAGCGAACAATTATGACATCGTACAATTTACGCCAAAAAAATGTATGCGTAGCAACTTTATGCGTAAACTGTTATGACAATCGATATTATGACAATTGTTATGCGACCAGAGGTTCCCCCGTAATTTGTGCAAATAAAATTAATTATAATCAAAGGAGATTCAACAAATTCTATATTTGTATACATGGGCTCCAGAGTAATACGTAGGTACATGTACAAATGTTACTCAAAGCAAAGCAAAGCCTAGAAAACAAAAGTAAAAATATTAACCATTAATGGGCAGTGCCGTTTCAGTAACAGACAAATCCGTGATAAAAGAATCCGCAGAAAATAGGGTTAAATAATAGGTTGAGAAGTTTGTTGTTTGTTTCGTCAAAATCGACTAAAAACTTAATACTACGTTGTGTCTGTCATTTTCAAATAGTGGTGGACGTTAGCCTTTATCGGTAAAAGGGCCTCTTAATCTTGCAATAGAAAGTAATATGTTAAAATACATACCGATTTAACTAACATAGTTTCTGTGTTTATTTTACGCTTGTTTTCTCTCACAAACACGTTCCTACCCGTTCTAGGTAAATATACGCTAGGCGTATACGGAATATAACGTTTTGGCAACAATATAGTTGATCTTTTTTCACTAATTCCATTCAAAAACATTAATTGAACATCACAGAGTTGAGGTTATGTCAAGTCGGCTTTTGACATTTCAATTGAATGAGACTGACGTACATGTCGTCTCACTCTATCGTATAAGCAAAGTGCGTAGTCATTACATTTCGAGTAAAAAACTGCGATATAACGGCGTACCAACATGACGCCAAAAATTTTTGGTTACTTAAACTTAAGTCATATGGCGAAAAGAAACTTTAGGCTACTTGAACCTAACCCATAATAGCGAGAATAACCGAGCGATCGCCGAAAATGGCTGACGGTCGCGAAATGAAGAATTTTATGAAATTTCTTTAGCCGATTGTGAAGGAAATACGTAGCGAAAACGGTAATTTTTACGCTCTTATTCTATTCTCATATTTAGACAATAGATTTGAATCGTTGTTTCTGCGGATACGTCCGTCGTATTGGAGAAACGTGATCTAAAAGGTCGTCGAGTTTTGTAAGGCGCCATCTCGCTTCCTCCCTAGTGCGTTATCTCGTTCTGGCATTTTCGATTTTATTATATAGATAAGTACTCAAGCTAGTAGGTATCACCAGGTATTACAACCAAATATAACTTAAAAGGGCAGTAAAGAGCTTATTTTATTTAAATAGCCGTGTTTTATTTTTATTGAGTAATAAATATATATTTTTCCCGTAAAGATTTATGTAAATTATGTATAATACTTGCGGTTTTTATTTTTTTTCTTGTTTGTGTTCACGCACAAACTATTTCCCAACTGCTCTTCCACATAATCAAACAACAATGTAAAAATCAAAAACAAATTGAATCGAGTCGAAACTAACTCCAAATTAAATATACTTACTTACCTACTTTTACTTACTTTTTGTATTCACAATATGACGATAAATATATTTTTATTTTTTATTTTTTTTTATTGGTATTCAGGATAACAACAGCCGTAAATATACATATGATATAAAGTTAGTTACATAACAGAGGGCCAATAACAGTTATCCATTGGTTACATAAAAAACAAGATTTAAAACTAAGTAGAATCAGACACAGTCAACATGTCCGTTCCAAACAGATGTTCAACATTGGTAATACATTTGAAACAGGAGTCAGTCACAAGTATTTTCATATTAATATGAAATATAAATATGAAATATATGATTATAGATTGAATAAAGATGTAATAAAAATACACAAGATCTCAGTCAATTTATATTCTCATTAAGTATTCCTTTCATTGTTTTTAGAAATTAAGTACGAGATTCGGTAAAGTCAACTAAACTAAACGAGATAGAATATCAAATTACCAAACATATGATAACACTAGATGTTGCCCGCGACTTCGTCCGCGTGGAATCTTATCTTGAACAGTTTACATCTTTATTATATTATTTTCAGATCTAAACAATGTTGAAATTACTTTTCTTTTTTTGCAAGTTGATGATTTTGATGTTGGTTACTGTAATTCAACAAAAAATAAATAATAATAAATATTGAAGTCCTGCTCCCATACAATAAACGTGTTTTTTTTTGCCAATTTATACGTAATGGTACCGAACTTCGTACGCGAGTTCGACTCGCTCTTGGCCTCTTTTTATTTTTTTTTCGGCTAAATTGCTCTAATTACGCGGAATCATTATGAACTCAGGTTTCACTCCCGCACTCAAAATAAATATTTGATCTTCAAACAAATTTTCAACCCCTTTTTCACCACCTGGGCTGAATTTTCAAAAACGAATTCACTTTTCTTGTATTCTGATAATATGTCCTTATACAAAGTTTCAAGTCCTGCGCTCAAAAAAATGTTTGATCTCAATACAAACTATCAACCTCCTTTTTACCGCCTCAGGGGTTGAATTTTCAAAAACGCTGAAATTACTTTTTTTGATTTCTAATTATATGCCTTTATACAAAGTTTCAAGTCCGGCACTCAAAAACAGGTTTGATCTCCATTCCATTCCAAACATTCAACCCCTTTTTAGGGTTCCGTACCCAAAGGGTAAAAACGGGACCCTATTACTGAGACTTCGCTGTCCGTCCGTCCGTCCGTCTGTCTGTCACCAGGCTGTATCTCAAGAACGGTGATAGCTAGACAGTTGAAATTTTCACAGATGATGTATTTCTATTGCCGCTATAACAACAAATACTAAAAATAAAATAAAATAAATATTTAAGGGGGGCTCCCATACAACAAACTTGTTATAGATATTTATATAGGTACGGAACCCTTCATGCGCGAGTCGGACTCGCACTTGCCCAATTTTTCACCATCTTCAGGGCTACATACATTTTCAAAAACGCTGAATCACTTTTTTTGTATTCTAATAATACGCCTCTATTTAAAGTTTCAAGTCCCACACTCAAAAATTTTTTTAATCTTCATACAAACTTTCAACCCCTTTTCACCACCTTCAGGGCTGAATTTTCAAAAACGCTGAAATTTCTTTTCTTGTATTCTAATTATATGCACTAATACAAAGTTTAAAGTCCCGCGCTCAGAAAAAGGTTTGATCTCTATTCAAAGTTTCAACCCCTTATTTACCAGTTTCAGGGATGAATTTTCATAAACACTTAAATCAGTTTTCTTTTATTTTATTTTATTACCTATTTACAAAGTTTCAAGTTCCTAGCTTAAAATTAAAATTGAACCCCGAGACAAACTTTCATCCCCCTTTTAACCCTCTTAGAGGTTGAATTTATAATGACGTTAAATTAATGTTATTTTGTTATTATTATATATGCCTTAGTCAAAGAATTTGTAATGGAATCAAACTTTCAACCCTTTTTAACCATTTTAGGGGACGAATTATTGAAAACGCTGAAATCATTTTCCTTGTATTTTAATTATATGCCTTTATACAAAGTTTAAAGTCCCACGCTTAAGAAAAGGTTTGATCTCCATACAAACTTTCAACCCCCTTTTTACCACCTAAGAGGATGAATTTTCAAAAACGCTGAAATCACTTTTGTTCCATTTTATTTGCATAACTTTTTACGAAGTTTAAAGTTCCTAGCTTAAAATTAAATTTGAACCTCAAGACGAACTTTCATCCCCCTTTTAACCCCCTTAGAGGTTGAATCTTTGATGACGTTAAATTAATGTTATTTTGTTATTATTGTATATGCCTTAATAAGAAGTTTCAAGGAATTTGTAATGGATTCACACTTTCAACCCCTTTTTAACCCTTTTAGCGGACGAATTTTTGAAAACGCTGAAATAACTTTTCTTGTATTCTAATAGTATGCCTTTACACAAAGATTCAAGTCCCGCGCTCAAAAAAATACTTGATCTCCATACAAACCTTAAACCCCTTTTTTACCCTTTTAGGGGTCGAATTTTTGAAAACGCTGAAATGACTTTTCTTGTATTCTAATAGTATGCTTTTACACAAAGATTCAAGTCCCGCGCTCAAAAGAATACTTGATCTCCATACAAACTTTCAACCCCTTTTTTACCACCTTAGGGGATGAATTTTCAAAAACGCTGAAATCAGTTTTCTTTTATTTTATTTTAATATCTTCTAACAAAGTTTCAAGTTCCTAGCTTTAAAAAAAACTTGTATCCCATACAAACTTTGCACCCCTTTTTAACACCCTTAGGGATTGAATTTTTCAAAATCGCTTCTTATCTCTAGCCCACGTTATAAAAGTAACCTACTGTGCAAAAATCAACTCTCTAACATTAGTAGTTTCGGCTGTGCGTTGATGAGTCAGTCAGGACTTCTTCTTTTATATATGACTAGCTGTTGCCCGCGACTTCGTCCGCGTGGAATCTTATCTTGAACAGTTTACATCTTTATTATATTATTTTCAGATCTAAACAATGTTGAAATTACTTTTCTTTTTTTGCAAGTTGATGATTTTGATGTTGGTTACTGTAATTCAACAAAAAATAAATAATAATAAATATTGAAGTGCTGCTCCCATACCTACAATAAACGTGTTTTTTTTGCCATTTTATACGTAATGGTACCGAACTTCGTACGCGAGTTCGACTCGCTCTTGGCCTCTTTTTAGTTTTTTTTTAGGCTAAATTGCTCTAATTACGCGGAATCATTATGAACTCAGGTTTCAAGTCCCGCACTCAAAATAAATATTTGATCTTCAAACAAATTTTCAACCCCTTTTTCACCACCTTCTGGGCTGAATTTTCAAAAACGAATTCACTTTTCTTGTATTCTGATAATATGCCCTTAATACAAAGTTTCAAGTCCTGCGCTCAAAAAAATGTTTGATCTCAATACAAACTATCAACCTCCTTTTTACCGCCTCAGGGGTTGAATTTTCAAAAACGCTGAAGTTACTTTTTTTGATTTCTAATTATATGCCTTTATACAAAGTTTCAAGTCCGGCGCTCAAAAAAGATTTGATCTCCATTCCATTCCAAACATTCAACCCCTTTTTAGGGTTCCGTACCCAAAGGGTAAAAACGGGACCCTATTACTGAGACTTCGCTGTCCGTCCGTCCGTCCGTCCGTCTGTCACCAGGCTGTATCTCAAAAACGGTGATATCTAGACAGTTGAAATTTTCACAGATGATGTATTTCTATTGCCGCTATAACAACAAATACTAAAAATAAAATAAAATAATTATTTAAGGGGGGCTCCCATACAACAAACTTGTTATAGATATATATATAGGTACGGAACCTTTCATGCGCGAGTCGGACTCGCACTTGCCCAATTTTTCACCATCTTCAGGGCTACATATATTTTCAAAAACGCTGAATAACTTTTTTTGTATTCTAATAATACGCCTCTATTTAAAGTTTCAAGTCCCACACTCAAAAAATTTTTTAATCTTCATACAAACTTTCAACCCCTTTTCACCACCTTCCGGGGCTGAATTTTCAAAAATGCTGAAATTTCTTTTCTTGTATTCTAATTATATGCACTAATACAAAGATTAAAGTCCCGCGCTCAGAAAAAGGTTTGATCTCCATTCAAAGATTCAACCCCTTATTTACCCAGTTTCAGGGATGAATTTTCAAAAACACTTAAATCAGTTTTCTTTTATTTTATTTTAATACCTATTTACAAAGTTTCAAGTTCCTAGCTTAAAATTAAAATTGAACCCCGAGACAAACTTTCATCCCCCTTTTAACCCTCTTAGAGGTTGAATTTATAATGACGTTAAATTAATGTTATTTTGTTATTATTA
Source organism: Apotomis capreana (assembly GCA_947623375.1). NCBI lineage: Eukaryota > Metazoa > Arthropoda > Insecta > Lepidoptera > Tortricidae > Apotomis > Apotomis capreana. Next base: position 20,550,901 of record OX392502.1, on the reverse strand, counting down.
TATACGCCTTAGTAAAAGAATTTGTAATAGAATCAAACTTTCAACCCTTTTTAACCATATTAGGGGACCAATTATTGAAAACGCTGAAATTACTTTCCTTGTATTTTAATTATATGCCTTTATACAAAGTTTAAAATCCCACGCTCAAGAAAAGGTTTGATCTCCATACAAACTTTCAACCCCCTTTTTACCACCTAAGGGGATGAATTTTCAAAAACGCTGAAATCACTTTTGTTCTATTTTATTTGCATAACTTTTTACGAAGTTTAAAGTTCCTAGCTTGAAATTAAATTTGAACCCCAAGACGAACTTTCATCCCCCTTTTAACCCCCTTAGAGGTTGAATCTTTGATGACGTTAAATTAATGTTATTTTGTTATTATTGTTATTATATTATATGCCTTAATAAGAAGTTTCAAAAGGAATTTGTAATGGATTCACACTTTCAACCCCTTTTTAACCCTTTTAGCGGACGAATTTTTGAAAACGCTGAAATAACTTTTCTTGTATTCTAATAGTATGCCTTTACACAAAGATTCAAGTCCCGCGCTCAAAAAAATACTTGATCTCCATACAAACTTTAAACCCATTTTTTACCCTTTTAGGGGTCGAATTTTTGAAAACGCTGAAATAACTTTTCCTGTATTCTAATTGTATGCTTTTACACAAAGATTCAAGTCCCGCGCTCAAAAAAATACTTGATCTCCATACAAACTTTCAACCCCTTTTTTACCACCTTAGGGGATGAATTTTCAAAAACGCTGAAATTAGTTTTCTTTTATTTTATTTTAATATCTTCTAACAAAGTTTCAAGTTCCTAGCTTTAAAAAAAACTTGTATCCCATACACACTTTGCACCCCTTTTTAACACCCTTAAAGATTGAATTTTTCAAAATCGCTTCTTATCTCTAGCCCACGTTATAAAAGTAACCTACTGTGCAAAAATCAACTCTCTAACATTAGTAGTTTCGGCTGTGCGTTGATGAGTCAGTCAGGACTTCTTCTTTTATATATATAGATAACATAAACTTTGTTTTAGCCAACTCACAAGCCCGGTCGAATCAAATCAGCTCGCCTAAAAAGGTTCCAGAGAATTTCCGCAATTTCCGCAATTTCCATAACTAATATGTAAGCAACTGAATGTTCCTAAGGAAGTGCTATTTTTCATTGCTTCACAAATAACACACTAATAAAATCGTAATATGGAAATATTGAAAATTTAGCTTTGGATGTATCTTATTAAAATAATCGTATTTCATAACGAGACATGCCTTATGTTTTAGGTTTAAATTCTATGACAAAAAACGGCACGGTATAAATAAAGAAAGAAATGAGGTGTTTGCGTTACTTTAACTTTTCAAGAATTATTGAACCAACAGAGCGCACAAATATCGGTACACAAAAGTTGCTTCTGTTGCAGCTTATCTCAATAACGACTACTTCTCATCAGATATATCTGATAAAAATCTATTTGTGTCTATATCTCTTAGTACATAAAACTCGCGATTCAAAACAATAGGAAGGAATCTCACCAATATTTTTTATCGATTCTGTGATGAACCCTCCACCTTTCAGTCGACACAAGACGTGGTAATTGTATGAAAGCAAAGGAAAATCCAGTCCAGCTAAACGAAAGAGGCTACTAAAAATACCAGACTGAAAACATGTTTGGCTCAGAACAGCCATATAGTCCCTGAACGTATGTAAGAAAAACATATGAGTTGCTTTTTGCGCAAGAAGGCTTGAGTAGGCACTGTTAGTTTTGTATACATTGGTGCACTTAGTTGTTTGCTTTTCTAGAGTTCAATTATCACAAGAGTTAAAGCGACAAGGTAAAGCGTGCTATATTTACGACGCCCCATTTACTTATCGTCAACAGACATCGATGCAAATTATTTCGCGTTACACTATACACAGGTACAAGATTGCTTGCTTGCGCTGAAAATTATCAGCGAAATTTACATAAGCTGACCTATTATTATGTCAAGACCTTTGGTTGGAACGGTGCAGGGCGGTGCAGGCACGCGAAGGTAACGGTTTCCGTCCCAGGCGATGCCTATCTGTCTGCCTTATTCAACCTGCCCCGTAGTCCGGGAGACACGTGTTGGTTTAACTTCGTCATCAGTACTTCTAATACAATTGCACCATATGACGCTGTCGTGCGAAAAATATTACCTGTCTCTTTCCATTTCTTCAGTGTGCAGTTTGCGCGTGTTATGCTAGCCCGGAAGGTATTATAAGCGTAGAATAGGCAACGTGTAGCTGATGATTTTATTTCACACATCGTTACTTATATTCCTTCTTCAGATTTCCTGTAATGTGGTACGAAATGTACATACATTGGAAAATTATACCTTGCAATAATAATTCAAGATATATTTAAGATTTTTAATATTTACAGTTTTGGCATAAGAAGAAGGAGACACTGATAAAATGTAAAAGAAGTAATACTTCAAACGGATCTCTGAATCAAAAAAAAATACCTCTTTGTTTTATAAATGTTGACAAAAGTAAATTATAAAAGAAAAATGTAATGTGATCTACTACAATGTAAGAAGGACACGAACCTGCTACCCTACGTTTCCGGCGTAGTGCTCTCCCAACTGAGCTGTTAGACCGTTATGTCAATCACACCATATCTTTTATTTCATAATTTCTAAGCTACTAGATTCTCTTTGATGTAATTCTAAAGTTATTTTAAGAGCTCACGGACTGTACATCGGGTGTACAGTGACGCAGAGAAAGCTACGTTCGACCGTCGGACTATTATTCACCATACACCTTACAGACCCTGCCGTAAGCCACGGATGACCTCACAGGGCACGTGCCTATTCATTTACTATCTCTGGCATGCTAAGGGACCTAATGCTAGGGCTATCTTGTCCTCGTTAAAATGTTATATGGAATGAGGGTTTCGGTGAAAGATTGGGGCGTGATTGTGCGCAGTTAAATAGGTGAAATCCGTTTTATCACGATAATGATAAAAACTATGGAAGGGTTTTTTTAGTTACCGAAAGGTGCGTCAAGGTTTAAGGTGGGTGAAAATAGTGCGGAGTATAATTTTTGAATATTCGATAAATTTCTGCAAAATTATTTGTAATTTATCAAATTTCCTTCTTACATAATATTGTTTCTAGGTTGTCTGCCTAGTAAGGTAAAGTAAAGTAGACGTAATAATACTGAAAATTATTCGGATAAAAGTCATTGTCAACTACGTGTTAATTACACTACAATTTAGCCCTACGCTACTTCCAACGCCAAATTGTTAATTTCACAATCTGCATAAGAAACCAGTTTAATTTGACCTCTGATGTCAAATAAGTACAGTGGTGTAATTTGCCCGATTTTCTGAATTAAAGCCCTGCACTAGAAACTAGTTCCAATTGCTAAATTTACACCCTAGTAACTGAAACCAGCGTATCGAAACGATCCAATTTCAGGGCCAAATCTAGCGTGCTACATACGATTTCATGTCTCAATATGAGAATGTTCGAACTTGAGCTTGTTCTAATGGTGTACGGGACCTACCGCAATTGACCTTTCTGCACGCACGGTTATTTCGTTCGAATTAAGGTGCTGCTTAGAAACATTATTAGTTTTATCGAAGGTTTCGTGACCTTCATGACATTTTGGAGTTAATACGTCAATGCTTTCTTAGTGCGTGGCCGAGTGTTAATTTCCGTCACGTCCTACGTTAAATTAGTATTGAAGGAAATGTCTGAGAGAGTGACTCCTAATACCCCATTTAGGTATTTACATGGCACCACTGCAAGATAAAGTATAACGGGACCTTCGCATAACTTTTTCTGATAGTATTGGTTTCTCGTTCCATCCATTTTTTGAAATTCAACCCATAAATATGTATATGCGTTTTACACAACGATATTTAAGCTCGGATTTAAATCACTATTTATCATGCATTATAAACTTAAAAGATAAATTTTCGTCTCATATATAAATTAGGTCAGCGGTAATAATAAAAAATACAAAATATAAAGTGTAATAATAAAGTGACGAAAAAAATTCTATGCAATCAGCAACGCAAAATCTAGTCAGAGGAGCAGTATAACAAACATTTTAATCATCTTCTGCCCTCTAGAAAATATTACCTCCTCCGGTACCAAAACAGGATATCAATTAGCCGATAAAAGAGGGTAAACTTTTTCGATATAGGATGTGAAGGACTTCTGACACGGATATCCAGGGATAGACGGATCGACAAGAAAACACCGATCAAAATTACGACATTACTAAGTTTACGAAGAGCTGAGGCATATTGTATTTTATAAAGGGGTTGACAGAAAACCGACAACTCGCTCTAGCGTTAAAATATATGAAGATAAGGGTAAAATTGAGTAGCGTTCACTGCGGTTATTTTAATCTACGGAATAACATTGTTCATGAATTTTTAAACTATAAAAAGTTTTTTTTTTTTTAAATGTGTTCATTCGAATTTCTTGTGAAGGTTGGCAGCCTCATAAAAGCTACATTATCGTATAAGAGTCTATAAGGAAGGGTAGACTTAGTTATTGTTATTTAACAAACATTTGGCAGCGGTGTCCGAAGAAGCCGATTTCCACCGGCTCACAATGTAACGCTTCGAACAGCTTTATTCGGGCCAAATTAGCGACACCTTACGACAATAAAATAGAAAAATAAATAAATATTAAGGGACCATCTTACACAAATCGACCTAGCCCCAAACTAAGCAAAGCTTTTATTATGGGTACTAGACGACGATATACATAATATATAAATACATATATAGATAACATCCATGACCCAGGAACAAACATTCGAGTTCATCACAAAAATATTTGCCCTAAATACATAATAATATATATTTTGTTGACTATTAAGTATCCAAATGATAATATCATTGGATCATTTAAAGGGGTCGCTTTAAATAAGCCCTAATATAGCGATTGTAAGAAGGAAAACTATGTCATGAATGATTATTGATTCCTTCAAGGAATGAATAATCAGTCATGCCATTGTTCTGGCGGGTTAAGTTTCTATTTCAGAGTACTCAAGAGGTACTTTTATATTAACGTAATAATTAATGCCTTCAGCCATTTTTCACCAGTCAACCATCGAGGCAAATAGAAACTTTATAGAACCACAATCTTTTGCGGTTTCCATACCCAAAGGGTGCTAACGGGACCCTATTATTAAGTAGGCATTTGAAAGTGAAAACGTATGGGACGAATAAATAAACTATTCTTACTTTAACTGCAAATACCTACAAAAAATAAAAAAAAATTGATGGAACGGAACTCTCCTTCAACACTTGGCGTCTTATTTTATAAACCTACCAGATAAAAGTTCGTTCTAATCTACACAAGTAGGTACCTTGTTTGTAATACAATTAAGGTCGACAATTCTTGAGCACAAGAACATATTGTAACTAGGAGTTAATTTATTTTCATTCAAGTTTTAATATCTTCTTCTTTCTTCTTTGGCGGTACACTCTTGCCAGAGTGGTCGTGGCCGTCACGTCGTTGATTTTGTGGCCTGCTTTACAATGCGACGCCATTCTTCTCGTACTGCTGCCCTCCTGGTACATTCGTGTAGAGGACCGTTGACGGCGGTTTTTACTTGATCCGTCCACCTCATCGGTGATCTTCCGCGTGGTCTGGTTCCCTCGACTTTGCCGAGTTTTAATATACTTATATACAATCATTAAATTTTGAGTAAGTTAAAGTTAATACTATCAATTGTAATGAAACAGTGGATTTAAAATTGAAATAAATATTATATTATAAACAGAAATGGAGCGTCTCCTTCCATTAACTTAGAACAACACCTTACATTTTGCGCAGCAAATAATGTTGTGTTTCCAAATATGTTATAATATTGAATTATGATAAAATGTAATGAGACCTTTCTTTGATGGTGAGGTGATTTAAATTTAGCCAACATATAGGTCATGCCGACGTCTCGCACCCTTAGGCCTTGTACCAAACACGTGGCAATATTTAACGTGTTTACACAACTTGAGCCTTTCATACTTTTTCTTCACGATACAATAAATTTGTTCAGTCGTGTTCTGAGAAATCAGGCTCTTCAAACGTCGCTTTACTACTTAATATGGACTTATTTTATCGAATAGTTAGTCAAATGTGAAATGTCATAGTCAGGCTTTACTAGCAATATAATATTTGATATATATAAATGGCTTTTGTACGTGAGGAATAGCTGCCCGGTATGACAATGTTAACTAAAACCAACAAGTCCGGCTATCACAACACGGCATATGTTTAAAGCCAAAACACGGTGTATAATAAAGTCAACATGGTATAATATAGACACGGTATAATTTTAATACAGTAGGCTAGGCTAGGTGCGTCTAGCCACTGTCGTGTGCCAACGCATGAGCAAGAATCGCGAATCAATTCGAAAAATGTTGAGCGATATTCGACTTACGCGAGTAAACCCGTTTCATTATGTACCTAATTTGAAATAATAATCTTAAGACTCACAGGAGTTTTCCATACTTGCATAAATTTCGTCACTCTATTAAAGAAAGAAAAGTAATAAAGCTTTAACCGAATAGGAGGACTAAGATCGAATTATGATTCTAAAACACAGTTGCAATGTCCCGTATAATCTTTTTAGTAGGGACTATAAGACGAAATTTGCTCAGCGGCAGATGAAATAAAATCTCTAACTTCCTAGTTTTTGGTTATTTTCCCTTCCACTTAGGTACTTAAGGCACGAGCACCGTTCCAAGATCCGATTATTAAAAAACTTTTGCTTTATCTGATTACACGGCTTTTAAATTAAATTATAGTTCTCAGCAGTATGGTAAATCATTTCCCATATATATTATAATCCCATATTGGTATCACAAGCAAGCATAGAGGTAAAAGGCCAGGGAAGCTTGATGCTTTACGGAAATTGGTTGCTTCTTTTGTAGTGACATGTCATACAACTTGTAACTAAGTGTTAGAGTCAGCCAGTGGGATCAGATTTATTAAACTCAATATTTTCTATATATATATAATACCCAAAATCCAGCGGATTTTGGTTAAGGGGTAGCTATGGCAAGATGTAGCTGAAAATGCTGTTTCAGAACGCTACGAAATATATATAATTTTAATATCCTCTGAAAACATGCGATGCAAACAGGTAAAACAAGATTTCAGAGGCAAAACACTGAATCTAGAAAAATTGAATTTACGACATATGGATAAACTTTGTACTCTAAATCCAAATAGAAATGCTAAAAAAATGATTAATATCCACTATTTAAAAATACCAAGCGGAACAAAAATGGTGCCAACAGCATTAAAAGACACCTGTAGTAACGGCAGCTCATTTACCAACTAAATAAACACAAAGTATAGGTACCTATATGTTTTATAATGTTCAGTGTGGAAGGTCGAACTCAGTGAGACCGACATTTTGATTGATTTCATAGTATTGGGCCAAGTAGAAAGCAGTGCTGACAAATTGATTCACATCTATTCTACCTTAAGGCATTGACTGTCATTTATTACGAGTACTTGTAACACTTTTCGAAAAGAGATTGTCTTGGACGCTAGAAGGTGTAGCTTCTTGTGCGCGAAAAAACACCATTTTCTCGCAAAATTATTGTCTGTTTAATACTACCTACTGTAAATATGTGGAATGTGGATGCGCCTAGAGCTGCCTGATACATCAACCCCCAAATAACAAAAATAGACACTTCAGACACTGTAGGTACCTACACAAGTAATGTAAAATGTCTTCAATGTACAGTCTCATGTTTACAGCTTTCTGTAAGCAAAATAAAATGCTTTGTTTAAGTATCAAATCTCTCGTACTTCAACGAGATTTGAATTTTATTCGTAGTCTCTAAAAGCTTTTATAAAGATTGCACTGTTTATATGAATGCACAGACAGACTTTGATGTGTCTGAATACAGTCAGCGGAAAATGCGAAAGTAGTGCCAGTTCCAATTTTTTCTCATATCTTAAATCAGATAAATTTTCAGTAATTGCAAGAGCCCAGGAGCTTGAAAAACACGCTTGATGTTTTATTAAATCATTATATACAATTTTTCATTTATATTGTGTACTATTGTGGAAGTAATATTGTGGCCGCTTTTGACGTAAACAAGTTTTGTGGGGTAAACTACTGTAAACAAATTGAATACAGTGATTACCCGTCGCCTTAAACTCCGAGCGTCTCTATCTAAATTATTTCAACTTATTTTCTGTGAATATTTACTTTCATAATTGTAACGATAAAAACAAAATGATTAATACTTTATATTATACGGTTAAATAATATTTCCATACTACATGGCATTTTTTATTATCAATAATAACGATTGCATTCGCAGTACTCGTACACATGAATAAAATATACTTTTAATACAGAAGAGTAATGATCGTTGTCAGAAGTAAATGGCCTGAAGGAATATCTTAGCATTCTTTTTCTTTATACAAGTAGGTAAATATTTTCCTTAAAAGGTTGTTGAAGATTTTGAATACAAACGTCGGGCAGACACGAAAGAGTGACAAGAGATATATGTCGAGGTGAATTAGCATATTTTTCAGCAATCATTTATTAAAATAACACTATGGATATTTATTTCTATCATCCAACTGCGTGCTATGATGGTTGCGTTGGTATCCGTCACGTTTTGACAAAATGCGAGTGTGAGTGACAGATGCTTTGTCACTTATTTATCACGTGATAAACGCAACCATTATAGGCCCCCTGGTAATGTTCTTAACGCGTATCTATGTGGGAGATAAAGTTTATTTTGTAATGAAAACAAATAAGAAAAATATGTAATGCTAATTAGATATTGCTATTCATTTACGTTTCCGTCTATGTGTGTCCTTGTCTCGAATATCTCGTCTTTACTAGATAAATAATCTTGGGTCAGTGTCTAATTTGTAATGTATTACATTTCACGTCATCGTTTTATCATATTGATAATACAAATCATGAGACAGCTCTTCTATTGCGGGATTATCTTAAATAAATAAATGAAATCAATAAATAAATATCGGACAACCTCTCACAAATCAATCTAGTCCCACAGTAAGCTCTAGTATGCTTGTGTTATGGACACTAGACGACGATAAACATACTTATATAGATAAATACATACTTAAATACAAATAACATCCATGACCATCCATTTATCTTGCATTATCCAAGTCTCTTTACATTCTAAGTAGGAAATACAAGGCACTTATTCAACGTATATACTACATTCTCAATTTCTTATAAAATGTCTTATCAAACGTACATACATATATCACTTTAGAAAAAGTATCGCGATGTAGTGGCAGTTTGTGTCGCAATTTCGATAGTGCACCTACTTATGTTCCCCAAACCTAACCCTAGCTATTTTATTATACACTAATCGCGAAGTTCACCGAAGTTGGGCGAATATGATAGTGTGGAGAGACACTTCGCTGCGGAAACCCATACTTCGTGCAACTTCGCCTCGGCCAACTTCAGTCAACTTCAGTCAACTTCGCGAGTAGTGTGAAGCCGCAATAATATTATTTCTGCTGACAATGTCTACAACTGTGCAAATTTTCAGACATAACACAGTTGGGAGAAATGAAGACAATATGTACTTAGGTACCTTAAAGCTGAGACAATGTTCTTTCAGTTTTGTAACTATTTTCGTACGTTTTGTATGGGCGTACGCGTAACAAAGCGGAGAAACAGCTAAGACAATTTTGTTTTCTCTGTCGTTTAACTATTTTCTTAATTTTTTTATAGACATTACAAAGCTAATAAAATAAACTTGATTTGGATAAGTGGGGACAAAGGGTACATTTCACCCAGTTACAGACATACCTAGGTACTTTAATTTGGATGTAAATTTTTGGGAAACGTAACCAATTTAATGGTGTATAAGTAGAACAAACGGTATGATGTTTATAGGTACGTGTGTAGAGTCTACTCACGAAGGGATGAAAATTAATCCGAATCACTTCCTGTCCCAACACGAGGGCTAATGTATTTATTATCGATTGGCCTGAACCGTCCGCCCACTCGACTGCACTCAATTAGGACCTCCTTACTTTACTATTTCAGCGTAACCAAATTGAACCGAATCACTCAAATTAAATTAACAGCATTCACAGGCCGATCACATCTTGTAATTACCATATATAATGGGATTGCCGAATTACGCTCAGTACGTTTTCAGTATGTTGTGAATTTCGCTCGCGGCCGTACCGTACATAAGTCCGTGGTTCGGGGTTATTGGTAATTTTCGTGTTTCACAAAAAATTGTTTCGCCAATATTGCTTGTAGTCTTTTGTGTCGTAATATTGATGAAAAAGCGGTGAATGCTCATCGTTTATCCGTTTTTCACCTCATACGTCATAGTACGAGGTGACACCATCGTAAACAATGTCGGCGTCTTCGTACGTCAATATTAATATATGTCAAGAGTAGTAGGGATTCGCCGATACTACGATACGGGGCGGACGGGCCTGATGGGCGGCATCCAGGGCGGATTTGGCGGACCACGAAACCTAAAAAAAAAAAAAAAAAAAAAAAAAAAAAAAAAAAAAAAAAAAAAAAAAAAAATAGCCCCCTACTTGGAGCGTTTGGAATAGGTCCCAGGACGCTCAGACAGCTCTGTCAGGACTTACAGAACGCCCTACGCTAACAATGCAACACCTTCCCCGACCCATCGACCCTTTTCTATTGTCTACCCGAGCTCGGGTTTTATTGCCCTCTCGGACGCCGAGCTCACTTTTATTACGGTCTACTATTGTTTCCCTCTTTTATATTTCTCTTTGGCTTCAACTGCCTACAACTTCCTTTCCAAACGGTATACATCTTTTAAGAACATTCTTTAGGTAAAGCTGGACAAATACCTAAACATCTCATACCTAAACTATCAGACTAGGTCCGCCACCTTGGTTCTTATTGGAATCGCTGTTTCAACCCAGTCTGTCTCACATCGTCTCTTTACTCCAAGGTTTCTTACTACGTGATGTGTGCTACGGTGTACGTATCACTAATCTAAGCTAACCTATGCTAGATCACAATTCTAACCTAACCTAACCTAAGCTACAGGACTACGCCCAGCTAACGCAGGATACGTTAACTGACTACTTAACTTCAGGTAGCCTTACTTCAAAGTATGTATTTTGTTACTCACTACATATGCTGCATTTCGAACGTTGTTCTATTTATATATTTTATCTTGTTCAACTTAACATTACTTCTAACTTAACTATCACCTAACTTCGAAAACTTAATTTTGAAGAACTGCTTTATTTACTTACCTACTTAAAACTAGCTACGAGCACAGCACAGTTGTTTTGGTCTTAAGAACGCTGTTCTAACCTAACCTAACCTTGCATAAATTTGAGTACGTACTCAATGTTACTTTCATCTCTTTTTTGTAATAACCGACTTCAAAAAGGAGGAAGTTCTATGTAAAAATATTGCCTGTAGCATAAGGATAATACGAATCTAATCTTACAATAGTAATGCGGTATTTTATACAGTAATAACTGCTTCAAAACTATACTAACTTATTTAAGCTGTAAGTTAAAAATACGAGTTCTAGTTTTGCATATTTATTTATTTCGTCAAATATTATGTTCTTGAATAGATGCTTAAGAAAATACCTGAATAAACTTTGTAACTTGTACTAACGTGTATTTGTAGTAGGCTGAACTAAACTCGTTGATTTTTTAATTTGTTTGTTGGGTCCATATTGTTTGTAAAGATTTATTATAGGTTTCTTCTCCGAATCATCAAAAGATTCGAAAGTCTATTATATATTTTATTACTGTTTGTTGGTGGCTGTTGGGCGCGGTACAAACTAGTCGAAACGTGATTTTAACGGTAATCTATTGTCACATCCTTATAAAAGCCGATGGACAGTGACGATCTATAAGTATTCAGAACCGAGTCGTGCTTGTTACCAGAGCTCTCTCAGTGTACAGTGACATAGTGTTGAATCGTGCTACAGTGCTTATAAAAAATGGCAAATGTAAGTATGTACTATTTTTTATAAAATATGTATGTAGTATTTTTATGTACTATTTGTTTAACAGTGTTTTTTTTTTCTGTAACTTGTGTTCATCGTGTTACTTGTTAAGTGTGTTAATCGGATGTATAACTTATTGTTGAATATTGTTACAGTTCACGGAAAACACTTTCAAGAATTTTTATTACCCTGAACCTGAACATGATGATTCAGGGAGTGATGAAGAAGGCACACTCGGTTTTAAAGTGAAACAAGCCATAGCGAAGAAACGTCCTGCAAATAGTATCGAGAGTTTCTTTGAAAAACCGCAGAAAAAAGTGAAACCAGTGAAGAGATCTTCCAGTGTGTCGCAAAGTTCCCATACCGGTGTTGCTTACCTATCTTCGGGTAAAGACGATGCTGCGTATGCATCACACCTTATTAAGATAGAAATATACGATCTTGAAAAAGTTAGGAACATCGCACCAGAAGAGCACTGGAAGCACGCCGATGTGAGATTAAAATCTTACATCTCAACTGAGCAAGATCCACAGCTTGAGACTGTCCGTGATGTGATATACAACATAACGAAAGACATAGCTTCAAAGGACACTTGCGTGAAATATTTTATAAACAATACGAAAAAGTAAACTAAGTGTTTGTGTAGTTTTAATACTAGGTTAAAACTGTATTTATTATATAAGACATTAGATAATATTTTATAACATACCCTTGTGTACTACTAGTATTATATATTTCTTACTGCTTAAACAACAACTTTTTGTTATTCAAAATTGTTAAGACTCGTTTTATAACCACATGTTGTAATTTGTTTTGTAGCCTAATCATATTGATCTATTTCCCTTTGCAAATGTATAAAACTCTCCACCCTTTAATATAAAATCACTAAGCTACGTTTGTTATTTTAAGGAAAAAATTTGTTGTAATGTAATCACTATTTTCTTAGACACATCTCACGATGGACTGTTTAAGCTGTGATGTTTACGATTCCGAGCTCGTCAGGCTATGCGAAGAAATTGAAAGTGATCAAGAAATGTATGAGATCGGGGAATTACTAAGCCAGCTGCATAGTCAAGGGTGAGTACTCTTGTTCCAACCTGTTATATTGTTTATTGATATTGTACTTGTATATTTAGACATGCAATTTAAACAGTTTATTCTTGTTCAAACTTGTACAAAACCATTGACCAGTGTCATTGAGTTGTTGCCTTTTTTATGGCTCAGTTTCATTGTTCTCTGTTGGGTGGGGATCCTGGAAGGTTCTTTATAAGCGACGTCTCTGGTGTAGAAATCATTCTTTATTCCAGTTACTGTGTTTGTGCTAGTACTGTGTCTGTGTATTGTACAAAATACTGTTTTAAAAATGGTGCTTGGATACTTTCATATGGGAACTAGTTTAACCCACGACAAAATTGCAGTTTTAAGCAAAGGATTCATTTTAAAAGTATTTCATAGAAACATAAGATTGTGGTATATTGACAATCAATTACCTCAGGCGCTTTTGGAAGATGAAGATATTATACCCTATTACACACCATGTGATGGGCATATCAATAAGTCGATGCATAACTTGTCATCAGATGTCATTGATGGGGTTTTAACAATGCAGGCATATTGCCAGCAATGTCGAAAAAACTTAAGTTAGTATAATGATAATAATTTAATCATTGTTTTGAAGTTTTAAATCTTGTATTAAATACTAACGTTTCACTTTTTCTATTACAGATCTAACCAAGTAGGACTGGGGAGAAAAAGGACAGCTACAAGTACGGGTGCAGAAGTACCAGTGAAGAGAAACTACCCTTCCAACAGTCGTGATATGTCTACATCCTCAAGCGAAGAACCATTATCCGATGTCAATGTAAGTACAAAAAATAATTCTGAAATTGAATGTTCGGTGTGTACAAAGTTCGTGTCAAAAAGATATTTTGGTAACCATTTAAATAGTAATATTCACAAAAATAATGTGTTGAGATCCGATAGTGAATATGTTAATGTCCAATTAATTGAAAATGCATTCAAAAACAGAGTCGCTACTTACAGAATATTATTTAATGAAATGGATCACCAACCTCTTGATCCCGAAACTATTTTACAAAAACACAAGGATAAGATCTTTACATTATTAGATCGTTCACTTAACAAACATCACGCTTTAAAAGTAAATTTTATTCTTAATGCAAATTTTACACAAGATACCAAACAATTAAATAATACATTTGATTTCCAATTAAGTAATAGTATTGTTGATATCAGCACTGATAAAGCTGCTGTTTTTACGTCCCTAGTAAATGAAATTGTGATAAGGTTGTCAAACTTTGAAAGAAAAGATAGTGGGTGGAGTTTAGTAACATTTAATCATATCGATCTCAATATTAACAAATATAATCCATTACGCGGCTCTTCTTTTATCGAATTACCTCGTGATATAAAGAATAAAAAAGCGGTTATTAATGTAAAAAACAATGACCATGAGTGTTTTCGATGGGCTGTATTGTCTGGTTTATACGAACCCAAAAGTCATTCAAATATGGTCAGTTCATACATATTACATAAGAATAAATTGAACTTTGAAAATTTAACTTTTCCATTTAAATTGGGAGATATCCATAAATTTGAAAAAAATAATGATATTAGCATTAATGTATTTGGTCTCGAGTACAACTCTCAAAACAAAAAACACGATGTTATAGGCCCACTACATTTAACTAAATTAAAAAAGTCTAATCACTTAAACTTGTTGTACATAACTAAAGATAACCAAGGACATTATTGTTTTATCAAAAATTTATCGAGGTTAGTGTCTAAGCAATTGTCAAATGCACAACATGCTGTTCATATTTGCGATGGTTGCTTAATTAAATTTACATCACACGAGAGACTAAACCAACATCAAAAAAACGACTGCTTCCACGTATGCACAAACTTACCATCCGAAAAAGAAGACACAAGAAATTGGTTTAACGAATATGTTCCATCGAATCAAGTTACTTTTAATAATTATGAACGACAATTAAGAGTACCTTTTGTTGTATACGCTGATTTTGAGGCATTTTTAAATCCAATTCAATCCTGTTCTAACAACCCCAGTACATCTTCTACTACCAATATTCAAAAACATGAAGTTTATAGCTTCGGTTACTATATTAAGTGTTCTTATAATGACAAGTTATCTGTGTACAGAACATATACAGGTGAAGACTGTGCAAAAACATTTATGAAAGTCATAAAAGAAGATTTAGAAACTATTTGTAAAAGTAATGCGTTTGCTAAAACTTCTTTCCCTCTAACAGATGCTAATAAGGTAGACATTATGCAAAGCCATGCTTGTTATATTTGTGATAGAAATTTGAATGATGACTCAACCGTTTCTTATAATTATCATACTGGACTTTACGAAGGCGTTGCACATAAATTTTGTTCTGAAAAATACAAACCACCCAATTTTGTACCTGTATTTTTCCATAATTTGAGCAATTACGATAGTCATTTTATTGTACATGGACTTGGTCTTGAAGATGGTGACATAGAACTAATCCCACAAAATAAAGAAAAGTATATTTCGTTTTCTAAGTCTTTACAAGTGAATAATCGTGTTGTAAAATTGAGATTTGTCGATTCTCTTAAATTTATGTCGAGTAGCTTGGATAAATTAGCTAAAAACTTGACTACTGACCAATTTTACGAATTGAAATTGAACTTTCCTCGTGAAGAAGACTTTAAACGTCTAATACGGAAGGGTGTCTATCCATATGAGTACATGACTTCGTATGATTCACTGAAATTAACTTCGCTTCCTACACAGGATCAATTCTATAGTTCTCTTACTGACAGTCACATTTCCGAAAACGATTTCCTACATGCTCAAGATATTTGGTCTCATTTCCAATGCAAAAATATGGGGGATTATTCCAATCTTTATCTGAAAACAGATGTTTTATTACTAACTGACATATTTGAAAATTTTAGAAATGTGTGTCTTAAGACATATGGTTTAGATCCCGCCCATTATTATACCGCGCCTGGAATTTCCTTTGATTCGATGTTGAGGACTACCAAAATAAGTTTAGAACTTTTAACAGATGTCGACAAAATAGCTTTTATAGCGAAAAACATTCGAGGAGGGATTTCCCAATGTAGCAACAGACATGCAAAAGCAAATAATACATTTATGGAAGACTATGATCCAAATATTCCTTCATCTTTTCTCATGTACTTAGACGCAAATAATCTCTATGGGTGGGCTATGTCACAATGTCTTCCGTCTGGCAAATTTGAATGGGTAAATAAAGATACCGATTTCAATGTTTCAGACGATGCTGAATATGGGTTTATATTAGAAGTTGATCTAGAGTACCCCAAGGAATTACATGACTCTCATTCAGATTTGCCGTTCTGTCCAGAAAATGTATGTCTAGGTGATTCTAAAGAAAAAAAATTGATTCCCAATTTAAACAATAAATATAATTATGTATTACATTACAGAAATCTTAAACAATGTTTAAAAAATGGGTTGCGTTTAGTGAAAATCCATCGTGTGTTGAAGTTCAAACAATCTACTTGGTTAAAAAGTTACATAGATTTGAATACCCGAATGCGTTCGCTGGCGACATCTGATTTTGAAAAAGATTTCTTTAAACTTATGAATAATTCTGTTTTTGGTAAAACAATGGAAAATGTCACGAAACGTGTGAATGTTAAATTATTAAGTCACTGGGAAAATCGCGGAAAATCCCAAGGGGTACAGTCCTTAATATCTAAACCTGAATTTCATAGTTTATCAATATTTTCTGAGAATTTAGCTGCTGTGCAATTGAAAAAAACAAAAATCTTTTATAACAAACCAATTTACCTTGGATTCTGCATTTTAGATCTATCGAAAACTTTAATGTACGAATTCCACTACAATTATATGAAATACAAATATACGGAAAATCTCAAGCTCCTTTACACGGATACTGATAGCTTAATATATGAAATAAACACTGCTAACTTTTATGAGGACATTAAATCTGACCTGAACTTGTATTATGATACATCTGATTACCCACCCAACAATGCATATGGTTTACCATTACTAAATAAAAAGAGGTTAGGTTTTTTTAAAGACGAAAATAATGGCAAAATTTTGAAAGAGTTTGTTGGTCTTAGATCAAAAATGTATGCCTTAGATGTTCAAAATAGTGGTATTATATCCAAAGCTAAAGGAATAAACAAGTGTGTTACCAAAAAATTAACCCTTAACGACTATAAAAGTTGTTTATTTGATAGAAATATACAACATGCTCAAATGTTACGATTCCGATCAATAAAGCATGTTTTATTTACGCAAAATGTCAATAAAATATCATTATCTTACAACGACACAAAACGATATTTATTGAAAAACACTTCGGATACTCTTGCGTGGGGTCATTATAGAATACCTCATAATTCTTAAAAAAAAAAAAAAAAATACACGGAACATTCAATTTTCATATTTATTTTTTGTACATAATATTGTATTTTAGGATGTTTTTTTTTTAATTTTTAAGTTTTGGCAATAAAATTATTGGCGAAAAATATGTTTTTGTAAATTTTTATGTGATTTATCTAGAATAATATAAATATTAAAAAATATTTAGCAAAATTTTTGTTTTTTTTTTTATTTGTTACCCCATTTTTTAAATATTTGTATAGAATCTTTTTATCGATTCTATATTTTTCATGTGGTAATACCACATTTTTATTTTTATAAATAATGACACAAAGGTAAATTAAGAAAGAAAAATTGAATGCGATCTACTACAATCGAAGCGGGGTTTGAACCCGCGACCTCTGCGTTACCGGCGCATTGCTCTCCCAACTGAGCTATCCGACCGCTACGTCAGTCACAC
The DNA here is from genome assembly GCA_947623375.1 of Apotomis capreana. Classification (NCBI taxonomy): domain Eukaryota; kingdom Metazoa; phylum Arthropoda; class Insecta; order Lepidoptera; family Tortricidae; genus Apotomis; species Apotomis capreana. The sequence goes on along the minus strand of OX392502.1, from coordinate 20,533,052 downwards.
CAAATCTTTCATCCCTTAATCCTTTACGCTACTGGAGCGCCCTCTGCGTCATATATGTTTTTTGAAATGCTTATTGCGCATTAGCCATACCCTAGGATGTGCGTTTTACACGCACGATCCCCAATCCCCACTGCTTTACAGCAAGTGTGAAGACTGCGAGAGAGATGGCGCTGTTCTAAATATTTGTATAGAATCTTTTTATCGATTCTATATTTTTCATGTGGTAATACCACATTTTTATTTTTATAAATAATGACACAAAGGTAAATTAAGAAAGAAAAATTGAATGCGATCTACTACAATCGAAGCGGGGTTTGAACCCGCGACCTCTGCGTTACCGGCGCATTGCTCTCCCAACTGAGCTATCCGACCGCTACGTCAGTCACACCAAATCTTTCATCCCTTAATCCTTTACGCTACTGGAGCGCCCTCTGCGTCATATATGTTTTTTGAAATGCTTATTGCGCATAAGAAGATTCTATACAAATATTTAGAACAGCGCCATCTCTCTCGCAGTCTTCACACTTGCTGTAAAGCAGTGGGGATTGGGGATCGTGAGTGTAAAACGCACATCCTAGGGTATGGCTAATGCGCAATAAGCATTTCAAAAAACATATATGACGCAGAGGGCGCTCCAGTAGCGTAAAGGATTAAGGGATGAAAGATTTGGTGTGACTGACGTAGCGGTCGGATAGCTCAGTTGGGAGAGCAATGCGCCGGTAACGCAGAGGTCGCGGGTTCAAACCCCGCTTCGATTGTAGTAGATCGCATTCAATTTTTCTTTCTTAATTTACCTTTGTGTCATTATTTATAAAAATAAAAATGTGGTATTACCACATGAAAAATATAGAATCGATAAAAAGATTCTATACAAATATTTAGAACAGCGCCATCTCTCTCGCAGTCTTCACACTTGCTGTAAAGCAGTGGGGATTGGGGATCGTGCGTGTAAAACGCACATCCTAGGGTATGGCTAATGCGCAATAAGCATTTCAAAAAACATATATGACGCAGAGGGCGCTCCAGTAGCGTAAAGGATTAAGGGATGAAAGATTTGGTGTGACTGACGTAGCGGTCGGATAGCTCAGTTGGGAGAGCAATGCGCCGGTAACGCAGAGGTCGCGGGTTCAAACCCCGCTTCGATTGTAGTAGATCGCATTCAATTTTTCTTTCTTAATTTACCTTTGTGTCATTATTTATACCCCATTTTTTTTTTATTTAAAATTTATTTAAAAAGCTATGGTCTAGAAATTTTCTCATTTGAAGTCAATCCGTTAACATATGAACACACATATTTAAAAATTTATAATGATTCATTTTAACCACCCTTTCACTACAATAGTAGCGGGTCCAAGTGGGTGTGGTAAAACTCAGTTTGTTACCAATTTTTTAAACAATGCAAAAGAAGTATGTAATGTTGAATTTGATGAAATTATTTGGTGTTATGATGAAATGCAACCTTTGTACAATCTGGAAAATGTAAATTATAGCCAAGGAATACCAGATTTTTCTTTATTTGATGGAAAAAAGCCCAAGCTTCTCATAATTGATGACTTGATGAGAGAATCGGATGGACGAATCGTTGATATTTTTACAAAAGGAAGTCACCATAGAAACTTAAGTGTTTTTTATATTACTCAAAACATATTTCATCAAGGCAAAGGACAACGTGATATTTCATTGAATACCAGCTATATTGTATACTTCAAAAACCCGAGGGATAAAACACAAATTCGCTACTTGTCACGACAAGTTTATCCGGAGAACCCAAAATTTGTAGATGAAGCCTACAAAGATGCCACTAAAGATGCTCATGGTTACCTTATGATTGATCTGAAGCAAAATACCGATGACATATGTCGTTTTAAAACTAAAATATTTCCTTTTGATGGGCATTGTACCGTATATGTTCCCAAGAAAGGGTTTAAATACGACAAGAATCAACACGTTTTAATCAGTTCCAAATAATGCATCCAAGAGTACACACATATAAACATTTACTTGAAGCACTGCAGTTACTTAAACCAAAGTATCGCACAGCGTTGCTAAAATCTTGTGAAGATGAAGAAATTAATATTATTTGTGAGTGTATTTATAACGTTTTAAAAGGGAAAATACCACTGGAATCAAAAGATAAATCAAAACTAAACAAATATAAAGACACATTACGAAAACTAGTTTCGAAAGGGAAACACAAATTGAGGAAAACTGTTATTATTCAAAAAGGAGGTGCATTTCTACCTATTATATTAGGTGCAGTTTTAAGTGCCTTAGTAAGCTCCGTAACATAAAATAAAATGGAAAACACAAAAAAAATGTTGTTAGTTGAACCAGACTTTATTGAAAGACTCAAACGAAATGATAGCCAACCCGAAAATGTATCATCTCGCCTAGACGGAGAGATGCAAAAAATCCTGAAGAGTAAAATTAATGATCGTGAAAAGTGGGCATTATATTCTCAAGCACTACAACGATTTTTGCACTTTATTGAATCAGATCGAAAACCATTTAAAATACCAATAGTGATGGAGGGGTTTGATCAACTCAACGATGAAAGTAAGGATTTAAACTTAAAAGTAAACAAAAAGGAGGAGGATGAAAATTATGAATCAGTTGCAAATAAAACACTACCAGATGGTGATGTTTCTGCAGTTACTGCAGCTACACCGTCTGGTACAAAAAATCCAGAAACTGTACTATTCAGTCCATCTCGTATTATAGATAATTTACCAAAATCATATGAGAAAAAAACCAGAACATTATTGACTTGTATTGTGTCAAGCAGACCAAAAATATGGTGGAAAACAAATGGTGAAGTTGTAATAAACAATCGAACTATTCCAAACAGCAATATTCTCGATCTGGTAAGCGATACGGTTAGATCTCTTAAACGCCCTAAGCCAACAGGATGGGAAGAGTTTGCTTTATTTTTAAGAGATATAAAAGTTCCTACGTCTTGTATAGGTAATCCTACTAATCTAGAATTTATAAATAAACCTCAATCGAGTGAACCTCACGCATCATCTGCTCCATCAAGTGCTCGATCGTCATCGTCATTTAAAGACACAAGCGCCAGTACACCTCTTTCAAGTGTACTGCTCAAGGCAAACAAAAAGAAACTAGATTGGGAAAGATGGAGCCCTTATTAGACATTCATGCAATATACTACGATGTATCTAATCCAGCAGGCTACAGTAGTTTAAATAAATTAAGTAAACAAATGAAAGGACGAATGAACAAAGACGAAGTAAAGAACTGGTTACAATCTCAAGAAACGTACACACTGCATAAACCGGTTCAAAGGCGATTCACAAGAAATAGATACGTCTTATCTAACTTTAATGAACTCTGGCAAGCTGATCTGAGTGATATGGGTACTTACAGTCAATATAATGATGGATACAAATATATTCTGTGTGTTATTGATGTGTTCAGTAAATATGCTTTTGCGAGAGCTATGAAAAAGAAAGATGCCACAACCGTTATAAATTGTTTTGAAAGCATATTTACTGAAGCCAATTCTACTCCTCGTCACATCCAATCTGATAAAGGCACCGAATTTGTTTCAAAGGCAGCAAGGGATTACTTTAGGAGCAAAAACATTAACTACTATACTACTAACAATCCTGACATTAAAGCAAGTATAGTAGAAAGGTTTCAAAGAACTCTTAAAATGAAAATGTGGCGTTACTTTACTCATAAGAATACATACAAATATATAGATATTTTGCAAGAACTTCTTTATTCTTATAATCACAGTTATCATTCTAGTATTAAAATGCGCCCTATCGATGTAAATTTTGATAATATCATGACTGTTTGGTGTAATTTGTATAACAGAAAAAAGGATAGACAACTTACTTTGGAAATCACAAAACTAAATGTTGGTGATCATGTTAGAATTACTAAATATAAACATATATTTCAAAAGGGTTACGAAACTAATTGGAGTGACGAAATATTTAGAATTGATTCAATAATAAACCGCTTTCCACGAGTTGTGTATACGTTAAGAGATTTAGAAGGTGAGCCTATCGTTGGTACATTTTATTCTAAGGAATTACAAAAAGTGACTTATCTCCCCTCCATTGATTATAAAATTGATAAAATAATACGCTCACGTGGGGTTGGTGCCAGAAAAGAAGTACTAGTGAAGTGGCGAGGTTATCCTAACAAATTTAATTCTTGGATACTCGCTTCAAGCTTAAAAAAAATATGAGTGAAAACAGCTTTTATATTACATTGTTAAGTAACAGTTCCTCGGACTACTATACCGATAATACGACTGCACACTTCTTAACCAAATTACCCAGGAGTATAAAGTTGGAAGGAGAATGGGTAGTTGGCTTAGTAGAATTTCAATACCCTTGTTCAATGTACAATGTTCAAGATCATGAAAATATGATTTATTTAAAAAAGAAAGTAGTGTCACCCACTGACAAGATAGCCAAAATTGTAGATATAAAAACTCATATACCAGCAACTACATATGACAACGTTGACCATTTTATTCAAGCTTTTAATGACAACCCACAACTGAAAAATAATGTAAAGTTTAGATATGATAATCTAACCAAAATGGTTGGGGTAGCAACAATTAATAACGATATAACTTCTCTTATAACAACCCCAATACTAAGTCTACAGTTAGGTTTTAAACCGAAAACAAATTTACGGCAAGTTTCATTTGGTAAAAATCCTGTTAATTTGTATTTGGGCTTACCATCACAATTATTTGTTTATACAGACATCATACAACCACAGGTAGTTGGTGATGTTATAACTACGTTGCTTAGAATAATACCATTAGATCCAACAGAATTCCATTATGGAGCATATAAAACACACATTTTCTCACCCGCTCATTATGTACCTGTTTTACGTAGAGAATTTGATACTATGGAAATAGATATAAGAACAACTACCGGTGCAAGAGTGCCATTTCAATTCGGAATTTCCTGCGTGAAACTACACTTTCAACGGCTAAGATGAATTATAAAAGATCATCTCACTCTTGTCCCTACGATCATTATTATACCCATCAAGCTGGTTCTGGTATAGGAATTGTCTATAAAGGTGTTCCGTTTCAGCGAGGGCATGGGATTGGAAGTTTTTTGGGGGGACTGTTTAGGTCAGTAATTCCTTTGTTGTCTAGTGGTTTTAAAACTGTTGGAAAAGAAGCGTTAGATGCGGGGGTTGGTTTGTTATCTGATATGGTAAATTCACGCCCTATAGATAGTTCAGTTAGGTCTCGATTTAAAGAAGCTAGTGCTAACTTAAAAAGAAAAGCTGATGAAAAGATCGATTCTCTGATGTCGGGATCTGGGTATAAAATGTCAACTAAGAGACGGGAACCTCTCATTACCTTGAAAGCATCGCGCCGAAGAGGAGCTAAGAGAAATAAATATAGTGACGATATATTTTCAAAGTAAATCATGTCATTCCTACACAATCATTCGTGTGAATGTGCAAAATCTGAGTTAGATATATTTGCCCTGCCTTCGACACAGACAAGTATTGAGAGTGGACAGTGGGTTCATTATAAACCAATCTCATCTTTAAGTGATGATGGTCCTATTGAGTTTCAAGTCCCTGGTTCAGGTGATGACTACATTGACTTATCACATACATTATTACATATAAACGCCAAAATATTAAACCAGGATGGTACAAAGTTAAAGCCTGATACTCAAGTTGCCCCCGTTAATAATTGGTTGCACTCCCTTTTTAATCAACTTGACGTATATTTAAATCAAAAACTAATCTCGCCACCAAACAACACATATGCTTACCGTGCTTACATGGAAAATCTACTTAACTATGGACCAGCCGCTAAAAAAACTCACCTTACTTGTGGGTTATGGTATGAAGATACAGCACATTATATGGACACCGTTGACGCAAATAACAAAGGATTTCACAAAAGGATGGAATTTGTTACAGATAGTAAACAAGTTGAAATGATTGGACATTTACATGGTGATATGTTTAACCAAGAGAAGTTTCTAGTGAATGGTGTAGAAATGCGTGTTAAGTTAGTGCGATCAAAAGAATCGTTTAATCTTATTTGTCACCAAGATAAGAAATTTAAGGTACAAATAATGGACGCTAGTCTCATAATAAGAAGAGCTAGAATCAGTCCAAGTGTTTTGTTAGCTCATCAGAAAGTGCTAGCATCAACAACTGCAAAATACCCTATCACAAGAGCAGAAGTAAAGGTACTTACAATACCGTCAGGAATACAGGGTAAAACTTTAGATAACATATTTCTTGGACAAGTACCTAAAAGATGTATAATTGGTTTTGTATCAAATTCATCGTTTAATGGTAATTTTGCATTGAACCCTTTCAATTTTCAAAATTATAATATGAACTCTTTTAGTTTATTTGTAGATGGTCATGAAATTCCTTCTAGAACATTACAACCATCATTTAGTTCTGGTTTAATAGCATCAACATATCATACTCTATTTTCTGGGACTGGTATTCACTTCCACAATGAAGGTAATGCAATAAGCAGAACCGATTACGGGGAAGGTTACTGTTTGTTATGTTTCGATTTGACGCCTGACCTGTCAGCCAGTTCTACCTCACACTGGAACCTTGTAAGACACGGAAGTGTTCGGATAGAAGTTCGTTTTGATAATGCCTTGAGCACTACTATTAACTGTATTGTGTACGCTGAATTTGATAATGTTATTGAAATAAACAAAAATCGTGATGTATCTGTAGATTACAACAGTTAAAATAAATATAAATACAGTGAAATTAACAATTAATCTCATTTCTTCTTAATCTGTGTTTGTAACATCATCGATGAATGTATACATATTTTATTTATTATGGATACTAATGAAATTCAATATTGTATGAAAAAAATTAACCCTAGATTTAAATCAAATGTTTTTGCTGCTAACCGAATCCCTATTTGGGTTGCTCGTCCAGTTTTTATTGTAAGCAATTTGGACCCTGATTCGAAACCAGGTTCCCATTGGGTTGCAATGCATATTGATGCTAAAGGTGTAGGGGAATACTTTGACTCATTTGGTCGGAAACCTACTGGTTATCATAAGTTATTTTTGAATAGAAATGCAAAACGGTGGTTTTATAACCAAAGACCACTTCAAAATCATTTTACTTCAGTTTGTGGCGAATATTGTTTAGTTTATTTATATTTTAAGTATCAAGGAAAAACTATGAGCGATTTATTGAGTTTGTTTTCTGAGAATTCTCTTTGTAACGATTTAATTTTAAGAAATACATATGTTTAAGTCAATTTTTGTGAAATAAAACAATATATATATACTAAACTGATTTTTTTATTTATAAATAATACCTTAATTATACCTTATTTACCTAAAAATAGTGATTACATTACAACAAATTTTTTCCTTAAAATAACAAACGTAGCTTAGTGATTTTATATTAAAGGGTGGAGAGTTTTATACATTTGCAAAGGGAAATAGATCAATATGATTAGGCTACAAAACAAATTACAACATGTGGTTATAAAACGAGTCTTAACAATTTTGAATAACAAAAAGTTGTTGTTTAAGCAGTAAGAAATATATAATACTAGTAGTACACAAGGGTATGTTATAAAATATTATCTAATGTCTTATATAATAAATACAGTTTTAACCTAGTATTAAAACTACACAAACACTTAGTTTACTTTTTCGTATTGTTTATAAAATATTTCACGCAAGTGTCCTTTGAAGCTATGTCTTTCGTTATGTTGTATATCACATCACGGACAGTCTCAAGCTGTGGATCTTGCTCAGTTGAGATGTAAGATTTTAATCTCACATCGGCGTGCTTCCAGTGCTCTTCTGGTGCGATGTTCCTAACTTTTTCAAGATCGTATATTTCTATCTTAATAAGGTGTGATGCATACGCAGCATCGTCTTTACCCGAAGATAGGTAAGCAACACCGGTATGGGAACTTTGCGACACACTGGAAGATCTCTTCACTGGTTTCACTTTTTTCTGCGGTTTTTCAAAGAAACTCTCGATACTATTTGCAGGACGTTTCTTCGCTATGGCTTGTTTCACTTTAAAACCGAGTGTGCCTTCTTCATCACTCCCTGAATCATCATGTTCAGGTTCAGGGTAATAAAAATTCTTGAAAGTGTTTTCCGTGAACTGTAACAATATTCAACAATAAGTTATACATCCGATTAACACACTTAACAAGTAACACGATGAACACAAGTTACAGAAAAAAAAAACACTGTTAAACAAATAGTACATAAAAATACTACATACATATTTTATAAAAAATAGTACATACTTACATTTGCCATTTTTTATAAGCACTGTAGCACGATTCAACACTATGTCACTGTACACTGAGAGAGCTCTGGTAACAAGCACGACTCGGTTCTGAATACTTATAGATCGTCACTGTCCATCGGCTTTTATAAGGATGTGACAATAGATTACCGTTAAAATCACGTTTCGACTAGTTTGTACCGCGCCCAACAGCCACCAACAAACAGTAATAAAATATATAATAGACTTTCGAATCTTTTGATGATTCGGAGAAGAAACCTATAATAAATCTTTACAAACAATATGGACCCAACAAACAAATTAAAAAATCAACGAGTTTAGTTCAGCCTACTACAAATACACGTTAGTACAAGTTACAAAGTTTATTCAGGTATTTTCTTAAGCATCTATTCAAGAACATAATATTTGACGAAATAAATAAATATGCAAAACTAGAACTCGTATTTTTAACTTACAGCTTAAATAAGTTAGTATAGTTTTGAAGCAGTTATTACTGTATAAAATACCGCATTACTATTGTAAGATTAGATTCGTATTATCCTTATGCTACAGGCAATATTTTTACATAGAACTTCCTCCTTTTTGAAGTCGGTTATTACAAAAAAGAGATGAAAGTAACATTGAGTACGTACTCAAATTTATGCAAGGTTAGGTTAGGTTAGAACAGCGTTCTTAAGACCAAAACAACTGTGCTGTGCTCGTAGCTAGTTTTAAGTAGGTAAGTAAATAAAGCAGTTCTTCAAAATTAAGTTTTCGAAGTTAGGTGATAGTTAAGTTAGAAGTAATGTTAAGTTGAACAAGATAAAATATATAAATAGAACAACGTTCGAAATGCAGCATATGTAGTGAGTAACAAAATACATACTTTGAAGTAAGGCTACCTGAAGTTAAGTAGTCAGTTAACGTATCCTGCGTTAGCTGGGCGTAGTCCTGTAGCTTAGGTTAGGTTAGGTTAGAATTGTGATCTAGCATAGGTTAGCTTAGATTAGTGATACGTACACCGTAGCACACATCACGTAGTAAGAAACCTTGGAGTAAAGAGACGATGTGAGACAGACTGGGTTGAAACAGCGATTCCAATAAGAACCAAGGTGGCGGACCTAGTCTGATAGTTTAGGTATGAGATGTTTAGGTATTTGTCCAGCTTTACCTAAAGAATGTTCTTAAAAGATGTATACCGTTTGGAAAGGAAGTTGTAGGCAGTTGAAGCCAAAGAGAAATATAAAAGAGGGAAACAATAGTAGACCGTAATAAAAGTGAGCTCGGCGTCCGAGAGGGCAATAAAACCCGAGCTCGGGTAGACAATAGAAAAGGGTCGATGGGTCGGGGAAGGTGTTGCATTGTTAGCGTAGGGCGTTCTGTAAGTCCTGACAGAGCTGTCTGAGCGTCCTGGGACCTATTCCAAACGCTCCAAGTAGGGGGCTATTTTTTTTTTTTTTTTTTTTTTTTTTTTTTTTTTTTTTTTTTTTTTTTTTTTTAGGTTTCGTGGTCCGCCAAATCCGCCCTGGATGCCGCCCATCAGGCCCGTCCGCCCCGTATCGTAGTATCGGCGAATCCCTACTACTGTCAAGACAAGATATTCCATTAAATCACTCAAATCTTCCAGGCATTTTGGCAGCGTCGATCCTCTTAGAAATGTTAATCTCGAATAGCTTTGCGAATATTTTCCGGAAGTGCATTTCGCTCATAATTAGGGTGTACAACAAATTACCACTGAAATTAAAACAATTAGACATGCCTCAATTTAAACGCAACATAATCAAACTACTGTTAGATAAATGCTTTTATTCAATTTCCGATTATTTAAATATTGACACTTTATGTACATAATTATAATTTTTTTCTTGTTATATATTTGACATACCATTGCGCACCCTAATTTCATGTATCAATTATTAATTTGCTTAGTATTTAAGAAACCTCCTTAGTTTGTACGCCAACTGGCAAAACATATTGATATTGTATCGAACACCTCTGTATTATTCAGTGTGACCTATGTTTACAAATAAAGCACTTTGAACTTTGAAGAATAAATTAAAGAGTCATCGATTTTGCTTCCGTACGTCCTAAGTTTCCCAGTCTTATTTCATATGATTTTGCTTTATGCTGAAATACACTTACGAGCGTACGTTGCTTTCATTCTAACGAGATATTTGCAATATTGAATATGCGTGGCGGCTCCGATGCATTTAGTGATTGGAAAAACAATGACACATGACAAAAGTGGACGTAAAATGTTTATTTACAGTGTGATATTTTAGGTTAGGGAATATTAATTACAATAACCTCTAAAATACATATTTATATTAGAGGTCGCTTACACATGTACTTCACACGTTTACGGACGCAGAACCATTTTGTAAATTGCATGTTGCGCCTCAGACAAAACTCATAAAAAAAATGTTCTAGACAAAACGGGACAAGCCCTGTCGTTATAATTACAAAAAAGCCAGTCAAGTGCGAGTCGGACTCGCGCACCGAGGGTTCCGTACAAACACTTTCCATCCTTAAGTGGTTAAGTTAAGTTTGCACCTGGTATGTATAGCGCTCCATACAAATGAGGTGCACAGTTAACGCAACCAATCCCGTTTGTTGTATGGGAGCCCCCCTTAAATATTTTATTTTTTTATTTTTAGTATTTGTTATTATAGCGGCAATAGAAATACATCATCTGTGAAAATTTCAACTGTCTAGCTGTCACCGTTCTTGAGATACAGCCTGGTGACAGACGGACGGACGGACGGACGGACAGCGAAGTCTCAGTAATAGGGTCCCGTTTTTACCCTTTGGGTACGGAACCCTACAAAAACTATGAGACATGTTCGGCTGTAGACGAAGTGGCAGTTTTGCGAAGATAACAGTCGCCTACAGACGTGGTGCCGTATCACAAGTCCTAATATACGTCTCTCGACGTGAAAGCCTTAATCATGTATTTTCGTAATTAATGATTGTAATCTTATCAGTAATAATTATTTGAACGTTGGTGGAATACGATTATTGAACAAATAAGATCTATTTGTAAAGGTAATTCTAGTAGGTATTCTGGGTGTGTAATTCTAGGCACTAAAAATACTAAAACATGAACAGCACATTAACTCTGTACTAATGTTGTACCAACAATTTCTCATGCATATATCGACAAGTTTGTCTTCGTTACCTTGATTCTTGGCCTATCGACATTAGGCAGGCATGTAAATCGCCTGTCTTGTGTCGTGATTACTAGACCTTGACTACTCACACGTATTGTCATGTAATTTTAATGTCATAAGGACATAACTAGCGTGTCATTTGTTTTAAATTACGCCCTTAAGTTTCAGAAATAGTCACTTTCTTGTACGCAGTCACGAAGAGTAAACAATGATATATGTTTGAACCATAATATTCGAACCTCCATGTTACGTTGTAAAGCTGAAACTGAAATAGTTTTCACTATTTATACGGACAGAATTTATAAATGAATTCATTCATAAATGGGTCATGCATTTGTGCAGCCCATAATACAGTTCCTAAAATAATAATACTCGATTTCAAACATTATATACTTTCATCTAATAGATGAAAGTACATAATGTTTGAAATCGATGAATAATTCATCGAAATCTTGTCGTCGTAATTTTGTTCTACCATGGTTTGGGTAACCCGTAACATTATAAGTAAATACTAAAATGGTAATGTCAAAATGTTAAATATAATAAAGGTAATATATGTATAGTCTTATTAAAACTTTAGTGAGACATATTTAATTATTGTATTAAGCGGTTTACTCACGTGATATTGTCAGGAACGAGTCGGGCCATTCCTGACAATTTCACATGATTGTATACCGCTTAATACAATAAGTAATATATTATAGTCTCTTAATATTATACGGGCTCTATAAAAGAAGAATTGTAAAATGACATGAATAAAACATAATTATCATTATAAAGATGATAACAGATATAATTCCTCGTCTGGGTAATTCCAAACACATTTTCGCTTGTCCGCGATAAAACATAGTTATTAAATTAGTAGAGTAGCCGCAAAACTTCACCAATCTTCTGCTTGATATCCTAACATTTGCAGGGTACCTGAGAACGTGGTGCGGGCGAAATTGCATCCGAGTCGCGTTTTCGTCGCATTTAGACGATTATACACGGTGGAACAGAATGAGAGACTTTACTGCAAACAAGGAATTGTTTAATTTTCGACCAAGGCAGTACTATTTCGTTTGTCAAATGAATTATATTAATATTCGTAACCATTTTCGAGCTACAGCTTCTTAAACATTACTTAAAAAACCGGCAAAGTGCGGACTTGGCCACCGAGGGTTCCGTACAAATTTATATTGTTGTTTGAAATTATGAATATAAAATAAAGAAAATTTTGCCAGATCACAACCTTATGGGTCATAGTCAGATTTAGGTTCGAGTCCTGTGGACATACGGAAATTTATGATTTGATTACAAGTGTAAAGTTTTCAGATATTTTCATAGGAAAATATAGACTTTATAGTACAAGATGGTATCGCCAAATTTCATTGTTCTAGATCAACTGAAAATACACATTAAGAGTGTCGAAATATATTTATTTTGCGGTATAAATCTTTTTTTTCGTTGACTTAGAAGTTTGATTTATTCACAGCTTCAAGAGACTGTATATGGTTTCAATTTCAACTCGATACCTCCACGCGTTCCCGAGATAAATGGTCTTGAAAGAGAGACGGACGGACAGACAACAACGTGATGCGATAATGGTGCCGTTTTTTTTTCTTTTTACGATAAGTGACGGCCGCTTGAAACGCTCCTGGTTTTTATCCAAATAGTGACTTCGAAGCGATAAGGTTGTCACTCATAATATTAAAAGATATTGTTTTAATGATATTTTCAACACAAACTTCCAATTATTTCAAACTGTACTCACTTGACACCATACTTCAAGGAAAATCCTTCGTTTTGTTCCACCCTGTATAGATAATAGCCGTAGTCTGCTTGGCCATTGTTGGAAACTGTGCAACATGTGCCTATTATATAACTGTTGTAATACTGCTAATGGCAGTCCAGCGTACATGGATATGGCATAATCCACATGGTTTCATACGAATATGAAACGTTTCAAGCATGTGAGTGTCATAAACATCTGCATGCTTTAATAGCTCATTTTCACGTTCATTAATGCATTACTCGGTGATATAAAGATGAGTAAGAGACTAATATTCAACAGAACAAAATTATATCATTATCATTCTATGATTTTGGTTTATTTATAAAAAACGGCAAAGGTACTTATGCGTCTTAAATTAAATGAGTCGCTACAAGAAATCATCAAAGAAGTGAAACCCTAAAAATGGCGGATACTTATTTATTAGGTACTTCGATTATAATTATTACCTTTTCTCTTTCGTACATTGTGATAAGGGAAATGTTTATACTCACATCTTCATTTTAACTGTTCTACTCTCGGACAAGGACCCTCTCGGACTCCTTAAAATTTTGAATAAGACTCTGGACTCATAAATGTTCAACAATTTATAACCGTTTAGGACATTTTGCGTGGTCACCGCACGTTCTGAGGTTGGGACCCAGCAGATATAAGTGTACTGAGGCGAGTTAAATCTGCTAAAATAATGTTTTCCCGAACATTCCCGAACGTATCAGCTTGTCAGTTCATTAAAACTTTATTACAAACATTATTGAGTTTACTTTTTAATTGTTAAACCGAAGAGTATATTATGAAACAATTTTTATTTCACGCTGCTGAAAGAATATTTTTTAATCTTAGAGTCATATATTTAATGTATAGAGTTTGAAATTAAACACCGCTATTAAAACCTAGTTTAGTTATTACTATCCATCGGAGTTCCATATTATCATGCCGTGAGTCGTTAGGTTTGGGATCAGATCGTATATTTTCTCTTATCGGTTTCACAACGATTTTATTTTTTCCGTGGGAGGGGTGTTAACCCGCCGCACAACCCCCGAAATGCTGGAGGACCACACCCTACTTCGGTCAGCGAGTCCATCGGACTTAGCCGGGTAACGTAGCTAGGCTGTGCTACCGACCGTTCCCCCATCCGCCAGCCAGGGGACGCCCCTCTACGCCGTGAGGTCCAGCGCGAGGCAAGAAAAAGACCTAGATGTAGGAGATACCATCTACAAAGGGGTCTCAGAGTTTAAATATCTGGGCTGCACCATCACCGATACCAACACCCGAGGGGAGGAAATTGACATCCGCGTGCAGAATTCATTGCGCTGCAGTGCCGCTCTGCATAAGGTGTTGAAGTCCAGGCTTCTCAGGAGGAGCACTAAGATTCGCATATACAAAACGGTGATTAGGCCAATACTAATGTATGGTTGCGAGGCCTGTACTTTAACTCTAAAGGAGGAAAATAAGTTACTGGTGGCTGAAAGGAAAATCTTGCGCAAAATATTCGGCCCAGAGCAAACACCGGATGGGGGATGGAGAGTTCTGAAGAATATCGAACTTGAACACCTTATGGCTGACCCAAATATAATGGGGAAACTAAAGCGCACAGACTGCGCTGGCTCGGCCACGTGATCCGGATGGGGGATGATCGTGGTGTCAGGAGAGCATACCTGGGTCGACCGACTGGACGACGGCCCGTCGGCCGCCCCAGATATCGCTGGAGAGATGCAGTGGAGGCGGATCTGGCGGAGTTGAACGCCGATAATTGGCTGGAGACGGCACTAAATCGTCAGGAGTGGCGAAATCTCTTATCGGAGGCCAAGACTCACTTTGGGTCACTGAGCCATCGGAGTAAGTAAGTAAGTAAGTTAGTTATTACTATAATATTAGCTTTGTGCATATAAAATTATTCTGTAAGTATTCAGGTTGTATATAGACCGCCTAGGCATCCTAGGGTTTCCAGTGCCCGTAAACAGTAAAGGTAAATATTGACACGCAACATATTAAAATATTTCTGGCAAGGTGACTTCTCGGAAAACGTGTGTTCATGAAATGAGAGCCTTTCCTTTGTCCCTGCTGTTTTTTCGCAGAAATAATGTTTTTTTTTGTCAACGTTAAATTACTTTAGTACGCAATTTGATATGCTTGTCGAAATGTTGTATAGCAAAGATAAATAAAGAATATAAGTTGAGTCGACAAATAAAAATAAATAAAATAACATAAATAAATATTATGGGACAATCATACACAAATAAGTAACTTGTAACTTTCATCATATATAAGTTGAAATATTTGTCCAAATCGCGAGCAGTGATAAAACTAGATTATATAATTGTTTTAGACGAGTATACAATAACTTACTTACTCTTACTGCGGTGACTCAGTGACCCAAAGTGACTCTTGGCCTCCGATAAGAGATTTCGCCATTTCTGGCGATCTAATCTATTTTCGGCGGTCAACTTGTGTATTCAAAAATATTATGTGGTATTAGTATTTGGGTCGACCGTTCGGACGACGGCTAGTCGGTCGGCCCAGGTATCGCTGGAAAGATGCAGTGGAGGCGGATCTGGCGGAGTTGAACGCCGAAAACACGCTGGAGACAGCACTAGATCGCCAGGAAAGGCGAAATCTCTTATCGGAGGCCAAGAGTCTCTTTGGGTCACTGAGTCACCGCAGTAACAGTAAGTAAATAAGTAAGTTATTGTATACTCGTTTAAAAACAATATAATCTGGTTTAACCGTTGCTCACTCTAACGCAATTGTTTATTTATCGTTACTAGGTATACAACATTTGGGCACAATTGCATAACTTCATGATTATGGATCGTTGTATATTGAAGGTAAATAAATAAAATTGGCTTATAATTATAATTGTCACATAAGTTTAAATAAGTTCTTGGTGTTTGCAAACTCAGATAAAAAGTGGATTTTACATTGAGCAAAAAATAATGGACATAATAAAAATATCAAAGGTGTAGAAAACCCAGCGTCATGCGTTACGTTATACCTACGTGTTGATGTGTTTTTTATTTTTTTCCATCTACATAAGATTATGTATTACTTTTACCGACATTCAGAGTTAATACCTATCAAAAAGGTCAGGATAGTAAAAACCGGCGTAAAAACCTTTTACACTCCGAGCTACTTTCGTAAGACTGTAAATTAGCTAATGAGTATTTTAATGTTATTCAAATTCGTGTGTGAACATTGATACAAAACTTTATTATGAAGGCAAGTTGGCCTCGAACCCACGAACCCAGGCCCTACTGGCTGTTGAAGGTAACTTTGGCCCAAATAAAAAAAGAATAAAGTTCGGAACTTTTAGCCAAAAGTAGTAACCCTGAGTGTAACCAAACCTGATGAGTAGCCAAAGTTATCCAACGAGCGACGAACGTTACGCTAGTGTTCTACTAACTTATCGCTATGGTAATAATATTTGTGACATAAAAATGATTTGAGTAAATGTATTTTCCGCTTGGACACACTCGCCCTAAATCCCGTGTGAAGCAAACTCAAGACCACTTGGATTAAGTGGCGACCTAAATGTGTTTATCTTAAGCCAGCTCCTGCTTAATTCTGCTTTTAATAACCTAATTAAGACAACGTAAACTAGACGTTGAGTGGCGACCAAACTTTAAAAGACGTAATGTGCAGGAAGGCCCATGACGTGGACTGATGTTCTGCGGAGCAGGACCAATCATGGTGGTGCTCTTTGGGTTAAGCCTTAGACCAGCAGAAGGCCTTCTCTTGGCCGATGATGATGAAACTCAAAAGAGCAACAATTCCGAATTTCGGCATCAGTTTGAACTGATTACATTTAAAGTGATTTCCTCCATGGTCATATAAAAAGAATGGCATCAGACATAACTCAAAGAACGGGATGACGACAAATATTTAATGAATAATTATATCCATTAAAGGAACAATGTGAACCAAAGTGACAAATTGAAAAGAAAACTAAGCGAAACCACCGAAACGTATTTTGTTACATATGGAAATTAAAATTAAGTCATTTTATTCCATCATTTCATCTACCTGTTTCTTATAAGCAGGCAATTTAGCACTCACAGGGGAAATTAGTAACACAAAGACTGGGATGGGAGGAACGCTTCGAACGTAATTATTCTTAAACGACAAATGAATTGTGAGCCGAAAATGTCCGCAGTAAATTGAACCATATAATATTTTATAGCAAGTAAAAATGGGCAGACTGATGTATTAACTGTCCTTTTATTGGTATCTATTGTCTCAGTAACAATAATAAAAAAACAACAAATGTTTTCGTTGAAAAGAGCGAGACTGTTAATGTACGTACTTACCATAAGCATACCCGGATTCACAGATTTAATAGACACATTTTTTAAACTGTTCATAGAATATACTGTGTTACTGATAATTCGCAGAAATGTTGGTTTATTTTCAGTAATAAAAATCTATTCAAAGAAAGATATATTTAGATTTAAAGTTTCAGATTAACATAGCCTGTACACTGACTGACCGTTTTGTCATTTCATAACAGTAACTAATGTAATGTTACTTCACAAAACAGTTGACGTAGTCAAAATCATTAAAGAAAACAGAATACAAACCGCAAACAATTATTTACAAAGTACTTACTATAGTTTAGACAGTGAAACACTATTGCCACCAGTTTAATTAACTAGACATCGTAGTCTTTGTAAAGAAGAAAATCTAGTTAGAACGTAGTCAACAGCAGAGTCTGTTGGTGAAATCGCGGTTCTTCCAGATAAAACTTAAGAATAAAGGTGCCTCTCCACTGGCGCGGCGAGACGAGACGCGAACTGAATATATGGCAACATGGCTAAAGCGGACTCGTGCGGGCTTGCGATAGCTTTAAAGAACAATTTTAAGTCGGACTATTTAGGGCTGTCGATTTCCGTTATTTTCCTACCTTATCTCGCCTCGTCTCGCCGGACGAATATAGCACATGAAAATAATCCTGTAGTTTTATAATAAATTGTGTTTCCTTCTAAAACAACGTGGCAGACCGCTTTTTTAAATGTAGACCGCCAAAAGTTTTTATAACGCCTCGTACTGTATCCTCAGGGACACGGTCCAAAATAACGAGCCATGACCATAATCGGCCAGAGGGTTCAAAACTTTAAACACACTTTGTTGAGACAAAAAGAAAAACATAATGATGTCGAACACACCGTACACACACCGTAAACAGTGGTGATAATGATAAATACATAATTAACTTAGAAAAGAGCACGAAGTGAGTCACGGATTGGGCCAAACCATTCCTTTACTATATTCGACTATAATGATTTTGCAGGAGCAACCCAAAAAGATGGCTTAATATGTCCCGCATTGGCGAATAAATATGTAAAATGATTGATGAAGGAGAAACCCCAAGAAAGAAACGGCTGGCGATTGCTAAACCGACAAGAGCGCAGCTCTTAAATTGAAGAAGAAAATTTAATTGGTAAACATGAGTTAGCCTGCCTACGGACTTGTATGCTTTCATTCGCATCTATTGGTCTACAGTAATAGCACTTAAAGCGCTAACAAGATCAAGCGCACAAAGCGCTTCATCCTGCGAATAGCCGAGATGTGAAATTCCCTGTCTACATCTATTAAGTATTTCCGACCAATTACCATCAGGACATTTAAATTAGAAGCAAAGATCTTTGGGCCCTTTTCAGTGTATAGGTGGCTTCATCGGTTCACTAATGTTTGACCAAAAAACGTTTGACAAATGATCACTTGACCAAACAACGTTTCACCAAATATTCATTAGGCAAACGAGACATTTGACAAAAGTATCATATTACAAAAAGTCACTTTACAAATGATCATTTTACAAACACTACACTTGACAAAATATCATTTTACAAAATGTTATTTCATAAAAAGTACTTCTTTTTAACAAAATAAATGTATCTGTATCTTATCTTTATCTTGTCTTTATCTTGTCTTTCTTTATCTTGTGTTTTTCTTGTCTTTTTCTTGTCCTTTTCTTGTCTTTTCTTGTCTTTTCTTGTCTTTTCTTGTCTTTTCTTGTCTTTTTCTGTCTTTTCCGATCTTTTTCTTGTCTTTTTCTTGTCTTTTTCTTGTCTTTTTCTTGTCCTTTTCTTGTCTTTTTCTTGTCTTTTTCTTGTCTTTTTCTTGTCTTTTTCTTGTCTTTTTGTCTTTTTCTTGTCTTTTTCTTCTTTTTCTTGTCTTTTTCTTGTCTTTTTCTTTATTTACGTTTTTTTATGGATATAAAAAAAAACTAACCTAACCTAACCCGGCCGGGTCGGATCTGCTCTGAAATTGATTCACCTCAAGTTTGGTCAAATGACTCAGTTGCTAAATGATCATTTGGTCAAATGATTATTTGTAAAATGAAAATTATCATCTGATCATTTGGTGAAGTGAATCATTTGTAAAATGACTTTTTGTAAAATGATCAATTGGTGAAACGTTTTTTTGGTGAAACGTTGTTTGGTCAAGTGATCATTTGTCAAACGTTTTTTGGTCAACGATATGGCTTCATCATAGTAGGTATTGATTAAGTATGATATTGTTCGATTTTCTAAAGGTTTTCTCGTAAGTCACGTGTATGAAACTGGTTGTTATTTTTGTCACAAAATATGACTTATCGCATATAAGCATCGTAACCCATATGGTTTGAGTTTAACACGTTCGATTCGTTGACGTAAATAAAAACCTACCAATTATATATTCGTGTGTGTATACAGTTACCATGCATCAAAACATCGAGATAGTTCAGTAATTTCATGTACAGTCAGCAAAAAATTGGTCTACACTTTTGGACTCTATTTCATAAGTATTGGGTCCAAAAGTGGTAGAACACTTACTTGGCTACTAACTACTATGAACTATGCGTGCGTCATACACTTCCCCTACTACGTTTTGCTTCGAACGTAATAGACTCCAGTCAAAACATCACTTTTCGTGTCTGGACATTAATGTAATTTGATTTATTTAAACCTACAGACGTATATTTCGGGTCACTAACATCATACGTAAAATGTAATATCTCGCAATCTAGCACTGTTCTTGTTCCTCTTGTTCAAATAAACTTTAATGGAACATAATGTCAATTTTAAATGAACAAAGTGCAAAAAAACATATATAAATTTATTCATTTTATTTTATTGAGACATTATAATATGTAAATCAGCCCCATTATTTTATTAAAAACAAAACTGATTTTTTTTTTACAAAATAGTTAAATGCTATGCGCCTGTGGATCTATCATAACTTTCATTAGGTATCCATCTATTTATTTCCATGGTGCGTTGCTTCACGCCTAAGCTATACCCTTGAATCATTGGTCCAATCTTATCGAAATTCAATATCTTTGGTTTGTCGAGCTAAGCCGTGGCTTACCTGCCACCCACCCTCTTTGATATATAAATAATACAGTTTGCTATTCTTAACAATACCGTTGTTCAGTCCCCTCCTGCTTTACAATGTTGTAAGAGAAAATTAAACAAAATCACATCTGTTTAAATAGCAGTGTAATCATTACGCATAAACTTCAAAGCATTATTCTTTATAGCCTCTATAGCATTTTCCTTGAAAATGAGGAAATCGAGGTTGCATGACTTTTTTATTTCGCTCTAATATCGTATCTCGCTTACCTTTCTACGGTACGAGAAAATTGCTTAATTTTTCAGTGCGCGCGCCAGCTAGAAAGTAACTAAATTCATTCGTAATTACTTTATGGAATATTTTCAACGATTGGGTATAAATAGATTATTATAAACAATATTTTTCCACACTTATGTTTACTTACTTTAGATGACACAGTCTTTACTCGTTGTTTCTATAGTATTGAGCCATGTTATAATCTTATAATAGAGATATGTCACAGACAAAGTCTTATAATCTGATAATAGAGATGTCACAGACGTCTGACACAGATCGAATCAAACTGAAATAGATACCTTTTTATAACCATTAATCAATCTAATATCTGTCATGCAGGTGATTGATAACAGATCGTAACCAGGTTAGATCAGCAATCAATGCAGATTTAAAAATAAATCCACGTTCAGGGTGATATTTACGCATAGCAATCAGACCTTCAATATTTGAGATAGGCATTACCTATCAACAAAAGAAGTTTGGGTACTTGTGTTTAACACCTTATCGTGTATACATAATTTTATAATATAGTTATTTCACCCGTATTACCTGTACGTGTGTGTTGTTACCCACACCACCAAGTAATACGGGTCTGGAACCCTATATTCCCCGATTACTCGAGGCTGAACCGATTAGGAAAGTATTTTTTGTATAAAAGAGCATACTTTCTTGTTGATCTTGATGATCAGATACTGGAGAAATCAAAACAACTCATCTGATAAAGTAACATCATCTGATAAAGTAGCCTCACCTATTGTGATTTGTTTATTTTTTAGTAACTTGTGCTACCTCTCGGAAAGTATTTCTCGGTGACGTGAGTTTTTGCTGAAGTAGAAAAGAAGAAAGCAGAGATTGAATTTCTATAAAATTGGACCAATGATTCAAGTGTGTGCCTAAGGCGTGAAGCATCGCACCATGGAAATAAGATAGATGGATAATGAAAGTTATGATAGATCCACAGGTGCATAGAGCTTCCATTCGATTATAGTAGAAAATAAAATTTAAGCTGAATAATATTCACTGGCTTGTAACTGGATAAATATTCACGAATGAGCCATTTTCGTGATGGTTCGTAATAATTTGCAAATTAAAGCGGATTACACTTTAATATACCTGTTTGCTTCTAAACTGCACAGCACATTATATTTACTTGATCTAAATTATTATAAATAAATAAATATTATGGGACAATCATACTCAAATCGACCTAGTTCCAGACTAAGCAAACCTTGTACTATGGGTAGGTACTAGACGACGATATACGAACAAATATTCGAGTTATGTTAATATATACTAGACCCAAGAATAAATAATCGAGTTCATCACACAAATATTTGCCCCGGCTGGGATTCGAACCCGGGACCACCGGCTCAGTAGGCAGGTGTCGCAAACTGCGCCAACCGTGTCGTCAAAAAAACTAAACAAAATTGTATAATAACTATACATTACATAGTTTGACATCAACATCCTGACGGTAATGATAAATTAAATGGGAGAGTTTGTAAATGTCTTTTAAACTACATTTGAAACACATGACGAGAATTAAAACATAAGGAGAACACCAATAGTAGATAATGCTGTAACCAGTTCTATTTAGTTCATTCTTATTGTGACTCTGAAAAGCAAAATTTAGTATTATCAATCTCTCACGCCGGATTAAAAACTACACAAAATTTCTCGGCCAAAACAAAATAGTCAATTGTACTAATGCCCTATTTCTGTATTAACTTGTTTGTAGCAAAATTAAAACATTATCAATTAGGAGGCAGAATATAAAAGCATTGAATACCCTGAAAGTATCGCGACAATCCTCAAGCTCATAATTATAAATATTTAAGTAGCCACACACCTACTTGACTTTTTAAACAAAAAAGGTCGAGAATTGTACGAACCGACGCGAATGAAAATAGAATAAGGAATAATAAACAGAATCTTTTACCGTGAGCAAAAAACTGCTTTGCACTCGGTTTTTTTATTGCAGGCTTTTCTAAGGGTTTAGATAATCTTAATACTGTAGTGATCTGTAGTGTAATAGTGTAGCGTCCGTGTTGCCATAATCTTGGCAATTTAGGCGCTGAACGCTGGCAACGTAAACTCGACCAATGTGTGCGATAAAGTTTTCTGCAATTTTCAAGCGTAAAAATACCACAACGCTAAACACTCAATGCTCACAAGCCTTCCAATTGCAACACATGAAAAATTGTTAAACAGAATGTACCAAATTGGAAACTACACTATAAACGCACAGTGTTTTCTTGTTTCCCCTCTAAGATTTTATAATAAATTATTACTAAATATCACACACTATCCCGTGTTGTTGAAATAATACGCACGTCCCTTAAGGCAATATTCACTTATATTTGGGAGACCTTTCTATAACGGACTTGTTTATAAAAAAAAAATACTTTATAAATACTTATCGAGGCTAAAGACTAGATATATACGTGAACCAAGTTATAATTATTATCATATTTAACAACTTATATTAAGTGAGTTATCCAACAAAGGTTCCATAATAAGATTGACGTATTAATTCCCTCAGATAACTTGTGGGTGTGCGCCGAATAACAGATGTCAGCTATAAATTCCTAAGCTACCTTCGACAGACATTGCGAAATGGGAAATTCGATAGATATTCAAATCGGGAAGATTCACACTCGAGTCAAATACGAGATGATATCTTCGACAGGACATACTTAAAGGTAACTAGCATTAACCCGCGGCTTCGCTCGCGTGCCTATATAATATACATCATCCTACGGGAACAATGCTCTCTTTTTCAGGATTAAAAGTAGGCTATTTGTTAAGTTAGGGTATAATCTTCAATCTGCATTTCCCTCATGCATATCCGCCCAGCTGTTTTAGCGTGAAGAAGTAACACACATACACAGACTTTCGATTTTCTAATATTACTGGGAAATACTTTTTATGATCACAACTCCACTTTAACAAATTAAACCGAAAACTCAAGCACTCAAAAAAGCGATCTCAGCTTTTACTGTATCCAAATTAAGTTCACTTCAAAATTCATAACTCGAAGTGAAGCTAAGACACCGGGATATGTGTGCATTTTATTTTCTTAGCTTTTATAATGTCCCGAGCCTCCGCTTATCGACTTGGGATATTCGAGATTGGTTTAATGATTCTAAGCCATGTTCTAAGTTACGTCATGTTCTATTATAAGATATGAGGTTCTCTTCGTTGATGAATGAAAAATGTATTATTCTGAGCCAGATAAACAGAATCAGAATTCTTGATTTAACATAATTATTGAAAAGCTTGAATGTATTTATTACGGATGCAGGAAGTTTACCGATCATTCCTCCTCCCGTCCCAACGCGCCGCCCGCCTAGGTACCGATTGACTACGATCGAGATGCCATCAAATACTATGTTTTTGATCTATTAGGATAACGCGGGTCTCTATCCATACCTCAAAAGCAAAAATAGAACCCCCTTATAGGATTACGTGTAGCTGTCTGTCAGTCCGTCTGTTACAACTGATTTGCTGCAAAACTACTGGACCAATTAAATTGCAATTTTGATTTGGCGAAAATGCTTTCAAGAATTTTCATGACCACAAATAAAATTTCAAAATCGGTGGCATTTTCGTAATTAACGTCCTAACAAACCATAAAAATTACACCCATACTCATATTTAATTTGATTTGTGTGAGGTTGTCTGATATTTATTTATTTATTTATTATTTATTTATTTAGTCATTTCAACCCCATCGCACCCCAACAGGCGAGACGGTATTTCACGTCCACCACGTTTGTTTTTTTAAATCGTTGTTGTTTTGGTAATCAGCGACCCGATAAACCATAGAAACATTACCCTTGTTGATTTTCAGACTTTGTCACCATATTCTCCTCCTTTAGGCGTTGAATTCTCAAAAAACATGAAACACGTGCTTACTCATTTATCGTTAGAAATACTCCTTGGAAGTTTTCAATAAAAATAGTCTAACTAATCTTTTCCCCATACAAACTTACGACCCCCATTGCACCCCTTTGGGGGGGTAACTTTTGACAAATGCTTCTTTTATTGCACCCCTAGACTTTATAAGGACACGTAGGTTCCAAATATGGACTCTCTAGAACCAGCGGTTTAGTATTTAGACATTTCAACCCCATTTCACCCCAACAGGGAAGATGTTAATTCACGTCCGCCACGTTGGATTTAAAAATCGTTGCGGTTTTCGTAATCAGTGACCCGATAAACCATAAAAGCATTACCAATGGATTTTCAGACTTTGTCACCACATTTCTCCCTTTTAGATGTTGAATAAAAAAAAACCTGAAACACGTGTTTACTCATTTATTGTTAGAAATACTCCTGTGAAGTTTCGAATAAAATAGTCTAACTAATCTTGTTTCCCCATACAAACTCTGGAACCCCATTTCACCCCTTTAGGGGGTGAGTTTTGAAAAATCCTTTCTTAGTGCACCCCTACACCTTATAAGGAACCTACGTGCCAAATTTGAACTCTCTAGAACCAGCGGTTTAGTATTTAGACATTTCAACCCCATTTCACCCCAACAGGGGAGATGGTAACTCACGTCCGCCACGCTGGATTTTAAAATCGTTGCGGTTTTCGTAATCAGCGACCCGATAAACCATAAAAACAATACCCATGCTGATTTTCAGAATTTGCCACCACATTTCTCCCTTTTAGGGGTTGAATTTTCAAAAAACCTGAAACACGTGTTTAATTATTTATCGTTAGAAATACTCCTGTGAAGTTTCGAATAAAATAGTCAAACTAATCTTGTTTCCCCATACAAACTTTGAAACCCCATTTCACCCCTTTAAGGGGTGAGTTTTGGAAAATCCTTTCTTAGCGGATACCTACGTCATAACATCTACCTGCATGCCAAATTTCAGCCCGATCCGTCCAGTGGTTTGGGCTGTGCGTTGATAGATCACTATGTCAGTCAGTCAGTCACCTTTGAGTTTTATATATATATATAGATGATTTCTCCTTTAATGGCGGGTTTGAGCATTTTATGATGTCTTAAAAAAACGTCCAGATCATTCCAGTCTTCCAAAGGCCGTCACCATCTTTGAACTTATTTAAGTCCATTTTTGCAAATTCAGCAGTGCATCCATATCAAACACTTTTCCGCAAGTAAACATTTCTGTGACTTGATGACTGCGGTGTTTCATAATCTTTAAACCATAAGTAAACTGTACAGGATATAATTTGAAATTATAGCCATCGTTACACCTCTGTAATCTAGATAAGCAGATATTCAAGCTCATCTCGAGGACGCTGTCAGATAAGAGGACAATCTCTCAGATGGTAATGAAAACTACATTCTCTTTTGGATCCTTATGACGCATTTGGATTTCTTCTTTCCATTGTAATTTAGTTTTTCTTCAAGTTTAGGTAGTGCAACCGAATTCAGATGAATTCTCGCTGTGGCTGTTGTAATAGTTTAAGTCTTAAACTTAAATAATCCTCTTTTGTTGTTCAACTTGCAGGTTTAAACTGTGGTTTACGTTCGGTTCATTAGTATCCATAATTTGCGTCGTTTGAAACGCGTTTTGCGATGTTAGGTTGAAAACACTTTTTATTTTGTCGCTTAACACTACACCTCTCTGTCACCACAACGTAATCTTACCCAATCTGAGTAACACGAAATTTAGTTTGTTTTGTTTGCACTAAAAATAAATTGGCTAGCTATCTGTCATTTAAAATTAGATAATGTCGCAACATTAACACACTAAACGCTTCGTTGTTCCGGGTTTCAAGGGATGATTTGAAGGTATGAGCCCATACTCAACCAGCTATGCAACGCTTTAAAATGAAGCATGTGATATAGCTCAGTTTTTGATGTATACCTACTGATAATGGTCGAAACTTCACTGGTGCCTTTGAAGTACAACGTTGTATAGCTGATTGAAAGGGTCCTATAAAGTCCAAAGGTTTACCTGAAGGTTGGCGGGGTTTGGGTGGGGGTACGCGCGGTAGCGGACGCGGGCGCGGACGCGGGCGCGAGTTGCCGGGGCGCGTGTGGCCGCGCGTGCCAGCCGGTTGCGACTGCCGCGCGGCACCGTACAGAGCCCGGGCGATAAGCGCTGCCCGCTACCGCCTGCACCCGCCACGATAACCGCTCATTAATATGTGTTACATTAATATGATCGATAATTGAGAAGATAAGATCTAAAATCAAAACCGGAGTTTGCAAATACTTTTTTCTTCTAAATTCTAAACGAAAATGAGAATAACATTATGTTTTTTATACAGGACAATCACTACCATAATTAAAAAATCTTTTACTAATGTATTTTAGCTCGATCTTCATTTTTATTGCACTGTAGTAAAATTTTGGTTGATAATTTTCTTCACTAATTGCAAGTTAACTTAGACTCTTAATTTTTATCACGTGTTAAGAAATCTGTATGTTTGTATATTTATGAAACATTAAGTAAGTATATTATGGTAAGTAAGTAATCTTTGGATACCACTTGCCGATAAGACTTAACTTTAATACCATTGCATCAGACAAGTATCTTGGAGGCAAATAAAAATTAAATCTACACAATATTCACGCTTGTAATTGGATAAAGATAACTTATCATATTATCTGTAATTACGTATAACGTGACCTCGGAATCAGTAAGTGAAACCGGTAAAAAACTTTGAACTATCCCTTTACCGTAAGGTGAGCGGTGACCTTACGGTTTGACTCACATCAGCGATAAGCCCGCAAACTTTTTTAATCTTGGAATTAAGTTAATTGAACTGTGACCGTACCGGTAAAAGGTCGTATCTTTATATGGATTTCATAGTAAGATTGGGCTTTTTAAAGTAGAATGGCAGTGACAAAATCGTGAATTCGTGACTACCTGTACAGTCAGCGGAAAATAACCCAGGTGTTTCAGTTTTTTTTTCCGTGATACGGGCCACAGAAACTCAATTTGACGTTTGTCACTGATATCTGTATGAGATCTCGCCACTATATATCTACTTTAAATATATACGTTTTTAATCATTACTATAATTGTTTTTTCTTCCTCATTGAAAAAAATATACTCCATTTTCACTGTCGTAAAATTCAAATTGGTTGGAAGCAATATTTTTCATTTATCGATATAATCGATAATCGATATTATTATCACTAAAGTCTAAACATCGGCAACCACCCTGAAAAAAACAATAGCTCAACTAGTAGCCAATAGCCCAACTACTTGAGAAATAGCCAAATTGTGCTTAGTAGTTACCAAAATATGCTAATTTTACACAACTTATTTTAGTTACCAGTAACCCTTAGTTTGTCAGTCCACCGATTTATGTGACTAACAGGTAACATTTGAGTTATTTTTCTGTGTTTTTCAACGCTTTATATTGGAATGAACACGTCAACCATAACATAAGAAGTAAAGTATAATTAAAATAAATTTAAAAAATTAATTAAAGTAAATTTAGACACTCAAGGAGTAATTTTACTCTAACTAGAATTAAGGACCTTAAAGGCAAATTCCTGTCAGACAGCGTCAAGCAGTAAGTTGCTTAATTAAAAACGACGTTTTTCAGTATGTTGTGATTTTTTCGCTACGCGTATTATCTTATGCTGACTGTACACTTAATCAAGACTAATAGTCTAACGGTATTATTGGATTATCCTCCGTTAGTTAACTCTTTTCGTTGTGTTAGGAAGAGAAGGAAGTTGAGACGGGCAGCGTAATAAGGCTTATGTGCCGTCCCTTATCCGAAAACGCGGTAAAATGTGATCAGAATTGCAGAAGTATATATATATATATATATCTGTTATAAACTTTAAGGTACAATTAAAATAATTCAAATATATTGAGCTACTAGTCTATTTTCCATGAGAAGATATTTATTAGTGTTCACCATTATCGTCATAATTGATGCGGACAGCACTGCGAAGCACTACGAAGCTCAATATTATTTTGAATGAAGGTAAATACTATACCCAGAGAAGCGGCAATGTTGTAAAGTTATTTGTATTTACCTTCGAAATCGTTTATTTACTATTAGAGCTACCGTCCTCATTTAAAATCATAACAAAGATGACTCATCGTAATCTCTCCATTCATAGACGAAATCAAATGAGTCATCTTTGTTTACATCTCATGCCAAAATTAAGGAAAATTTTAGATAAATTACTTCACATAATTGTTGCTATAATAAAAGTATTATATTCAATAAATATTTCACCGTCCGCAAGCTACTTAATGGGAACGCGACAAATTAAGAAATAAATAAATAAATATTAAGGGACAATCATACACAAATCGACCTAGTTCCAAACTAAGCAAAGCTTGTACTATGGGTACTAGACGACGATATACATAATATATAAATACATATATAGATAACATCCATGACCCAAGAACAAATATTTTGCACAAATATTTGCCCCGGCCGGGATTCGAACCCAGGACCGCCGACTCAGTAGGCAGGTGTCTACCAACCGAGCCAAACGCGTCGTCAAACACGCGCCCAGCCCGCATCGCCTTAGAATCCTATCGGGACGCTCACACACACCCTCGCGGGCATATTGTAGGGTAGCCATACCAGGGCGGAGCCGTCCGTGACTACGGACGGGTATTCTGGCGTGGGTTTTCGTTCGTTCGGAATCTTCGGGTTCTAGTGGTCTTCAGCTGGAGAGATGAAGACGCGTTGGCCTATCTGCGGAATAGATGAACTTTGGCCTTTCTGCGGCGTTGTGGTGACCTGGTGATGATGCCAGGGAACTCAATCGGGGGGCACGAGCTCTCTCGGCAGAGTGCTGCCCCATCCGTCTGGTGGACGAGCATGTAGTGGCGCGATCCCCTCGAGGCTGGGAATCCCCGAGTGGTCGGCACGGCGAAACATGCCTCCTGATAGCTGCCCGATGAAGACATCCAGCCCTTGCCATTTCAAGTCGCGGAAGATCGTCTCGTTGCGCATATAGCGCGGCGCCGAGACGATAGTGCGCAGGGAATGGGACTCCTGCGCACACAGCCTTTTCTTGTTGGTTTCCGAAGCGAGACCATACCATGCGGGAGCCGCGTCGGTCAAACGGGACCGCAGGTAGGTCTTGTCCTAAGCCTGGTTCGCAAGGGAAGGCTGCTGGCAAGGACTGGGCGTAGTCGAGTTGCTGCTACACTTGTGTGCCGTACCGTCTCATCCACATGATTCGTCATTGTGAGTCCCCTATCAATGGTCACACCCCTTAAGAGTGACAAGGCAGGTGTACCTATATCTCTGACAGTGCGAGCGAGACATCCTCTTACCGGAGACAAAGACACTGTGTCAATTTTTGTCTCTCACTGTCAGACGGGAGCTCTCACAGCGTAAACAAGCTTAATTCTATGTTCGTCTCATAGTAGACGTCAATCTAGTGCAAAAGTTAGATTTAAGCCAAATATTGTATTTTTTTGTGTAATTTGATTTTATTGAGAAAGGGCGGGCGTCCCCCTAAGAATGTAGAATTTTTATAAAAGGGACGGACATTAAGAATTCCATTCTGATTCCAGTAGTCTCAGACTTCAGCTAACCACTTTTTAACCATCTTGTAGTTTAGTAGTTTAGTGTCAATGTAGCGTAGTACCAACGGTCCGCGCTTTAGTTTTGTTAGAGCGTAGTACCATCGGTCCGCGATTAGTGTTAATATACAGAGACTATATTAGCTAAGTGTTAATTTTGTAAATTCTACTCCGATCCTTTGTTTTGTTAATTTGTGTGTTAAATAAATGGCAGTTTCCTTTACTTCGTTTTTCCTTTCGTCTTTCATCCGTTTTAGTTTAGTTTCATTATTTCCTACCCTATCATTTTAAGTCCGTTTGCTCCGTACAGTTCATCCCTGAGCTTCGGAGTTGCCCTTGTAGACGGCCATCGACGGACGTGGTCGTCGTCTACAATAAAAGTATCAGCCGAAAGACTGCTCCACATCGAGACAAATCTTTCTCAAAAGTATTTCCCTAACGACCATTCCATAACCCTAACTAGATTGCAGTCTACTCTGATGAGAGTCTTTGAGTCTGCAGTCGCCACCCAAGAAACATGGCCAAACAATTCTCATCACAGATATTGCGATTACGCCTATTTTTTGTTTTGATACTTAAAATGTATGACAATTATGTGAGTTTAAAGTTTCCATAATTCCAAAGAGCAAGTTCCATGTCAGCCCTATCAACCAGAAAAGTTAAAAGTTCTAACATTTATCAAACAACTAAAGTTTCCGCACTAGAAAAATAAAGTTTCAAAGAAAATACTTACTACCGCTGGGGTGTTATTATCATTTGCAAATCATGGCCTACTTGCTCTGTTATTGTGGAGACTGTAGATATTTTAAAATTGTATTATGGACCGGATATTTAAGGACTAGGATGAACACAAGAGGAAATTAACTTTTTCCTGTTTGGAAAATTATGTCCGGTAGAAATCAATCGATTTAAATACAATTGTATAAAATGAGTTTACACAGGATAATATATTTAATTATTTCATAGGAAGAATGAATCGGAATGTGACAAAAGCTGGAAATTACTCAACCGACAAGAGCCTAGAGCCACTTAAATATGATGATGATGATGATTAGGAAGAATAAGGTTTAGTTCAATTAAACATACTCGTAGTAATCGTATTTCTAAAAGTTTGCACAGCTAACCGCGACAAAATTTTGCGTAGTGTTCAATTTATATATACCTTACTCGTACTTATTTTTCCCAATATGGTTCGCTCGCGTTAGAACAAATAAATACACAGTTCTACTAAAACCACGTTATTTTTTTCGGGATAAGAAGTAAGCATATGTGTTAAGCAAGGATATAAACTGTATATAGCTGTTCCAAATTTAATACGAAGCCACCGAGCCGTTTCAGCGTGAAGAAATAACAAACATACACACACACACACACACAAACGTTCAGTTTTATAATATTATATACATCTTTAGAAGATAGATAAAAGTTTTAGTTGACATTGTGTAATCTGGGATCACAGTAACAATCGAATTCTAGTTATTTTAAAATAGTTATAGCTGAGTATAAAACTCAGGTATCATAACTAAACGCTTCCACATTGCCAACGACAATTGATACGATATACAAACATTTGTTCGAATAGCTGCATATGGATTCCACATGAAAACAGAACATCCAAACGAATGCGATGCTATTAATTCAGGTTATCGATTGATACAATAATATTATGGTTGCATGTATTTTGCCTACAAACGGCAGTGTTAGTATTACTATAACCCATGGCTTTCCTAACATTTCCCTTTTGCCACCTACTTGATTCCCCTATGTTCTATTTTAAAATTCTCGGTATTCCTCGTGCTCGCTTGTCTTCTACTTAAGTAATAGTTTAAGAAAATAGAAAATCAATAGTTGATGGATTTGATCCATCAGTCGATGTACGTTGCGAGTTTATAGATATTCCACCACGATAAATTAATTAAGAAGCTAAAGGTCAGACCTTTTACTGGTTTATTCGATACGTTATTAAGCGATTATACGAGGTTTTAGCAAAATAATTGCTTCCTCGAGCCTATCATGGTTGATCACGTGATATATATGACAAGGCGTCGTCACTTTTTGACAAGTGTGTAAGTTCGAGAGTGGTGCCTTGTAAATTAAACACAGCCAATACAAGCTCACTTGTATAGCATCTATATAATGGAACAGTTCGTATATTTATATTTAAATGGTTACCAAGTTCACGGACACAGGAACAGTTAGAAAATTGCATGCTGCGGAACTGCATGTCTAAGTATGCCTTTACAAAAAAAAGAAACATTTTTTGACCGTAGATAGAATGGCAGTTTTGCCAAGATAAGGCTGCCTGTCCACAGAAGCGGAGTGGAGGAAATGAACCAATCAGGCTGCGTCTGTGTGAAGCCCAAAAGAAGTACATTTAAATCTAAGGAATGTGATTGGACCACTTTACACACCTACCCATCTCAAAAGTCGGTTATTCTGTAAAAATGGAGACGGTTGTTGTTTTAAGAATATTTTTAAATGGAAATTAAAATAAACAGTATAATTCGCATTTTGTTACATTTTCCGCTAGGCGCCATTTTTTACAAAAATACGATTGTTTTGTTTGAATAAAGGGTTCGTTCCGTTACTTTTCATTAGGGCGCGAGATAAAATCTTGTTTAGACGCTTCATTTTGTAATTGTGTTGACCTACAAATGGAGCAGCTATGAAACATAAATATCTTAACAAAAAAGAACGATAAAACATATTTAGACGTCAGTATTTAAACAATTTCATCTGCAAAAGAATTTTACACAAACTGAGGGGTCTTATTTCATTGAAATTAACATAAAGCGACATATAGGTTAAATCAGAAATATTCGGCGTTAATATACCTAACATACTTCGATTTCTAATAAGTATTCAAATTGCATAAAGTTACAATAACAAGCTGTTGTTTAGAGCTCACTAAAGTAGATGATGATAATTCAGACAGATGAACCACATTAAATTGTAGATGCATATCAGGCTTCGGTATAAGCTTAAGCGTGCCTAATCCAATTGTGAAATGCAAATGATTTATCTTATCATTAACATACGTATGAGATCATTTTCGTAGGGGAAATATTATTCTTAGCAATCCATCTTTTACGAGTATTTGATAATGTACCTATTGGGTACATTACACTTTCTTTGCAAGAAACGAACGAGTGTGTCGTACTTTTACAAGAAACCAGAAGATAAAGTGTTTTCAAGTTTTTAACTGCTTTTCATTGCCGCGTTAAATCTTGGAAATTGATATTCAGATGATATTACCCTAGCTGCGGACCGCGATGTAACCCGCACGTCCCACAAAAATACTACATTTTTACCTATCTGTTAATTCAGGGTGTCAGCTACCTCCGTACCACTTAACAAAATTGGTTTGAGATTTATAATATTCGTATTATAATCAGGTCCTTACTAAATATGGAATATACATACAATTGAACATGGCAGAGACCAGTACTCCTACCTACCGTGAGTTAAGACTGCACCGAGCGAAATGTGAAAAAATAGGCAGTTGCCGTTAAGTAGATAACGTCAACACTAGTTGTTTAATCCATTTCTAAACTATATATTGAGCACTTTGAAGAATGTGTTAACAACTTCTCCGTGGAAAAATTATAAGATTATAAATATTTTACCCTAGAGAACTAAGTAAAGATGGACGAAAATTGTAAAATCGTAAGCAGGCGTTAAGGGTTTTTTTATACTTTATCAATGGAAATCTATTCAGATGGTCAGTTAAAAAAAAAGATGAATGTTTACATTACAATTTGTCCGCATCAAATGTTTCAATTATTGTTTGGTATTAAAGGTCCAGATTTATCAAAAAGTGCTTTTAATTCTCCATACATTTTTACTATGGCGGCCGCGCGCCGATCTAAATACGCGCGCATTCCCCGCGCTCTATCGTTCAGTCACGAACGCTCGGCGCCCTCTTAACGTGACCGTACTCGCTAGCGATAGTGTAAATGATTTGTATGGAAAATAGTGCAGCGCCCTCCGCGATTACTTTGTAGAACTACAATTCTCCATATAAATCGTGTCCGCCGTAACTAGCGAGCACAGTCACTGTAAAGTCATGGTAAGGATACAGATGATTGTAATGTCTCTTCGATGTTCTCGTTAGGCTCGACATTTAGCGAAATAAGGATGAATGGCTCGCTGTGACGTACGACTAATTGCATATAACAGCTAATTGAAGTTGTAATTGAATTGAAATCTCATCGACAGCGTTATTGCGGGTCCACACTATTCGCGAAGATGGCCGAGGTTGGGTGGATATGATAGTGTGGAGGGGCACTTCGCAGCGGAAATCCAACCCAACTTCGCTTCGGCCAACTTCTAGTGCTAGTGCTAGGGCTAAATCTGTGTAGAGAAGAGAGAAAGAGTATTATTAAAGAGATCACGATAGGGAGGTTCTTTTACTCTAGATTAATGGCGGTAAAATGGTAAATGGTGGTAATTGCTTTAACTTTTAAGAAACCTTTATACAATACAAATGCCCATTATTTGCACACCTCATGGGAAAATACAACATGAGATAAATTAAAACAACAGGCAGAGGTAAACGCAAGCGGGCATATCACTAAATAGCGATCTCCTACAGACAATCTTAGGAGATCGCTATTTTAGAGTTACTGCTCTATAGTGGCTTTTATTGTTTAAATATATACTTACGGCGTTTGGCGGTCGAGATCTATGATTATGCTGAGTTGGCCCTTAAAACTCAAATATGAACTTAAGAGGAGAGCTATCTTGATTAAAATCCATGACATGAGGTACAAAACTAAACTAGAATACAATAACTAAAACTAAACGAAATCTAAATTATTTTTACAAGCTATCTAAAATCTAATCCACATTAAACAAAAATATATATAAATAAATATCGGACAACCTCACACAAATCGATCTAGTCCCAAATTAAGCTCATGAAGGCTTGTGTTATGGGTCCTAAACGACAATATACATACCAAATATATATAGAGAAAAATATACTTAAATACATAGAACAACAATGATCCAAGCACAAATATTCGGGTTTATCACACAAATATTTGCCCTGGCCGGGATTCGAACCCGGGACCGCCGGCTCAGTAGGCAGGTGCTCTGCAAACTGCGCCAACCGCGTCGTCAAACATTAAAGTGATTTGATTATTCAAGCAGCGTGCAATAAAGTGTGGCACTTAAAAAATTCTCTCAATATACCTAATTAAAACTGGACCTCTCACCTAACTCGTACCAACATAAACTTGTAAATTAGATTTGTATATTTTTTTCTATTTGATTACTCTTCTCTCAAATGGAACATATTTTCTCGCTTCAGCCGCTTCAGCGTATTAACATCGTAAATATTCTCAAAGACGAATGCGTTGATGGGGACGCGCTCCCACTTAAAAGCGAGAAATATTAATGTTACTCGTATTTCCACTCTCTGAAAACGGTTACGTTTTCTATATTGATGTCCTAGCAAATCCAATGTACAAAACAGTTTATCTTTACCAAAACTCGTTTCACTTTTTAATCACACAAGATCTAATAATTCGTTTATTTGAAAACGACCGAACACATTAATCAAATCAGGGTACGTAAATGAAACAAAGTATAATAATTTAATCACATTAATATTATAAAGGAGAAAGTTTGTCCGTTTGTTTATGTGTAAGTTCGTTACTTCTTCACGCTCAAACAGCTAGGCCAATTTTGATAAATCTTGGTATGAAGGGAGCTTAACACCCTTTATTAACACAGGCTAATTTTTATCCCGAAAAGTTAGTGGGATGAACAGGTAACACTGCGCGGAGCAGCTAGTAAAGCATAAAAAATAAAGATAAGCATGTGGAAAATTTGGCCCGTATCAGATTGTCAAGCAGGCTGAGTAAGCGGCGGTTTATCAAATGTCAAAAGTTCCAATAATCCAGAAAGGGCAGTCATGCGAATCCAGTCGGAACAT
Organism: Apotomis capreana; assembly: GCA_947623375.1. NCBI lineage: Eukaryota > Metazoa > Arthropoda > Insecta > Lepidoptera > Tortricidae > Apotomis > Apotomis capreana. The sequence continues at coordinate 20,496,784 of OX392502.1, read as the reverse complement.
TCGGGATATGTCCTTGCGTGGGATTGTAACAAATTGAAATTTACGAGCCAGTGTGCATTCCACATATATCCCTCCGATACCTCGGAGAGATCTCCGAAGTGGCGATATACCCGGTATATTGCCACTTCGCCAACCCGGACGGGTTAAGTTTACGCCTCATTTATATGCGTCACCGTAAATATCAGGCGCAAGCTTGACTCGATCCGATAGTAACGTATAATGTCACTTTATTCAGTGCGAATCGCAAACATCGCGTTTTAACGACAGTTAAAGACGATATACCCGGGATATAACTGAGATAACACTTATTTGGCGATATCTCAAAGTACACTCGAATGAGCGCCCAGTTTCAAGTTTTTTTTACGAGGGCTCACGACATTTTTTTTGTGTTTAAATGTGTGTGTGTTGTGTAAAAATAAAATCGAGTTTGTGAATGATCTCCCATTTTCTTTTGAGTAAACTTGGTCCAGATGCAAGATGATAACGCAAATGTTACCTTAACGACGTTCTTTATCCCATATAAGTGCGTCGTTACTTCTTACATGAAAAGGGTTTGCCTTTGACCCTTGTAATATTAACGAATGTACACGTAGGTAAAAGAAACACGCTACTAAAGCTGGCCTGTTTACCTTGTTTTGAAAAACATTAACGTTTTGTTCAGGACAATGAAATAGAGAAACCGTTTCTATCCTAAGCGGTTTAAATCACGGAGAATAGAAGGCTCGTGGAAAATCCAACCACAGTGAGCCATACGTCATACGTGGGCGATATAGTTATAGGAACATAGTTTTGATGATATTGTTCGTGATAATTTTATATCCTAACGTAAAGTATGTTGTAGGGGTGTATTATGTGTAGTGTAATCTACTTGGACGCATTTATTTATTTTTTAAATTGGCACAACATAGTTGTGACAACATAGTGTCCACTTCGCCTGATGGTAAGCAAAAAGGGGATGATACTACTGACACGCCTGGTACCTGCAAGAAGTTGGTATATTTAGCCACCCAATATCTAATCCTTGAATTATCATCCGAAACCAATCCAAAACCTCATTAAAGGAAAATATTGAGAGCCTATTTAGGGAGCAGAAGTTATAACTCGCAGCTTAGTGAATGACAGGCGCTTTAGAACTTAGTCGATCCGACTCAGCCTTCGCAACGAGTGCGGATATCGAAATGCTCACTGAGCTGTGCCGCGTCTTAAGACATGAACAATCCCCAGCGTCAGTGAACTAGGTGTGCCCCTGTAACGACTATACTTACATATTAATTGAGACGAGAAATTTAAGCAATGCATAGATAATGAGGTGATATCAAAGATTTAGCTACACCATCAGGTTCATCACAACATCATTAACGGAAACGTATTTGTTTTCACAATTCTAATTGAATTGAATGACATTAACAAGTTATTTCTATTTTAGCTATAGATCATTGTCGATCATTCGCCTCAGCCTTCCTAAGGAGTGTGGATATCGGAATGCTCAGAGACAGCGGCAGCAGTGTACTACCTATAGGTGTACACGTGTATCAACTGTAGGTACTAACATATTTAGAGGAAAGACTTAATGAACTGGTTGATGGGAACCGCCCTTAGTGTAGTATTAACAAGTTCATTCACATGTACACGACGGTACCTACAGTAGTATAGTCTAGTAGTAGTAGTCTTCATCAACGCTATGGTCCAAGTATCAGTCTTATAACTTTACCTTAAACATAAAATACACTATTGAATTAATTTCTGCTAAATAGCTAGATTTAATGAACAGCTACTCCGCTGCCTTCAAACGTCCTAAGACACACGTGAAATAGATGATTATGCGTCATCACAATCAGCTGTCGCTGGGATTTGTCGACAAAGGCATACGTGGCATTTCTAGATACTCCACTGTTTTATCTAAAAAGTCAAATGTTATATAGCGCTCGTATTAACATACGTCGTTTTACCGTTCAGCAAGCGTTTCGGTTATCCGTGCAGCGAGCACAGACAGCACGTCAGGCGCCCGGCAAAATCTCGCCGCTCGGCTCACTGGATACTCCGATATCCGCATTACGAAGGTTGAATTGGCACAGTTCTACGTGTTACGGGGACAAATTGATATACAATTATACATGCCTTGTTACATTTTAAATTTACAAATGTTTAGTTAGTTAATCTTCGTAATTGGTTGGTAGGGACGTATTTATCCTAGGGCGATCCGAGCCATGGCCCGGGGCGCCAAACCGACAGGGGCGGCGTAGGCGCCCCTGGCCGATTGCATTTTGTTTTGGTATTGGCGCCATTCAACCAACTAGTACTTCTCACCTTTTTTTGGTCAATCCACAATTTAAAATTAACATGAAAAATATCAAGAACTAGTTAGTCTTGGTCGAAAACAAGCTTGTAAGTTCGTCAATATCTTCGGGGCGCGTCTGTAAGTAAGAACATGCTTCAAATATAGGGCGCGGGCGCCGAGTGAGGTCGCAGGGCTCGCTGCACTCGCGGTTTCATCTCATAGTGTTATGCTCAATAATGTTTTTTTTTCTTATGACCCAACCCTTACACTTGCTATATCTAAGTGCTTGATAGACACAACTACCAGTTTATAAAAAAAAAAACGTTAAATATATTTATAGGCCCGGGGCGCCAAATTTCAAAATACGTCCCTGTTGGTTGGACTCATCTTAATAAAACCTAGTTACAAATATGTAAAAAGGAAATCAGATAATCGCGCATTCATTTATATTTTCCACGCCCTAGATTACGGCGGCTAAAGAAAAAATATACGCCTTTGGTATTTTTACTTTTATAATTATGTAATTTACTCTTGTAACATACCCCGGGATTTTCGGGGCTCGCATGATTTTGACGCATACTGTTGGCCTCGTGTTCACGTACTGAAAAATCCAGGGTAATTAGTTACACTTGTAATAAGTACAATAGTTATTTTTTAATTCTCTGTTTGCTCGACATGAAAAACTTTAAGGAATAAATAAGTAAGGTGCACTCGGCTAACTCCGAAAATCGGGCTATTCCGAAAATGACCATTATCTACTAAACGCGGCTATATTATTTGCTCTGGCTACACTCCCTATGACGTTCAGGTATCTCCCTTGCCGCGTCAGTTAGCTTGAGACGCTAGCGACGAAACTACGCGTGTGGCGCATCAGATTAGTGAGCGAGTGAAAAATTCCCGCCTTTTTGACATTCGGAATTAGACAACCATCGCTAACTCTGTAATTTGGTGAGTAAATGAATTGACTGCTTTTGTGTTTAAGAGATTTTCGTTTTTTAGCCATTTTAAATAGACTTAATCTATTGTAGCTTGTATTTTATTAAATTTTCAGATTTACCCGAAGTGGGAAATTCCGTGGCCGGAATTATCCGACCTTCTTTTTTTAAAGTGACAGCCAGTGGTTCTCAAACAATCAAAATTAAGTCATTGCCGCGATTAACCTTTCCCGCTACAAGTACTTACATGCCGGTCCCCAGACCAGTGTGGCATATTCAGTGGCTGCCACGTTCTGTCTCGGAACGCACGTACACGTACACGATACTAGCGCCCACGCTCTACCGATTTACGTTGCAAGTGAACGTGCCGCATTTGTCTTTTTATACTAGTGGTGAAATTAATAAAAAGATAGTTAAAAACATTTGCATTGTAGCGGGATGCAGGAATTTGCTCGAATTACCATATACCACTTTTAAATTTAACAGCCACCAATTTTAACCATTTGTAATGTGTCATGTATAACTATATTATAGCGCGTTATTAATTTAGTACTTATCGTCCTTTGTAAACGAAATCAGTATTTTTTTTTATTACTCTATCGCTCCACCACGCCGTACTATCGCTATTTTTCTATTTGTGACGTTGCATTATTCTTTTTAATACGTAGTATACAGGGTGTAACCGACAGCGTACCGAAAACGAAAACCGTAGTTTGAGACCATAATCACGAACTGAAAACGAGTGTTCATTTTCTCGGAAAACTCAAGGATAAGATTTTCCAAAATGAATTATAAAACTCGACGCGCAATGTATTGCGTCCAATTCTCTCGGGTGCAGACGCGCGGGGAGAGGAGCACGCGGCAAGCACCGACCGGTTCAGGCGCTCCCCACTCCACTCACGCGTCAGCGCAAAACCATACCGTTACGCCAATGCGCATCGAATGACATGAATGAATGCAACCATAAAAATAACGCAACCACAGATCACAACTAGTGTACTACCTAACACCAATAACAACTGACCGATAAATTAACCTGTTGACCGCCAAGCGGTCTAGCAATTTACCGTGCCACTGACGCCAGAGTAAAAAAAAAAGATGTGCCCCAAAATCAACAGGGATTGAAAAATACTTGTAGCGGTTAGAATTACAAAGTTTTTGATCATTGAAATTTGGACGGCTGTGGCCGACGTGGCGTCAGGGGCACGATTTTTTGTTGACGGCCACAGCCGACTGTGGCGCTCAACAGGTTAAAACAGTCTAACAAGATTATTTTCATTCAAGCCAGTAACGCAAATAAAATGTGCGGGTAGGTAAACATTAAGCACGCGTCCGACCGCAGCGGCCTGCGCGACTGGGCTGGCGGATCAATGACCGGCCAGTACCGTTATCTGTCCCACTCCACGCGCCTGTGTTGTACCGTAAAGCTTACATAATACTGTTTGTGATACATTGTGTGTTTTACGGAAAATGCTATTTTTATGCGATTTTTCATGAAAAATTGTTACCGGAAGAGTTCGATTAACGGAAAAATAAAGAAAAAATTAAAACTAGCGAGGAAAATTTGTGAATTTTCTCAAAGAAATTTTCACGATTTTCTAGCCCAGAATAATGGTCTGAAGCCATGGTTTCAGTTTTTGGTACACCGTCGGTTACACCCTGTATTGTTCAAAAAAAAAACAAAATTTGTATTGCAGTGGTTCGCAGCAATACCAATAAAATGTGGCATGGTGGTGTATTCAATTTCTGTAAATTTAGAAATTTATCATTTTTCAGTTAAATAAATAGTGAAATAATATTATATAATGTATAAATAATATAATTTTCTCTCTATATTGAATGCAACAAATAAATGGTCAATACATTATTATTTTATTTAATCGTTGATAACCCTCGCTAGCGTCGATGCGACAAGTGAGCCAATTTATTTTCACCGTTATTACACAACCTCAACGTTCCGTTTGGCTTGAAAGCCGTGAAAAGGGCTTGCAGGCTTCATAGGTATCACTACGGGCGGCCGTCTATACCTACTCAGCCGGCAAGCCCTTATTTTCCCGGCGTCTGCAGTAATGTACTATTTTTTATGCCAATCCAAAACTTATATGGGCCAAAGAAAAAATTCCGGCTAGAAAAGCCACTAATCGAAGAAAAATTTTCACATACAATTTGTGTGAAAATTAAAACTTTTATTATTTAATCGCTATTTTTTTCTCTTATAGTAAATGGCAATGGCATTAAGTCCGCCTTTTGTACGATAAGTATGTTTTTCATTTGTGCAATAAAGATTAAATAAATAAATTCTGCTCCACATGTATGGAAAATGTTTTCTTTAATCTGTATGTGGATTTTAGTAAGTACATTATCATTATTTTCACACATATTGTATGGGAATGTTTTCCTGGATTCATGGCGTTTCAAGCCGGATTTTTTTTGTCCTTTTTGCAAGTGTCTTTAGGTATCCTTAAAGACGAAAAATAAAAAAATAACAGGGTTCAAACTTAGGTGCCGTTAAAAATAATAAAAAAATCTAAAAAATGCAAAAAGATGGTCAAGAAATATTTAATATAGGGGGCTATACATCCAGACTTTAAGGGTTAAAGTTTGAGTACCACAGATTCCTGATCGGGTAATTCCGAAATAAAAGCCTGACAAACACATGTATATGTACTTCTATAAGCCTAATCGAGTAAAAAGAGCAGGGAGGGTAATTCCAATCAAAAAAGTAATATGTCCCTTATGCAACAAGCGCATAAATCTCGTTTTCAAGTGTATTCGGATTTACCCGAACCAATTCGGAATTGCCCGTTTGCAACGAAAAAAAAACTAGATTTGAAATGCTTGTATTTTAAAAAACTTACATTATTTATGAAAAATTCTGTAATCGATTGTTAGGCTATATCATCTAGTAAGTAAGTTATTCACTATTTCCGTCTTAAAACCTTGCTATACTGACTGGTTCATGGAGACACTCACACCTTATCAACTAGTGCAAAAAGCATTCGGAATTACCCGAGTGCACCTTATTTAGAAAGAGAGAGTCTCCGAGACGTACTTAATTTTAATATTTAAACAAGTCAGCTTTGCATAAATCGTAAACTTTTACATAGAAATGCAGTCTTAAAAGTTAGCAAAATGAATTATTTATACAATTTTATGGCATTGAGACTTAAATAGTCTACCTTTGACTTAATTGAACTACCATAAAGTAACTCTGATATTTCTAATAAGGTCCAGGTTGAATCAATGAAGACACAAAAAGCGTGGTGTCACGGAGAAAGCATACTTTTTAATGGGCTTTGTAGTATAAGCATAGCAAAATGATAATCATTATTATGTGATGGTGACTCTATTTTATTCTGTACATATATGAATCCCGGGCTACAATGTAGTATAAGTTTTCAGCAGGAGCGATAAAGCTAATTAAAGGAAATTCCACATCGATCAACTCACTTATCTATGTATCATCCATATTGGTAAGATACTAGTGGTACCTCCAAGTTTTTATGTAAAAAAAATATATATTTACATATAATATAAAAATGCAATACAATTTTTCTATTTTCCCCATGGAAAAAGAGACTTTTTCACCTAAATATAAATTATTCATTAGGTATCATCACAAACCATATGGGTATCATGTTTCAGAAATGATACTGTCCGATGTTGACAAAGTAAATATTGTTTTATACTATAACGAAAGTCGGTACGGTACAGCAACTATCTATCTGTTACTTCCAAAAAGCCGATGTTGATTATGTGACTATTTGCGTGTCGAAAGTAAAAATGTACCTCAACAAAGAGAGCTTTAGCAAAGGCTGATGAAGACAAAAGTTCCGAGGATACTGAAATTGAGTTTGCTGCAAAGCTTTGTCAGAATAAACTATTTTCAATTCTAGTGACTCCCTCAATGAAACCTCTATTTAGGATTTGCCTTTGCAATGTCCCTATCAGTGAAAGCAGTGTTGAATGTATAATACATACAGGTTTTACGTTCATGTTGGCATACGTAGGTATGTAACTTTTTTTATGGAATTCAAAAATATCTCCTATATCGTTCAATCATACGGATATATGTACCGATTGATTTATTACATAGACAATGAATAAGCGTGTTTTTTTTTAATAAAAATAAAAGTAGAGGTTTAAACTGGCGAAAAATACCCAGAGCTTATTATATATAGCTTAATATATAATAGCTTATTTCATTTGTTACTTTAAATATTTTTGTCTCTTACGGAAGAACAAGCGTTTACATTTATTTTAATTTCATTTAACTAATGACATTTGTTACGCATTGATTGCTATTTCATTTACTTAGTAAAAATAATAAGACACAATGATAATTCAAGAAGTGAAACTAATCCCAACCCTTTTACAACTATCACCCCGAAGCGGCAGCGACGTCTCGGTACGACCTCCAATAAATGTTCCACGTCGTGTTGCCATAATAAAACACCACACACACATACTAACCGTCTGAGCAATGTTGCGGATAAAAATAGCAAAACGGGGGTCAGGGCTCAATTCGACGTAACTTGGTGATATATAAATTCAGCAATATCTCTACATCCTCATTTCCAACTTGAGTCCACTGTTGGACGCGTGGTCGCTACTCAACTTGTCGGCGGTTATTGGCGTCGAAGAAATACCTACCAACCTACATTGTTGCTATTCGATTTACTTTCGAGTAACGTTTAAAATGCTGACATTTTAAAGATGATATTGCAAGATTAGGCTGCCTATCCACAGAAGCGAAGCGGAGACAATGAAACAATCAGGCTTTGTGAAGCCAAAAATAAGTGCATTTTATTATTTGGAGAAATGTGATTGATCTATTTTACACACCTCCGCCCCACTCCGCTTCCGTAGGCAACCTTAGATATTAATTACTCGCCCCTGTCATTTGTACTTTAGCGATACCTATAGGTCGCCATTTCAAATTTTATTACTATCAAAATAGCTGAATACGGTCGTATATCGATCGTTAAGATAGAAATATAATGTCGAGATCCCGAATAGATGTGTTTTAAATGTCTAATTGGGGCTCAGTCGTTCTGCGATATATATTATGAAGGATTGACCTTTAGTTATTACTATGAGGGCAAAACGGTTGCAATTTGCGACGAGCAGTAAGTCATGTTTATAGATCAAATTGCCATGGTTACTTTACTATGCACACCTGGGTCACAATTTACATACGTCCACTGCACGGATGTACTTTGCAATTTTGTCGGGCTAGTGATAAGAATTTGAAATTTGAAATTTTCAGGTGAAATGAGAATTATGTGTGTCAATTTTAATAAGCTACATACTTGCTATTTGTTATAATTATATAGTTATTTAATACACTTAAATAATAGTTGAACGTTTAATAATGCAAAAGATGTTTATTCAAACGGGACTTACAATATATGTACAAGACAATAATAATAATTGAACTAGATATATGAAGCGTGATGTCCAGATTTTCATAACAAATTCGACAGGTTTATAAACAAAAGCAGTCTTGAATGAGCTTCATGAGTACACAGTATTATGTAGCGTTGCATGTTGGGTTCCACTCCAAATACATCGAATGGACAACGTCAAAAATTTACAGCGACTGGCGTAAAGCATGTATGGAATATTCACTACATTTTAACAATGATTACCTTTGTTTTATAATATATAATACGACGCAGTCAATCCTCCTTGTTTCGCATATAAAAAAATACGTTTTATTTAAATCCCTTACAGAACATTAATAAAATTGATTCACTGTATGGCGTATAATTTGGAAGTTTTAAGAGTAGTTATGAATCGGTCTTCAAATATAATAAGCTTAAATAGCTTAAAGAAAACTTAACTTATACCAATGCCACGCGAATATTCATAAGTACATAAATATTGCTATATAACTAGAACAATGTAATAAAGCAAATGTAAATGTCATAATGTCATAATAATAAAAATAAAACTAAAGAACTAAAATCTAACATAAATTAAATTAAGCTAAAATATATGATTCAATACGTTTATGAAAAGTTTTAATTAGTTATTAAACAATTTAAATTTAGCTAAATTTCAAGTACATGTTGCGAGACCATGGGCGTTAAACTAATTTTGTATTAGTAATTTTGAAAAAAATCCCAAGGTCGAGAATAACACCTTCCAAACTTTATGACAGCTATAACTTACCTGTTGTTCGATGTAATTAATCATACTTAACAACTTGGCATCACGTGGCGTCACTTGAAACATAACTATAGTCAGAACTAAGTAAAAACTATAACAAAACTAAATAACACGGAGAACTGTTTAACACGAGGGGTAAATCCATGGTAAAGTAACGCATCTTTACGTAATGATGCGTGCTTTTTATTTATGATGTCTACCTAGAGATTTCCCTAGCACGAACGACGTGTTGTTAGTGCTTGACAAAATAAAACATCGACAATCATGTTATCGATAAATACTACTTCAACGTCATAGAGGAAAAATCGTAATATGCATTTTCATTTGCTTCTTAACTTAACATCAAAGTATAATTAAAAGTTTAGTAATCAAAACGTTTACATTCATAGACCTTATTTATCTTAAGAGTTAAACAATTGAAATAACAATGTGACAATTATTCGAGTTTCATCAGTTATTTGGCATTTCCCTTATAACGTTGACGTGGTGGTTATCGAAAACAGGTTGGTCGATATTATTATTTTGTAAGCACTAACCACCTGTTGTTCCTGCTAGAAATATATCTAGGTATTGTGATGTGAAAAGTGATACAATGTATCTCTAGATAAATTTTACTTTAATCGTATATTAAACACGCAATGAAATCATGGTAGGTTACTTTCATTACTCTTACATTATCGTGAAATTAGCCCGAGTGGTAGTGGTTATAAATAATATGATCTACTTGTGGAATCAGGTCTACGAATAAATAAATAATTATATGAAAAAAAACTTCAAAAAAACGTCCTGCAGATGATGGAATTGAATATAGAATTATTGTATGTACCTAATTTATGAACGAATAATTCAATACCTGCGTACGAGTACGATTTGCTCTGAGCAATGTACTTATTTTGTACGTCTTTAGTTAGTCAAGGTTATCTGTGTGAAACCTTGTATTTTGTAATAAACATTTTTCTTGCGACCTCCGACCTACCTAGTAAATGACTAATAGATAACACAAAAGTATGTCCTATTATTGTTGAAACATCTACAGAAGTAGGGCACAGTTTTAGAATTACGAAATATTGTTTAATAAAAATGTTATAACAGTAAAAATATAATAAAATAGCTAGGCAGCCATGTTAGCTACGGTCTGTGAATGTGCTTCAATGTTGTAAGAACATTTTTCATTTACATAATTATTTTAATCATGTCATCAATCATCATCTCCATCATTTCAGCAAGTCCCCGGAACCCTAACCAGGGTTAATCAGGGTCCGGGTTTTTATCATCTCGAGCTTATAAATCCCCGAATCGGTTTTGCATTGTAGATACCAAAACCACAAAAAAACTTCAGATGATCCGTTGCATAATTAAATTGCACACTTACCTTGTGTATTTTCCACGGGAATTAATTGAATTTCCCTGCAAGTTATACTCCTGCCACTTACCTGAAACAAAACATTTAGATAAGCCAGGATGAGAGCAATGATATTAATCCGATGAACTCAAACAAAAGGTACTTGTTTGAGTTACATTTCTGTATTCATTTCAAACAGTTACACTGTGAATTTTCATTGAAATCCATTCTAAGGGTGTGTATCCAATGACGGGGAGCTGGGAGTGTGTATTAACTCGTGTTGTGTTTGAATCAGCGTGCAAGTCAATGGTAATAGTGATGGCTTTTGTCATTTCACGTTCGGCTCACCGTTGCGTCAATGGAAATGCACCCTAACTAATTCTATGAAGCTGTTGCTTATTTAATACATTTTGTAACAACACTTATAAGTAATAAATTACGAGCGTTTACAAATATTTCATTAATACATCGCTCAAATGCTTAGGTTAAAATTAGACAGGCGATGTGATTAAACTTTACCACATTTAAACACGTAATAATTAATAATACTACAGGCTCTGTGACCTCGCGTTGTTTTTCAAATGGCTGAAATATATGACTTTTTTATGTTTTAATTCCGCCATCTCCGCCATTTAAAAAAAATCGAAAATCCTAATCGGCAATAGAATGTTATATAATTATCAAACCTGATCACAATTTTTTATTAGAGTTCGGTTGAGAAATGCGACCTGTAGGCGAGAACATCCCGACATCCGATCATCCTGAATCCGGATTTTTTGGTCAAGCTTTATCGTAGACACGTCGTCGATCGGACAGCCTACTGAATGTGAAATGATAAAAAACACGCGTCTTTTATAAAAACGCGCACAATGTCGATGATATTGTTTTAAATAGCTACCCGGAAAAATATTATCTTATTTTCTAAAAGAGAAATGGGAGGTATGTTGTTCTAAAACCTTTTGCTATTTTAAAAGTGTGGCATCTGTCATAAAAAATACACAGATACGATAGATATTTTGCCGCTACTGTATCAGTGTTTATCTAGTGTTACTAGCAATTCTGTAGTAAAGTAATTTTTTGTTAAAAATAAGCATTTTATTGCTTCCCTTTTCTCCAATCGACCCTATAGTGTCAATGCGGTTCTGTCATAGTTTGCAGAACGCGTCCAGATCTTCCCGCCATCTCCTTTTCGTTTTGCCTTTGTTTCGGTATGATTGACTACCTATAAAATAAATTGTTTCAGCCATGTTTGAGTTACATAAACAATGTGTTTTATGTCGATTGAATTAAACAGCTTTGCGTTAATTATTATCTACATTCCCTTTTACAAACAAAAGCTAGTTTCTAGTAGGTAAATCGGGCATTCAGTGAATTAGTACTTTGATTGTACTTTTAATCTCAAGACTTTGTGTTGTTATTTCGATTATCAAAAGATACATCGCAGAAAATATGGAGTGCTTTAAGATTTTATTGTTATCATTTTCTTAAAAGCTGTTTGTTCTGAGTATTTAGTCATAAGTCATAACAAAACAGCGGATACAGTCTAATCTACAAAAATTTTTTATGGAAAATTGAAGCACTTGATTGATAAGTTCTAATGGTATTGGCGGCCATAGGTGGGAGCGGAAGGTCCGAGCGCGGTGTCCCGCTCACTCCCATGGCCGTCGCTTCGATGGTCGCACGAAGTTGTGCCTGAGCCGTTATATATTTATTATATTATGATATTATGGATTTTATATAGCTATAGTTTATACGACACAACCACTTGACAAAAATTTTGGATGAACAAAGGTGGAAAACGGAGTAGAGCTATCTTGTGTGCGAAGGAGCGTAGCTTATTCGCACGCTTCGCAGCGCGTTGTTAACTGATGTTGCTAATTGTTCGTGTCATATACCTTCCAAGGCCCGATTTCACTTGAGCAACAATTGAAAAAAAGGATGACGATAAAAATAAAGGTAAGACCCTTATTGTTTGGTAAATAACATATAGAGAGCTAGAGAGCAACCAGAGCGGACGTGTCGCAAAGTTATAATTGAATATTTAAATCGATACCATAGAACTCTAACCGGTACCATCAGTTATAATAAGTGCTAAATTTAAACGAACAACGCGAGTGTCCTTACGCCAATTACTTCCGAAGTGATATTTTCGGTGCTGCGGTAACGGCTCTTCACCCCCTCGGGTAAACGAGACGAATATTTAATTTTGGTCTCGCTCGCACTAATTACTTACACTGCATAGAAACAATAACCTACGCATTAGAGCAAATTACAAAGATCAACATGCCTCTCGAATGCTCACCAACTGGAAGTGGCCTCGGCGGCTCGCACCCGAACTTAAGTCTCGCATCGGATCTATCTCCAGAGACTGAAAATCAAAAAATAACGTTTCGCAACAATAAAAGAAAATATTGTGATAGCAATGGCGAAATATTATCTGAAATGTCGGAGATCCGAAAACAAATGTTAGAAATGATGGCGCTTATGAAGACTTCAAAAATAATGGGCGAAAAACAAACTGAATCTATCAACAAAATTTCGAAAGACATAACAACTATCAAAGACGAGGTCAAGAATATAAAATCCACGATGGAGAAACTTAAATCAGAACAAAATGTTATAAAAACTCAAATAAGTAACCTAATGCATATAAGTACCGAGACAGAGAAAAGAATTGACGTAATAGAAACTGAAGTAAGCGAACTTAAAAAAGGATCTATCAACATAAGTGCTTCCAGCAAGATCTCGCCTGAGGAACTTATATCAGAAATACAAGAGCGCGAAGTGAGAGCATCCAACATTATAATACAAGGGATCCCAGAATCAGATCACCCCACGCAAGAAGAGAGATTGGCGCATGATATGGACGAAGCTTTAAAAATAATAAGGAAAATTTCACCCTTATGTCCGGCTCCTCTACAAACACAGCGGTTGGGAAAACAAAAAGCTGATAAAAGTAGAATGCTAAAGGTACGTCTCTGTTCTAAAGAGCATGCAAAAAACATTCTTACCAATCAGAAGAATAGGGTAGGTGAAACAATCAGTATCTACACCGATAGAACTCCTCAGCAGCAGAACTATATTAGCAATCTGAAAAAAGAAATAGAAACTAGGATCGCAAACGGTGAGTCGAACCTTACTATAAAATCAGTGCCTCCAGTGAATAAGGGAATAACTCAAAAACGGCACTTTTCAGGAGAGACAAAAAACTATTTTTTAATAGAAGATATTTAGAACTTTCACTTTTTAAGCATTTTTATACAAGCTATGGTGTTAGGCATTCGTTTTATGATTAAATAACTAATAATTTGACCTTGTAAGTATGTTTTTTTCAGGTTTTTTTGTAGTTATGCCTTTTGTTCACGAATATTTAAGGACATAACTCAATTTATATGGACCAATTTTAGCGATTTTTTAGCAATTAAACGACTTATGCCCTTATGAACGACGTGCATAAAAGATGAACACGACTTATACCATTGTGAACGACGTGCATAAACGAAAAAAGTACGACTTATAACCTATGTGAAAGACGTGCATAAACGAAACGAAACGACTTATACCAATTTTTAATATGGTACTTTAGATATTACACGACTTATCAAGTTTGAAATTGGCTACCTAAGGAGTCAAATGTGGCTGTGTAATAGAATGATCATAAGAAAACATTGATGAAATAAATAATTCTCGTTTATTACTATTATCAAATATATCAATATCAACATAAATATCATTGTACTCACTGTCAATGAATGGCAACAGCTCTATTTAGATCCTCCGATTTCTCAACACATATCAGTAACGAAATTTCGGATAATGTCTGTTAAAGTTATACTAAGAAGATTTTCATATCTTCCATGCCTTTTAATTAAAAGCGTACATTTTTCTTTGCAATTCATCAAGTACCGAGACGAATTTAAGAAGCCCAAACTCAGTAGGATTGCGTTATTTTATTATAGAGTTTTGCCTATGCCCACCATCTCTGGCCCCATTATCAGATCAGGTCCATGCTTATTGTATTAAAATTTCCGAGGACTTGAGTTGAAACTATGTATGTTATTTAAGTATATGTAAACCTAATTTCAGCTCAAGTCCTCGGAAAGGGAATTAAATCTTCCTTGAAATATTTTTTTACATACAATATGTAAATATTAATAAAAACTTTTAATAAAGAACGTGTTAATACCTCCTCCATTATTATTCCGTTTGTTATTGTTTTTTTCGTCAAGCTTAGCCCACTTTTATAAACTATCCTCTTAATAAAACACTTCACGAATAGAATGAAAATCACGAGTCGTTGACAAAATCCAGACTGATGAATTAATTATAATAAAGTAAATAGACACCATACTTTTCTCGATGGATTAATTTACAAAATTTTCAACTTTCTTACCACTTGTATATTTTTGAGTTTAAAAATACAACATAAGTATCATCCTGTCCTGTTCACGTTACTCAGATAATGCAGTGAGATTTAAAAGTTTGTTAAATATTTATTCATAATTCAATAGTGGATGAAAGAGTCATGTCAGAAAACTATAGTTAAGTAGAAACTGTAACTGATTCGATAGGATATTGAAATATACATGACAATGTCGGTAATAATATGTTGAATGTATAATTATATAGGTACAATACAATACCATACATGAGTACGTTCTCTTTATTGGGCACCTCGTAACTAAAACATACAGGAGAAATACAACGCAATATATATTTTAAAGATAATTAATTTGAATAACTTCATTCATGGTTAAAGTTTGCATGTAAATAAGTAAAACTTAGCCTAGTCAGGCTATCCCCACGCGTTTCGACCGCGCGAAACATTCCGATCTCTAAGTAGCTCCCCGGCGGGACAAAACGTCAGTGGGCTGCCACGCCTCGCGGCGAGCGGACGGCGTACAGTTAACGTTTCCCGCGCAACCTGTGCTGTACGATGTCGAAAAATAAAAGTCGGACATATTGTTTTTGTGGCAACAAAGACGGTTGAAACAGATTTCATTTGTTCCAGAACACATTAAACTCTCCGGAATAAAAGATTTTGTTTAAGAATTAACGTTTACTGGGGCACTATTGACGCGTAACTATTAAAGTCTGGGTATTTCTCTAAAAATCTTTATGGGGCGCCTAGCTTTTTTTCGAAATAATTGTGTTGGTTTGATTCCATGCTGTGTTGTTATTATTATTACTGAAGGTTTAGTTATACAATCAATAAGTAAAATATTTAAAGATTCACTCTATGATACATTATATTTTAGAAACACGATTACTTGTAGTTTCCTCGATAGTTTTTTTTAAAGCTACCTCAAAAATGCAACATAAACCCCTAGTATGTCATAAATACTGCAGGGAAAGTTATCAGTTTTTTTAATAATAACATAACGAGATGTTATCTATAATGTATACGTCTTACATTTTCAAAATCTGTATTATTTTAATAATTAAACCGAAAAAACATGATTTCTGCGCTCCCAGCAGAGATGGGCATAAGTTAATTTTTAATCTCGATTAACGATTAAAATTGACGATTAGTTAATCTAATCGTACGAGTTCCGATTGATTTAATCTCGATGAAGTTAATTGTTGATTAATTTTTAGCGATTAAATTTTTAATCGATTAATTAATTCGATTAACTTTCTCTTGATTAATATTAAGGAAAAAAAAAAGACTTTTTGTAAGTCTTTACAAGTCCCTGCCTAGAACATCTTAGAGTACCGCACTATAAAAACCATCTCGTATTACTGTAACAAGAGGGAAGAGGGAAGAGCGGAGAGCGGAGAACGGCGAGTGGAGAGCGGAGAAAGGCGTGCGGAAAGCGGAGAGTGGCGTGCGGAGAGCGGAGAGTGGCGTGCGGAAAGCGGTGTGCGGAGAGCGGTGTGCGGAGAGCGGAGTGCGGCGTGCGGAGAGCGGAGAGTGGCGTGTGGAGAGTGGGCAGAGGCGTGCGGAGAGCGGAGAGTGGCGTGCGGAGAGCGGAGAGTGGCGTGCGGATAACGGAGAGCGGCGTGCGGAGAGCGGTGAGCGGCGTGCGGAGAGCGGTGAGCGGCGTGCGGAGAGTGGTAAGCAGAGAAGCGGAAAGAGGGAACGGTCGGATGCAAAGGTAACCGAACTGACTACCGAGGTGACTGAACTAGACTGGTTGACCAAACGAGCGAAGGCACGAGAAAAAGCTAGCGTTTACATAACGGAGGCAACCCTAGCGCACATTCCAATGACGTTGCGTCACCCGCGGGAGGGGGCATAGATAGCGGTGGCAACGCCTGCCGTCCAAACAAGTGGGGTATCTGTTACGTAGTAACTTGTATATAATCTGTGGCCTAGTTTCAATGAATTAGTCACATTTTCATCAAAAACTAACACCCAGTTAACGCAAATACCCGCATAAATAAACGTTATAAAAATGATAATGTGATTTAATTTCAACATAACACTTTCTTTCTTCTCAAAAAATTAAAATAATACACATTTGCGACTGTGACATGCATAAAGGTGCTATGTAAAAACAGCTAGAAGTGAAAGCTATAGTAAAAAATATACAAATGCTATGTGGAAATTGTAGTGGAAAACTTTTTTCCACTACAATTTCTTCTCACTGGTAAAACTGTTGCCACTTTCATTCATCTATTGAGTTTAAGGCTTTTATAACTTAAAAAAAATTAAAATCGAGAGGGGGGGTTTTATTAAAACTTCAAAGGTTAATTAATGAAATAACTGCGGTACGCAAATAGACCAATAGCAAGACGGTATTGGTAGCGAAACTGTCCTATGGCGTTACTTGGTCCGGTGGCACTAAACGAGTTATTCCTTTATGAGCATGTTAGAAAAATGACATAAATGTGTTTATGTCAAAATGGCGCTACTTGGTCCGGTGGCACTAAACGAGTTATTCCTTTATGCTCATGTTAGAATCATGGCATAGATGTGTTTATGTCCAAATTCAAAAATATAAGTGTAAATATTTCCTTGGGTTCATGCGTAATTTTGGCTCGACATCATTTATTCCCTTGTTAACGTCTGCAATGCAAAATAAGAGTAACTTATACCTTTTTGAACCTCGACTTATACCCTTTAGCTCATCGAAAAAACTAGGTTAGGAGACAGCTAGAGATACGTCCTTTTGATATGTTATGTAGTTTGACGAGCTGATTCCAATGGTGCAATAAAATCCAAAGGGAATAACTCGTCTTATTCCGTTCTTCACTGGAGGCACTGAAATATTCCAAAGGTACTCCGAAAATCGTCGAATCACTGGCAAAAAACTAGAAATCCCAGACAATTTGAGAGAAAATACGTACCAACTTACCAATACCTATCAAAATTTAACAACTGGCAAAAAATCATTAAACTTTTTATATGCAAACGTAAGAAGCATTATGAAGCCAGGAAAACTAGACGAACTTAAATGTACTATAAAAGCTATCAAAAGCACCATTCACGTCATTATTTTAACAGAAAACTGGATAAAATCTGATGATGAATTGAATAGAGTTCAGATACCAGGATACACGCACTATTGTAATTATAGAACAGATACGCGAGGAGGCGGTGTTTCCATACTTGCACATAACAATCTGAAACATAGTGAAATCAGAAGTGTAAACATGAATGGTACTCACTTTCTATGGATACATCTTGACAAATATGCTTTGGACGTCGGTGCTATTTACAGAAAACCTGAAAACTTGCATCTAAAAGCATTCTTGGATTCATACTCGGAACAGTTAAGCAAGTCAACAAGAGCCATTATATTTGGAGATTTTAACATTAACATCCTAAGTAGTGATCGAGCAACTAACGAATATAAGCAGATAATCTGTGAAAACGGGTTTAAAATCCTAAATCGAACAGACGAAAAGTACTCTACTCGAGAAGCTGCAAAAACAAAAACAATTATAGATCACGTATGCACAAATCTGACAGAAAACTTCTTTCACCTAGCATTAGTAGAATCAGCGATGTCAGACCACAAGCAAATTTACCTGGAAATAAAGAAATATCAGCCCCCACCAATCAAAAAAACCAAATATGAGGCAATACATTATGAAACACTATATAAATTAGCAGAAACTATTAATTTCGACGCAGACTCTGAATATTCACTTCTAGAACAAAAGCTGATATCATGCATCAACGGCAGTAAAGTCCCAAAATTCAAGTATCAAAATCCACCGAAGCAAGACTGGATAAACAGAGAGATAATTGACGGAATAAACAAACGAAATCTCCTGTGGTACGAATCCAAGAAACAACCAGGAAACGAAACAATAAAAGAAATGTTTATAAACCAACGAAATCAAGTTACTGAACATATACAAAGGACAAAAAGCACCTATTACAACAAAGCATTCGCCGACTGCAGCACTAATCCGAGCAAAATGTGGAGACTTATATAATATAATAGCCTGGCAAGGAATAAAACCGAAGGAATGCGAACTCCCCCCAAACTAGAAATAGAGACTGGGACTATAACCGACCCAAAAGAGATCTGTGAATGCTTTAATGAATACTTTTCTAATATTGGTGCCACACTAGCCAACAAAATCCTTACTACATCGCACTTGAACACTGCTAATACAACGTCAGATGTTCAGTCCCCATTCACAGAATTTATGCCTGCCACAGATCAAGAAATCACAGCTATCATAAACAATTTAGACTCAAATACCAGTTCGGGTTTAGATGGGATAACAGTGAAATCTATAAAATGTGTAAAATCCCTGCTAGTTGGTAAGTTAACTGAGTGTTTTAACAAATGCTTAAAAGAAGGTTACTTTCCCGATAGCTTAAAGCTCGCCAAAGTAACTCCAATTCACAAAGCTTCGACAAAATCAGATCCGGGAAACTACCGTCCAATCTCAGTTCTTCCGGTACTCTCAAAGGTTCTTGAAACCCTGTTGTACAAACGTCTCGAAGGCCATCTTAGGTCGATAAAGTTCCTCTATTCGAAGCAATATGGCTTTAGACGACAGTCAAATACCTTAACCGCCACCATAGATCTTGTAACTAAAATTAAAGTGAGTATTGACCAAAAAAAGATAGTGCTGGGGGTTTTTATCGATCTAAAGAAGGCTTTCGATACTATTAGCCACCAGATTCTCCTGGGTAAATTGAGAGAGGCTGGTTTAGGCGGAAAAGTCCTTAAAATATTTGAGTCTTACCTTGTGAACCGCAAGCAAATAGTCAAAATAGGTGAACATGAAAGTAGTCCGCAGAATATCACATTTGGTGTCCCTCAAGGATCTATTTTAGGACCGTTGCTCTTCCTAGTGTACATTAATAACATCAGCAAAATTGGTCTAAGAGGCGACACTACTTTGTATGCAGACGACACAAGCCTATTTTACTACGGACATTCTATCCATGATATAATATCTGATGCTCAAAGCGACCTAAATCTACTCAATAAGTGGTTTCAAGATAATCTCTTAACTATAAATATTAGTAAAACGAATTACATAACTTTTGTGCCAAAAAACAAAAAACTTCCAAATAACCAGACTCTAACTGTAAACAATCAGCCAATTAATCAAGTTGAAAGAGAAAAATATTTGGGTCTCATATTGGATAAAAAATTGACATGGCAACCGCAAATCGAAAAAATTAAAAATAAAATAACTTCCTTAACTGGCTCACTCAAGGGAATAGTACGATGTCTTCCAAAACGAGTCCGATACACAATATACAACACACTCGTGAAACCACATATTGAGTATCTAATCGAAATATGGGGCACCGCTCCTCCAACTAACTTAAACTGTCTAAAGCGAGCTCAAAACAAACTAATTAAAGTCTTATTTAACTACAATTTTCTGACGCCAACGAGTAAAATTTATAAAGATACCAAAATTATGAACATTAACCATTCCTACATATATCACACTTGTATCCTAATCAGAAAAATATTATCAAATGACCTTCATATACAAATTTCTTTCACGAAAAAGCAACAAATTCAAAGAATTAAACTCAGGAACGCTAATAACCTTGTTTTACGGCCCCCGCGGACGAACTATGGCAAAAAATGTATTTTATACGAGGGAGCAAACCTCTATAATAAACTCCCGACTGATATCAAAGACGCCAAATCGTTACGCACATTTAAAAGATTATTAAAACAATATCTCTCAACTCGTCCATAAATATATTAAAATTGTAAAATATGTATGTATACATAAATTTAATTATATATAAAATTATAACGATATGTATAAAATTCTAAAGTAATCCAAATAAGAATCAAAATTTATATTTACAATAAAATATCAATACTACATAATTTAATTACGTATAATACAATAATAGTACGTATATACCTTAATTGTTTAATAAAATACATATACAATAAAAAAGCATAAAACTTACTAAATACCAGATTAGCTCAAGCTCACTGTACGCACGCATTTGTTAAGACACTTCCAAACTCTTTATATCCATGTAAAACTGTTATCTTATCTACTACTGCGCTCGCATCGCGCAGCGCAGCGCGCTCCTAAGCAGACAGCGATCGTAGTTTTACTCAGTTAACTTGTTTTGTATGCTTTTATAATTCTACCGGCAAATTGTAACTTTTATAATAATATATATAATCAGCGACTGTTATAATGATTACGCTCAACTAGCTTAGATTATTATAGTTTATGCATGTGATGTTTTTTCTCAAGTAAGTGAATTATTGTTATTCTTTTGAGAAATAAAGATCTTTAAACCGAATAACGATACGTGCTAATTTGAATCTGAGATCAATAATCAATTAATCAACAAAAGACAAACATTCTGGTTCTCAGTGTATAGTCTCTGGTGAAATGGGCCTTGGTATATGAAATGACCTATACCTAACCTCGCATGATATATCTACTCCTGAAATGGCCCGAAATGACTTTACAGCCTGCTGAAAACGCTTGTAAAGTACTGAAATTGTCGTCTGAAGTTTGAAGCTAATTCACCGGCGTAACACTACACTAGCGCCATATAATGTATCTATTCAAAATCTATCACTAGAAATTAAAAAAATAATTTAAGAGGGGGGGGATATTAGCAGTTTCCTTGACTTATTGGTCCACGATTACACCATATTGTTATCATTGGGTAAGCAAAGTTGTTTTATCGGAAATGTAGATTTATGTGAATCGATCCAGGAATAATAGCTACACAGCGGTTTAAAATGCAATTTACACTGCATTTGAAATGTGCGGGTTGAAACTACAAACACAGGGTTATTGGCTTAGATCACGAGAAATAATAAAAAAGGTTTTTTGCCACGGAGGTAGTATAAGTGTATTTGTTTAAAGTCGTAGATGTTAGGCGTCCTTGAAGTAGTACTTAGAAAAAACTTGAAATAGAACTTATGGTGTGTATCCCAGTACCTAATTATAGGTCATCAGGTGACTGATACATTTTTGTGTGACGGAGTATCAGAAAATGTAGAGCGGTAAGGATTACTAGGTGAACCAACAATCCGATTGGGATAGCTGGATGCGGACGGCGGCGGTACCGTAGGATGAGGACAGCGCATAACAGTTCGCTGTGGAATATTTTGAGGGAGGTCTATGTCCACGTCCAGCCGTGGACGTCTTTCGGTTAATAGGATAATGAAGATAATCATACAAAGAATCCAGTTAAAAAATAGACAACATATCCTAACAATACCTACCGTAGTTTTCCTCAGCCCCGTCTTTACACGGACAAAACTAAACACAACATTTTTTCACATCACTATAAAAAGGGTGTATGAAACGCATTGATTGTAAAAGCATTAATAAGCCCCTTTTATGCTCCACCTTTGGGAGCTGGGCGGAAATTGTGCGCTTGGTGTCCGTTTTCAGGGAAATCTCTTTCAATAAACTTGTACCTACCTGTTCAGTAAACACCGTGCCTCGAGATTAAAGCATCGAAAGTAGCAATTCTAGTAAAATGGATTCCGGGACATTATCTTACCTTGTACTTATCATATATATATTGTACAAATACCTTGCTTCGAGATTTTAAGGGGAGACCGTAGAACGTTGCATTTTTTCGTTCATTATTTCGCTATGTATGATCAACAACTTTTTATTAATAACACTGAGCTCAACTAGTTTAGCTACATCAGAAATAGCCAAATTGTGCGCAGTAGTAACTAAAATTAAGCAAATTTTACACAACTTATTTTGGTTACTTAGTAGCCCTCAGTTTGTCAGTCCTCCGATTTATTAACTAGCAGCTAACATTTGGGCTATTGTTAACAAATCTTTTTTTAATTTTTTTCAGTATAAAGTGATATTGATCCATATATGCGCCTTAAATAAAACATATGAGGGCGTTCACAATATACTGCAAGGGGGATTGGTACAGAAACTTTCTACCTGTGTACACATTATATAAAGCCGATTACTCATTTTGTTGTTTTCCACGTGCAAAGCCCACGGGTCTTTGATTCGTTCATTTTTAAGGTTACGTAGGGAGCCAAGGGAATCGAAACTTATGAGGTACTTACAAAGTTGTAAAGCTGAAATTCTTACTAACATGCTTTGGGTCAATAATTAGTCAATTTGTAAACTAACCCTGACCTATGTCGATGTATTCGGATAATACTCCCAGCAAAGTTAGTTTGTCTTTTCGTAAGAGCAATATTCAGTGCTTTCATAATTTGTACCGAACGCTCGGTGTGTGCCTCGTACATGACCGAATCGGAACGGGATTGCAGAGAAATTATGACAGTGAAGAATAACGAATGTTATCGAACGCAGTTGTGTAGAATTTATATTGTGCATAATCGCTGATCGGAAGAAAAAATAATGGCATACAAATAGAAAAAGCCCTAATTTGATACGTCATCGTCATTAGAAACTACCACGCAAAGCATGTAGAATTGAAGTTTACGTAAAAGTTATTTACTTTTTAGGTTATCAAATATTGTTGAGGAATGGAATGCGGAATGGCTGTGGACCTATATCTCTACACGTGAGTCTGTAAGTCATAAGGCAAAGCGTTTACAGTCTGCGTAATGAGTGGACGTAGGCGGTAGCGGTAGACGCTTCCACCAGTGCTGTGCTCTACAGCTATTGCCATCTCTATCTCTGAGGAGATAGCCACTTTAATATGACGCCTAGATACATCTCAAAAACATGCAATGATAAGCCTCGTCTGTTGGGTACTTACTTCCGAAAACCCTAGAAATATTTGGCAGAGGAATGTAGGAAGCAGAGGCGGAGATACGGTCATTGACGGTACTTGTTATAGTTTGAAAGTTATTTATTATTGTTTAATCGAGATAATAAACAATTAATTAGAAATTTGTATAAGAAAGCAATCATAATCATCAATCATATAATCAAGCAATCATCATCATACAGAAGCACATACATTGCACGGAAACGCGTAAGACATGATGTCCACAGCTAGCTAGTAAAGTCGGGTAATACAATGTCTATAGTGGCACCAAAATCCATACTAATATTATAAATGCGAAAGTGTGTCTGTCTGTCTGTTACCTCTTCATGCTTAAACCGCTGAATCGATTTTGATGAAATTTGGCATGGAGATAGTTTAAGATCCGAGGAAGGACATAAGATAGTTTTCATCCTGGAAATTATCCCTAAAAAGATTGAAAAGTGAGTAAGTAATTCATAATGACATTGATGACCCTGTCGGAAATGTAATGATTAGACCAAAAGCACAATTGCTCTTACATTTGCTTAGGCGCTTTACATAATCCCTTTTATTAATGAAGGTGATTAGGTGGATATCTATCGTGTTGTACGAGGTTGCTTCCATACTTCCAAGTTTCACGCGGATGTAGTCGCGGGCAAAAGCTAGTCTACAATGAAGTACCCGTCAATATCAAAGATATTGAAAATAATATAACGTTCTTCAATGAATTAAAAAAATGGCTTGCAACCAATGCTTTTTACAACATTGGCGAATTCTACTAACTTAATAATGAAATAATGTATTAATACTAATAAGGTTTTTTTATAATGTGTTTATATATTTTGTAATTTCTTGATTGTATTTCACTTTTTATATACATATATTGTAAAAACCTAACGTAAGCTAAAAAACCAATAAGGGGACTAATATGTAACTATTCGAATTTGGATTTTTATAATAATTTAATAGTTATAGAAATGAATCATATAATGTATTGACTTGAATGAGTATGAGTATACCTGTATACATTTTATTCGTATCATTAAACTCATTTTGTGACTAATTTCTCTTTTGCTGGGTACAATATTCTAATCTCTGTAAGTATCGAATTTACGACCACATGGGCGAGTTCATTATTTTAGACTCTTAATGTCTTGTCTGAGCAGAATTAAATAACAGTAAAAGCTTTATACCTTCCTAAATTAGGATGTTTTACCTTGGCGATGACTTGGTCGATTCATATTTGGAGTGTGATATTTGTGGAATTCAAATTCGGATTCGGTCACAATACCTAGGTATATATCCCAAGCTTCTAGCAGGTATATGTACTCGTAATGGGCAGGTTTCGTAAAATGCGAGCAATATTCACCGAAATGCTAAGGCCGTCGTTGGTTGTCATACGTCATTTCAATCGATTTTGCTCGCATTTTACTATCCCTGGTAATGGGATAGTAAACCGGTATCGTACAATCTTAATTTCTAGCATAACCCTAAAAATATATTAATAAATAATAACCTTTGAATTATCTTCTTCAGATTAAACCTTAATCGTACCTTTTAAAATATTTGAACTTGATATTTTTTTCGCACTCATCATCGGATATTGAAAATTTCGGATATTGAAAATTGCGGACATTGTGATAAGAGAGCGTTTATTTTTACTTGCTCAAAAAGACCCTTCTAAGTAGTTACATTCTAAGTCTCAAATTTTAATCAATACGATGAAATTAAAATCTCTAACATTGAAACTCATTAAAACGTCTCATTAAGAGCTAAAGTGAAAAGACTAACATTAATTTTCAAGAAAGTTAGTCAGTTTCAGTTTCAACCTTTCCAATTAAGTAAGTGAGTTTAACCCGAGTATTTACAAAGTCTCCAGAGTGCAGCGCGTCATTTTGGCTCGGATCCAGAAATATCTTGAAATGCAATTCAATTAACAGTTGGCCTTAGTCACGTGTTAGGTTTAGTGTATGCCTTCCCGATATGTAAGCACAGTCCAGCTGTTTTATGTTTTCGTTTTTTACTTAAATACAGATAGGTACTATTACATGTTTCCCAGTTTTTAAACTCAGCACTAAACTTGAATTCAGTTATAAAAAACCCTACAAAATAATAAAACATAATACGTTAACGTCTGAATAGAATAAAAGCCTAACGAACGTGTTTTTTTAACATTTAATCATTTTCTATAAGTTGCGCTCACGCTGAGTGTCCTGCATTAAATCTTGAACGAAATCGAAAAAATACAAAAAAAATTGGTGGTATTATATTAAGGTAAATTAAAAAAAATTGCCATATAAACAAAGTCAATCCACCTAACGAAATTGATGATGATGTGATTGTTGGGAAGATCAAGTTTTGAAAAAAAAAAAAAAAAAGGAAAAGCTAAATACTTAAAAGGTACTAAAATCGCTAATCGCCCCGCTTGTACCATACCCCAATACGAACATGCGACACGTCTCCCAGCTATATCCGTAAGGGCACCCTGCCAACGCCCGGGAGATCGCAAGACACCTGAAAAACATTTAAAAAGTTTCGACCGATGACTCAGGGACGCGAAGAGTCGCGTCACTTCGATAAAAAGGTTGAAATAAAGTGGAGTTTCACTAACGGAGAACGAATTGGGTTAAAATATGGACATTTTGAACGCATTGCACTTAGGTTCCTAACGCATTGAAAAAATAAGAAGCGAAGAAACCTTTTGGATTGCAAGTTCGGTAAAATAGCAGTTAAGATAATATATGTAATTATAATCGTCGGCTAATTAATATGGATGGAATAAGGAGATAGAGAAAACTTTTAATTCCTCCGTGTTTGATTGCGCATTTGGTATAAAAAACTGGCCAAGTACGCGTCAGACTCGCGCACGAAGGGTTCCGTACCAATATTGAACAAAAAACACGTTCTTTGTATGGGATCCTCCTTTAATTTTTACTTATTTTTTTATATTTATTATTTGTTGTTATAGCGGTAACAAAAATATACATTCTGTGACTGATTT
The DNA here is from genome assembly GCA_947623375.1 of Apotomis capreana. Lineage (NCBI taxonomy): Eukaryota > Metazoa > Arthropoda > Insecta > Lepidoptera > Tortricidae > Apotomis > Apotomis capreana. The sequence goes on along the minus strand of OX392502.1, from coordinate 20,469,928 downwards.
CAACTGTCTACTTATAATGGTTCATGAGAAAATGCCCGTTGAATGAAATATCATGCAAAAAGCCCTATTTTTGTATGGGAGCCCCCCTTAATTATTATTGCTTTATCATGAATAGTATTTGTTCCTATAGCGGCAACAGAAATACATCATCTGTGAAAATTTCAACTGTCTAGCTATCACCGTTCTTGAGATACAGCCTGGTGACAGACGGACGGACGGACGGACAGCGAAAGTCTCAGTAATAGGGTCCCGTTTTTACCCTTTGGGTACGGAGCCCTAAAAAGTGACTACTCAGCTTAGTCTACATGACTTCCTCACTCAATAATGTATGCCAAGAGTACAATGTACGCTCACAGGAGCCGTGCTGTCTACTAGGGTACCGGCACACACTAGGGCAGGGATCACCAATTAGTTACATTGGAGGTTCGTCGAAACCAATTTGACTACTGCGCCGCGGATCGTTTGGTAAATGATTACTAGCTATTAATAAGGTCCGCATGACATGTTCCTTGGACCGCACCCGGGCCACGGTCCACCATTTGTCAAACCCTACACTAGGGTATCCAGCTCAACCTTCCACATTTGTTCAAGCGTCGAGCGTGCGTAGCCACTCTTAGAAAAGCGCATACATTGTTCAGTCGCGTCACATCGCCCACTACCAATCGCGTCGCATTTTACAGAAGAAAGCAATAAAATACAGATATAGGCGGTTTTTGAGAAGGTATGAAGAGTGAACATTACTTCCATTCGTTGCTTCGTTGTTCCGTGAAATGAAAACCCAACGAGCACATTTTGAACAAATTCCTCAGTTTTTTTTATCGAACCTCTGAATACTCAAACGGCAAAGCCAAAACTTTTAACTACGAATAGTGAAGTGGTAGCTGGCAGTTTTTTTAGCCTTTTGGCTTAAGCCACATTAGCGTATATTTCCTTTGGCGGAAGCCGGCAGTTAACGTAAAATGCTCTAGAGAGCAATTCCATTTGGTGTATCATTTATAAATTCCTCACTTAATTTCTATATTCTCGTGATAAAAAGTATTACAGGCTAATAACGGGTAAAAACAACTCAACATTTTATTACATTTAAGGTGGAGTTGAGGGATGCTACAAGAATTGAGTGAAGACTTGATGCTCCTAGAATTTACACGCTGTCCAATGCGAATTTACAGCTATTGTCAGATAAACGATGCAATAAAAGGAAAACGAGATAAGACACTGATGGAAAAATCCAACGGAACCACTGATCACAAATGTTTCGAGAAATTTCCTCATCAAAGATTTAAGATCGCTCTACCCGTGAAGTGCTTTCTAAGAGTTGAGTAATATTTTTGGATCGATGTGTGAATGGAGTCTTTTATGTCTTCCTAAACCTTGAAAACGTAAGAAAGTAGATTGGACGGAATCGGGCCGGCTAGATCAAAAGAACGTCAAATCTTTTTGTTATTATAACTCAATGTTCGAGTATCAGACAGGCGGTATGGTTCTATGTCTGTCGAATGAGTCTGATGTTACATTTAAGATAATAAACACATTATTTCATTAATTATTAAACTGGCGCGTAACGTTTTCTAATAGTCTTATATAAAAAAATACACATTTTTTTCGTTAAATTTGTTTTGTATACGACTGACAGCTGGATAAAAATAATGAACAATTATCACACTAATATTATAAAGGCGAAAGTTTGTGAGTGTGTTAATATGTGTGGGTATGGTTGTTACTTGTTCACGCCTAAACGTCTAGGGCAATTTTGATAAAATTTGATATGGTGGTAGCTGACACCTTGGACAAACACATAGGCTACTTTATCCTGAAATGTAGTCTTCCCGTAGGATGAGCAGGCAACACCGCGGGGCGCAGGTAGTAGGCATATATAGGGAGGAACATTTTTAAAGACTGGGCTGACATGATAGTGTCATCAGAGTGATCTACAATCGACCTATTATAATTGTAACACTGGATTTAAAAATAAAAAAGTTATCAATATAAAATATTTTAATATCAGTGACAACCCTACTAATCAAAGGTTTTTTTACATTTTAAATTGTCATCTGTCTTTAACTTCAGCGAGGTACTCTGTTTGAACAATTCCCTGTCTGCTTAAAAGTCCCTCGATCTGTTCCACCCTGTATATAAGCATACCCACACACATTGAAGGATGAATTCGTGTATGTTTTCAATTTTGTGTTAGCGGAACAATAGGCTACTAATTTGGTATCAGACACCCACGAAGACGTAAGTAATGTGTATCACTAGAATCTGAAGAAAAGCTTTAAACGACTGCTTAGTACCGCCCACATTAAGCCACAGTTAATCCCGTCTCAGTGTTGCCAATGCTACGGCAATTACCGTGTTCTACGGCTTTCAGGCCAAAAAATCACAAAATCCACGGCCTACGGCTGCAACCCTGGGGCCGTAGCAGATTCTACGGCTTTTCGCAGATTTTACGGTAGTTAATTAATTTATCGATGACAAATTCACTTTTATAGTATTCGACTGTCTCAAGGCTACTGACAGGTTACTCCGATACACGAGATTCGACCGTCGTATAGTGCCGCCCCGCTCATCCTTATATTGTTTGACATGAGATCGAGAGGAATGGCCTGCGATGTATGTACAGTCGAGTTCATTTATATCTACACACTTACGAGAACAAAAATATCTGAACACGACTTTATGCTCCTGACAATAGGGTCGTGTTCAGATATATTTTTGTTCTCGTATGTGTGTAGATGTAAATGAACTCGACTGTACCTACGATTGACGAATTTCGAACATCGCAGTAATCGGAGTAGCTCTTCTGTATCCGATTCCGAATCCGAATGCCAACATTGTAAAGTATCGCCATTTGGCTAATGTTGAAGTGTTTCCTTTTTAAGCAGTGACACGGCCCACCGTTGCTCTTTTTCCATATAAACACGGCTTTTTTATCTAAGGTATACGGCCGGCTAAAAATTTGCGCTGGCAACACTGTCCCGTCTATTCCTACACTTTTATTTTAGTAAATAGCACGAGTATGTTGATTGAATCTTTACAATTAGAAAAAAACGGAAATAAAAACACAATGTATGAACACGGCGGACTGAAAATGCTACTAAAAATTGAAAAGTAATAAACTAAGTTATAGAAATAAGTAAGTACCTAATCTGATGAATATTTTTGGCCGTGAATTGCACCGTTATTGTACCGATGTCGACAAATGCTTAATATTATTATTGCTTTCATACCAGTAGGTCCTTCTGCTAAGAAATACTTAAAAATTTGCTTAGTTAGGCTTGAGAAATATTGCTCACGACTTGTATAATCCTACAATTACTTCAAGACCTACACATTCAAGTCCCGTGACGACACGGTTGGCGCAGTTTGTAGTTGCCCTGCCTACTAAATTGATGGTCCTGGGTTCGAATCCCGGCAAGGACAAATGTGTGATGAACTCGAATATTTTGTTCCCTGGCCTGGCCATGGATGTTATCTTCCATATATGTTTTTATGTATTAAATACATCGTCGTCTAGATTCGTCGTTCAAGGATTCCTTAGTTTGGGACAAGATCGATTTGTGTAGGATTGTCCTTAATATTTATTTATTTATTCTCCACATATTTACACGAAAAAAAAAACACTGGACTAATTTGTAATAAAATAATATACCAACGTCGTGGCCTAGATTATATTCTTGTACTGTGACACTTACATTCCTTTCTTTTGTTTCGCAGTGTTACGATATAAAAATAGCTTTATGCTGTAGAAAAGTTGGTTACTGTTGTCTGATCTGTAGGCTTGGGACTTTTCGCTGCTCGCCGTGGTTGTCCAATCCATGGAGTCGTCATATGATAAAAAAAACAAGGTCAAAGTATGTATTTACACAATATTTTATAAACAAAAAACACGCTACTCTTTTGAGTAGTACTCATACTTGTAGTAGGTATACAAAATAAACTGAAACAAATATTAAGTAACAATGACAAAAAATGTCTTCTTCAATTATGTAAGTAACTTCTGAATGTCTGATGAGGTACTGGGAACTGTTTTTTAGAATGAGTGTGTCATAATCATCTTCCATTAATATTTCGTGTTCATCACTAAAATGTTCATCATATTTTAAAACTCCTCTAACCAGAGCTCAATTTCGCCAGGCGTAAAAATATTCATTTTAAATTAAACCAGTAGGTAGGTAATTATAATTATTGTAACGATCTTCAATCAAAAGTGACAATATGTTTCTTAATTTTAAGTTTCGAAAAGTTGTCAGTACGATTACTCTGTCACAACACAAGTTTACCTACCTATCAAAAAGGATGCATAATTTGTGACCACTAGGTATAATATGAAATTACCGATAGATTTGTGATAAAATTAATTGCAAACTATTATAACGTGCCCATTAAAAATGCAACAACATAAATTATTAGATTTAATAAAACATTTAATTTTTAGACTTTAACGTTTGACTTTGAATATTTTTTTTATCATATATGACGATTCCATGGATTGGACAACCACGGCAAGCAACGAAAAGTGCCAAACCTACTGATCTGTTCAAAATCCCACACCTAATGCAAGTTTTTAGGGGTACTATTATTTTATGAGGTCAAGATCCACTTCGGGTCACTGAGTCAACGTAGTAAGTTATCACGGGGAAACGCCCGGAAGGTTGGAAAAGAAGAAAAACACGATTAAGGCAGACCAGTAAATTTTCTTTTAAAGCAGTTACGAAAGGCAGTTGCGGACAAAACAGACGTGGTCTTAAGTATCTAGATATGCTATGACATTTACAAATCGTGGATGCAATTCTTATGCTTCCGTGCCTTATATTCTTTATCTACACCCATATTGTTAATTTACTATAAGAACTTCAGATACTATAGGTACCTACATTACTTGGCAGCGACCAAATTGAGAGATGTTATTTCATAACAGTTCTGTATCCACCGCGTGCTCTACTTAACATTATAAAATATGAAACTGTTAAGGTGAGCACCAGTGGATATAGTAGAGTGGTCACGTCTTGTGACATGCAGACTCAGATAAAAGTGTCTTTGTGGCCTACATACAGAATAAAGTTAATTATTTCATTATTATTTCATTTCATAAACACCACAGCTGGCAAGAGGTCCATACAGTTTTGTCCAACTGACCCCGTCTTGACCCGTATATTTATAATATAAACAAAGAACCTTACTTCATTATTCTCTCGAATATTAAATAAGTTTACAAACAAAAGGACAACATCAAGAAAATGTTTATTTAAAATTTCTTACAGCTTAGAAGACTATGTTTTTTAAGATCTCGTATTTCAATTTAATTTCTATTAGGGAAACAAAAAGAAGACCGGGACTTTAGGATGCCGAAGCAATACTTTACCTTGTCAATGTCATTAAATTCACCGGTTTGCTTTTTAATTACTGGGCCTTATATAGTTGTCTATCTGTTTGTAGTCACCTGTCTCAATGTCTATCTGATTGTAGTCAAATCTCGTTAAATATAACCCACTAGCTGTGCCCCGCGGTGTTACCCGCTCATCTCACGGGAACACTAAATTTATTCGGGATGAAAGTATCCTATGTCCTTTCCCGGGTCTCAAACTGTCTCCATACCAAATTTCATCTAAGTCGGTTCAGCGGTTTAAGCGTGAAGAGGTAACGATTTTCAGACTTCAGCCAGAGCTGAAACAACGCATAGACCGTACATATTAGGTAACTCGTATGATCTGATCTTGAGCCGGTGGTGTTAAAAAGTTTATATTACGATGAAAACCCGAGTTTGGGTTCGTTCGTCTCGTTATGACCAGAAATAGATGTGATTGCAAAAAAATCAATCTACAGTGAAAGATTGTCTCAAAAATAAATTTTCTGATACACACATGTAGGACTTTAGGTTTATTTAATCCGTACCAAACAAGGGTTTTACTTGTATTCTATATAAAACATAAAAATGTCTTACAAACGGCAAAAGAGACAAAGATTACAAGAGCTAAAAAAGGTACAACTTAATCAAGTTCCAGATCCGCCGCAAACTTAGCCTTGTAATTGTAACCTCTAACAACGACGGAATCTCCAGATATAAATCAGTGGATCCCATCCATTCATTTAGGCTACCTTGGTGGATTGTTTATCTTTAAATAAGAGCCGATAACTATTTCAAGCACAGCTTGCGGATCTAGATTTATTTACAGCGATACTGTTTTGGTTTATATTTTCGTCGAAAATACACATCTTTTTTAATTAGCTTCCCACTAATTCATATAAAATATGGCTTCACACTCGTTTTAGTAAATTTCGCTAACCGTCCACCGTCCTATCGACATGATGTATTTGAGATACTAGCGACCCGCCCCGGCCACGCACGGGTGCAATGCTGATAAATTATGCATGTATTATACATTTAAACCTTCCACTTGAATCACTCTATCTAGAAAAAAACGCATCCAAATCCGCCGCGTAGTTTTAACGATCTAAGCATACATAGGGACAGATAGATACATATTTTATTCTATGTAGTGATGACACAAGAGGGCGCCCGGTGTCCCGCTTTACTAACTTGCCTGTTACTGTTACTGCCTTGTTTGAAAATGCGGCTTAATAATTTAATAATTAACAACAAATTTTACGATTTCGTTTAAACGTCACAAGAGTGTGATGAATGGAAGAAAATCCAAGGCTTTACTTGACTTATAATTATTATTACATAACATGCTATTGGTTTATTTAAATAATTAAAGTTTACAAAATTTCTTTTCATTTGATATAAAATTTAAAAGATAAATGTAACAAAATACAACGCAACTCTTTATTTTACTAAGACTTTACTGTTACTAAGACTACGATAATGATAGGTCAACAAAATAATAATCGGATTTTTTTACTGAACGAAGAATTCAAAATACTTAAGGGAAAAAATGCCATAATATATAGGTACGGACAGTCGATTTCTTAAACTTATCAGCAAAAATGTGATCAAAAATATCTGAACCCGCCCCTAATGCCGTTAACACCAAAGACGAGTTCACATATTTATGATAAAATTTTGGCTCATAAATTTCGAATGTACATGAAGATTTTGTTGATTTCGAATTTTCTCGTAGCTAATTGCTAATTACTTCGGTTCGCCAGACACGTTCCCATCGTGAAAATTTCGCCGGTATTAAGTGTTTGCAGCATGTATTCATTTTTCATTTTACTTTTCAGATAATTAAACCAAAAGGGTCGAAAAAACGGATAGAAATGATTATATTTTAATTTGAAATTTTAGATTATAAATCACTTATAATACCTATATTTAAATATAGTAATTATTTATGCAGTTAAGGCTTGCAACCAGTGAGGCGTGACGTGTTCTTAGGCAGGCCGTGGCTGATTCGATTTAGTTTTTCTTCAAGGGAGTTAGTACAAAGGACGCTAAAACAACGTGTTAGGTGCCCCGACACGCTGTATAGGGGGATCGACGATCCTGATTCTTTCACTTGGAATAACCTGCGGAATAACCAAAGTAGGTTTCGTTTTGAGTGCAGCAATATTTGGGACGTCGCTGTTTGTATGGAATTTTGTGGCAAACGACATCCATACTCCATACTAATATTATAAATGCGAAAGTGTGTCTGTCTGTCTGTCTGTCTGTCTGTTACCTCTTCACGCTTAAACCGCTGAACCGATTTAGATGAAATTTGGTATATAGATAGTTTCAGTCCCGGGGAAGGACATAGGATACGTTTCATACCGAATAAATGTAGTGTTCCCGTCGGATGAGCGGGTAACACCGCGGGGCACAGCTAGTAAATATTATTACGGCGTGCCGGCAAGCGCGTTTGCTCGACTTGGCGGGGGCACTGCCGTGCCCCCAGATATGTTAAATAAACTATGCTGTCAAAATAATGTCAAATCGGCTCGCCAGAATACTACCATTTTTTCTGCAGAAATAACAAAATATTTACTAATCCTAGGCATTTTGCTCACACGCCGCTTTCTTAGTCTTGGTGAAAATGCAGCCAAACGGCTTTGCAACCCATTGGAGACCGCAATGATCAGCGCTGATGGAAGAAGGACGATGAAAAAAAGAAATTTTTAAAACTGTAGAGGTCTAGGGGTCTAGTCTTAAACACTTTATTTTCTCATATTTATATTATGATTGAGCTGTCAGTCCATAACCAATTTCCTTGTACAAATCGCGTACAAACAAATTGGCAACTTCATAAACACATTGAGTATTCTGAGAAAGGCTGCTAACGAAATTTTTATTCTGTTTACAGAGCTTGTTTACTGTCAATCGAGATGTTTTGATGGATGTTTAATAGAAATTTAAACGCTATTTTTCGTTGAATCCTTAAATATACTCGTACACAAATTTTTACTCGTGTTTTATTTAATCCCCGGACACGGGATACATCGCTTCGGGATAACAAGTAGCCATATTTCAACCATTTCGAAAAACGATTGCCAGGTCTGCTCACAAAGCCAGGTAGTGATTGACGTTTGAAATCAGTACTCATGTAGTTATGTATTACTTATGCTTGCTAGTAAAAATCAGACGCACAGTCATGCTACTCTGGTAAATTTTTTTTTGCTAAATAGGTTGAATATTACTTCTTTTATTTGTGCCAAAGTTGCTATCTAAAGCCAAAGCAACCCGATCTTACAGTAGTAGATCTCGTTCTCTAAATTTAGTTGTATTCTTCATATTGAATGTATTGTTGTATTCTAGACATTTATGCCCATTGAAAACGGCGGCATCTACCGTTAAAACACGAACTTGCCTGGTCTCGGAGCCAACTACGGTCCACCCACGCCTCCTGCGAACCGCGCGCATTTCAGCTGTAACCACGCGGTCCCGCGTTTTCCGGAGACGAGTGGCGCCGGCCGTCGTCTCGGCAGCGCCCTCTTCGGTTTCAGCGATAGGAAACATGGCAGCCACGTTCGGAGAAAGTTGTTGTGAAAGGAGGATAGATGTCGTTGTTTAATCACATTTTTTTTGTTCGTGCACCTATTTATTAACATGAAAAAGTAGCAAGAGTATGTGAGATTGTATAATAACTTTGGAGAAGTGATAAATAAAATAAAAACATGTCAGAAACTGTCCTATCTCTCTATTTTGATAACGAAAAAAAATAAATTAACATGACTTGAACGGTAATAAGTTTGGTAAGCCCTCACTACTAGTGGATCGGACTTTGTGTGGGAGTGCAAACCTACTAACGGGAATGTGGCCACAGGAGTATTGGGGGGAGAATAGGTATACCTACACTTACGGACCGAAATATAAGAGTTCGTCATAAACAATTAAAACATTGTACGCAATACGTATTTTTATTGCACGGGCGTTTATTTAGGCACACTTCGCTCGACTGTTTCGAAATCAGTTCAGGATTGATCAATAATGATTGTCCGTGATTGGGACAAGTTAATAGGAGTATGACAATTCCCTAAACCAATTTATTACCCTGCTAACAATATTGTTTACTACGTAGCCTTGGGAATACTATGACAACGACTTGTAATGGAACGGAGTACACGGTTGGACTATACCTTTAGTAATAATTTGCGAAATAGAAGCAAATGAGAATTATTAAGTTATAATATGTTTCGTTTACCTAAAGAGCATTACTCAAAAAGTTTGTACAATATGACGTCAATTAAAGTTCAATATATTTTTCCTATTTTGTTACCAAATATTTTAGTAATTTTATATCAATGCTATGGGCGGCTGTGTTTGATAATAATTAAGGTTCTGTTATGCTTATACTTACTTACTAAGCTGGCTCGGTGACCCAAAGAGGATCTTGGCCTCTGACACGAGAGAACGCCACTCTTCCCTTTTCTGCACCACTTCACGCCACTCGGGTACTCCAAGGGCGGTCAGATCTTTGAGGGCTTCGTCGCTCCAGCGGTATCTGGGTCGGCCCACCGGGCGTTTTCCGCTGGGCCGGCCCACATACGCTCTCTTCACTGCACGATCGTCTCCCATCCTCTCCAAATGACCGAGCCATCGAAGTCGTGTTGCTTTGACTTCGCCAATTATGTTCGGCATCTTCACCAAGTCCTCCAGCTCCCTGTTCTTTCTCCGCCTCCAACTCCCGTCTTCATTCCGGATTGGTCCCAGAATCTTCCGCCAGATTTTCCTTTCTGTCACTAAGAGCTTGCTCTCTTCTTTCTGAGTCAGTGTCCAAGCTTCACACCCATACATCAAGATTGGCCTGATTACAGTTTTGTAGACACGCATCTTGGTCGGTCTACTGATCAGCTTGGACACCAGGACCCGATGGAGCGCTGCAGAGCATCTTAGGGTATTTTGGACTCGACGGTCAATCTCCTCTTCACGTCGGTTGGTATCAGTTACTGTGCAACCCAGGTACTTGAAGTGATCTACGCCCTTGTACGTTACAGTGCCGGCTTTGAGATCTTCCCTTCTCGCTTTCGTATCTTTGTACCTCTTCATTAGGAGATATTCCGTTTTTCCGTGGTTGATTCTGAGACCAATTTTTCCTCCTTCCTGATCCACAATACTCGCCATGACTCCTAGTGCTGTCCTGTTCTGCGCCAGTAGTCCTAGGTCATCAGCGTAGCCAATGACTTTATGCTTGCCGTTCAACTCAACGCCCCCATCATAATCAAGCATTTTACGAATGACGTATTCGAGCGCCAAGTTGAAAAGCATTGGCGAAAGCGAGTCTCCCTGTTTCAGCCCAGTGACAACATCAAACTCATCAGTTAGCCCTCCACACGCTCTAACTCTCATTTTACTTACTTTAGTAGCGACAATGACCATTCTGACAAGTTTATCTGGTACTCCAAAGTGTTTTAATATTTTATACAGCGTCTCTCTATCAACACTGTCATGCTTATACTTATTTAATTATATATAAACTGAAATAAATGTACGGGAAATAACAAAGAAAATTGGTAACAAATAGGAAAAATATATTGAACTTTAATTGATGTCTTATTTTTGTAATTTTTGAGAAATGCTCTAAATGGATTTTCGTAGTTATCATCGTCGCATCATCTACATCGTATTTATCTTATTTCTATATAAATTTAGGATGCCTCATTTTGTGGGTTTTATGCAGCATTGCCGGAAATTAAAGATACGTTTGCTCGTTTGCCCCCTATGACATAAAAAAAAAGAGAATTGGACATTATTTACATTAAACACAATGTCTGTGGTTTTCACCTCTTCGCTCTTTGTTTATCTAACCCTTTGCTTTGTTTGGGTGTACTGCCTTTTCGCCGAATTATGTTTCGTCAAATTTCATTTGGCAACCAACTTTTCGCCGAAGTTTTATTACGCAAACCAATCCTTGGCATAATTTTACTTCGTAATTTTTTTATTTCGCTACATTTTTATGTTCCAAAATTTTATTATGTCAAATTTTATGTGGTAAATAATTGTGTAGGAAATGATTTGCTAAGGCAAATAACATATCGTCAAATTTAATGTGGTAAATAATTGTGTAGCAAAAGTAGTCAAATAACGATTCATCAAAAGCCATTTGGGCAAATTACCTACAACCATTGCTTAAAGTATGATGATAGTGCAAAATAAAATCAAAATCAATTTGTTGTACTTGTGATACGTATGTATGTGAGCCGATCCGACTCGGCCGGGTTAGGTTAGGTTAGTTTTTTTTTTTATATCCCTAAATAATTGGGCAAGTGCGAGTCCGACTCGCGCATGAAGGGTTCCGTACCTATACATATATATATCTATAACAAGTTTGTTGTATGGGAGCCCCCCTTAAATATTTATTTTATTTTATTTTTCGTATTTGTTGTTATAGCGGCAATAGAAATACATCATCTGTGAAAATTTCAACTGTCTAGCTATCACCGTTCTTGAGATACAGCCTGGTGACAGACGGACGGACGGACGGACGGACGGACAGCGAAGTCTCAGTAATAGGGTCCCGTTTTTACCCTTTGGGTACGGAACCCTAAAAACGCTCCTTTTGTTGTACTTGTGATACGTATGTATGTGAGCAGATCCGACTCGGCCGGGTTAGGTTAGGTTAGTTTTTTTTTTTTATATCCCTAAAAAAACGCTCCTTTTGTTGTACTTGTGATACGTATGTATGTGAACTGTAGGAATTCTAGCCGTCGGGATTACAGTCTTCGGGACGAAACTGCTCCCAGAGATAGGTAGGTTAGGGTTATTTTTTTTTATGCACACACGCACATTAACTATCAGCGATGATAACTCAAGAATGAAATGCTATTTTGAGCCACAAAGTATGTAAACAAAAGTACCCTCTAAATTTAGGTGCATGGTGCATCAACCTACCCGCTTAATGCAATAAAATTATACTGCAATTTGCATAATGCCATTCAATATGTTGCTAAATCAAGGTATGCCAATCAATACATTTGACGAAAACATAATTGACATCTTATAAAAATCCCAGATAATAATTGGTCTAACAATAGTTTATCAAATCATTAATTGGGAAAAGATATCAGTGCGAAACGTTGAGTTGGGAAATGAAAATTTGACCAAATAAAAATATGGGATACGTAGTTCGGCGAGTTAAGAATTAGCTAAATAATTTTCGGCGAAACATTAGTAAACCCTTTGTTTGACTATCAAAACTATTCATGGCTCAAAGTTTCCTACAAGAAAATGAAGTGATTATATTTACATGACTTTTACGGACATAAAATAGAACATTAGGTACGCGAATATAACTCGTACGGCTGACAGCTAAATAAGCAATAAAATTTGAATACCAAAAAAAACTGTAAAATGTTCCTCTAAATTCACAAAAAGGTGTAGACAATATTTTGATGCGAAGCAAATTTGGCATAAAGACTGCCACCTCCAAGTGTAAAAATATTCTAATTTCCAACTATGTGCATGTAGAACATATTTGAATTGCGGAATTTATAAATATATAAGCAGAATATTTCTAAGCAATATTAGATATGCATGAGGATAGCACATTGAATTTCCACGAACGCATTCAACCTTTGCAAACTGAATTAGTTTCACAATGTACAAGTAGACAGTTTGTTGCAATGGAAACGAAGGAGAAACATTTGTTTTCAAACTGTAAAGGCAGGAGGAGCTGTATACATTTTAAACTATAATGTACCATGATTCTAGCAAATAAAAGAACTTTGACTTTGACTTTGACTTTGTGATGCTGAATGACTTCAAGCTTCATAAGGTTGTTAAGGTTAGCAACCTAAATTAAAAAAATGGGCAAGTGCGAGTCCGACTCGCGCATGTTTCCGTACCTTAATCTATAACAAGTTTGTTGTATGGGAGCCCCCTTAAATATTTATTTTATTTTATTTTTAGTATTTGTTGTTATAGCGGCAAAAGAAATACATCATCTGTAAAAATTTCAACTGTAGCTATCACCGTTCTTGAGATACATCCTGGTGACAGAGGGACGGACGGACGGACAGCGCAGTATCAGTAATAGGGTCTCGTTTTTACCCTTTGGGTACAGAACCCTAAAAACCCTTATTTCGCGTTCAAAAACAAAAGCATTGCACATACGTGCGAGCGTAATTACATTTTTTTATGCGTGTTGCTCTTTGTATCATTATCGTTAACGTATTAAGTATTTAAGAGTTGATTATCTATCACCTCGTGGATCAATTACCGTCGTCTACAGTTTAATGAATTAAAAAATTAAGCTCTACCGGAACTAAAAAGCGATTTAACAAAAATTTACATTCATTCATCGTTTCTCCCCAGTAGTCTCCGATTTTTCTTAACTTTACAAGCTGGTATTAAAAGAAAAACAAACCTTTATAAAATCTAATCGTGCAGAGATTCATAGTAATCCTAGTTTGCCTCTGTAAATCGAAAAGTTTTAATGAGAGACCACCCGAAATCATTTTAATTGTGAGTTTGTAAAATAATCCACTTAGTTAGTTAGTTAGTTGCGCTGGGCATTTTCCGCAAGATCCACTTAACACGATATCCAAAGTTAGGTCGAGCCATTTAGATATTATAGGACATACATTGATATAACATTACCAAAAAGCATTATTTATTTTAATGTTCATATGTATATTGAAAGAATCCTGATGAAACTTAAAGACAAAGTAATCGCTTTATTTACAACCAATACTCGACTTAAACTTAAATAAATTGTATTTTCGATAACAATTGAACAAGTTATTACTTAACACCAAAATCGTCATAGAACTGTCTATAATATTTGAGGTGTTCCTTCGATTCCTCGTGAATCTCAATATCAGATCTTCATCAAAATTATAACACCAACTTGGAGATGCCTACTCCCGATCACAAAAAATATTTTCGAAATCGCTTTATCAATAACGGTGTTCTGAGATAACAAACATTAAAAAAAAAACAGTAATACAACTGAAGTCGCACATACCTACTTCTTCATCCAAAACATATTAACGAACACCAGAAAATAATTGGTGCGTACTATCTTTTGTTATCTAGAGTTCTGAACATGTGAATCATTACGGAGACCCGATAATCAAAGCCGAGCAAAACTTGTATGAGTTTAATCATGATTGGACAACTTCACACATATTGACCTTTTACTAAATTAAGCTCTAGTAGTTCCTATTACAGGCCACACTCTATACAGATAGAGACATACTTAATTACATAGAAAACATCCACTACCCAAGAACAAATATTCGAGTTCATCACATAAAATATTTGCCCTGACCGGGATTCGAATCCAGAACCGTCGGGTCAGTAGGCAGCTTCACTACCACTGCACAAATATGTCGTCATGTAATAAGGTACTCGTGTCTTCACTAACTGAATTGAATTCCATTTACTGTAGGTACATGTTAAATCAAAAGTAAAATTTGGAAAGACACATCCAAATGACTGGTAAATAAAACACTCATTTGGCTTTAGGTTCCTTATATCCATTTTTAGATCCAATTTATGTGGTACTCAGTACTCCAACGTACCAGCATCTGTCATAAACTCATGCGAAGGCATGCCGAGATTGCCGAGTGCCATTTATCGTGGCATTTATTATGTCATAAAATGTATGACGCCCCCTTAACATGATGTAGAAAAACAATAAAAGAAGAAATTGTTAAAACGTGCACATTTATAAATATCAAGACACGTTTTGTCATCCAAATAGACAAATAAAAAGAATCAAATATAAGCTCTTCATCGTTGAGAATTCATTTTATAAATCTGTATTATATTTATAGTTTTATTAGTTTTCTTAATGAGTTGTCTCAAGGTTGGAAAACTTTCAACAATCGCGACCAAAATCAAGTATTAAGATTTTCTTGATATTAATGAGAGATTGATTGATTACAGACTGATAACACGTCTGTGCTATGATTTATGACTTCGTCCTAAAACCCAGCTCATCAAGCAATAGTTGTCAACGAGACAAATGAGTCGCAAAATGTGTTTTCGAATAGTTCGCAAGTTTCTTGACCGAACATTTTTTTCTCGTTAGGGACGAAATATGTGGAAATTTTCATAAACTTTTCCGTCAACTTCGTGAAAGTTAAATGAAATATTTTTTCTCACTTCTTTAGCTCTCGGAATTAAAACCGCTTTTGGAAAGTGTTTTTTTAGCAAATTTATTTTGCAATATTTTGAACGTTGAAATTTTAGTAGCATACATGAAGCTGTAGTACTTAAATAAGCAACATCATCTAACTCGCAATTATGTAATTGTCGTGATGAAACTGAAAGTATTGTTAAATGGGCAAATTTTTATTATGTTGTCGATTTTGTTTTTTTCTCAGATTTCAATATTTGGTGAGTTAGTAAAGTATATTCTGAACAAGGTAAGCCCAATTTCACGATATGTCCTACAAAAATTTCCACTGTTACAAAAATGTATGGATTTTTTTTTACTCAATTTCTTATTTTGTACTATAATTTAGTACAAAATGAGGAGCTCGAAATGAAAAATAAAATAATTCGTCAACAAAATAAAAATTGGCACATGGGCCAATTTCTGTAACACATTTTGTGTAACTCAATGGAAAAAAAAATTGTAGGACATATCGTGAAATGGGGCTTACCTACCATGGTCAGAAGAAGCCACTTTACCAACTCACCAAATTTTATTGAAATCTGAGAAAAAAACAAAATCGACAACAAAATAAAAATTTGCCCAAATAGGAATATTAGATCTACCCGAGTCTAGTAAATTGTTTGCTTTAGGCACCTACTTTTCAATAATCATTTTCAAAGTGTGATTTAGGATTTTACTACTTTTGGTCCGATAATTCCATGTGGATTCGTGATTCTGATAATAAACTTTTACACACAATATCTTGTAATAATAGGGAAAAATAAATACCTCCATTACATTTAGCAAAAATATTAAGACACACACGCATGAAATACACGAAGAACTTGTCAACAAAACGCAATAATATAAATATTTTCTACTTAAATTGCTTTGATATCTAAATAAGCGTCAAACGACAAGCATATTACGTTAACTCTTATCACATCTCTTGCTACTTCATTACGCTAAAAATAACTAAAATACACTATCGTTTCACCTAATGTTTTCACTCAACGTTTCAAATCCACATCATTCGTGTGTCACTGTTCAATGTTTCACACAGACTCTTGAAATCATGCACGTAAATGATTTTGGGCACAGAACACACACTCCACTCGTGAGTATAACGACTCAAGTACACTCTCCCGATATTTTAATTTGAATCGACGTTTATATCGGTCGCATCGCGGCGTGGACTGCGCGTGAGTCGGCGCGTAAAACTTCTAGCGCCGGCACATATTCTAAATCGTCGCCGACACGATGACAACTGGCTATGTGCGTTTTTATGAATACACCTTGTCGTGAAAAAATATTGACAATGATAACTCACTGTCTGCCACTGACGGGAGACGGGTGTGACTCAGTAACGGAACTACAAAAATACGTAATTATTTTTAAATCGGTCAGCTCAAATAAACAACCGAAATTATGGGAACTCTATCTTAGCTAAACTCGTATGGATTTGGTTTTATCGCGGGACCAAGCTTTTATTGGTGAAATGGCTACAAAAGTAGAACTAACTTAAACGAGCACGTAGGGTAAACAAGGTATACTCTCGTATTTAAATAACAAGAATTATACCGTCGGTAGGTAAAAATAAAGTATAAACAACGTCACACCAAAAGTAATCCACAAATTAAGGATATGATTTAATGTCAATCTATTATTAATTATTATTAATTAAGACCATATAAGAACATATAAAAATTTAAGATAGGAAATGTCATATTTTCCAGAACCCCGTGTAATACCTATACCTACGTATAAATGTGACCTAGTTTAGTTATTTACGTTTTTGTATTTGATAGGTATGTTAGTTTTAAGGTAGGTATGTATCTGTGGGCCACAGTTGCCTGAAGTAAATGTTTTCATTAATTAAAATTCATTCATTAATTCAATACCAGAACCAATATCTGCACAGGATTTTTGAAACGTTCGTCTAATAATGCAAATAACACGTAATAGTTTAGGTTATGTTTGCTTTATAGCAAATATAGCAAGCCTTAAACGTAATCTATTTCTGAGGAAAGCAATGAAAATTATGACAAACATGGATTATTTTCATATTGAAGCTCTCATCATCCTTCACATCTTCATCAGATGATTTTATGCAGCATTTTATAAACCTCTAACCATTTTTATTCAACTAATAGTTAAAACCATTATTTACAAAATTATTTCCAAGTTTTCTTATCTCCTTGGCCGTTCTATAAGATACTTGCTCTATGTAATACGTTTCTAAACCAACACGTAGATTTGTGTGTAAATTATGTATGAATATGTAATAGCTACGCATGGAAGGTTAGCGACAGATGAGCGATCATTCGAAACTAGGCTAAACGAGGTACAATTACCATTATTAAAGTTTACGGGTTCACACCGAAATGTGCCATTGTCGTCGTTAGGGATAAGTAACTAGAAATTAATTTCAAATTAAAAAATACTTCTGTTTATGTAGAATCTGTACAGAAAGGTATGGCAGTATTTTGACTGCAGGAAAAATGGAAACAATTCGATGCGCATTTTCTTTCATAACAACGTAATCTATCAGTCGGTATATTCGCGGCCTCATCACGTCAAAACGGGTGGCCGAATAATTAACCAGATGTGTCGCTTTAATTTTTACAATTAGCGAGTGTGGATTTTTGTCATATGCTACCAAAAGACCTACCCTTAGGCATAACGTTAGTAGGTACAAACGAGGTATGTTTCAACTAGGGCTGCCATCCGGCCGGATTTCCCCGGATTTGTCCACCACGGATTTGTCACCAAATGTCCGGGTTTTTGAAGTCTGTCTGGGTTTGGCAAATTTAGAAATGGCAGCCCTAGTTTCAACAACCCCCACGGCTAACGACGGCACGGCTAACCCGGTATGCGTATTTTTTATGTTATAAAAATATAAATTTTATTTTATTTGGTGGACAGAACTGTCTTATTTTTTTATTTAAACTTTATTGCACAAAACTAAAGTCAGTACAAATGGCGGATTTAATGCCAAATGGCATTCTCTACCAGTCAACCATAGGGCCAAACAGAGATACTAGAAGTTGGTGCAAATCAGAAATCTAATTGTACAGAGTTACTTCAAGCACAATGTCTAGCAAAGCAAGTTACTTGTAATGGCCCGGCCGCGATTTCGGTCTTAAACCCGTTCCAGACCTACCCGATCCGATCCGATTTAACGGATGAAATCGGATGTGTAGTGTAATTTTTAGGACTTTAGGATCTATTACACTACACATTATCCGATTTGATATGTAGGAAGGTCTGGAATGGGTTTTAGCAGCGAGCGGCACGATGTGGGAACAAATAGACAGATAACCGCGCGCAGTGGCCCGTGGCGTGCATCATATATCGCTACGATTTTGTTTTTACCGCTCGCCGCTCAGCGCTGCCGCTGGTCACGCGTAGTCCTGACCGGGCCGTATGAAACTTTGATAGCAGCCGAGTCATCAAGGCCATAATAACTGTCACATCAAAACTGTTCGGAATGGAAAACCCGTCGCATTGACCCTCGTCAGGACTACTGTCGTTTGATTTGGAATCACCCGTCAAAAACCACACGTATCTATTTTTATCTTGCTTTTTTCTACAATGCATTTACGTGGTTACTTGTAAGTCTCTTATTTATAGGGTTATTCTCAAGTAGTTTGACTCTTGAAAGTGTTTTATCTACAAATAAATATCGTAATTTTCGAAGAAAAAGACTAATTCATATTTTGACAATAGACCTAGTAGACCTAGCTTCAAAGTTTATTTCTGAATTTCCGAAAAACTTTAGAAAACAAATGTCATTACAGTATCGCTCAAATGGTGCATCTGAATAATGTAGAAATTTAGTGGCAAGATCTCATGTCATGGCCAAACTTCGAATTTAGGCGTGTTCGTAAAATCACCAACATTGATTAGAACCTTCATAGAAAACCAATTCCAGCAAACCATTTATATATTTCAACAACCCTCAGTTAGTTCTTGTGATTCTGCGCATGCCGTATTAATAATGCGATATTATATTTAATATCGCAATGTTTACGTACGAGACCGAGACGGGAATAGATTGTGGCAGGGATTCAAATATGTCGCGCTGTCCCAAAGAGGCCGAGTGACGCGAACGTCAAATTATACGCACCTGCATTCGGCGAAGGGAAATAAAAGAAAAAAAAACCGGCGAAGCGTGAGTCGGACACATGACTGAAGGGTTCCACTGCCACCATTGTTCGCAAATGCGGAAGAACGAGGAATGCACTTTTTATTATAGATTGTGGCTGGGGTTCAATTCAAATATGTCGCGCTGTCCCAAAAAGGCCGAGTGACGCGAACGTCAAATTACACGCACCTGCATTCGGCGAAGGGAAATAAAAGAAAAAAAAATTGGTGAAGTGTGCGTCGAACACATGACTGAAGGGTTCCACCATCCCCTGTATGTATGCTTTTTTTCAGATTGTGGCTGGGGTTCAAATATGTCGCGATGTCCCGATGCGGCCGAGTGACGCGTCAAATAATACGTATAATGGAGCTGCAGAATTACATGGCCCATTTATGAATTCAGTTATAAATGGGCCATATAAGTCATTTTCAAAATAGGGCTTTAATTAAAACAAAACTTAATTGATTCCATTGTGTTACGAAAGTTACCCATACATTTTGTATGAGTAACTTTCGTCACACAAAAGAAGCGATCGTGATTTTGTTTTTATTAAGCCTTTAACTATGTACTATGGGCTGCAAAAATGCATGAATGAATTCATTCATAAATGGGCCATGCAATTCTGCAGCTCATTGTACATGTATTTTGAAAATGACTCATAATATGAATTCATTTTATGCATTTGTGCCCATAGTCCCTGCATTCGGCGAAGAGAAACAAAGGAAAAAAAATACTGGCGAAGTGTGAGTCGGACACACGCTTAGAGGAAGGGCTCCACTGCGTGCAAACGCTGAGAAAAATAGCTTAGCTGTATATGAAATGGCAGTCGCTTCAATTATATTTAAATTATTACTGTTACGCAAAATATCGAAGTTGCTCGCATGGATCTGAATGAACAATCCGGTCACGATCACGATTCTCTGCACCGTTCAGAAATAGATCCTATTTTAGTTAGCTACTGAGTAGATGTGCGGCCTACAGCCGCTTCGCTTGTTGTACCTAACGCCACAACTTGGAGCGACAAGCGGCGCGGCAAGCGGTTGAGTGAGAGATCCGAGCGCGGCGACATAACGAGTGAGCAAGACACGCATACCTACGCGATTGCTTATTCTTTCCACTGCCTGTCCACCGAAGCCTATGTGTAAGTTTGTCCCTCAATTCAGTTTATTTTTTACGTTTTAGTGCAATATTCAGTTATATCATAGCTTGCACGGAATCCTCGGTGCGCGAGTCCGACTCGCACTTTACCGCTTTTACTTGTATCTATAGATATGACAAATCTGATATAGGTACTTCCGAATTGGGAATATCGCATTGCTTCGTTGAAGTTAGGATCAAACAAACGAAACCAACATTTCCATTCACAATCCACATTACAGAAGAACTATCATCCATTAACCACCAGACAACTGACTGTGTACTTACTCTTGTTCACTTGCCTTTGATTAATGAGTTCTTACTGAAATCCGTTCCTCAAAAAACTGTGTGAGCATCGGATAAGACGGATTTAGTAAAGATCGATCTGTTGCCAATGAATAAGGGTTGATTCAAGATTCACTTATGAATCCTTTGAGCCGGTTTGAGGACTTTTTAAATAACAATGCGGACGGTAGCTCGGAAATAATCAATAAACCATTCGGTTAATAAATTTAGCTATTAAAGTTCATGGTAGCGTTATAGAAGCGGGTAATTAACTTGAAATGGTAGGAACAGATCTATACAAATCAAACCCATCCTTAATGCTAATGACTGGTAGCATAAAATATTCTATTAGTGAAAATACATCAATCGTATTTTTTTTTACATAAGCAAAATACTAGAATGAGTATGATGCCACCCTCACAGACGCTTAGATAACCTACATATAAATATGTCAAGTAGAACAAGAAATCTGGTTATACATCCGCTTCACCGGAGGCTTCGCTTTGATTAGCTTAGACGGCTTAAGTAAAGCCGCACCCGCCAAATGGCAGTCGTTTCCGTCGTGAAGGTTGGGTCAGTTTTGCTGTTCAGTTAATTTCGTACTCTTTTTAAGTATTACTTACAAAACAAGACGGGAAAAAAATCTGGTTATATATTCGCTTCAATAAAGGCTTCGCTTTGATTTGCTGCTTAAGGTGGCTTTTAAGCAAAACCGACCAAATGTCCTTTTCGTCATCATGGTTGGGTCAGTTCAGCTATTCAGTAAAATTTATTATTTTTCCCCTCTTGGTGAATATTACATTATGCCAGGAAAATGTCCAACTTTACTTATTTTTACAACTTTACAAGGCTTATTTCGTCATATTTTACAATGTGTCTTGGGGGATTTTTGATATGTTTTATAGGTGATTCACGTAATCACAGACAGATAATCATTTTTCTCAAACATGCAATGAAATGTCGTCATAACAGGCTTCGAAGTATCACGTTTCGGGCGGAACAACTCGAGAGAACTGTAAAGGAATTTGATACAAAATTGGCGTCTGTGTTCATGAACATGCTAAACAGCTGAATTATATTTTTTGAGTGGTGTTTTTTTTTTATTTCATTGCACATGTTTGAGAAAAGCACTATACATATCTTAGCTGTGAAATGAGGTTGCCGGCTTCGTATAACTATATCTATACCCCCTCACCGGCAAGCCCTTCTTTCCCGGCGTCTGCAGTAATGTACTATTACATGGTCTCCGACACCCATGCGACTAAATGGGTTCAAAAATCAGCTTTAATAAAACTTTGCTGCTCCGGCCAAAATCGCTTTATGATACGATTTAAACGATGACCCGGCCAAAGCTGAATGGTTACACTTTGTCGGCTAACTAGTCAGGAATAGCCGTTATACAGGGCCGGACTCTGCGTGTAATTAATTGAATTAAAACGTGGAGTGTAGTCGAGCAACGGAGTTAACATGCATAAGCCAGTTCTGTTCAGATGCCCACTTTGTTCGAAATAGGTTATAAGCGAAAGCTACGCCTACTTATTTCATAATGTAAGTTAAGTTTCTAAGGCACCTGTTTCACGTGGATACATGACATCTTACGCCTCTTCTAGAAAATGCAATTTAATGAGCCCGTCTATCTTATTATAAAATCCATGTTGCCTTTCCAGGGCTATGATTCTGAGAATGTTAAGTAATGACTAATGAAAATATGTTAAAAGCGCAAAATCTGTGTAAAATGCAAAAGCAGCGGTAACGGTCGATACCAAAGATAGTCCCTCATTAAGAAATAATTAATAAAAATCGGACTCTCTCTTTTCAATCGATCTATAATTACTGAGAATCGTGTTCACTAGCTGGTTTTGCCTTGATAACCCGTATTCATCGGTCCGGTTCATCGTTTCGTTTCAATTTATAATTTAAGTGTACTCAATGTAAATATAATAGCATACCTTAGTTTTACGTTCCATTTGTGTGTTGGCGTCATTTTTATTATTTTATATTTGTAAAGAGTAGTTCAGCTCAGTTCCTTTTAATTTAAGCACTTGACAACATTGTTAACGGCTAAATTGTGTTTTTATCCTTTGATAGTTCTAAGATTGTTATTATTCTGGTATTTTATATTTTATAACTTTTCTTGTCTGTCTGTGTAATGTAATTATTTCTGTATTATCTGGAGCTGCGCGCGCGTTTGTTTGTCGCATTTTTCTAGGTTATTATGCCTCTTAACTTGACAGTGACGTGACATGGACAGCGCTATTGTCTACGTTCAGGTTAACGCATCCTAGATGCGATCAGCGCTCGTGCGTGCAGTTCTCCGTGGCGCCACCTATGGTCCCACCGGAAGATCAGCGCTAGCTCTCGAGCTAGCATCTTGCTGAGGTGGGACCTTTTCGTGGCACGGCCAAAATGTTTTTGTGTGTTTTTATTGTTATCTATTGTGTTAATTATGTATTATGGTCACGCCGTGAATAAATGTATTTCTTTCTTTCTTTCTTTCTTTCTTTCTTTCTTTCTTTCGTAGCCTTCACCTCCTGATGGAATTTGCTTGAGGAAGTTGCTTCTTTGACTTGGTCAGACCATCAGGTTGGTGAAAGGCCTCGAGCCGTTAAAAATCGGACAACCTCGCATAAATCGTCTACAGTAAGCTCTAGTAGGCTAAGTTCATCACATAAATATTTTCCCTTTCCGCGATTCGAACCCAGGACCGCTGGCTCAGTAGGCAGTTGCGCCAACCGCGTACTCAAGATTTGGTTTGTTGTAAATAATAATTGTAATCGAATCCCGAGATAATATTTATCTCCCTGAAAATTTTGTCTAGTTATTTTTAAGCGGTTAAATAAGTATTCGGAAAAGTTTATGTACTCTGTTGCTTTTAACTTGCTTCAACTTCTTTTATCCATCACTATCACTTTCATTTATGTACCAATTTTAACAAAAAGTTTACTTTTAGTGTACTTAAGGCCATTGTTATTATAAAAGCTTAAAAGTCAATTAATTTTACAGTTCGTGCAGATAGCCAGATCAAAAATGCGAGTTGAGTTGAGTGTAGTTGGGGGCAATATAATACCGAGATTTCGGGATTATACCTTTAACAAATGTCGCTCGCCAATCCCCATCTTGTTCAGTCGCATATTGCACGTAATTAACAACTTAATCTTTATTTTAACATGTTGGACGAGAGCGGCAGGATTTGTTGAGGATGCGCAGGATCAAGCCAGCACCTCTAGCTCTGCTGTGCCAGACGACACCTATTGTCAGTCTCTTTTTTTTAATGTTTTGGTTGTGAGAGAAAGACGGGGACGTGTTTTGCGCGATAAGTAAAGTTGCTGCACAGATTTAGCTTTATTGGTGGTATTCTACGATAAAGCACAATATCCAGTGTAGCTGTATGCGTTTTTCCTATGGCTACACGCAATTTGGCCTCTGTTCTTAATCAAATTGCACTTACCGATATCTTCTGATGGAATGTACTGCATTTCACTACGAGCTGTATTAACTGTACTAGCACTTACCTGAAAAAAAATTTGGGGATAAGATTTCAAGGTAATTATGATTAGACTCAAGAGTTTAAACAGAGCGTTGAGAAGTCAGTCCGGTTTTTTCTTTTTACATTTGAAAAATGGGAATGTAGTAAGTAGATTCTAAATTCGGATGTAAAGCCTGGTGTTGTACCATTACATATTGGCTTCGAAATCCGGGATGTTTTGTAGGATCCCGGACTTGCTCACACAAGGACCCTGTATTAGAAGCTTATCGCTCTAGTAAAACATCCATTCATCAGATATCGCATGGGTGCATATCAAAAGGATTCCCGAGCACCAGACAAAGTTATCGCACTAACTGCTTTCGACATGCAGCCATGATATTCCTGTCACAGTCTTTGAGTTGCTCTTGCATTGCGGGAATTCTCGTTTTTATTTAATCAAACAACAAACAGTCTAAAACAGTAGCTCTGTGAGCTGTAGAGGACAGGTCGCGAATTTGTTCCGGAATTGCCGATATTTATTTTTTTACGTTTCCAGCCCTCATATCATCACCATTTCGAACATTTTCGAAATACTAAATCGACAAAACACATCTACGTACCTACTTATCAAACCTACTCACAGAATTTCATAAGAGTCAGTTGAGAAAAGTGACATCTAGGGGACAACAACCGAAAAGCGTCTGAAAATCCAAACATTCTATCATTCATTCTATTATTCATTTTGACGACACGTTTGGCTCGGTTGGTAGACACCTGCCTACTGAGTCGGCGGTCCCGGTTTCGAATCCCGGCCGGGGCAAATTATCATTCATTCTATTATTCATTTTGACGACACGTTTGGCTCGGTTGGTAGACACCTGCCTACTGAGTCGGCGGTCCCGGTTTCGAATCCCGGCCGGGGCAAATATTTGTTCTTGGGTCATGGATGTTATCTATATTTATGTATTTATATATTATGTATATCGTCGTCTAGTACCCATAGTACAAGCTTTGCTTAGTTTGGGACTAGGTCGATTTGTGTATGATTGTCCCTTAATATTTATTATTTATTATTATTCAAAAGATTTTTGGGCCAAGCTAAAACAGAAACATTAGTTTTTTTTACATGCTGCTTGCTATCATAGCAAGTGTTTTAATGATTTTAAAGCTACCTTGATCACTTTGATACTTTTGATCAGATAAGGCCAGACAAACCAACACACTGACAAATCATAAATATAGGTACAGTTGCGTAACTGTATATTTATGTTATGATTACTTATATGTCGCATTTTATGATATGATAAATACTTTAGACTGATGCCCACAGAAAAGGGAAACCCAACAACGAAAACGCATCTGAGTCTGGATGTACAGTCGCCATCAGATATATCGCAGCATATAAGGCGTATGACTCTTGTTGACTGGGCGTTACAGTACATGTTCAGATATTTATGAACGCCTTATATGCTGCGATATATCTGATGGCGACCGTACATCGGATTTCATGTTGTCGGTTTGGTATTGTGTTTGTTTTTGTTACGTAAGTGTGTTATTATTGGATTGTGTATATTTTTTTGCAATTTTTGTTATTACTTATTAGATTTTTATCTACTTCGTTGTGTTGTATTCCTTTTTATTCAATTTTTTTATGTGTATTTTTAGCATCTAAGTAGTTGTAAGCAGGTCTCCACTGAAAACCAGCGCCCCGGCTTGCCGTGGCAACATGCTGAGTGGGGTCCTATTCAACGATGATTTTTTAAGTTAGTTTTCTTTTCATGTAACTGTGTTTTGCGTTCACTAAATTTATTTTCTTTCTTTTTTCTTTCATGATTTATTCAGGTTATGGTGGTAACCATACCAAGCGGCCATCCTTCTCCAAGTAGGATTCGATTTCAAATTTCCAATATGTATTCGAAAATTACTACAAACTGTTCACAGCCTCCAAAAACTCAAGTTCCGTGTACCTAATTAGTAGCTTACCTTTCATCAGCACTAATCCAGGTAACGAGATCGGTCCTACCTTTTAAACCATATCACAGTTTCCAGTAAATCACGATAATACCTCAATTTACCCTCATTCCTGAATCCGGGATCCCTTGGCAGGAATATTTTATTCGTGCACTTAAATCGAATTGAGGGGACCGCGAATAATTAGAAGTAAGGACGCTGTAGCGGTCCGGGGGAGCAGTTAATGCTCCCATGAATTCTGTGACATAACTTTTTTAATGGTTTGAACGCGTAAAACGTTGCAAACAGTTAGAAATCTGATTGAAAAATACTAGTTTGACTTGCAGTGGACCGAAATGAATTTTTACTACGTTTGTTTCAATTCATAAAATGAACTCTTTTATTTCACCCTTGTTTTCAGTAGCTAGCTGATTTAGGTAGTCTTTTTGTGTGTAAATAGTGTAGATATATTCAGGATCCCGTTTAAGAAAAATAATTATATATTTTTAAGACAACATTAGAATAGTACCATACATATTATTATTAAAGCGAACAACAAATTTAACATCAACCTTTTTATTTACATGTTTTCCCAATCAGTGACATTTCCATTGCTCCCATATCAGCTGTAGGTACGTGCAAAATTTTGGAAAACTGTAGTACTTGTTGGTAGCTTAAACCGAGTTTAGAAATAAAGGCTAATAAAACAGAACATTCAGCAGCCAAGATACCATTATTCATAACAAGGATTTCTACAATGACAAAGAAAACTAGGTTAGGTTATTTAGGTATACAATTTTTCTTTCTCTTACCTTTGCGAGGTAATACAATTTGTCAGCCTCCTTTGAGAAACTTACGACTGAGCACATCACGCCAAAGCTAATTTATAACATCAAAAGACAGCGGAGCCTACAATACTTATTGTAAAAAAAACTTTTTGATGGACTACTGAAGTTCCAAATACATTGAAATTCTCAAGGTACGAAAGTAATTTACTTATTCGGAATTTAGTACAGTTCTCTTTTGCCTTAAAGTTACGGCAGGTAATTAAGTAGGGAAACGGAATTAACTGTTGACTGGTCTTACGTAAACATATTTACAGTATCCATGTTAACAAATAATATTACAAATTCAAAGGGTCTATGTGTTTGTGATCCAAAGTTGGGCCTTAGTTGGAAACAAACCAAATAGTTAGAGTGGTGCAATGAAATACGCAACTCGAGTCTCCTTTTATTATAGAAACCATAAAATGCTGTCAGTTCTGAAAACTCGATGCCTGACCCCAATAGTTATTCATGACATGGGAATACGCGGGGTCAAAAAATAGATACCGTTATCGAAAAGCATCAATATTATCGTGTCCCATTTATTTGATATGTTCATAGAAAAAAAAACCGGCCAAGAGCATGTTGGGCCACGCTCAGTGTAGGGTTCCGTAGTTGCTCATCCTTCACAATAAACTGCTGTTTTAAGCCCGAGGTTTACGTTAAGAAACTGTGATCACTTATTACCTTCTGGAAGTCAACTTACGACCTTTTAAAGAAAAAATATGAAATTTGGCGATAACTCAAAAACGGCTCGATCGATTTTGTTCAATATAGTTTTCATTGAAAGTACTAAGGCCTCATGAACATGAATTTTTCCATAATTGTTTGACCCGTGGTTGAAAAGTTAGAGGGGGGGGGACACTATTTTTTTTGTTTTTGGAGCGAATATTTACAAAACTGCTGACTTTATCAAAAAACAATGTTAGAAGACCCCTATTATTTTTCGGTCATTCTCCAGATTTGTGTTCTAATTCTAATTAACGCGTCGCTTTTTTTCTACTTACTTTTCAATCATTTTTATTTCAAATATAGTAAAAATGTTATGTTTGTACCTTCTAAAAATTGTTGTCATTAGTTTGTAGTGCTTATTGTTTAAAGGTTTATGTATTGTGAAGTCTAGCATTGTAGGCGCTTGGTGAAAACTGTAAGCCTGCTATGTATTTAAATAAATAAAATAAAATAAATAAATAAAAATAAAAATATCGATCATTGAAACTTAAATGTGAATAGGGCACTTTATAATTATTAAAGGTTCAGTACTTAGAAGCAAATTAAAATTTATATGACGCGTGAATTAGAAAAACGCCGTGTTAATTAGAATATTTGACTTTTGTATGACGCGTGAATTAGAAAAGTGACGCGTTAATTATACAAATTCAGTTATATTTTTTAAATTAAAATAAAAACGTTTTGTATAATAATATATGACTGATATGGTGACAGTTATATGATATAAGCTATGTTTTAAATAATATGAAAGTACCTAAGTACTCAAGAAACAAGCACACCGGCCGTCAGAGTTACTAGGTACGAGTACATTAGGTATGTAAGTATGTAAAACACCATAGTTCGGACCAAGGTAGTCTTAGTGTTGGCTGAGAAGTTCCTATCATTCCGTACATTATTAAGCTGCGACATTCCGCCCTTGGCCATCCCAGAGCGAATTCTGCGATCTTCCGTCTTAAATTTATCATTATTGCTAATGTTAGAACCCAGGTCTCTCTCCGTGATTTCGAAGTTAAGTCTTCCACTGAGTTCTACCTTGCATGTACGATCAATAATCATGAGGTTGGTCTTGGATCTGTTGATTGAAAGTCCAAATTCTTCACTAAAGCGCGCCATCCTGTTCAATAAACTGCCCATCTTGCTTTTGCTAGCGGCTAGGAGGGTGGTGTCATCGGCGTATCGCAAGACTTTACGTTCACGAACAGTAATGCTACCATCCCAGCCGTCCTCCTTACGATGTATTCGCTGTATATATTGAACAGGATAGGTGAAATAATGCAACCTTGTCGGACACCCTTTTGGAAACTGAACGGATTGTATGACGTCTTATCTATTCTCACTGTTGCTTGGCTGTTGTAGAAAACGGACTGCCACTGCAGTGAGGAGGCGAGGAACACCCAAATCGGTCAAAATATCCCATAGACAGTCCCAGTCGACACAGTCAAAAGCCTTGCTATAGTCGACAAATGAAGGTATGGTATAATGATGAAAGGTAAGTATATTGAACTCGTAGCACTTCTGTACAATTTGCCTCACGTTCAGTATTTTCTCGCTCGTGCCTTTTCCCTTCACAAAAGCCGCTTGTTTTTGCGCGATCTGCCAGTCTAGCTAGTGATGAAATCTGTTGTTTATCACGTGGAGCAAAACTGAGTCGGAGCAAGTGTACGGTAGTTGTCGCATTTTTTTGGTTGAACCTTTTTTGTGTAACGGGATGATGACGAATTGGGTCCAAACTTTTGGCCATCTGCCGTTTTGCCATAAGTGGTGGCAGATCTTGTGCAAGATATGGATTCTTTTATCACCTAGAGCTTTGAAAACCTCGGAAGTAATGTCGTCTGGACCTGGAGCTGTTTTAATTTTAAGGCGATCGATTACAGCTATTATCTTGATTTGAAGATGTTGGGCTTCAGGTTCAGAAGTCCCCAGTGCAACCGAGTGTCGGTTGATGTACAGGGTCTTTTGTACAGCTGCTCATAGTGGCCACGCCAGCGTTCTGCAATTTTGTCAAACTCATGCAGCGGTTGCCCATCGTGATCTTCAATGACCCAGAACTTGGGTTTGAACTTTCCACTCAGCAGGCGAACTTTCTTGAATAGATCTGAGGCTTGTTATTTAAGTGGATGCGACTCGAATTCTTGACATATGCTCGTTCTTGTCTCTGCGGCATTCCCTTTGAATTGCTTTACATAGTTTCGAGTATTCCCTTTTCACCTTGGAGTCTTGAAGGGCATTAATTTTAATTTCCTTCCGGCGCTGAATTAGGATCTACGCTTCCTCAGTGATCCATGTGAACCTTCTACAATCCCTTCCTCTCTTAGATACAATATCCTCAAAATCTTCATTTATTACCTTGACTCAGCATCACCTGCGGTGATCTAAATTCATAAGCGTCGTTTCCGTCAGATTCTGGAAATGGGATCGCTCTATTGAATTCTAAGTTCTGTGTTTAGGTCGCGCGTTACAGTAAACGGCTTTGAGACGAATGGAGAACGAGGCAATCAGTAACCGCATTCAGTTCAAGGGAAGGTTTTCACTTCATTTTTTGACAGATGACTTCCAGCGAATTTCTACCAGTATTTAGTCTATCTGATTCCTAAAACGACCCAAGTTCCAGGAGAATTCCAAGTGTAGATTCATCTTTTGTGATGGTGAAAGAGAGTGTTAAAGTAATGGTCAGACACAGAACACAGAACTCTGCAAGCCTCTGACCTCGTTCGTTCCTAGAGTCTAGACCATATTTTCCAATGGTGTCTCGGATTTCATGGACTATTTCTGAGCTTCCTGTTTTAGCATTCCAGTCTCCCAATACCATTACGATTTGCCGGCTTGGTATGCTGTCTAGAGTTTCCTCTAGTTGATATCCTCTTCCGTGGACTGTGTTGAAAACTTGCACGATGTTGAGAAGACATAAATTGGTGTTCAGCTTCATTGTTATTATTCTATCAGACACAGGGTTATATCCAAGTACGAAATTGTTCATGCCTGATGGTGCTAATATATGAAAAAAACCGCTTCGGCTCGAACTTTCCAGCCTTGAGAAATACAGTTTGCTACCTGATCAGGTTTTAAAATGACCCCAGGAAGATGTGACTATATATTATAGGTACTGTTACTATTATATATACAAATCTTCTAGAAAAAAAAACCAAACTGATGATAAAAACCGCATGGATGGTTAAATTCTAATTAACGCGTTCATTTTTGATGCGTGAATTATACTTGTGAATTAGGGATTCTTGAAAAATAAAAAATAACTTTTTATAGGTACATGTAATAATCTACAGAATCTAGTATCTATTAAATAATGCTGCCTTTAATGTACACTAAAATTCTCAGCGCAATAGAGTTGCTGGTTGATTTTTAAAACGTGAACGTGTTAATTAGAAATTTCGTGAGCCAAAACGCGTGAATTAGATACTTACAGTCATAGTCCGGGACCCGTACACAGCTGACACAACCATCCCACACGGGGCTCTGGGCACGACTGACCGCTTCACCGAAATGCGTTAGTGAGATCCGTACCTACTTTCAGAGAACTTGTGTGATCAAAACCGAACGCGACGCGTGAATTATTATACGGTTCGAGACAAAGTTACTATAATTGATATCTTTGTGATATATTACTTGTATTGACTAGGTTTTTTTGTGCAATTAAAACATGTATTCTTTTGTTTAAGAAACTTGCTTACATTGTTTTTTCTTCATGTATATCATCAGGAGAAATTGGTATGTAAGTAATTTGGGTAGTGGGACGCGACGTGTCAATTAGGAGAATAGGGCTAAAAGTATTTTTTTCTACCCAAAAAGTTTTAAATATGTTCTTGAAAATTCATGTACAGCTCAATACGAATACCTGCTATGATAAAAAAATATAAGATATAATCAAATCAATCATTTTATATTTTTAAAGAGTGAAGACAAGCAAAAATGTACCTCTGGAGAATGACCGTTTTACAAGACCTATTCAACGACACCCCACACACCAGTGTTGAAAAGAAAAAAAAAATCACCCCCACTTTAGGTGTTCTAGAGGTACCCGAAAAATTTTTTTTTTATTATTTTATTTTACCGTTCTGTCGGCGTTATACATACACATACTCATACCAAATTTCAGCTTTCTAGTACTAATTATCACGGAGCTAAGCCGCGGACGGACGGACGGACGGACGGACGGACGGACAGACGGACATGGCGAAACTATAAGGGTTCCTAGTTGACTACAGAACCCTAAAAAAACTACATAAAAAATAAAATATTTTTTGTTGTGGTGTTTATTAAGCAATAAATATATAACTAACACTATTTTGACGCGAAATTTAAGCAGTCAAGTAAATTTGCTTATAGATATGTGTTGGGCACTTATAGACCACGTGCAGAAAGTTACAATTATCTCATATGTCCTGCAAAAGCCATTAACTACCAAGGCTCTTAATACGTCGACTCGTTTTTACCGTAATGACAGGGTTGTATAATCCTTGCAAAAAATCGGATAGTGGCAGTGAGTCTTGCGGTTTACGCTTTCTGTCAGAGCCGACGTTATTAAGAGGCTTACAATTCAGCTGTAATACCTTTTCATACTTATGTATATGCTACCCTTCTTACCAATAGTTAACTGCTAAATAATTCACTGCTAATTTTGCTTTCTAATGTATTTTTCTCTGTTGTTATGCATTTCTTGCATCTAAAGAAAAGAAATATCTCCAAAAATATTTAAGTATATTTCTTTTAAAAGTATACTAATCAATTCAAGCATTTTTCCTTAGTTAGATGTAGAGCAAATGCTACGCCACATTCTACGATATCGAATGCCTGTGACTGAGCACATCAAAACTGTAATTGGCATCACAAGGCGATTTCCTATTCCCGAGATTGTTCAATTTCCTACTGATCATGTTTGCATATCGTCCATATTTCTCATTGTGAACGGAACACAAATCTTTCGACTCCATTATTGAATTGAATTGCGACAGAACCGTTTCAATTTGAACCCTTGGAGTTTTTTAAGATTTGCTGTGTTGGCTGTTTGCAAAATAGAAATTGAAACTGTTAAGAGTTTATTTTAATAAGTATTTAATCATTTTAGTTTTTTTGTGCATACTATCTCTTTCTGTTTTCTAACCTTCAAAGCAAAGCAAAAGCAAAGCAAAGCAAGGCTGTCTTTTCCAATGAACGTAGATTATATTATAATACTATGGGTGTGATTACTATTTTATTACAAGCACATTCAACGGCCTATTTCTATTCGTTTCCGGGAAATGTATGTATTAAATTATTTTTTCTAATATGGCTGCGATTATTAGGTACGGAGGGTGCCAGGATAGAAAAAGTATTTAACTAGACTCACATAGATTCGTAGGTATATTATATAAAAAAGAAAAAGATTTTTTTATATATAACATAATATCTAACTGATAGGATGGTTTTTTCACGCTCGCGGACGAAGTTACACGCCTAATGACAGTTTTTATAACTTGTGTAACGAATACACACCTTTCCTAATCTCGTTTTCCTTCCAAGACCATAGCTACTGTTATAATTACCGTACAATTTCCTTCACACAACACGTTGGATGCAGTACGTGTGCCACTTAACCCTTCTTTGTCTGGGAAAGTGAAACCCGCCTCACTTACGCATATGATGTACCCTTACAGCAGAAACGACACATACGAATATAGCTCCCACGTGCGCATACGACGTTGTTAAACTAGAGCAGCCATGTGTAAAATGGTAATTCGCTCTCGGCATCCCTTCTGAGATGCTATTTAAATAATGCTTTGGCTTGTTTGTGGGCCGCACATTTTTTACGTACGTTGTGTAAATTTAGAGGAGAAAACTCTTTATTGAACACCACAAAGGAAATAATAAAGTGTTGCTTATTTAACTACATCAACAGGTGGTCCCCGTATTTAAGGAAAAATACAGCATTTTTGTTTGTTTCGCATGGGTAGTTGTTTACTGATCATTATAGGTAGTACCGAGGACTGCTATCAGTCTCATAAATGCTACAAGTTCACTAAAACCACGCCATTTTTGTCACTATGTCATATATTTATTAATCATGGGCTCTTGAGCACTATTCATTGATCGTGGGTGATATGTGTTATTTATTTATTAATGGGACACACAGGTGTTGGCGCATTTGGCGCCATCTATATTCAATTATGCGAAGCGACAGAGCTTCCCATCGTGGTCGCGAGGGGACGCAGCGACACTTTACCAACTAATGGCGCATCATCGCACACACCACCACGCGATTTTTTAAACTCATCTAAATTCGCCCCAATAATACAATTTCGAAACTGTAATTTAATTACTCGCTCGTAATAAACCAGCATTTGTTAAAAATCAAAGCAGAAACCACATTCATTGAAGATACCCGTCTGCTGATCCTGAAATCCATTACGCTAACCTACAAACACAGGACTAACTGAATGCATTTATTTAATTTAATGTTCTTGTATCCACAAATAACATGTGTTTGTAAGGGATGACTCAATTTTTTATTTTACTAGACTTCGTACTCTCTCCGAGTGTGTACATTGAGATCTAAAACATTCAGTGGTATTTAGCAACAATCTAACTGAAATGTGTACACTACTGCAGGCTATTCACTCGTGCTATTTCTCCAACGATAGAAACTCCACTCATCTGTATTTGCCAAATACTCGTGTTGCATTTACTTTGAAGGAAACAAAGACGTGAACTGTTTTCAAAATGACAAAGTATTTCGCAGAAGCATAGAACGTCATATACCTCATTAGTAACAATGAGTAAAACCCTTCATTTAAGTAAATATGAGATTCTCAGTAGGCGTTTTCCAAGCTTTAAATGTGAAATTATTCAAGGGACTACAGTAATATTCATAGATCGCTCTCTCTTGTCAAGCCAATATTTAACTTACGAGTTTTAAGTATCTTGATTAGTATATTTAGTATATAGTGAAAACGTTCTCGAGCACATATCTCGAAACGAAACGTTTTTCGTTTCCAGAAACTATCGGGAACGGCACATCATTAACTTACACGTCTTCTCTTCGAAAAACATGATTTGATATGTCTACTATACATTTTCCCCTAAAAACCTTAAATAAATTGCGAGGAATAAGATTTCAAATGTCCATGACTCACGAAGGAGCGCATTAACACAAACCTGTATACAGTATTTCTTCTCACTCCAAAACGCCTTGCACAATGCAATTAATTGTCGCTTGCGGTATTTCCGGACCGATACGACCTTCAAACCTTCAAGAAAAGAGCGTACTCCCACCTGAATGGCCGGCAACGCACTTGTGACTCCTCTGGTGTTGCAGGTGTCTATGGGCGACGGTAATCGCTTTCTATCAGGCGATTCGGTTACTCGTTCACCCCCTATGACATAAAAAAAAATGGCCTTAACCGTGCATTACTTTCCTATTTAACTTACTACGAATCTTTTCATTCCTGATTCGATTTCATAGAGAAACTCTTAGCGCCCTTTCCGTCGCTCTTTGGTTGACTTTGAGCCTTTCTATAAGGTCCCTCGTATGTTTCACGCTTTTCTCCCTATATATTGTAAATAAATCGCGAGCACTAAAATTTCAGATGTCACGACTCTCGAAGGGGTGGATTAACACAAGCCGTTACAGTGTTTCTTCTCACCCCTGAGCCTTCTCAGCCCGAGCCGGCTTTAACCCTGGATTACTCTCCTATTTAACTTAACTACCGCACATTTCCGGTGACATATGGAGAGTGTTTGAGCCTTCGTAATTAAGGCTTAATGAGGTCACATTTGAAGTAAATTGAAACCTCTATTAATATTACAATACTATTTCAAACTAAAGTAATAATGTTACCCACGGCCTTGTGGGATGTAGGTGACCTGGGATTTGTTTAAGATATGTTTTTGCATGCTAGCATTGCTGGTTAGATATGTTATTAGTGCGTTACATGTTTTGACCATCTAGGTAATTTGTACCATATCTAAAGCAAATAAATAAATAATTTCATTTCATTTTATTACGGATTTGGATACAGAGAAACCACAATCGACACGGGGAACTTTTTTAGTTATAAGGAAAACGAACGTGCGTTTGTCTCATCTGCACGTCTAGCATGACTCCTTGTCGCGCGATAAACACTACCAGTCACTTTCCTTTTAATACCGTGCGAGCAAGATAGGTGGCGCTGAGTCGCGCTACTAGCGAATTCGCGGCAAGATATGTTAGGCCTGCTGGACGTCTGGTGAGGACAATGGACTGGGTGGAGCTAGTTTTCCCAGTACATGTACATTTTATTCATAAAAACATTAATTTTGTAAGTCATTAAAACACAGACGCCTGAAGGAAATTTCAATCCAGTGTGGTGTGAAGTTCGAACCAAAAAGGATTACATCGCACGATACCGCATGTGAAAAGATATGTAACTCTCGTTGTAAGTAGAAATAAGTGGTCCTTACAAAAATAAACTTTATAAACATATTATCATCATGTCTGTGACAAATATAATTAATAAATAAATACACGCTTAATTTAAGTCACCACACCTTTTCAATCGTCACTGCCGCCCCTGACAGCTGTTCCATCAAGCAATCTAGGACAGCCAACGTAAGGCTTAAATCACAAACGAGACAAACTGTGCAAGAAAATTAAGTCATTTTCAATGACCGGGTCAGGGCACACGTTATCTATGATACCGTTACGATGCCCCTCAATTGGAGACATTCGGGCGAAAGCATTCTACCAAAACGCGAGGCAAAAACGGTCGAAGACAGAGATCACGGCACAATAGGCGAGGCCATTCGGAATGAGCATTCATGTGGCTGCCATTGTTGTGCTAATGTTCAGGACAGGCCACTGTTTAAACGATGAGAGCCTCTCATGAATATTAACCGATATTGTCTCAGCGACTAGTCTGCGCTGAAAACAACCCAGGTACAAATACAATTATACACAACCGAAGATAAGTCGCTTTGTGACCGAACAGGCTATATCCGGCGAACTTAAGATTTGGATCACGATTTTTCAATAAAATATGTACTGCCTCCTTCGGGTGAAAACTCACTTCGAGTCGCGGAGTGCCTTTTAATGCTGAATATAATCCATAAAGAATAAAATCGAGATAGAATCGGACGGGGAACATTTGGTCCCTGTTCAATATTATTTGCCTTACACAACCAGCATTGGCTTTATCGATTCTTGGAGTAAGTGTAGCGAATAAGTAGCTTCTCAAAATATAACAACACAGAATGAAAAAATAAGCGTTAAACGTTTCTAACTAACGTAGTAATCGCATTTATGTAATAGTGTCAGAGATAATCTAAACCAAGCTTTTACTACCTATATAGATAACAGTAACGAGGCGTGAAACAAAATCTCTGAGCAAGTCGGGACTAATTTAGCTTACTTTATCTCAAAAGTAATACGCAACACTTTCTAAAACGGATAAACCGATAAGAATCAAAAAACTATATACTTAGTCAAAGTAACTAGCAAAAAGTACGAACATGGATTCAAGTCCCATATATGCTTTGTAGAGGATGGCATAAAACATAGCCTTTATAATCGACGTTTGCATCAATGTTAAATACATATAAAAAGTGGTATACACGTAAACATAATCAACATATGATTACTGTGACGTCCAGGGTTTCAGGGCGGGAATAGGTTCAATGAAACACGTAAACGAGATTATCGTCGACACGAACTGCCCGCTCCCGTTGACGTCTGTCTTCGTAATGGCGGCAGCGGGCAGGTGGTGGCAACCCTTTATTTCATAAAGGTGTCTATACACCACACCATCCTCTTTTGATAAATTTGAAATAGTTTTATTGATAGCTTACTTATTTACTTATTGCTAGTTATTAATATCTCATATCGAGATTGCATTACATGTACATTTTATTTATTCCTGGAATCTAGATTGATTTATATTATCAGTAATTACAAACCCTTAGCGGATTCGCTCACTGCTCCGTCCGAGTGAATTGAACTAAATTCGAGGCCTACATCCAGACGCCCCACACCAGCCAACCACGCCAAACACCAAGGCGTGAAGCATTTGCTCAGACTCAGGGTTCAGCTGAGCACGGTTATTGTGGCGCATCGCGTACATTCAGCACCTTCGCTGAGACAGCGAAGATGATAATTCCACCAATAATGTGGATTGATTTCGCGTCGGCGGCGCAGTGAGCAGACCAGCCAACAATATTTCAAAGTAACGGGTATGCGCAACAATAGCAATATCCCGGTCACTAGACTGTAGTTAAAAATGTAATATTTTCTAATTTAATTCTCAATCATGAATTTGAATGTACATTGAAATATAACACTAGTTTAATCTTATCAACAACTGTATTGTAAGTTTGTAATAAATGTGTCATAAAGAATTATGTTTTTGTTTTGTTTTTATTCACTTTATTGTCCGTTTGAGACAAGGCTTTTAATCATAAATCTATGCATATAAAAAGTTAATTTTAGTGAGGACTTATTATTTTAGTAGTTTCAAGTTCAATAATTTGTCTTCACTTTTACGTCACTAAACAACTCTCACGTTTCCGTTTTCTTCTCTTTTCATTTGTTTTTTTTTTCCATAATCATGGTGCACTAAGAAAATAGTGTCAATTACTTATTATTAATTGGAGAACGGAATGTATTAATGCAATTATTAAATACTTTGTATTTGGTGTTGTCACAGTTATTATTATTTTAATTCCCTTGGCAATCGTAACATTAAGTTATATTTATTTACTCGTGAATCTACTGCAGAGCAATTATTTTCTAAAATTTAGGAATCTACCAGCGCTTCCAACTAAGGCCTCCGTGAGAAAGAAGCGCCGCAAGAAAACTCACAGTTTGCCTTTTTCAATGAAATATACATTTTCCAATTTTTGGTATGAATTTAAAAATCTTCTCATGAAATGTAAGTATTTTAGAATACTAAACCGGCGTTTATAAGTCAGCGTTTGAAATGAAAAATGTTTTTTTTTTTTTATATATATCTTTATGAATTTTATTGATGGTATATCGACCATAATTTCAAATACCGTAGTAACTTTACAAGAAATCACGAATTCCTGCTGCATTATTGAAATTTACATTGAAAGATACAAATGAGTATACCTCAAGGAGAATAGATAGGTAGGTATATACGCTGCCTACGTCTCTTATGAGGGCTCATGAATATTATAAACGCTGCATGTCTTAATGTAAAACAAAGTCTTCAATTTGGAAAACCCTCGTCTAACCCGAAGTTTATTTCACTTTACCATTTGATTCAGGGACAGCACCGTTTTAATGCATGTATGATTATGAAGACGTGTTTATCATAAGTAGAGGTACTACTCACATTCGGTGCGACCTTACAGTACAGTCTTACTGTTAGTGGTGCCAATTAACGTTAAAACATCAGTTTATTGCGATATTCGTTAACTTTATATTGTATATCAGTTGATTACCAATTCCTTGTTTGTAACTGTATTTTAATATTATTATTTTTTAAGTATCATCTGAATGTGCACATTCCAAGTACTACTGAAACATATATATATATATGCTACGCAGTTTACTTCTGGTTTTTTTTTTTAGTGCCTGTCATCACAGACTTACTACTAAATTTCAATAGAATAGTCTATTGTTTTGCTCGACGTTAGTACCAGTCTTTCCAGACTTACTACTTTTGTCGTTGTTAGTACCAGTCTTTCCAGACTTACTACTTTTGTCGTTGTTAGTACCAGCCTTTCCAGACTTACTAATTGTTAGTACCAGTCTTCACAGACTTTCCAATTGTTAGTACCAGGCTTCACAGACTTACTACTTGTTAGTACCAGTCTTTCCAGACTTACTTCTTTTCTCGTTGTTAGTACCAGTCTTCAGAGACTTACTACTTAGCCCATTAGAGTAGATCTTTTATTTACTTGTTGTTAGTACCAGTCAATTTCGACTTAGGTACTACTCGGTCCATTAAGAAATAGATGTGATTATCAGTATCTACACCTAGGTATTTTTTAACGTAGTGTTGACGTGTCTACTACACTACCCAGCGAACACTACGAGTATCTAGAACAATTGCATGGCGTATATGCATAGACTAATACGACGTTATATTAATATCGATACAATCCCATAGAAATGCATGCCATTTATAATGCGAGTAGATTTTAGTTTGTAAAACCTGTTTGAAATTGGTGTAGTTAAAAACCCATAATTTTTTTTCCATACAAAGGATACATACAATTTCGCGCATGTGAAATCCAAGTGTGACTCGAACACACGACCTCTGTTTAACCGGAACATTGCTCTAATGCACACTTAGCGTTTGTACCTCACGCAATGTTTTCCCGTGACATCCGAAAAATCATTCATATATTATTGCGCTTTTTTATTTTTAAATATTGGTTTTCCTTTTTAGTTCTCACTTAATCTTTTACCGAATAATGATCTTCTCAATATGCAATATGTTCGATTGAACTATAAATTATCGTAATTTGGAATTTCAGCCACCAGGTTGATGATTTCAATTTAACATCGAATTTAAGTCTTACTTATGTATTATAAATATATTTTCTTTTAGTATTTTGGACTTGGTTGAAAGACGTAGTAATTGTCGTTTATATGAAACTATTTCCTTATAATTTAGGAACATATCAATATTATTTTATTACACAGGAAAAGTTTACTGAATTCTACAATTTTCTAGTTTTCGCGTAATATTTACTTTATATCATCCAGTCCAGACAATACCGTGCGATTTCTCTGGCTGTACAAGTTGCCCTGTAGCGCATTTGGTTCCCTATGCAAAGTTAAATGTTACTTTTGTTTTTACATTGCTTCTAACCCTGCAAAATCAAACTAAAATGGAAATTCACTTTCAACCCGCTATTAAGATAAACAATTGACCAACTTTCAGAATATGAGAATTTAAAAGGGTTGTCATTATATTTAATATTCAGATTTAGCATTAAATGCCTAAAAAGACAAGAACAACACTCTACTTAAAGGTTGTCTGAAAGATATCGCTCTTTAGCTATTAGCTTGCATGTTGTTTACCTCCATTGTAATTCTAATTTTACTTGTTATCCATGTTTATGTGTGCAATAAAGAATATTCAATCTATTCTATCAACTGTCAAATTGCTTTTATCAATTGCTCATGGAATAAAATTACCTATACTCATACTAGTTAATTCACAATGCGTAATAAATGTCAAATTATTCACAATTACTAGTATAATTTACCTATTCCAGAGAACTATGCCATTCAAGTCAAATCGACTCAATTTCTAAGCGAAGATTTGCTTTAACCGTCACAAACTGGACAATTCGTTTTAAAATGTCATTACCATAATACCCATGTTTTACTCGTAATCGTTTATTTATAATGCACGAATACTTTAAATGACAAATAAGTCGTTATTTCTAGTATATATGTATTCTTTTGTTATATACTTTATTCTATAGTGAACTCAAATCAGTCAAATCGTTTCAACTTCTAGACAACGATTTATTTAATAGAGTATAATATATATAACACTTATTTTCGATTTAGTTCCAGTGCAGATAAATCAATACCATGTTTTATTTGTTACATATCCAATCAATTTCGCAATAATCCCTCTACGACATGAATTACTGTAGTATCATTCAACTTTCGAATTTGACACGGTGTCACTTAAAGTCATACAATTATAACGGCCATAAATGGCTTCGTGTGCAGTAAAGGGTGCAGAGATGTCATCTGCGCAACACTCACTTGACAGTTCAGCCTCTCGAATGAGACCTCCAGTAAATAGGGTCTAATGCGCTTGTCATAGTTTGAGAGCGTATTTTATTACTCGCACCCCCTTTACGGCCATTTATCAGTCATACAATTTAAAATTTAGAAAACTATTTTCTCGGCCTGTCATTGCCAACGCACGACAGCTTGTTTGGTAGTTAATTTCCGTACCTTTACGGGCTACTCTAAGGGCTGATACGAGATCTTTCCGCCTGTCATTGCCAACCAATGACAGCTTGTTTTGTAGTTGTTCACCGCTGATACAGCTGAACCGATTTTATTTTGATACCCTAATAGGGTTTTGTTTTCCTCAAATCCTTTTGGTTTTGCCTCCCATATCCCTATATTTTAATTACGTTCCCAGTTCCTTTATTTGCTACTAGGTATCCAAATGTTTGGGTAGTTTATTTAAACTAATTGCATTAAGAATATTTGAATTTCCGATGCTTTGCAGCATCTACATGGCTAGCACAATATTTTGCCGCGACCCCACCCGTGGCGCAACACAGCACCACCCGTCTAGCTCGCACGGCATTGAAATGAAAGTGACAGACACCCTGTACTCAAGGAGTAAACAGTTGACGGGCTAGTTAAAATGTAATTCTATTTAGGTGCCAATACGATATTTGATGACAGCTCAAATCAGCTATTCTTAATGAAATGTCAAAACGGTATGTTAGTACGAGGAACCGATTTATGCACATACCTTACTCTCGATGTCACTACTTCATAAATATATTGGCAATTAGTTACGTTAATTTTGTACATTCAATTTGTTACTACCAAATATCGGTCGATACTTCGGTTGGCTTGGCCAAGGGAAACGTACGAGTACTTGTATGGGGGGCAAAACGAACAGTACCCAGGATTAGACCTTGATTTGCATTTTTTGTTACACGGATTATTCATT
Source organism: Apotomis capreana (assembly GCA_947623375.1). Taxonomy (NCBI): domain Eukaryota; kingdom Metazoa; phylum Arthropoda; class Insecta; order Lepidoptera; family Tortricidae; genus Apotomis; species Apotomis capreana. Next base: position 20,427,251 of record OX392502.1, on the reverse strand, counting down.
TACAAAGAAACTGGAAGAGTTTTCTTGATTGCTACATAATATAAAATACAAATAATTGCATATTATTTTTTCCAAACATAAGATAATATTCGCAATACTTAGTAGTTATTGCAGACACTTTAGTCACACTTAGGTAATAATGAAATAATGCACTTTATCCTGCAAGTAGGCCTCAAAGGGCACCTTTACATGCCTGAGTCATCCGGCATTTCAGGTATATGTATTATACTCATACATAAATATTGATTACGTCTTCGGTACGGTTGTACGAGCTGTGCGACTAGGTAAGTACATACATCTTCTCTATTATAAAGTGATTACGACGCCAATTACCATATAGCATATACAATGTGTTACCGCCAAGTAGGCTTTTCTTGAAGTAGAGTAAAGTAACATAGATCTTTAACGTATCCATGACCTTAATTTGATTAATTTACTTAAATCCAGGCTGTATTAACTTTCTAACAAAATTTTAATTGCCAGTGATGTACAGTGAATAAATTGACAAGTGAGTGTTAAATGACAGCGTGATACGAGTAACGACAATTACGCTGTACGCCCACTACATTGAATGTACGGATTTAAGAAATTTAATTGTGCAGTTAATTCACATAATTATGATTAGCTAATACATGCAAACAATTACTAATGGATAATATAATACCCGCATGCCGGTAACAGGCTGTATAATGTATAAACTAGTTTAATTTTGGAAATTTCGGACCTAGTGTCACGTTTAGTCAAACCTGTGGAGTAAATAAGGCCAGGAGCGTACCGATTATCACTAATTTAATTGCTCATTGCAATATATATTATACTGAGTAATTATGACCTAGTTTGTAAGACTTTTCTAGTAACTAAGCCAATCCAAAAATATTAAATAAATGTTTGCTACGCCCTGACAGGGCCTTGTACCTAGCTTTAAGTACTTGGTCGCAATAAATTATTATTGTTATTATTTAGATGGCTATATTTGATAACGAAAATGTATTAATGAAAAACATAGAGGATATACCCGATATAGTCGGTTAAGTTACATTGTCTCACCTGTGTTAGTAGGCCAAGTGACCGTCAAATATATTAAAATCTATTGTTCTTACAATAACATGTTTTGACCGTGTCACAATTTATGGGTAAATAAAACAGATTATACCGGGGCTAGATTGTCTAGCTTGATAAATAATAGTTATCACTTATGTTTTGACGCCTTTGTTGACGATATCAACATCAATTTCCAATAAGTAGATCCTCTTACTACGGCTAATTCCTCTGCTTATTTTTTTGACATAAGTGCACAAAGTACTGGTCAGAATGTTATGCGACTTTTGTTGTAGGTACTTTAATATTCTAAACCACTATACCCACTTTTTCCTTTTCTTTTCCTTTTACAGAAATTAAATAACAGGATTCCACTGATTATTATTATCGGTTATTTGTACACTTCCTTGTTCCGTTTTTAATCCTCGTCGCCATTGTGACGTCCAGGGTTTCAGGGCGGGAATAGGTTCAATGAAACACGTAAACGAGATTATCGTCGACACGAACTGCCCGCTCCCGTTGACGTCTGTCTTCGTAATGGCGGCAGCGGGCAGGTGGTGGCAACCCTTTATTTCATAAAGGTGTCTATACACCACAATTACGTATGACATATTACAAAAACATAACGGCATTATATAAACGTATCACATAAATATAACGGAAAACGTTTCAAAAATTATCTCCATTTTTCATAAACGCTGAAAGGGTGCATAAATGCTGAGCTCTTGAATAATGAGCAACAAAATGAGTTCGAAGGCGAACACAAATCGTCTCTTTGACTTCGTTTTTGATTCCAATGCAACTAATATCGAACGGGAGCATTGCTGACACGCTTCATTAAAATCCGCACGGTTATAGGTCAAAGAATCCGGTATAAGTTTTTGTAAAAAACACTTCTATTCCTATTTCCAGTCAGATTTTGGTGTGAACCTTTTAGATCACGGTATTATTTGCACGGATTACATTCATAATCGATTCTTCATTGGATTAACACTGGCTTAGACCTTTTTTGATCGAATTGATGTTTTTTTGTCTATGGCCACAAAAAAACAGTTCATCATATAACGAACTGAAACAGGAGTAAAACTTTGCTATATATTTCTAACTAGACGTGCCCGCGGCTTCGCTCGCGTAAATGAAATATGTACTTCCTATTTGTAACACTTGAACATGTAATTTGTTTTTTTTTTTATTATATATACTTAATGAAAAAAGGAAACTGTCATTGCAAGTTAAATAAAAGCTTTTTAAAAGGAAACTGCGTTTAGTTCTCATATTTGTATTTCCGAAATAAAATTAATTATAAGCAAAAGGGATTCAACACATTTTATATTTGTATACTTACATGGACTGGAGAGTAATACATATCTACATGTACAAATGTTACTCAAAGCAAATCTAAGCCTAGCAAAGCTTAATAAACAAAAGTAAAAATAATAACCATTAATAGGCAGTGCCGCTTCAGTAACAGACAAATCCGTGGGAAAAGAATCCTCTGAAAATAGAGAACAATCTAGATCTTCTCGAGAAATAAGCAGTAAGGGTCAGAGTATAGCAAAGCTGGACCGATTTTAGGACTATTTTTTTTTTGTTGGTTTGGGCTTAAATTAGATTGAATCTAGTAGATTACGCTAAAATAAGCATATTTTATTCTTTCAACTTTTTCTCTCAGATCGATATTTACCGAGATATTGGGGTTCAAATGCATAAACATATTTTGATGTAGGTACGTAATAATAGTAGACTATTTATGAGGGTCATGTAAGCAAGCATTTTGACGCTCCGCTCGCTACGCTCGCTCCGCTATACATGGTCACAAAACAAACCTAACCTAACCTACAGTTTTCGGTTTTCAACCCGTGTACCATATTTTCAGACAGCATTTTTACCTCAAAAACCCCAATATCTCGGTAAATATTGATCTGAGAGAAAAAGTTTACATAACAAAACATGCTTATTATAGGATGTTTTAAAGGATACTTTAATAAAAATGAGGTGTTATATTGACATAAATTTCACGACACCGAAATTTTTCTAAGTCCCAAAACTGGCCCACCTTTCCTATACCGCAACCCCTGAGGTCTTACTAACCCAACATTATCGCATCGCATTCTACGCACCGAGATGCAGAACAATGAGTACATTGCCTTGCAAGGATATTTTTCTTGTGTTTATAATAATAATACATAATCTGTTAAATTCAAATTTAACAAAAATTAAACATGCCATCGCCATTCCTCCATCTCCCGAAACCGTGGTGGTCAATCTGAATAAAACCGTGATGGTCGATCAATCAAAATACAAATTAATAACATAATCACTTAATACTTTCAATTCTCGGCATTTTCATAACACTTTTTGCTTATTGCACAGAAAATTCGCTGACAATGACAATGCCGATGACATTTAGTTTGACAGAGAAAACAACATACGTCAAGCAAAGTGCGTAGTCATTACATTTCGAGTAAAAAACTTCGATATAACGGCGTACCAACATGACGCCAAAATTTTTGGCTACTTAAACTTAAGTCATATAGCGAAAAGAAACTTTAGGCTACTTGAACCTGAGCCATAAGAGCGAGAAGAACCGAGTATCGCCGGAAATGGTCGACGGTCGCGAAATGAAGAATTTTATGAAGATTTCTTTAGCCGATTGTGAAGGTAAATACGTAGTGAAAACGGTATTTTTTACGCTCTTATTCCATTCTCATATTTAGACAATAGATTTGAATAGTTTTTTCTACGGTAACGTGCATCGTATTGGAGAAACGTGATCTAAAAGAACGTCGAGTTTTGTAAGGCGCCATCTCGCTTCCTCCCTAGTGCGTTATCCCGTTCTGGCATTTTCAATTTTATTATATAGATTGCGCCGTCCCTTAAGATGATATCACAAAATAACGCAATAATTTAACCTTCTCGGATTTCTAACAGTAGCAATTATTGGTAAAGCGATAGTTATCAATGTAGGTATTTAATCCCGGAAATGTATTTTTTTTTAATCTTACCACCTAGCTACTCTTTTATTGTTTATTTTTCGCTCATTCCTCTACTCAAAGGTTGTCTGTAAGAGATTGTTCTTTAGCGAAAAGACCGCCTATTGTCTACCATTTTTATATTAAGGTTTCAATTGTAAAATTTCTCTTGTTGGTGTGCAATAAATAACTGTTGTATTATTGTATGTATTAAATATCTCTTAGGAAATCTTGCCATTCTGCATTCTTAGCTGGCCTTTAGGTATGAACGTACTTGGCACTGAGAGGGATTATTTAAGAGACAAATTTATTTTAGTAAATTAGCATGCGCTTCGTTACACCATTAATTTGATTTAAACATCCTGGATAAGTGCTAACGAGTGTTGTAATTAGAGATCATACGGTACCTACTATTAATGACGACGCATTTATTACTACCATGTCTGATTAATTAGACCAATAAATTAAATGATCGCGGTCAATGACGTTATAATTAATTAATTAAATGATGAAAATGCATTCACATTTTCTATGTCAATTGTTAAATTATTGCGTTATTTTGTGAAACTATCGTTAGTGTTGAAACCCTGGATAATTTTGGGATTAAAATTATACACATGTCCATGACTACACCGGTGACAGGTTTTTTTACAAATGCCTATATCACAAATGGAAAATGCTTGTTAAATAGACGAAGCAACAACACGTGCATAATTTGGATTTGACCATAAGATTTGCATAAGCCGGTTTTTATTCTTCTAAATCCGGAGAGCAAGCAAAATAATGTCAATCGCGTAGGCGAATCAGAACATGTCAATACTCATACAAAGTCATTCCAGATCAGTACCGTTATCTATCTTGAATATCACGCAGGAGTATGACTGCACTCATGGCAGCGGTACAAGACCCAGCAACGCAACGCTACGTGTGCTACGCCGTAGCTTAGGACAGCGTTTTCCGAATATTAAGCGCGTAGACTTATTAGGCCGTGTAATCGCTATGGCCCTTAAATGATTGCGATAAGCCGCCGTCAAGACCGATCGGCGCTCATGAATATGAATCGCGAACCAATTCGAAACATGTCAAGCGTTATTCGACATTAACGACGTCAGTATAAGCCAATTTCAATTGACGTTAAATGGGTTGATAGGTACATTTCTTGTGCAACAGATATAGACTAGTACAAGCATTATTCTTAAGTGATTTTGTGAAGATTATTATAATTTTTCCACTTTTGAAATCATTATGTGCAATGAGATAATAAGTACTGAGTACATAACCATTTGCAAAAATTTTCACCAGCATAGAAAAAGCTGATCTATGCCAGTCTAAGATTTGGATGCACTTTAACAAGTTCCCGCCGGGATGTAGGACGCGTCAAATACTGAAATATTCAGCTTTACAGAGGCAAAGCTGGATATTTCGCCAGGATGTAAAATGTAACTCATGTAAAATGTAATATGTATTTTGGCACAATATTAAGTTTGATATTATCTTTAAGTATATCTATTAAACACGGCCGTCCACTGATGAACAAGGCCGGATGCTAAAGCATAGCTCGCCACCGAGCCGTCGTCCTACGCAGGCCTTCACGAGATTGTCCGATCAAGATACCCAGCAATGTAGGTATCAAGCCAAGTTGCATTGCTGAACTGGTTATAATTATTTGCAATAAAACTAAAATGAAAAGTGCACTTACGAACACAATAATTGTATAATAGCTGAAAAATGCCAGTCATAAGAGTCGTGACCAGCGGGCCTGTGATGGCTGCTTTTATCACGCGATAACAAAGTGACAAAGCATCCGTGACATTTTGACAAGATGCGAGTGTGAGTGACAGATGCTTCGTCACTTATTTATTGCGTGATAAACGCAATCATCATAGGTCTATAAATACGCAATAATTTTCTCATTCGAGAAATTATCGTGAATTACAAGAGGAAAGTTAGTATTTTCCATACTTATGCTGAAAATAAATACAAGCCGGCGGTTGCCGTTGTGCGAGTCAACTCAAGTTGGATTCAATTTTGTGGTTTGTTGTGGGACTTTGCTCACCGTTTGCGGTTTCCAGCGCACCTAGGTTTCGTAGTCTTCAACTAAACTTTGTTACCAATTTAGTAACAATACACAAATAGAAATAGTTAGAAAATGAATAGTGAATTCAAAATTGAAACAGACACACAATTGTATAGTTCCGTAGTCCGTACTCAAAGGGCGCTTACGGAACCCATTACAAAGCCACCGTTGTCTCTGTCCGTCGGCCACAGGGCTGCATCTTTCTATTCGTAATAAGTAGACTCGAATTTTCGTGTAATGTGTATTAATATACCCGCCATGACAAAAAATACTAAAATAAATAAAAATTCTCCACATATAAAACCAAGTTTTCACAGGGTTTTCTGCATTGGGTATATTTCCACTTCCCTAACTGATTGTTATTTAATATTTCTAGATTTTAACCCACTTAAATCACAAATCGCAAATCTCAATCGATTTTTTACAACAAATTATGTAACGATAATGCAATACCAAAGTAAAACGCACATCGGTCCGACGGACAATTCTTTATTATTTTTTCAACATAATTTTGTATGAGTAGTCATGGCAACCGCTATGACTTCTCTACTATAACCATCCAGAAACTTGGATTAAAATTTCCCTGGCTGTAGCGAGAATCGCGTACGATGTTTGCGGTTTCCAGCACAAGGGAGTTATAGTTACGGAGTAAAGTCTTCAAGTAAAGTTTGTTTCCGAAAGCTACAGTTAACAAGGAAGGTTTTGACAATTATCATAACAGGGAAGAGAACTCGTGTACCCACTTCTCTACCACATATAAAAAAAATCTAGTATTGGTATCAGTTTTTTTATGGAGATTTTAATTCAAAACATATTACAAAGACAATATATCAAAATGTGATATAAAATCATGCCAATTACTAGTCAATAGTCATTTATCCACACTATAATATTATAAATGCGAAAGTGTGTCTGTCTGTCTGTCTGTCTGTCTGTTACCTCTTCACGCTTAAACCGCTGAATCGATTTAGATGAAATTTGGTATATAGATAGTTTCAGTCCCGGGGAAGGACCTAGGATACTTTTCATCCCGAATAAATGTAGTGTTCCCGTGGGATGAGCGGGTAACACCGCGGGGCACAGCTAGTTCAATATAAATTGTGTTTGAAATAGTGGTATATATACAAATTAATTTACATCTTAACAATAGAAGTATCTTATATGCAGCATAGAAACTGCATAGAAGATTACCCGATCCATATAACGCTGAAATCGTATAAGTAAACGTTCTTGCGCTTGTTTGCTGCTCAGCAACAGATGGCGCTGTACTGCTGGCAACGCGCGCCAATACAATTCCTGCATCGCGTTTTTAAGATTTTCCCTGAAATTGACCCCTCTCGATATAAATTTTAGTAAATATTAAAAGTTTTCATTGCAAATTTACTAAATATCCCTCTTGCTTATGCAAATCGCATATATTTTTCATATATTTACAACGATACCATATATGCCAAGGGAGCGCCCGGTAGTAAAAAGCCAGAGCAGCCTATGAACGTTTGCAACCGTCGTATTTTAAGAACTTCGTGCGGTAGCCAACAGTTATACCTATTGGCTGAAAGAACAAAACACTCTTTTAACCCTCGCGCATATATTATGGACCCATTTCCATTAAGCAATTTCTAGGAAACCATGTACTAATAATCCTATCTGAGCCGATGTATTGTTGTGTGTGATTTGGCTCAATACGGCACGTGTCCAAGTCCATTAGTTGATTGGTGAACTCCACGTTAATTATATCCTGTTGAATTAGACATTTAATAGTATTTATTCACTTACTCTTAATTAGTAGTCCGCAAAATCAATTCTTCTTCTTATCTTAATTAGCAGTCGGATTAAAGCCGTATGTTCTTGCTGAGTTGGCAATGTCGCAGTTCGTATTTCGCGGAATTTGAATGTTACCAATATTTTTTTCTATTAATAACTGTCATATATGGCTTCGTATGCGGTAAGGGGTTAAAGCCCTTCATTTACGTTTGCTAGCGTAAACCAACTTCGATGCCGCTAATGAATATAATAAATTAAGCAACTGTTGAAAAACTGAACGGCTCTTGCTTAGGCTTCGGAAACTTAGTGAACAGATCGCGCGTGTAGGCCCGGAAAACCGGGCTCAAATCCCTGAACGACTGGAGTCATTGTTTTTTTTTTACATTAGGTTACTGTGGTGTATAGACACCTTTATGATAATAAAGTGTCCCCACCCCTGCCCGGGTGCCGCCATTGTGATGAGAGACGTCAACGGGAACGGGCAGTCGTGGTCGACAGAAAACCCATTTAAGTGTTTTATTGAATCTACTCCCGCACGGAACCCCAGGACATCACACTGGCGACGAGGATTAAAAAAACCCAAACAAGAAATGATATCCTTTTAAATATTTCCGAAAAACGAAAAGAAAAAGAAAAAGTGGGTATAGTGGCTTAGAATATTGAAGTACCTACAACAAAATTCACATAACATTGTGATCAGTATCAGTACTTTGTGCAGTTATGTCAAAAAAATAGAACAGAGAAATCGAAAACAAACCGATAACGGTCGGCGTAATTAGTGAACAGAATGTGCCCGCTAATATTTACCTAAATGCATTCCCGTTGTTGTGTTATGGTAATAAATTGTTAAATTTGACATAGATATACGTACAATTAAAATATTTGGTTAAGTATTAAATAAAATGCTTGATGGTTGTTAGACAGCCAGTTACAAATTCGTTATCTACCTACAAATGTTTCGTTACATATTAATATTTCTAAATAAAGTTACACATTAAAACTGAATTGTTCAAATAAAGACTACCATGAAACTAACAAAAGGAAGGCAGTACTGTTGTTGTGTAACGAAAATATTCAACATTCTTGTACATATCTAGCTGTCGCGCAATAAGTTGTTATGATATTATTTGGATCTGTGTTCAATTTATGATAATAACTTGAACAATATTACTATTCCATACGATTCTTAGTAGGTAAGTGAGTAATTAATATTGAAAACCCACACCTACCTGTACCTATTTACATCGTAACGTGATCAGGTTAGCTAGCATCAGCTGGACTAAAATATACCTATATACTTTCGATGTAAATAGGTTAGTGTGTTATTTTTAAATATATCATGTTTTACGGATTACCTACACAACAACAATAACAAAGAGTGCCTGTAAATATTAGTGAATTAAAATAAGTTATGGGGAAGTGAAGCCCCCCGAGTTCCTCATAAACTGGAAACTAAATAACATCAGTTTATGCAATTCACACCTACTTACATACTGCCCGTCTATGCAAACATATATGAAGGAGTAAAAGCTGCATGAGTTCTACATAGACTGAATGTACCAAATCGCATTTACAATTCTCGAGGCAATCCTTAGTATTATTATGTTTCTAAGTGCGAGCTAAGTGCAAGTAAATATAACATAACAAACACAAAAGAGCGTAAGCTCACCGAGTTTGTCATGTCTTAAGACTTAAAATAATGTGTCAATTATTTGTACTATATGTTATGTAGCAATCAAGATTCAAGGAGTGAAAAGTCCTCGAGGTTCTTTGTAAAAGAGCCAAGAGTAATGAATACCCCTGGTATCAAACAAAAGGTGGAAGGGCCTAATCCAGATACTGTTCATTTTGTCCCCCATACAAGTACCTATGTTTCCTTTTATCAACCAAACCGAAGTATCGACTGATGTTCGGCAGTAACAAATTTGACGTTACTAATCGCCAATATATGCGTGAATTAGTTGTGACATCGGGAGTAGACTATGTGCAAGTGTACCTAAATAAAACACGAATAACAATATAAGAGTCACTTGATGACTAAGTAATATAACCTACTTATGAAAGTACATATTAATATGAACTACTAACTCTTCCTAGTATATACACCTTTGAGACCTGTAAGTTTGTACGGAAACATAAAGAGATCTAGATATAAAACGCGGTGGCATTCCCTCATCACGATCTATCCGCCATAAGAATAGGCTCGTTCCACCGTCCGATAAACTGAAACTGCTATCCTCAGGCCCATTAATAATGTCAATTAAGACTTATAATAATTTACCTGATGCGTTAAAAGAAGAAGAAGACGATAAAAAGTATATAATTAAACTAAAGCAACTACTACTAACTAAAGCCTATTACACGCTAAATGAATACTTAGAAGATAAATTATAAACACTTAGTAAGTCCTCCTCTCCCTAACATTGCAGTAACCAACAGGGTTCACAATGATCTGTAGCTTCAAGTTAACATCTGTACCTACTATTGTGATATTGCAATAAATGATTGAGTATTGAGTACATTATTCGTTTGAAAGACGTTGTATAGAAACAAGTAAGCAAACACATGAATGTACACAAAAGCAGTTAAAAAATACAACTACTTATTACAAAAAGCACAGGTACAGTTGGAAATTCGCATCTAAATAAAACAATATTTAACTAGCCCGTCAGGGTGTCTATCATAATGGTGACACACAACTCTTTACTGCGCGACATAAACTACCTGTCACTTTCATTCCAATATCGTGCGAACTAGACAGGCGCACATGAGGCAAAGCATCGGAAATTCAAATATTCGTAACGAAACAACTTCAACACAAGCTGTCATTGATTGGAAATGACAGGCGGGAAATAAAATGATCTACGGATCAGTCTTAAAAAAGATATATTATATATTAATACAGGAATGGCAGCTCGTGGCTTTGGCCAATGTCAGTTTAGTAATATTAACTTTATAAAGAATAATAAACCATGCCTGTATATGTTCGAAAAAATATATTTACATCATACACCGTAGCAAAATACCATTTCTCATGTTCACTTGAAATGTCCCTTAAAAAGTAGATGAACTACAAAAGAAGCTGTCACGCGTTGGCAATGAAAGAAAAAAAAGTAGTCTTCTAAAATGTAAGTCGTATAGATGGCCGTAATAGGGATACAAATGTTACAGTAATTCCGTCGTAGAGGGCTAATCGCGAAATTGATTGAATATATAATAAACAAGGCATTTATTTAACAACACTTAAACTCGACAACTAGTATTATACTCTATTACTTAAATAAACCGTGTTCTAGAAGTTGAAACGATTTGACTTGAATTTCAGTTCACTATAGAATAAGGTATATAACAAAAGAATATATACTAGTAGTAACGACATCTAAAGTATCCGTGCATTATAAATAAACGATTACGAGTACAAGCAAATCCTATAACACAGGTATTATGGTAAAGACATCTTAAAGTAAATTGTCGTTTGTGGCGTTTAAAGTACATCTTCAGTTAGAAATTATCAATCACTAGTACAGCGCAGTTACTTCCCTACGCATTTGTTTATTTCTTGGGGTACGTATGTACATAAAAATCGTAATCAATTCATCATATAGTAGTATTCTTACAATAAACAAATGAAAACTTCCTCTCAATATTATGTAATTTGATTGGGTATAATTAAAAGGTATTTTGATTGAGGAATTTATGTTATTCCGTTATATCCTTTCTACTAGGTAGACTGAATAATCATTACATCGGGTTTACAATAATAAAGGTATAATGGTGTATAAAAAGTGCCGAAGGAGCACAAAGTCCAAACAAAAAATGCCGAAGGGGCACAAAGTATAAAAATGCCGAAGGGGCACAAAGAAAATAATAATAATAATAAATAGTGTTGGATCCATATCCCCACGCAAGCCTTCCAAAAGACCGGGACGTATGAGCCCGAGACTCAAAAAATGAGAAACACATAATAATAATAAATAATAATGCACTGCTAATTTGGAAACAAAAAAATGCCGAAGGGGCCAAAATGTACCATAGTTCACAAAATGTATCATAGTGTACAAAATGTACTATGGTGTACAAAATGTACCATGGTGTACAAAATGTACTATAGTCTACAAAATGTACCAAAGTGTACAAAATGTACTATGGTGTACAAAATGTACCCTGGTGTACAAACTGTACCATGGTGTACAAAATGTACCATGGTGTACAAAATTTACCATGGTGTACAAAATGTACCACGGTATACATAATATACAAAATGCTAACGTGCATACAAAAAACGCCAATGGGCACAAAATAACAAGGTGCCAGAGGGACCACAAAGGTGAAAAACTTGCCAATAAACATATAAATAATAAAATGTATAATTAATAAATAATAAATAAATATTAAGGGACAATCATACACAAATCGACCTAGTCCCAAACTAAGCAAAGCTTGTACTATGGGTACTAGACGATGATATTAATAATTATATTTATAAATATATATATATATTAAGGCTGTGAAACCTGCGACCTGCTTTAGAATGAAGTGTAAACGATTGTGGTTAATATTTTCAAAAAACTAATTTTAGACTTTCAGTACTTATGATAAATGAGTCTTCGTGATTATACATGCATTAAAACAGTGCTGTCCCTGAATTAAATGGTAAAATGAATAAAATTTGGGTTGGACGGGGGTTTTCCAAATTGAAGACTGTTTTAATGGAGAGACGCAGCATTTATAATATTTTGCATCTAGTCTAGTTAATAATGATCCACGAGCCCTCATAAGAGACGTGGGTGGTGTGTTTACCTATGTATTTTCCTTGAGTTATACTCACCTGTAACTTTAAATATAAATTTCAATAATTCAGTAATAATTTGTGATTCCTTATGAAGTTACTACGGTATTTGAGATTATGGTCGGTGTACCAATCAGTTGTGTAAATTTCACTATATAGAAATTCTAAAGTAAACAGATTTTCTTTTCAAGTGATGACTAGTCAACGCCGGTTTAGTATTCTGAAATACTTACATTTCGTGAGATTTTTAACTTCATACCAAAAATTGGAAAATGTATATTTCATTGAAAAAGGCAAACTGTGAGTTTTCTTGCGGCGCTTCTTTCTCACAAAGGCCTTAGTTGGAAGCGCTGGTAGATTCCTAAATTTTCGAAAATAATAGCTTCATAGTACATTAATTCACGGGTAAATGAATATATATATGTAATCCAATGTTATGATTGGCGAAAGCAATAAAATAAAAATAACTGTTACAATACCAAATACAAAATATTCCATTACTTAATTCATTCCATTTACCAATAAAGAACAAGTACCTAAAAAAATAAAAATAAAAAAGAAAGAAACACAAATGGAAAGAGGAGGGAACGGAAACGAGAACATAGAATTATTTAATGATGTAAAAATGAAGACAAAATTATTGAACTTGAAACTACTAAATAATAAGTATCACTCACTAAATTAACTTCATGTATGCATAAACTTATGGTTAAAAGCCTTGTCTCAAAAGGAGATTAAATACCAAATACGTGAATAGTAACAAAGAAAAAACATTTCTTTATGACACATTTATTACAAATTTACAATACAGTTGTTGATAAGATTAAACTCGTGTTACATTTCAATGTACATTCAAATTCATGATTAAGGATTAAATTAAAAATATTACATTTCCAACTACAGTCACAGAATAAAGACACTACTACAGTCTAGTGACCGAGATATTACTAATAGGTATGTTGTGCATACCAGTTACTTTGAACTATGTTGTCTGTTTTGCTCACTGCGCCGACTCACAAGCAAACCATATTAATGGCGAAACTCTCATCCTCGCTGTCACAGCGAACGTGCTGGATGCACTACACCGCCACGATAACCGTAACCGTGCTCAGCTGAACCCTGAGTCTGAGCAAATGCTGCGCACCTTGGTGTTTGGCGTAGCTGGCTGGTGTGGGGCATCTAGAGGTAAGCCTCGAATTTAGTTCAATTCACTCAGACGGAGCAGTGAGCGAATCCGCAGAATATTTGTAATTACTAATAATATGAATCAATCTAGATTCCAGAAATATATTAAATGTACATGTAATACAATGGTGATATGAAATGTTAATACCTAGTAATAATTAAATAAATAAGGTGTCAATAAACAACTATTTCGAATTTATCAAAAGAGGATGGTGTGGTGTATAGACACCTTTATGATAATAAAGTGTCCCCACCCCTGCCCGGGTGCCGCCATTGTGATGAGAGACGTCAACGGGAACGGGCAGTCGTGGTCGACAGAAAACCCATTTAAGTGTTTTATTAAATCTACTCCCGCACGGAACCCCAGGACATCACAGTTACTACATTTATATAAAATATATTAATTATATCTAGAATTAAATTGACAATAAAAGATATAAATTTACCAGAGTAAAAGTCAAGGAACAATATTTAGTTAGCAGTTGCCTTATTTACGGCCATAGTTTCAAGAAATATCATCTAGCGGTCGTAATATCGTTGCGGCTTCATCATCATCACGCCAATTCACAACAACCGTGTGTTGTCGGAAAATAGAAAAGAGTAGGTCCTCGTCATCGTCACCTACCAAAGGGTGATATTGATGCCAAATGCTTTTCCTTATTAAATAAAAACTTACCCGCATATCCATGAATGCCGTCTCCTCGGTATATTCGCTAGGGTGAGCGCGAAGGGCGGCAGCGCGCTGGGTTCATCAGGCTCCTCCGAAGCTCCACTCACGCGCACCTCAGGTACGCGCAGGTGCCGGCCGCTCATCACGATCCTTTATTTTCTCCCTCTATCATAACCGCGATTATCTTCAATTTAAACTTGACGTTTTGCCGCCGTTTTCGCTCTATGTCTTCACCGTATAACGGTTTTTTGCACTACCTATGGAACGGTAACAAATGAATATCGCGTTTTTGGTCAAACAGAGACATATCTCGACCTATTCAGTTTTTTTTTTTATAATTTATTAGAAGACAAACGACTCTGCTACTATAAATTATTACAACGTTGTTAATAAATAAATAAACTGAGTTGTTAAATAAAATAACGTAAATCATATTGAATTACAAATTTGAGACATTCGAAGAAACAACTTTTTTCTAGACATTGGGTTTGCGTTCGAACTAAATGAAAAGTGAGAACCAAATTGACGATGGAGTGCGTTGACCCAAAAGATGTGATGTATAGACCCAAGATATTAGAATTTTGAAATGGCTGCGATATAGTATGAAAATTATAGTTTAGATATGTCTGTGTTTCACCAAACGTACGTGGACTCTGATTCACTTCTGACATCACTTTGGCAATGCAATAAGGAAATTTGACGTATCTTCTTTTGATGACTACAATTGTCAGGTGCAGCACTGTTGAATGAATGAGACGAAATGAAAGGGAACCGCGAACATTTCTAGATGCAACAAATATGAACTTAGCATGTTAAATTTACATTTCAATTTTCTTGATTGCATGGCATGTTACGCTTCTACTCACGAAGCTGTACAGTCATTGGTGAATCAAATATTAGAGATAAACCAGTTGAAAAATAGACACGCCTCCAATGAGTTTACATACCTACTAAAATTCTTACGAAGATAAGTTTAGTATAAGTTTAAAATTATAATAATATTTAATAATCATAGTAACATCTAGTTTTGTTTCAAATGACGTAAGGCTGCCTGTCCACTGGAGCGAAAAGGAGATGTGTAAAATATACCAACCACATTCCTCGGATTTATATTGGGCTTCACAAAGACACGGCCTGATTGGTTCATTCCCCGCTCCTCTTCTGTGAGCAGGCAGCCAAGCCCATTAGCGCGCATATTACATTTTATATTGGTTTATTTCTACTTATTTAATATCTTAATAGTTCGATGTTCAAACTAGTGTGTACGTTGTGCTTCTTAAGACGATTACAATACGAGCAGGTATTACCTAGTCTAGTTTACAGAGTTCGATAAGAATATTGCATAACAAAACATCACAAGAGTATTGTCGCAACGATGCTCATACGTCATTTTAGTTCGAACGTATTTGCGAATGCAGGAAGTATAGAGATACACCCCAGGTGCTGGTCGTATCGGTCGGTATTGTCGGAAGCCAGAGCGCTTGATCCGCTTACGGCGCGGTGTTAAACGGGAGAGATTCGGCTAAACAATTTTCACCTTGACAGCTCTATTACGCCCTATAGGGCTTACGCGTATAAGCTTATTACATAAACGTCTTACAGATCGGGGCCTAACTAAGGTCAATTGTAAAACTGTTCTAAATAGCAATAATAGAAAATGCACTGTTAGGCCTTATTCCTTTAAAAAAGAAAACATATTATGACAAATATAGTATTGACAATTTCAACCAACTGTTTGAAGTGAATAATGTTTTTTCTGAGTTCTAGATAGTAACATAGGTATTTCATGTTTACATTGCGTGCAGTCGAAAATACGTGGAAAAGACCGATTTTCTTCGTGAATTTTGTCATTTCTAGGTTTCAAATATACGCCAATAGATCACAATAGCCCTGTTCTAAGTAGAAACATTGATAATATGTTGAGAAACATGTTTGGTCATAGAGAAAAAGGTCTAAAACAATCAGTATTTTTGAACGGATACTATTTATTGAAACATTATTGCACTAAATAAAAAATGGGGCACATAATATACCCCAAGGCAACCAGATAAGCAGCATCACAGAAATATACCTACTATTAAAGGTAAGCATTTTTACAAATGTCCGTGTAGGTATTATAAATATATTAATTCACGATCAATAAGTTTCAAGAATGTTTTTTTCACAACAATTTTGTCAAAAAATGAAAATCTGCTAAAAAAGCAAAAACTAAAAAGAACAATACCAAGATGTAATCAGCATAAACAACAACAGTAAATCCACTCATTTCCTTTTTTCAGACCATAGCAATAAATTTTAAGACGTTATCAGCCGAGATAACCATTAAATTGGTCTAAACGCGTAGCATTTACAAAGTTATTTGTGTCGCAAATAAAGAATCACAGCGTGAAAGGGAAAAAGGAAAACCGTCACAGACAATAACGTTTTTTGATTCCGCCGTAACATTGTCCCATCTGTTGGCTGCTTGCCTAAATCTGCGCGACCCCGCCCCCAAGGCTGACATATTTCACCTCTTAACAGTACAGCTTACTTTCAACTAAATTACATTTAAAAAACATATAACTCCGGCTTTACTTGTCTCAGATGTTTATTGTTGTGAAGCCAGTTTTCCTCGTTTCTCTATTGATTTTAGAGGGGACGGTAAACAATGACATAGCTGGAAGTGTACAGGGCGTTCTTAGCCTTTGGACAAAGCCTCCAATCCCATGTAGAGTTCCTGCTCAGGAATGCTCATATTATGCATTTTTTTTTGTTCGAGCTTAATAGTTTAACTACTGTATCAGTCATTCGAAATCATGACACAGATTGATACATGATGTGACACTCACAAGTAAGTGTTCTACTATTAATTCCGTATCGCTCTTAGTAAATTGTTCTTATCGCGAGGTTAGCATTCTGGTGGCACACTCCGTAAATTAAAATCACTTATTTTTCAATTTTCGCCAGAATAATACATAATGCTCCAAAGTAAAAAAAAGGCATATCCTTAATGTCTTTGTAAGTTACTCACTGTCACAAAATTTTGTATATTAGTTAGAAATACCCTAATCAACATTGTAACTTTCATGTTTGCCCAGAATGCCCAGAGCCTAAGGATGTCCTGTATAACAAAGTCCTTGATCTTTATTACTACGGAAGGTGTGCGATGTTTATGTAGCGGGCTTGCTATTGCTACACTGTCCTATTTGCTCAAGGGCGTATCTCAGTAGGAAAATAAACTGGGGTTACGCCCTTATTCTAAATTTAATAGCACAGGATGCTTTGTGACGAGGGACGTTCCGGTTTTTCAGACATTTCGACGGAAATTAGGAGACCTGCGCACGTGCTGTGTCCCAAACACTTTGTAGTTTGTACATATATGTTGGGCGTAATCGAACTTGTGTTGCGTACCCGGAATACTAATTGAATGCCTAACGTGCCCTAGGCATCGATGCTATTTCACGGTATCAAGCAATTAGGATGAGATCAGAGTTCAATCTTGACGTAACGTACACGTGTAGGTTTTAAGTTACAAGCTAAATTCACTGGAGAAATAAAAACAATTATATAAGGCTCTTACAGGCAGGATAAAATATAAAAAAAATAAAAAATAAGGCTCTTACCGGATCAAAGTTCAAAATTGTTTACAGTGAGTGTGTGTGTTAATCCCTGTATCATATTTATAATATTAGTGGGTACATTCACTTCAAAACATACGAAGATTATAGAAGTAAAACACCATTTTCTTCACTATTATTAAGAATAATCTGAGAATTGTTTGCTAAAATATATCACTTTTTACTATAAGTACCAAACTTTTTGTCTTAAAAATACATATTTTTTAAATTCATTGTTTGTTTTTAAAATCTAACCTAACTTATTTTATGGGTTATGTCTGAGTCGATTCAGTACATCCTTATATAGTTCACGATTTCAGTGATACCGGCTATACGGCAATCTTTACGGGAAAGGCATATAAAACTAGCAAACGAGGGTATTTCAGAGGGGTCAGTCAAATGGGCCAAATAAACTTTGTGCTAAACTCACTTAGATACGCGGCATATAAAAACGTAGGAAAAATATTCATATGCCAAACGCAAACACCGACTGAAAATAAAACCTTGAAAGGACCGTGGCCACGAGTCACTACGCTTTTATTGCCATTATACAGCAAGTTCACTTTTCTCGTAGACACCAAGGACGACTGCTACTTTATCATTTTGATCAGAAAGTGGAATGAACTCGCTGTTTTGACATAATAGCCATGAAAAACGTGAAGGTTACGCAGCCATACTCTCTCAGTCTAGGTCATAGCGTGCTGTGAAAAAAATGAAGCCCTACCTGATAATAAATAATATTCCTAATACTAACTAGCCTGCAGTGTTTCCCGCGTAGCCAGGTAAGTAAAAGGTAGCCACCGCTCATTTTTCAAAGGCATGAATTGGCGTATATGTTGAAATTGAATCATGATGGCAAAACGTACAGGCACTACAAAAGGAGTGTTGAAAGAAGCCTGACAGCACACGACTTAAAAGTTCAGATTTGGCGTAGTTATGCATATAAAGCGTATATGTTGATTTACAAATATATACGTAGATTCGATATCTAAAATGTACACATTTATGGCGTATACGCGCCAAGGTAATAAGAATGAAAGCATGTCAAACAAACGCGTATCAATCATGGAGAATAACAATCCAACTTCGATTCACGGCCACGAATCTGTCGATAAACGTCAAATTTGATTCGCTGTCCCAGAAATATCGGAAGGTCATGACCGTGAAATGTAAATATAAGTAGTCTTATGGCGACCATAGTAAATCTATTGTACCGAGTCGCTAGGGTAAGGTGGAGGGGCAATAAAGCTCGGAAGGTAAGCATGTATTGCGATTAATCGGCGATTTCGACCTTTGCGTGAGCCAAGCGCCTGACTAGGCCGAAGCACGCACACCAACGAAGTTATTTGCTATTCCTAATCGTCAGGCGCTTGACTTTATACCATACAAACAACTCTTAAGGTTGACTTCCACAAATAGTCTAACAAGAAATATTAGTGTCAATAAACTGTTACGTCTATGTGTGAGTATTTATGACGTCCGATAAGAGCAATGTATATGTATGTGTAACAGTTGACATTCAATTTCAGTTCAATATGAAGTTGCGATAAGAATTGCGCGCGAATTATGTATTGCCCATTTGTTCGGTGTTGGCAATTTGCATCCTGCTGTTTGCTAAACATGAGAAGATTCAAGAGAAAACAAAACCTTTCATCGCCCGCATAGACACATTTTATCGGAATACTTGAATAACTTTGCTAGTTAATATAAATATATGTATGTGTTCTGGGTACACTTTTGTATGGAGCTGAAACCTGGACGTCGTATGCAAAGCAAGAAAAAAGACTCAATAATTTCCACATGCGCTGCTTCCGGAATATTTTAAACATCAGTTGGCGAGACAGGGTCACTAATGAGAGAGTGCTGCAAGTTGCGGAGCTTCCCAGCATTACCGCAATTCTTAAACAGCGTAGACTGCGATGGCTGGGGCATGTGCACCGTATGGATGCCACTCGCTTGCCAAGACGACCTGTTGAGCGAAGTTGCTTTTGCTAAGAGAAGAGTGGGGAGGCCCATGTTACATTTTAAGAACTGCACAAAGCGCGACATACTTACGTTTTGCATCAGCCCAGCTAATTGGGAAACTTTGGCTAACGACCGTAGCAAATTGAGAGCGTCTCTTGCCGAAGGCTGTAAAGCTCATGACGGAAGTTGGTTTCGGGTTCTGGCTGCAGAACGTGAGAGGAAACACCAAAATGAGAGGAGGGTCACTTCACCAACTCAATCATCAAACGACCCCCTAATGAGATGTCAATCCTTCGGACGTCACTGTCGCTCCCGCATCGGATTGTATAGCCATTTCAAACACTGCCACAAAAACGCTGCATAAAATCATCTGATAAAGATGTAAAGGCCTATGATGATGATATTAAAAAGATTTTTTCATTGTAATAGTTGCACATATTATTGGTACTCTATGATAGAAACACGATTATGTGTCTGTTTCATCTCAAATAATAAATTGACCTGTAGGTATACTAGCAAAAAACGAGGCGGGTTTGTTGAGTTGTTGGTTTTTACCCCGCTGCGCGACAGGAAAGATTATTTTCTTGACTTATATTATGATTATCCCGCTACGAGCTACGGTGACACAATGCACGCTCCCGCAATTTTCACATTTCATTCCTCATAGCGTTGTGAAGTATATTATAAGATAAATAAAACTTTACACGTGGGTTTCACAGCGTAGGTTAGATGCGAGATAAATATGCCAACTGACTCGAGTTTACGATACAATTATAAAACTAAACTGAGTTATATTTACAACGGTAATTCAACGTACCGCCATCATTATAAAGGCACAGTCCACAGAAATTAACCAGGGTAATGAAAATTTAGACAAAGGCCGCTTACAAATGGTTCGCCTAAATATGGCACATACAATTGAATGAACCCGGCAACAATGAACAATAATATTACTATCAATGTTGCTATTCATAGTAATGCTGGAGCTTTAAAACAGTAGGACTGGAGAATGAGATAAGTGCGGGCAAAGCAATGAGAAAATTGCATACAATACAGCTTCAAATTTGTAATTCTGTGCATAATAGACAACAGTAGGCTTATAGCTGTCTGTCTACATAAGCGAAACCAAGCTGAGATGTGTAAAATAAACTAATCACAGTTTAAAATAAGTTTCTGTCAAAAGTTTCTGTCAATTTGACAGAAAACATAATACAATAACCATGGACCTAGTAAATACTATAGTATACCTGGACTGCTCATTGCTTCGTTCGAACGAGCCAAGTAAGAAAGCCGCCAAGGGGGCAGTTTGTCCCACTCTGCTGGGGTAACCAAATATTTAGCAATAAAGAGGGACTCATCCTTACTCCATTTTATTACAAGTTTGGCTCGGTTTGTAGACACCTGCCTAATGAGCCGGCGGTCCCGGGTTCGACTCCCGGCCGGGGCAAATATTTGTATGATGAACTCGAATATTTGTGCTTGGGTGATGGTTGTTCTATGTATTTAAGTATATATTTATCTATATAAGTACGTATATCGTCGTCTAGTATAACACAAGCCTTCTTGAGCTTAATTTGGGACTAGATTGATTTGTGTGAGGTTGTCCGATATTTATAAAAAAAAAATGAAAAAAATTAAAGTCTAAAAATGTATATTGGCTGGCACTGTAGCTAGAATTTATTTTATATATACCTATGGAAACTCATAAATAGATATAGTGAATGTTAGCTACTATGCCAGCAATAACACACTTTTGGCTCCTGTTATTTTAACAGAACGCAGCAATCCCGTAACTGTTAATTTGATTTGATAAATGACAAACTTCGTTAAGTCATACTTAAAAACAAAACAAACAAAAAACATATTCTGATGTACGTGGACATGAACTCATTTATGAGGATATAAAAAAAGTGGTTATTTGTAGGGTACCATAAATTAATTAGGGAGGTAAAACTGTAAGTATACCGTTATTTTATAAACTACCTGTAGGTATAACTCTGTTTTACCAATGCAAGACTACGCAATACTTTTTATTACTGTACTAACGGTTACTAAGTATATGGCGAAATAAAAAGCAAAAAAAAAACCGACTTCAAAAAAAAACTAAAAAGCTAAAAATAACCCATTTAAGTACAGATTACGTTTGAATCACGTTTTGAAGACGATGCCAAACCACTCATTTATTATATTTTTATATTATATAAGTATATTTTTTTGTTTTTAGTGATTCATATAAAATACTTATGGCGGGGTGATCTGGGAGGTCTTAAAGGCATACATCTCGTTTGAGTTATCTCCTAACTTCGGTTCTACGATTGCTACTACTACTACGATTACTTAGGCGGGTAGCAATGTTCTAGGTGGGCTCGCCCTGCGGGCCCTTGGGCTCGCGCGCTACGCCGTCTCTGGGACGCTCCGCACCTTTGGTGCTACACGGAGCTCGGCCTGCGGCCTCGTGGGGGGAAGTTCGCCCTTAAGCCTGCGGCCCTCGGTCGAACTAAAATATTAAAGTTTGTTGTCCGATATTTGACCGAATTTTCGGACACCGATTCCAGATTCATATTTGTGAGCCCCAAATGCCCCCCGATACAGAGTTTCAGCCCCCTACCACACGCTTGAAATTTAGAAAAAAAAGTCGCCATTTCCATTTTTTTTTTCACGACTGTACTCGGGTGGAGGCCCCCTATGACATTTGGTCGAGCACCTCCCACCTGAGCCAACCGTTTACGAGATACGGGCCTCTTAAAAAAATTCCCATAAAAAAAAATTTATGATAGAAAAAAAACTTTTTTGGAATCAGGGGGCCCAAAGCCCTACATCACATTTCAAATTTCAGCTCGCTACGACCATTTTGAAATTTCGACGCCTATTAACCACCCTTAGATAGCGAAGGATTATCGTAGTATAGTTAAAACGACATTACTGCAATAGTGCAATGCTCAGATTGTTTTTAGTACGAATAATATTTTCGAAGTAAAACATAGATCGGAATTATCCGGTAATTTTGTAAATTCATTGTCACTCTTTTAGTACTTTATCAAAGTTTGACATGCTTTCATATTAATATATGATACCATATATTACCTGAAAAAATATACTATAGCCACCAAAAGATTTCCTTTTGCAACCTTAAATTCCAGTTACCATGATGCAATTATAAGTATGTAATTTTTTAAATAATCAGAAAGATACCATTAAGCACTGTCAAAAATGCTGACAGTTTTCAATTATATTAATAAGATTTCAAATTTAAAGGTTTTATCCTGCCCTAACATAAAATTATTTTTATATACTAACGGATTGTATAACTTTCATAATTTTTTCCGTTACTTTCTTTGGTGACGCGTAAGAAAGTTTAGCGAATAAAATATTTAATTATTTGAAGTGAATAGTGTTAATTTAAAGAAAAGTATAAACTACTAATAACTACCATTTTATTTGAAAACTACTAATTATTACTATTTTTTGTGACTGGCAATATTAGAAAGGGACACACTACCCATCTGCGAGCTGTCTCTGTCTTCCCGTGACCCCTTCACCCGTAAAATATACTTTATGTATCTATACTAAGATTTAATTTTGTGTGAACACTTATTCTGAGTTCGCACTCCTGTTGTCTTAAATATAAGCTCCTTGACAATAACCTATAAATATAATTTGCAATACTAATCACATATTATTAACCGCATAAAGACATAACACTTTTACTAGAATGACCTAGAACTTATCTACACATCCTAAACAAATTGTAGATAAAACTGGCTATACCTACTACTTAACATCCTGTCAATTAGATAAGGACTCCTAAATAGGGCGTCAAGTTACACACAGTGTGACGTGCCGTGATTAAATTAAAGCAAATGACGCGTAAATGATAAATCACTAACGCATAGAGCTATTTTAATTAGCTAGAAGTGTCTAACTAACTGGAATATAGACGCAGTAATTTCTTTTCGCCAACCTGCAATGAAATATTGTCGTTATTTTCCTAATAATATGCTTCTTAGTATCCCGTTTCAGGCGAAAAAGAGGAAGAGAACAATAAAGGAATGTCATATACTAATATTCGTCCTAGGGCCAGCGAGGCAACCTCCTATTATTTTCATTGCATGTTTGACAAAACACAAGCAAACAAAAAGACAAAGTACAAGCCTCGGCGAGATCGCCAGTCTCGTATCTCAAGACAGCCTCGTTGTTGACACTCAGTCTATAACGGAGATGCCATGACTGTGCGACAGCGGCAGTGGTTTGCGGTACGTGTGTCTCGCTTACTCGTATGGCCGTCGCACTCGGATGTCTCGCTCAAGCGCTCGCCGCGCTGCTGATCACGCCAAGTAGTGACATCTCCGTAATGTTTCGGCCGGCAATCCTCGACTTCTTTATTATACTGTGACTTCGCGACCTCGGAGGGCTACCGCGACTTTCGAAATTCGATGATTCGATGATCGTTTTGGTGACTTGCTACTCTGAATTTGTTCGATTGATTCGATTTTCGTTGTTTGACGTTTACCTTGTCGAATCTTCGAAAAACCTTACTCCGATATTCGATTATCGTGAAATTTGACGTAACTATGATCGTATAGAAACGTCAAATTCATACTATAACAAAATAATGTCGTTTTGCCTAATTTCGATATATTGTACGTTAGAGATTGGTCAGAGGCAAGGTCAGTTAATGTACCATTCCGAAACGGTAATATTTTTTTGTCATATTTATTTTTGTAACTTATGGTTCTTATTTTAGCGATAAGACCGCCTGTTCTTACCAACTTTAATGTACTTTGTTATTTGTTTGTGTTTTCTTCTTTCTATTTTGTGGTCTACAGTAAAATTATATTATATTATTATTATTCTTGACGCTTCTAGAGAATTAGTTGTTCAGCGAATCAATTATAGGCATAGTAGGTACGATAAGAGTAGAAATTAAAACTTAAAAAGTGGCAATACTGTAGTGTCGTCCCTTGCTTATCAATAAAAGAAACGGAACGACCCTACAGTACCTATTGCCTACTACTACTACTGTACATATATATGTCTAGAATAAATGAAAAATTATGTATTGTCATTAACTTCGTAGCGAGAAGAATATTTTTTATGAAAGTAAAATACTGTGAGCATTATTATTGCAAGAAATCAGATTTAGCCTGCCTGATTCAGAAAAAACTCTCGATTCGATACATTCTCCGAAAGTTATAATACCTACCGAATATCATTTTGAATTACATTTCTTTTATGTCACGGGTTTTATAAAATAACTCGCTAAAGGAAAGAACCTACAGATATTTACAACATCGCTTAAATATTACCTAAACAATTTACTTTTAAATACACTTCATTAGAACTGCCTGCTGCCTGCTCAAAATGGCTATAAAAATGCAAACTCGCTTACATTTAGTTTTGTTAATAATTAAATATGGCATAATACGGTTTATGCCGTTTATGCGACTAAATTAGAAGTTTTTTTTTATCCTTCCGATGAAAAAATATAAATGCGAAGCTTTCAATATTAAGGTTCCGAACTCCTGAAAACAAGAAAACTAATCAAACTAAATGAGTTTGAACAAGTCCGTACAGTATTATAAAAGCAAAATTGTGTTTTTAGGGTTCCGTAGTCAACTAGGAACCCTTATAGTTTCGCCATGTCTGTCTGTCCGTCTGTCCGTCCGCGGCTTAGCTCCGTGATCATTAGTACTAGAAAGCTGAAATTTGGTATTAGTATGTGTATGTATAACGCCGACAGAACGGTAAAATAAAATTTATAAAAAAAAAAATTTACGGGTACCTCTGGAACACCTAAAGAAGGGGTGATTTTTTTTTCTTTTCAACACTAGTGTGTGGAGTGTCGTTGAATAGGTCTTGTAAAAATAATAGGGGGTCTTCTAACATTATTTTTTGATTAAGTCAGCAGTTTTGTAAATATTCGCTCCAAAAACAAAAAAAAATTGTGTCCCCCCTAACTTTTCAACCACGGGTCAAAAAAATTTGGAAAAATTCATATTAATGAGGCCTTATAAGTACTTTCAATGAAAACTATATTGAACAGAATCAATCGAGCCGTTTTTAAGTTATCGCCAAATTTAATATTTTTTCTTTAAAAGGTCGTAAGTTGACTTCCAGAAGGTAATAAGTGATTACAATTTCTAGGGCGTTTACGACCTTTTTATATAGCTTAAAATCTTTCTTAACGTAAACCTCGGGCTTAAAACAGCAGTTTATTGTGAAGGATGAGTAACTACGGAACCCTACACTGAGCGTGGCCCGACACGCTCTTGTTTGGTTTGTCGACTGGATGTTTTGCTCTTCGACGGGGTATTCCGGAATCTCGTAACGGTTCCGCACTATATAGGCTTAGTACAATTTTTAGAAGACCATTATTTTATTTTTTTCGGTTTAAATACCTTGCTGTAAGTGTCTACTAATACATCTACTAATATTAGAGATGCGCAGAATGTGTCACTAAAGTGAAAAGAGTGATATGTGTCTTAAGGTCACAGAGATATGTATCACTCATTTAGCTCAGTAGATCTTTAGACTATATCGTTCACGAGTGAGTAGAGAACTAGAGACAATCTAGATTTAAAAGACGAAACGACGAGAAAATAACACAACAATTAAATTATTTTTTAATGTTTATAATCTTTGTATCAATGGTAATTTAATATCAATATTGAGGTGTGTAGGTACCCAATTGAAAAAAAAATAGACATTATAATTGCGAAAGTGTGTCTGTCTGTCTGTTACCTTTTCACGCTTAAACCACTGAATCGATTTTGATGAAATTTGGCATGGATATAGTTTAAGATCCGAGGAAGGACATAGGATAGATAGGATATTTTCATCTTGGAAATTATCCCTAAAAAGATTGAAAAGTGAGTAAGTAATTCATGATGACATTGATGACCCTGTAGGCAATGTAATGATTAGACCAAAAGCACAATTGCTCTTACATTTGCTTAGGCGCTTTTAATAATCACTTTTATTAATTAGGGTGATTAGGTGGATATCTATCGTGTTGTACGAGGTTGCTTCCATCCTTCCAAGTTCCGCGCGGACGTAGTCGCGGGCAAAAGCTAGTGTTTCATAAAATTATAAAATAACAGCGCCCTCTATCGCCTGCTCTCTCACTGCTGTAAAGTGCTGCAGTAAGATGTGAATATTAACGTTTACACATAGAGGTCACTAAGGTGTAAAGCCTTTCAAATAAACAATGCAAAGATCGACACACAAAGCATAAGGGAAAATTCGATAGGTTGCTTGGGATTTAGAGTGACGAAATGGTTAACGCGCTGGACCGGCAATCCAGGGGTACCGGGTTCGATTCCCGGTCTCTTCCACCAGGTAACTCATTTCAATTTTTCTTTAAGCTTTGATCTTTGTATCAATAGTTTACTATAATTATGTTAATCGTACCTATCATTTAAGGCTAATCGATGTGATCCACAACCTTCAATTGTACGCCTATCCAAATAGAATGAGAAAGGACAAGGCTAGGTGCTACGAATAGAGCACATCACTAAAGACCATGGATTGCTGAGATTCCAAACTGATATCAATAGAAACATTGAATTTAGCCGCAACCTTGGTGATTAACATACTGAGATCGACAACATATGTTTAGGTCGGAAAGTTGCAAATTAAATTCCAGTTTTAAATAAATAAATACGTACACAAAGTAAGGGTTAATTCGCTTTTAATCCAACGTTGTTTTATCCCATAACCTAAAGAGGTTACGGTTATGAAAGCATAAACAACATAATACGTCCTGTTTACCTATTAGAAAAGCTATTGTTAAATAACATTTCCGATTCTAAGAAACAATTTCTAACATTCTGTTATTTTCCCGGGTTTTATTGCTGCTGATGCTATGCTGCATTGACTTCCAAAAACAATACTAGAAAGGTAATGAAGTAGTAGAGAGAAATATAATGTGGGTCTATAAATGATGGACGAACTATGTTGAAAAGTAATGGCCACACGACAATGTTATGGGTTGTGAAAGAACATTGAACATTATATTTCTCTCTACTACTTTATTACCTTTCTAGTATTGTTTTTGGAAGTCAATGCAGCATAACATCAGCAGCAACAAAACATAATACAGAGAAGGAGGCATTTCATTTTTTTGCCCTTACTGTAGTAGTTTCATGATCATGAACAATCAATGAAATACAAACTGTACGTGTTTTTTCGTTCCTATGAAATGACAATAAGAAATTAAAAGGTCTGTGTTTGAGTTGCCTATGCCTATACCGTACATTAAACGAATGTGGTGTATATATCATATCATCTATGTCTCTATGCAAGCATATGTAGCACCAGTATGTATAGTTTGGTATACAGTAAGCACATCTTTAAATCCGTAATTGTACACAAAGATTGATTTTCTATGTCTAGTGTTCAAACTGCGTCTAATCGTAGTCGATAATATTCCCAAGGGTTGGGTTGCCGGTGTAATAAAATCCCTAATCACTTCCAGTTGGCGTACAGGCTGGCAATAATCCTAACGTAGACTGCAATAACCTTAACAAACTTCTGGCCAACTTCCACGTATACTCAAAACATAACTTAAGTTCTACAGATTAAGGTGCGTTTTGAAACTGCACAAGCCGTGAGATACGAGCTGTCTGAAGTTATTCGGCACAAGTGGCAAGCCCACATAATTTGCTGACGTCATTGCTCGCACGCTAACTTCGGCCCTCTTTTTATTTTATCACCACGAACCTCTTCAATTGCATACATCAATTGTTTTACGCGTTTCTTTGCGATTAGGCTTTACCTCATTTAGTGAAGCAAAAAACTTCTGGGCTGCTATAGATTGTTAGAGAAATGTATAGACGTAGATTTTTATCAAGCGTTTGATATTTATAATGAATCAAAAGTAAAACAATATAATTCTAAGTTCAATCAATACGGCACTATTAAACACCATTTTTTTAAAAGATCTGTTGATTTTACATACATACTCGTAGTCTAAGTTATAACTCTCATCGCTAATTAGTTTGTTTTCAATTTCATCGGTACACTTTATTTAAATAACACATGAAAGTAATTAAGTATTTTCTTCGTTCCTCTTTTTTACGCTTGCTTATTTCAATGCATTTCAATTAAGCCTTTACACTCCTCCGATAAATGTTTTCGTTTCATAATGCAAATTAACATTTCAACCTGCGCTTAATCCATTTCGGCGTCAGTATGAAAACCCAATGATTTTTAATGCAATTTTTGGTCACCCCCTAAGTGTGCATTAATTACTACCATATCGATTTTTTGTTCGTCTTACCTTATGGAAAATAAAAACAAGGTCTTCAAGAGAAAGCACCTCTTTGGATTGGACCTCCTATTTTTAAGTCGGTAGAAATAACCAAATAATCATTTCGTACAGGTGTAGACAATAATTCACCCGCCGTCTGAGAAACTTCGCAACTTGATAAAGTGGCGTAGATAGATTCAAGTTGTTATGATCCACGGTTCCGAAACCTTTAGGTGTACACTGGGAGCTAACATCTGGATTCTTTTATGACCTAGTTTATTATTGTAAAGTTAGAAGGTGTTCAGCGTCGGTCAATGGATAAAATAGTAATGAAACTTAGGAAATAAAGAGGGCTAAATCCAGCTAAAACACAGCTTTTGTCAGAATTTTGCTTAATCATAATGATGTCACTTGCTTATGACATATAGTATCCTACATCTATGCCGTATCATTATTGTCACTAATATATAACTTTTGTACTAGATGTAAAAGGATATTACTAATTGAACCAATATGAATTTTCGAAACGTATGTTTTTGTAACAAACTACGACTTATCTCTTTGCAATGCTTAGACCGAAATGTTGTAAAGTTTATAACATTTATTTTATTTAAACTTTATTGCACGGTACAAATGGTAGGTACAAAATGGTGGACTTATTGCCATAAGGCAATATCTACCAGTCAACTAGCGACTAGACAGAAACTAGCATTTGGTGCAGGATCATTAAAAACGTAAAGAAAAAAAAGAAGCAAGTAGGTAGATAAAAATCAAGAAGTAATAATATAGGTGCTATAATATAATGACAATATACATACAAACATATTTAATATTATATTTAATACACACACATAAATACAAAACAAAAAAAAACAATAGCCTTAAAGAACAACAGACAGAAAATCTATATTGAACCTTGCGCAACATATTTTTACAAAGCGTTTACATAAATGGCAATTCTTTTGAATCCCGATCAAAAAGTGAAGCCTCAAAAGTTATGGGAAATATCAAAAGGTATGAAAATAAACACGGGTGACGTACTGCGTTTACGTTTCCAGGGATATGACGCGTTTGGCTCGGTTTGAAAACACCTGCCTACTGAGCCGGCGGTCCCGGGTTCGAATCCCGGCCAGGGCAAATATTTGTGTGATGAACTCGAATATATTTGTGCTTGAGTCATGGTTGTTCTATGTATTTAAGTATATATTTATCTATATAAGTACGTATATCGTCGTCTAGTACCCATAACACAAGCCTTTTTGAGCTTAATTTGGGACTAGATCGACTTGTGTGAGGTTGTCCGATATTTATTTATTATTCATAATTATATTTATATCCCTAACACAAAACGTGCGCTATAGGGGTTCAGTATCCGCGTATTTTTACCTGTCCTTAATCTACGACGCGGCTGGTCAAATAAACGTGCAACAAAATTGAATCCATCCCATGTTCATGAATAAATCTCAAATTAAAGCCCGCAACACCTTCGAATTGGCTTTGCTTTGTCTCCATATTCGCGATATCTCGGCTTTATTAGCATTATATCGGAAATAGGTTAGTTTCCTGACTACCCACCACTTAAATATTATTATAATTTTCGAAAATTCTCGGAACAATCATATTGAAAAAAATCGTAATTTTCATATATTTAAATATCTAAAAATTACCAGAAACCAAATAATAGGAGGTAGTTTTACCCTAGGTACAGGACGGTGACGTTGTATTTGACGTTTCTCTTATGAATTTCATATTATTCCAGCGTGTGGACATTTCGTATAAAGTAGCTGATTTGATCTGACAGGAAATTAGCCATTATATTAATTAATGTTATTTCAGCTGACATGTATTTTAAATTAGAAATGGTTAAGAAAGACTGCTTGTTGCGACTTGCCATTGAAATTATATGCCTACCAAAATATAGTAGACAAGTATGCATTTACTCAATAAGAAAGAAAATTATATTACGCCAACGATAAAATTACTTAAATCGCTAAAGTAGTGTCGAGATCAGGGGCTAATTTCTATGTCAAACGCTGAATATATGAGCAGCGTGAGCATCACATGTGTGTATAAGTTGTTTTAGATTAGATGATAAAGTAAACATAAATTTCCGGCGCACATATTATGAGTTTGAGAGTGTCGGATGCTTTATCATTTAACTACCGCTCGATAAATAATCACGCTAATCATCTTCAAATATACACAAGAACCACCGCCAGAAAAACTGCATCAGATTTTGCACTCCGCTTTAATTGACTGCGTGGGCCCGCAGTTGCTACACAAATATGTGGCCGTCCAACAAGTCTGTTTATGACAGGCACGTTATTAGTTACATTACAACTTTAATACAACGTCAACACTACATAAACTATAAACTCAAAGTCTCATTAAAATTGTACCCGAAATATTAATCCGTACGTGGCCGAGCGTGTTTAACAACAGGCGACAGCGAGATAAAAGGACAATGGGCTCGCCCGGGGCGTGACGTCACTTTAATGTCGCGATTATTTCATGTCAAAGAATAATTGGTTCTCGCAGATCCAGCGATAGGTGGCGAAACGAAGGTGTTAACGCCAGAACCTGAAGCCGGCTAATCTTTTATTTATCTTTTCATTTGTTGTTGTTCACATTCATTTTTTATTTTTCAACAGACTTAAAAAAATAGGTTTGTATTTCGACGCGTAGGTATGTTTTTAGTTTTATTACATTGTCAGCTCAGAACTCCATTTAAAAACAAAGATTTTTTTGGCTTTGATATCCATGCACTCCTCATGTTTTGTAAGGAAACATAGAAATATTATGTTTACATATAAACTCATGCATTTGCTGCAAATATTATTAAATGTTTATGTCGCAGCAAACTTTTAAAAATAGGCTAGGATATAGGTTCGGTAGCTTAGTGGCCAAGGCGCCCGTGTTGGCCAGGATAACCATTAACTCAAAGTGACCTATTTTGACCTTTGATCTGGAATACACGTACGTCTACCAAACATGGAATACAAAGTTTTACGTAGAGTGGCACAATGAAGAAGAAAAAGATAGTTGAAACAAAACAAAGTCACTACAGTTCAACTAGGGACGATATCTTTTCTAAATTTTTCTTGCTAGTGGATTTGAAGACCCATCCCTGATTAAAAGGGGTTCATGGACGTGTGCATTGTGCAATCCTTAACTGCTTCTTGAACTTTAATTGTAAAACAAATATGAATGCGACTTTTTGCGAAGTCATTTACAAAAAATTACCGAAGAAGAAAGAAAACCGTTACAACCCCCAAGTTAACGCGAAATGTTTTTGAGATACGGACAGGCTGAGTCAGGCATTTGAAATACGTAATGGCCCGCACCTGTAAGATATAATTGTACTTGCCCTTATCATAATCACAAATTCGATAAGACTGCATAGGCTTATTTTGGTCGCGTTAACTAGTAATATTACATTTTCCACAATATGATTTCCAGATTTCTACATCACTTAGGCATCGATTTGCTTCAGCTTATTTGTCGTCGTTCGACCGACGTTGGTATCTGTAAAAGAATTTCATCAAATCCCTTTATTACAACTCAGAAGCTGAAAATATTAACCTACATTACGCACGCGAATGTTTCTTGGTATAGTAAGTTCGCAGATTTACCTTACAAATAGGCCAATTTAGTAAATTGTCTGTTTTTATCCGATCGCAAAACAGATTGTTTACGCTTGATCTGACCAACAGCAGTCAATGTTAACATCACCTAATTAAAACTTTGACAGGATCCATCACTGTTTTATCGGTGGAACAAACAACAAAAGCCAGGGGCGCCAGACGTTTTGATCATCATCAGTCGATGGGGCAATTTATCTTTACGTACTACTATAAATAATAAGTAACGATAATTTTTCAATATTATCGTGATATTCAAAGGAATACAGCTACAAGATAAAGGTTCTAGTATATTTTTATTAATGACTACTAAGTTTATTACTTTCACAAGTACCCACAACATAGTGTAAGTTTACTTTTTGGTAAAACTTTTAGGCGTCCCGAGCGAGTTTGTGACAGTTTTTTATCGGAAAACATCGTCCGTGGTCCGTCTCAATGTCTTACGTCCATTGTCCATCGGCAGCTCCTCAAAGCAGTCCTGTAAACACAATGGCCAGTATTTTACACAAACAAACATAGTAGATGTATAATATAATGTGTTAAACTCTAAGCTATGTCACTATATAAGTACGTGTAGGTACCAGAAGTCTTAAATATGGCATTTTGATCCCAGGGACCGTGTCTTGGGCACTCGCTGACGATGAGAATTTAATTCCCAGCTTGGTTTATCTTTGGTGACTAATATTTCGTAATTAACCATTAAATAAATAATAATTGACCACCACAATGAGTCATAGGTGTAAAGTTCAGTATACTACACATAAACCTTTATTATACAGATTTTGACTGCAGAGTTACAACGAAGGCGCTTTTAAGTAGTTCCTATTTTTAGTCCGCACAGGATCGCAGATTTTGGCGAGTTATAGGGCTATGTGAATTTCTGTCACTGATAGATAGAGAACTGCTTCGGGTTCGAGTAAAATCACAGACAGAATCTCGACAGGAAAAAGCTAATAGTAAGACTGGTATAAACCCGTAGGTTATTTTAACAGTTCACGCGCTGTTAGTATTTATCGTTCGCTTTGAGAAGGCAAAATAACCTACTAGACATGGGAAGGCGTAAAATAACTACAGATTATTAAAAAAAATTGGGCAAGTGCGAGTCCGACTCGCGCATGAAGGGTTCCGTACCATAATCTATATAACAAGTTTGTTGTATGGGAGCCCCCCTTAAATATTCATTTTATTTTATCTTTAGTATTTTGTTGTTATAGCGGCAATAGAAATACATCATCTGTGAAAATTTCAACTATCTAGCTATCACCGTTCTTGAGATACAGCCTAGTGACAGACGGACGGACGGACGGACGGACAGCGAAGTCTCAGTAATAGGGTCCCGTTTTTACCCTTTGGGTACGGAACCCTAAAAAACCGCCCTTGTTTTAGATTCTTAATGCCATGGGAAATTAATTTTTTATACGTCCTGTCTGAAATATCACCTTCAAAACCTTCAAGAACATTTTCACTTGCCCAAATTGACTTTGTCATAAATATACCACTGCCATAATTTTAATTTGCCGTAAACTGTTTATTTTATAAACCGCAAACTTCGAGTTTTTTTTAAATTCTATTCATGTCGAAATTAAAAGGTTAGGTTAGGTTTGCTTTATTACAATCTCTGATATCTAAGTGGAAATAATATTAGTGTTATTTTTCCAAACGTCCGGGTTCAATTCCCGAGCTGAGTACAGTTTTTTTTTAATGTGTGAATGCAGTTTTTCTTGTTATTCAAATCGATAACATGGTTCCTAAGAACAGATCTTCGTATGTCTTATAGTTTCAGACTTTCCCATACTGACCGATCTACGTAAATGGGCCCCCCTGTATATTAAGTCAATGTCGATCAAATTATAGTAAACCCCTGCTAGGTAGGGTGTAAGGTTTACGCTGAATTAACCTGTCGAGCTATTTATAAGTAAAAATAAACGTTGACATAAACTAGTTTTCTGTTACGTAGCTTTATTAGGTACATGATTGGAACAAACTAGAAGCCACTCCAAGAAGTACTTGAAGATTTAATCGCATCACGTTCAGTTATGGCACAATTGAAGTAGCAGCGAAAAATGTAATTGGGTGAGATTGATAAAATCTATGGTTTTTACAGCCTTTTACGCCCAAAGCAGAGGTCAAAGCCCGAGGAGATGGTCGGACCAGATCTTCGAACCGCTGGAATTACATCAGTTGACCGGATCAGTTGGAAACAGACTACTGATCGATTAAAAAGGAGTCGAGTAAGAAGAGAGACACCCGACGCAGACAATTTAATATGCGCAGATATAGGACAATATAAATCACTGTGGTCTAAAGATGTAATTGACCACCATGTTTGTGTTACAATAGATTTTTATGGTTATGTTTTTAAATTATCCACCTATCCATCTACATATATGATCGATTAAAAAGGATTCGGTTAACAAAAGAGAGACACCCGACGCAGGCAATTGAATATGCGCAGATATAGGACAATATAAATCACTGTGATCTAAGCAGTTGTTTGTGTTACAATAGATTTGTATGGTTTCGTTTTTAAATTTTCAGGGTTCCATACCCAAAGGGTAAAAACGGGACCCTATTACTAAGCCTCCGCTGTCCGTCTGTCTGTCTGTCTGTCTGTCCGTCTGTCACCAGGCTGCATCTCATAAACCGTGATAGCAAGTTAGGACAGTTGAAATTTTCAAAGATGGTGTATTTCTGTTGCCGCTATACTAAAATACTATGAAACAGAATAAAATAAATATTTAAGGGGGCTCCCATACAACAAACGTGATCGGTTGCATTAACTTTGCACCTCATTTGTATCCGGCGCCATACATACCAGGTGCAAACTTACCCCGGCCAGTTAAAATGGAATAAGTATTTGTACGGAAGCCTCGGTGCGCGAGTCAGACTCGCACTTGGCCGGTTCTAAAGGTTATCGGTGCGACGCAAAGACCAATCTTCTTTATAGTGCTTCTTACATTGTTCATCTAGTCAGTGTCTTGTACAGTCAGCCAAGAAATTGGTCTACCACTTATTGAATCTATTTCATGTGTAGGTATTAAGGTCCGTGGTAAAGGACCAGTGAGAGGTTAATTGATTAACGGGTTATTTATTCACAAATATCAGGATGTTTCTTCAATAGGTATGTGTTGTTCGGTTTACGCGGAAAATAAGACTATAAATAGGCAAAAGTAAGAAAATCATGACGAATCGTAGAACACTTCGGGTTTTCCTGAAGTACTTAAATATATATATTATATTTCCTGTTCTCAAGCCAATGGGGAATGGACGATTTTTCAAAACGCTTGATTTCTTTATTATTCCTAAATATAGTTTTTTACGTACATTACTTATATACCTATACAAATAGAGATTAAAAAAAAACATATAGACGAAAATATTTTCTTTCCATCTTGTACAGTGTACAGAACTATACGGATAACGTTGCCATAATATAAATTGCGATTACATCCTATCTATTAAAAAAACAAGCTTTTTAAAAATGTCATCCATTCCCCATATTTTGGCCATATAGGGTTATAATGATGTTATAACTTAAAAAAAAAAACCTACTATCTATGCGTTTTGAGATTCGATACTTCCATAAGACAAATCTTGTTATTATCAGAATCGGTATCAGGAAAGATGGAAATAGTGATAAAAAAAGAAAAAAGCCTATTTTACATTTCTTTTCACTATCGTCAATAATAAGTACGACGTTTATTCACATTATATTCATAATACATTTAGGAGATAGGCTCTGTCGATATTTTTTGTTGTAATTTCCAGCTAATTATTCTTCTCCGATTTTTCTTTAACTTATTTGTATGATGAAGCCTTTAATTTGTTTGCTACATAGGTATATCTCCTTCTTGGTCTTCCCCTTTTCCCTCTATTTTTCCTTCTATTATATGCTTAATGCAGGTATCGTGACGTATGAGATGGCCTAAAATGCTTATCTCCTCAAACTATATTATACAACTTATAATAATGTGATCATCTTAATAATAATGTAGGTAAGGTAAACCTCACATTATCTTCATGTTATCGATTGCAGTATAATGCGGAGTATCACGCAACAGAGCAGTAATTAGAGGAAGTCCACTACGTCACAATGACAAGGAAAAGACAAACGGCTATTAAAGGTGCAACTGGTTAGTTTACGATTTCATTACGAAATTGTAGTTAACTATTCAAAGTTTAAAGGTAGTTTCCACTACTCGTATATCACAGAATAAATTACTCGTACAAGTTTGAGCGTTAGTCTTTTACGGGTACGTATTACAATCCCGAAAGTTCATAATACCTACAGTTGAAATACCGATGGTCAAAATACCGAAAATCAAAATAACGAAAGTACAAAAAGCCGATATTCAATATACCGATGCTCAAAAGACCTATTTTGAAAAGATCGAAAGTTTTGAATCTCGAAATTTTATAATACCGAAAGTCAACCATTGTCAGTAAAATGCCAATGAAAAAATATTTTTTGATCATAACTACAACAAAAGGAGCGTTTTTTAGGGATATAAAAAAAAACTAACCTAACCTAACCCGGCCGAGTCGGATCTGCTCTGAAAGGTGAATCATTTAAAGTTTGAGAATAGGTTGAGGTGAATCAATCACCTTTCAGAGCAGATCCGACTCGGCCGGGTTAGGTTAGGTTAGTTTTTTTTTTATATCCCTAAAAAACGCTCCTTTTGTTGTACTATTTTAATCGTTCGGCATTTGAACTGTAGGAATTCTAACCGTCGGGATTACAGTCTTCGGGAGTACAGTCTTGGGGATTTCATCCTTTCGGTCAAACGTTCTTTCGGGATTTTAAACTTTCGGTCAAATAAACATTCGACATTTTAATTTTCGGCCTTCCATGTAGTAAGATGAGTAAGATGGCTAATTATAAAGATTTTTTATATAGATTCAATTTATTAAAAAATCCAAGATGGCGGAGATATTGGAGTTAAAATCGCTGGTCGTGAGGTTCACAGCTCACAGCGTCACTAGTTAAGTAGTTATAATAGTTGTGAGTCCACTACGTCACAATGAACCCCTACTAATGAGTATCGAGCACAGAATTCAATAAACAGCAGACGTCACTGTTTTGGGGTAGAAACATTGTGAAAGGGTTCCGAGAAAAATACTATTTACCAAATTAGCTGACTCGTAGTGGTACAACTGCTTTATAAACATGTTATGTCAATCGTTATTACCTACCAATTTTATTGCAATAGACACAATAAACTTGAATGCTACTCCAGTTTCACAGAACATAAAATTAAAAGCATCCTTTCAACCATTTTTACTATTTTAAGCGACAAGTCGAGTGGTATCGTTTCAATAAACGAAAAGCTTGGGCTAGCTATTTCGCTGAGTGTATTGGAATCCTGCTACGGGTTTCAACTCAATATCGTCGCTTCGTGGCGAAATAAATGTTAAACAAGGGAATGTTTAACTTAAATAGTGGAGCTGTATAATCTTTATTGGAATCGTAAAATAAAGTTTGTGATAACATTCAATCGTGCAGGAACACGGCTATATGTTGGCTATATTGCTGTCCATATAATTGTGACCGAGAAAATTTTAAATGAATACTTACTCTTTTTGGCTGTTTAGTTTTAAATGATATGTGAATTTTGTCAACAGAATGAAATTAACTGTCAGGCTCCTTTTTGCATAGACTTAGCCTAGTGATTCAAAGGGGGGACGCGGTGAGCGTGCTAGGGGATTAAAATGTGTAAAATAATATAAATAAAACTAGCGAATTAGATTATAAAAATTGGGCAAGTGCGAGCCCGACTCGCGCATGAAGGGTTCCGTACCTATACATATATATAATCTATAACAAGTTTGTTGTATGCAGCCCCCCTTAAATATTTATTTTATTTTATTTTTAGTATTTGTTGTTATAGCGGCAATAGAAATACATCATCTGTGAAAATTTCAACTGTCTAGCTATCACCGTTGTTGAGATACAGCCTGGTGACAGACGGACGGACAGCGAAGTCTCAGTAATAGGGTCCCGTTTTTACCCTTTGGGTACGGAACCCTAAAAAACTAAGCAATCGAGAATGGAATCACTCCGATAGTTCTGTCACCTCCTCGTCAGTCGTTCGCTCTTGACAGAGTGGTCGTGATTGTATGATGAGACGTATTTATGGTAGATAATGCAGATCTCGCAAAGCTCCTCCACTTGCTACCAGCCTTGCCAGTTCTGTCACACAGGTGGGAGCCCTTTGACTCTTAGAAACTTATTTCGTCGAATATTTCATTTCGCAGAATTTAAAAAATCCTCTGTAGTCATACATTTTTCATAATTCTTGCAAATATCATCCTATTGTAATCAATACGATTAACCTAGCCTAATGGCTAGGTTAGGTTATCTTTGTTTTATAACATTCTCAAATAGATAACAGTTGCAAAGAAAAATGCTTTTTCACGACACTGCTCGAAAATGTGTGAGTATGAGTATCAACGATCAGCTTTATGTATAATGCCCTCATTTTAACAACAATGAGACTGCAAAAGGCGCCGCATTTAATGACCAGTAAAACAAACTCGTATTTTAATTTATTTCCTCGCATTAGTCGTGAAATCACTCTGTTTATACCGGCTGGAAATGCAATAGATGATTCGAAATTTACTCGTTCATCTATTGCTTACTTTGCAGCCTCTACAACAATGTACTATCTACAAAATGTTTTTTCGTCAAAATTAAACATTAGACGAAAAATTATTCCAGGAGTCAATATAGACTCGTCACAGGCACTTTGTAATGAACAATGACAAAAGTCAAATGGACAATGACAGGAAATAGAAGGAATGGAAAATTGACGTCTGGTTGCCGGGTTCATTTCCCACACGAGACTGGTCGCTTGGCTTGATTATTTATGTATTTTTGTGTGTTGTGTAGTGAGATGGTATTAAATACGAAAAATGAAAAAAACAGCCAAGTGCGAGTTGGACTCCGACGGATTCCACACCGTCAAAAAATATGTAGTTTTATTTCTAGATTTTGTTTTATATTGGCCATAGTAATATAATATATACTTTAGGAGCCCTTTAATTTTGGACCTTTTTTGTGTTTTTTTTATTTGTTGTTACAGAGGCCATAGTAACCTACCTTTTATGCGAAAAAAAAACTAGTTTCGACCTATTACGGTTAGAAAGATACAGGCAGCGGAGGCTTAGTAATAGGGTCCCGTTAACACCCTTTGGGTACGTGACCCTAAAAAAGTTGCAAAATCAATCCACCAAAAGCACAGTTGAATTGAAAACCGCCTTTTTTTTCATCAAAGTAACTTCCAGGGCAACGAAAATTGGACTTGCTACAATCTCGGTTAGCTGACACGTACACACACATATTCGTTTTCTTTGTACAGGTAATTGGAAGGTAGTAATTTGACTTCGAAGCACTGGAGGAATTTGGAGGTG
The DNA here is from genome assembly GCA_947623375.1 of Apotomis capreana. NCBI lineage: Eukaryota > Metazoa > Arthropoda > Insecta > Lepidoptera > Tortricidae > Apotomis > Apotomis capreana. Next base: position 20,386,894 of record OX392502.1, on the reverse strand, counting down.
TTTGAATCGGAGCAATTTTCCGAGACTTTCAGTGCTACTTGTTACGGTAAAAAACACGAAGGATTCGACAAGGGACGGATTATATTGGTTCTAACTCAAGGTTCCGTAGCAAAAGTTTCCATTGAAATATATTGATATTATGTAACTTATTTGAGCCTACTTTGCCGAACTTAACTCTTTCGGAACGAACCGCCAAGCATTTCCAACAAGAGCTCTCTAAGAGGAGTGTTTAAAAGTTATAACGACTGACTTTCAAGGAAAAAGTTATTTACGGCGGTCCAAGTATAAGTCAGTGCTTGTTTACCTTTGTTTGAAGGAAATAATTCAGAACTCACATAATTGTATCGACTTCTAAACGCGTAATTATTAGAGATATCTCATTATCCGTAGTCTTTGAGTTCGTCCAAAAGTGGCCAAAAGTTTCCAATTTAGGCGTATTTCGCTTTTGAGTTCAAAGTACTTGAGAGTTCATTGTTATTTATAATAAAACCCATTTAAAATGTCCATCTTTTAATCTAAGTTGTTTTGATGCTCACAATTTGGGAGAAAAACGATTGTTATGGTAAAGTTTTGGAATATTTCGTGCTATAATGTGTTCTTTTGCCAAAGTGGTCACCGGAATATTGCATTAGAAGTTCCTCATTGTGTTATTTGAACTTAAAGTATGAACGGATATAATAATCTACTGACAAGTAAATTCTTTCAAAGTATACTATTTTAAATTGTTAGAAATTAGCTTACAATCCAATAACAATTTATTTTTACAATCCTCTGAGTACTCCTGGTTTCTGTAATAGAATAAATATTTCTTCATAGTTACGAAAAATCTACAAAAAAATATTATATACTCTTAATTAATGATTATTTTTATTGATTGTAGTTTGTTGATCACAGGTGCTCGTTATAATCGGTGACCGCCGAAACTGCTACATAAGCAAATCACCGATATTTCCAAAGTAATCCAATAATAGGTACCTATATTATTAATCTGCACATGACACACATTATTATAAGAGTGTCAACAAAAACGTGTCCCCGATATGTCAACAGCACACAGAGAAAAAAATCGTTACGTCAGCTTCATCGAAATTTGCCAACGTTACCGTTTGTAAATAATTTTAATGGCAATTTTATACCCATCTGTGTGAGAGCATTGTCGACGGGCCCTTGTTTGCTGAGCTCCACTGATTCAGTATAATCCCAAACAAATATTTAGTTTTCACGAAAAGGTTGCATACACACTCCTTCCCTGTAACTTAGACAGCATCCATATTCATATTTATTTGAAGTTATTTTGAATAAGCGGTATAAAATATCGAATTCACAGACACTAATTTCACAGACAAAATCAAATTTATGAAACATGTTATGTCTCATTATTTAATGTGGGACACATCACAATTTGTTTTTTATTTGAGGTACCAGTTTCCGATTCCCGGCTTCTTCCACCAGGCAACTCGCTTTAAAATGTTCTTTAATCTTTGATCTTTGTATCAATGGTTTAAACATTTTGATTTTAAAATTAATAGGATCCTAGGATAGAATCCAAATAAAAATTGTCAATACAAAATACAGCAGAAAAATATTTTTTACAGATCGACATCAACAAGAACACTTGAAACCTTAATAACAATGGTAATTTAATAATAGATCAATAACGAATATATATATTTTTTTTCAGTTTGGTTCTATTTATTATTACTATTTGGAGAAAAAAAATAAACGTTTTATTTGCTGAAAGTGAAATGGCAGGTTAATATTTGGTCGTAACACCTTTAGTGATTGTAAAATTCAGGCATTTTTCATACAAAATACACATATGTATGTTTTTTTTTGCCGCTACTGTATATAGATAAAAAATTGCGTATTATGTTGAAAAAATATAGTTTACGTAAGAATAAATAGTTACACGTGTAAACACTACAGTTGTATCACTTGTTGTTTGTAAGAAGGGAGAAAAGTAAAACGCAATCCGAACTTGTATTTCCAATAATGTCGTAAATGCATATGGAATAAAAAAAAGCAATTTATACACTGCACTTTAGCGGTGAGAAACCAGTACTTGACTCAGATAACGTACTTGATAAATACACAAACGAGACAACGGCCCTGTTAGTACTAGATTTAGTGTTTGATCAAGATACGGCTGAATGCAATAACACCGGTAGAAAATACGATTAATAACGATAAACCGGAGTGTTCAACGCACAACATCTATAATAATAATAATAATAATTCTTTATTTCGGACAATTACATCCATAGTGTGTTAGTAACAATTTACTTAGGCCTAAATTAGTAACACTTATCAACTAACACAATAAAATACAATATTTATTTTTTTAAATAATAAATTCGGCCACACTCTTGATCTGTCCAACCCAGAAAGCTAGAATTGGACAGTCAAATCTACAAGCTATTGCCTTTAGAATGCTGTTGTCGCTTGCTCTCACCCTGCCTAAAAGAGAAGCAATCTTTTTGCGCATATCATAAACTCCTAAAATTGTATTCAAGATCAGTTTTCTATTGAGAAACCTTCAACCTTTCAGGAAAAACCTTAATAGCGTACCTAATGCAGAAAAAAAACTGTTTAAAATTGCAAAATGGAAACAGTCAAGGATATGAAACACGTACCTTTTTCGCTCTTGTTGCAATACAATGCCAATAATGGTTTAATTTACTGCGCATATAACCTCAGGACGACACCATCAAATTGTATAATCGACAGCACCAACTATATAGAAAAAAATCTAAACAAGTGTTTTTTAGTTTGAAGAGTATAGAATATATATGTTTTAAAAACGCTTCTGTTATTATTGGCTACATCCGGTAACAAAATGGCTTGCCACTATAAGATTTCAATTTCAATAATGGTATGTTGGGGAAATGGTGGTTCTCAAATTAAATGCGGCGGGATAAAAGCTCGAGGTAGGGAAAATCCGAACTCGAATCCTAATCCATACTATAATCCATACTAATATTATGCGAAAGTGAGTCTGTCTGTCTGTCTGTCTGTTACCTCTTCACGCTTAAACCGCTGAACCGATTTAGATGAAATTTGGTATATGGATAGCTTCAGTCCCGGGGAAGGACATAGGATACTTTTCATCACGAATAAATTTAGTGTTCCCGTGGGATGAGCGGGTAACACCGCGGGGCTCAGCTAGTAAATAGATATTTGGAGATGTCAGACCTGTATAATACAAGTGGAAAAACAATTTCTGTTCCTTTTTCCAGAATAAACGAGGTAGGTACTGGCAGCTTTGATAAGGCGCGTACGTCATTCTAATGATTAGTTATGTATTCGTAATTCGTAATAATTTATCGTGTTAGTGCTTTGGTGTCATGTATGCTGTAAACTTACATTGTATTTCACTGACTAAATGCAATAAATGAATAGTCAGGCACTGATCATAAACATTATGCTATTCGATGTTGTTCGGATGTAAAATTTATGCAGTCGGGCACATATTTCTCCTCTCTCTATCCAATTCTCCCAGTCACCGTCCAGACCTTGCCATTTTTTTTTAATTTATTAGGTATATTTGGGGTTCACTTAATATAGTTCCGGAACCCTTATAGGATGACTAGGTCTCCTCTTTAATTAAACCTGACCTCTGTCTATCTGATTCTGATCTTTAATTAAAACTGATTAAACCATCCGTTTGATGTTCCAGCATTTTGCCTCAATTTCAAATCTTATTTTTTTTCGTAATATAATATAATTTATTCCATTGCAAAGACACGATGAAATTAATATTAAGTACAGTTAAAATATTCTATAAATCTGTTTTCCGTAATGTAATAAACAAACGTGAGATGAACATAAACTGCATATTTAAAGTCATCAAAACTGGAGTTCCCGTATGTGTCGATTTAATGTAAGCCATTTCATATCCTTAATAGGTATACATTTATTCGTAGAAATAACAAAGCCGCAAAGAAAGAAATGCAGTGCAGCGAATCTGCCACGCAACATGTTACACATTTGACATTAGGAAATAAACTCTGTCTCATTTTAATCCTACTTTTGGCTGGGGTCTCTGTTTAACTTGCCAAAGGTATTTTGCCTCATTTTATAACGTTCAGCTCTTTTTCCATAAAGAAAAATATAAACGTAAGGTGATCGTAACGAGGGTACGTCTCTGAAGTCATAAAAACAAGAGTGCATAAAATAAGTTTGGATTGAATGTAGCATATAAATTCCTTAATTAATTCTCAAAAAACTGAAAGGAAGGAAAGTCGGAACATGTCACATATTGGATGTTAGGAAACAAACTTCGTATTATTATTATTACAATGCTTGGCCTGAGTTTTTAGGGTTCCGTAGCCAAATGGCAAAAAACGGAACCCTTATAGATTCGTCATGTCTGTCTGTCTGTCTGTCCGTCTGTCCGTCCGTATGTCACAGTCATTTTTTTCCGAAACTATAAGAGCACTGTTGAAACTTGGTAGGTAGATGTATTCTGTGAACCGCATTAAGATTTTGATGCAAAAATAAAATAATAATAATAAATATTGGGGGCTCCCCATACTTAGAACTGAAACTCAAAATTTTTTTTTTCATCAAACACATACGTGTGGGGTAGGATAGGTCTTCAAAAATGATATCGAGGTTTCTAAAATATTTTTTTTCTAAACCAAATAGTTTGCGTGACAGACGCTTCCAAAGTGGAAAAAAGTTGGTCCCCCTCCCTCGAACTTCTAAAATAAGAAAATGAAAAATCTAAAAAAAAACATAAGTAATGTACATTACTATAAAAACTACCAACGAAAATTGTTTTGAGCGAGATCTAGTAAGTAGTTTTTTTTTATATAATATAAATCGTAAACCGTTTCATTAAATCAACTCAAATATAAAAATAAACAAAAGGCCTTTAATTTCATAAATCAATGGTACGGAACCCTTTGTGCGTGAGTCCGACACGCACTTGGCCTGTCTTGTTTTATGAGCCAAAGGGATTATTTTGCCTCATCTTCTCTTTTTTGTAAGATCCTGGCAGAATACCAGCGAAGTAACTTGCTACTTCATCATTTGTCTCAACTCAACATATATTAAATCTAATGTAGGTACCTGTTGAATTCCTGCATAAATTTTAAGTAGTAGTTTTGACCGTTTCTACCCCTCCTGTGGTGTCACACGTAAGTTGGGGATACGAATAAAGTAATTATTTATCTAATTATCTTTTCCCGTAAATATATATGTATGTGTGTCACAATCAATACAATTTAGCGGCTGCAAAACTTAAGTTTCATGTTCGTTCATTTACCAGTGGAAATTAGATTTTAATTATATTTTTATTCATCTGTCCATAGTGATGGTCAGACGAATACTTCAGACAGATTACTTCTATTGGTCGAAAAAGACAAAGTCGTCGTTGCGTTGTTTACATCAAATTAGCTGTCGCCTTGCGGTATGCATGGTATGGGAGTCGTCAAACGAAATCAAAGACACAAAATCGTAAAATACTTTCGAATTCTTGATACGCTTATACCAAGACGATGGTCGCCTTGTCAACCAATATATTTACACCAGAATTCAATCGACTTTGGCTACAGATAGTCAACATGTTAATAAGGTGATTTTTAAATCTCATGAGCTAATGATAATTCGCTATAACGACTATAATGCAGCAAACAAATGCTTACCTACCAAACAAGAATTTACTTGTCGCACGACACAGCAATGTAATGGATAGAAAGGGACGGCATAAAATTGCTATAGCGTGGATTTGGGTCTGACATGGATTTTTATCTCAATCTTAATGTAGTGATTCAAATCCAAGCGGGCCTGCCGTCTGCCTAATGCTATCTGATTTATTATTTTGGGCCGGTATATTTACAAGCGCAACACTACCTCTTTCCACCGTCTTCAAATTTTACTCAGAACTATACCTAGCTAATTACAAAATTTTTGGAGACATCAAGTAAAAATATCCAGAAATCCTAAGAACTTTTTTTTGTGCCAAGCGGCCAGGTTGTTGTGTGGGCCATGAGGGTCACACGCCTTAGTAAAAACAATTCAAATGCTGTCCTTCGGCCGCCTTTTGAAGTAATCGCGAGCATGCAGACACTCGGTGTCCGACGTGGTCTCATGGACTCGACATGTTGAGGTCACAAGGTGTCCGCCGCGGCCCCCTGGGCTAAACATGGTTTTTAGTCTGGCGTTCAACGTGTTAAGTATGTCTAGTACCGTTTGATAAGATAATATGAAACCGTTTCAAGGCCCAGAGGACACTAACCTATATAATTAAATAATTGATGCCCGTAGTAGATTTTCTGTTCGCACGATATTACATTACGCTTATCTTTACGCCATCGATATCTACGTCATTATATGTGTGTACGTGTATGAATATATCGGATATCAGTCAAGCATAGTACTTGAATTATACTGTTTGATGTATGTTAATGTAATAACGCCGCTTAATACGATCAAAGGTAATGTGGAATCATTCTGAGACTTATTGATGAATGTTTCACCAGAATGATCGAAGTATTTTCGTATTTACATGTATCAAGGTATTTGTAAATCTTATTATTAGAATTTTATATTAGTTTTCTTTAAGATAAATTCCATTATTTTGAACTACTTTCAAACAACTACACCTCAGTTGCAAATCACTTACTGGTTTGTCTATCAACTCTTTAACAAATTAATTAATCCATTTCCAAATTTACTTTATCTATTTTTAAGACATTTAGACAAGTATTTTATTTCCAAATTTGTTCATTCCCAATCCACTACTCCGTCTCTCTCTCTCCGTCTTTCCATTGCATATCCTACGAGCATACATTAAGAGAGTTTTGTCGACGGGAATAACTAGGCCTGACCATTCGTCCATTCATAATGGTGAGTCTTTAAATTTTCATGGCCCACGATAACCTGCTCGCTCATGATTATGACTTGACCTTATAAAAGGGTCACTGACTTGTGAACCACATCTTTCATTAAAGGTTTATCAGAGATTTCTCACGCAAACAATCGTTTGAATATAAGTAAATTATAAAATTAGATTACTATAATACAATATTAAGTTATCAGACCAAGTCGCGTGCTTGCAGCATATAAATAAATAATTTGAAATACGTCCCCAGAATCGAATTATTTTCAACAACTGAGAAGTTTCATAAGCAAACGTAGTCATTGTGGATCTACTTGGTACATTTTTTTTCAATGGTCTATTATACCTTAGAGGAAATGGCGGAAAAAACTGTTTCTAGTACAATTGGAGCAAGGAACTCTTTGTCATTTATCCATTATGAAGTCAAAATAAAATTGTACTTCCTTATCGCATGATAAGATTGCTTGCAGGGCTAGCATATCTTGCCGCGACTTCACATGTTGCGCGACTCAGCATCACCCGTTTTGCTCACACAGTATTGAAAGGAAATTGACAGGTAGTATTTGTCGCGCGATGAAGAGTCGCGTGTCACAGTTATGGTAGCCGTACTGCTCCCTGGACTGGAGATTTATAAAATGGACCAATCACATTCCTCAGATTTAAAGGCACTTCTTTTGGTCTTTACAAAGATGCAGCTTGATTGGCTCATTTTCCCCGCTTCGCTTCAGTGGAACCAGCTTTAGGGTGAGTCTCCACATAAGCGGAACGGAGACGTGCGGAATCAACCAATCACAAAAGTGAAGCCGAGTTTCAAGTCTCAAGGAATTGGTCGATTCCGCAAGTCTCCGCTCTGCTTAAGTGGAGACGCACCCTTATATGTATTTTAATAGCAGACCAGACGGTGCACCAGATCAGGGCAACTAGAAGGTTTGTTGAGTTTGCCAGTGGAACAGTTAAGTTATAAAATGTAGCTGATACGTGATTTATTGATTAATGCCGCATATATACACCAGACAACCATCATGTAAGTGTTCCTTTATTCACCTATATACATGAATTTGATAAAATGTTAAGGTTAGTCGTTACATTCGGGTAACACACAAATTCATTGATACCCGAACCATCCTGAACGTAAGTTTTCGGTAAGAGATTCCTTAGCAGTTTTTCTTTTGTAATCCGTATTCGTACATCGTTCCAGGCATAGATACAAACACGAGTAGGTATTACGGGATCCTAGAAAGGACAGTAATGTGAGATGAAGAAAAGGTGTGTGGTTTTTATAAGACTACCCTAAAACTATATTTTATTGATTTCATCGGACACTCGTAAACTGAACGCTCGGTTCCCTGTGCGAACAGTTTCAGGAATGGTGACTATTATCGACTGTCATTTACGAGTGTATACCGTGCTCCATAAATTCATGAGTCCGTTCCATAACGCTCTATAAAGCCAAGGAGAGAATCGACGTCAATGTCCCGTAGAAGGGTAATAAATAAAGTTTTTCAGTCGATTTTACGATGGACTGGACTAAAATATACGAATAAAGCGGTTTTCGGCAAAGAACTTCGCGTATAAATACATTTATGATATCATAACCGTGGTGAGTGCTGTCAAAACGTCGAAAAATTATAAAACTTTTTACGTAAAATAAACATTTAAAAAATCGTGTTTTTGCAAACATCTTTATTTATAAACTGTTAACACATAATCAGTTACAATTATTAAAATTGAAAACCTGCCGTTGAAATTTCGTATGGTTTTTAATAAAATAAAAAATGCTGTATTGGAAATAGTATTGCCTAAAGCGATCAGAATGATGCGATGAATTATAACTACCTTGACCCCCGATAACATAAAACTAGGATAGAATCAACATTAATGTAATTAAAACGTTGCTCTTTTCCATTTTAAATTAATCAGCTGAATTTTAATTGTATGATGCGTCATAAATACCTACTTAATCATTCTACTATTCACAAATAACACAAACAGCACACACGAAACCGGTTCAAAACGTAATGTGCCGAATGAGATTAAATTCGAACTATTTTAGTGATCGTCGGCAATCGTTGAATAATGCAGTGAGACCGATAAGTGGTATTCATGCGACGCGTCACAATTTTCATCAGATGATAATGTATTCGGGTATCGGAAAATCAGTTTAAATCGGCCAAACCGGTTGGGAAGATTGGCCGTAACGTTGTGATACAAATAACAATGTTAACTGATACGTTTAAAAAGTGTTGTTTGTCATTTTTATTTGTTATACGATATGACATATTTTGATAATAAAGATACCAGATTTTCTATTTAAAGTTTATTATAAAAGGACTTAAGTTTTTATTTTAAAATCTATTGTTTTTGTAATATATACAGTTTTTCTTAGTTATTAAAGCACCACAGTTTCGGACAAAGAAAACGACGTGTTATAAAAATAAAAACGGAAGTCAAATTTTACTTTCATGAAATATATTTTCAATAGTTAATTATTAATTTAATATAACTTATGTAAGAATATTGTAATATGCCGTAAAATATATAAAATATGTCAGCTAGCACAGTCATGTACACCTATTTTAAAGCTTTTTTATACTCGCAGACTTTAATCTGTCAATTATAATTTCACAGACAAAATCACAATAACGCACTTTTTAATCCTGTAACAAAATTCTATACTCTATGGTACTACATAACTTTAATATTCATAAGACATCTCTCTACACAACTCTAATAATTTCAAAAAGAGAACATAAGCTTATTTGATGTTCACTGATTGGTTGAAATTACTTCTCAAATAAATTCACCAATCACGAGGAACCCGCCATGGCCATCGCGATCATGTTTTTTTTTTAATAGGTCAGTTTTAGTTGAACGAAAAAGGTTACATCAAAAATAATTAATCATATTGGAGAATGACGATTAAAGTAAAAAAAATGTTTTTCTGAGTTTTGCTCGTATAAAAAGTATTGTATGCAATAGTTACACAATTAGGTCTTAAAGTCTCGTACCTTACATAGGCCACTCGGCAAGCCTCGTGACCTAAACGCGGTACTCGACTTTAAGAACCTCCATTGTGCAACGATTGCATAAAATACTATTATTTAACTTGCATGGTATGTTTAAAGTATGTTTGTTCGGGTGAAATCTTGCAACTCCATTTTGAAGCAGATATCGTCAACCGATTGAGCTGAAATTTTTCATACTTACTTAACTTTGATGACAATACAATAATATGGTACCATGGGGATCTGATGATGGAGCCGGAAGGTGGCCATAGGAACTCTATAATAGAAAAAGCAATCCTACCGAGCTTGGGCTCTTTAGAATCGTCTCAGTGAGCATTTGATGGATATCCAAAGAAAAATACAGTCGGCTATAAAAGCTTGCCACTAAAATGTCATTTTTGACAGAAACTTATTTTCCGTAAAATTATCATTCGCAAGATTTCATATTTGATTTTGACTTTTACTTTGGATGCGATTAAGTCCCATTGTATTATAAATAATGTACCTATTATTTTTAAGTTATTATTTTCTTAGGGAGTTACTATACACCAAAAAAATATATGGCGATAAACCGTCGTTAGAAGGTTGAATTACAATGTACATATACACCCATATCTTCACACTTGGCTGCGTTTCCCATAAATAGGGGTATTATCTAGTCATTATGCAGTTTTATTTGTGAAATACCTACTTATAGTATAAGTTATTAAGTTGAATCTCAATAACTACAACGACTCAAGTTGAGCACTTTACGGGATATTTGATTTTAAATATTACCACTCGGACTATAAGTTACAATTTAGTGTTTGGACGGCTTAGATTAGGGTGTTGCTTATTTTCTAACCCCGTACTCTCACCCCCTCATTCTGTTCTAGGACCCAAAAAAAAGTCACTGTTTTTTTTTTTCATCTTTTTTATTCAGTTTTAGACCGCCCATTAAAAATCCAAGATAAATGTTAATAAAACTCGGTTCACATAGTTTTTTTTTAATTTTTTAGCAGTGATATTGTTTGAATAACCTAATGTATCAATCTAGTTATATATCAAGTGAATAATTCTGTGTATGAGAAAAAAATTAGGTAGTTCATATTGAACTAGATAATTATTTTCTACATTTTTTTGAACACAATTATGTACGTTCTGTAAGTATTTATGATACAAAGAAATAACTTTTCTTTTTCATATCTTTTTCAGATTTTTTACTTGCCGGTAGCGACCCCTAAAACTGAATAAAATAAAAACCTGTGACGTTTTTTCGGGTCCTAGAACAGAATGGGGGGTGAGAGTACGGGGTTAGAAAATAAGTAACACCCTAGTTTAGATACTATTTCAAAATAAATAATGTACAGTCAGCGCAGAGATAATAATGAAGTTACCTGTGATATAAAAATGTACGACTATTGCAACAAAATAACTTGACAAAGTTGCGCTTTTACACCCGAGCTTCAAATCTTCATTACAATATGTTAATCACTCCACTTTATAAATATAAATAATATATGATACAAATATCATATAAATCACACAATGTAGAATTAAAACGTAAAAGAAATCGCTATGAAAGACAAGCAAGACAAGACGAGAAGCGTGACCCTCAAATACAAGATAAGAAGACATTTCTTTAACCTCAAGATGCTGTACGAATATCTAGTTCCCACTAGGCGTTTCGAAATAGGCTACGCTTCCTACGTGACATTGCCATTTTATTACATCTAGATTCTTTACAGATATATTTTCACACCCACGCACTCCTTCACTACCATCGATTAATATTTCCTGTCACACATAAAAGAAAAGACGACATAATAAATTTGGCATAACATAAATGCACTCGGTGAAACGGGTTATGTGATATGTATCTAAAAATTCCAGTCAGAATACAACATTTACGAGGTTTTAAAACGTGTCTAAAACAACCCACGTAGCTGCAAACAGCCACTAGGCAAAATTCGTTTTTCTCAATTACTTGTTGTGCGTGTTTATTGCTTCGCAAAGACAGTTACACGAAATTGTTTCTTTTCACGTGAGTGAATTAGTCATTTGTTTCTACCGTCGGTAATGTGAAGATAGAAATATTATGACTTTCAACTTATTCTCGGCATTCAAAGTCGTTTAGGTCGTAAATTAAAATATTTTTTAAAGTCTGTATGCTTGGCGGTTGTCTACAATAAAATAAGCGATATCCTTGATAATTTAGGCACTTAATCTATCTTTCATTACGTTCATGCTATATAATATTGATATGTGCATGACAAATCAATTCGAGCTTAGTCTAGTATTTTATTTGGAATCTAGTATATTAAAAATATAAGTATCGCTAATGTGCTGCCTTCGAAAAATACTGGCTGCCAAATCAAAAAAAAAAATTACTTTCTATTAATATGTGTACTCAAGAGAAATAAATTTTTCACCTCACTAGCTCGGAAAGCCCAGTTTGTTTGTTTGATATCTATTGAGAAAATCGCTTTTTATCCACATGTGGAGAAAGAGTTTTGACGTTTCAACGCAGCTAAAGTAAAATTTGAAATAAGCTTATTTTCTGAAAAATCCCGTTTAAAATACCTACATGAAAGCTATAATTAGACCTTAGTTTTAATAAATGGCAAATTGGTTGATTATTGCAGAAATTTTTCTAAGATATAGTACAAACCCTTATTCTTTTTTCCTCGCTGTAGTGAGGTGAAAAGTTTTGTGTTATACACGGGCGAAAAGTTATTTTACGTCTCGTGTATTGAAACACTCGCTACGCTCAGGATTCTATTTTGAACCACTCGCTTCGCTCGTGGTCAATCATAGGATCCTTTCGCTAGCTCGTGTTTCAAATAAACACTCGCGGGTAAAATACAACTTTCCCCCCTTGTATAACAAATAACTATAATACCAACCGAAAGTAAAAAGATAAAACTTCTAGTTGTAAAATTGCCGCTCTAGTACTAAATTAATTTATAAGAACCATCTTAATTATATTAACAAAGGATTCACGACTTAGCCTATGATTTCATAATTTCCTGACGACGAAATTAGATTAATTTAATTTAATTTCCCAGCGACCGCAAACCAGAAGTAAAATGTGAAATGCCTAGAATTTGATAGATCTTTGCAAAAAAAAGTGATTTGATGTGGCTTGTGAGATTGCTTATACCCCTAATAAATTTTTCAACTTGCTAAATTACTATCTTTACTGGCTAGAGGTTAGTAAAGATAAGTTTTGAAACCGAGTTGAAGTAAACCTTCCAGGCCTGTCAGATTGTTTTATATTGATAATTATGTTACAACGAGATGTAAGTAAACGCTTTCATTATTACGTTATTAGGCACAGCATGTGTCAAAATTAAAACAAGTTTCAAAGGGCTTAAATTCTCATGAAGGCTCAGTTCTTCAAAGAAACGATATGAGAGGAAGTTAGGAGATCTCCCGGGCGTGCGTTTAATGGATGTTGCGCCTTTGAGCTCATAATAAATGTAGAAACCAATGGGCCCTGATGGCAGGAACTCATTGTCTATGAATTCAAAGGGTTCACGGGTCCCTTATCACACCCTTGTTAGGACCCCTTTTTCCCTTAAAAAGCCCTTTTCGATACAACTTTTTCAATATTCTACAATTATTCCGTTAGACTGAGTGGCTTCAATTATCATCCAATTAGATTTCTTTCTTTGTGATACGACAAAAAAATAAAGGCAGATATAAAATATAATTTTGGAAATCCACGTTTCGTAAAGAATTTCATCTGTCCAAATATAATTAAACCCTCCATGATGCGTTCAAGAACCGCACATTATGACCACCATAAAAATAGACTGTTTTGTTAGAATAAATTTCTTATCTGTAAAAATGTTATTATTGCAAAATAATAACATTGATTTCAATAATATTATTTCATTCAAATTTCGAACATCTCTGAAAACAAAGAAATTTGATTTGACCTCTATTCTAATATCAGTCAAGATCAAGTTTAGTTCGAAATGAATTGTCAATTTGCAATCTAATTTGACAAATGTCGCACGTAAGTAAGATATGGAACGAAATGATAGTTGAGGCCGACTCTAGTTGGGCTCTGAATCTAAAAAAAAACTATGACAGCTGCCAGAAAACTTCATTATCGCCATTACCGGTTAAAATTTCTTTTGTTGCATAAAATTATTGTTCGATTTGTTGAATTTAAACCATAAAATGAGCGATCAAAATGAGGTTGTACCTTGTTTTGCCTAACAACTTTTTGCCTAATTTCATTTAAACTAATATTATTTAGCATAACTATTCACTTTGCCAAATTTTCATTTTAGTGAAAATCGTTTTGTATAATCATTATTTCACAAAAATGTATTTCTTCTATTTTTGTTAAATCTAATGTTTGTTTCGTATAATCTAATTTCGAATAATGTTTGTCTGATATTTTTTTTGTATAACTTTCATGTCGCATAATTTTATTTTTTCTACTCTTATTTCATACCTAACTTCGACTTCGTACTTTCATTTCTAACCTAACCTGCATCATGGAGGCTTATGATATGTGGATAGATAAAGTAGTGTATGTAACTGTACATAATTAGGCATTAAAACAGTTTAGTACCCTTCATTATGTACAGTCATATAAACTACTAATATCTTACACACCTATAGAAGTATGAGTATTCTATATAAAAATTTGTGAGTTAAAATATACAAACTCTGAAAAGGCTCATGTTAAATATTTATACCAGCCAATTAACGGTTTTTGATAAAATTTAGACATTTATATAAATATTGAGAATCACATTCGTTAATACGAGCCTATAAGAAGCGTCGTAATATATTGTTTCTAAGTCAGCGATTAACGCATCCATGTGAAATAATCAATGCTAACGCGATCATCGGCTTTATTGCTCGTAGATTACGTACTAGATGATATACTTATAAAATATATCACATTTAGATTATCTATAATATGTTCTAAACAGTATCTCTACATTTATAACTGTATGTTTATAAAAAATAAATGTTTCAAAACTTTTACCATACTAATTCATACATTTTGCAATGGTTATCATCATATTATCAGAAACCAGATTTCTCATTAAATGACGAAAATATATCAAAAATGTATCAATTAATATAAATATGACTGTTTATTTAATCAATTCGACGTTTCGATCGTGAAAATCGTGAGTTTAAATCAATATATACACAAATACAAATACTCTTTATTGCACACTCAAACATAAACGAATACACAACACAACGTGAGATACATTAAAATAACGGACAGAGGTAAACAACAGGCGGTCTTATGGCTTAATAGCGATGTCTTCCAGACAACCTTTAGGTAGCGGAGTAGTATATAAATATGACTGTCTTAATTATTTTGTAAAAGGGAAACAATTTGTAACATGTTGTACGATATCCAATACGAAGAACATTCTTAACACAAAACAATTGTTTATGTACAGTGTTTGTAATTATTGAGTACAGAGTAAAACATAATGGAATTTCATCAAAACACAAACTGTATCAAACAAAAGATAATAAGTGAAAACCTATTTAATGAACTACGTTCGAATTGTTCTCATTAAAATATGGATGAAGACCAAAACGTTTACCACCTTAACTCACTCAATTAATATTTTTATCAAAGTGTCCGTTGTGCGATGACAGTTAACCTTCCAATAACGTACCTACCAATAAGGTTCTATTTTAAGGTTCCTTATTGTATCGTAAATTTTTGTCGCACAACGGAACTTATTCCAATCGCTTTTATTTCCTCGTTTTGCATGGCTAACTACGCCTTAATTTCATCAAACTTTTTGGTCCTAACCCGTATTTAAATGAGGGACAATCGTGGAAACCAGGAGAATATTTCCATTTATCAACCGTGACAAGAATGTACTTAAAGCTTAATAATCATATACCGCATACTTGTCACAAGTTAACATAATTAATGGTTTCACGCTTGAGTATTATACAACTACGAACCATTAATAAAATTGTATTATTATTGAAATCTCAACAAACCTATAATTTTATGTTAGTAATATTTCAACCTTGCGGGTCTATAATGGTTGCCTTTATCACGCGATAACTAAGTGACAAAGTATCAGTCACGTTTCGACAAGATGCGAGTGTGAGTGACAGATGCTTTGTCACTTATTTATCATGTGATAAATGCAACCATCATAGGCCCGCTGCACTTTTATCCACACAACAGTAAAAAATAAATACGTTTATTATATCAGTGATAATATTTTTTTTAATAAGTGAAATGTATACATGCAAATGCTTCGAAAATATTTTTATATAAAACGGCTGTACTGATCTCAACTGTTTTTTGGTAAACGGTTGTGATGATTATAATAACATAACATAGTTTTGACCTGGCTACGATAAAGCACAATAGAAGTACCCACATGAACGAAGATGCGACCGTCTTCTAGATACTACGATAATAACAATAATTCTGGGTGGCATCGCATGCTTCTTAAAGGGATTGAAATGCAAACAATAACAGTATAGCCATGCCATAGAAATGCAAATAAACTACGTCATAGAAGTCTAGTATTTTGCATACCTTTTGCGATCTGATAAAATAGATCGTTATAAAACTAACCTTCCTTCCTTCCGTCTCATAAAAATATTTACAATTCACTTACCAGCATGAGAAATAATAACAAATTAAACAATGGCGTGGTGAGCGTATACATGCGTATTTCTATTCACAAAGAAATAAAACACAATTAAGTAATCAGTTAATCACTTAAGAATCACTATTTTAATTTTATTATACAATACATACCCATGCTTTTCATTTATGTTCATGTTCTTTTATTGAATGTGCGTACTCAGACTATATCGTAGACGTCTGAATTGCCCTTTTTAGGGTTCCGTAGCCAAATGGCAAAAAACGGAACCCTTATAGATTCGTCATGTCTGTCTGTCTGTCCGTCTGTCCGTCTGTCCGTCCGTATGTCACAGCCATTTTTTTCCGAAACTATAAGAGCTATACTCTTGAAACTTGGTAGGTAGATGTATTCTGTGAACCGCATTAGGATTTTGATTCAAAAATAAAAAAAATAATAATAAATATTGGGGGCTCCCCATACTTAGAACTGAAACTCAAAAAATTTTTTTTCATCAAACACATACGTGTGGGGTATCTATGGATAGGTCTTCAAAAATGATATCGAGGTTTCTAAAACATTTTTTTTCTAAACCGAATAGTTTGCGTGACAGACGCTTCCAAAGTGGAAAAAAGTTGGTCCCCCCCCCTCTAACTTCTAAAATAAGAAAATGAAAAATCTAAAAAAAACATATGATGTACATTACTATAAAAACTACCAACGAAAATTGTTTTGAACGAGATCTAGCAGGTAGTTTTTTTGTTAATACCAAATACCTAACTTTGCACCTAATTTATATGGGGCGCTATACATACCAGGTGCAAACTTAACTTAAACACTTAGGGATGGAAAGTGTTTGTACGGAACCCTCGGTGCGCGAGTCCGACTCGCACTTGGCCGGTTTTATATAGCCTTGTTTGTACATTTAGAGGGTCATTATCAAAACGTTAGAAATCACGAGAGCACAAGTCCACAGTTGTATTTTTAAAAGATAGGACTCTTAGTTTTGCTGAGAAAAGCTATGAGCACGATAAAACTGTCTTGAAATGGGTCCGCTATGTTTCTGCGATGGCTCAAACAAACACAGATAGTAGACAAAAGACTTCAACCATGTAGTTCTGTTTATATAGCAACAGTTAGAAGAAATTTTTTACCCGACTTTACGTTGGAAATTTTTCTTTTAAAATCGATTCCCATTCAAGAGTGAGTTCACACTCGGCACTCTGGTCACGGTTTGGGTTTTTAGTCTATTCGTAATCCTCTCGACTTGAAATTGCTGTTGAGACGGTTCGTGGATGTTCAGCGATTCACTTCGAATCTTGAGGGGATTATCGTAGCCGTATATCTTTCCCGGTTTCTTAAGATAACTTAGCCAAGTTTTAGACGCTCGAACACACTTTGCTCATTCAGACCGCTATAAACATTCAATGACAAGAAATTATTGAATATGTAGAAGTTTATCCAGTAAATAACTCGGGGTTGGTTTACGTTTTTTCAAGCAAAAAGTAGCTGAATTTGGAGTTAAGAATCAGTAGAGAAATGTACTCGTAGTTAACCTACAAAAAAAAACCATAACTAGAATAAATATTATTACATTCATTAATCCACAGGGTATAAAACAAAACCACGAGTGTAATGTTGACAGAGACAGTTTTAACAATTGGGACACGGCGTATATATAACACAAAAAGTCGTAATTTGGCCCGACTTTGATGAGGGTCACACCAGCAAAAGGCCCCGACGTTCTTTTTCAAAATACGTACGTTTCTTTGATTCTGATTTATTGCCATCCAATCCCTCCTGATCAGCTGAATTCCTGACCTGTACTGTACACCCGCTTGAATTAATCCAAGCATATAAATCTAACTTAACACCAATCCCTCGTAAATATTGAACAGACTCACATTAAGCGAAAAAGTAATGTGAATTATTAATAATGCAAGTTGGTTTGTCGAAAGAGTAACTTTTTTATTGCATAACGTTTCGGTAAATTTAGCTAAGCCGGCCCGAAACAAGAGTGGAGTTAAATTTATAGGAGTAAAGTTTCTTTCGGGAGTTAATTCAAGGTAGGCATTTGAAGGTTGTGGACTGGTTTATGTCGATGAGAAGAATTTAGATTAGCTGGTATGTTTCAAAAGGGAAGCGAAGGAAACTGACACGAGCGTCTGGCGAAGATGTCGAAGTAACGGGCCAATTTATTATCTGCCGTATTCAGCACATGTTACAAATGCCTGCCCGCTTTTGCTTATCAATCAAGGAATCCGTCAGCGATTTTATTGGCTAGAAAAGCGTCTCGCCTTTGAGCGTGCCGGTAAACTCGTTTATTACCTTCTTTACGTTGTAATGGTTTCACTTTGAACTCATAACTAAGACAATGTCTCGCCTAAGTTTTTTGCTGAAAATGAGCTCAAATGCGAAGATTTCTCAACAAAAAGCGAGTCTCGGTTTCGCGGATAGTCTTGCACTTCTCAGAAACTTTTCGAGTTTTATTCAGCATCTCATTAACTTTTTCACCATTGGCAAAAAAGTTTGTGCTAAGGCCCAAGATACGAATAGTACTAATTGGGTGTTCTGATTTCCTTTTAGGATAAGGATTTATGGGAAAAGTTTGAAGTGTATTATTTATACGAAATGTTCAGAACTATCAGTTTATTTGAAGAACCGTTCAATTAGAACGGCTTTGAGTATGTTTTTGGGGCGCACAAGCGTAATTCACAATCCGTCTGTAATTTTTCCTATCACAGACAAGTAGCAAACTCTCTTTACTATATAAATACCGAACGCTTTAAGTGCTTATACAATAACAATAGCATACCGCCTCTAAAAGCTAACAAAAAGGTGTTTTGTTTACTTTTAGCAAACCATGTTCCTTTTTAGCAAACCAAAAGAATATCAGCAAAACGAGTTTTCAAGATATTCCAATTTGGAATCGTCTACCGAGCGGCAGTAAGATTGAAAAAATTGGACAAAGTTGGGATTGAAACGGTCGACAACTTGCGACTTGCTACCGGTTCACTTCCGGTAATAACAAGGTATTACGGATGTTTGAAGCGAGTACGCTTTTAGTGCGTTTTTCTTTCGAGTTGCAAGAGTATGCACATTGTTTCGTAATCTGCTTCCGTGCGCCAGGTGGCTGGGAAACGAGAATGTCAGCGAAAACTATTGTTTTATTAAGTTACTTCAAGTGATATCTCAAGTTATGTATACATACGATACGGGAAAATGAAACGTGTGTATTATTATATTTGCTTGTTTTTCAAAACTAATACTAACGGCTTTGTGAACTACTACCAGTAGCTCTGTGAGCTGTATACCACGCAAGTTTTTTTTAATGGTTGAAATATGTAATTATTTACGTTTTCAACCCCCATATTTAAACCATTTTGAAAAAAATTAAAAGCTGGATGGACAAACAAATTCTACATAATTTAATTATCGAACCTGCTCAAAATTGAGTAATGCGACCTGTAGGCAAGAACAGCTGGAAATATGGACAACTAGACATCGGGATTTCGCCCATACGAAAGATTTTAAGCCAAGCTGAAGCGAAGACTGACCGGATCCAGAGGAACTTCCTACCGCGAACGCTTCGCATGTGGAATGCCGAGGTTTTCCCAGGGGGCTACAGTATGCGGTTCTTCAAGAGGGGAGTAAATAGGTT
This sequence comes from Apotomis capreana, assembly GCA_947623375.1. Lineage (NCBI taxonomy): Eukaryota > Metazoa > Arthropoda > Insecta > Lepidoptera > Tortricidae > Apotomis > Apotomis capreana. The sequence goes on along the minus strand of OX392502.1, from coordinate 20,366,794 downwards.
CTTAAAGGGTTGGCAACGCGCGTGTGATGCCCCTGGCGTTGCAAGCGTTCATAGGCGGCGGTAACTGCTTAACATCAGGCGGGCCGCATGCTTGTTTGCCACCGTCGTAGTATAAAAAAAAAAGAAGACGCTTCGCTCGCTCAGTCGGTGAGGATTGCTTAATCTTATCTTATTTCAATTATCTGACTCACACATCAAATAATTAGGTAGCTATAATTCGCACCATTTTCCGTGAAGTTAACATACACTACACTGTATATAATATTGGTGTGTATTAGGTACCTACTTAATAATAATAATAATAAATAAATATTAAGGGGCAATCATACACAAATCGACCTAGTCCCAAACTAAGCAAAGCTTGTACTATGGGTACTAGACGACGATAATACATAATATATAAATACATATATAGATAACATCCATGACCCAAGAACAAATATTTTGCACAAATATTTGCCCCGGCCGGGATTCGAACCCTGGACCGCCGACTCAGTAGGCAGGTGTCTACCAACCGAGCCAAACGCGTCGTCTTCTTGTGTAGGCGCTTTCATTTTCCTTCTGGTTCTTAAAGATACTTTAGATATTGTTTCTTTGTTTGTTGTTTTTTAATGGTCTTTACGATATTTTTTGATTATAGGTAAAGGTTTGGATTAAATTATACTTTGTAATAATATTGAATACCTATCTAAATTGCACTGTTCAAAATACTACAACATACTTTACCCCAAACAGATTAGCTAGGCTTCTTCACCATCTGTTACATTGAGGGCCTTTCACACTTGTGCTTTGCGAGGGAATTTTGTATGAACGCTTGCAACTCGCAAGTTTGATAAGGCCCCAAGTTGCTCAAATTCAAATTATGCATCGATAAATGGATATATTACGCATATTCGACTACTCCGCTCTTTAACATTGTAAATAGGTATAAATTTTATGTAGCCTGCATGTAAAATAAACACATCGTTATCAGAGTGACATTGCATCGCTTACATTATAGGCAGCTAAGTAGGTAGGTACGTAAAAACCCTTGTAGGATTAACATAGCAGAAAATATTTAACGCCTACAAAACTGCATTTTTTTATGATACTGGATGCCAAGACAAATTTTAAAGTATCTAATAAAATATGTCTACCTTAACGATGCGCTTTATTTATGTTTAATAAGTTAATTTCAAAGTTCTCGGAAATGACGGGCACATTACCAAGATATGGCTGAAATATCACTTAATTGGTCGATGTCAATGTCAATAAAATTAGGTCCTGTGCTTATAAACATTTCAAATCGGAAAATATCTTGTTTCTCATGACACATAGCCGAAACTGCCTTTAGTTATGGTCAACGAGCAACTTATATGGAGATTTTATCACAATAGTGCTAAATCAGACCCCAACACCCAATTTCATTGTTCTAAAAATCACGGAGACTCAGTGACGCCACACTAATTAACTAAATAAAAAACGCGTAAATTGGGTTATAATAAGTAAACTGTTTTCGCTTATATTTTGTGTCAAAGTAAAAAGTATAACCTTTTCAGTTTTTCGCGCGGCCAAAAGTTTGAATATTTTCAATTCAGAATGTTTAATTTGTGTATATACAGGCGGGTCCTGTAACAGGAGCAAAAAATTAAAACATAGATTTTACTCGTCAAACTGAACAACATTTGTTTAGAAACTTTTTTAAAAATACTGTTTTCATATGTTCATTATTTCAAACAAAGTAAATAGTATTTTCAATGTACGCCGTCCAACATTGACATCGCCTTAGCATTGACATAGCTGTCACTTTACTAAATATCAAATGTTTCGCAATACATTGCTTCTTTGAATAAACTTTATTTTACAGGTTTACATTATAAATTAGTTATTTTTAAAAGTTGTTTAATAAATGTTATTCAGTTTAAGGGTTAGAATCTATGTTTAAATTTATTGCTCCTGTTACAGGGCCCACCTTATAAATATTTTGTGATCTATGGGAGCGGTTCGCGGTATGGACGGCACGTATTGCCTCCGGCAATTTAATATTATGTAGGCTGCTATCGGTTCCTTGTATGTGCTGCGACTTTTACGATTTATGTCAACTACTTCCTAGATTGTGATTTATTTTGGACTAGAAGAATGTATTTCAGAATTCTACTAGTTCGTAGCTAAAATGTTATTGAACATGTCAATAATTTTGGTAAATATAATTTTGGTACTACTAAAATAAATAAATAAAAAATTAAGTAATATTTCATCATAATGGTGTATATCTATGCGTTGATAAGTGTGTATTTTTTGGCGACTCGCAATAATAGTTTAGCGTAAACATAAACAGTTGCTAATGACCATCTAAATACCAAAAAGAACGCAAAACTTTGCATTTGAATGCCATTAGTAGGTAGCTGATTGTGATACGAGCCTAGATTAAATCGTTTCCCACCCGTGCAATAGATAACAAATTTTAACATATATTTCATGATACAAAAACAATTATGAAGCTATTTATTAAGAAATCAATCGGAACCACTACGAAACACATGACTCATTTAGTTTTTTGTAACTAATTAACCATCTACGTAATGTTTTTGTTATAGGGCTACATAAACAAACGATTTAAACTATCGATTGAACGCTGTTAACCAATACATTGTAAATAATTGCACATACGAGTACCTATACATTACACTGCAATTGGCATATGACAGATCGATTGACTCCTTTTAACATTCGTACCGGCCCGGCCTAATGGGCTCCATTTAAACTTAAGATCTGCATACAAATAGTTTATAATTAGTTTATTAATACAGTTCCTAATGTGCGACTTACCGCCAAGGTCGAACCGATTCGTAAACAAAAAAACCGGATTCAAGACCTCACATTCGAATTTAATTATGTACGAACGTACACGCGGTAGCATCGCTGCACAATTTCCTGTTTTACTTAAGAACTAACCGAAGCGCGAAGCACAACATACACACTAAAAACTAACACCGGCAAATTCATTGCTAACACTAACCTAGAAACACTTGAACTTCACTAAACCGCCGCGCACTATATGTGCGTTTCGGCGGCAGGTATATTGCGTGTTATTGCCGATTTAGGAAGGTAGGTGACATATCGTAAGCATGTGGTGAGCGGAGCGGCCCGCTTGGCTGCGCGCTCGCTCGCGGCTAAGAGAGGACTGCTCGACTGCTGCGTGCGTTCAGGTCCGGCGGCGGTGTGGCATGAGCGGCAGCGGGCAGCGGACGCGACCGCTGTGGCCTCGACTGTTGACCCTTCTTTTATACTCCGAAAATCGCAGCCCATACAGAATTTAAATACAAGTCTTAAACGGATATCGCTTGCTTCATGCCTCTCTTCCCGACGTGTCGGATTTCGGACGCTTTGCAGATTCCGTAGTCACGGGTAGCTGGACAATCCATCCGGCCGCGAGAGACTCTCATACAGTTAGGTGTGGAGTAAAATAAATGAATATAGGTATTACATTTTTTAAGTAATTGTTAAAAAATATTTTTGCGCTAGTCAATGACAGAGATTCAATGTTTTGAGAGTTTCTGGTGTAATTTTGCATTAAAGTAACAAATTAGCTTTGAACGCGTTTGTGATAAATTGACAATGAATTAATTTAAATCATTAAATCACTTTAAATTGAGAGTAATTAAAAATTGCGATAATCATGCCATGTCTGATTTTCGTACTACAACAATGTTGTTGTTATCCTTTCTTTTAAGAAATTGGCAGAGTAGGTATAATCAGTGAAAAATCCAATCTTGATCGTATTCAGATTAAGCTGGCATTGACAGGAACATCTATTTTTTTCATCTTTACATTTTCATCACACATATATCTACTCTACACACGTAGAGGAAATAATAATATAATGATAATAACGAATACATTTTTGGGACTACCATTCCTATTGAAACATACGAAACTAAAAGCAGTATATAGCACTATGTTCATATTTAGGGATGGCAAACAAATATTTCACTCAAAGCATAGATAGAAAACTATAACCTGGACAACTAAAATAAAAAGTACTTTTTATAGCACAGCTTGTGACTCGACAACCGTCTGATGTGAAGCGGTGTGTGAAATCCATGGGTTCGTATTACTAGCGCGGTAATATCATAGATTATAACTGGTGTTAGGTACAGACACGTCACTGAACAATACAGAACAATATTTTTATCATTGCTATATCAGACATGTGGTGTTAATTTACACAAATGAAAAATAATAGCAACAAGGATTTATTTTCGATATAACGCGACCTATTGAATTGCATACATCGCAAAACTTGCATTCACTGCCCGGGGGCGTGGCCTAGGAACAAACTTCTATGACGGCGAACGCATATATGCGTTGCTAGCAGTGAATGCGTTAAATAGCACCCCAACTAGAGTCGCCATCATTGCAGTAATTGCTGCTCTCGAAGAAGTTCGACAAGTGCAGCGGAAAGATGTTAACATCAGAGGCGCAAACTTGTGTCGGGAATTGTATGTACTAGGTGTGTTCTCTCCGTAATTTTACTACTCTGTGCCCCGATCTGGATCATCTACCAACGACGCATAGTATTATCCTGCCACTGACAGTTATTCGGTTTGTCACGAGTGGGCACGTCACAGTTCAACGCAACCTTTCGAAAGAGCTCAGAGCTCGAAAGGCGCAGCGGGAAGGTGTTGAGTTAACTTCAGCGACGCAAACTTGTGTCGTGAATTATATTGTCCTCTCTATATTTTTGTTATTCTAGGGAATGATCTGGATCATCCACTAACGGTGCACATAAATATTATCCTGCCAGTGACAGTTATTCGGTTTGTCACGAGTGCTGACGTCACAGTTCAATACAACCTTTCGTAGGAGTTCGACAGACACAGCGGGAAGGTGTTGAGTTAACTTCAAAGGAGCAAACTCGTATCGTGAATTGTACGAGGTGCGTCCTCTCCGTAATTTTACTACTCTATGCCCCAATCTGGATCATCCACTAACGCCGCTAATAAATATTGTCCTGCCACTGACAGTTATTCTGTTTGTCACGAGTGCTGACGTCACAGTTCAACGCAACCTTTCACGCTGCGCCCTTGACTACACGAACCAATTTATGAATCCCCACCCTAATAGTAATTAGGTCACCGTGAAACGTCGAGGTAAAAGACCATGAGGTTGCCGTGATTAGCTCTCGTCTATTATACAGGGTGTTCCTTAATGGTCGAATTAGGAACAGCTGATAGTAATTGGTTAATTTGAGTTTTATGTTCAGTTTTTTATTGTATATACGCTCGATTGTCATGGAAAACAATCTGCGTAACTGGTATCCTTTTCCTCAGATTGACTATAAATAAAACCAAGTTACAGGAAAATAATGTCCAGTTATGTTATGTGACGTGGTGCGGATGGCGACCAACAGAGTCCGATGTGCGCAAATGGGGAATGAATGAAATTTTTGAAAAGGCTTTATTTTTGTTATAAGTAGGAAGGCTTCGTAGAACACCGCAAGGTATTCGTATTTATATAAGGTACTTACAAGGCGAGAAAAAATATTTCACGAAGTCCACAGCTGAAAACGACTTTTATACAATAAATCATACTTATGTACCTACTCTATCAGCATGCACAAGATCTAGTCGGGTAATCGATAGCTTTGACGCCAATTGGGTTATAAAAAAATATATAAAGACTCCCTTTTTAATTAAATCGGGAAATATAGGCAAATCGGGAAATAATGTCACCCATTTACCGATTAGATGCGTTTATTGCTTTACTCCCAAGTATTTTGGGTCATTGTCAGATTTAGGTGCGCGCCTTTCCAGTGGACATTTGCAAAATTAAGGATTCCAAGGCCTAATTTTCTGATTAAATGCCTGTGAGAATAAAGAACGTTCCCTCTTCTATAATCCTATGTAATAGAAACATAACCTAGATTCATACAAGCTCTTAACTTTTGACCACCCGAAGGGACAAATTTTGTTTTTTGGACTGACAATGAACCTTTTGCGAACCAAAGACGAATGAAAGTCGAAAAAATTAAAATGATTGATATTTCACAGGTGTTTCTTTGACTCAAAGTAGTATTATTTATACCACGCAACAAACAACGCAGCACAGCAGATCAAACAAAGAAAATTTAAATGGCGCTCATACATGGTCCATACCAGGTCTCGAACCCGGTACCTTTGGATTACTTATTGTATTAAGCGGTTTACACTCACGTGAAATTGTCAGGAACGGCCCGACATGTTTGTATGTGTGTACGTGCCATAATAAACATAAAACCTGGAGTAAATTTAACGAAGTATACGATTACGATTGATTGTAAGTGCATTGTTTGAGAAGTTAGTGAGTACCCTTGGTGAAACAGAATTTATTCAATAAAGTGGATACAATACAAATAGGTGCAATAAATTGGTGAAACAGTGTGACGACTACAAATGCATTTTAGTTAGATGGGCCATTTAGTATGTATACTAGCGGCTATGTGAGCTATAGACCTCGCGATAATTTTTCGAAATAAATAATAATAATTTTTCCAAATAAATATAAATAATATAATGAAATATGCATTTTCTTTACGTTTTCAATTGTATCTCCGCCATTTTGTATAAGTTTGAGAAAGTGTCTCGACTAATAAAATATGCGTTAGGGTGGCGGAAAGGTTAACGCACTGGACCGGCAATCCAGAGATACCGGGTTCGATTCCCGGTCTCTTCCACCAGGTTGCGTATTGAAAGTCTTTGAATTTTTGGTTTAGCATAAAAATGGTGGTGTGTACCCACATAAAAACAATGAAACATTACTTGTTTCATCACTAAATAGTATAAAACAAAGTCGCTTCCTGCTGTCTGTCTGTACGTCCCTATGTATGTTTGGATCTTTAAAACTATGCAACGGATTTTGATGTGGCTTTTTTGAATAGATAAAATGATCCAAGAGGAAGATTTATATGTATGATGCATGCATAATTTATCAGCATTGCACCCGTGCGAAGCCCGGGCGGGTCGCTAGTAAATTTATAATAAAATCTGATTAGGTAGTATTGAACCTGCTCCCAAAATTTTACGATAATCGGTCGAGAAATGCGGTCTGGTCGGCAAAAACAGATGAAAAACCGGACAAATGGACATACGAAAGAATTTTGGGCCAAACTGAACCGGACCAATAGCACACATGCTGTATGAACGCTTATACTTGGGGAGACGCTACGCTCGCTCGGTCTAAAATCATACTTTCCCGACACGGCATCGCATTCGAGCACTCATTGAAGTGTGTCATCCATCGTAATTAGTGCATGCCAACTGTAGGTACCTACATCGTGACGACACAATAAACGAACATTTCCTGCTAAGCACTGGCTGGGTAATAAACAGGATATATTATATTTTTATAACAAAAAAGGTACCTATGTACATGGCTGACGTAGTAATATTGTGTATGTGTGTGTGTGTGGTTTTCAAAAATGATTTAGTTACTTTGATAATTATGAAAGAAAAATGCAATGTGATCCTCTGCATTGTTTGTTTTTAATGTTTTTCCATATTAAAAACAGAATCGATAAAATAGTACATTACATATAAAGGGCGGTAATTCGTGAACGTCCCAGCTGGTGTTTGTGGCCCGTACCGAAGGTGACGTAAAGATTCTATTGAAACATAATTTGGTAGTTATTAAACTCAAGCGAGATTCGAATAAAAAATCTGTAGATACTATTGGGTGTTTGTTATTATATTACTGATTAGATAAACCGTAACATCGCCGTAGTGTCGAATAGCTATCTTATGTTTATGATAACGGTATTGATGCTATGTACATTATTAGTACCTACAATATAATTTTTGTAAAGTATAAACAATAATATGATTTCTGATAAAAACCATTATCAATATGTTGAATATGGTTTAATACAATGTTTGAATAGTATTAGTGATTTTATGTTATTCACATATTTACTACATTATGAACTTAATACAATTTAATAAAAGGTACAACACACCTTACCCTGATTATGATAATAGAAGTATTATCGCTGAATAATAAACGAATTTCTAGTTATCATTCATTAAATTCAGATGAGTAGTTTAGGCCCTGCGCAGTAGAAATCCAAATATACCCACACAACATATTTCAATAAAACCCAGCCTTTTTTTTATTTTACCACAAGTAAAAAATACCACAGAATTAAAACCTAATACCCAAATGGGGTTTATAAGGTAATAAATAGTTAACTAGTAGGTATCAATGGTTTGAACCGATGGCAGAAAGTTTCTTCAGTAGCGACCGGGAACGCAGACGCAGCGTGAGAAGGCCCCCCAAGAAGGTGGACCGACGACCTTAGGATCGCGGGCAAAAATGGGATGAGGGCGGTACAAAACCGATCGTTGTGGAGAACTTTGGGGAAGGCCTTTGTCCAGCAGTGGACGTCTATCGGCTGACATGATAATGATGAATAGTTACTTCACAGGGTTATAAAAAACATTAGAAGATTATTATGCTGCCAGAGAATAACATTATGCTGGATTGTTTGTTTTCCACATATACCGACGACCGTATACAAGTTCACAGTACCTACCTAATTTATTAATACGCATCAAGGGCATGCTCCTGGTTAGGATTTTGTATGGCAAGTGCCGAGAATTCCCGGTTCCGGTACTGGATTTGTATACATATAAAATCCGGCCAAGTGCGAGTTGGACTCGCGCACGAAGGGTTCCGTACCATCGAATAAAAAACGGCACATAAAATACGTTTGTTGTATGGGAGCCCCGCTTAAATATTTATTTTATTCTGTTTTTAGCATTTATTATTATGCTATCACGGTTTATGAGATACAGCCTGGTGACAGACGGACGGGCAGCCGAGGCTTAGTACTCGTAATAGGGTCCCGTTTTTACCCTTTGGGTACGGAACCCTAAAAAGAGTACCGGGAGCATAACTGGTTCGTATCGCATGTTTACGCATCATTACAAATCGCTTCGAGACTCAGGACTGACGGAAAAGTATTGAAAGTATCTTGGTTTAAGTACTTTATAATAGAACATATTAATATTATTGTAACTACTCGTATTTCTTAGGCATATTTGAAGTGTTTCTATATAGTCATTATTTTTCATAAAAGTGATTTAATCATATAAATAATAACAATGTTGTGGCGAGAGTGTCTGTCAGAAACCTCGTTAGTCATCATCAAAGTGGAAACCCAAGAAAACCTGTAGGACTCTCGACTCTAGTTTACGTTTATTGGTTGTTCAGACGGAAGCGTTATATAGCTATATGTTCATTTTGTTATTACTCCAGGAAGAGGAGTTTATAAGGGCATTACGCTACTGATACCTTCGGTAAAAGAGCAGCATATCCCTCGATACCCTTGAACTTTTCACACCGATGTTGCTCATGTTATTTAGGAGGGCTTAGGGAGAGAGCAACATACTCGTACATACTCCTGTGACATTTTTTCCTGGTAGACATTCGGTTATTTCTCGAATAATCCGGCGATCCAGAAAGTGACGATAGATCTTGCGTCTAATGATGATGACTTTGAATGCGCAGAAGGTTGGGCTACTTTAACTGCTTTGACAAATGTAAATAGTGAAAATATATTAGTAATTAGTGATTTGAAAGGGATTTATCGGCCCGAAACAAAATGCAAACATAAATAAACTACATTCCAGTGCCCAACGTTTGAACAAATTCAGAGGTTGACACTTGTCAGAGAGATTAGTGATAACGCCCAAAAAGGAAGGGAAAATCGGTGCCACCATTACATTTAATTTATTTCGATGCCCACTGCTGGACACAGAGCCTCTCAAAAGATTTCCACTTGGGCCGGTACGTGGTCTCCACTCGAGAATCTTTCTGCTCCAACAGCCATCGGATTTCCAAGCTGTGTGCCTCGCCTAGCAGTCACTTGAGCATGCCTACTCGGTTTGCTACGTATGTGACCTTGGTTCGTCTACGAATCTCTTCATGTCTGATTCAATCTCGTGTAGAGATCAGATTTCATTTAATTAACGAAATAAATTGTCTTCTCGTGTTGGTATCGGCTTTACACAAAAGGTCCCGGAGATCAACGTCCTGTGAATAACCTATCTACATGTATTGTATTATAATAGAGTGATTCGATCATTGCTACGGAGATGATGATTCCGTCAGATTCGCGTTTAAAACGACTTCAATCATAACATCAACATTTTTCATCTCAGTGATATCTATTTCTGTAACATTCGTTACCTTTACTCAAATATTTCGTTTTACGTATTTTTTTCCTTCTCTACGTATCTTATTGACGAATTTATTTATTAGTAGAAAGATGTGCCCGCAACTTCGCCCACGCATTTCTTTTCTTTACCATCTTTGGATGTTCAGCTATTCCTGTATCAAAATTGGTTAAAATTCTTCCAAGCGTTGTGGCGCGTTGAGAGGACAAAGAAAGTATGACCAAAAGATGGCGCCAGACTGGCAGGCTACGCGCCCATACAAAACAAATGGCGATCCTGCATCACCCTATTTATTTTTCCTGAAATCATGACCGCTTCTCGAAACTGATTTTCACAACAATTTAGCTTTTAGGATCGATTACAAAAAAAATGTACATAGTTAAGGGCTTTAATTAAAACAAAACTTAATTGACTCCTTTGTGTGACGAAAGTTACCCATACATTTTGTATAACTAACTTTCGCCACACAAAGGAAGCGATCGTGATTTTTTGTAAACTAAGCTTTAAACTATGTAATTTTTTTTGCAATCGACTCTTTTATAATGGTATAGTTTAGATAAGTAAGATACCTAAGTAGGTAGGTTTAAATAATAAGGCTTCGACAAACTTAACATATTTTTACAGTTGCTTTCTAAATCTAAAACAAATCCTTCGATACCATTTCACCGACAGCCTAAACACCATTATTCCTTAATAGGTCAGTTAACCCACCTTCCTGTTCTTCGTAGCCCAACCAATATCCATTCAATCTTCCAATCGCCTACTTCCGAACTCATTATCGGAGTCTCTTTCAGCCATTTTTGGAACTGCTCGATAAACAAAAACAGAACGTTTAATATAAAATGACCATTTCTAAATGAGAAAATAGATGAATCAATTAGTTTTATTGACTTTGGAGACAGATTGGTGAATAGATAGATATTGTCTGAAACTGTTCTCGTAAAATTACTATTTTGGTATTTTCATTAATGCAATCCTTAGCCTTGAACTAAAATTACTTACTTGTTTACTAATGTAACAAAAGTATGGGCTAGCACGGCATTAAAATAATAGCTTAAATAGCCATTTCAATTATTTACATTCTTATTCTTCGTCTATATTTTAAAGAGAGAGAGAGAAAGAGAGTAAGTTCAGTTCGAAATTTCAGCCTTCAACTACCCATTTAGGTTTAGCGTCACTTCAATATTTTCACTTGTAAATACAACTTCATGACTTAATAATATATGTCAAGCATGCTTTGTCGGCCTAAAATAAACGATAAGGGCAAAAAATGAAATATGTTACCTAACATACTTAAACTTTGATTTAAAGTAAACTGTTTAAAACTTCCCCAATTGTTATATTTGCGTGAACGTTTGTTTCATACAAGTCCAATCAGCGAGAAAGCCTGTTTAATGAAATTAACCCAGGGTTCTTTGTAACTTTTATGCCCGCGTGCAGAAAATCTCAGGCGTAAATTGTGGTAACCTAGCAATAGTACATTACATCAGAGGCCGGGAAAATGAGGATTTCCGGCCAAGTAGGTATATACGGCCGAGCGAGCGTGCGAGCGAGGCCGGATAGTGATACGAGGCCGGGAATCCGTTTTCACGACGAGGCATGTATAGTGCTTTTCTCAAACATACAATGAAATAAAAAAATATACTTCAAAGAATATATAACACTTAATATTGTTTGTCCGATATTTTCCGAATTTGACCGAATTTTAAAAATCAGATTTCAGATTCTGACTCAGGAGCCCCAAAAACCCCCAGATACCGAATTTCAGCCTCCTAGGACCAATTTGAAATTTTCTCCATACAAATCGTTTTTTTTACGATATTTTCCGAATTTGACCGAATTTTCGGACAAGATTTCAGATTCATATTTTTGAGCCCCGAGAGCCCCCGATACCGAATTTGACCGAATTTAAAAAATCCGATTTCAGATTCTGACTCAGGAGCCCCAAAAACCCCCGAATACCGAATTTCAGCCTCCTAGGACCAATTTGAAATTTTCTCCATACAAATCGTTTTTTTTCGACATTTTCCGAATTTGACCGAATTTTCGGACAAGATTTCAGATTCATATTTTTGAGCCCCGAGAGCCCCATCCGAATTTGACCGAATTTTAAAAATCCGATTTCAGATTCTGACTCAGGAGCCCCAAAAACCCCCGGATACCGAATTTCAGCCTCCTAGGACCAATTTGAAATTTTCTCCATACAAATCGTTTTTTTTTTTTCGATATTTTCCGAATTTGACCGAATTTTCGGACAAGATTTCAGATTCATATTTTTGAGCCCCGAGAGCCCCCCGATACCGAGTTTTAGCCGCCTAGCACCAATTTGAAATTTTGAAAAAAAAAAGTCGCTATCTTGATTTTTTTTTCCACAAGTGTCTAACAACCAACCTTTAAAAACAAAACCTGCTTTTTGTCAAACCAGCCAGCTGTGTGAATGACCTTGTTGTTGAAACAAAAAAAAAGTTACTTTGCAGGCCTAGGCCTGAAAAGCAGTATGAAATCCCTTTACAGTCCTCTCGAGTTGTTGCGCCCAAAAACCGATACTTCCGAGCCTATTATAAGGAACGCAAAGACAATATTTCATTGCATGTTTGAGAAAAGTAAATTTTCTGACGGACCGTTGCTTCCACTCTAATCACTAGTGCCTTGTGCTTTACATTACAGTGACAATTCAATGCTGTAGCTGTGTTTACATAAGACGTTGTAAATTGATTGATATTTACATACTAATACTAGCTATCTCCAAAGCTAATTTGATCACCGTCTCTGGATCTGGATGCGCATTGTAATATCTTTCGATTGTGGTGTTTATAAGTTTAAAGGATAGGATAAAACATACTCAATTGTAGCAAATAACAAAAGGTACTTATATATATTTGGAGACATTTCATGTCATTAAGTTTTGAACTTTAAACATATCACATCGGTTCTTAATTCATATTTACTAAAGTAAAAGTCTGTCTTTGCCTACCTATTTCTATAATAAATCCATGTCTGGCGATCAATTCATAGGCGTCAGTCCGGGGAATTCTGAATTAAAGAAGGCAAATCTACATTGATATTGTTTTATTGAAAAAGTTAACGTTTTTTGTGTAAAAATCCTCCGAAACCTGTTCCGTAATATTAAGAAAAGAAATGTATGAAATGCGGGAAATAAATGCCACATTTCATAAATTTTATTTTCTTGAACCGTCAATTCTAGTAACATTTATAATTGCTTACCTATCGTTTACGTTTTTCGTTGTAATAATAAAATGACAGGCTATTTTTTTACAGATTTGACCAGTTTCCCTTTGTATATTATAGAAGAAGAGCCCATGATGCTAAATTTGTGCTTACTCAAGCTACGTCGTGGCTTAGCATGTTGAAGATTAGATAAAAGTAAGTTAAAATATTATTGTATGTTTTCCCTTTCAGCGGTGGAGGAAGCGTCTACAGGATACCTACCTACACACGCACGAAGTTAACTTTATAGACTTTATTTTTATTACTTCGGCTTGTAAAAATCAGCAAATTGGTTTTCCGCTATAAAATAAAATAAACCGTCCTCGAGATCCTCTAGACAAAAAATTTTTTACAAGTAAAAACAATGAAATACACACTGGTTAGCTAGTAATTAACCCTAAAAATGATAATCGGACGCGCTTGAACATAAGCAATCATCGTTTTTTTTGTACCTACACCGCCCAATATAAAAGGCGTGTATATGCTAGAAATACTCAATTACATTCGGCAGATGAAAGTAATTGAGTATTTCTAGCATATACCTACGCATTCAAATCCGCTCAATCCTTAAATTGCAAATAGCCATTCATGGTTTCGTCCACTAGATCTTTTACAGTTTTTAAGTTTTTTATATTGCCTCATTTGTAATGCTAGTCATGTATACGTGTGACGTACCTATATTGCTTATCCGTCGAGAACCTAGTATTTTTATAATAAGACATGCAGAAGCCTTTTTCAATCCACTTGCGATCACCTTTTATATATGTCATAAAATACGTACCAACTACGAATATATATAAACTAAATTGGAATATAGTATTGGAATTTTGTGAGTATTGCTGTCCGACTGAAATTGTATCTGAATAAATTGTGTAGCAAAAATATATTTTCAATATTTCGACGGGTGTATATATGTAAATATATTTTATCTAATGGTGTTTACCAAGTTATTTAAAGACCATTAAAGTTTAGCGTAAAAAAAACATCTGGTGGCCAATTTTTCATCAGATACAAACTGAAGTGGAGACTTGACTGTTACAAGAATCATAACTGATTCCACGATAACAGAATCGAGAATGTATTATACAATAATAATATTAATAAATCAGACGCGCCTGAAATCATTTCGGCATTAAATCAAGAGTAATTCAACCGTATAGAATAGTTATGGGTTTGGTAATTAATGCCTTACTTTATCATAGTACTTAATACTATTCAGGGTTTTTCTGTATGATAAATCAAATTGGACTGATTTGGGTAAAGATTGGTTTGATCAGACTGCTTGATTTATAAGATTGGATCGATTAGGTTTAGTATGTATTTACTGTCTATTATATTTATATTATGTCTATTGTATTTAATTGTTTATCGTGTAATTATTATATTATTTTTTCTGCTTTTGCATCGTCTAATAACACAATACATTTTCACTGGGACAACATGAAAATGTATTGTGTTGAAAATCGCCGTTACGTCGTTTGAATCTGTATATAATATAATAGCCCTCTTTTTTATAACAATGAGGCTGCAACAAGGTGCCAAGTTTAATAGTTGGTTTTCTATTGGGAAACAGTATGACATTTTGGAATATATTATTTTAAGAAATTAAATTTATAGATATTATGAAAGCTATAGATATCTTATTTTTAGGGTTCCGTACCTTTATCGGCAAGAACGGAAACCTTATATAATTACGTTGTTTTCCTTCGGTCCGTATGTGTGTCAAAACCCTTATCTCGGGAACGCGAGAAGATATCAAGTTGAAATTTAAACCATATACTCAAGTCTACAATCCCTTGAAGTTGTGAAAAAATCAATTATCTAAATTAATAAAAAAAAAAAATACGGCCGTATATTTATATTTCGCCACTCTCAAGAGAATCAAAGTATATAGGGTACTTTCCTTTGACCTAGAACTATGAAATTTAGCAACTAATGTCGTCTTATACCACCAGTACAGGTAATTATCTGAAAACTATACATTTCTAATTAAAACATAAAAAAATGTGCTTTCAAAAGTTATATGAGGACTACCCGTTTGGATTAAGTTTACACCTCATTTGTATGCGGGGCCATACGTACCAGGTGCAAACTTAACATAACCGGGTCCTACCAGTTAAGATGGGATGAGAAAGTTTAAAATTTGTAGGGAACGCTCGATGCGCGAGTTCGACTCGCACTTGACTGGTTTTGTTTGTTAGTAATACTTATTTTACTTTAGTATTCGGGTCTTTTTGCCGTTCCCTACGCTGCGCTGACGAACGTTGCAGTACTTTCAATATTTTATTTTTCATTGAAAATAGACAAATTTTTATTTATTGTTAATGTTTTTAGAATCTGTATTAAATTGGCTTTTGGATAGTATTTTTTATATACCAATTTTAACACAAAAAATATGAAAATATAAGGGTTTGTTTACATTTTTTTTTTTTTTTTTTTTTTTTTTTTTTTTTTTTTTTTTTTTTTTTTTTTATTTATTTATTCCTTACTTACATTTGAGTATACAGTATAGTATAAAGAATGGTATGTAAAAGAGTAAGGTCAGGAATCCTCCGTACTAGTAAAAACTGTATTGACGGCAGGATGCACTACCTCTCTCCGGCAACATACTAACATAAGCCTTAATACATATGTATAATTAGCACTAATGCATTTCTTAAGTATAGGTAACAGGCAATTTAAAGTGGGACAAATTTTCGGCTGTAGAAGTATAAGCCGGCTACATACGTGAGTTGACAAAATTAATTTAACCAACAAATGGAAATAACAAAAAGAAACTTATACAATAAAGTGAGTTGAGTACATGACAGTGTGTGTATGTGTGTTTGTGTGTCATAAGTGAGAGTGAGCATTTCCTCCAAGATCTTAACCGTTCAAGGTCCGAACAAACTGCTTCTACGCCCGAGCGATAGATCTACCCCCAGGATACGGCAATAATGAAAACACGGTAGGTCAGAACGGCTAAGCGCTCGTAGAAATACAAGTGTGTGTAATGTGGACGTGAGTATGCGAGACATTTAGAGATCCTTTTTATCATCATTAAAGACATACGAAGTACCTATTCGAAAGTAATAGTTTGAATTTAGAACATGATAGATACATAATACTAAGAAATATCATATATATACTATATTATTATTTATTATATACAAAATAATTAAGACAAAATATTAAGACACTAACACACTGTTAGTACTGAAAGTTTGTTATTTTAAGGATTGCGTCATATTTTGCTACGGGACCCTAAAAAACTGGCACAGTTAATGAATCGGGCATCATCTAATTACCGGGTAACGCCACCAAACTTGACTTAAAGGTCCAAACTAATCCGCCAGATTTTTTTTTCTGAACGACGGGAGCACTGTATTTTGAACCCCCTCTCCCCCCTTCTGACGCGGTGTTCAGTTCGGCTACCGGGTGTTTTGGGCTCAGGTAGACGTGATATAATACCCGTGCCAAATGGCATTGCTGTACTCAAAATTGTATACCTCTCCATACAAGCATTCCCAATAGAAAACGGACTATAATGACCAATATAAAATACTCGTATTTTAATGTATTTCCTCGCAGTAGTCGTGAAAAGCACTCTGTTCAGTCTCGGCTGAAAGTGTAATGAACTCGTATTATCGAAGGCTTCCCCTGCGGCCTGCAAAGTTTACTGGTTCATGTATTGCTTATTTTACAGCCTCTACAATAATATACTATATTTAAATTGAACGCGGAGTAAATAAAAATGATGACGGGTAAATTCTTATTCCTGTAACCCATACCTACTCATACGAAAATTTCATGTCATGTAACAGATTTTCCACTTAGAAAAGCGACGCGCAAAAATCTGCAATCGCAGCTCATCTTGCACGTACCAGACAAATGGGAAATATTTGTCACGTCACATTAACCACTTCCCTACGTTGGATCAAATGTTTGGGCAAATTGCACTTCCCGAAGGCTAATGGGCTGAAAGTTTGAGCCAACTGCCAACGCCAAGTCTCCGAGATTTCAATTTATTTGTAAATGAAGCTCCCTTTAACGCCAATAAGAATCTAGACAAGTATTTTCACTTTTATAACTTTAATTATACATTTGATACGGTGAATAACAATGAAATGTTATTTGCATCGGAATAATTAAATTAGTTCTCAATACAAAGCTTTATTGGTGGTCTAATTCTTTGGAGTGACTTTTGTTTAATTTAAAAAGTTCTGTTACAGTAGTAACCAATGATGATGCCGGGTACAGTAAGCAAAAACAACGTGCATACATCACACTAATAATATTATTAAAGGCGAAACTTTGTGAATATGTTTGTACGTTTGTTACTTCTTCACACTCAAACGGCTGGACCGAATCTGTTGAAATTCGGTACGGACGCAGCTGACACCCTGGATTAACACATAGGATACTCTTTATCCCGAACGTGGGTAACAACGCGGGCGCAGCTAGTAAAGAATACTGTGGCCCTAGAGGAAAGGGATAGAAGAATCGAACATTAACCAAAAACAAAATAACTTTATTGCGAGACTTAAGGTCCTTTGTTCCTAGGTTAAATCTGACTTATACCCCTTTTCACTAGGGCCAAATCCAGCACTTACCTTGAAGTAAATAGCACAGGTGTTGCGTTTTCTAATGCAAAGGTGGACGGGCTGCCCTTCCAGCAGAGCTGGAGTAGATCGGTTCCACAGCAAATTTAGGTTATTTTCGTGAAGTGTAAAACAACCGTAATACCAGGATACTTACCCAAGTTTCTTATTCATGGCTTGGAAGTCATCTGATGGAAAATACTCATCTTTGCCCATGAATGGTAAGTGCCGCCGTTTACTTTCATAGTGATGGTCTGTTCTGATATCTCATAACGAATTAACTGGTAGTTTTTGACTCCTAAGTACCCGTGTCGCCTATTTACAGAATATAGTGTTTTTTTGTGTGGAAAAAAGGATCTAATAGTCTGTGTTTTTAAAGTCGTGTAGGACTCCATCAAGCACTTACGTACAACTTCTCGGTTTTCCAAAACTTACCTGAAAAAAGAAAAAACTAAATTAGTATTTTAAAACGTACTCTAACTGGCTATTTGCCCCACAAAAATTTCATTGAAATAAAATGGGTCTGTGCAAATGTAAAATAGTGTTTTAAAATTAAAACCGGTACTAAATTTTATTTACGGGAATTTCAACTTTTATAAAAATAGTTGATGATGATTGATAGGTATCCCAGGCGAAGTTACGAAGTTTTTCGGTACGTTATATAAGTTCAGTAAGCTGACGTTTTTGTGTGCGAAAATCATTAAAGTTTCCATAAGTTATTTATAACTTATTTAGTTAAGAGATTACATATTTAGAAAGTTCGAAGTAGTTGTAATTGACTTTATAATAATTTACTTTTGCTTGCTTAATGGAATTAAACGTAGTTAATAAGTGGTATGAGCAAGTAAGGCTTCTAATGAAGCTTTATAGGTCACATATGGTATGTGCCTTAAACCCTTAACCTTTCGTATGCAATGTCAAAAATTTGCTTATCAAATTGAAATCAACCGATATTTTAATGTAAGGTTCAAATGTCCCGCACAAATCTGTGCCTAAGCATACAAGATTTTAAATGCACTTATTTTATTACACTAATTTTATTTCTGAAATGACGTAATTAGCAGTGAAATCCACGTCTTTTGTTTAGTTTGGAAATTCGGGAAGAATCTTGACATAGTTTTTATTGACAATATTCAGATTTTGACTTGTGTCATTTCAGTAACGTGTAGATAAATATACAGCATCATGCGTATTTAAGGGTTAAATAAAAATAAAAAAAAACACTATTCTTTGTAATTTTTACTGGCTGGCTGTTAGTAATTTATAAAAAAAAATTGGGCAGGTGCGAGTCCGACTCGCGCATGAAGGGTTCCGTACCATAAAACAAGTTTGTTGTATGGGAGCCCCCCTTAAATATTTATTTTATTTTTGGAGCGGAGCGAGCGAAGCTCCCATGGATCGACTCGAATAGACTTTGTGACAATGCGCAGATCTCAGCGAGTTCTCAACCGATTTTAGAAATTTTTGTTTTAAAATTTCGCTAGGTCGTGACGAAGAGAAAACTTCGAAAAAAAAAAAAAAAAACTCCGCTCCAATTTATGGTGCAAGTTTAGCCGGTGGCTGACTCTGCATCGACCTAGTATTTTTAGTATTTGTTGTTATAGCGGTAATAGAAATGCATCATCTGTGAAAATTTCAACTAGCTATCACCGTTCTTGAGATACAGCCTGGTGACAGAGGGCGGACGGACGGACGGACGGAAAGCGAAGTCTCAGTAATAGGGTCCCGTTTTTACCCTTTGGGTACGGAACCCTGAAAATAGATTAAAGTTGGAAATACGAGTAGAGTCTCAGAAAGCAGATATAGGTGACTTAATAATTAATAGTACAACAAACAACAAAACAGTGCGTCCATTTCAGGCTTGCCCATTTCAGGGCGATTGAAAACCATTATTCATTGCTACTGAAGAAATAGTGAGAGAAATCTACACCGGCTTGCCCGGAGTTTTTGTTTGACGCCACGCCACATTACTTACTGCAACACAGTGACATCCATTCACTATTAATTTGCGTCCCACGATTACGAAATCGAGCAAACTGTTGACTAAGGCCCGTATTATAGGATCCTGTAGGTAGCAATCACGCAAACTCCACGTCACTATACTCAATGTTCGGATAAAAACGGCGTAAAAGGCTTTGATTTACAACGGTTTATACGTCGCTTTCGATTGGGTTGTTGGGATAGGTAAATAGCGCAACTCTCGAGGGTAAACACAGTTCCACGCGCGATTTAACACCAACAGGCCCTGCACAGATGGACGGACGCTAACGTAACTAAATTACTCTGCAGGGAGTCATCTTACACCGCAAATAAACGGGCCAAGTTACGTTGATATCGGTTTGTTGTAATACATCGACGTGATGGACCAAGAAAGGCTAACTTTGTACTGTCGCGAACAGTGCTAGTACGACACGCTTAGGCTTATATCACACTTGCGAGTTGCGATCGTGTTTTCTATACAAATATCAGTCGCAGTGATCGCCTTGATACAAAATTCGCTCGCAAATCGCAAGTGTGATAAGGCCTTACGATACGGCGCACAACTGTATGCTCGGTTCCGACTTTTGTCTCTGTTGGAGCAACTTTGGCCTCTTCAAGGCAAATGTGAATAGGCTGTTGCTAAACCAGCGAGCTACATCTTCATCCCCGTAGTCACTGACCATCAGGTTTGATCAGGTGCTACTGAGGTCAATCGCAGGTCAGTTAATTCATAAAAAAAATAACAAAAAGAGAACCGACTTCAAAATAAATAACGTGATTCAGAAATAAATCTGAAGGCACAAAAGTCGAGGGCAAAGCCGTGCAGTGAGGACATTCTTTTTTTGGTGCCATTAAATTCACAGCGAAGTTACAGGATTGGAAGGGGATTCCTTCCGGCTGCAATTTCGCTGTGAATAAAGTTAGAAGCCTGGATAAATATTACAATGCAAAAAAACCGCTGGACAACCAAGTAAAAGTTTCTTTTCAGCGACTACATTCAAAAGTAGGTTTTAATTAAAATTATTCAAATCTTTAAGAATTCTGCAACTGATATTTTGCCGGAAACAGACAGAACTGTAACTCCGGGCGGGCGGCAAGTTCCAACGATCCTTTAGAATTAAGAATTTTCGAGTTTACGTTACACTGTCTTGTCGTTTCTGTCATACTTCTTTTTTTGGATACAGAGGACAGCTTGAGGATAGCTAAAACTCTCTTCTTCTTAGTCGTACACTCTTGTCAGAGTGGTCGTGGTTATGGATTGTCCTCTTCTACATCAATGACGGCTTTTGCGATCTTTCTCCACCTCTCTCTGTTTGTGGCACTCCGTGCACACTCCGTAAGGGAACGTTTCGGCGTGGACTTTATGAGATCCGTCCACCTAGTAGGAGATCGGCCGCGAGAACGTTGACCTTCCACTCTCCCCTGCACTACCAAACGCTCCATCGAATTTTCGCTGCGGATGATATGTCCAAACATTTTCAAGATTCGCACTTGCACAATCGACGAAAGTCTTTGTTTGACTTTAAGCTCTTTCCAGATAGAGAGATTAGTTCGGCGAGCAGTCCATTCAATCCTCAGCAACCGTCTCCAGCACCACATTTCGAGTGCATCAATCCTTTTGCGGTCTTTTTGATGGATCGTCCATGTTTCGGCTCCGTACAAGAAAATTGGAAATACCAAGCACCTCATGAGTCGAACCTTTGTGTTCTTGGTTATACGCCGATCTTTCCAAATTTTTGTGAGCTTCTCCACAGCTGATCGTGTTACGGCACATTGTGTGGATCCTAGGTATATGTAGCTCTGTACAACTTCGCAATTGGCTATGCTGTGTAAATCAGGTCGATTGTTATTCTTACGATCCACTACCATCATCTTCGTTTTGTCCCGGTTTATAGTGGGGCCAAAATCGGAACTGGTTGTTTCCAGAAGTAAAAGAAGCTGTTCACTTTCTGCCTTTGACGTCGCAAGAAGGGTGGTGTCATCTGCATACCTCAGGTTTGATATTAATTGACCGCCAATTGATATTCCATTATCCCATTTTTCCAAAACTATTAGCATGATATATTCGGTGTATATATTAAATAAAAGAGGAGAGAGTATACAACCTTGTCGAACACCAGATTCGGGTTTGAATCGATTCCATCCACACGAACTGCAGCTGTACCGTCTTCGTAGAGTCTTCTGATAATGTAAACTAAGTGTCGAGGTACACCCATTACCAGTAGTACTTCCCACAGCTTCCACCACTTAACGGTGTCAAATGCCTTTCGGAAATCCACAAAGCAGATAATAGATAGCTAAAACTAGGGAGCAATTAAATTGCTTTATGTTTTTTTAGGATACTGTTGCGCCAAGGGACGACAAGGCGATGAATAAAACAAGTATAAATATGAACCAGAAATATAGTAAAGAGTTGAGCGCAATTCGATTTGTCGCGCTATGCAACGGAATCCTAAGAAATGGAGAATAAAGCAAATCGCTAAAGTTAAAAGAGTGAAGCTCGGACGTATATCATTAGAAACGTCGAATTTAATCTAAGAAAAACGAAAACTCAGTAAAACCCAAACATGTGACCAGTTGCGAAGTATGAATCAATTATTTTTAGAATACTTGGACTTTTCTTGTCCCTTAATGTAAACATTTGGCATTGAATAAATATTTAGTCTAATCCTAGTTCACTAGCTAAATATCTTGAAAAAGAGCGGCTTCGTTTAGTACTATCTTAGGTAACTAATCCATCCAGATCGCCGACTCCAGTGAATTTTGCCCAAGAGCACTAAAACCACCTAACGTTTAACTTATCAGACGGGGGAAGTATTCAGAAATTTCTCGACAAAATTAGGGTCCGCTCCAACAGTTCCGGACCGCACCTCCGCTTACGTCACGAGTCGATACTGCCCCTGGTGAGGATGGTTTTGGATACTTTTAGTAAATAAAAAACCTGCCAAGTGCGAGTCTGACTCGCGCACCGAGGGTTCCTTACAAATACTTATCCCATCTTAACTGGCCGGGTTAGGTTAAGTTTGCATCTGGTATGTATGGCCGGATACAAATGAGGTGCAAAGTTAACGCAACCGATCACGTTTGTTGTATGGAAGCCCCCATACATATTTATTTTATGAGTTTTTTAGTATTTATTGTTATAGCGGCAACAGAAAAACATAATCTGTAAAAATGTCAACTGGTTCATGAGATACAGCCTGGTGACGGACGGAAGATACATACACAGACAGATACAGACGGACGGATTGCGGAAACTTAGGGTTCCGTTTTTTACCCTTTGGGCACGCAACCCTAAAAAAGGCATAACCGATTTTATATTCCGCGTTCAGTTTTACTTACGTCACGAGTCGATACTCCCTCCGGCTGCAGCCATAACAGTGAGACGACAAATTCAACGACTTTTTATTACTTTCCTCTAACAAGCTAAACTTAGTTAAAGTTATCAAATCCTAGAAAAAAACATTACACCATTACACAAAGCACACCGCTAAAGTAGACAAAGAGTAGGTAGGACATATGCCATTTCATCAGAAATTTCGAATTTAGCAAAAGATTTGCTATCGGGGAAACAGCTGGTTTACTAGTCGTAAAGTTTCAATAATATTTCGCATTGAATAATATAGTTTAACATTGTTCGCTAGCTATATCTACGTTGGCAAAGGATTTGACTACCTATGATAATCCTTACAGATCGCTGACTCCAGCCAATTCCACCAAAGAGCACTAAAATAACCTAATGCTAACTTAGGTATTAACTTATCAGACGGCAGAAGTCCCTATTCAGAAACCGCAACTCCGCCTACGTCACCGTCACCGGTCGATATTATCGCCGGATATTGCAGCCCTAACAGTGACCCTCAAATTGAAAAAAACATAAACTTCCCCTAACTAGCAAACTCAAATAATGGTATAAAATAAAAAAATAAAAAACAATGGTAAAAACGAATGAATCACATCGTTAAAGTCATGGTTAAAGTAGATGCTGAAGCTCGGACATAATATGTCAAAGGTATTATGTAGGATTTGTAAGGTATAAAGTATGGAGGAGTGTTATTCGATTTGACACTGATATTAACGAACATTAAAGTGACAGTTAAAACAGATACGGCTCAATTAAGCGTGCACTAAAGTACATAATATGGTTCAATCAAGTGGCGTCAAACAAAGCACATCGATAACGTAGAGTGAATGAAGAGGGCCATACGTCAGTGAACATGTCGAATTTAGCCCAAGGCAAAATTAGGCTCCGCTCTAACAGTTCCGGACCGTAGCTCCGCTTACGTCACGGGTCGATACTGCCTCCGGCTGCAGCCCAACAATGTCCCTTAAATCATTACCTTCCGTAACTAGCAAATTCAAATAATTGTATACAATTAAAAACAACAAAATCACAATTGTAAAGACGAATGAATCGCACCGGTAAAGTAGATGCTGAAGCTCAGACATCATATGTCATATGTCGGATTTGTAAGGTATAAAGTATCGATAGCGTGGTGTTACTCGATTTTACACTGACATTTACGTACATTATGTGACAGACGAAAGAAATAAAGCTCAATTAAGCGTGCACTAAAGTACATATTTATGGTTCAATTAAGTGGCATCGAACAAAGCACATCACTAACGTAGAGTCAATGAAGAGGGCCATACGTCAGTGGACACTTCGAATTTAGCCCAAGGCAAAATTAGGGTCCGCTCTAACAGTTCCGGACCGCAGCTCCGCTTACGTCACGGGTCGATACTGCCTCCGGCTGCAACCCTAACAGGGAGACGACAAATTCAACAGTTTTTTTATTACTTTCCTCTAACAAGCTTCTTGTTCCTTTTTTTCTACATGTTGGCTTATAATATTAGGCCGTCCTGTATTTAGTACGAGCTAAGTTAACCCGTGCCCCCTGGGCATCTGCTGGGTGAGTCTCCGAGAAACAGTTTTAATCCATCATATTAGACCTTTTTTGTGAAGTCTTTATTCTTCAAAATTATACGGCCCAACTTGCTATGCTATAATTGTAAAATTTGTTTTACGAGTAATATTGTAATTGAATTTTCTCAGATCTGTTTACTTTCAATCTGTTTTTATAATGAAAATCAAATTGCTTCCACAAAATATGGCGCTGTTGTTCTCGAAGCCTGTAACTTACAGAGCCACTACTAATGAGTTGCCATAATGTATGGTGTGAAATTGACCGTATATTTGTAATCAGGTTACAAGCTGCTGAAAGCAATTTATAACATAACGATTATCGTAGGTACTCTTGACTTTTATTACCCTATATTAACTTTTTTTTCTTTTCGTTCTCAGAAAGCAAGAATTTCTTAAATCACTCTATGTACCACGGGACGAATTTAATTCAGCGTACTGATGTTAGCTCAATTTAAAAACGTTGAACAAAGAAACAAAAGAAAGAACAGGAATCGAGTCGAGACATCTAATTTAGGTCCACCTTTACCATAAAAGAAGTTATTATGACGTCACGGTTAGGTTTCGCCTTGTTAAATGTTGTTTGGTTAACTTTACTGTAGTGCCCACGCGTCCAATAATATTACCAAAACGTTTCAGTACACTTGACTCCTGTCGTATAACTTTTATTAGCTGTCAAACTCTGTAACAACTCGAGTAAAATACAATAACTCACTGGGAAGCACTCGCAGGTATTCTTTAACGTTCTCCCGAATTGGGTTATAAAGATTTATGTGAAAGGGTCCTCTTAAATGAAAATGACAATTTATATACCTCGAGTTAAGTATTTCAAAGCGTTGCGATTGTCAGAAAACCAAATATTGTGAAAGGAAGTAATAGGGAAAAATCTGCAAATATCTTTGAATTTTGGCATTTTTCAATGGAACGTAACTCATGCGAGAAACAAAGAGGGGCTGAGAGGGTAGAATAGACGCTGTAGTACTATCCTGATACATACTTAGCTTCCATAGCCTACAGCATGGACGTAATGTTTTCTGTAGTCGGTGTTCAACAGGTTTTGGTGGCGTTCCAAAACACAACACACTCGTGTGTTTTGGAACGCCACTATCTGATACCACCCTCACTTATAGAAGAGTTATAGCAGTCCGGTGGTGGAAAGTTGAGGGTGGTAAATTTAAAAATGCAGATGTAAATCTATAGTACGTATAGACTCATTATAGATTAACATCCGCATTTTGATAAGTATCTGGTATACGCATACATTTTGCATGTGGAATTGTTTGCCTGCGTCTTAACCCGGGTAGCATTATCATTCTCTGGGGGCCGCTCGCATCACCGTAGTCTTCCTTAACGCTTACCATTATTAGGCATTACTGTAGTTAAAAACAATCCAATTTCCTATAGCTTAGGCTGGATTCGAACAAACTTTTATTCGAAGAATAACGCTTACTCGAACAGTGTGTTGTCAAAACTCCATAATAGTTTGACATTAATATCTGAAGGTAAGCGTTATTTTCGGAATAAAAGTTTGGTGAATCCAGCCTTGCTCAGAGCATGTCCCTTCTGCATGGCTCATAAGACCAGTTCTTTCAAGTCTGGTCAACGTCTAAAAAAACACTATTTCTATCTTTGTATTCGTAACAAACAATAAATAACGATCAATTGAAATATTCACATCATTAACATCATGATAGTAAAATATCGTGATTTTCGTAAATGATTAATTCCATTCAAGATAAAAAAAAAACAAAAAGTATCTTATTAAATAAATAAGGACTTCCTAGATCGATATCATAACAATATGCAATCACCCAAGACACCGTAGAGGCGGACCCATCACGATCGCCTTTGTGGCTACAACAATACAATAATTTGACATTCAAATAAGACACTTGATATAAATTATATTGTTTGAATCGGATCCAAAGTTAATTTACGAAACTTTGATAAAGTCATTAATGATTTGGGATTGATAATGAAACATTCCGCCCTATGATTTGACTTGGCATTTTTAGATCTTCATCCAACTATCTCCCTCGTCTTCTTAATTTCAAATGGGTAAGGCTCGGCAGCGTTTTGAACTCTCTTTGACCTATGTTATGTTTGACGAATAAATAACATTATTTTTGCACATAAAGCGTCAATTGGTGAGCTAATAACAGAGCGTTTGTTTCACAATTGTGGTGGAATCCAAAAATAAGATTGTATTGGTCTAAATAAATGTACAAAATAAGTTTGTCCTAACACTAGTCTACGAATTATGTTTACAACTTCTGGAAGAGCGAGCCCTCCTGACACAGGTGTTTTACACCTGCTAGGAGGCCTCACCACTCGTTATATTTTTGTATGTCCTATTGAACCAATAAAACTTATTTTATTTATTTTATTTATTTTTTATTGGTCTAAATTTCGTAACACAAGGGAACGAGCAATTAAGACGTTCCTGAGCCTTACCCAAATACAAAGTATTTTATAGGCAGCGGCGGAGATCACGTTCCGTAGGAAGCAGCATGGAGAAAACTGAAGAAGGTGGCCTTGATAACGGAAGATGATTTGGAAGCCATTATCCTTTAATATAAAAAGCACTTAAGCGTTTCAGTACACTTTAACTCCCTTAATATTTATAATGAAAACCTGTAGAAAAATCTCATCTCAATATTTAGGACGAAGTATATAAGAGCCCTCGCTAAACCTTTCAGGAGCTCATCAGGCTATTTCGACGCTAGTGTAGTTTTTGCTCCTGCCTTGATGAGTAGCTTTATGTTCAACGAAGATATTTTTTGTATAAAATAGTTTCAACGTACCGGCTAATGACACAAACGGTTCAAAAATGTTGCTTCTCTTTTCAGTAAAAAAAGATTTCCTTTTATCTATTTGTCTTGCGCAGTTTGGTTTTGCGAGAATAGATGATATTAATTCTGCATATAAAAATCCTCACTTCTATAGCTTCAATGCATAGTTTCCTCGGTTTCATCCTTAAAACACAGTCAAATTGCAGATACAATTAATTTGTATGTAGGTTGTAGATACAGAAGAATCTTGATCTTAATTGTAAAGAAAACTCCTTACTTATGTCAACTCCAAAAAAATGTTTCTTCGTTAAAGTATCTAGGTAGAACCAAATGAAACACATTTCAAAATTGTTTAATTTAGACATCAAGATTCGCACAATGGAACGAACAACGACATGAATCGACAGTTGTATAGTCACTTACGACATTCTGATAATGCGAAGGGTTGCATAGCGTTTCCTCAGATCGGTTTTGTTCACAACAAATAAGTAATAAAATATTCGCAGCGATTCGATGCCAAAATCGAGGCTCAAATGGCGATATAATCCGCACCGCACTCCTCGAAACGAGAATTTGTATATCCATAGTTTAGGAGCGATGTTGGAACGTTTTTGCCTTTTGTGGTTCCGTAGACAAAACACTGATGGCAATTGGCAATTGTTAGCCTTCCCAATATTGTATACAAAATGGGTGGAGACGAAGCGTGTATATATTCGTACGTGTGAGTGGAGGATGTTTGAAAAGCGGGTTATATTTTTCTCTGAAAATTGCTTGCAGTAGGTAAATTAATCACGATTTTTATTTCATTCAAAAATAATGCTAGTTCGTCGGACCTTTGCAATCAAAACCTTCCTCAATTTAGCAATATCTCGGCATTAAAACTGAATAACACATTTTTGCTATTCGAGATAAGTTAAGAATACCCTTTGACATTGATAGATATGGTAAAATTATGCATATTGCTTGGTTCTGTCCTTTGCAGGTACTTTAGCAATACGAATCGCCATTTTGAATTCTATTTATTTGAACGAGAAAGAAGATCTTAGTATGGGAAAGGTTAAATATGGCATGTCGTTAAAGTAAAGATATAGTGGCGAAGCTCATATAGATTTCAGTGTCAAACGTGAAACTGAGGCTATAATTTCATGAAAACTTAGTAGTACCTATGTTTTAGCATTTTCTTGGCACGAGAACAACGCCAACGACGCTCGCCTCAAACAATACGGAACAGAGAATAGCGTCCGTGGCACTATTTACGATTACTTACTGCCAAAAGCCAATGTCAACAAAAGGAATACAAAAATTGACGACCTAAAAAAGATAGTCGAACTAATTCGACGTTTCTATTGTAATTAAATCTGACCGAAGTAGCATCACTAATATGAAGGCCTAAAGTAAGGTACTGGCTAAACAATACAGACAGTTGAAGTTGTAAAATTTTTGTATAACTGTATGGTATAAATAAAAATATAGCAAGAAATCTCGGGACCCAGCGAGTTTAACACTTGTTTCAGATAGTCATTACAACCACACAACTATTTTAGTTGGCAAAAGTAAGATGGCGTTAGTAGTAAAACATGTGTACTTTTCGATATTTCGATATGGTAGGTGCGCTTAGGCCGCTGCGCGATGGGGCACTTGTCTCGACTGGCCTTAAGAGGAAATACCAGGTATTAAACAGGCTGTATAACAGCTTATACAGCCATTATAACTCTAATTTAAGCTGTATAAAGGCTGTACAAGTGCAGCCTGTGTGCTACTTGCGTTACCACTGCTTATTTTCCCATATACAAATTGAGGTTTCGTTCTCGTCGGCATCTTCGGTCTCCTTCTTCAAAACTTTACCAATTAATTTAGAACCTAAATGGGAAGGAAATGTTCTGGGTCAGACCGTTTTGCCTTTTGTGCAGATTCTTATAGAATTTGTTACCTAGCCGTCCGTTTGCGGAGGAATATTGGCCAAAAACAGACGCCTAGTACATTAATTTGATAAAAATAAGCGCAAAAATCAAAACGGTCCGATACAGAACATTTCCTTCCTATTCAGGTTCTAAAATTATGTAAAGATTGAAGTTTTGAAGAAGGAGGAAACAGATCAGAATGAAATCTCAATTTATATAATCCGATGCATAGTAAAGTTAACAGACTGCAAACTTAACGTAAATTGATGGTATGGGAAAACGATCAGTTCGTAAGTTAGGACTTCCAGCTTTCTTATCTGTGTCTGTGCTCAGTACATCGTCTGGCTGGACTGGTTGCATTTATCGCCTAGAACTTTTCTTTAAAGTCTGTTTCCCAACTATCCGTCGCGTCGCGGCGAGGTTTTCTATGTGCTCTTAGTTTTCGAGTGTTGCTCTAAATATATATTTTTTTACTTCTGCGTTTTCGCGTCATAATAAAAAAATCGCTCAACTAATTTAACTACTTAAAAATAGCCAAATTGTGTTTAGTGGTAACCAAAATTATGCAAATTTTACACAACTTATTTCGGTTACTAGTAGCCTTCAGTTTGTCAGTCCTCCAATTTATGTAACTAACAGCTAACATTCTGGGCTACTGTTAACAATTTGTTTTTTTTTTTTCAGTGAAGGATTTGGTAACGATCCTTGATACAAATACATGTTTATATCAACGTCAACCTTATGAAACCATTTCAAAAAAGGATGCTGTTCTATGTTCGACTGAATGTTTATTTTCTGTATTAGAGGATACTTCTGAAACCCGGTACATTCAAGTAATTACAGTACATCATTTACGGAACTATTATTACTAAGTTACTTAATGGGATAGCTCAAATATCATTTTCATCTGACGGTATCCTTCGAACGGCAAGAAATGTATAATAAATACAAATTCGATGGCAAATAATAATATACTTTATTAAAAACACCACGCACGTCTCACTCGGCTCACGGTATCCTTAAATGTAAGAGGCATTTTATTCATGTAATAGTACATTACATCAGAGGCCGGGAAAATGAGGATTTCCGGCCAAGTAGGTATATACGGCCGAGCGAGCATGCGAGCGAGGCCGGATAGTGATACGAGGCCGGGAATCCGTTTTCACGACGAGGCATGTATAGTGCTTTTCTCAAACATACAATGAAATAAAAAAATATACTTCAAAGAATCTTAATATTGTTTGTCCGATATTTTCCGAATTTGACCGAATTTTAAAAATCCGATTTCAGATTCTGACTCAGGAGCCCCAAAAACCCCCGGATACCGAATTTCAGCCTCCTAGGACCAATTTGAAATTTTCTCCATACAAATCGTTTTTTTTTTGATATTTTCCGAATTTGACCGAATTTTCGAACAAGATTTCAGATTCATATTTTTGAGCCCCGAGAGCCCCCCGATACCGAATTAGACCGAATTTAAAAAATTCGATTTCAGATTCTGACTCAGGAGCCCCAAAAACCCCCGGATACCGAATTTCAGCCTCCTAGGACCAATTTGAAATTTTCTCCATACAATCGTTTTTTTTCGACATTTTCCGAATTTGACCGAATTTTCGGACAAGATTTCAGATTCATATTTTTGAGCCCCGAGAACCGCCGAATCCGAATTTGACCGAAATTTAAAAATCCGATTTCAGATTCATATTTTTGAGCCCCGAGAGCCCCCCGATACCGAGTTTTAGCCGCCTAGCACCAATTTGAAATTTTGAAAAAAAAAAGTCGCCATCTTGAATTTTTTTTTTCCACATGTGTCTAACAACCAACCTTTAAAAACAAAACCTGCTTTTTGTCAAACCAGCCAGCTGTGTGAATGACCTTGTTGTTGAAACCAAAAAAAAGTTACTTTGCAGGCCTAGGCCTGAAAAGCAGTATGAAATCCCTTTACAGTCCTCTCGAGTTGTTGCGCCCAAAAACCGATACTTCCGAGCCTATTATAAGGAACGCAAAGACAATATTTCATTGCATGTTTGAGAAAAAGATTTTTTCGCGTTCCTCCTCCTCGTAGAGGCCAAGGTAATATCGTTTCAGCCTCACACTACGACAAAACCTATTACCAGTACCTTAACTCCATGCAAGCGCTAACTTTAACTTATTGAATATACGTACATGCCAACATATTGATTCAACAAGGAGATTTGGGAATCATGGTTTCTACAACTTCAAAATAAATGCGTCTTTCATAAGGTGTAGACAAAAGTAATGATTTCATATAGTTGTGTGCGTGTGGCATGTGTCATCTAAATTCAATTAAAATGTTCTTGGATGACAGATGTCACAGGCACAAAGTATGTAAAATAGACTATAAATACTGTATAAAACGTATATTGTGGCACAACCCTGTAAATAGCGTCTCATCCTATCCGAATAAACCGACCATTCCGATGATCCATACGCATTGGAGGCGCGAAATGAAGCAATGTGAGGCCGTTACTGTTAAAAAGATAAAGGGATACATTTTTCTTCATATCAGCAGGTCTTGTAGGCAATAAAACCAATCTTCCATTGTTTCTGTCAGAAGAAATATTGCGAATTGCGGTAACATTGACGCAGATTTAAATTAATTTGCGCTGTCTGTGAATGACATGAATGTGGCGTGAAATTGATGAAAGGTTGCGAACGTTCGATTTATAAATGTAGATACGCCATTTTGGAATTGTAGTACGTAATGGAATGGGACATCGATTGGTTCCAAATTCAAATATCCGAATGCTCGTGATAGACAATCGAAATTTTTGTGCGCTGGTTGTGCAGGCATACCAAAATAACGAGGACGCGGGACGTGACAATTAAAAAGAAACATTCTATTCGCTATATGAATCAGAACGTTTGATATTTAGCTTTTACAATGCATGTGCTCGAAAAGATCGTATTCTAGGCATTCAAACTGTGCGGAAAGTACTACTTTTCCACAGTAGTGCTTTTTACTTTTCGATTTTTTTTTAATTTCTAGCCTTATCTGACAGCCTCACACAAAGAGGATTTATTATTCACAAAAAGTATGATAAATTAGTCAAATACCGATTATTATTACATATAAAAGTACAATAAAACCAATAATTCATAAATTAATTCATTTAACACGTCATTCATTACATTAGATATAAAATTTGATTAATTAACGAACTTTAAATCGTTAGGTATTCATTAAATACATTTTATCTACGCACATATCATTAGTGCTCTAAAATGCGTTCAGAAACCGTAGGAAATGACCAGCATTACTACAACCAATTTTACTATGAGAACTTTCTTATCTGTGGCAGTAGGTAAAATTTGTACTGTAATGTTATAACGCTATCAATTTTTGTAAGGTTATGAGTTTAAATTTGGAACAGCTGTCAAAACTGAAGTAGGTCTCTATTCTAGTATCCATAGATATTAATATTGTTATCGATACGAAACGTCAATTCCGTAGGTTTTTTCATAAAAACCGCACGACATTTGATCTCGAGTGACATGAGAATATGGATACATTCGTTTGTAGGTATATGATTTAGAAAAAAAAAAACATTCGTCTTGACGGAGGTCCGAATTGCCGCCATTATTGTTGTCATTTGTTTGTTGGTTCTTTGCTGTTACGAAAGTATAATTGTGATAAGTTTATTGTAATTCACATTTTAGTTGAAAATATTGTTTCAATGTAAATGTAAATTACAACTATTACAATAAATAATCTATTTATGTATTTGTTCAGATTTCTTACTGCATTAGTATATGTCGTTTTTAGATATTTTACAGGTAGCACTAGTGGTGCCGGTCATTTCCTTATGGCTTCTGAACCCATGTTAGAGTACTTATGATATGTGTGTAGATAAAGTAGTGTATACAACTGTACATAATTAGGCCTTAAAACACTCGTGTGATCCTATTATGAAACTCGCTGACGCTCGTTTCATAAAACCACACTCGTGTTTTAATGCCTCTCATTATGTATCAGTTGCATAAACTACTATAGCTGAATGTACACGCGCTTGTGCCATTTTGACATAAGACGAATATTAAAAAAATACTTTTGCACATGCGCAGTAGTAGCAGACATGTCGAGCGCGGTTTACAAATAACCCCGCCATTTTTTATTGATATCTAGTTTATTTCGAAGTTGTTTTGTGCAAATCTGCTGAAATAATGTCGAGATAAAGGGACGAATCATAAATTTTAACCCGTAAAATGTTTTTGAAGAAGTAAAAAATGTTAACGACGTCCCCTTGTTGGATAAACCAAATCAAAACACTATTTTCCAATGCAAACAGTCTTTGTGAGTATTAAAGTATTTTTTATTTTCTCGTACATGCATAGAAAAGTTTTGTACGAAACTCGTGTGTAAGATGATTTCCGACTCGTGTTTGTTTAATAAAAATCACACTCGTCTGAAATCACCTACTTTACACACTTATATCGTAAATAACTATTATATATTGAATTGAGTATGAAATAGTTTTTGCAGGTTTTTAGGCGAAATTGATTTTACTATATATACAATACAATACAATACAATACAATACAACAATTCTTTATTGCACACCAACAAGAAAATATAACATGAGAAATCATAAATTAAATAATGGTAGACAATAGGCTATATATACCAGTTCCTTTTAGGCTAAGGTGAGTAAAATTTTTATGATAGATTTCTCGCCTTTTCTCACGCTGAAAACTGAACGCGTGAGTTCTGTCTGGTTATTGTTTTAAGCGAAGTTCAAGCCTGCATTTCCGAACCATTCTCATCTTCATGTTTTTTAAACTTGACTCGTGGCGGT
Source organism: Apotomis capreana (assembly GCA_947623375.1). Classification (NCBI taxonomy): domain Eukaryota; kingdom Metazoa; phylum Arthropoda; class Insecta; order Lepidoptera; family Tortricidae; genus Apotomis; species Apotomis capreana. The sequence continues at coordinate 20,332,379 of OX392502.1, read as the reverse complement.
GGCCTGATTTCTTTTTCAGCTAGCTATTGAAGTCACTGACTTTGACGCGGTTTAAAACAAACAAGACACGGCACGAGCCACCAAGTTTGTAAGTCGTCAACGTTAGTCCTTACATCGGTTAAAAAACGGTCTTAAATAGCTTTGTATAGTTTTACGTAAAGTTGGTAGTTTTGTAAAAGCATTCGAGTGATTACTTGTCAAGCCTGGAACACACGAGTTTTGTAATTGTTAACCATTAGTTTTTGTTTCTAGTTTTCAAGGCGGGTGGAAAATTATTCAATAGCTCATCGTTAACGGTGTGTTAATGTTAACTGGAACAAATCGTTTTAGTTGAAACATTTAATTTGACACTAAACGCCAAAGTAATGAATAATATAAGAAACAGTTGCGGTTAACCTGTTTGTACACTTATGCTGAAAACTGTTTTTATATATATATTATATATATTTCTCTACTTTTTCTATATATTTCTCTACAGGTACAGTCGAGTTTGTATACTATATGAACACGGCTCTATTGTCAACGGCATAAAGGCGGTTTTATATGTATATTTATGATTATACAAATCTAAATCCTCCTTATTGCACAACTCAAATACACAGGGAAACAACACTATAAGGGATAGAATAAATAAACGCAGAGGTAAACAGCAGGCGGTCTTATCGGTAAATAACGATCTCTTGGTTGTCTGGACCTTTAGATAGCAGAGCAGTTAAAACGAACGTTTGAATATTTTTTTGCTCACAAGTTTAAGAACTCGATCGCCTCGCTTCAGGACCGTTTAACGTGGGAATGCTTGAGAAGGGCTAAGTCTATAGCAGTGGATGTGATTCGACTTAGATTATGACTGATCAATAAATAATATAATAAAAATTAAGTATACATAAAATGAATACATATCGAACAACCTCACACAAATCGATCTAGTCCCACAGTAAGCTCTAGTAAGCTTGTGTTATGGGCAATAGACGACGATATTAACCATACTTGTATAAATTAATTATATAATTAATATATAAATTATATAATTATAATTAATATATACATAGAAAACATCCACGACCCAGGAACAAATTCTCGGATTCATCACACAACTATTTGCCTTTGCCGGGATTCGAAGCCAAGACCGCCGGCAGTTGCTTTACCACTGCGCCACGCCGTCGTCATTTGCTGAAATGCATTTTGGGCATAATCTTTATACTTATGTCATGAATGTTTACTAAGTAACTACATAGTCAAAATAATAATATAGGTCAGTAAAATAATTAAATTAATTTATATGCCGTCGTACAGGAGATCCTTGTCATATTAGTAATCTTCACACGACAAGAAATTTATGTCAACATAAATCTTACGCCCTTGTGACAAGGTACCATAGTGTAGTTGAGCAACAAATCAAATGGTTGACTGTTATTGGTGCTACCGTACCTATTTGATTTACAAACGGTTTATACCAAAATTATTGTAAGGCTGCTTTTCGACTAGAACTAAGCTACGTTAGGTAAAAAAAACTAGACATGTGCCAGTCGGATTTGCGCACGAAAGTTTCGGTACCACCAAATTTTTGTATCATATTTTTTTTTAACATTCGGTATTTGTTGTTATAGCGGCGATATACGCGAATAGTTAATATACGCGATATAATCCGTTTAAATTGTTTTATTTAAATGGGTGACAGTCGCGGAAACCGAAGAAAACATTATCTATGATGAAGAAAGATATATGTAGCCCTATCAAAGACTGGACAATGCAATCTTTGGGTTCGGAAGCCTAAAAACTATCAATTATCTTCACCGATTGACGCTACACAAGTGAGTAGGTATTTGATATCTATGTATACCTAATGTAACCTAATCGTTTCCTCTCTTTTTTACATGAGATTAAGTATACGTGCGGAGCTAAGTTCTAGTGGGTACGCAGCCTTATTTTTTTGGCATTTCTGTTTATTTCAGGAAAATTATGCAAATTTATTTTGCAACCTTTAAAAAAAGTAAGTAAGTAAAAAAGTATTATATTATACTAGCGACCCGCACCGGCTTTGCACGGGCAATGCTGATAAATTATGCATGTAATACATATGAACCTTCCTCTTGAATCACTGTATCTATTAAAAAAACCGCATCAAAATCCGTTCCGTAGTTTTAAAGATCTAAGAGTACATAGGGACAGACAGACACAGACAGACAGACAGACAGACAGACAGAAAGCGACTTTGTTTTATACTAAGTATTTTTTTTTTTATGTCATAGGGGGCAAACGAGCAAACGTATCGCCTGATGGAAATCGATTACCGTCGCCCATAAACACCTGCAACACCAGAGGAGTCACAAGTGTTTGCCTACCCGGAGGACGAAGATAGAATGCCTATATTATTATAAATTACCACGTCCTACAGGTTATAAGTATACCAGAATCAAATGATCATACCGTACAGTAATTTTACTACATCTAATTGTTGGAGCGGAGCGAGCGAAGCGAGCGAAGCTCCCATGGATCGACTCGAATGGACTTTGTAACAATGCGCAGATCTCAGCGAGTTCTCAACCGATTTTAGAAATTTTTGTTTAAAAATGCACAAATTACATTTCGCTAGGTCGCGACGAAGAGAAAATTTCGAAAAAAAAAAAAAACTCCGCTCCAATCTATGGTGCAAGCTTAGCCGGTGGCTGACTCTGCATCGACCTAGTATTTTATAGTCAAGAAACTGAGTACCTAGTTAAATAAAGTAGGTTTTATAGCGTCTTTACTGGCAAAAAAAAAAACGTATTATACGAGATATACATTAATTTACGTCATGAACATAAAGCGGTCTATTATAACAAAATTTTAAGCAAAATGTTTTAAATAGTAGGTACACCTAATGACTTATCATATCACTTTATCAAATCGGCGAAGTTTAACATATTTTTCATATCAAAATACGGAAAAAACAACAGCGAAATAAATTACCAACATTTATCTAACTTAGCAAAGATTTGTGATGTAATTTATTTTATCATTTTGCAAGTAGCAAGTGAATAAATAATATAGTATGGCTATAAATAAAATATCATCGACGTACACATGATATTTTAATGTAAATTTAGTAAATTATGTCTTTATGTCAGAGACTAAGTATAGGTATATATATATGTAGATGTACTTCTTTAGATTTGGAAATGTGGGCAAAAAGAGGGAAGGCTATATCTAATTGTTTAATAATAATAAAGGATATAATAATGTCTTTGTGCGCCTATATGTGACAGTATGGTTTTATAACACGTCGAAATTGAATTGGGTTTCGAGTGTGCTGGAGGAATTTATTTTCCAGTTTTTCATTTATATGATATGTAGTTTATTAAGATCAGGTCAGCTATTTATTACTGCTTACTACACTGGATCAGTCACCCAAGAGCTTGGCTGTACTATTCTTCTTTACGGAACACCCAAAAATTCCGAAACGTCATTTATCCGAAACCATTATTATTTATTATTCCGAATTTTCATAATACCGAAAGCGCTATCACGGAAAATGATCATATTTGCTAGATCTTTCCCACTCGATCACCCACAATATAAAATCAAAATCAAAACGTTTATTCTCTAAGTAGGCTACAAGGGCACTTTCACATGGCTGAATCTGAATCTATCGGCATTTCACAAGAGGAGACCGCTGTTGAGAAGAAAGCCGAAAGAAATAAATAAAAAAAATTGTAAATTATACTTTACGGTACGAATCCCATCAACCAGATAGTCAGAGAAGTCGTGTGGTTCTGATTTCGTGGATGATATTGGGATGGGAATACGCACCAGCTCTTTTAATACCTTACTTTTCGTTCGCATGTCATCTTCTTTCCTGATCGGTCCCAGAATATTTTGATCCGCCATTTATTTAAACATGTATCATATGTATCATAACTGCACAATCCAAGTGAAAAGCCCTGCTGGCCATAGCGATCCGTTTGAAGTCAAAGTTGGGGTCCACCAGGGTTCTGCCCTAAGCCCACTACTGTTCAATTTGGTCATGGACTACCTAACAAAAGATTTGCAAATGCCACTACCATGGTGCATGCTTTATGCGGATGACATTGTACTCATTACCAAATCAGCAGAGGAGATGCAAAAAGAGTTAACATCTTGGACTAATGTATTGGAACGAAACGGCCTTCGGGTTAGCAGGAGCAAAACCGAGTATATAAATTGGGTGTGTAATAATTCATAGAACAACAAATGGTATAACGTTCATCACATCGAATAACATATAATATAATTTCAACACATAGAATCGATCAATTGTTAGAATTATCATTTCGTAGAAAATCAGTTCATATATTTTCATTTCTTATAACAACACTTGATATATTTTTTGTTTCGTATATAAACACTAAATATAATGAACACTTAATATAATGAACATTTAATATAATAAACATTTAATAGAATAAACAAATAACATAATACATACTTAATATAATGAACATTTCATACAATAAACATTTAATAGAATAAACAAATAACATAATACACACTTAATAGAAAGGTACGTAAATAATAATTATAATATTCGCAACTTTTTGCCAGTACTCCGCCTTAGCTCCGAACTTAATACTTTCCTGGAAGTGGTTGGGTGGATTTGTTCTTGTATGTAAACAGTAGGTATGAATACAAGCAAAACTTTTTTCGGTACGCAAAAAAAAAACCTACGCTTCGCTCCCGCCTGACCTTCTAACCTAACCCGGCCACGTCGGATCTGCTCTGGAAGGTTTTGCTCGCTCGTATGTTTTTTTTTGCCAGTACTCCGCCTTAGCTCCGAACTTAATACTTTCCTGGAAGTGGTTGGGTGGATTTGTTCTTGTATGTAAACAGTAGGTATGAATACAAGCAAAACTTTTTTCGGTACGCAAAAAAAAAATAACCTCGAAGGTCAGGCGGGAGCTCGCTACGCTTCGCTCCCGCCTGACCTTCTAACCTAACCCGGCCACGTCGGATCTGCTCTAAAAGGTTTTGCTCGCTCGCTTCGCTCGCTCGCTTGTTCAAAATTTGTAATTTATGAATTCGAAAGTACATTATACGAAAAATACACTCTATTAAACGTATATTCTATGAAAAGTACATTCTATTAAACGTACATTCTATGAAATTATTGTTATAAGAAAAGTGCATTATATTAAACGTGCATTCTATCAAATTATTGTTATAAGAAATGACTTTCTATCAATTGTGCTTCTACGAAATAACGATATATGAAATAAACATTCTATGAAACGTTGTTATACAAACTGAAAATTCTACCAAACGTATGTTCGGTCATATGAAAATATGTTAATTGTTTTTCTATGAAATGAGACGCACCCCTGTAAATTTGCTACCAAGGCCCAAGACGACAAAAGTGTATACACCGGCGAACTAGCTTTACCAAAAGTTACTCGGTTTAAGTACCTGGGATCTGTCATTACATCTGACGCAGATATACATGCAGATGTTTGCCATAAAACTCAAGCGGCGTGGCTAAAGTGGCGAAGCTTGTCCGGGGTCCTATGTGACAGCCGTATGCCCATAAGAGCAAAGGGAAAGGTCTACAAAACCGCAGTAAGGCCCGCCATTTTGTATGGGTCTGAATGCTTGGCTACAAAGAAATGTCATGAGCAGCACTTGCATGTAAACGAGATGAAGATGCTACGTTGGGCAGGCGGTGTCACGAGACTAGACCGGATAAGGAACGAATATGTCAATTCATGAGAAGCTTCTTGAAAATCGGCTGCGATGGTACGGCCACATCCAGCGAAGAGGAAAAGACCACGTTGTAAACGTTTCATTAAAACTTCCGGAGCAGCCGAGAGGAAGAGGCAGACCAAAATCCACATACTTACTTACTTACTTCGCTGGCTCAGTGACCCGAAGTGGATCTTGACCTCCGACACCAAGCTACGCCATCCTACTCTGTCTTGTGCTGCTTGTCGCCAATCGAAATCGGCCCCTTGAAGCTGGCACAAGTCTTTCTGGACTTCGTCGATCCAGCGATACCTCGGTCGCCCGACCGGACGCCGTCCACTTAGGACGTCCCAGGTAGACTCTTTTGGCTGCACGATCCTCCTCCATTCTTTCTACGTGACCGAGCCAGCGAAGTCGCGCAGATTTACTTTCGCCGATTACATTGGGCTCAGAGCTTTCTTTCCTCTTCAATTTCCGCGTTCTTTCGGACTCTCCAATTCCCGTCATCTGTCTTTGCGGGTCCTAGAATCTTCCTAAAAATCTTCCTCTCTGCCACTAAGAGTCTATTCTCCTCTTTCAGGGTCAACGCCCAAGCCTCGCATCCATAAACCAAAATCGGTTTAATAACAGTCTTGTAGACTTGCGATAATATCCTCGAAGATCTTGGTTCTTCTGCTGATAAGCTTGGACGTTAGTATTTTATGAAGTATTTGCTGAACATCTTAGGGCGTTCTGGATCCGGATATCCATTTCCTCTTGCCTCTGGTTGGTATCTGTCACTGTGCATCCAAGGTGCTTAAACTTTGATACCCCTTTATAGGTTGTCCCATCTACAGTTAAGTCCTTTCTGCTGGACACCGAACCCCTGTATCGTCGCATATGGAAATATTCCGTCTTATCAAGGCTGATTCGAAGACCCACTTTCTTTCCTTCTTCATCCAGAGTTCTAGCCATCGCTCTGGATGAAGAAGGAAAGAAAGTGGGTCTTCAAATCCACATGGTGGTCCAATATTAAAACCGACCTAAAGAACCTGAACATTGAAGAACAGACGAGCCAGAATCGGCCACTCTGGCGAAAGCTGACAAGGAGACCCGACCCCACGTAGGTGGGATAAGGGAAGGAAGAAGAAGAAGAAGATTTATAGTTTGTTATTTTGCTTCTAAGTGACTCTGACATTTCGTTACTTAAGTAACGATACTTTAATCTGTTACATAGACTTATAACGTTCAATGCCGTATATTTACCTATGCAAAACAGTAAGCTGCTTAACCTAAGCGAAAAACAACAATTCTATACTCTGGTTTTACCAACAGTCATTCTACGAAAAGTCTTTGTTCAAAGGCACAGTCAATCAGTCTGTTGAGTCAGATCTTTGTGTAGCATCGATTAAGAAATAATTACTCTCCACATGGCCGGGTACAATTCTTGTCAAAAAAGTGCAAGTAAGGGGAGCAATTTGTTGGGAACGTGGAGCCTTCAACCGACCACAGTGAATCTTGAGACAGTAAGTATCCTAATTTTTTTTTACATTTCTCTAAAACTGCTGCATTGCGTGGTAGTTCTAATGAATGAGATGAACTTAAATACATATAATACGTATACCGTTGGAAATATTTTTTCAAATTTTACTTTTTATGTTACCTGCTTACTCTGCTATTGTTGCCCGAGATAACCGATAGAATAAGGCAAACAAACTCCCAAATTTCCCGTACTCTCAATTAACTTCGAGGATATTATCGCAATTAACTTAAAGGATATTAATAAACTAATAACTAGTGGCTCTATGAGCTGTAGATTTCGCGAGTCTGTTTCGACATGGCCGAAATATGATACATTTTGACCCCCATATCTCCGAAATTCTCAAGAAAAAAAACTGAATCGACAATAAATTTTTAAATCATTATGAAACAAGTTCACGAATTTTCACAGGAATCATTTGAGAAATTCACATTATACATTCAGAGTCAAAACACAACATGCACAATAAGTGGAGACTGTAGCTCCACCAAGCGCGGCGCGCGCCGCTTCGCGATTTAATTGCTTTGGCACTCTTCCATCCCACGGCGTTTAGCTAGGAGACCCATATCGCTAATTATGCTACTGCCTTCATCTCACCTTCTATCCAATCAAGTTATATTAATTTATTTCATGCTTATTATACATATATATATACTTAGATATATTACCAACTAAATCGAGCTTTTTAGCGTGATTTAGTAATAAAGAAAATTGGGCAAGTGCGAGCCCGACTCGCGCATGAAGGGTTCCGTACCTATACATATATATACTTAATCTATAACAAGTTTGTTGTATGGGAGCCCCCCTTAAATATTTATTTTATTTTATTTTTAGTATTTGTTGTTATAGCGGCAATAGAAATACATCATCTGTGAAAATTTCAACTGTCTAGCTATCACCGTTGTTGAGATACAGCCTGGTGACAGACGGACGGACGGACGGACAGCGAAGTCTCAGTAATAGGGTCCCGTTTTTACCCTTTGGGTACGGAACCCTAATTAATTACAAAACGTTTTAATTTACTTCTCTTAAGCTACATTCATACTTACACTTCCAAATTATACATTTAGAGTCAAGATATAACATGCACAATAAGTGAAGACTGTTGCTCCGCCGAGCGCGCGACGCGCGCCGCTTCGCGATTTAATTGCTTTGGCACTCTTCCATGCCACGGCGTTTAGCTAGGAGACCCATATCGCTATTTATGCTACTGCCTTCACCGCGCCTTCTATCCAATCAGGTTAAAGGAATAAATTACAAAATAGTGCTGGATTTTGTTTTTTGGTAGTTTTAGGCGAGAGAAGATTATGTCGAGAATGTCAACGAGAAAACGATCGGTATCCTCAAGTTACCACAGGAAGATTTATGAATAAAACTTTGATTCATTAATAAATCCCACAAGAAACACATTTTTAAGAAGTTGCGTGATGTTTAACTGTTGTAGGTGTTGCAGGTGTCCATTGGAGGTCCGTCTACTTATTTGTCTACTACTCCATAAAAATACCTCTCTTGTTTTATCTTGACTACCGACATCATAAAAATCTAAGACAAACAAATGACATGATTAAAAAAAGGTACCTGATAAATCAATCCGATAATATAATTTGGTAAATAAAGACATTATCATACCTAAGTTATAAGATCTTAGGATCTAACAATGGTCATAAATCGTCCCTCAAAAATATTGCTTGTTAAATTACCAATTATATACATGAAATCCAAAGCGGTCTTTCATTTATCATTTGTATATGAAACTTAATAAAAGACCGTGAAACCTGGCTAAGATTCATTTGAGTTTATGAAGATGAACATGGAAAACCATGACTCGAACATATGTCGATTTTCATTTAGTGCTGGATGGGCAACAAGTACATGATGAACATTTGCAATTAAAGACCTGGACTTTGTCTTGACATAAAAAGTGGATTATTTGCGTTCAAGGAGATTAATAACTGCGTCATCGGTATGAAAATAAACACAAACTGTAAAAAAAAGCATGAGACATTTTGTTTCATTGCGATATAAAAATATTTTAATATATATTTAAAGACAGACTCTTATTTGAATTTATGATCTGGAGATGTCGTTCTCCAGTGGAAGTAATGGGTGCCCTCTCGTCATAACATCTACAATTCTTGGCTTTACTGTCTAATTTAAATATAAATTCAACCACTAGGTAGCTGCGCTGAGAAGCGTAACAACCTATATAATAGTGACAAATCGACATAAAGACTCGATAACAGTCTAGTTGCTCGACTCGATGCTCCTGTATGTTTGGGAAATTACACTAATATTATAACCTAAAATTTGATCGTAGACTGATATTTTGCTTCATGAATTCAATGAAACGCGCTAAGGAAGGTGGGCTAATTGGCCTATAATTGACCAATATATGACCACTGATATGACCACTGGATAGCTTATTCTAAGTTCTAAAACGTTTACTAGGGCAGGAAGTGAATAAAGTTACCGCTGCATAGAAGTTTGAGCTGAAACGTTATTATGTAGGGTTTTTCGATACAAAGTTCCTGTATCGCTTTTTTATTAACTTTTTTTACACAGGGTTTCGAGATTTTCCGCCATACAAAAAGTTGTAGAATATGAATCAATGATATATGGCTTGTCGTTTTTGGTCCCTAGCCAGAGTTCATATAAATCTGCCCACTCTCCTTTAATTCGTAGCTATCTGTTTCTTTGAGTCTATTATGGAGCCTTAAATCGATTATCCGATTTAGAGGCGATTTTTTTTCTAAAATCCTAATATGACAAAAAATCAGTCCGGTAATTTGAAATACTCTTATGCAAACCTGTAGCAAAATGGCGAAGTAAAATACATTTTATAATTAAAATAAACATTTCAAGCAACCCTGAAATATACAGTGAACTGTACACCGATGAGCGAGATTAATAACGTTCCGGGCGACAATAGACGGTTCAACAATGGCAGATCTCACAATATAGGGGGAAGTGTTTATGTAACTTTTAACACAATCCTTTCGCGTATCGATACGGGATAAATATTATATAATACTAGATGGTAAAAGGGGAAAACTATTTTTTCCTGCTTTCGCTGTACTAAAAGATGGTTGAAACAATTTCAATCGTTAGTGTGATCGGTAGTGTGATTGGGAGACAGAACGATGTCGACACACGCTGTCCAAAAGACGGCATTCGTTGTCAATTCCGATACATTTTGAATCGTTCAATTCGTTCATTACATCGTAACTTAATATAACAAACAGTCTGAAACAACCAGCTATCCATTTTTTATGATAAGCAGGAATTTCATCTTTGTATTATCTGTTTTTGAAAAGACTAATAGGTATAATACGTATATACCCAAGAAAAGACTAAATTTACTTGGACATAGGAATAAAAAAAGAGTATTTTTTATGAACAGAATAGCATATCGTTTTATATAGTTTAAGTGCTTTGTATGCTTCAATAATGTATTCATACAGATTCACCAGTCGGCAAGTAATCAAGAATGCAAACCTACGGTCACGAACTTTTCACAGGGGAGTAGATCTGTCATCGTTAGTGTTATAATAATGTTCATATTGTGTTTGGGAGATCCAAAACCGGTAATATTGTCGTAGTTTAGGCCAGTTTTACTATGAGAAAAAGACCTGTTTTAGTTCCTCTAATTATGTCACTTACAATTATTTCCAGGGGGCTGAAGCGGTGATTACACAATTATGTCATTTATTCGCACGAGCCGATTTGCCTAAACATTTCTAATACGAACCGCAAAAAAAATGGAACTCGCTTCCGTCGTGCGTGTTTTAAGATAATTATGATCTCATAAAAAACGTAAAATTCGCCTACCCTATGATGGCAGTATCCATTTGTTCGAAAAAAAATGGGCAGCTCCTTTTTGAAAGTTGAAAAATCAGCGTGATATTTCTCTGAAGTCTTAATTATCAAATTCACTATTTTACTTTGAATCAAAGGCAGTCTTATTTTCATCACTCGCCGCCTGTAATTAACCTGTAATATCATGTCATTTTCATATCTTATCTTTTTGTTACATTACAGGCAAATGCATGCGGTGAGGACGCTCCAAAAGAATCAAACAGGTAGATCTAACGTTGGCTACATGACTGTAGCCACCGGTAGATCTACCTTAAAGCCTATGCCAACGCATTATTTAACTCGTCAAAAAGCCTTAACTAGGCTATTATTTATGAGAATAAATGCCCGGAATTAATCAAAATATTAAAAGGGTAACGTTCACCCTATCATGGTAGTGATCGAAGGAGTATATAAGATCCGTATATTATGTTCTATTGACAGACTTCTCAGTTCACGTATTACAATTTTGTGCCATCAAAACTAAAATGTTACATTAATTACAATAAGTAGGTAAATATATTTGTCGAACGAAACTAGAAACGTATGAGGCTAAAAATATTCCAGTTAATTTAGCGTAGCGCCTACCTGGCGACGGGCCCGTGACGTCCTGACGTCTGAATTCGTTAGTGTTTTTATACGTTTTATCATAACCGAGGTGATGGCGCCTCGGGATTTATTGTAATTTATACAGTTTCCCATCTTTTGAAGGAAAAAGAGAATCTAATTTGAGATTATTGTATTAGACTGTAAGTAATGGATCCGGATGGAAGTCTCTGGAGTACCTAAAAATAGACCGAAAAGTATTGCAGACATTCAATTTGATACCAGACCTCGTAGACCTCAACACTATATTTATCTATATGTGCAATTCGACTGTTACAATGTAATAATGACATAATCTTTCTTAAAGAGTTGATAATGAAAATCTATTTTGTAAAATCCAAACCAAATCTTACACCAAAAATATGAACAAATGCCAGTATCGAGCAATATTATCAAATACCATAGCTCCTTTAAAATTAAATGTTAACTCGTTGTTAACACAACGCGTGTGAATAAAAATGATACAATGCGTCAAATCAGCACCCAGTTAAACTAAAAATATTATAACAAAACGTGACTTAGTTACTTAACGTTATGTTACGTTCAATATCTCGAAGGGACTGACGCGTTCTGTTACAATAATGTTAATGTGTCAAATCGTGTAAGTTTAAATAAATATATGTAATTTATGTATTTAATTATTTAGTAAAACAAACTTAACAAAATCCGAAGACTATAAATCAAGCTAACAACCAAATCCCCAACGGTATCGTCTAAAAATCCGATAGTAATGCAAATCGTCGGATCTGACGTCAAGTGCGCTCGCAATGCAAATGTAACCGAGAGAGTAAAGCCTATAAAACCAAAACGACACATCTAGATTCACATTCTGACACAGTTACGCCCTTTTTATTTAACAAAGGGAAAAGCTGCTGTGTAATCTGAAAAGGTCATAAGTAAATATGACTCTCGTCTGCGCTTTAGCCATTTTAAAACGAGACATAAAACATTGTGCATTACGTAACAGCGGTCGATAGGCCAGTTCACGGTCCAATCATCTCACTTTGTACAGGACACGGACCTTTAATATAAGAGAAACGCTGTAACTGTACATGTTACCTTTGATGTTACGCCATTCTGGACCTGGAAAGGTTACGAAATTTTAGCGAGGCGAAAATTTCAGGTTGAATTCGGTTTCAGTTGTGTGTAATTACTAATTATTGCTTTGTATCGTTTATCGTTAGGACATTTAAAATAATGTGTTTGCCTGCATTTTCTTAACTTAAGTACAAGATACACATTGCATTTTTTTGCATATTAGCTGTATAGGTACTTTATATTATCCCAGAAAATACACGGTTTGTCAAGGACATACTAAATGCGCTGTCACGCGGGAGAGGCATAATATTACGAGTATCATTCTCTTAATGGGCAGAACTAAAAGAAAATCACATTAAGTAAGATAGTTTTCATACAGAATCGGTCAATATAATTACCATAATTTTAGCATATTTAAATATTTTAGAATTAACAAAAATCAAATAAAAGGACGTTATTTGACCGTACATACTGTGTGGCGCCGTCATAGTTTCTTTTTCTTCTTATAAATTACTATTCAGATGTTTTGACGTTTCATAAAAAGTAGTTGATTTGATCTGTCAAGAAACCTATTGTGTTTGTTTTACTATACTACCGAACAGAAGAGATACAGGAAGAGTAAACGTTGCGCGTTGTCTAAAAAAATAAAGCAACAAAATATTTCTATGGCCCATTAAATATTGATTTAAATCCTTATGCTACAATTTTATTAACGCACTTCTTGATAATAACAGGAACCATAATTTTCAGCAATCACAACCACGCATTCTGTTTTTGTTCCATTTAAACGCCGCCTACACACTTCATCTTCATGCAGCACTTCTACAAGACAGCTTCCAGATCTACAAATGATATATTCTCACCAGTAAAATGCACCTATATTTCAATACAACAACACAATACCCTGAAAATCAGGGCTGAGTGTGCCACACCGTACCGTGATGGATTGCGATGTAAGAACACGAGTTGGCAGGGTAATTTCTAGCTTAACAGATTGATTTTTTATCGCGATTTTACCCCGTTTTGTTAAGTGACTGTTTTTCGCATATTTAATTAATTGTGAAAATAATTAGCTTACAACTTTCTCTAGGTATGTTTTTCATAAAATTGGTGTCGTTTATGATAGGCAGCTAAGTATATCGTTTTAAATAAGCAGTTGTTTCGTGAGTTTTTAGATATTCGGGAGACTGTCTTATTAAATTTTCCCCTTCGCCCACGCTCGTAACCAAGTTAAACGAAATATATATACAATAATAACTTTCTTATGTTGTTCCATATAATAGAAAAGAAATAACAAAGAAATAAATTTTCGGTTGGAATGGTCCAACCGAAAATCCACGAGTTTACAACCACGGAACGCAAGATAATTGCTACGCAAACGGCGTTTCATTTCGGCCAAATGGCGACATAATGTTTCATCCCTAAACGTCCACTAACAGATGAGGGGTTTCATAGTCAGGTAAACAACCCAAACGCGTTAGTCTAAGTTATGCACAATAATCGTTACGACCCTGGAACATTCTGGGACCCACAGACCTATAGCTAAGTGGACAACTGAAGTGCATATATTTGGCATGCCAGGGTGAATACGAGTATTCAGCGTTTGTAGGGCATTTTTTCTTCATCTGGGGATTTTTATGTCTGCAAATATTGTTAAAATAGATAATTGTTGGAAGTCGATTTCCTATATATACCAAAGCCACTCCCGAGTGTGATCCTAGCTAGATCATAATTGAAACGACTAGCTCTTTCGTTGCGGTAATAATCGTGAAAAGAGAATGACGCTAAAACCGCGCGGTTAGAACGCTCGGAAAATCACCCGCCAAAAGGTTGTCTAAAACTCCTGATCTGATTTTATTTCACTTTGTACGTTTACGATCTTTTGCCCGCTACTTAGCTTTAAAACATATACACTATCCTACGAGAACCTTGTTTTTTATCGTCATAAAAAGTAGCCTACTTTTTAAGTTTGAGTATAAGCTATCTCGGTTCTTTTATGCAAATCCGTCTAGCCGTTACAGGGTGAACAATTAACAACTATACACATTTACTTACACACATATATACTTACGACGGCTGAGATCAAGAGAATATTTACTTTAATTTTTAAGGTAAGTATTTTGGCTTGGGTATTTTAGCCAAAGGAATAGCTTGGCCATATAGCGGGGGAATGTAGCCGGCATCATGGGTACCCTTTATGTTGTCGATATACCACTGATTCGTACGAAACGCTTTGCGTCTACTTTCCTTATGAGGCCAGCTAAGGAATGGAACTCTCTTCCTGCGCACCTGTTTCCTGAAAAATATAACTTGGATCTCTTCAAGTCGAGAGTGAATAGCATCTTCTAGCCAAGCATGCTCCATCTTAGGCCTTATTGTCACTTAACATCAGGTGCAATCAAGGTTAAATGCATGGCTATTTTGGTAAGTATTTTGGTAAAGTAATTTTTGGTTCGTGTATCTTGAAATGTACGGTAACATGGCTCGTGTAGCAAACAATCAAAGTAACTGGCGTAGTCTATTTAGATACAGGTCTGTGCTGAACCATTCCGGGCCCCGTATACACAGAATCGATGTTCCACACGAGATATAAACGCTTTATGACGGACATGACGGAATTGTTATTTCCCAGCTTTGTTACGCAGTTAATGTTGGTTTACTCTGTCCCCGTTGTCCAAGTGACATCTTCATACTGTTTCATAGAAAAATGCTTAGGTTGTCCAAGGGACAAATTTTACGTAACCGTAGCAACAAGGTGCACTTAAAAGTTGATTCACCCCGCAAACTCCATCCTACTCCTAACCGAATATGAATTTTAAAGGATGCCAATATTAGTTTGGATTGACTGTTGTTGTTGTTTCTATTAATAAACCCCAACTAGTGGCTCAGTGAGGCAAGTTGAATGTTGTGTGTAGTGTTGAAGTAGAAATTAGTTTTTTTTTTGTTTTCTCCCTTTAAATTTGCGAATCGACAAAGACTAGATACTCATAAAATTGCTTGAGAATCGGTTGTAAAATGCGACCCCTAGGCGAGAACAGCCGGATATCCGGGCATCCAAACATCCGGACATCCGAAATAATTAGGCCGAGCTAAAACTTATTTATAAGACAACGTATAAATACTTAACACATCTGTAATCAGTTTATGACAATGTTTCTATAATCTATACTTAATCAGTTTAAAACAGTTGTATCTTAAATGAGCTAATAAGCAAGAGGGTTCAAATAACGGGGCTGAAAACGTAAAAAAATTACTGAGGTCTACAGCTCACAAAGCCACTAGTAGTATATTTCGAAAAAGCATTGAAAAATATACTATACACCCTAATAAATATATACTAGGTACTTATTTTTTATCATTAACATTGGTATAGAATAGATACTCACAAAAAGGATCAACCGTAATATATGATTGTAATATACAGGCAACAAAAAATAAAAGCGGACGGAACGATGCAAGCGAGCGAGCATATAAAGGAAAGGAACTTTTCTTTGTATCTTTCTTGCAAGGATGTCACATGCTTTGATTACAATACGAATAAGTTATGGCAAGTTTGTAGATATAGCTCAGACAGTCGCCAAACTTAAGTGGCAGTGGACGGGGCACATTGCTCGTAGAATCGATGGCCGTTGGGGCAGAAAGGTTCTTGAGTGGCGACCGCGGACCGGAAGACGCAGCGTGGAAGGCCTCCAACAAGGTGGACCGACGACCTATCGCGGGTAGAAATTGGATGAGGGCGGCGCAAGATCGATCGTTGTGGAGAACTTTGGGCGAGGCCTTTGTTCAGCAGTGGACGTCTATAGGCTGATATGATGATGATGATGATGGCAAGTTTTACCGTATGAGTAGTATGTAGTAGAGTTCATTTACATCTACACACTTACGAGAACAAAAATATCTGAGCATGACCCTATTGTCAGGTTATGCTCCTGACAATAGGGTCGTGTTCAGATATTTTTGTTCTCGTAAGAGTGTAGATGTAAATCAACTCGACTGTACTATGTATATATAGTGCAGGCAATAAACTAAGACGCGCATTGACACGTAAATACAATACAATACAAATATGCTTTATTGCACACCAAAATACATTTACAAAAGAAATCAAATACACGCAATTAAAAAACGGTAGACAAGAGGCTGTCTCATCGCTAAAGAGCGACCTCTTCCAGACAACTAGTGGAGTTGATGCTAAAAATCACATAGTGGGTGATGCAAAAGGCGAATGGGACACATTGTAAGGTACCAACAGAAACAAATTAGCAAAATAACAAAGATATAAACATACATAAATAAATATATGACATAATATAAACAAATAAATACTACGCGCACAACAATACAGTCAGCAGAAAACGTGACGAAAACAGTTTCACAACATTTTTTGGACCGAGAGGAAGTGTTCTTTAATATTAGTGTTAATAGCTATATAATTAGCACTTCGCAGCTCCGCAGGTAAAGGTTCAATAATAAAGGGAGATGTAAGTACCTACTCGTAGACCTCGTAGTTCACTGTACAAATAAAAATCTATGCATTAAATCTTAAGAGTTAAATCGGAATCATCTCAACCACAACGCACTCGTTTACTCGTCATATTGTCTGAATTGAATTTTAAATAATGTATTCCACTTTATACTTGCATAGTTTAAATTGTCATGTAAATAATCTCTAATACAACATAATTACTGATAGTAAACAAAGACCATCAATCTGTATTCACCGCAGACGACAGCAGTTCTGTATCTGAGAGGAAAACTCACCAAAGTCCATCAGAACTTCAAGCTATCCTAGAACATACGCGTCTTGCAAAACGTAGTATAATAGCCCGACAAATAGAATGTACTTAAGTCTTTTTCGCTCTTACATATAAAGTTATAGTTTACATCTAAAAGGGCGGAAAAGCCTTAGAAACTCAAATAAACCTACGCTCTTTCATAAGTAATGTTAAAGGGTCGTATCGCGGGTGGGCGGTCGTTAAAATTCTCCAACAGTGCTTAATGTTGTATGCTACGACACCTAGTAATTTGTAAATAAATGTAACGAAATATGCTCACAATTCTGAGGATATTGTGCCATTTGTACAACACGGGCGAGAAGTTTAAATTTAATTATTAAGGGCGAAATTTTACTCGACCCGTGATTTTGATGTCTGCATAATTTCGACAAAATTTTCATAATTAGGTATTGTGACATTAAATAATTTCAGTTACCGGTATTTGTAGAACATTGCACAGACAAAAAATTTATAGTTCAACTAGTTAAACTTAGCCAAATAAAATTGTGCTTAGTAGTAACCTAAATTATGCTAATTTAATACAACTTATTTTGGTTACTAGTAGGTATGTCAC
The DNA here is from genome assembly GCA_947623375.1 of Apotomis capreana. Taxonomy (NCBI): domain Eukaryota; kingdom Metazoa; phylum Arthropoda; class Insecta; order Lepidoptera; family Tortricidae; genus Apotomis; species Apotomis capreana. The sequence goes on along the minus strand of OX392502.1, from coordinate 20,314,324 downwards.
TATGTCAATCCTCCGATTTATTAACTAGCAGCTAACATTTGGGCAACTGTTAACATTTTTATTATCAGTGTGGTATTAAAATAAGATCGCCAATTGTCTACGTCTATTGTAGGTAATTAAAAGTGTTATTTGTATTTGTATTTCTTTCTTCTTGAGGTGTGCAATGTGCAATAAAGAGTATTCTAATTCTTATTCTAAAATATGATGTTAGCAGGAAGTAAAAGAGTTTTTTATGCTCTTGGCGGATTCAATATTAATTAGTATTTTAGCAATGGAACGGTCGGAGATTTAATCACAAAACGCCATTGTAAATAGTGTTTTTTTCCAATAATGAAAGTTTTTTTATACTTCCTGTTGAGATCATCGCAGATATTACAAAATATTGTAATCACAAAATTCTTTTCACCTTACAAAGTTCACCTCCGATATTCAGAAGAATGTTCAAGCATTTAACTTTCCGAGTGAATTTCAAAGATCGGCAAATCGCATAAAGTCCTCGCATTCTTCAAAAATGATTGCCGTCTCTTCCCTAGATTCCGGCGACTTGCCCAGCGCCATTCATCCCGCTCCATTATCATCTCAATGCAGCAATTTCGCGGAAGACTTCGTTTTCTCTTTTGATAGTCATAATCATAAGTAATAAGTATTTTACTGTATTTTATCGGTTGTTTGTGCGTCCGTGGTTGACGCGACTGACCAACGCAGGCGATCCTCTAAGAATGGCTACAAAACGATTGATAACGATTTTGTTCGAACAATGTCGGAAGTTGTCGGAGAAGTTGGGCACCCTGGTGCAACTTGCGGCACGCAGTGCGATGCACGTTTTCTTTTGTTTTGTATAAAGGCTAAATAAAAATGCCATCCCTCGTGAATCCATCTTCACTTAAATAGCTAGACGGATTGTAGCTAATATTATTATGGGGATGCGATGCTCCTTCTAAGATGCCTATTCAGTACTTTTTAGAGATTACTGTTAAGAAAAAAAGACGATTACATACGTGCATAGCACATATCAATCAAAAATGATTGCCGTCTCTTTGCCTAGATTCTGGCTACGTCATTCATCCCGCTCTATTTTCACTTTTCATATAACTGCTGCAATTTCGCGAGAGACTTCCAAATGAAGGCGGCAAAAGAGCGAGTGGAACCAACTTCTTACGCTAGAGCTAGTTAATAATTGTAGCAGCGCCTAAATTCGACGTTGCCTTACGATGTGTGTCCGAGATTTCGCTTTATGTCTACTTTAGCAATATCCTCTATCCAAAGTGACTACTAACAATTTTTTTCTCCGCTTTCAGTTTCAATATCTTTAGATAAAGCTCAAAGAGAGAGCTTAGAGAAAGATATCAATTTATCAGTATGTTATCATCAACTTCAAATAGAGGAGTGAAAGTGAACATATAATTTAGAGATCTCGAGATCATAAAACAACATTGAATCTATCCCCTGCTATTATTTATTTCCGATAAAAAATGGCCCTCGTCCTGCCCAGTGTTCTCAATAAAGAACACATTGGACTTAGTGGTTCCTGCCCAAGGTTTTTTATTTATACTTCAGGATTCTGCCCAACGTTCTCAATTAATCACATATTCAAATTTGGCGCCTGGAGTCTAAAGTTTTCGTGATTTGCGGTTTTATTTGCTTGTTTCTGATTGGTAAGAGTATTGACCAATACTTGGTCAAGGCCTTGCATCGAAGTTCTTTGAACTCCACGATCAGTGTCACGCCAAGGGTCCAGGATGCCACATCTTCGCTAAAGAGGTAAGTTTGATCCATACTTATCTTAGTAATCGTGCATGTTTTTTCAATAAATACCAGATTAATTTAAGCCCGAATAGTTCTAATTTATAATTAATAGTTTATTTTTGTAATTTAGGTTATTTTCGATTTTTCAAGTCCATTTTTCGTCGTTTGATTTATTGAGAACATTGGGCAGAACTGACTACTGTTTTTTGTTATAGCACTGATTGATCGAATCGAGGGATTGAAGGTGTGTTAAGTCAGATAATCAGAAATGTAATGCCAATAGCAATAAAGATGATGATTTGATGAAGATCACTAACGACGGTTAAGAAGAAGTACCTATACCATTTTCGCTGAGGTCAATCTATAAAGCAGGTAGATGTGGCAGTGGTGGACGCGGTCGCAGACGTGGTGGTCAACGTGGGGATACGTAGTGGACAAAGTGGTGGGAGATGCAGTGAAGGCAGAGGACTCCAAGCTCAACTAACCCGTGCGTCGTTAAGTTTTTAAGTTTTGTTGTTAAAATAGGGACTTTATGTGATGTTTTGTTACAAATTATGCCCATTAGATGCCATTAACAAGTCGTCAGTTGTTATTTTCATTGATCGCAACCCTTTCTTTACTATTAAAATACTATAAAATGTAAATCTGCTTTATTTATTATCTCGCAACTGATTTTTGTGCCCAATGTTCTTAATAAATGACAAAAAATAATATACTATGTGGGCAATTCTGCCCAATGTTCTTAGAAAAGATATAGACTCCTAAACTGGCTCAGTCTATCAAATACATACCCATTATAACCTAAAAAATAATTAAAATAAACTGGCTTACCTTTAACACAACAATTTCAATAAAAAAGGTGTTGGGCAGAACCCATATAAATTAGAATGTACTTAATTAAGAACATTGGGCAGAAACGGGATGACTGTCGGAAAATGCTTGGGCAGGACAAGGATCGAGTAATGTGTCTAAATGTTATAAATAATATATTACTTACTATATTATAATAATACTTTTTGACGAATTAAATGCATCAACCAGTTTGAATAGCAAGATGGGTGTAGACCAAATAATTTTTAAACAAAAAGAAAAACCAACTTCAGTAAAACTAAATAGCCAAAAATAACCCGTTTAAGTACAGATTACATTTGACTCACCCTTTGAAATCGATCCCAAACCACTCGGGTATTATATTTATATATTAAAGTTTACGTGAGGTTTTGGCACCGACTTCAAAGGGTGAGTCAAATTTAATCTGAACTTGAACGGGTTATTTTTGGCTTTTTAGTTTTACTGAAGTACTTAATGTTCTTTGTTTTGGTTAAACATTTTTTTTTCTCTTTTTAGTGATTCATATATAATACTTATGGAGGGGTGATCAGAGAGGTCTTGAAGGCATGTGTTACGGACACAAGCCGAAAACTGTTAATTTATAAGCGAAATTTGATGTACATAACGTTAATTTATTTAATTTATTTTATTGCGCATAAAAGACGCTATAAGTCGAGTTATTATGTACCAAATGTATATAACAGTCCGTAAAAGAGACATATGTATGTAACTGGTCTAATCCCAAACCAATCCCGATCCGAAAATCACAATTCGATAGCGATGAATATTGCATAAGATATTCACGTGGTGCCGAACCACGTGGCAATGTTATGATAATATTACATCACCTGTTATCGCTTCCGCAATAGTGCCAAGCGATAGCAACGGATAATCCCATCAGGAATCCGTTTTTATTATGTTTCTAAAGTAATTAGGTCAGCCGCAATTCACGTTAACGTAAAATTAACGTGAATTATGAACCGTCCAATTAGAGCCCATTTTCAGTACGAAATCGTATCGGAATTTCGTTTTAACAATTCAAATTAACTTCACTATGACCTAATCGCTTAGAATACACTTAGAAATGCATCTGGACTCATTGCACTTACCTTTTATAGCCTTCCGCGACTTGCCAGCACAACGTAAATTTAACTTTATCAATCGATCCGACTTAATAGCTAACGAACCGTAACTCTTATCTTATAAAACGTAAGGCCATTTAATGCGGTGCAATGAAAGCTACAGAATGAGACATCTCACGTAGATATCGAACCGTAAACGTAGACACGACCCTCCCCGAACCGCTCATCCCGTAGACCAGAAAAGCCGTTAGGGCTGAAAAATGGGAAAATGAACGGCCAATCACGTAGCCAGTTCACTTTTCCATACAACGACTCTTAGAAAAGAACGCACTTGACGAAAGGGGCGTGCCGGCCGTAGAATGTACGGTTCGACGCCTCCTATTGGCCTGCGAGCCAGTAGTTTGCTTACGAGTCCTGAGTCTTGTTAGATCTTAAGGAAATAGCTTATAAGGAATTATTGTTTTCGATTATTTACCATACTGCCGAAGAAAATTAAACAACGAACAAGTCAACCAGTGTTTTTATAACTCGTACTCGAACCTGCATCGAACCTGCGTCGACCTGCTGCCGTAACCAAGTTCGTCTGAGGTCCCATTCGTTTGGTTGATCTCCGAACTTCGGTCTACGTGCCCTACGTGATATCTACGTGACATTCACGTCGTGCAGCTACGCATCGGATCCGGAGCTACGAAACCGAACCTGTACTACGAGCTACGAACGTACGATCTTGCTACGTGTTACGCAGCATCTACGTGGCAACTACGTGCCGCGTCTGAACCGCCGTGCCTACGACTGGGATAGCCACGGCGACCGAACTGGAGCCACGAATTCCGAGAGCCGATAATACAGTCCACTGTGCTCACTCGTGAGCTACCGAAGAGGCAGTGTTGAGTGATTATCCTCAACATTTTGGTCATTCGAGAGCCGGATCAGAAGAACCGCCGAACCAACCGACAACGATGGTCCACACGAGACGCCAGGCATCACGAGACGGCCGAGCCCCCAGCGAACCGAACCGAGGGGAATCCACGTCTGCGAAGATGCACGAAGCGCATCGACGACTGTCGGACCCCAGGGAGCCACAACACGCCGCCCTGGACGAACCGAGCCGCAGATCGAACCCGGAATCGCCGCCCACGGACACGACCCAATGGCGGCAGAAACTGGAGGAGCACCTGCGACGAGCCAGCCTACGGGGGCAACGCGACGACCCCGCAGCCGGCTTTTCGACACCGACGACTCACCTGCCGGCGCGCCCCGAAGCACGAGCACCCGGCCACAACCGCGACCGCGAGGGCCCCGAGGCTTTCGCGTTTTCCGCGCACCACGCGTTTAATGCGCCCCTCGCCGCGCATGCGCAAATCGAATCACCCGCGGCCCGCGCGCCTGCGACTCAAGCCGCGACCCGCACCGCCGATCGTTCCCGAGAACGAGCCGATCGCGAACGTGCTTTCGACCAAGTACGCTTCAACATCGGCAACACCCGCGCGCCCACGGTCACGTCCGCGACGAGCAGCACCACCGAGGCCCGCAGGAAGCAAGCCGAACTCGCCGCAGCCGAAAGCATCGCAGAGCTGCGCCGCCAACAACTCCGCGTCGAAGAGGACCTCGTCAGGAAGCGACTCGAGTCCGAGCTGCAACAGATCGAGGCTGAGGGGTCCCAGGCTGGCGGCTCACAGGCGGGTCGACGGACGCCAACCGACCAAGAAACCACGCAGCGTATCGATGCGTGGTTTCAACGAACCGAGGTGAGTGACGGAGCCAAGATCGCGCCTGCTAAACCGACGCCGATGAGGCAGCGCACGGTCACGCCTGAACGAGGCGAACTCTTACGTCCGAGCCGAAGCCGAACCGCGAGCCGCAACGAGGACATCGACCGACTTGCCGATCGCATCGAGAGTATAACTCGTCCGCCGCCGAAACAGGTATACGAACTCCCGATCTATACCGGACTGCCGAACGAGTGGTTAACATTTTACCACTCGTACACCGAGAGCACGCAGCGGTATAAGTTCTCAAATTTCGAGAACATGGCTCGACTCCGCGCAGCGCTGAAAGGTGAGGCGCGAGAATGCGTCCAACACATGCTGGCGTCGGGATCGAGTCCGGACTTAATCATCCGAATATTAAAAAAGAATTTCGGTAGGACCGACATTCTCGTCGACAGGGCGCTGGAGGACTTGAAACGATTGCCCGCCCTAGGACCGAGCGCGACTGACCTCAACACTTTTTCCATAAAAGTAATGAACATCGTCGCGACGCTCATGGACTTAGATAAGTCACACTACGCAGGTAATCCATTATTGATCCGAGAGATTACCGACCGCCTGAGCCCGCACCTGAGATCGAGATGGTGCACACACGCACGTGAACACATGCGAACAGGTGAGTGCGAGATCGTAATGCTAGCGGAATTCCTACTCGACGAATCCGACGCCGAATTACAATTCTCGCACGCACGAGCCCCGGCGTCGCGACGCCCAGCCGCTACGAACGTGAATCACCAGCCGCTGCCGTCCCGACGCCCGAACCCTGTGAACAGCGGAGCTGCGATACGACGCCCCGCACCCGTAAGAGCCCAGACATACGCCACAGAACGAGTGGACGCCTGTCTGTGTTGCGGCAACACACACCGAACCACGGACTGCCGCAAGTTATTAGGTATGACGATAGGAGCGAGATGGGAGTGGGCTCGAGACGCACGCATCTGCTATAAGTGTCTCGACAAAAGACACCGCCGCGAGAACTGCACGGCGAAAGGTTGCGGCGTGCCCAACTGCCCACACTCGCACCACAAATTGCTACACGATACGACGCCGCCTACGAGTAAGGCGCCGCCCCACGTAGCGCCCCACGTAGCACCCGACGTAGCACTCGACCGCCCAGCCCGCCCGACGCGTAGCACAGCGCAAGCGGCGCCCGGCCCCGCGCGTAGAGACGAGACGCCCGTGCAGAGCGAGCACGCGCACACTACGGCGGAGCTAACCGCCAATACCGTCGACGCAAACACGAAGGTAATGCTTAAGATAATGCCTATCGTCGTTAGCGGACCATGCGGAAGCATCGAAACATTCTGTATGATCGATGAGGGGAGCACGATATCTCTCATCGATCAGGGACTGGCGGATCAACTAGGAGCAACGGGACCTGAAAAACCTCTCGTCATACAAGGCGTAGGCTCGATATGCCTAACGCAACCGAGTCAGCGCGTAGAGGTAAGCGTCCGAGCTACGAATGGAGGCCCGTCACACTCGCTTACGCTGCGCACTGTACCGCAACTTGGACTACGCGAGCAGTACATGCCGCGTAGGGCGGTACTCAACTTCGAACATTTAGCCGACTTGAACGAAGCCTGCTACGAGCATGCCGCGCCTAAAATACTATTGGGCGCGGACCACTGGCACCTGACGCTGCCGCTAGAGACGAGGACAGGAAGGCAGTGCGACCCGGTGGCGATCCGTTCGAAAATCGGATGGACAATTTACGGTATGGCCCCACGCTACTTACGAAACCAGAGCGATCGAGAGGTGGTCATGCACGCTTTCTCGGATGAAGACCGAGAAATAAACATGGCGTTGAAAAGGTACTTCGACGTCGAAGCGCTAGGCGTGAAGTTGATCGACAAAAGGAGCCCGCAGGATCAACGCGCTATCGACATATTTAACGCGACAGTTAAACGCATCGACGGCCCGCGCTACGAGGTTGGACAACTGTGGCGCGACGACGAACCCTGCTTGCCGCCCAGTTATACAATGGCGTATAATAGGTTGCGCGGCATCGAACGACGCATGGATAAGGATCCGACATTTGCAGCGGAATACACCGCGCAAATAGATAACTTGCTGACCAAGGAGTACGCCGTGCGACACATAGGCGATTACGACGGTCATAAAACCTGGTTTTTGCCGCACTTTGCTGTACGCAACATAAACAAGGGCAATAAAATCAGGTTAGTATTCGATTCCAGGGCGACCTCGCAGAACGTCAGTCTGAACGACAAGCTGCTGGAGGGCCCGGATTTACTGCAGTCACTCCCGGGTATCCTGTGCAGATTCCGCGAAGGTGAGTTTGCAGTTAGCGCCGACATACAGGAGATGTTTTTACGGATCCAGATGAGACCCGACGATCAAATGGCGCAGCTATTCCTGTGGAGGGGAATGAACCGGGAGCGACCGCCGCAAGTATATCGTATGAAATCGATGATATTCGGGAATACGTCTTCTCCATATTTAGCACATAGCGTGCGAAACAGGAACGCCCAGGACAACGCCGAGCTGTATCCGGACGCCGTTTACGATATTCAGACGAATCATTATATGGATGATTTCTTGGCGGGATACGAGACGGAGCAGCAGGCGATCGACGCCGCTAAGCAAGTAGCAGCCTCACACGCTATGGGAGGTTTCGTCCTGCGAAGCTGGGCCTCGAATTCGACGAGGTTAATGGAGCAGATCCCGCCCGAGCAACGAGCCGCCGACGATCTCACAAGCTTAGGCAACAAAGAGCAAAAGGTATTGGGATTATATTGGAACGCTCGGACCGACGAGTTGAGCTTCAATACATCGCTGATTCGCGTGCCGCCCGAGGTACGAGAACTACAGCGGGGCCCCACGAAGCGCGAAGCCCTCAGCGCTTTGATGAGCCTGTTCGACCCGCTCGGGTACTTAGCGCAGTACACCGTGACGGGAAAGGTCCTGCTACAGAACGTGTGGGCCCTGAGAACGAGCTGGGACTCGCCGCTGCCAGGCGAGTTAAACAACGCTTTCGTTACGTGGTTGGAGCACATAAAACACGTAGCCGAGCTGCGATTACCGCGACGCTGTATCCAGCTAGGTACAGGCGTGCGGCATCAACTGCACGTGTTTGTGGACGCGTCAGAGCAAGCGTTCGCCGCTACCGCGTACTGGAGGACGGAAGGGGAGACGGGCGAAAACGAGCCGCGAGTACACTTAGCTGCAGCGAAATCTAAGGTAACTCCCGTTCGTCGCTTGTCCATACCGCGAGCCGAACTTCAAGCCGCTTTAATAGGAGCCCGATTAGCGCAGACATTACAGAACGAGCATCGCGTGAAACCCGTGCAGATCGTCTACTGGACCGACAGCCGAACCGTACTGCACTGGGTACGCGAGAACGCGCGCCGATACAGCGCGTTCGTGAGCCACCGCTTAGGCGAGATAGCGGAGCTCACCGAACCCGAACAATGGCGTTGGGTCCCTACAAAACTGAACCCGGCCGACGACGGTACTCGACCGGACCCCTATCGCGTGGTAAGGAGCACCGATAGATGGTACGTGGGTCCTGATTTCCTGCGACAACCCGAACCCGAATGGCCGCAAGAAACTCGAGCGCCGCAAGCAGAGCCGTCGATCGAAATAACCGAGCAGGTACCGACAGAACGATGTTACGTGACGAATCACGTAGACCCGCCGCTGCCAAAAATCGAGCGTTTCAGCAACTACGATCGCTTGATCGGCGCGACGGCCCGAGCACTTCTTTTCATAGAGCGACTGAAAAAGAAAACACAGGTACCGTTAGAAACACGTCACTATTTAATAGCTGAAAACCTGTGGATGCAGTGGGCCCAGCGGCGGGATTTTCCCGAGGAACTCCGAGCTCTCTCACGGGGGGAGGCCATTGCCCGTAGCAGTCGGCTGTACAAGCTAGACCCGCAGCTGCAAGACGACGGCCTCATACATATGCGCGGGCGTATCGACGCCGCGCCCACGACTACAAACAAGCAACCCGTCATATTGGACGGGCGGAACCCATTTACGAAACTTTTAATTTTGCGCGCTCATAAGCGAGCGCATCATTGTTCTAACGAAACAGTTGTGAATGATTTAAGGCAACAACTGTGGATCCTGCACCTGCGACCAACCGTTCGCAGTGTGGCTCGAGCGTGCATGCATTGCGTGCTCCGCCGCACGCGCCCACGCGTGCCGCCCTTAGGCGATCTGCCCTCTGATCGCTTGCAGCCGCACGCACGGCCCTTCACTTACTGTGCGGTGGACCTGTTCGGCCCGCTCACAGTCACTGTGGGCCGCCGGCACGAGAAGCGCTGGGTAGCGCTTTACACGTGCCTCACGACCCGAGCTGTACACATGGAGCTCGTGTACTCCCTGTCTACGAGCAGCGCCGTCATGTCGCTACGCCGCCTTGCAGCCCGCAGAGGATGGCCCACCGTTATGTGGAGTGATAACGGTACAAATCTGAGGGGCACGGATGCTGAGCTACGCGCCGCCTACCACGACTGGATACCGGCGCTACAAGAACACGGCGTGCAACACCGAATGAGTTGGCGTTTCATCGCACCCGGCGCACCGAACATGGGCGGCGCCTGGGAGCGCCTCATACGAAGCGTCAAGACTGCACTCGCCGCTACACTAAACACACGAAGCCCGAAAGAAGAAATCCTGATTACACTTCTAGCCGAAGTTGAATATTCGGTCAACTCACGTCCCCTAACACACGTGAGCGTTGATCCGAACGAGAGCGAAGCGATAACGCCCAATCACTTTTTATTGGGCGGCCCGGCGGGGGTCCCACTAACCGGCCCCTGCGACGAGGCAGATCGCAAATCATGGAAAGCAAGTCAAGCTCTCGCCGACCACTGGTGGAACCGGTGGATCCGAGAATACCTGCCGACCTTAGCCCCACGACAATCCTCAATGTCACGGGAGCCTACGGTCGCCGTTGGTGACTACGTGCTCATCACGGACTCCAGCGCGCCCCGCAACGTGTGGCCGCGCGGCATCGTGGAGGCGACCTACCCCGGCCCTGACGGCGCAGTACGGAACGTGGACGTTAGGACAAGAGGAGGAGTCTTCAGGCGAGCTACGAGCCGGCTTGTGGTCCTGCCCATCACCGAGGGATCGACTCTGCGATCGGGGGGAGAATTGTTACGGACACAAGCCGAAAACTGTTAATTTATAAGCGAAATTTGATGTACATAACGTTAATTTATTTAATTTATTTTATTGCGCATAAAAGACGCTATAAGTCGAGTTATTATGTACCAAATGTATATAACAGTCCGTAAAAGAGACATATGTATGTAACTGGTCTAATCCCAAACCAATCCCGATCCGAAAATCACAATTCGATAGCGATGAATATTGCATAAGATATTCACGTGGTGCCGAACCACGTGGCAATGTTATGATAATATTACATCACCTGTTATCGCTTCCGCAATAGTGCCAAGCGATAGCAACGGATAATCCCATCAGGAATCCGTTTTTATTATGTTTCTAAAGTAATTAGGTCAGCCGCAATTCACGTTAACGTAAAATTAACGTGAATTATGAACCGTCCAATTAGAGCCCATTTTCAGTACGAAATCGTATCGGAATTTCGTTTTAACAATTCAAATTAACTTCACTATGACCTAATCGCTTAGAATACACTTAGAAATGCATCTGGACTCATTGCACTTACCTTTTATAGCCTTCCGCGACTTGCCAGCACAACGTAAATTTAACTTTATCAATCGATCCGACTTAATAGCTAACGAACCGTAACTCTTATCTTATAAAACGTAAGGCCATTTAATGCGGTGCAATGAAAGCTACAGAATGAGACATCTCACGTAGATATCGAACCGTAAACGTAGACACGACCCTCCCCGAACCGCTCATCCCGTAGACCAGAAAAGCCGTTAGGGCTGAAAAATGGGAAAATGAACGGCCAATCACGTAGCCAGTTCACTTTTCCATACAACGACTCTTAGAAAAGAACGCACTTGACGAAAGGGGCGTGCCGGCCGTAGAATGTACGGTTCGACGCCTCCTATTGGCCTGCGAGCCAGTAGTTTGCTTACGAGTCCTGAGTCTTGTTAGATCTTAAGGAAATAGCTTATAAGGAATTATTGTTTTCGATTATTTACCATACTGCCGAAGAAAATTAAACAACGAACAAGTCAACCAGTGTTTTTATAACTCGTACTCGAACCTGCATCGAACCTGCGTCGACCTGCTGCCGTAACCAAGTTCGTCTGAGGTCCCATTCGTTTGGTTGATCTCCGAACTTCGGTCTACGTGCCCTACGTGATATCTACGTGACATTCACGTCGTGCAGCTACGCATCGGATCCGGAGCTACGAAACCGAACCTGTACTACGAGCTACGAACGTACGATCTTGCTACGTGTTACGCAGCATCTACGTGGCAACTACGTGCCGCGTCTGAACCGCCGTGCCTACGACTGGGATAGCCACGGCGACCGAACTGGAGCCACGAATTCCGAGAGCCGATAATACAGTCCACTGTGCTCACTCGTGAGCTACCGAAGAGGCAGTGTTGAGTGATTATCCTCAACAGCATGCATCTCGTTTGAATTATCTCCTAACTCCTAACCGTTAAGGAGTTGTACCTTCCATCATCAGTTCAGAATTGGAAGATGATGACTAACATATGCAAATACTTAAATAGTTTTAGAAAATATATGAAAAATATTATGAGTTCCTATAAAATTTCAGGTATTCCTTCGATTCCTCATGGATCTCGTCATCCGATCTTCACCAAAATTTTATGAAACCAACCTTGAGATGTCTATTCATGAACCTAAAAAGAATTTTCCAAATCGACTCATGAATGCCGGAGTTATGAGGTAACAAACATTAAAAAAAAATATAGGTACAACCGAACTGAGAACCCCTCCTTTTTTTGGAAGTCGGTTAAAAGTTTACCACCTTAACTCACTCAATTAATATTTGTATTAGTCTTCGTTGTGCGACGACAGTTAATCTTCCAATAACGTACCCACAGACCATAAGAATACTATAGACTGGGTATTGGGCGGGGCACGCGTAACCGAGCTTAGGCCCAAATACCCAAAGATATGTCAACGTGATGTCAACAGTCACTTAGTTACCGTACGAACGTGCTTGAGTAATTATGTGCTAAAACATTAGAAATATGCCGAATTGTGGCATTATAATCGTCACAGGCGAGATCTGCATACTCAAAAAGATACTTGATACCGTTCAATTTCACTGGAAAGTAATAGAATTCGGTATTTTGTAATATTTCGTAAAATATTGCAGTGCATTATGACAATTATACATTACTAGCTTGACATGGCAACTATTCACGCAACATCTTTAGGAGCACGCAATGTATACGTCCGTCTGACAATTTAGTGCGGGGGAACAAGTCTAAACCATAAATTGTCGATATTCTGTATGGAGGTTTTAATGTGAGCCGCTCGTGTTTCATACTAACTTGTCCATTTTAATTATATAATTTACACTTTATCACCTTGTTTTTTAGGGTTCCATACCTCTATCGGAAAAGACGGAAATCTTATGGGATCACTTTGTTTTCCGTCCGTCCGTCTGTATGTCTGTCTGTCAAGACCCTTTATCTCGAGAACGCGTGGAGGTATCGAGTTGAAATTAACACTATATGTATATATACTCAGGTCTAGGGTCCCTTAAAGCTGTGAAAAGAAAATCAAGCTTCTACGTTAACGTGAAAAAAAGGTACAGCCGTTTATGTCGCCAAAAACGCACATTTCGTCACTCAAGGGAATCAAAGTGATAGAGTACTTCCCGATGACCTAGAACTATGAAATTTGGCAAGTACTACAAATACTTATAAAAATCTGAAATCGCCACATACTTACTACAAATACTAATAAAAATCTTAAAAATATAGTCCTTTTCAAACATCAAGTCCACCTTTTGTACGATACGTTTTCTTTTGTGCAATAAAGATTAATTAAATAAATAAATAGGTAAATCATATTTGGAGAACTTGGTTGCGTTAAGTTTGATTCAAATTCAAATTCGTTTATTCCTGGGTCATGGATGTTATCTATATATATATTGTTTATATCGTCGTCTACTATTGTTTAGTATAAGGCCAGGTCGAGTTGTGTACGATTGTCCCTTAATTATTTTGTTTACATTTTATATGATGAAATAAATAAATCTACTCCGTTTATAATTTACCTACTACCTGTTCCAAATGTTGTAAGGTGATGTTTTTATTATTCATATATCACTACATGTAAAGTAAACATTCTGAACGATAAGAAGATTGAGATGGACGCTTCCATTTGATTTCGTCGCCAGAAATTAAAAGGTCTGATAATTTAATTTACGACGTTTACGACCATACAAAATAAATATTTTCAAAATGCATTATACATATTATAAGCCTATACATATTATTATTTTATCGATATCGACTATTTTGATTTGATCACGCCCTTAACCTTTAGAATCATTAGATGCATACCGCTGGCAGAGCTTACATTACATTTTCTGGGTCGTTAAAATTAGACCCCGTGTTACAAGGATAGGGTTCAATTTTAAATGTTTTAAAATTGTAACATAAAACCTTGCGATATTTAGCCAGCGTTAGTATCAAAAGTGACACTACTGAATTGACGGAAGTAGAAATCAATTTCTTGTCAATTCGAGGCTTTGTCGTACTGAATCAAAAAGTCTCATTTGCCTTTTATTTTATTTCTATTTAAGTTATAATAAAAATAAAGACATTGTCTGATATGCATATAAGGACTAAAATTCTCGATACATTGATCGTAGTAGTGTATGACCACGTAATACGCACACATTAGCTCAGCCAATGTCAACTCACTTCTGTTTGTTGTAAAACCTTATTTTTATACGAATATAATTGTGTGCGTGTAAAAGTCGGCAACAGCGGTGCTAGAACAAACTGCGCTGAATGCCATCTCCATATACTCCGTGAACGTACCTTAAGGTTCCTTATTGTATCGTAATTTTTTGTCGCACAACGGAACTTATTCCAATCGTTATTATTTCCTCGTTTTGTATGGCTAACTACGCCTTAATTTCATCCAACTTTTTGGTCCTAACCCAGATACGAGTACCAAGCGCCTTTAGCATGGTCGTGACCTAAGTCAAAATCGTCGACACTTCTTTTTGAAATTCGAAGATTTTGAATTACATTTGTCACTAGATCACTCCAAAGGTGCGAATACCGTTTTCGATGCAAGATATTTCCAAACTGGAAATATCGCAATACCTCTTCGAATCGTGAACTCACCGATAAAGTCGCAAAAGGTCATCTCAGTACTCGGATCACGCGTGCAACGGGAATAATGTATTTAAATGTATTGTTATTTTTCCAGTTGCCGTTGCAGTCTCTTTGTCTCGTAGGATGTGCAGACAGAGAGCAGAGGCTTAGTAACAGGTTCCCGTTGGCCCTTTATATTTTATATTATTTTACTTTTTATTATATACAAATGATAAGTGGTAAAAGAGTTGATAAATACAAAATAAACTACTAATGCCGAATTAAAAATAATAGGATTATAAAAAGAACACCCCCTCCAGCAGCTCCGCCTGTGGCATGGTCCCCATTACACTGGCGGCGTTACCTCTCTGAACTGCAAGGCTGATCCTTTGCGAGAGGTAAGCGCCAGCTTTTGGATCCCCCGTGGCGTCGACCAACCGCGACGACAGCCCCTTCAAGAAGCTTTTCTTGTCGGCTGACCAAGGTCCTAAAGTCTCTACTGCCAGCGCCGCAAACACATGATGCTTTAAAAGGCATGAATATTTTCGGCGCCTCAGGATCTTCTTTTTCTTTTTATATAAATTGATTGTAAAAAAAACTTAAGCTAAGAAATTAAATGAATATAAGTAACTAACTGCCCGGCCCGGCTTCGCACGGTTGTGAAAAATAGCCTATGTTCATCAGTTCTAATGGTAATAGTACATTACATCAGAGGCCGGGAAAATGAGGATTTCCGGCCAAGTAGGTATATACCGGATAGTGATACGAGGCCGGGAATCCGTTTTCACGACGAGGCATGTATAGTGCTTTTCTCAAACATACAATGAAATAAAAAAATATACTTCAAAGAACAACATTTTATTAATTGACAAATAGGACATTTTAGTCTAACAACCAACCTTTAAAAACAAAACCTGCTTTTTGTCAAACCAGCCAGCTGTGTGAATGACCTTGTTGTTGAAACAAAAAAAAAAGTTACTTTGCAGGCCTAGGCCTGAAAAGCAGTATGAAATTCCTTTACAGTCCTCTCGAGTTGTTGCGCCCAAAAAGCGATACTTCCGAGCCTATTATAACGAACGTAAAGACAATATTTCATTGCATGTTTGATAAAAATAATTTTTCAAATCGGTCCAGTAGTTTCGGAGCCAATTCAATAGGTACAAACAAACAAATCTTTCCTCTTTATAATATTAGTGTAGAAGTGTAGATAATAATAATAATTTATTTATTTCAGGCATCAAAGGCCCATAGACAAATACCTTAAATCCAATCTAACATACATATTAAATATTGAAAAATGAAACAACTAAGGATTTAACAATAGTAAGTAAACAAAAATATTTTAACACGCTTCTTCCATGAGTCAAATGAGTGACGCAATACATTGCTGCATGAAAAAAAATCAAAACATAATTACGCCCTGGTAGTTAACACTAAATTATTATTATTCTTAGTATCCATTCATAGCACTGAACCAGTTTCTTGTTACAGGTTGTGACTATATCAAGAATACACGCTGTATTGAGTCAAGGAACCCGCTTTATAATGCAACATGAATAGCAAATATTTAGATATTGGTTATTGACCGTCTTATAGCAATGAAAGATATATTGGTAACTTGGAGATATCACAAAGCTTGACAAAGCCTCGTCGAATAAGGAACAAGAGAACACGACGATAAAGTCCTAAGATCTATACTCAGGTCACGTGTGGAACCTGGAATTGGAATAATGTATTTAAATGTATCGTTCTTTGTGCTTGTTTCCTGAAAGGCTACTCTTATGTACGAAATTCGACCGCCATATAGTGCCGTTGCGCCCACCCAAATATACTTTTACAGGAGATCAAGAGGGATGGCACTATACGACTGTCAAATTTCGAACATGGGAGAAGCCCATTAGTTAATGCGACTCTGTCTCGTCGAACGCGAACGTGAGGTCTGACGTTAGTCCTATTTGTTATGAAAAAAAGCTGCACTCTGTGATGGAAGCAAGCCGTTTTGCACAGTGATAATATAGACCAAAATAAACGATTTAAATCAAGGCGAAATTAGTTTCACCCCTTAGGAACAGAGATGGCGCCACTTATTCAAAAAAAGTTTAAAAAAATCTAAATCCTGAACGGATACTCCGATTTTGACGTAAGAGGTGCCAATCGGCAGATAATTACCCAATTTAACATGAAAAAAATTAAAATCACGTAGAAAATAATTAAGGATACCTAAGAAATAATATTTTCTGAAAAAAATATTTAAAATTTGTGATTTTTGGAATTTTACTCGTAAAAATGTATGTACATGGTACTTTTTTTATTTATTCATATTAATTCACAACAAATTTTACATTAACTAAAAAAACCGCATAGCATTAGCTCGTACAGTTCCAAAGTTATTGAAGAATACAGACATGGCGCCGATGGGTCAAAAAATCTTACAAAAAATCTAAAACCTCAACGGATTTTCCGATTTTGATAATTATGGTGCTAATCGACAGATAATTACTTAAATTAGTTTCAAAAAATAAAATAAAAATTCAAATAGGCAAAAAGTAATAATATTTCCAAAAAAAACATACATTTTGAAAAAATATAATTTTTGTTGGGGCTTTTATGTAATTTCATATAAAAAAATTATGAATATGGCTTTATTTTACTTATGTATATTATAACAGTATTAGGTAATTGATCGTTTAATAAAAAACCGCATATCGAGAACTTGTACAGTTCCAATAGTTAGGACTTTATAGGACAACACCAATATTTTTGTCATTAAAGCATGAGCCTTGGCACACTTGTTACTTAGGTGGACTAGAGTTGAAAACGCCCGAGAGACGAGCGCGGACGACCAGCTGGTGGGGAGGGGGAGGGGGGGAAGTTACGTTCCGCCGCGCGTTCTTTCGGTCCTCTTATCATCGTATTTATAGAGACTATGGCATGTTTGGTATCGTTTTCGGATAAATTGAGGATGGCCAATCATTTTCTGGGACATTAATAACATGTTTTTATAGAAAAAAATAGAAATAAAGGCAAAAGTCAGAAATTCTTAGTTAAAAAAAATCTTTCTGCAACGATTACGTAAAAATGAGCAACGATATGGGCATGAAAAAAATATTATTATAAAGCCACATTTATGTAGATTAAAAAAATATATAATTTATTAGAACTATTATAAATAGCAAGTACTAAAAAAGATTTTTTTTTGTTCATCAGGCTTCTCAAAATTTTACTTTATAAAAATAAGGACCCAACAAAAAATTTTATAAATGTTGGAATATGTAACGTAAGTAGCTTAATTGTAAATTACGTAGTTTATAGCTGTATTTACGTTTGTTAGCATGTGTATTATATTTTAAATTGCGAATAATATAACCGTTTGGTGACTTCAATTGACTGGTTCAAAATAAAACTAACAAGTCACAGATCCGATTATATATTATTGTTAATCTGTATATAAATACTTAAATTCATGCATATGTTTGTGTTACATGCTCGATCACATGCACACAGCTCGGTGCACTTGAATTTTTGTTGGATACACCTGCATCTAGCAGCGCATTTCTTTTTGCTGTACCTGTGTAACGTTACACGTACATAATATATATTATTACCTTAAAATACATTTAAATACAATATTTACAATACCTAAAACTATATAAAAACACTATACAACTAATTTCTATACTAAAAAAAAACTACTTATAATATTACATTAATAACTTAATATTTACAATAATATAAAATCAAATCAATAAACTGCGTATTCACAAAAATAAAACTATATCTAGCCACTAAAATGTAACATGAATTCATCAAGCGGCATTCGTATACGTAAACTCGCGCGGTGCAACATTTTAGCGCTCCAAGTAGATCTTTTGTTATCGCTAAGTTAAAACTACAGTACCGGTTGCCCGCGCATGCATTTCTTGGTCGAGTTTGAGTGAACGCACGTCACAACATTTTATGGTCATTAATACGGAGGAGAATTTTAATCTTAAGAACCCGTAACCGTAATATAATATTTTTGTGATCGTCACTAAGCGTTCCTTAAATAAATAATACTTGTTGTTATTGTGAAGTGAGTGTTGAACTTTCCCCAAACTGGGTAAGTGGTACATTTTAATATCGCAGGGAATAAAAGTAGTTATTAGTGTAAGAAATCTTAATCAAACCTTTAGCTTGTGTTCAGTGATAATTATTAATAGTAATATAATCACCTTTATATTGATTTTGCATAGTCATA
Source organism: Apotomis capreana (assembly GCA_947623375.1). Taxonomy (NCBI): domain Eukaryota; kingdom Metazoa; phylum Arthropoda; class Insecta; order Lepidoptera; family Tortricidae; genus Apotomis; species Apotomis capreana. Next base: position 20,295,422 of record OX392502.1, on the reverse strand, counting down.
GTATAAAAAGATTTCATCATCTTTCAATTCCACCCTCATTTTTTAATAATTTCTAAATTAATGTTAAATTCATTGTAAATCATCTTTTTTCGCGAAATTGTAATCTCCGCTTCTGATTGTGATCGGTCCACGGCAACACTGCTACAATTTAGGTACTTTCTTTTAGAACGCAGTGCCCGTGGATGATCGCACAATTGTACTGGACCGCTTGTAATTGTATTTGATGGCGCGTTCCAGGGTTCAACGCTCGGGCTACCAATTTGGCCGGTATCTCCTCACGGCTCAACCTTGACACCAAAAGTACTTTCTACGGGGTTTTGGCTACCCGATCCTGCCGCCTGCGGTCGTCGGCGAAATCCAGCATTCGACTCCCGGGCTCACCATCTACGGCGATCACAGGAGAGTACCTAACCGACGAAATCCGAGAACTTGTGTGGATTAAGGGCTCAACCCCGCCCCTTAACATTTTATTTCACCGGGTTTAGTTTTTTAAATAAATTATTTATTATGCATGGTGATCTGTGTCTCATTTCTACCTTCAAATAGTAGACACGGGTCCACACGGACACTGGCGCCTTCAAACGTGGTTAAATTCACACAAGTTCTTTTTATTCTCGGTTTTGTAGTTAGTGTGTGTTTGTGGCTTATTTTTTTTGTAAAACGTTTTTGTTTTTTGGTTTTTTATTGCTACTAAAGTGTACTACATTGTTGAAATACTAGTCTAAAGTACTGCTAAAACATTATTTTTACCCACATTTTATTTTATACAACATTACTTGCCTTTGTGTTCTGGGAGCTTAAGCTGGCGCTTTCTTATTAAAATTTAAATTTGTTTTTTTTCACTGTTTTGTTTTTAAAGTGAAGTGTATGCTGTTTTATTGTAAAGTACACATTAGTAGCACCCTTTTTTTTATTTTGCTGCTAACCTGTTTTTTTGGTTTTACTAACATCAATCATTAAATTATAAAAAAAAAACCAACGTTGATTATAGTATATTGTAACAGATCGGAGAACGGTAATTTTTGTTGATTAGTGCTTTTAGTTGCTTTTTACCACTTGCCCATTTGGTTATTTGTTTTGAGACAATGTTACCTGTAAAATATCTGTCACTTCAAAAGTCGGAGCTCGAATATGAGGTTCGGATTCGTGGTGCTACCGCGGCGTCTTCTGTTGAGGAATTGCGTAGACAGATTGTCAAATTATCGTCAGACTACCCGGCCGAACACATATTGGAGTCTTCACTAGATATTCGACAGGACCTTAAAGGATGCCTGGAAGTTCTCACTAAAATACAGACAAATCTCGATGTAGCAGATCCTAGTGAACCTTCCCTCATGAGAACGCAAAACATGTTAAACCATCTTCACAATCGTTTAGCGAGGTTAACGTGCGGTGACGATACAAAACACGAGTATGACGAAATTTTCAAGGGTCATAAACTTCTTTCGCAACGGCTCGCGTCTCTTCAAGCTAAAAGACCAATCTCTGGACCGTCGACCTCAGGCTCTTGTTTCTCCTCGGCCTCGGCACCGGAAGTACAAAATTTAATTTCAGTGACATGCGATCGTTCGGTAGCTGACTTGAATAAATTAAAATTTAACGGCAAAACTTGTGTTCGCTCATTTATACAGCGCGTTGATGAATTTATTGTTGCACGGAATATAGTTTCTTCAAAAATTTTGGCTTTTGCCACTGAAATCTTTCAGGATGACGCTCTTCACTGGTACCGCTCGGTAAAAGACAAAGTTTCCTCCTGGCCAGAGCTCTCTGCTAAGCTCAAGGAGGACTTTGATCAGTCAGATTACGACTACCGCCTTAAGCAAGAAATTCGTTCGCGCACTCAAGGGGAACGTGAAAACATAACCATTTATCTCTCGATTATGAGTGGAATGTTCTCCCGCCTTTCTAAGCCTTTTACCGAGACGGAGCAGCTAGAGATCCTCCTTCATAATATTAGGCCTTGTTATGCTAGCGCTCTAGCCGCATCAGTGACTCAGATTGACACTATAGATAATTTACGCTCACTTTGTCGCAATTACGAGATAATCCATTCACGACTTTTACAATTCCAGGAGCCTCCTAGAGTGACTTCTGAGACTGTCGCACCTGAATTTGCGTACTCTAAAGAGGCAAATAAGGACTCTAACAGATTTGTGCCAAATACATATAATAAGCAAAATTATGCATACAAAACTAATTATAATAAAGCACACTTTTCTAAAAATCAAAATTATAATCAACAGAAAAATCAACAATATACTTACAATAAAAATCAACATCAAAATTATATACACACAGTTCAAGCTAATAAACAACAACCATACTGTCCTAGGTGTCGTAACAACACACATCATATCCGACAATGTCAAGCAAATCGTGACGTATTCTGTTTCAAATGCGGATTGAAGGACGTAAAGACACCTGATTGTCCGGTATGCAATAAAGATAAACAGAATGTAAAAAACTAATTCAGCAGAATTGTAGAAATTTTGATAAGGAAGACTGGGAAACTTGGCTTTCATTCATTAGAACATTTTCTTCTACATATAAAATATCTACAATTCTGCATTCGAAACCTATAAATGATTCTAGGCCTTATGTGAACATTAAAATTAACAATATTGACGCGTGTGGCTTACTTGATTCTGGTGCTGCAGTAACAATTCTAGGCAATAATTCCCATTTACAGTTAGTTGACTGCACTTTGCAACAGGATGATAATATTTCTATGGTAGCTGCTGGCGGACAATCTCTACAAAGTATTGGTTATATGTGTTTACCCATTACCTTCGAAGGTCAATTACATGTTATTAAGGCATATGTGGTACCTGAAGTGGAAACACCTATTATATTAGGCATTGACTTTTGGCGTATCTTCCAAATTTGTCCCAAATATTTAGGTAGCATTACGATGTCAGAGAGCCCATTAGCTGAAGTAAAATTAAATAATTCACAAACTTTCATTAATTCCTACGATGAACTAATAGCATCGCAAAAATCTATAGCTGATAATATTATAGCTCAATTTAAATACATATCAACAGAGGAGAAAGGTCTAGGAAGAACACATTTGATTACCCATAGAATAGACACTGGTGACGCTCAACCCATAAGGCAGCGTTATTATAGAATGTCTCCAGAGAAGCAGCGCATTTTACTAGAACAAGTTGATGAAATGTTATCGCTCGACGTTATCGAACCTTGTGAGAGTGCGTGGTCTTCTCCAGTACTTATCGTAAATAAAAAGAATGGACAGCCCAGGTTTTGTCTCGATAGTCGAAAGCTCAACGCTGTAACGAAGAAAGACGCTTATAATTTGCCCTATGTCTCGGAGATTCTGGACAACCTTCGTGATGCAAAATATCTTTCGAGCGTTGACCTTTCGAAAGCTTTCTGGCAGATTCCTTTAGAACCTAGCGATCGCGATAAGACTGCCTTTTATGTACCAGGCCGTGGCAGCCTAAGATTTAAAACTACAGCTTTTGGTCTGACGAACGCACCGGCCACTCAGCAGCGCTTAGTAGACTTGCTTTTTGGGGACATGGAAGGTAAAACTTTCGCGTATTTGGACGACATTATAATTATAAGCTCGACCTTCGAAGAACACGTGTCTCGTCTATTGCGCGTCCTAGAGAAATTGAAGCAGGCCAATTTGACAGTAAATTTTGAAAAATGCAATTTCTTTAGAAGCGAACTTAAGTATCTTGGATACGTAGTTGATGCTCGTGGTCTTCGCACAGACCAGGAAAAGGTCCAGGCTATTTTAAATTTCCCGGTCCCTACAAGCAAAAAGGAACTGAAACGCTTTCTCGGCACTGCTACTTGGTACCGACGTTTCGTTCCTAATTTCAGTACAGTAGCCGCCCCACTTAATAAACTCACATCTAATGGCAAAAAGTCACCTCCTTTTCAGTGGACGCCGGAGGCTGATGTGGCATTTAATGCTCTGAAGGAGTGTTTAGTCTCCGCACCAGTCCTCTCTTGCCCGGTCTACACTGAGCCCTTCCAGGTCCACACGGACGCTAGCAGCTATGGCATTGGAGCCATGTTGACGCAGAATATAGACGGTAAAGAGCATCCAATTGCCTACATGAGTAGATCTCTTTCCAGTGCCGAGAAAAATTACAGCATAACGGAAAAAGAGACGCTTTCTGTATTGATTGCTCTCGAGCACTGGAGATGCTACCTCGAAAACGGCCAAAAATTCGTAGTGTACACTGACCATTCTGCGTTAAAATGGTTCCTGTCATTAGATAATCCGACAGGAAGACTAGCGCGATGGGGAGTAAGGCTATCTTCATTCAACTTTGATATTAAGCACCGAAAGGGCGTAGATAATGTGATACCAGATGCTCTCTCACGTGCTGTTCCCATTTCGGCTATCTCTCTGTCAAATTCCATTACCAATACTTCTGATGATTGGTACAAAAAGATGTATAACGGTTGTCTTAATGATCCGAACCATTTTCCAAATTTTATCATCAAAAATGACTCTTTATATCGGCTTTCCAAAAATAAATCAAATCTTACAACTGAATTCGCATGGAAGGAAGTAGTTCCAAATGAATTTCGTGAACAAATTATATCTGAGAACCATTCCGTACCAACGGCTGGTCATCTCGGTATCTTTAAGACTTACAGTCGTCTAGCCTTATCCTATTACTGGCCTGGAATGCATCAGAGTGTTGTAAAATACGTAGGTTCTTGTTCGGTTTGTTTAGCTTACAAGTCTCAAAATCACACTACATTAGGAGAAATGGGTCGTCCGAAGCAGTGCTCACGCCCACATCAAATGATCTCCATTGATTTTGTAGGTCCTCTTCCTGTCACTCGTAAGCAAAATTGTTATATGCTCGTAGTAACCTGCTGTTTTACTAAATATTGTAACATTTTTCCTCTACGTCGCGCTACTGCAGATGCGGTCGTAAAAATTTTGGAGGACTCAATTTTTTTGGTTTACGGGATACCACAAACAATTTTTTTGCATAACGGTAGCCATTTCATCAGTTCAACTACTAAAGCCTTATTTGCGAAATACAAAGTCCCCAATGTATATTTCACACCTAGGTATACACCGCAAATAAACTTGGTCGAACGTTACAACAAAACTATCGTCACTAGCCTATCAACTTTCGTTGAAAATGACCACAGGTCTTGGGACACTTATATTCCTAAAGTGCAATTCGCAATTAATAATTCTGTAAACGAAGCTACTGGATACACCCCTTCTTTCTTAGTGTACGGCAGGGAGCTAGTTTTATGCGGATCGCACTATACAGACTGTGACTTAGGTGATGAAGTTTTGTTCTTGCCACGTGACGTATACGCCGAAAACCTGGGTTGTCTTTCTTCAGTATTCAATGATGTGCAAGCCTCATTGTGGAATGCACATGTGAAGAATACCACACACTATAATTTGAGAAGGAAACCAGCTGAGTACAATGTAGGTGATATTGTCTTTAAGCGTACTTACATATTGAGCGATAAAGACAAGTATTTCTGTAAGAAGTTGGCCCCTAAGTATATTAAATGTCGAGTGATTGAAAAACGTTCGCCTCTTGTATATGTTCTAGAAGATATGTCCGGAAAAAACATAGGTGTCTGGCATATCAAAGATCTAAAACTTTTTGGTAATAATAATAAGTAATAAAAAAAAAACCCTCTTTAACATCTTGTTTTAGCATGAGTCACTAGCTTTATTATAGTTGCTGACTTTAAGTTTGATAGGACGCGCCAATGGCGTAAATAATGCTGTTGATGCTTTTATAAATGTTTTGTTTTCGAATGATAGAATGAAAGTTAAAATGAATGAAAGAGTAATGCTAAGAGCAGTCTAAGACGGGTTTTATTTAAGAATAAAACCCTTTTCCAGAGGAGGAGGGGTATATGTAACGTTACACGTACATAATATATATTATTACCTTAAAATACATTTAAATACAATATTTACAATACCTAAAACTATATAAAAACACTATACAACTAATTTCTATACTAAAAAAAAACTACTTATAATATTACATTAATAACTTAATATTTACAATAATATAAAATCAAATCAATAAACTGCGTATTCACAAAAATAAAACTATATCTAGCCACTAAAATGTAACATGAATTCATCAAGCGGCATTCGTATACGTAAACTCGCGCGGTGCAACATTTTAGCGCTCCAAGTAGATCTTTTGTTATCGCTAAGTTAAAACTACAGTACCGGTTGCCCGCGCATGCATTTCTTGGTCGAGTTTGAGTGAACGCACGTCACAACATTTTATGGTCATTAATACGGAGGAGAATTTTAATCTTAAGAACCCGTAACCGTAATATAATATTTTTGTGATCGTCACTAAGCGTTCCTTAAATAAATAATACTTGTTGTTATTGTGAAGTGAGTGTTGAACTTTCCCCAAACTGGGTAAGTGGTACATTTTAATATCGCAGGGAATAAAAGTAGTTATTAGTGTAAGAAATCTTAATCAAACCTTTAGCTTGTGTTCAGTGATAATTATTAATAGTAATATAATCACCTTTATATTGATTTTGCATAGTCATAGTATAAAAAGATTTCATCATCTTTCAATTCCACCCTCATTTTTTAATAATTTCTAAATTAATGTTAAATTCATTGTAAATCATCTTTTTTCGCGAAATTGTAATCTCCGCTTCTGATTGTGATCGGTCCACGGCAACACTGCTACAATTTAGGTACTTTCTTTTAGAACGCAGTGCCCGTGGATGATCGCACAATTGTACTGGACCGCTTGTAATTGTATTTGATGGCGCGTTCCAGGGTTCAACGCTCGGGCTACCAATTTGGCCGGTATCTCCTCACGGCTCAACCTTGACACCACAAGTACTTTCTACGGGGTTTTGGCTACCCGATCCTGCCGCCTGCGGTCGTCGGCGAAATCCAGCATTCGACTCCCGGGCTCACCATCTACGGCGATCACAGGAGAGTACCTAACCGACGAAATCCGAGAACTTGTGTGGATTAAGGGCTCAACCCCGCCCCTTAACATTTTATTTCACCGGGTTTAGTTTTTTAAATAAATTATTTATTATGCATGGTGATCTGTGTCTCATTTCTACCTTCAAATAGTAGACACGGGTCGAACCGTGACACCTGATCATTTCCATGCAGACTTTGGGCTCGACACCTGCTGGGAAGGTAGTCCATGTAGGTTCCCATCTCATGAACTTTTGTACATCCCCAATCAGATTGACTAGGAATATTTTGGATCGGTAACATTTGACCCCATACATGAACTACTTGAAAAACGGCCCGCAGGAAATGCTGGTGCAATGCAGCATTCGTTGGTGGAATATTTTCCAACTAGTGGTCTTTTTTCGTAAACAACTGCTTTCTGCAATCGTTTACAGCAGAAACTGAGCTGTATCTAAAACTAAAATGTTAAATATGCACAACGCTTAAAGTAATAACTGTTTTGTAAACTGCTACTAGTAGACCGTTGCACTGACGACTGCAATTTGAATGCTTCGATGCTTTCACAGAGCTGGCGACAAGCCTTTCGCCGACTACTTCAGCTGCCATTGAACAACATGTTCTGCGTGTAGCGTTTCAAGCGAGCCAAATGTGAAATAAACGTCTTAATTTGGATATATCCTGTCCCAAGTCCTTTCTTTTTGGGAATGGAATGGCGTTGGAAGCAGGTTGCAGGTGCGATCCACAATAGATCAGTTAGTATGGGTGCAAATCGAGCTATGGAAAAATGGGTTGTTGCAGCCGATGCAACGGCCTAACATGCACGTTACAATGCACAGTTTAGTGAAAATAGGCAGAATATACTTGTGATATTAGCAAACTGGTTGTATAAGAGCCTATTCACCCGTTAAAACTCTAATTTAAGCTGTACAAGGGATATAAGTGTGTTGTGTGCTACTTGGGATGATTATTATTTGTACTTTCAATTGTGGTTATATTTTCAGGGTAATCAGTACCTTCGAAACGGGAGAATACTTTTCTAGATACATGTACATACGAGTAAGTTGCACGTGTGGCGGCAACATCGCACCGGCACCCTATAGTAAAATCTTCAATACCGTTGGAACTGTACAAGTTCTCGATATGCGGTTTTTTATTAAACGATCAATTACCTAATACTGTTATAATATACATAAGTAAAATAAAGCCATATTCATAATTTTTTTATATGAAATTACATAAAAGCCCCAACAAAAATTATATTTTTTCAAAATGTATGTTTTTTTTGGAAATATTATTACTTCTTGCCTATTTGAATTTTTATTTTATTTTTTGAAACTAATTTAAGTAATTATCTGTCGATTAGCACCTTAATTATCAAAATCGGAATATCCGTTGAGGTTTTAGATTTTTTGTAAGATTTTTTGACTCAGCGGCGCCATGTCTGTATTCTTCAATAACTTTGGAATTATACGAGCTAATGATATGCGGTTTTTTTTTGTAAATGTAAAATTAGTTGTGTATTAATATAAATAAATAAAAAAGTACCATGTACATACATTTTTACGAGTAAAATTCCAAAAATCACAAATTTTAAATATTTTTTTCAGAAAATATTATTTCTTAGGTATCCAAAATTATTTTCTACGTGATTTTAATTTTTTTCATGTTAAATTGGGTAATTATCTGCCGATTGGCACCTCTTACGTCAAAATCGGAGTATCCGTTCAGAATTTAGAATTTTTTAAACTTTTTTTGAATAAGTGGCGCCATCTCTGTTTCTAAGGGGTGAAACTAATTTCGCCTCGAGTGAAATCGTTTATTTTGGTCTATATTATCACTGTGCAAAGCGGCTTGCTTCCATCACAAAGTGCAGCTTCCAGGCCAAAACCGTCCATAACAAGTAAGACTACGTCTAGATTCATCTTTTACGAAGAATAGGATTTTAAGGATCAAGTTCCAATTTATCCTCCCGAGTTCCAGTGTCCTACACATAGTACATAAACTTCAATTAATAGTTAAACATCTATCTATGTATCATAAAAGCATAAATTAAACTCATTTAGGAAATATATTATGAATGCTGATAGTCAGGAGGCTATACAAGAAGGGCCATTTAGATTGGTCAGCATATTTGAAACTTTACGACATACAGTCAGTAGAAGTAAGTAAAGTATGTATCTAGCAGAATAACAATGATCTGTACAAGCCTAATTCTTTTGATAATAGAGACCGTGAGCATATAATAATGAGCACTTGGCGTTCTTAGCAAACTAGCAACTTCAGCTGCTGATGATCAAATATCTGTTGTTAGTAACCATGTCATCGATAATTAAAGTAACAAAACACCATAAACAAAAATAAAATAAACGAATGCAATAACTTATTTTACGTAGATTATAAAAAGTGCTTATTTAGCTAGAAAACCATTCAAATAAGATTGATGATTACATCTGAATGGCTTAAATAAAATTTAGCTTGTCCCATAAACTTGAATCATGAAAAAGTTTTATGGCTTTAAACGGCACTTTTATAACATTTGAAATGAAATTTTAATATTCGTGTAAGAAAGGAATAAATGAGGGCCCTAAGGAGTAATAATATATTCGAAATGTTTACAATGAAGCGAAAAATATAAAAATTGTATGGTTCAGGCAGGGCTAAAACCTGCGTCTCCAACGGCTATCTGGGCCAACACGGGCGTCCTACCTATTGGACCACTGAACCTGATGCCTGATTTGGTTTACGCTAGCAGACGTTACTGCTTTAATAAAAATAATTAGTAATATATTCGCTTAAGTTTTCATAGCTACTCAAATATGGTACGAAGTCAGGTATTATTCAATAAGTATATCAATAGAGCTAAGCCAAGTTACTTAAGCGTGGTCTGAGGTTTTTCACTTTTCTTTGACATGACTTGAACTGTATCAGCGCTGGTTAGCCCTCAGTCGGATTTTGTGTGGAAGCATAAACCCACAAAAAGGAATGTCTCCACTTCACAGGAGTGAATAACACGTTTGAGGAAAAAAACCGTACTATAGGATACTCGCATCACTTCGTGTAGCTTGTTAGATTTTCTCGTTACCTAGCATAACTCTCGCCGATTCTCATGCAATTCTGTGAGTATTTTCGATAAATACTTAGATAATAATAATATGGACACTTTTGTCACTTTACTTTTTCAAAATAATTGAAAATTGTTGGAAACATGGGTGTTGAAAACTGATATATTTCTGCAATTACGAAACAAATTGCTGGGTCTACATTTCACAGAGCCACTAACTAGTGTAATGTGTTGTGATGCTCAAAATAAATAGTGATATCATTTCAGAAAATGCAAATTCTAATGTTTAGTTGTTAACAGCTTAATTGTAGTAATCTTACAAAACGTTTGGCATCCGTTAAAAATATTCAAATGCGTGCAGAGTGCGTGAACAATCTTCATGTCAATCAGATGTACAATAACTAAACAGTAGGTAGATACCTTATTGTAACTTAGCATGAGACGTTGGTAAAATTTGTAAGACAATTCATCTATTCATATTAAGCACACTGAAAAAATATATTTGTTAGTTGATAGTTACATAAATTGGAGGACTGACAAACTGAGGGCTACTAGTAACCAAAATGCGTTGTGTAAATTAGCATAATTTTGGTTACTACTAAGCACAATTTCCTATTTCTGAACTAGTTAAACTGGTTGAGCTATTTATTTATTTCAGTGCAATGGTCTTTATTCTGTTATATACGAGTCAGTATTACCATGGCTTATGTTATGATATTTACGTTAATTACATGATAAATAAGTAAATTGACAAAGCGGTCAGTGACGGATGGTTTATCATTTGTTCCTTGTGTTGCATGATAAACGCAACCATTTTGCATATATATACGCATTTCGTAATCAAGGGGAAAAGGAATATTCTAGAGTATATAATCGTAGAAGATTAAGCAACAGTATAAAGAAATCTCTGGATAGGGCATAACTTCGATTACCTAGTTTTGACTTAGAAAGATGGAGATGGTGTTGAAATCCCCTTTGGGATTAAGTAGGTATAATTTAAGTATCAATTTATTTGTAAACCGAAAATTTGAACTAAAAATTGGCGCTACGTATATTTCACCGCAAACAAGTTATCACCGCTGTCTGCCACGATTCATCAGACCGGCGAGACATTGAACAGGTTTGCATGACAATGTTTACCGACCGACACGGGTTGACACAAAAAAAATATCCCCTGTTTTCATTTCGTGTAAGCCAGAGCTGAAACAATGTCTCGGCAGTGACAACCCTGACAGAACCCCTCAAATCAAAAACAGCCTAACTGCCGTTACCACTACCGTATTTACGTCATTTTGGACGGATGTTGGAGGACAGGTACACTCGTTATTTACTGTTTTCAATTTATTCTACTTTGCATTCGGCATACGAAGGTGTATCCAGTAATAAATGAAAGGCAATTATAAAAAGCCTTTGTATGTTTATTACATCACTGGGCTTTGAAAAAAATAATTATCTTGATTAAATGGGATCCCCGCAGCTCATTTTTTTTACAGAATTTATTCCTATATCTAAAAACGTAAAGATGCACAAATAATTGTATAGCTTACCGTTTTGCACATTTATATAAATTGTTAGGCTACCTTGAAAATGCCTGTATCCTAAATATGTACCTATGTAGGTATACGTGCGAAAATAATTTTGTAACCCTTTTTTTACTTCACCGTAGTAATAGTATTAAACAGAACCCACCCTTGGACATCTACCGGCGTGCTAAAAAAACCGACCAAGTGCGAGTCGGACTCGCGCACCAAGGGTTCCGTACAAATTTTGCAATTTTTACTTTACCTGTGCTATAAGACGTTGCTTAGTACCCAATTTCAAGATTCTGAGTTCACGGGAAGTACCCTAGCTGTAGGTTTTGATTCCCTTGCGAGTGTCGAAAATTTGCAGCATAAACGGCTGTATCTTTTGATTGCGTTGGCTTAGAAGTTTGACTTTTCCACAGCTTCAAGGGACAGTAGACCTGAATATTTGATATGAATTTCAGCTTGATACCTCCACGCATTCCTGAGAAAAAAGGTCTTGACAAACAGACAGACGGACAAAAAAGTAATCCTACAAGAATTCCGATCCTTTTGAGGTACGGAGCCCTAAAAATTAAATCCGTTGGTGCGTTTAAGTCGCAAAGACACATTGAGACATACACAACTTGTCACGAATCACCGGTGTCTACAGGTAAAGGTTTTATGCGACTAAATTAAAAAGCTACATAACGCAAACGTAAATCGGTTTAACGATAACGTAGCAATTTTCACGTGACGTGCCAGTTTCTCAATTTATTCTGCTTTAAACCGTGTCACGATTCTATGGCCTTAATAAAACTATAGCGCCAGCACAAAAGCGACTTATATCTCGTAGTAACTCTAAAATGTATACGACTTTTTCGAATAAAAGAAAATACGTGAGGATGTTACGTGTAATAAACTGGCCACCGGTAATCACAAGATGGCTTCCCAATTAGTTTTAAACCAATCTAATTCGGTTTCACGCATTACGTGTAAAGTCGGTGCTAATTCAGTGGCCCCAGTGAAAAGGGGCGTAAGTCAGATTTAATTCTAGGAACAGAGGAGCTTATTCTCACAAAAGAGTTATGTCCCTTTTTACTGGTTAATACGACTACCCCTTTTCACTAGTGCCACACATATTTTTATTATTATGATTTTTTTTAATTTTATCCTTAAAAATCCCACTGAATAACCATCAAACAAAACAACTTTTCAATCAAACTACTATTAATAATATTACTTATTAAATATTTTTCTAAGAAAACCCAAACATAGTGTGATAAAAACATAACATTATTCAATAGTCACAATATAATTATTTTTGTTTTCTATGTCTACGTGTTCGGTCAATCACTAAATACTTCAATAGTTTTAGCGGCAGCGCCATCTGGTAGCATTTAAAGAAATCACAATTACTTTTTCCTGAAAAGCTGAAATATTCACGCAGCTTATACGACCTGTTACGGTGACATCTAGCGGCAAGCTGTTAAACTACAACGTCTGCGGAGAGAACTCCGGTGCGCGTTTATACACTTTCGCTATGTCATCACGTATTATATTAAGTTTTCAACAGATGGCGCTAATATCAAAATTAATAAAATCAGACTAATAGAGATAAACTATTAAATAGTTACTATTTTAAAATGAACGCTCTTACTGTTGACTGACTGCATTAATGCAATATATTATAGAAAAACTATAACTATGCAAATATTATAATAACAAAATGCAATTGTCTCCCGGGGTCATGATGGATGACAAGAAAAATCGACACGTTGTACGATTGTCATATAATTATTATGGGGGACTGATAGCTGTTACCATTCTGCTCTCAGTTGAAGACAGATCTTGCAAATTTTTGATAAGGGGACATTTATTTAGGCCAACTACTCTAAAGTAATAAGGTACCGTGAAACATGCCAACTTTGCCCGCTTTTTTCGTAAAAACCCGAATTTCTCTGATTTTTTCTATGACGGGATAAAGTTTTATTTGTCTAACGCATCCATCGTATTCATATGCATTATGCATGCGTTTATTACGAGAAACAATTTTTAAAACTACATTTAACCAATTTTTTTATCAATTTTCACCTCGGGTAAAGTTATCTAAACTTTTGCAAACATTGCCCAAATCGATTATTTTCGTAACTATAGCCCCTACAACGTTAAGATAAGGATCAGTATAAAATCTGGGGTAATAATGGCGTTCTACGTAAATATCTTGGTCTTAACTGTACAAACACGTGTGCAATATGGGTGGGCAATGTTACATAGGTATTTTGTTTTACTCCATACAAGCCGAATCAAGCAGTTTAAAATTGTCAGGGTTGTCACTTTTGATTGAGTAAACCATCTTTACCAATACCATCATCAAAATGAAAAATGTATGCTTAATATTCGATACTAATAGTTTGGCGATTATTTTTTTTTTCTTCACGTTAGAATAATCTAAATAAAAATTGTCATAATTGAATATTCTATGTTTTTTTGTTTTATGGACATGACATGACATGACATGCAGCTAATGCTAAAAGTACAACGACAATAGAAATATAATTTACCTTATCTTAAATACATAACCCTCCTTTATTTACGCAGTCTGGTAAAATTACGACAACCCTAACCCTTTTTTTAGTCTGGGTAATGTTGGCATTCATAGGTTAGCAAGTTACTGGATAACATTGCCCACCATCATAATTCCGGTTTTAATAAGTATTTTTAGTACAAACTACAATAAAAATGATCTACAGTTCTTATTTTATAACAAGCAATAAGATACATTCACCCGAGGCTTCCCCATTCTGTAAAAAATACACTAGAACTTCACCTAGAATTGGCCCGCCAAATCACGCACCTTATTCGACTAGTCCCATCCCAACACGTTACGGAATGAAGTTGCGCGCAAATGTGATTCCACAGATATAATCTATTTTCCACTACAAATAGTAGTGTTGCCATAATCATCTTGAAATTGTCTACAGTAACGTTTCTTTTTTTAAGTAGCGTTTTGGGCAAAGTTCCCTGTGGAGGCAAAGTTGGCGTATTTCACGGTAGGTATATTATTGCGGATGAGCAAATACATAAACACCTTCTTTTGTGATAATAAGTACCTATTCATATGACTTATTAAACGTACTTATAACGATTTTCCAGAACGTTAAAAAATACAAAGGCTTTGGGAGGAAATTATTTCGTTCGTATTCTGATTGCATGACCAATTAGGGATCAAAGGGAACTGGTAATCCTTCAAGTGAGCTTCATTCGTCGGGCTAACGGGTAGAACAGTCAACAAACCCAAATGACAATTTCCCCCATCGGTCAAATCTTATTTCTACACTTGAACGTGCAAATTACACTGCGCGCGGGGAAGGAAACATTACTTAACCCTCTTTTTTACATCTCCGTAAGTAAGTAAAAAGTTAAATTCACTTTTTTCTGTAAAATAACTTCAATGTACAAATATAAACATTTGCTATAGGAATAGAAAGTAGACATATTATTATTTATCAAAATCAGCTATTAGCCCACTATATTGCCCATCAGTCTATGACTGTACTTATATCAGGCGACTTTCGAGATAAAGACAGAAACTGGATAAACAATTATATTATAATTATGACATGATAATTGGAGTCTTTGAATGGCACATTATACACTGTCGATTTTTTAAATAAATACAGTATTTTTTTAGTTCCACATAATAGGGATTCAGTATAAAAATTAAAGTTGGCGAAAAGACATTACATGCTTCCATTTTAAATATTTTTAGAAAACAATCTCCTAAGAGATAGAAAACAGCCTTCAGTATACAAAAACCCGAAACCAAGCTCATTGTTTTATATATATAAACATCTTATCTTTAGTTAACTTTTTCCTCTTCCTGGGCGATCCGGTGGGAAAGCTGGAGCGAATAACTGTAATATAAGTAGAATATTATGAGATCCACTCTAAATGCACACAATTTATGAGGTTCGTTTAAATTTTCAGTATACATAATTGTAAGCGCACGTCCGCCTACAATGGTTTCTAAATCGTCCATAAATGAAATGCCAAGGAATTTTGTAGGCGTAATTAGGTCTAAGCGTATTTAACAGGCATATACATAATATATTATTATAATACGTAGTAACTATAGATGTATAATATATCCGTTTGCTCCATTGTATCCTGTAAGTCACACAAGCACGTAACAACTGAACAATTTAATGTGTACAGAGACGGATAAACATGTACAAATTTAAAAAAAAACTTAACGCGAACTGTGACCCGACTACGATGATGCAATTATTTTTTACTTTTTTTTTCTCCACACAAAGTTCCCCAGAAACTTTCTTACATACGTATGCTCAATGTCTATAACTACGGAAATAGCCCAAATATGACTTGCTTACTTTGAATAATATGCTAAACGCATAACCTATTTCAAACATTTATTAGAATATTTGTAGGAATTATGTGCACTTTATCATATTTTATCTAAATTTCAAATAGATGAGACAACACGTTCGTGCCAAACAATTTTTCATATTTTCATAACGTTTACGATGGGTATTTTTGAAGAGAAATTTTCCGATTAACCTCACCTTGTCGACACTTGGTAGTGCGTCATTGTAACTCTAATATTAAACATGATAATACGAACATTCATATTATTAATGTTTCTATAGTTGTTCGACGCAGATCATTTCTTGCATACAACTTGTATCGTTCAATTGAATAATACTAGCTTTATACTAAAGTGGACTAGAAAGAGCCAGTAATTTCGTCCACGTACCTCTATTTCTTTAACGGTAGCCGAAAATAAAATATTCAACAGTTTTAGCTAGATGAGTCGCAAAAAAAATTTAAAAAGTGGCGTTGTAATCAATGCCCATACGAAACAAGAGAAAACATCGCACCAGTGATGTTTTTTTCACTACGAACATGTTAATAAAAAACTGGGGACTTAATTCAACGTTTCTTCTATCATCTTTCAGGAAGAAAAAAGCGCACACAAAAACGATACTAACCAATATTACAAATTTATACTCGCTGTCGACAGACTCCCTTTCTGACTCCGAAGACTATAAAATTTCTTTACCGCCCGGCCGAGGCTAGATGATAAATATCAAGAAGTTAAGGTTTCGCCCGGTATGTTTGCCCTAGGGACGAAATGAATCCAACGTCTTGCAGAATTCAAACAATTTACCCTCCTTTCTCTAAGTCAAGCTTAATGCTACAACGGTAAATGTACGAAGTTGTAGCGAACTTCTCGGGTTCGATTCTTTCCCCCTTGCCCATCGGGATACATTGACAGAATCCATTACTTTATGATATCTGACATTTGATATTTTATTTCATTCTATCAGGTTTATTAATAATAATTACAATTAAATGAATGGAAAATACATAATAAAACTTAATTAAAAATAATCCCCCAGTAGTACTGGGCCAGTACTGAGGCCGTCTCGCTCGCCGCGTTTTTTTTCCCCCTACGCTTGTTATGTACCCCTATGTACCCATATGTAGCTTTGTATTGTATACGTAGTTTTAAGTCTAAGTTTTAGTTAGCCATAGTCCTAACACAAGTTAATATATTAATAACATCAGTGCTCTAGCGAACGCGCCGGGCAGGCCAGACGCTACCTTGCAAATTCTTTCGATAAGCGGCCCACCGCAGTAGCATCCGCTGCGCTTGGCCGGTCGTGAGAGCATTGTTCATATTCTTCTCAGTATTAAGAAAATATTCGTACCGAACGACATGTAACTTAGTTGTCGTAAGTAATTAAATGTAGTAAAAACGACTACATCTTTTATTTAAGCTCCGCGAGAGCATAATTCGCTTGTATAAAAATGTTGTAAATATGTATTCACTATCGTATGTTTTTATTAGTAATATAACATTGTATTCTCTGGCGGGAACAGCACCACCGGAGTCACGCAGAGTGGCGGCATGTAGCGTCGAGAAACTTAAACAGGAGATCCAAGAGGTAAAGGGGGTGCTTTCTACGACCACAAACTGCCACCTTCCCGTTTGTAGAGCCGAAAGAGCTTACTCTAGGATGCTCTGTTTCGGCATGCGTCCTTACTAGCAAGAGCCCTGATTCGGACTTTCGCAGCCTAATATATCGTACACACAACCTAAACAACTTTAATGGTACCATTTTGGTTCGGTAAAATAAAAATACTCAAAACGTTTTTCAATGAAGTGAATATTCGATCAATTAATATTTCTTTAGTATGAAATTTCGATGAACTAAAATGTTTGATATATATTTTTTTCACAATGATTATTCGATGAAATGAACTTATTAAATAAAAAAAAACGAGAATTGAGTATTCTAAATCGTTTTATCGATTCTATTTTTTTATGTGTTTACCTTTGTGTCAATATTTATAAAAAAAATAGCATTCTGTCAAATATTTTCTATGAAACAAAATTCGATGAAAATTCTGCCTTTAAAACCACCCCGAATACCGAAGTACCTACCTATTATGGGCGATCTATATCTGTGTATATTGCGATTCGGGTTCGGCTGAAAACTGAGAGGTTCTTATCTGGATCGCGTAAGAGCGAGCGAGACATGGATAAAACGCGAATCGCATTTGACAGGTCACGCCCTGTAACCAACTCTGTAACTTAGTTCAACCATTAAGACGCCTACATGTTGAAATATTTTTTTCATTGTATGACAAATATACTAATAATTTCAACCAACAACGTTCTAAAGTGACTAATACTTCTCCCTGAATTCTAGATACTAACATAGATTTTCATTGCGTACCTACAGTCGAGAATAAGATGAAAATACCAGTTTTCTGCGTGAATTTTGTCAATTTCGAGTAGTATTTAAACAAAAATTATCAATGAAAAATTCAAACTGTAGGTTTCAAATATATACCAATAAATATCAATACCCATTTTCTAAGTAGTTACATTGATATGTTAAGAAACATGTTTGCTCATAGAGAAAAATGTCTAAAACAATCAGTATTTTTGAACGGTAAAGGAACTTTAAGAAAAGCGGTGCGTACCAGAATGGATCTTTCAAGTCACGCGGTGTGTCACGGGGGAATCGACCACATGACATTGGTTTAGACAAGGACGCGGGCAATATCATTAACAATATTTATATGTATGAATTTGGTGGTACACATATAACTGAACTGCACTGCTTCTTACAAAAATGTTGTAAATGTGTAAAAGTACGTCCAATGTGACGAATGACAAATAACAGCCTAATAAGTCGTAACGGTCTTGGTCAGGGGTGTTGGCGCTACAAACAACTTTCATAAGGAAATTATGTGCATACGTCAAATTTGCATTATTAATCATCAGCAGCGATTTGTCCAAGATTTGTGGTCAACCAAATTCAAAACATTGTTTACCGGAATGCTACTCAATCTTTCGTTCTTCTTGAGAAATACTCTTAAAGAAAAACCGGCCAAGTGCGAGTCGGACTCGCGCACCGAGGGTTCCGTACAAACACTTTCCATCCCTAAGTGGTTAAGTTAAGTTTGCACCTGGTATGTATAGCGCCCCATATAAATTAGGTGCAAAGTTAGGTATTAAAAAAAACTACTTACTAGATCTCGTTCAAAACAATTTTCGTTGGTAGTTTTTATAGTAATGTACATCATATGTTTTTTTTAGATTTTTTATTTTCTTATTTTAGAAGTTAGAGGGGGGGGGGGGGGGGGGCCAACTTTTTTCCACTTTGGAAGCGTCTGTCACGCAAACTATTCGGTTTAGAAAAAAAATATTTTAGAAACCTCGATATCATTTTTGAAGACCTATCTATAGATACCCCACACGTATGTGTTTGATGAAAAAAAAATTTTTGAGTTTCAGTTCTAAGTATTGGGAGCCCCCAATATCTATTATTATTTTTTTATTTTTGCATCAAAATCTTAATGCGGTTCACAGAATACATCTACCTACCAAGTTTCAACAGTATAGCTCTTATAGTTTCGGAAAAAAATGGCTGTGACATACGGACGGACAGACAGACGGACAGACGGACAGACGGACAAGACGGACAGTGTAACGGAACTATGCTCCAGTGAGTTTTAGCCAATGGTTTTATGACGTGAAGCGCCATCTAGTGTTTTATTGGGAGTCTACTGTAGAGGGTCAGCATCTACGCTGTCTTACCTTACAACGCCATCTCGTAATTCATTGATGAATTAAATATTGATAGGGTTGCTGGAGCGTGGATTAAGTTTAAATCTTTCACACTAGAGGGCGTTGTGATAGACAAGCATAAAACAAGGATGTGTTTATTAAATATTTTAATATAATTTAAAGGCCGCATGCTGTATTGATCTCAATGCTTGTAATTGTGCTGGAAAGCTCAGTTGTTGTTAATTATATGATGTGTTTCTAGGAGGTTTGTTGATGTGGTCTTGTCGAGTGTAATAGAAATGTCAGTGACGTTTTGGGAGAAATTGTGTTTAAGTCACGTTCTTATTATCTTACAGGCATTGGGAACTTTTAAAACGTACCGAATTTTAGAGACAGCTATGTTGGGATTAATAATTAATCTATAATAATAAAGATACATTTTAATTTGGTTTAATTTGCCGCCAATATCAGTGGCTACAGTAGCGACCAACGGCGAGTAGCGGAACTAAAGTATATCTACCTATAAGCCTATATCTTTTATTTGTGTCAGTTGTATATAATACCAACCAATGAGGAACTGGGAATTCATTGAAACATAAAACACATGTACACAAATCTAGTTCCGCTATCCGACGCAGTGGCGCTTATGGAGATTGGGATTGATTTTGATCGAGAAGGTTCGAGATGGGGGCTCGGGGAAGAAAAACGATGGAGATGGAAGGAAGTGCGGAAGGACTGGTGTTCTTGGGGCTGGATCGAGAGGTGTAAGAAAAAACTCTGACGGATAAGTATCGAAAATCAGCTGTTCTGGGTTTCGGAAGAGGTTGATGGTCATGTGGGATGTGGTGTGGAGTGTTATTATGTCGGATTGTTTGCTTGCAATAATCCTTATTGCGAGAGAGGTAAGCGCTGTTGTTTATTTCCACAGAAATGTCTTTTCCGGCCAGGCCTCCTTTAACACTAGATGCATTTCCATGATTCATTTTACGGTTCAATAAAGCCCTCATGACGAGAGTGTTAAGATACGGGCCCTATGCACTTCTGTTGCTAAGTGGCCGAGTTATCCGCACTGTGTTTCAGCTTGTAATTTAGACAAGTAGGTACCAAACATGTATATCTTATGTAATTGTGGATAGATAAATTATCCCCAGAAATAGCTGTGTTATTAATTACATTTCCTTCACACTATACTGGCTGTATACCTACGCCTTACACATATATTTTACTCTTGGTATTGGTATTGGTACACAGATTTGTCTTTGTTTAAAAATAGCTACAGAGGCAGGTCTGTCTTGAAGGTATAAGGTATGTGGTACACTCTCTCCTTCGAAGCAATGTCAATGAACAGAATGATTCAACTTGGTGAAATATACTACCTTGGTAGTCGTTTGGTTGTCTGTTCCAGATTGACATTAGAGGCTCATCTGATATGGCGACTGGTTTGCAAAGACCTTTTGTCATACATAGTACCAGCATCGAAGCGTATTGCTGGTCAAAGGAGTTCTCTATAGAGCAATTCCGGAGATCAGCTATAAGCTTTAATACTAGGAAGGCTCGGGCTGTGCACTGTGGTGTCTAAAACCATCTACTAAAGACTTGGAGTTTTCTCTGACGAGGGAGAAGGTTGGCGACTATCGACTTTGCAGAGACCCTTTGTCAATCGACTATAAGTCTTAATTCGGGGCGACGACTAAACCCATAATTGATCCAAGTTGAATATAACTTGTAATATTTAGAAATGCTGATGGGGAGAGTCTGGTATAGGTAAAGGTTTTACAAAGGTAAAATATCCTACCCTTCCTTCTGACTCTCCTGACACAGTCTGATATTTTTATCATAAGAGAAACGGCTGGTTTCATTGTTATATCAACTATCATCATCACCCAACCATGTTGTGTTAATACATTGCTATGGTCTGGTATTACTTAAGTGTCATTTCTCAGTTGTGGTTCTCTTATGAGATGGATGATCTGTCTATATACCTAATAAAATAGCTGAAACAGACACTACCAGTATTTTCATACTGCATTTACAAGCGACCATTATGGCAGAATATATTTATTTGGTTATTAGCCATTTATATTGACATAACTTGGTGGCTAGATATTAACATGAGGATATGGCTGAGTCCATCCCCTGTTTTACTTATTCAACTCAGCTGGCAGGTTGTGTAATTCACTGCTTGGTCTTGTGCTACTTTTAGTGTCATGTATCAGTTGCATGTCTCCTGGGACAGATTATCTATCTATATATTTAACTAGCTGTTGCCCGCGACTTCGTCCGCGTGGAATCTTATCTTGAACAGTTTACATCTTTATTATATTATTTTCAGATCTAAACAATGTTGAAATTACTTTTCTTTTTTTGCAAGTTGATGATTTTGATGTTGGTTACTGTAATTCAACAAAAAATAAATAATAATAAATATTGAAGTTCTGCTCCCATACAATAAACGTGTTTTTTTTTTTGCCATTTTATACGGAATGGTACCGAACTTCGTACGCGAGTTCGACTCGCTCTTGGCCTCTTTTTAGTTTTTTTTTCGGCTAAATTGCTCTAATTACGCGGAATCATTATGAACTCAGGTTTCAAGTCCCGCACTCAAAATAAATATTTGATCTTCAAACAAATTTTCAACCCCTTTTTCACCACCTTCTGGGCTGAATTTTCAAAAACGAATTCACTTTTCTTGTATTCTGATAATATGCCCTTATACAAAGTTTCAAGTCCTGCGCTCTCAAAAATGTTTGATCTCAATACAAACTATCAACCTCCTTTTTACCGCCTCAGGGGTTGAATATTCAAAAACGCTGAAATTACTTTTTTTGATTTCTAATATATATGCCTTTATACAAAGTTTCAAGTCCGGCGCTCAAAAAAAGGTATGATCTCCATTCCATTCCAAACATTCAACCCCTTTTTAGGGTTCCGTACCCAAAGGGTAAAAACGGGACCCTATTACTGAGACTTTGCTGTCCGTCCGTCCGTCCGTCCGTCTGTCACCAGGCTGTATCTCAAGAACGGTGATAGCTAGACAGTTGAAATTTTCACAGATGATGTATTTCTATTGCCGCTATAACAACAAATACTAAAAATAAAATAAAATAAATATTTAAGGGGGGCTCCCATACAACAAACTTGTTATTATAGATATATATATAGGTACGGAACCCTTCATGCGCGAGTCGGACTCGCACTTGCCCAATTTTTCACCATCTTCAGGGCTACATATATTTTCAAAAACGCTGAATCACTTTTTTTGTATTCTAATAATACGCCTCTATTTAAAGTTTCAAGTCCCACACTCAAAAATATTTTTAATCTGCATACAAACTTTCAACCCCTTTTCACCACCTTCAGGGCTGAATTTTCAAAAACGCTGAAATTTATTTTCTTGTATTCTAATTATATGCACTAATACAAAGTTTAAAGTCCCGCGCTCAGAAAAAGGTTTGATCTCCATTCAAAGTTTCAACCCCTTATTTACCAGTTTCAGGGATGAATTTTCAAAAATACTTAAATCAGTTTTCTTTTATTTTATTTTAATACCTATTTACAAAGTTTCAAGTTCCTAGCTTAAAATTGAACCCCGAGACAAACTTTCATCCCCCTTTTAACGCCCTTAGAGGTTGAATCTTTGATGACGTTAAATTAATGTTATTTCGTTATTATTGTATATGCCTTAATAAGAAGTTTCAAGGAATTTGTAATGGATTCACACTTTCAACCCCTTTTTAACCCTTTTAGCGGACGAATTTTTGAAAACGCTGAAATAACTTTTCTTGTATTCTACTAGTATGCCTTTACACAAAGATTCAAGTCCCGCGCTCAAAAAAATACTTGATCTCCATACAAACTTTAAACCCCTTGTTTACCCTTTTAGGGGTCGAA
Organism: Apotomis capreana; assembly: GCA_947623375.1. Taxonomy (NCBI): domain Eukaryota; kingdom Metazoa; phylum Arthropoda; class Insecta; order Lepidoptera; family Tortricidae; genus Apotomis; species Apotomis capreana. Next base: position 20,271,915 of record OX392502.1, on the reverse strand, counting down.
TTTTTAAAAACGCTGAAATGACTTTTCTTGTATTCTAATAGTATGCTTTTACACAAAGATTCAAGTCCCGCGCTCAAAAAAATACTTGATCTCCATACAAACTTTCAACCCCTTTTTTACCACCTTAGGGGATGAATTTTCAAAAACGCTGAAATTAGTTTTCTTTTATTTTATTTTAATATCTTCTAACAAAGTTTCAAGTTCCTAGCTTTAAAAAAAACTTGTATCCCATACAAACTTTGCACCCCTTTTTAACACCCTTAGGGATTGAATTTTTTAAAATCGCTTCTTATCTCTAGCCCACGTTATAAAAGTAACCTACTGTGCAAAAATCAACTCTCTAACATTAGTAGTTTCGGCTGTGCGTTGATGAGTCAGTCAGGACTTCTTCTTTTATATATATAGATAACTGAAAGAGACACTAGCAATATTTAATATTGCATCAACATATGACCATTTAGCAGAATATATTTATTTTGGTTTATTAACCATTAAATTGACATAGCTTGGTGGTGAGAAATCTCTATCAATAACTTATGATGGAATTAGCTGTTTTATTATAGCGTTCCAAATATGTGTCTTCCCTTTATCCTGTCAAGGACGGATTAATTGTTGGTCGAATCTGATATCCGGACAGCGGGGTGGGGCTGTCCTTTCCTAAACAAAAAACCCCTTTAGTTATATATTTATGTATTATATCGAACACTAAACAGCCATACACTATCCACATTCCTACTGGGTCATTTGGAAAAATGTTAGAACAGAGACATTGCATCATATAAATAAATATTTCAACCTTTATTTATTATTTGTTTATTAATTAAATAACTAACACTACTTCTCGTCCAAGATGTATATTTAGATTCATTAACCTTCATTATTGCTTCTGCTAATAATTATTAAATAATATTGACTTGTCCTAAATAAACTGCTAATGTCGTCTGATTTGTATCCTTACCGCAGAGAATCTGGTTATTATAACACACAACTGGATCCTTTAACCACTAGACATGATCACAATCTATTATTAATTAAGGCCAAAACATAATCTAATTACTATATCAATTACTGAATTCTGGTATGGAATCCGGTAAGGTGACTGACCCTTGCTCCTTTGGCTCCTTCCAGTTGAAGTTTTTACAACAGACAGACATAACGAATCTATAAGGGTTCCGTTTTTTGCCATTTGGCTACGGAACCCTAAAAACGACTTTCATAACTGTGGATAATTTTGGCTTTATTATGCAAAAATTACTAGAAATTTGAGAAATATTTTATCATGTTTTCTCTGTGTTTAAATCGGTGACATTCACTGCCTTTCAAGGGTACCAAAAATTTGTCGTATTCAGTATAATAAATTAGTACCACTTAAAATCCGCAATATGACGTCAGCTGAAAAACACCCTGTACTACAATGCCAGTTTTTATGTTATAATAATAACTGAAAATCGTGATTTCAGGTTATCAATTGGGCGGTAAAATCGCGGGACCATAACATTGAAAAATAGTTTCTAAATATGTACAACTAGGTTGTAACTATAAAAGAAATATTTAAATACATTATAATATATATACATATACATATATAATATACGTTACCAACCATTAGAAGACCCGCTTATTTTTCTCGACTCCATGTATTTTATGCATGACTTACCTGTAACAAAACACAAATCAGTGAAAATACTCATACTCATTTATTGATAAAAAAATATATATTTCTTATTTATAAGTCAAAATCTTACAGCTGTACAATTATTATTTTTATGCATTTAACAAATTACATTATTAGAATTTATTGTAGGTAATTATATTATATTACGTATTTATTCATTTAATATGTTCAAGCTTACAAGTTTCGATATTTATACGAAAAGCTAATAACTTATTATTACATAGAAAAGTACCGGGAGTCTCAGACATATTAAGTGCGGGCAGTGCTCGGTTGGCCGCCGCCGCCGCGACTGATCGGCTCTCCTGACGATGAATCGCGTACTGATTCGACTTCTAAGACGTGAGTAGAACCGTTCTGTATTTTAATATTTATTTTAACTTAAATTTAATAGACAATTTAATTTTATTTACAGACGCTTACAACAGCATGACGATATCTAATATCGGTACATCTCTTCAGTGGCACTTAATTTAATCTACCACTTTATTAATCAAGATATTAGGTAAATATTATTTTGGGCAAGTTACTTACATAACCCTTTCCGCAAGATCGTAGTGTCACAGTGCAGCGAGTATAACCAGTATTTTGATTTATATACGTGTAAATACCGGCCAAGTGTGAGTCTGACAAATGACTGTCTCGAATGTCAATCAATGGCCTTTCAGTCTTTTACAGACTATACAAACAGTGTCATGAAGAACAACGCTTTTCATGACTATGCAAGCCAATACGAGAACGACACACGCGACCACAGGCTTGGCAGATGTAAGACTGGCCTGGGCGCGGTGAGCAAGGGTCGAGCTGATGTCTTTTGGCACGCTTGGTTGCGAGAGTCCTAAACCATGCGTCATCCAAGATCTTACGCCCATCCAACACCAGTTTCCGCCACTTGTCCCTATCCGCTGCGGACTTCTCCCAGTTGTGGACATGGATTTTAAATGCGTGCATGTCTCGCTTGGCGCAGTCTTTGTAACGCAGCATCGGGCGACCGATGCTTCTTTTGGCGTCCACTACAGCGCCGAGCATAACACGCCGCGGCAAACGGGATGGATGCATGCGATACACATGCCCCAACCAACGCAATCTTCTCTGTTTCAGCAGTGCAATGAGGCTGGGAAGCTGTGCGATTTCAAGCACCCTTCCCAGAACCAGATGACTAACAAACATAATAAGACACCCAAAAATCATGTGTATCCTTAATTGCCTAAACCTTGCTATCTGCTTTCGACGTTAAACTTGGTAAAGAATATTAAAAGAAAAGAAGAAGAATAATATAATTAAATACGCAAACTTGTGTAATAAATAAATAGAGAATTAAATATTCTAAGCATGTGATTGACTTCTTGTTGGTCATAGTTAAACGTAGTCTTAAATGAAGGCATCATAAAAGTCTGTGGCACAGTTACAGCGGCTACAAGATAGCATCTGTTAGGTACAGAGTGTACCACGTATTTGACGATTGAGGCACGCATCTTCGATGTGGACTTATAGAAAGTTAATGGTTAAGGGCTTCATTTTCTGAATGAATTCGGTCCCTCATAAACGACATCCCCTTAGAAGCTGATGTGAACATATTTTGGATCATAGTCCTCTTCTGAGACAGTTAAAGTACTGACAATAATTTAACTATTGTAGTACTATGTATGTATGTAAAATGCAAGATGGCGTCGTCGGCTGAGTAATGGAGCTAAATTGAAGGTAATTTACCTACTAAAGAGCTTGTCACACAGTCGTTTATTTTGTCAATCATTGACGGAGCGGGCCGTGTTATTAGTTGAATTGGGACTAATAAATTAAGGGTGTTTATAACTCGAAGAGATGGACTAATTACCTAAGGACCTAATCGACGAGATTTTGAGATACTTAGTTTTTCGAAACTTTATTACTCGTATTGTATAAACACTTTCGATATTTAAAAGTTCGGCCTTAAAACCGTTCGACGATTAATTTTCGATATTTTCATATTTTTTTCGGTTCCCGCGAGTGTTACACATTTAAATAAAACAATTTAAACGGATTATATCGCGTATAATATTTTGACGACGGGGTTGGCGCAGTGGTTAAGCAACTGCCTACTGAGCTGACGGTCCTGGGTTCGAATCCCGGCAGGGGCAAGTATTTGTGTGATGAACTCGAATATTTGTGCCTGGGTCATGGTTGTTATTTGTATTTAAGTATGTATTTATCTATGTAAGTATGTTTATCGTCGTCTAGTGTCCATAACACAAGCCTACTAGAGCTTACTGTGGGACTAGATTGATTTGTGTTAGGTTGTCCGATATTTATTTATATTACTTAATTATTAGATCCTCCGTGACGTTTCAGTAGCTTTTCAGTTACCCTTGTCAAAGGTTAACTGAGATTAACACGACTTTTCTCTGTCAAAATTACCTACATTTGTGCAAAATACCCATTTTATAAATATTAATTTTAAATAAAGGTGCTAATGTGTACAGACAATTACACATGTGCCAGAAGGGCTTTAATTATTTTATTTAAAAATACCTACCAGCAGTTCACTAAGGCTTAGGTACTAAGGAGAAAGAAGCGCCGAAAGAAAACTCCCAGACCTTATTATAAAAGTATATCCCAGTAATAAGGCAGTCGAGGTACATTTTGATTTTGTTATACTTAATTTTAACAATATTAGTAAGGAAAGCCCCTGCGCCCTTACGGCACACTTCCCTAATTCTCACCCATCCTTACGGGGCTTGTAATAATAAATTGGTATTAATACATGAAGTTTGTACGTTATAAAGACTTACAGCACATATATTAAGGAGCACGAAATCCCTTTTACATAAACATACCTCCTTAAAGTGAAGTTTTCCACATTACACGACGATGCGGGTCCAACTTCTGATGTTCTCACCAAAACTTTTTACCAATCTTTTTTTCGCTTATCTTAGGGTTAAACTTTTGATCAAAAATATTGGATTCGCATAGAAGGTGCTGAATAAGTAAGGATTTAAATAAAACTAATCCCTGTTTGTTGTGTAATAACGTTTTAGAACTGTTTGTTTGACTTCCGTAGATAGAATGAGTACAATTCGTTGTTATAGTGAATACAGGGTGTAACCGACGGTGTACCGAAAACTGAAACCATGGCTTCCGACCATTATTCTTTGAGAAAATTCTCAATTTTTCCTCCTTTCCAGTTTTCATTTTTTCTTTATTTTTCCGTTAATCGAACTCTACCGGTAACAATTTTTCATAAAAAATCGCATGAAAATAGCATTTCCGCAAAACACGCAATGTATCACAAACAGTATTATGTAAGCTTTACGGTACAACACAGAGCGCGTGGAGTAGGACAGATAACGGTACTGGCCGGTCATTGATCCACCAAGCCAGTGCGCTGGCGCTGGCCGTTGCGGTCGGACGCATGATTAATAATAAAATAAATAATAATAAAATATTTGTTTATTCAGGTATTAACCTATCAGGTGTTTACCTGCCCACACATTTTATTTGCTTTACTTGCTTGAATGAAAATAATCTTGTTAGACTGTTTTAATTTATCGGTCAGTTGTTATTGGTGTTAGGTAGTACACTAGTTGTGATCTGTGGTTGAGTTGTTTTTGTATTCATTCATGTCATTCGATGCGCATTGGCGTAACGGTATATTTTGCGCTGACGCGTGAGTGGAATGGGGAGCGCCTGGACCGGTCGATGCTCGCCGCGTGCTCCCCTCCCCACGCGTCTGCACCCGAGAGAATTGGACGCAATACATTGCGCGTCGAGTTTTATAATTTATTTTGGAAAATCTTATTCTAGAGTTTTCCGAGAAAATGAACACTCGTTTTCAGTTCTTGATTATGGTCTTAAACTACAGTTTTCGTTTTCGGTACGCTGTCGGTTACACCCTGTATAATAAAATATTGAATGATGATATCTTAAGGATATCCCATAAAAATATATAGCCTATTTATTCCATCACCCGTAAACATAACAGACATAACAGTGCATAATTTATAAATATAAATAATGACACAAAATGTTAACCCTCACAATCTCAGGGCATAGATATTTATAATGTCTGATAATGCGGACGAAGCCTCAGAATATTGCTAGTAGTATGTATTAAAATAAAGAATAATTTTTAATTCGACCTCACTTTAAAGCTTATATTTAACTTTTGTATCAGTTCTCAGAATTCGATTGAATAGAGTCGGAAATAAAAGCTTGTCTCAAAAATTAAAATTTTAATAAATATAATTAACTACAAATAATTCACGTTATATATTATTAGTCATTTAAAATGCGTTTGCACATCAAAATATATCGTGTCCGGCCTTACAGGCACCCTTACCCAATGGTAGTGATCTAGGGGATATATGTTTAGGTCTTAATAGTTTAAGTTAGGTTTTAATTAGACTATAATTAAAATTAATGGCGGAAAATATTACGTGTATCCTTAAGACTGCACCGATCGAAATGTGAAAAATATTCTATTCTATTCTATTTTTTTTAAAATGGCAACCGGTCACAGTTAAGCGACCATTACTGCCAATGTCTCGTTGCCAATCGCACTAGGCGACTAGATAGAGGATTGATACCACGTTGTACGGTGAGTTGAAAAAATCGTGCTTTTTGTAAAGTGATAGCGATTTACAAAAAACCACGCGGACTATCGGGCCTTGACCCAGGAAGGGCTATGAACGCTTCAAGTTGAATTCTTCATTAGCTATTCACTCATACGTTAGATCACTGCACAATACGCTATCAATACTACACATTGAACAACTAAAATGAATAAATAATGAACAACGAAACTTAAACGCATGCGGCCATCTTGAGACACGAACCGGAAGTCATGTGAAAAATAGGCAGTTGCCTTTAAGTAGATAACGTCAACACTAATTGTTTAATCCATTTCTAAACTATACAACGTGTTTTTATACAATTGCTTTAACTTCGACATAGTGCTTGGAACATTAACGTAAACTCATCCCTTAAACCGTTTAATGATATTCGAAAAATATTTTTTTTTTGGTATCCCATACAAAGTAATTAATTATTTAATTGGTGGCTATTGTAAAAGGTCCTTTTGAGTTAGGCAATAGTTAGAGTCAACTTGTTGTCATTTTAACGTCACTGATAAAACTTCATCGATGACAGAATTGAGAGCTCGTTAAAAACTTTAGCTAGGTGGAATGCGTGTGGATAGTCTTGGGTTCAAACCCCGGTAAAGAATTTTCTTTTTGTATTTATTTTTGTTCATTGGCAGTGAAAGTTAAATTTTTTGTGCTTATTTTTTATTTCAGAACAATTTTTGCGATGTGTTTAATCCATTTTAATTTTAATTCACTTTATTTAAATTCTTTCGGGTTATGGTATAGTCACAAATGAAACTAATTAAATTTAAGTATAAACATTTAATTACATAAACAATATTGGCCTAATAAAATAAAATGATCTCCTCATCAGTATTTAACACTCAATATTTTTTATTTAAACCAAAATAATAATTTACTACAACTTGTTTTCAAAGTGCCCGCCATTATTTTCTAAACAAATATTCAACCGAAATCGTATCTCGCGATTTAGTTTGACAGGAGTGGCACGCATGGCATCGGCTTCTTCCTGAATTCGTTGCAGTAGGTCTTCCCTCGAAGCCACAGGTTTGGAGTAGACTTTTCTTTTAAAGTACCCCAGACATTAAAGTCTAAGGGTGTTCGGTCCGGAGATCTGCATGGCGAGCCACGCAAGAGTTTGACTGCCGCGTGTCTAATCCAACGCCCAGCAAAGTGCACATCCAAATACTGTCTAAAACGGCCAGCAAAATGTGCGGGTGCTTAGTCATGCTGGATCCAGTGTGTCCGCAGTGTTTCCAATGGAATATCATCGAAATAATCCAAATTATGCAAGTTCTTATTGGGATATCGACGTCGGTACTCCCTTGCTGCTTCCGCCGCATATCCATTGCAGAAACCGTAAACAAAGTGCATATTGGCTTCTTCTTCGGCCGTATAATTTATCCGTGGCATCACAAAGCAAGTGAACACAATTATTTCATTAAAAATTAAGTAAATAACAACAATAATAAATTACTATTGTCAATTTGACGTGACACATGCGAGTCAAGTGAGAGCAAAATAAAAAAGAACTTATTGATTTAGACCTTGTCGTACATAAGGAACACTGAAAACTCTTTACATACGAACCAGCAGATAATAGTCTTTGGTTATAAGAAGATTTTACACTGGTTAAACTGAGATTAGTGATTAAATTTGAATATTAAATAATTTGAAAACGGTGCGAGTTAGGAACTTGGTTTCTTTGAGAAATTGACTCAATAAGACGTAAAGAATTACCCCTTAAAGTTAAAGCAATTGAAAAAGTACACCCTGTATATTTAGCATTTCGAAGAATGTGTTAACAACTTCTCCGTGAAAAGATTATAAGATTATTAATATTTTACCCTAGAGAACTAAGTAAAGTTGGACGAAAATTGTTAAATCGTAAGCAGGCGTTAAGTGTTTTTTTATACTTTAACAATGGAAATCTATTCTGATTTTTAGTTCAAAAAAAGATGAATGTTTACATTACAATTTGTCCGCATCAAATATTTCAATTATTGTTTGGTATTAAAGGTCCAGATTTATCAAAAAGTGCTTTTAATTCTCCATACATTTTTACTATGGCGGCCGCGCGCCGATTTAAATACGCATTCCCCGCGCTCTATGGTTCAGTCGCAAACGCTCGGCGCCCTCTTAAACATAGGCATGTATTTAACGCGGCGACAAATTAATCTGATTTAGGGATTTATAAAAAATTAAAGGGGGTAGCAAAAATAATAAGTTGGCGACTAATTGCGGAGACTAGTATAAAGTAAAAAGTAGCAGCTAAGTAATCAATTTTCGGCTTTGTTTCAATATAAACTAGCATCGAGTTATGGCGACTGAATTAACTATATAAGCGGAAACATGACAGCGGATAAAAAGTTGAAAATGGTCTACTCTAATTGTTCAATGGACATTGCATATAAAATAAATTAAGGTCATAAAAAAAATAAAAGGAGCGCTTTTTAGAGATATAAAAAATAAAAACCAACCTAACCTAACCAGGCCGAGTCGGATCTTCTGCTAATATTAGTCGCCAAGTCATTATTTATAGTACCTCGCCTATGATTTCAGTAATCTTGTTTATTATTTCTGCTACCTTAAAGTAGCTGCCATTATTTGAATTTTAAAATATCCTTAGTTTAAAGCTCATTTAATATGAATGATTGCCAAAATATTTAATCGCGGACAAGTTATTATTTTAGTTGCAAATAGTTTGCTGCTCTTTAATTTTTCTGTCGCCGCGAAAATAATAAGCCTTAAACATATTAAACTATAATAAAATGATCAAACATTGTGGGGAGCTCATGAATAATTATCTAGCCGCGAAAGCTTTTAACTGAGAGTTCAAAATGTCCAATTTGGCACATTTTAAGCGCTCAGTTAAAAGATTGGAACTTCCAATCCCAGTACGGCTTCACATTTGGGCTTACCGTTTTGAAAGCTATTCAATGGATAGTAATTAATCCGAACAGGCAGATTGCTATTTTGGAGGTTTTAAAAAACTGGTTTTTTTAACTAAATTTTCAGCGTGGAGCGGGAGAAAATGTTATTTTTTCTACTCCAGTACATTTTTCTGTCATTTATATAGTTACTAACTCTAATATAGAGACATAAATTATGAAAGTCTGTAAAAGTCTTTACTCTATTGCCCAAAAAACCACTGCTAAACGATGTTATAATGTCGCCAAAAAAGCATCACTTAGTACCACAGATTACAAGATAAACAGCTGCATTCACATAATTTGCAATTAAAAAAAAACTTATTGTACTATGGCATTGCTGCCAACTTAAAAAGTGCATTTTATTTATGAAATGTCGAGTCGTTGAAAAAATATTGTATGCAACGTTGTATAAGTAGGTCAAAAAACGCTCGTGGCATCTTTCTTACGATGTTCGCTACGCTCACATCGTAACCCATGCCACTCGTGTTTTTTCCCCCTTTTATACAACGGTTGCATAAAATACTATTTAGCTTTTGAAAATATGACGTAAATTGCTATTCATTTTCTTATTATATTATATTTGCCACGTAACTATATTATATTTAGCTGCTTAGTAATCTGAACTGCTAAAAAAATCAAGTTTAGGCCACGTACTTTTATTACACTAAGACTAGGATGGAAGAGACATCGTGCATCGTTTGATTTAAAGATCCTATGTTCACGCTCGTACTAAATATAAAAGTAATTATATCGACGGTGAAAAGGAGAAACCCCTTAAGCGACATTTTGCTAACTTTACAGGAGAGCGTTTAAAAGTATTAATTTTCTTTAAAAAAATCGTAACTTTTTTTCTAGTCGATTTAGAGACTTCAGTTCTATGGACGTATTTTATTAAATTGTAATATACCTATCCACCAATAGTAACGTTACTGAAAAAAACTTAGAATCTTCTGAAATAAATGTCGCTTAATTTAAATTGACCTGAAAAAAGCCCAGTGAAACCCTCTAAGCGACATTGCAATTTTTTGGCAGATACTAGAAAAAAACAATTAAACGACCTTTTATATCATACTTATTACTAGAATATTACTTTAAGCAACTATAGTGAGGAAAACATTTTCTTATGATTATTAACGACATTTCGTGGTCCGGAAATGTGTTATGCAACTATTATAATCAATTATATATTTTAAATACAATATAAACCCAAATATTGTTAAGTCATCTTAAATAGGTAGGTACCTAGTAACCCAAAACCGGGAAAAAAAATAGGAATGTACAGGGTAAACATGAATCTTCTATATATATAAAACTCAAAGGTGACTGACTGACTGACATAGTGATCTATCAACGCACAGCCTAAACCACTGGACGGATCGGGCTGAAATTTGGCATGCAGGTAGATGTTATGACGTAGGCATCCGCTAAGAAAGGATTTTTCAAAACTCACCCCCTAAAGGGGTGAAATGGGGTTCCAAAGTTTGTATGGGGAAACAAGATTAGTTAGACTATTTTATTCGAAACTTCACAGGAGTATTCCTAACGATAAATGAGTAAACACGTGTTTCAGGTTTTTTGAAAATTCAACCCCTAAAAGGGAGAAATGTGGTGACAAAGTCTGAAAATCAGCATGGGTATTGTTTTTATGGTTTATCGGGTCGCTGATTACAAAAACCGCAACGATTTTTAAATCCAACGTGGCGGACGTGAGTTACCATCTCCCCTGTTGGGATGAAATGGGGTTGAAATGTCTAAATACTAAACCACTGGTTCTAGAGAGTTCAAATTTGGGACGTATTTAGGTTCCTTATAAGGTGTAGGGGTGCACTAAGAAAGGATTTTTCAAAATTTACCCCCTAAAGGGGTGAAATTGGGGTCCAAAGTTTGTATGGGGAAAGAAGATTAGTTAGACTATTTTATTTGAAACTTCACAGGAGTATTTCTAACAATAAATGAGTAAACACGTGTTTCAGGTTTTTTTTAAATTCAACCCCTAAAAGGGAGAAATGTGGTGACAAAGTCTGAAATCCATTGGTAATGCTTTAATGGTTTATCGGGTCGGGTCGCCTGTTGGGGTGCGATGGGGTTGAAATGACTAAATATGAGTACGGGTGTAATTTTTATGGTTTTTTGGGACGTTAATTACGAAAATGCCAACGATTTTGAAATTTTATTTGTGGTCATGAAAATTCTTGAAAGCATTTGCGCCAAATTGCAATTTAATAGGTCCAGTAGTTTTGCAGCAAATCGATTGTAACAGACGGACTGAAAGACAGCTCGACAGACACGTGATCCTATAAGGGGGTTCTTTTTTTGCTTTTGAGGTATGGATAGAGACCCGCGTTATCCTAATATATTAAAAAAATAGTATTTGGTGGCATCTCGATCGTCGTCAATCGGTACCTATAGGCGGGCGGCGCGTTGGGACGGGAGGAATAATGATCGGGAAACTTCCTGCATCCGTAATAAATACATACAAGCTTTTCAATAATAAGTCATTTCAGAATTCTGAATTACGTTTATCTGGCTCAGAATAATACATTTTTTATTCATCAACGAAGAGAACCTCAATATCTTACAATAGAACATGACGTAACTTATAACATGGCTTATTAGAATCATTAAACCAATCTCGAATATCCCAAATCGATAAGCGGAGGCTCGGGACATTATAAAAGCTTTATACAAATAAAATGCACACATATCCCGGTGTCTTAGCTTCACTTCGAGTTATGAATTTTGAAGTGAACTTTATTTGGTACAGTAAAAGCTGAGATCGCTTGATTTGAGTGCTTGAGTTTTCGGTTTGATTTGATAAAGTGGAGTTATGATAAAATAAAAAGTATTTCCCAGTAATATTAGAAAAGCGAAAGTCTGTGTTGGTATGTTTTGTTACTTCTTCACGCTAAAACGGCTGGACGGATATGCATGAACTCTCAAATTTGCGGGTATTGACTTGAGAGAACATTGCTTATCTCGAGTAAGTTCACCCAGTAGCTTGATAGTTTTAGCGCCTAATGACAGATTAGTCAAGAATATTGTGTACAAAGAAGTTTTGTAGGCCCTATTTTTTTATGTGGCTTAGAGATGAACTTGGATAAGACGTGCGTCATGACCAATGGAGAGAAAATAGGTATATCTATAGAAGCAAATATCATTAATTACGTGAACGAATATACATACCTAGGACAAAATATATCCTTAAACGGTCGCTATATAGAAGAAGTTGAAAGAAGGATTAAGAAAGCTTGGAGTTCGTACTGGGCACATAAGCACATTTTCAAATCTAAACTCGACATCAAACTAAAAAAGACTGTGATCGATTCTGTTGTGACACCAACACTACTTTACGGATGCCAAACCTGGGCCATAACTAAAGAAATAATTGATAAAATACAAAAATTCCAAAGGGCTATCGAGAGAAGTTTACTAGGAGTAAAAATAAAAGACAGATTAAAAAACATAGAAATCCGTAAAAAAAACTAAGATTTTAGATGCAGCGGAAATGGTATGCCGTCTAAAGTGGCGCTGGGCCGGTCACACAGCAAGAACCAATGATGGTAGGTGGAGCGAGAAAGTACTGCACTGGTACCCGCGCGAAGCACGCCGACCGCGAGGGCGGCCGCGCCGCCGCTGGCTCGACGACCTCACCCAGCAGGCTGGCGTCGCGTGGACGCGACTGGCTGCCGATAGAGAGGTGTGGAACGAGATGGAGGAGGCCTTTGTCCAAAAATGGGCAGACCCAAAGAACTTTAAAAAGTGATTTTAATTTATTCTGTGATTTTAATGATTTTATTTTAATTTATTTAATTTGTAATTGTAATGATGGTTTCCTATATTTTAATGAATTGATTATTTATATTTTTACTTTATATAATTAACTAATGACATGTTACTTTTATTATTTAATACCTAATTATACAACTGAATAACATCGGCATGTACAATATTTTAATATACTATTTAATAATTTAATTTAATGAACTAGTAGATGTTAATAATTTGAAATGTATTAAAGTGTAGAGCATGATTAGTAATATTTCAGAATTTTAAATTATTACTTAAGTGATATGAATGTATAATTTGGTTGCTTTATAGTGTTAAGTAACTTTGTAATTTATTAAGTCAATTTGTATTTTTTGCCGAAGAGTCATTACTTTTAGATTCTAGGAACCACCTTCTGTTTCTATACATTCTCTGTTTTGGGTTAATAAATGGCTTTATTATTATTATTATTATTTTTTTATACACGCTAAACAAAAGTAAAGCCGCAAAAACTATACATGATTAATAATAATACTTCTTAACGCGAGCGAAGCCGCGGGCAAAAGCTAGTAAGTAAATAAAAACAGAAAAAAAAGATAATGTTTATTTAAATTTCAAGTTTCCACTTTCTTTAATTATTCTTGTGGTTTTCCTAATTTACTATCAGTCTTAGTAATTTATTATAATAACACTAATACTAGTAATGGCATACATACTTTTTTATATTAAACTTTAAAGGCAGGGATACAAATCAACATAACTTAATAAATAAGTTCTCTTATCATAGCTAATGTCTTATTTCTTCTTATCAGGCTTAAAGACATCAATTACCTATAAAATCAGTCTTGAATTAGACAACTTTGTAATCTAAGTGATATGTGTAATCTTTAAATTATAGTAGTAAAGTTTTCATTAAAAATAGACACTAACGAAAACGTAGAACTTTTTTTTAAAGTAGTCTGCGACGGCAAATAGCGAGACAACCGCCTCCCCACAATGTTCGCTGCCGACTGAAGCGACCGACTGGTTACTTCGTGTTTATAAAAACGCCATTCACAGGCATATTACACTAAAAATAGTTCACTGAAGCGACGATTGACAGGTAAAACCGATAATTCAAGCCCCAGGATACCTTTTAGATCTTTCACTTAAACGACTAAAGCAAGTTTTAACGAATACATTAAGCGACATAAATGCTCAAAATTCAACGTGTCGCTTGAAGGAGCAAATACTGTCGTAAATTTTGTGACAATCAATTCATCATCATCATATCAGCCTATAGACGTCCACTGCTGGACAAAGGCCTCCCCCAAAGTTCTCCACAACGATCGATCTTGCGCCGCCCTCATTCAATTTCTACCCGCGATCTTAACCAGGTCGTCGGTCCACCTTGTTGGAGGCCTTCCAACGCTGCGTCTTCCGGTCCGCAGTCGCCACTCAAGAACCTTTCTGCCCCAACGGCCATCGATTCTACGAGCAATGTGCCCCGCCCACTGCCACTTAAGTTTGGCGACTGTCTGAGCTATATATACAACCTTGGTTCTCTTGCGTATCTCATCATTTCGAATTCGATCCCGCAAGGAAATTCCGAGCATAGCTCGCTCCATTGCCCTTTGAGTAACTGTGAGCCTTCTTATGAGGCCCATTGTAAGCGACCACGTTTCAGTGCCGTATGTCATCACTGGCAACACACATTGGTTAAAAACCTTCGTCTTAAGACACTGCGGTATTTGGGACGAGAAGACATTCCGCAGCTTCCCGAACGCTGCCCATCCGAGTTGGATTCGACGAGTGACCTCTTTTTCGAAATTCGACCTACCCAACTGGATCGTTTGTCCAAGGCGCAGAGTCTCCAACTTTAAGTGGAGTGGGTGCCACATGGGAGTTAAACATAATTTTCGTTTTCTCCATGTTCATTTTAAGACCCACTTGTTGAGAGACCCTACTGAGGTCGTTGAGCATTTTGCCGAGGTCTTCCAGGGTCTCAGCCATGACCATGATATCATCAGCAAAGCGGAGGTTGGTGATGTATTCGCCGTTTATGTTGATGCCAAGTCCGTCCCAATCCAGAAGCTTGAAAACGTCTTCCAATGCAGCTGTGAACAATTTAGGAGATATAACATCTCCTTGCCTCACACCACGCTGCAATTGGATAGGTTTCGAGTCTTGGTTTTGGACGCGGACTGACATAGTGGCATTCTCATACAAACACCTTAGTACCTCAATATACCTGTAGTCAATTTGGCACCGCTGGAGAGACTGCAGCACTGCCCAGGTCTCGACTGAATCGAAAGCCTTCTCATAGTCCACAAACGCTAAGCATAATGGCTGGTTATACTCTTCGGTCTTCTGTATAACCTGCCGCAGCGTATGGATGTGGTCAATGGTACCAAAAGCTTTACGGAAGCCGGCTTGTTCGGGAGGCTGGAAGTCGTCAAACCTGCGTGCGAGACGGTTCGTGATGACTCTCGAAAACAGCTTATAAACATGACTCAGAAGCGAGATGGGCCTGTTGTTCTTTAAAAGGGTCTTATCGCCTTTCTTAAAGAACAGTACCACTGCGATTCTGTGCCACGCCTGTGGCGTTCTCCCCTCGAGTATGACGGAGTTAAATAACTTTTGCAAGGCTTTTAAGACCGGTTTTCCACCTGCTTTTAGAAGCTCTGAGGTAACTCCGTCATCACCCGCCGCCTTATTATTTTTAAGCTGTTTGAGAGCCATACTAATCTCGTACAGGCTGACGTCCGGGATTTCTTCTGTGTAGTGTCGGGTCAACCTAGCTCTTGGATCTTTAGCTAGGTTCATGACAGGTGTCCGCGTTGTCGTGTATAACTGTCCGTAGAACGCCTCGACCTCCCCCAGGAGCTCAGGCCTAGACGACACGATTCTACCATCCCCTGTCTTCAGCTTTGTCAGCTGGCTCTGTCCCATAGACAAATCTCGTGCGAACACTTTGGAGCCTTTGTTCCGCTCAATAGCCTCTTTGATACAATTTGTATTGAATTGGCGCAGGTTGCGAGTCAGAGACTTTGAGATTTGTTTGTTGAGCCTTCGGTACTGAGAAGCGTCATCAGGGGAATGCAGAATCATACCGCGCCTCTCCTTCATGAGCTCGAGAGTGTGATCAGAGATCTTTTTGGTTCTTTTTGAACGGTGGGTCTTAAAGAACTTAGATCCCACCGTTAGGACAGTTTCCACAACCCTGTCGTTAAATTCGTCCACGTCTTCGCAATCACCCAGGCATTCGAAGCGATTCTGCAATTCCAGTTGAAAGGGTTCGGGGTTTTGGATTTGTATCGGTGTTGGCCGGAGCATAGACTTCATAAGCCGATAACGTTCAAGCTGAACATTAATGTTTAATGTGCCTCTTACCATCCGGTGGTCGCTCCCGATTTTAACGGCATTGATCACAGAGACATCATTAAACACTTCTCTCCTAGTTGACATTATGAAGTCTATCTCGTTCTTTGTGACACCATCGGGACTAATCCAGGTCCATTTGCGGTGAAGGCTTGAAGAAGGAGTTCATCATATAGAGTCCCTCCTTCTCCATAAAGTCCGCAAGTGTTTGACCCCGTGCGTTCCGATTCCCAAATCCAAAAGGTCCCACTTTCAACTCACCATCGCTTCGTCTGCCCAGTTTTGCGTTGAAGTCCCCCATGACAACGGTGTAGTGAGTTTTGGAGGTATGTATGGCTTTAGAGATATTTTCATACATAACCTCCACCTCATCATCAGGGTGTGTCGATGTTGGTGCGTATACCTGTATGACCTTCAGCGAATACCGTTTGGTGATTCTGAGTATCAGGTACGCTACCCTTGTAGACACACTCTCGATCTTGACAACGTTGTTCACGAGGGACCTGTGGACGATAAACCCGACATCACCTTGGGACTGCTGGTCGCCCTCCCGGAAATAAAGCAGGTTGCCGGATTTCAAGATTATTGAGTCCTCTCCCTCTCTTCGGACTTCGGATAATCCGACGATATGCCACCGCAACCTACTTCATTCTTCCTCGAGTGCAGTGATCTTCTCGTCAGTACGCAGTGTGCGCGTATTGTATGTTGCCAGGGCCAGAGGTCGTCGGTGGTGGTAGCCAGATCTTTGCCGGGATTCTTCGCACCCCTGACCCCGCCAGTACCCTGACTGCTACCGTCGCCGGGGCACCGGGGGTCGCCGGAACTCGGGGCCGTGGCTCTATTTTGTTTTTTCATATTGGGGGGTTTTGCCATAATCGCCACGCTTGGCATGCGGGTTGGCGATCGCAGTAATGTCCACCGTACGAAAACAAGGATGCTGCTGCCCATCCTACGGTGGTCTTGGGCGTAGTTTTAGGACATACCCGGGTCCTCTCACAACACAATCAATTAACCGACAGCATTTGTTGTTCATAATTTCAGAAGACACGATTAAGCACCTAACCTTATATAATTTGTGTTTGTAATAAAAACTTTAACGCCATTGCTACCAATTCAAGCCATTTCTAAAAACACTGTAAGCGATCACGTATAAAATTGTGAGTAGTTTAAGTGACGTAGTTCAAATTTAAATCAAATTATGTATCGCATACCTGGGTGTTTTTTAAATCGGTCCACTATTTATAAGCTACCTTAACCGTCATCAGATCGCTACGTAACCCGGCTTAAAAGACGCAGAAAAAAAGCTGATTCCAACGATATATATAACTCAAATTCATTGAAAATGTCGCTTAAGGGGTTTCTCCTTTCCACCGTCGATATTATCATCTTTACTTTTCAAACTCATAGTTGTGATCTAACATAGATACTAAATAGAAACTACTTTTTACGAAGAAATTGGTACAATTATTCTCTAAGATATCGATATGTAAATGACGTTTAAACTCTGTGCAAAGTGTCATTTGCATATTTGCAGACAAGGCAAATATCTTCATAAACACGAAACGTCTTCAATCCCAAACTTATATCGACGATAATATAATAGAAAACTCATAGAAACACAAATCTACTAATCTTTATTCTTTTTCCCAACCTAGACTTGCAAAAATGGAATAGTTTTATCAACTAAGCACAATTTGCGTTTACTTCTGTGGATAAACCTGTCGAAAATTTCTTTCCAACTCAATATAATGTGGGTTTGGTACATAATTATGTAACCTCAATTTTCCTGGAGGAGATATCCCGAGAGATTTCGTTAAAATCTGCCGATCTTTCTGAATCGTCATGGGATTTCTTCGCTGTAGGCATATAATTATGATGAAGAAATATGAAATAAAAATTGCCATTTTGCGGCCACCTTAACTTAATGGAAAAACGGTTTGTAAAGAGCATTTAGTTCAGTTTCATCGTAATTCTTTCTTTGAGGTAAAGAAAGTCGTCGAACGAATTTGTTTCTGTTGGAATCCATTATAGATTCCCTTTTTTAGTAGGTAACTCTATTTTATTCCTTTATTTGCTCCATATTACTCTATTCTAAAAAAATTGATACCTACATTATTTTTTTTTTAAATATATATTTTGTTAAGATATACTTTTTAAGATGTTAGTGATATATGCTTTTATAAATATGTATTAATAATACCTATAGTACTAGTACTTTATTACACGCTGCTTATATCATATTTTATAGATGCAAAAGGCCAATGACGATGACTAAATAGCAAACAGTTACCAGAAATTGAAAATAATTGTAAAGGAGCGATCACATCGCTGCTCTAAATAAACTGACAGTGCGATTACGCAGTGACGTATCGTATTCGTCACGTTTCTAACGTTTACTATCCACACCGAGGCCTTACGTTGCTAAGTGTGACGCGTTGTTTGCGTCACGTTTTCTGCATACGTTTGAATGCGTAAACGCACCTTCGGGGTATTTTGAGCTTTGCACCGTTTATTACGTGATAAATAAATGATGATGATGATGATGAAAATGTCCTTGACGTATCCGTCAACGGCGACATCCTGTCAAGAGTTTCTGGCGTGTGCGCGCATAGGTACTGGCTCGTGAATCCCAGCCTGTTCACGATCACAAAAGAGACAGTGAAGCTGTCCATCAGCGTTGTACGTGTAGCTGTAGGAAGGCCTGAATAAAGCATCTACCACTCTTACATTCACATACTTGTCACAACGTGACAGAAGATTTGTCATTGCGTTTAAGAAACACTATGCGAAGAATCAGCCAGAACAAGGTTAGAAAAGGGACCTAGAAAGATATTTTTTGTCCTACCTTTTTAATGGTCTAAAAAGTTCGGGAATGGCGCTGGTTTGCCTCAAATACAAGTTCAAGGAACTCCGTGTATACTTGAAAGGATTTGGCATAACGCTTAATGGGACTCATGGGAAATTCAGAGGAAGCCTTCAGCGTCTTGGAGTCCGGCAAACTCTTGCCAACGTAAATAGGTTATGAATTTTAATATTTATACATTTTAAAATATACTGGAATAATGTATATACTTTTAAAAATAAGAAAGACTAGTAAAACTTTCTAAAATTCATCATTACCCATACAATTGGGATAAGTAGACCTAAAAAATAAAGATCCCATTTTAAAATATTGGCCAATATAGGATAACAATTTCATCCTCTGTCAATTAGATACCTATGTTTAATATTTAGTTTGTCTTCTTAGTAAGTATTTTGCGATAACTTGACTTGTACTGCAAAACGACAAAAACAAGTGAAACACAAACAACTCAAATTATGAATAATTTTTCCCAGGTCCCATTATCACTATACCAAGTACCCGTAAAACGTTCAAACCACAGGGTGTTTCATAAATAAATAAAACACATTTATTTTGCGATACGATTGCAGCCTGTTTTGTTGCACAGGTTATATTTTCTTATATTTGATATACCTGACAAAATACGTCAATGATTCAAATTTTGTATTTATGAACTTCATTTTAATATATAATTTATTACCCAAGTTACCTTTTACTTTTAATTCAACTGTCACATCAAACAACACGATTAATTGCCTGCGATTAAGAACAGCATAACATTAATAAATGAATTCGCAAATTTTTCAACGCCTTTTTTCACTTCCACAATAAAAAAAACAGTCGGGTGTTGTGTTATTCATACCATAAAACAAAAGCCGGTAGATTAAGTGCACAACACAGTAACTCCATAAAATTTCGTCGCCGGTCACAAAATGAAGTTATCCTTCATTACCCTTGATGGAGGTCGTTGTATAATAAAATTGTCCTGGAGTGAGGTGTACTTTATAGAGGACCGAGGTAATTAAGCCAGAGCCCTGATGGAATCTTTGCGAAGGCCTACCCACTTGTTCATTAACACAATGCCACGCCGTAATCCTATTTCATTTTAAAACACTTGTAAAGGTCGTGAAAGTGCCGGAAATGGTGACGCGTTCTGGTCATAAAATCCATTATCTATTACTTAAAATTATAAGTATAAATATCTAATTTTAGTTTGAGAAAATTTAATATTTTGTTAGTACTTACCTTAATACCCTTTTAGGGTTCCGTATTGAGGTAAAACGGAACTTATAAGGGGATCACTCCCTTGTCCGTTTGTCAAGACCTTCTTTTATACAAAGCGTGGAGGTATCGAGCTGAATTAGTATCAAATTACTCAGGTCTGCTACCCCTTGAAACCATGAAAAAATCGAACTTCTAAATCAACGAAATCAAAAGATACAAGTGTTTATGCCACATTCGTGACGCTTTCTGTTAACTCAATTATAAAATTTGTCAAGAATCAAAATCATGCAGCACATGTAAATAAAAAGGTCCAAAAACTATAAATTCCTAGTTATATTACAGTAAAATATATCATTTTTAATGATTAAAAACTTATTTGCATTTGCAGTTGGTAAACTAAGCCCGACCTATATCAATGCCCCGTACACATTGATAGTGTATCAATTTTCCACCGGCATAGTTAAGTTTGTCGCTCAGTCTAGTTTATATTATCGTTAAAGCAATATGCAGTGTTTTTATACTTTGTACGGAACCCTCGGTGGGCGAGTTTGACTCGCACTTAGCCGGTTTTCTTATACTGAAAAGTGACAAGCACTTCTTCTAACGCTAGAAGCAAAACATTTTTAAAAACTGTTACTTACACGCTTTTTATGTCAAACACTGTCAACAAATTTTAATTAGAAGCCGTTACAGAATTGTTTGTAAATTAAAATTTGATCAAATGCCAAGAAATAATGGGCAATCAATTGGTGTTATCAGGAAATGTTTGCTCGAAAAAGGCGAAACATTGCAGGACTCCATAATTATCAATTTAATCTTAATAATAATATAATAAGACGTTTTTGATCACAATATCCCTCCTTATTATTCCAATTTTCTTTTCTAAACAAACCGAGGGAGGACTTATAAGAGAAGTAGGTATTTAAGTCACTTTAGTCCATATATTATAATTCGATAGAATTTTCTTAAACTATCGGGGCTCGTTATACGTTATTTTGATACGCCGGGGCATGCCCTCCCATCACGAAGGAAATATAATTAGTAACAAAAAAATCCCATAGAGGGCATCATAGGTCTCAAATCGACATTATGAAACAATTATCCCGCAATTTGGCCCATAATTATGCAATAACTAATCAAGTACATGTTAATCTAAATGCAGATTATCATCATGAACACCAATTCAACGCTTTATTTTAGAATCTAAGTCTTTTATTTTAAACCTATCTATTCAATCGATCGTGACATGAAAATTAGCTATCACACTACCTACGTAATATTAAAGAATGACACTAGATGGCGCAACTTCAGAATGGCGACTTTAGCGTTTGGTTCCTTAACTTTTAGATGTGGTATGTAGTTTATTTTTAATGCACTTTTTTTAATAAAAAAATTATAAATAATTTTTAAATCAACGAAAAATATGAACAACTATTTAAAAAAAATATGTCAATGAAAAATCTTTGTACAAACAAGACAGTGAAAAACGGATATCTTAAACTGGAGAGTATCAAAACGCAAAAAGACGAAGACGGAAGACGACAGTCGACACGACATGTCATAACAAACAACGGATTTTTTCTTTTCGCGAAGAATATTCCTTCCAGAACGATGTGCTTCAGATTTGGACTACAACAACTACTACATTATACGAAAATTGCACTTACTACTAATTTGGCATTGAATTTGGACTGCGATAGTTGCTTCACTTGAATTTCGAAAATGGACTGATTATCTTACAAAATATAATTATGGACCCTACGTATTTTCGACGCAAGACCATGATGGGCCAAAAGCCCATGTTTCGTTTGCTACATTGGATTGAAACCTGCGGTGAGTTATTTTATTAAATACATATTTGCCCATCATGCTATATTAAGCACAGTTTGTCAATTTTTTGAGAGCATATTGTAATATATTGTATATACTGTGCTATAAAGTAAAAGTATCGACATATTTCTTCATTCCTTACAAAACAAAGTTATTGATGTATTATTTCTTTTTTCGCACTGACATTCAAAGCACAAAACAGATTTTTTTTATGAGAGTTCCATAAAACTTCTATTAACCTTCTAGAATGTATCCGTCTCATCAAGAAAATATTAGGGATTAATTATTAATGCAAACTGCATTTGTTTTCATCAATCTAAAGAAAAATATCAAAATATGCTTTTTGTGGGATATGTAGTTTTGGATTCAGTATGCAAATTTCGTGCAGCATAAGTTGTATAAAGGAAAATATTGTAAGGGTATCATTTTAAGGGTGTCGAAATAAGGATGTGGGAACTTCATGAAGTCATTTTGACAAGAAAAATTATGCTTAATTTAATTTTTTACTCGCTACGTTATTATTGAAGCCTGTGATCTAATCGAACTTCATCGAAATGTCAATACGGATATAAATATTTTGATAAAAGTAGAAATCTCGGGTGTTCATTAGTTAAGACTGACCAACTTACTAATTATGACTGTTTAACATAAACTTTCCACAATAATTACAATAAACTTTGTACAACTCTACATATAACATATATTGAGATTGAGTAGTGATTTAAGATGCAAAAAATCAATTGCATTGTTGCATAACATATGTAATATTAATATTAGGACAGGAAAAAACCCAGTAAAAAGCAACATCAGTCATAAGATAATGGGGTTTAGTTATTAATAAATGGCTTATATTTAATAGAGCACCAGATTAAGTAAAATTTAGCGGCAAGAAAAACACTTTTTACTATAAAAAATAGTAAATGAGCACCAAAATTCATCCCCAAAATAATTTAAAAATCATAACCAATATTTGTATTACTGATCACCAGATAGAGTATTTATTAGCAAAAGATTAACTTTTTGCGACCAAAAGTGAATGTGTACCAAATTTAGAACACCAATCTAATGTAAAATTATAACCGTAAATATTGAAACTTGTTATCCTACTTAAAGTAAATAACTCAACATTAATCGTTTTTAAAAGCTTTTATTTAACTTGCAATGTATGTATGTAAGTATGTTTCTTCGGGTAGAATCTTGCAACTCAATTTTGAAGCAGATATCGTCAACCGATTAAGCTGAAATTTTGCATATTTACTTAACTTTGATGACAATACAATAATATGGTACCGTGGGGCTGATCTGATGATGGAGCCGGAAGGTGGCCATAGGAACTCTATAATAGAAAAAGCAATCCTACCGAGTTTGGGCTCTTTAGAATCGTCCCAGTGAGCATTTGATAGATATTTAAAGAAAAGTACAGTCGGCTATAAAAGCTTGTCACTAAAATGATTTTTTTTTGACAGAAACTTATTTAACCCAAAATAAGTTCGTTCTCCAAAAATTTATCACCATATTCAAATATATATCACCTTGTACCCTAACAAAAATTAATTAAAAAGCCCAAAATATTTATTCACTGATGACTGATGACCAAATAATTTTTAGTTTGGTGTTTCATAATGATTTTTAGGTTTGGGGTCGCAAAGTTTTTTTTGGGCGACCAAAATATTTGTTGCCTTCAGTAATTAATTATCATCAGAGGCACACAAAATTTTAAGTTTATCCAACTGAGAACTAGAAGGGAGCTTTAGACATGTAATATTATACACATGTTGTTTTAATATATTATGTAATAAACATGTTTATGTTTTCTCCTCTTATTTTTGGATATGTGAATAATAATTTCATTTAATTTATATAGAAATATAATCGTGTACTTTTTAAAATTAACTTTCGATTTTGTTTTGTTATAGATCGAGGACCTTCCAATAAAAGTTTTAACTCCAACAAGGACTTATCTACTTAAGAGTCAAAAATAAAGTGGAAAATAGAAGGATTGAAAAAAAAAGATGAACGACAACCCCGAGTGCCAACAATTTGAATATTTAAAATTAGGGCACAAGCAGTAGGGCAAATAACATTGGGTTGGGGATTGGGTTGAAGATGCTATGAAAATATAGAAATTAATAAATCTGTTTATTTATTCCCGATTTGTTTTTATTTCATCATCATCACCACCATAACTATCATTGTCATCATCACCATCATCTTCACAAGTTACCACCATTATTTATCACCAACACCCTCACAGCTGTCATCATCATTACCACCTTTCACCACCTTTATCATCATCAGCATAACCACCATCATCATCACAATCATCATTACTATCACCACCATCAGCATAACCAGTCACCATCACCAACATCATTACCACCATCATCATGATCACCACCAATCACCACCTTCATCCTCCACATCATCTTCACCAGTTCACCGCCATCATCATCATCACCAGTTCACCATCATTAATTATTATTACCATCCTCTGTCACCACCTTCATCATCATCATCACCAATATCATAATAAATATCAGACAACCTCACACAAATTGATCTAGTCCCAAATTAAGCTCAAGAAGGCTTGTGTTATGGGTACTAGACGACGATATACGTACTTATATAGACAAATATATACTTAAATACATAGAACAACCATGACCCAAGCACAAATATTCGAGTTCATCACACAAATATTTGCCCTGGCCGGGATTCGAACCCGGGACCGCCGGCTCAGTATGCAGGTGTCTACAAACCGAGCCAAACGTGCTGTCGAATCATCATAATAATTACCACCATCATCATTATCACCTCCGATCACCACGTTCACCATCCACACGACCATTATCATCATCAATTCATCATCTTCATCGTCACTAGTTCACCCCCATCAACATCATCATTACCACCACCAGTCACCAGTTCATCATCATTCATTACTATTACCACCCCCTGTCTCGGAGGCATGCTGGGGCCCTGGGCACTCCTCAAACGTAGGCCCACGTAAGAGAGAGGGCCCTCGTGAGACTGGGGGCTCTGGGCACGTGCCCAAAGTGCCCAGTTGGAAAGGGGCCTGCGTGTC
This sequence comes from Apotomis capreana, assembly GCA_947623375.1. Classification (NCBI taxonomy): domain Eukaryota; kingdom Metazoa; phylum Arthropoda; class Insecta; order Lepidoptera; family Tortricidae; genus Apotomis; species Apotomis capreana. The sequence continues at coordinate 20,246,624 of OX392502.1, read as the reverse complement.
TCCACCTGCATCATCATCACCACCATAATTATCATCATAACTACCATCACCAATGCTCTCTTGCAGGGTGAGGTAACTCGATTCCGTGCGGGGGTGTGCGTGTCCATTCTGTATGTAATGTAATACTACTATTAAGATTAAGACGACGCGGTTGGCGCAGTGGTTCCGGGTTCGAATCCCGGCAAGGGCAAATATTTGTGTGATGAACGCGAATATTTGTGCCTGGGTCATGGATGTTCTATGTGTTTAAGTATTTATTTATCTATATAAGCATGTATATCGTCGCCTAGTACCCATAGCACAAGCCTTCTTGAGCTTAATTTGGGACTAGGTTGATTTGTGTGAGGTTGTCTGATATTTATTATATTATTATTATTTACTAAGTACTCTGTGCTCAAGTCCTTTAAGACCATGGACGAAACATCACGTTTGGAACGTCGAGGTAATTAAATAAACAATCTTTGAACGTCATCAGCAGGCATCGGATATTTAATGCTTTTTTACCTTAGAGCATAGACAAATGGAGTTGTCATAACCTAAACTCTTCGAACAAAATTTTTCGTCAATTTTAGCGTGGGGCGAAGTAACACGTACAACAACAACAACAACAAGGTCTGGAACGGGTTTTACGATAAACGCACACTACAAAAAAATTAACATTTCAAAAATTACATGCACACACACACAGTTTTCAAGTAACTAGGTATGCAGCATACTTAAGAACAAAATAGTGATGGGACACATCTGAAGGATGAGTCAAATTTGTTTGACGAATTGAATTGTCTTATAGGTATTATTTATTGTGAAAATTCTGTATATTGAATATATTAATCAAAAAATATGTTTGTTTCTATGTATGTCTGTTTATATTTATGTGTCTTTGGCTCCTAGCACAACTACTGTATGGAACTGTCGCCCGCGGTTTTTAGGGTTCCGTAGTCAACTAGGAACCCTTATAGTTTCGCCATGTCCGTCTGTCCGTCCGTCCGTCCGTCCGTCCGTCCGTCCGTCCGCGGCTTAGCTCCGTGATCATTCGTACTAGAAAGCTGAAATTTGGTATGAGTATGTGTATGTATAACGCCAACAGAACGGTAAAATAAAAATTAAAAAAAAAAAATTTTTTTGGGTACCTCGAACACCCAAAGTGGGGGTGATTTTTTTTTTCTCTTCAACACTAGTGTGTGGGGTGTCGTTGAATAGGTCTTGTAAAAATAATAGGGGTCTTCTGACATTTTTTTTTGATAAAGTCAGCAGTTTTGTAAATATTTGCTCCGAAAACAAAAAAATAGTATCCCCCCCCTCTAACTTTTCAACCACGGGTCAAAAAAAATCGGAAAAATTCATGTACATGAGGCTTTATAAGTACTTTCAATGAAAACTATATTGAACAAAATCGGTCGAGCCGTTTTTGAGTTATCGCCAAATTTCATATTTTTTCTTTTAAAGGACGTAAGTTGACTTCCAGAAGGTAACAAGTGATTACAGTTTCTAGGGCGTTTACGACCTTTTTATAGAGCTTAAAATCTTTCTTAACTTAAAACTCGGGCTTAAAACAGCAGTTTATTGTGAAGGATGAGCAACTACGGAACCCTACACTGAGCGTGGCCCGACATGCTCTTGGCCGTTTTTTTTCAGGCTGACACTACTACTGATTTCTAGTGAAAATACACTGGATTTCATTGTCGTTGCCAAAATAATGCCAGTTGATTTTAAACGAGATCGAAATCGATTCATTCAAAATAATCAAATGTTGAGTCGCTGTTTTGACTTTGTCTCATCCCTCGCCCCTGTACCACTGTTTTCTTATTTACATTTATCTGTCGTTTACGTATCGCAACGGCTTTTCCTTTAAAATGAAGATTGTACTTCAATACACATTCAATAGTTATAAATAATGTCGTTTTATGTTTTTAGACACGGCTTTTTATCCTGCACCAACTGCTAGTTTCTGTTTGGCCCTATGGTTGAGAATGCCTTATGGCATCAAGTCCGCCATTTGTACTTTTACTTTTGTATTTTGTGCAATAAAGTTTAAATAAATAAATAATGACACAAAGGTAAATTAAGAAAGAAAAATTGAATGCGGTCTACTACAATCTAAACAGGATTTGAACGCAGGTTCGAATCCTGCTTAGACCTCTACGTTTCCAGCGTATTGCTCTCCTAACTGAGCTATTATTAGATCGCTACGTCAATCACACCAAATCTTTCATTCCATAATTCTTACACTACTGGAGCTGCCTCTGCGTCCTATGTGTTTGAAATGCTTATGCGCATTAGCCATATCCTAGGATGCGCGCTTTCCTCGCACGATCCATAAATACGCACAATAAATAAAACATGTGATACCTATTTCCACATAAAAAAATAGAATCGATAAAAAGATTCTATAAAAATGGTTAATAGTTAGTCAAAATACTTTCTTGTGATAGAAAACGCGATCTTGTTGCGAATTTGAGCTGCCAGATCGCCTTTTACATGAAGATACTGCACAATTCACCATTTTTAGAGATATTTGTCACACGACACTGATCGATGCAATATGGCGGTGAAGCGACTCAAAGTAAACTACTTTAAGTAGACGTGATATAATTTTATATAACGTGCTTGACCAGTTGACCAATTATTTTGCCGGAGGGAGTCGCCCGTGCATGGCATCTCCTGTCTAAATGTAAATACTCAAAGTTTTTTACCTACACTTCGGAGTCGGCGTTGATGTATAGTTGTATGGAGACGTTCCCAATTTATTTAAATTTATTAGTAATCACCTGTTCAGTTTAATGTTACAGTATCGTTGTTTAGTAACAGATTAGCTATTAGGTAATTAATTATAATTTTATTTTATATTTAGGATAAGAATATTTCGTAATGTTGAAATAAATGCACGTTACCTAATTGAATAACATTTAGTAGATTTATACCTTTAATAAAAAGTACCTTCAACTATTTCATTTTGTTACTTAAATGGTATGTTTAATGTTAGCCTAATTACTTAATGTAGAAATCCTGGCATTCATTAAATCAATTCGAATCCGTCTCCATACAGTTCCAGCAACTTCGGCGCCGACACCAAAGTTTAGGTATTTTAAAAGCATCTGAATATGCGATGCCTGGCGATTAGTCGCGTTTTGTTCTAATAATTAGATACCTACCTATAATTAGATTATTACTATGTACCGCGTATAAAAATATCTAAATACTTACTTTACATTTAAATACTGGGCACATCGTAAGTATATACATATAAGGGAGAAGATAAGTATATGTATAGAAGGAGTTCCAGTAGCCGTCTCCCGGCTCCATCTTCAGACCCTCGGCACCATGTCCAATGGAAAGTACTCATCACAACAAAACAAACGAGCCCAATCTCGACTGTGTTAGCACTTTCCATCAAGGAGTTCCGGTGGCCGTCTCCCGGCTCCATCTTCAGACCCTCAGCACCATGTCCAATGGAAAGTACTCATCACAACAAAACAAACGAACCCAATCTCGACTGTCTTAGCACTTTCCATCTAGGAGTTCCGGTGGCCGTCTCCCGGCTCCATCTTCAGACCCTCGGCACCATGTCCGATGGAAAGTACTCATCACAACAAAACAAACGAGCCCAATCTCGACTGTCTTAGCACTTTCCATCAAGGAGTTCCGGTGGCCGTCTCCCGGCTCCATCTTCAGACCCTCGGCACCATTTGTAATGGAAAGTACTCATTACAACAAAACAACCGAAAGTAAATTTTTTTTCTATACCTAATACCTACATACCTATTACCGCCTGTTAATAAAAATATTCGGTAAAATAAGAAACCCTCCTTGCTTTGCTTCAAATATTATTTCTTATGCGAGTAGGTATATTTTATATTAGGTAGGTGAATGAGACAGAGAATAACTTTTAATTTTAACCCTATGACGTAATTCGTTGCTGGCGCACGCCAGACGCGAGACGAGAGAGAGACGCGCCATCTGTTGTCGTTTTAATCTACTACCATAACGAATAGCATGATCGATGCGTCATTTCAGTGCTCCATCTAGTGGGGAACTACGGAATCAATTTAGTCTACCGGTATTAAAAAGTTAGGACGGCGACCATTTTTTGTATGAACCTGTCAATCTGTACTAGTATTATATGATCTGTGGCCGGGGTTTCCCGTGCACGAATAATTTGACACTAGGCCGATTGTAGGAGTACAACAAAGATAAAAATGAAGATTATTTATTAAGCATAATACATGCATACTGGTAAACCATTTGTTCCTAAGCAGCTGCATTAGTGATATTTTGTCAGAGACCATATAGATATCGAGTCAAATTTAGCCACAAGATCCACAAGATATTACTCATACAAAAATTTGGTGTGAATCAATCTACAGCCGTCCACGAAATGATGACCCCATAGACCAGGCGCGTCGTTGCGCCTCCGGTACCAATGGCCGCGGGCTTATATATGGTGCTTACCAGTCTCCAGCGTAGCCAAGACGGCTAGCCGAGACTTGAGACTACGAGATAAGTAAATCAACCTAAAGGCAACTCATCCAAGTTCATCGACCGATTGTTGTGCATTGATTCATAACCTGCACGCACAGCGAAAGCTTTTCATTAGCCGGTGCTGATAAACATACCTGGCATAACTCGGGACATCTATACGAAGGTGATGTATAGGGTGGTCCTTATTTTTCGATTTTTGAAAAGTGAAAGGGGCACCTCATCAAATCGTTATTTAATATGAGTTATTTTCACATTATTTTTATTTCATTTTTTTATCAAGTTTTAGAGGTCGCAACCGAAGGTCAAAGTTTAAAAAAAAATAGCAATTTTATGAATCGTGCCAACTGTTTATTCCTGCGTTTTTATTATTAATTTTGGACTTTTTAAATGAAATCAAGTGCTATTGCCTAATATTGATGCACTATCGCGACTTCCACCCCCTTCTCACACCCCCGCGACGCAACCGCGTGGAACGATCCTCAGCACATTTTCGTTACTCTGAGAGTGTGCACGTCATACTCTGGCGTATCGTTGTGAAGTGTCGGAATGGCGTCTACAAGCATTGGCATGAGCGTGTCAACGAGAAATACAATTCACATCTTCAAAATGCAGCAGCTTTTATGACCACAGTCAACAAAGAAACTTACAGAGAGAGGCTCAGAATTTAAAGAATGAAGAAAACTTCCAAAAAACGCCATAACGCGAAGTAAAAACGAAACTGACAAGGCTTTCACACATTTAAATAAAACAATTTAAGCAGATTATATCGCGTACCTATATGAATTATTTGTGCCTCTCTGACGTTTCGGTAGCTTTCCAGTTACCGTTGTCAAAGGTTGACTGAGAAACACACATTTTTTCTTAAACAAAGTTACATTTGTACATGCTATCCATTTTATAAATATGAATTAAAAATAAAGGTGTACATACTTGCCAGATAGGCCTAATGTGTTAAGACAGTTACACGTGTGCGAGATATTTATTAAATAAAATAATTAATGCCCTTCTGCATTAATTATTTTATTTAATAAATATCTACCAGCGGTTCACTATAAGGCTTACTGAGGAGAAATGACAGCCGAAAGAAAACTCCCAGATCACCTTATTACTATGATATACTTTTAAACAAATACTCTACATATATTACTACTTTTATCCCTAATTTTTTTACACCGTTCGAGGCCCAGGGTTTCCATTCTTGTGCCTTGCTTGATCCTTGATAAGATGTACAACAGGATCCCAAGCCGGCGGTAATGACTAACCATCTTCTTTATTGAAATTGGGATATTGTTTGATTTGAATAGCCTCACGCAACATTCTGGGAAAATATCGTTTTTCTCTGGCAAATATTGAAGTATTAACAAACTTTACTTAATGGTTTGGTTTGTCCATGCCATGCTCGCAAACTGCAGACCTGTGCGACAACAACGGTGTTTGACATCTGCTACATGCTCCATAACCCGTGTAGCTATACCAAGTTTCTTTTGGCCAATGTATGACAGACCACACTCACAGTCCAGCTTGTAAACACCAGCACTCTGCAGAGGGATGCTGCTCTTCACGGGCCTCAGGTACTGAGACATCTTCTTCATCGGCTTGAAATATGTTTTAATGGAAGCCCGTTTCAAGATGTTTCCAATCCTATCCTATCTAAGTTTTCATCTACATCTAGCAGTGAAAATATTATTCCAACACCTGAAATGAACCAGGAAGCAGGGCCTTCAACACTTCCAGTCTCACTTTTAGACAGAAACAGTATTTGCTTTTAATAGTAAAACAATCCGGAAAAGGCCCCAACACCCAAAAATCCACCCTTTTATCATATTTTGGTAATTTTATTATGTATTGAAATGGATACCTTATTGTGTAGTTGATAATAATATCTGTTTTAGAGAATGTAACTGCAATTATTACCACTTCAAGAAGTTTTTTTTTCAATAAATCTGATTGTTTATGTAATATGTTTGTTTATTATAAATAATGACACAAAGGTAAATTAAGAAAGAAAAATTGAATGCGATCTACTGCAATCGAAGCGGGATTTGAACCCGCGACCTCTGCGTTTCCGGACATTGCTCTTCCAACTGAGCTATCCGACCGCTACGTCAATCGCACGAAAATCTTTCATCCCTTAATCCTTTACGCTACTGGAGCGCCCTCTGTGTCATATGTTTTTGAAATGCTTATGCGCATTAGCCATACCCTAGGATGTGCGCCTCACACGCACGATCCCCAATCCCCATTGCTTTACAGCAAGTGCGAAGACTGCGAGAGAGATGGCGCTGTTCTAAATATTTGTATAGAATCTTTTTATCGATTCATATTTTTTATGTGGTAATACCACATTTTTATTTTTATAAATAATGACACAAAGGTAAATTAAGAAAGAAAAATTGAATGCGATCTACTGCAATCGAAGCGGGATTTGAACCCGCGACCTCTGCGTTTCCGGCGCATTTCTCTTCCAACTGAGCTATCCGACCGCTACGTCAATCGCACGAAAATCTTTCATCCCTTAATCCTTTACGCTACTGGAGCGCCCTCTGTGTCATATGTTTTTGAAATGCTTATGCGCATTAGCCATACCCTAGGATGTGCGCCTCACACGCACGATCCCCAATCCCCATTGCTTTACAGCAAGTGCGAAGACTGCGAGAGAGATGGCGCTGTTCTAAATATTTGTATAGAATCTTTTTATCGATTCGTATTTTTTATGTGGTAATACCACATTTTTATTTTTATAAATAATGACACAAAGGTAAATTAAGAAAGAAAAATTGAATGCGATCTACTGCAATCGAAGCGGGATTTGAACCCGCGACCTCCTAGGGTATGGCTAATGCGCATAAGCATTTCAAAAACATATGACACAGAGGGCGGTCCAGTAGCGTAAAGGATTAAGGGATGAAAGATTTTCGTGCGATTGACGTAGCGGTCGGATAGCTCAGTTGGAAGAGCAATGCGCCGGAAACGCAGAGGTCGCGGGTTCAAATCCCGCTTCGATTGCAGTAGATCGCATTCAATTTTTCTTTCTTAATTTACCTTTGTGTCATTATTTATAAAAATAAAAATGTGGTATTACCACATAAAAAATATGAATCGATAAAAAGATTCTATACAAATATTTAGAACAGCGCCATCTCTCTCGCAGTCTTCGCACTTGCTGTAAAGCAATGGGGATTGGGGATCGTGCGTGTGAGGCGCACATCCTAGGGTATGGCTAATGCGCATAAGCATTTCAAAAACATATGACACAGAGGGCGCTCCAGTAGCGTAAAGGATTAAGGGATGAAAGATTTTCGTGCGATTGACGTAGCGGTCGGATAGCTCAGTTGGAAGAGCAATGTCCGGAAACGCAGAGGTCGCGGGTTCAAATCCCGCTTCGATTGCAGTAGATCGCATTCAATTTTTCTTTCTTAATTTACCTTTGTGTCATTATTTATAAAAATAAAAATGTGGTATTACCACATAAAAAATATGAATCGATAAAAAGATTCTATACAAATATTTAGAACAGCGCCATCTCTCTCGCAGTCTTCGCACTTGCTGTAAAGCAATGGGGATTGGGGATCGTGCGTGTGAGGCGCACATCCTAGGGTATGGCTAATGCGCATAAGCATTTCAAAAACATATGACACAGAGGGCGCTCCAGTAGCGTAAAGGATTAAGGGATGAAAGATTTTCGTGCGATTGACGTAGCGGTCGGATAGCTCAGTTGGAAGAGCAATGCGCCGGAAACGCAGAGGTCGCGGGTTCAAATCCCGCTTCGATTGCAGTAGATCGCATTCAATTTTTCTTTCTTAATTTACCTTTGTGTCATTATTTATAAAAATAAAAATGTGGTATTACCACATAAAAAATATGAATCGATAAAAAGATTCTATACAAATGTTTGTTTATTTTTTTTCACTAAGTTTAAGCTGTGGTAGCGACCCCTAATTTTTGTCCAAAAATTATGAAAAAAATACTGTTACCGATTCGTATGTTAAATAATCAATAGAAAAGGTGCCCCGTTAAAAAATCGAAAAAAATTTTTTTTTTGCCGTATAAGGACCACCCTAGTGATGTAGCAAAATATTTTATCGACAAAAAATATATCGTTGGTACTGTCAAAATCTAAATGTTATCCAACATATTTTTTCCTTTTCATTTTAAAATAAAAATGATTAAACGTCTATTATTCGTTTATTTTAAAATAGTTTTCATTGTAAGTGCACAATCAATATTTTTCCCATATTCGTCGGCATAAAATATTGCCGTCTAGATGAAAATATTCACTTTATCAGACATGATATCGAATCTTTTTATAGGAGTCAAGAATATTCAATGAGAACATGTATACATATATTTATATATGGACATCTTTTTTATCGATATTAAATCTCTATGAACGTGCCCCAAGTTAGCACAGGTATGCTGATAAATAATTGTCCTTGCTCTACCTTTATTCTAAAAGTTCCAGCATTCTCGAGGTTACACAAAATATTCTAGACTTGTTCCAAGCCCGTAGTTGGATGTGAGGTATGCAATCAATTTCGCATCTGGGTATTCGAGGGTGCTCAACATACGGAGGCGGTCACGTGCCTAGACGGCTCTGCTCGACTCAAGTAATTACGTTGGGATTGCATCTCGTCACGTACCACGGGATTTTGGTCAACGTATTGTTGAAGGTCGACTTATAGCTGTGTCCCGGTGCGCAAAAGAAATGGAAGAACAATTTTTTTACCTCACCCGATCAAACATGGTGGCTTTGCTGCGAGATAACAGTGAACAAAATGCGATTTTGTTTCGAGCGTGAGTAGGAAGTAGCTTTTTAATTTTGAAATTTTTTGACTATGAATTATCATTTCTCAGCCACAGGTTAATTATAAAATTTGAATCATTCGAATTTTTATGCACTCTGTCTCATATGAAAAAGAGAGTGATTAAAGACATATCGATTCGAAATTCGATTTTCACCTCACCAGCTCAAACATGGCGATTTTGCTGTCAGATAACAGTCAACAAAATGCGATTTTGTTTCGAGCGTGAGTAGAAAGTAGCTTTTTAATTTTTTCAATATCTGACCACGAATTGTCATTCTTCAGCCAACGGTTAATTATAAAATTCTATTCATTTGAATCTCGATGCACTCTGTTTCTTTCATATGTAAAAAAGAGAGGGATAGAAACTTATCAATTTGAAATTCGATTTTCCAATCCGACCTCGATTGAGAACAGTTCGGATACGCGTTATACCAAAAAATTAATTAAAAACACCCGAAAAAGTTTTAATTGCAACGTAATTTTTTTCTTTATTATATTTTTATTTAACGACCGAATATTAAAATTATTGTGCCCTTTATATAAAACAATAGATCATTGCTCAAATAAAATAAGATTTTTCAACTTATTACTTATTGTAAATATAATAATGGTTTATAATTTCACCATTTATCAAAGATGCATATTCGAAACATACCTTAAAAAATATCGAGTTCATATTGTAATTGTTATTTTCTTTTTTATTTATTTTGTTTGGTGTTTTACGAGTAAAAATAATTAATAAATTTATAAAAAAAATCTCGTAATATAATATTTATTTATAAATAAACACGTCATGTTCATGTATCTGCTAAATCTTCCAATTTGATCAAATAATGACAATAACCGTGTTGGTAGGTTGATTACAATTTCAATTAAATTATATTGTTATTCCTTTTTAAGCAGCAGTTATCTATTTTCTGATTAATAATATTATTGAAATCAGCAACAAAGACTATAAACATACGTTGGAAGAAAAATCACAAAATTTCGAATATGTTCTCGCTGAATGAGGTGAAAAGTTGTGTGTGCTACACGAGAGCAAAGTTTTTTGCATCTCGTGCTGTTGAGTCCCTCGCTACACTCAGGATTCTAACATAGAATCCTTCGCTTGCTCGGGACTCAAAATCAGCACTCGCAACAAAAAACAACTTTGCTCTCTTGTTGCACAAATAACTATTTCGAATCCGACTTCGAATAAGAACACGTTCCGATCGACGCGTTGTACCAAAAAATAAAAATAAAATACCCGAAGAAGTTTTTATTACAAAATACTGTTTTGAACGACCGAATGTTTAAATAATTGTGTATTTTATATAAATCAAATAGATTATTGTTTAAATAAGTTAAGATTTTTCAACTCTATACTGTAAAAACCTGTACAAATAATTTATGGCTTCACCAATTTATCATAAACGCAGTTTTGAATCATATTTTAAAAAATATCGAGTTCAAATTGTTATTTTCTTTTGTATTAATTTTGTTTAGTGCTTTACGAGTAAAAATATTAATTAAACTATACTTAAACAAAATCTCGTACTTATAGGTAAAATAAATAAACACGTAATGTATCTGCTCAATCTTCCAATTTGATCAAATAATGACAACCATGGTGGTCGTGAGGGACTGGTGTTGGAACGTATTATTTCAATTTATTTAGATTTTTATTTCATTTCAAGCAGTGGGTATCTATTTTCTAATTAATAATGTCATTGAAATCAGCAACAAAGATAATACACATACCTACACCTGAATGGTTGGAAGAAAAATGGCAAACAGTCGAACCTATGTTCTCGCTGTCGAGGTGAAAAGCTGTGTGTGCTACACGAGAGCAAAGTTTTTGCATCTCGTGCTGTTGAGTCCCTCGCTACACTCAGGATTCTAAATTAGAATCACTCGCTACGCTCGTGATTCAAACATAGGATCCTTCGCTTGCTCGGGACTCAAAATCAGCACTCGCACAACAAAAAACAACTTTGCTCTCTTGTTGCACAAATAACTATTTCCAATTGTTTCATTTCGCAATTCGTAACTGTATTCGACCCAATTCTCCGGAACCAAAAAAATGTGAGTATACCCTTTGTTACACTGAACACGTTTTCTGCCGTCCATTTGTTAACATTTGTAATCGTATTATCAGACCAAGAGACCTAAGATACATTTAATTTGGTAGAATCGTACTAATGTGTAGGATTATCCAGTATTTACACTATAAGCTGTGAAGTACACTAAAACCTGCTCGTTCTTTCGCATCAGTTTACAACAAATCTAGCAAAATGTTTTAATGATCAGTTTTTGGTCACTTGTGTTTCCAGGATCTTAATGTTATAATTATAAATTAGTCGAGTATAAATTTTACTATTGGTACTAGTGTGCGGTTATTTCTGGATATAAATTAAGAACGTAACATTAAAGAGACAAAACATACACCGATGCCCAACAGGATAAAAAAGGTTATTGTGATAACATGTGAACATCGTATTTAAAGTTCAAATCAAAACAATAATATATCACGTCTAATTGACATGTTCAAAGCAACACCGCACGACTAAAAGAACAAGTGTCATACGAATTGACAGAATGGAAACCAAGCGTTGTGTTTCAAACTCTCAAATGCGACAAACTTCTCCTCACTCAATCATAAAGTTAATGGTTTCGAATAAGAGAACTAAACGAACAAAAAACTCATACAACCAAGTAAGAGAAGACAAACTGTGTAGGTAGCAATTTAAAAGTTCCTTCGAGACACTCGGCGTCGACGCAAGCGTGAAATGTTAATGAAGCGTAATCAACGAGCAAAATGAAATAGATCCAGCAATTAGCGAATATGTAGGCAGGCAAATACTTTTATGTTAAAAAAGCTCACTTCTGCGTAATTGGACAACACAAAAATGTTAACATAGCTTAACATCGATAAAAATGGAGGTGTTATTGTACCTAGACTACAAAAACATATATTATTTCTCTTTAATAAAAAGAAAACTTTCCGAATGTTCTTCGGACCACAGAGCCGGCTCATTCCTCGGCCAAAGGATTAGCTTGGCTATCCAACGGGGGAATGTAGCCGGCATCATGGGTACCCTGCCGCAGGGGGGACATCGGTTTTGTTAGTTAATTTTATTTAGGTTAAGTTGTGTACTGTTAATTTTTACTTGTGTTTCGTTTACTAATACCCTTTCATTTAGCTTTTTGTATACAAAATCTTATGATTATGAATAAAAAGAGGACCTACCCAGAGCCATTTCACCTTTACAAAATCTTAAGACTTGACTGTGGCGACACTCAAGCAGATTCAAGCGTGAATTAATGAAGCGTAATCAATGAGCGAAATGAAACAGATCCAGCAATTAGTGACTACGCGGGCATTAGCGTCAAAGGGGCTTAGATTCTTCCGCATTAATGGGTACTCTTAAGTACGATGTTTGCGAGGCTTACCGAGAAGTTGCTGGTAATAATAATTATATAACACCTAACATGCCGACGTGGAATATAAATATTGCAGGGTGTACAGTTAGCTATTAACTTCATCTGTGCGTTACTGATACTGGGTATCCTTCCTATTTACATTTATGTGTGGACACTGTTTTTGGTGACAGCGGCTGTTTTTACTTCCAGTCATTATCTATATCAGTTTTGGTATAAATTTAACATAGTACCTGGCAAATTGCTTTATACATAATATGTACAGTTTAAATGATTAGATTGAATATTTTGCTATAAGAATCGGCCGATGACTTACATTTATCAATTCAACAGCTACACGTCACATTCAGGTTATACGAACTATCTTAGTCCTATAAGCTATTTGGTGCGTTAGAAAAATACAATATCTAAAATACATATAAAGGATTTTTTATCAATAAAACAGATAACGACGCTATCAAATGTTTGCTAAAAATTAATAATATTTTATTTTTATATTACGGTGTTTCGCAACCGGCTGCCTCCGCGGCAGGTGATTTGATTAGGGAGAAAATTTAAGATAATTTTCATGGAGTTGGTTGGATTGCTGAATCTGCGTGTTAGTAAATTATATTTACAAAATTATTAGGTACCTACGTAGTGACTTATTCAGAAATCTTCTGTACATTTTTTTATGCAAGTAATTTTTATAATCATCAGCCGAGCAATCAACTATATATTTGCACCCTTAGCACGACCGTGGCGGCTGACACGACTGTCTTTTGCGTAGAATATTGTCTGCATCATCATGCAACATCAACCTATTGCAGTCCACTGCTGGACATCAGCTACAATGCGATTGTCTGTCTATTTCAGTTCAATACATTGCGAAAAACACCGGAGATACTATATGTCTCGCACAAAACTTATTCGTGGAAGGTTGTGCTAGACTAGCCTCTGTAACTGTAACTGTAACACACGAGCGTATGTAGCTCGTGTGTTACAGTTTTCGAATCAGCATTATCATATCGGCCGAAATACATCCTCTTCTAGACAAATACCTCCCTAAGCATCTCCACAAGGACCGGTTGTGAGCCGACCTGATTTAACGATTTCCCGTCCAGACCAAATCGGTTTCTGAGTAAAAACCGTTAATTACAATAACCCTTTACCTTTTTCTAAGCATTCAATGTACCTACCGATCTCGGCGATTAGCTATACAACATAGGCCAAAACAAACAGCCAAATTAAATCAAATCGAACCCTTGTTTTTCATTCGGGGTTAATTGATGGAAAAAACAATGAGCGTTTTACGGCTGCCAATGTAATTGCTTTCAACGATTACGATTGATCAAGTCCACGCCAGTACACGTTTTGTTTACGTCTTTGTTACATTTGTTATTGTTGCGTGAGCAGTGCTTTGTTTATTTCACAATATACCAACATCAATACTAAATAACCACTTCACTCAATAATGATCACATTACTGCAGAGGCCAAGTAACTAAGGGATAGCTGGACGCTGGATGATGACCGCGTAACTTATAGAGCTTGTCTAAAAGGAGTCCTGCAATTGCAATCTGTGTTCGGGCAGAGAATTGTATCGAGCTTGCTGTAACTATGCAAACAAATCATTAAATAACAAAATTTAACATAAGTAAGACAACAATAGTCAACACTATTAAAAAAACAGAAGCTGAAAAATTTACCATATTTCTCGTAATTTACGGAAATGTTTATTCGTGATTATTTTCTTGCATATTTGGAGAAAAGCACTATACCTACAGACCTCGGCGGAAAAGTCAATTCGTGTGTTCGTACCTACCTATTAATTGAAGGATCATACTTATCCACGGATTGACTTTTCGACCTCTGCAGTAAGTGTGTCACTTATGTTTCAAAGAAAACAGAACATTTACATAATTGTATCATTTTATATACCTGACTTATGCCTCAATGATTGCTACGTCAGCCACAAGTTTTGAGTTCGACTACATTGTACAGAGAGTGCTTCCCCTTAACGACTTTTAAAAAGGGCAACTTTGTTGCTCTTTTCGAATTTATAATTAAGTTCTGAAAGGCAAGTCACTCTGACGAGCGTTTATGCAGCATCACTGTAATATAACTGAACGGTAAACCGTAAGTAAAAGGAAATGGGAGGTCATTTAACTAATTGTTTATTTCATAATAGATGCTTAGTCAATTTGCTTTATCAGATAATGTGCTGTAGATATATTTCCTTACCACAATATACATAGAAAGTCCGTTTGTCCTACCATGTTGTTTTTACAATACAATGCAGGAACGAGTATCTGCGGCGTAGCATACAATGGAGGTTCATGTAACCAAGTATTTCTTAATTTCTTTCTTAGGTTAGAATTGTTATGTATATTTAATTGTATCGCATCGAACCCTCGGTGCGCGAGTCTGATTCATAATAGGTCGGTTTTTGGTGCGCTCTGCAGTCAAACACTTAGCGAATAAGGATTGACTATTGCCATATACGTCTACTAAATCAATGTAAGTGGTACATTAAACAGGTACTGACGTGGCATATTTGTCAGCCGATCCACAACAGCAATGTAATGAGCAAACGTTCCGCGCAGCCCCTGCATGTTCCAACAACGTTCGGGTTTGTTTTCAAACACGGGATGGAACACGTCTAGCGATGTTTGTTCCGCTCATACCGCTAGGTATTGTTAGATCACGAAAATGTTTCTCATTGTTTTGTTACAGCGTGATTCTCTAACTGTATTATTATCATTATGACCTCCTCTATTATTATTATGTCCCTCTGGCTCCATGGAATACCAACGCCGTTGGCACTGCTAACCTAGCAAGCAGCATTGCTGAATGGAGACCATTTCAGGTACACATATCTATGTGAATTATTAGATTATAATATTACGTTAACATACACTGTTCAACGTCACAAATACTTCTTATACGATCTAAAAGCTTATGATTGTGACCTTCTGGTCACCTCATAATTCACAGTCAGGTCTCAATATCTCTATTATTGCATTAAAACAAAAAGATATTGTATAAAACTTTTGGAAAAGGTGACATGTAAGAAAATACATAACGACAGGCGAAATCATGCATATGTTAAAATTCCAGATGCAAAACGTGTAGGTAACTATTTTAGTTAGAGAATTAACATGTTAATGTCTCATTTGCCAGTAAGAACATGGAGCCCCTTACTGAAATACGGGAACACTATGTCGTGAATCTCATACATTAGTATTAGCAACTATGTTGAGTACCAAAACTGTGGACATTCACAACATTTTCGTCGATTTATGTTCAGGAAACGGTCTACTCGTAATTAGAATTATACATTGTATATTTAATGTTAAATGTGTACCATTAGCATGCGTAAAATATGTCGATTTTAATTTGACTCGACTGTGAAATTTAGCAGAGATTATTTTAGTTACAGGATCATTCCATAATTTCGGTTGATACAGTGTAGTTCTTAAATTTACGAGCAAAAATTTTAACAAATATATCTGAACACGCCACTATGCCGTTAACAATAGAGGTGTGTTCACATATTTTTGATACAATTTTTACTCATTTTAATAACTCGGCTGTACTAAAAAATTTCGATTATCAATTTATCACCGATATAATTAGACAAAAATATTTTTTTAATATCTTCAGAGACCATTTCATTTTGTGATATTTTAGGCAACAAATTAAATAACTTTATGGGTTTTGTATAATGTCATTCAAGTTTAATTATAATGCACTGTAAGTGGGCAATATATCTCTCAAAACTAATACACTACTTTTCATCATCATCATATCAGCCTATAGACGTCCACTGCTGGACAAAGGCCTCCCCCAAAGTTCTCCACAACGATCGATCTTGCGCCGCCCTCATCCAATTTCTACCCGCGATCTTAACCAGGTCGTCGGTCCACCTTGTTGGAGGCCTTCCAACGCTGCATCTTCCGGTCCGCGGACACTACTTTTACCACTACACTATTTTTAATCATAACTTTTTTATTTGGTAGAATTGCTTTAATATCATCGCTCAGAAATTTTTCATAAACGTCAGCTCATACATCATGTTGGCGTATATCCCTCGGTCAGGAATGAAACCACATGAAGCACACATAACAATTCTATTTGTATTGACTCCCATCAATAACACTTTTCACAAATACCTACCAGCATAATCCATTAAATACAATAAATCCCAATAATCACATCCACCTTTTCTCACGCCGCGCCAAATCTGACATTGACGTCTGTCATCGTTCCCTCCATCAGTTCACAGACCAGTGCCACAGATTAATATAATCCAGTGCACCGCACGCATACAGCCCTGACCTGCCAAGTCTAAGGCTATTATAAATTATGTTTTATATTTTATGACATTATAATGGTGCGAATTATTAAAACCAATACAACAATCAATAAGATTTTACTATTCATACTTAACGGACCTTACAGCTCGGCCATCCAACACACAGCGAGTCCCTTCGCTACATAAAAAAAAAATAAACAAAAATGCCTATTCTTCAGATAGTAAACAAAAGATCCGAGCCACAATAATAACTTAACTAAATTTGGTTACTTAATGCGCAATATGTCTATATTATCCATGTCATTTACATTCATTCTTTCATTATTATTTTTTTAAGCTTTCACTTGCAGGCAGTCTATTAAAACAAGTACAATAATGACTATGTAAGGGTTGGTATTTAATGGACATTACAGCTCGGCCATCCAACACACAGCGAGTCCCTTCGCTATAAAAAGAAAGAAACTAACAATAATCTGATGAAAAGTCCGGGTTACAATAATACCTTAACTATGATTTGTTACTCAGTGCCCAATATGGCCATATTGTCCCAGTCATCCACGTACATTGATACTATTTAAAGCCTAACAAGTGTCGGTCCGGCCCCGGGACAGTGGCGCCTCTAACAGCATACATACAGCAATAATGAGCACATGTCATATTTGAACTATCAAACGTTAGCAGCGAATTGTCAAGAATTTGTCATTAACCCGATTCAAAATATTATTTACCGGAACGTTACTCAATCTTTCGTTCCTCTTGCGCAAAAATTCTGAATCCTTTGAAATTATTTGAAATTTTCGGAATATTTAGTCCCGTTTGCTCCCCGCTCACATCAGTGACATTCACAAAGTCCCAACATCAGTTACAAAAATATGCCGCTACCAGTAAAACAGATCAGTACAACAAGAAATCAGCAATACGGCGTAGGTTGAAAAACACCCTCTTGTATTATAAACTCATTCATCCCTTCATTTTTCAAAACTTTCACTCGCATGGGTCAATCAACTATTTTCTGCCACTCGTTGCCATGGTGATGTCCCCTGGGTCACGGGACAGAATAACAGCAAGAAAAGTTGATTCACCCATAGAATATGAACAAATAGCTAATTAACTTTTCTAAAATGTAGACACTTCTTCTCTTCTCTTCTCTCCATGATGATGACCAAGGGTTGGGACCACTTAGAGTCGTTACTCTTTGCTGCAAAGATCTCCACTCCACACGACTCTTCGCCTTCTGGATTGACGCCTGCAGTGCCTCCTAGCAGGCACCCTTCACGGTATCGTTCCATTGAATCGGCGATGCTCCGCCTTCTTTTTTTTTTCGACACGAGAATCCACGTTGCGCTCCTCCAAGCCACCCGGCTCGCATCCAGTCACGCAATCGAAGTTAACAAGTTCTGCCAGTAAACGGTACCCGATCTTCAATTCGTCAAGGATCGACGCGTTACGCCTTTTGCCTCGGCACCATATGTCGAATCGAATGCCTCACTTCCGCTCCCCATGCGCGCCTTCAGTGTCCAGGTTCTCGATGTCTATAGAAATTAAAAGATGATCAGGGTTCTCCGCAGCTTCGTTGCATAAATACAGATAACCATAAAATAATTGAGTCCTAATAACTGGACTTTTTGTAATAGTTGTAATCTTAGTACACCAATTATATTTATCATCATATAACAGCCGAAAGATATCCACTGCTAGACACAGACTCTCCCCAAAAGTCCTCTACAAAAGCAGTTCGCGCGCTAACCCCATCCAAACCTTTCGTGATCCTAACCAGCTTAAATATTAGTGAGCATTAAATAAACAATTTAAACTTGAGAATCATTTAACTGCAGATATTCGTTAGTCAATTTAGTTAACTACTTAATTCTTGTTGTACTAAATCTGATTTCAAAATTACACATGAAATTAGATTAATGGCAAGATACTTCCATCAATCCTTCTTCATTCGTCAACTTCACCAACCAAAGGGCGAAACGTCTCCGCTCCGCTATAGCCCGGGCATAAATGTCCTCGCACGTCCGGATGTTAGATCTCCAGCTGTTCTCGTCCACAGGTCGCATCTCTAAACAAATTCTCTTGAAGCTAGTGTTGTCTGTAACAGTACCTAGAAGTATCAATTAATAGCACTTCATATATATTATACCTAAAATCATCCAATCCAAATAGGCAAGCATCTAGGTAATAAAGTATCATCTAAAATTGAATAACTTCTGTTATTCTATCATATCATTGCAGTCTCCTCTACAAGTTCTTTAGGCAAGATTTTTATAGAGCCAAACATTTATTTTATTACGACTTTTGAGCTTCGCTGTCATTTACCTTAATGTTGTATCACTATCATTGGTAACGTGTTATCAATAAATCTGCTTCTACTACTTAATCGGCATATCGGCAGCAGTGGTGGATCCGAGATCTGTGTGGCTATTTACTTGAAAAACAATCGTTGAATTCATCTAAATTAAGCCCGTTGTAATCGAGTGCGGTGATCCTAGATAAATCTGGGTTGCATTTTATGTTTCTTAACTCAGCCTGATCTCTAAAAGAAGAGTAAATTATTGTGTGATACACACACTCTAACCTACACGTACGTAGATATAATAGTTAGGACGTGATAATAGTGCTATCCACTATAATATACCCGTCAATACCCGTCAAACAATAACACGATTTACAAAACACAAATAATCACGTCATAGATTTATTTGTGACCAATATTTTAATTATTATTCTAAAATTAGCAACAAACCCTCCTAAGTGGTAACAATGCGACCGTGTGAACAACGACGGTATTTTCAGCTTCCAGTACCTTCCTCAGAAAATCCGATGTCCAGTGTTCTGTTTTGGTTGTTCTGGTTCTATTTTAATCCGTCAAAATCTGACCCCTTACATTGCACAGGTTGTTGAGTAGATACACGCTTAGATTCCTTTCTTTTCCAGTCGTTCGAAGTAACATTTTACATCTCCATCTCCACCTACTTACTTCCATAAGTTAAGGAAATATTTTTCACCTCCTTTGGTACCCCTCAAAAGGATTGTTAAAATAATTAATAAAAATAATGTATTTACCAATCCTCCTAGACTATCGTTAACCTTTTGAATACATCACCAATACTTTCCGTATCTCTCTGCGCCGTATGTGCGCGATCAGTTGATGTCTTAATTATTGTGATATCAAGTAATTTCTTAATAAAAGCCTTTATAAGTGGTTACCTTCACACCTTAATCGAGAAACGTCCACGTCGATCTGATCCAGTCAACTTAAGACAAAGACAAACAAGACCCATGATTACACATCCAACAGGTATTTTTATTTTTTTCTTATAACAACATGATTATTTGCCAATTCCGCTCCTTAGTTACCTATACGGACTCCCTGCTCCTTGCCATATAATATACTAGCTGTGTCCTGCGGTGTTACCCGCTCATCCCACGGGAACACTAAATTTATTCGGGATGAAAAGTATCCTATGTCCTTTTCCCGGGTCTCAAACTATCTCCATACCAAATTTCATCTAAGTCGGTTCAGCGGTTTAAGCGTGAAGAGGTAACAGACAGACAGACACACTTTCGCGTTTATAATATTATAGTATAGTATAGTATGGATACCATATACCTACCATGAATTAGTACTTCACCTATTAATGGGGGGAAATCAAAACAAAAACTAGACCTTCCGGCGGCGCCATATCAATGTCGCTACCGCTCGCAACCGGTCAGTCACTAGTACACTCACCCTAATATTTGTCAATTACTAGCTAACTGTACTAGCTTGTATACGCGCAGCAGTAGCTCTTTTAATTCTAACCATCACTATCCCTCCCTATCAAATTTTATCTCTCTTTGGGTCCCTTTCAACCTCTTCCAATCGTCTCTATCTCTTTCCGCGCTTATATATACCGCCCTATCTGTATATTCCTTTATTTCTATCTGCTTCCTTTTCACGTAAATCTGTTACTGCGTTGTGTGATTGAGTAAAATTAACATTCAAACATCCTCACAAACTCATACTCATGTCTAAACGAGGCTGCATAGTTTCCGTATCGACGATTATTTCTGTCATGCAAAATAGTAGACGCATAGCAAGAAGTCAAGTAGCGGCAAACCGGCCTGCGTTAACCTATAACCAATCTCCCTGCCCTACGATCTGTATATCTGATTACGCTATTCCATCTCTATTGTACTAAATAAAAAACAATCTATCATGCAAGATTCGTATTTACAGTTAGTTTAAGTTAGGGTAATCTAGAATGTTCATACATTCGTCTTATACAATAGTAACAGATTCCTTACTTTTAATTCCCATTGACAAATCCTTGTAACTTTGCCAACCACTCCATTGATATAACTGCATCCTTCTTGCACAACTCCACTTCCTCCTTTATCCTGGTCTATTCGCTGGGCCCGCAACGCCGCGAGCGAGTCCTACTATAATGACATATATTTAACATACCTGTGTGCCTGTTGTTCGATTCGTTTATGAGCCTGAAGCATTTTTCCTTCCAGCTCCATTAGTCCTGTTGGTTCTCTGTTCCTGATGTACCACCTTCATACTCGTGCATTCCATTTCCATGTGTCAGTCTGTCCCATCGACTGTGCACATAGTCTACCGCGTCCTACCCAGCTCATGGTCTTGGTTATGTGACAGCCCTTCTCCTCGACTGTCTCCATAACCAACACCTCCTTTTCCTATTCCATTCCCTGACAAAGCTCATGGTTTTGGCTATGTGACAGACCTTCCCCTCGTCTGCCTCCAAAGCCTCCACCTCCGTTCCCTATTCACATCCATATTCCCTGCATGACAGTCCGACCCTATCCTCGGGCCATCCCATCTTAATCCATATTCCTTCCATGACATATCCTCGAGCCATCCCATCTTAATCCATATTGCTTCCACGAAGGTTCTGACCCTATCCTCGAGCCATCCCATGTTAATCCACATTCCTTCCATGACATATCCCCAAGCCGTCCCATCTCGATTCATATTTCTTCCACAATGGTACTGACCCTATCCTCGGGCCATCCCATGTTAATCCACATTCCTTTCATGACGGTACTGACTCTATCCTTGGACCAGTCCCGTCAGTCCTTCATCAATTATCTGAAACTTCCACAGGTAGCCTTAGTAATACATATAACATATCAATTTACTTTTATAATTATTCTAAAATTATAAAAACTGAAGAAATGAAATAAACATAACTAGTTCATTATTGCCTTCTCAATTAGCATATTTCATAGAGACTGCCATGATTGTTTTGAATAAAGTTTTCTACAAATTATCTGCTTTGTCCAGTAGTTGACTGGTAGATAATGCCCTTTTTGCTTAAAATGCAACTATGCAAAATATGGTTAAATAATATTATAATATTATTACCCATAATATTTAATTTTAACAAGCATGCAGGTTATAACAATGATTTAGCCAGTCGAAGATATAATTTTCACCAATTATACTTCTCTATTTCATTTTTTTCCATATCCCCGGTATATAATTTCCATTGCAAGTAGGTATACATAATGATAACAGAGCAAAGTAGGTAAATGCAGGTTGTTGAATGATATAATCCTTATTATTACCTGAACTATTACATAAGATAACATTTTACTTTATATCATCTTTCCTAGGGTCATAATATTATATCATCATCCAAATCAAAATCATCAAAAATCCATAAATGTTAAATAAATATTATTCATAAGTTCATAAAAAGAAAATAATTTCAATGATTATATTTAACCCACCTTAAGTTTACACTGATAAACCAAGATCAAAATCATGTCTCCCAGTAATCACTACTGCACAAAAATAATATAAAATTGCAAACCATTACATGATAGACAGAAATGTAAGCATGCATATATAAAATATGCTGAAATAATTGAAGAATATGTCATTCAACAATTGCTGCTGCATTGTAAAGATCATTATTATTCAAGCAATACTTAATTTGTGCCACTGTGTTATAAATAAATACTATCTCAAGATAGTTTGAAGTTTGCAGCAAAACCATAACCATTATCATAATAACCAGGATAAAATCTACACAGTATTTACTCATCAAGCTTGAATACCAAGAAATTTATCAATTTTCTTACAAATGTTGTATGTCCATTATTATTATCATGTTCTTGTTTAAGTATTTGTATTTATCAGTAACAGCATCAACAACAGATTTCATCACTAAATAGCCTTCTATTCATTAAAATACCCCCAATAAAATGTGAAATAGCCATAAAATATGTACCAGTCATTAAGTGCGTCAATATAATAATAATAAAAACCATCCTTCGTTCCTTATTAAATGAATAATGTATAATATTTAAACATATAGCGTAGTGATCCATACCGTAGGTATCTATATATATCCGTACGATCCTTTCCATATCTTTCCAATAACTCATTTATTCGCTTACTTTCCAGTGGGGTGGGCGTAGTGAGGCAGTTAGTTTCTGCCTCTCGATCTCATCTTCTGAGATGTTGGCGTATATCCCTCGGTCAGGAATGAAACCACATGAAGCACACATAACAATTCTATTTGTATTGACTCCCATCAATAACACTTTTCACAAATACCAGCATAATCCATTAAATACAATAAATCCCAATAATCACATCCACCTTTTCTCACGCCGCGCCAAATCTGACATTGACGTCTGTCATCGTTCCCTCCATCAGTTCACAGACCAGTGCACCGCACGCATACAGCCTAGACCTGCCAAGTCTAAGGCTATTATAAATTATGTTTTATATTTTATGACATTATAATGGTGCGAATTATTAAAACCAATACAACAATCAATAAGATTTGACTATTCATACTTAACGGACCTTACAATCATTATTATAATCAACAAATTTCCTCACCACAAATATTTCAAGAATGCCTACTCCTTTAGTTGAATCTGGTAGCAAATACCCCTTAAATCATCGACTATGTAAAGAACTAATAACATTAAAGCAATTGGTTTGGTTTGGATACCGAGTCATTGTGGGATACTAGGTAACGAGAGGGCAGATCAAGCTGCAAAAGAAGCTGTCCTTCATGGCGACGATATCACGTTCAAAATTTCTTCACCTGATACTTCAAACATCCCATCCGACACCATGCTTAAAACATGGTCCTCTCGCTGGTCCCGTTCCAAAAAATGTTTCTATTCTAACATTCAACAAACCATTCCATCACGCCCGTGGTTTTTCAAAAATAGATCCCTTACCAAGAGACATACTTCAATTTTAATAAGACTTCGATTAGGTCGAGTCTGCTCGCCTGAGCAGCTTCACAAATTTAGAATTAAAGATTCCCCCCTTTGTGAATGTGGGGAAGATGTTGGTACAATAGACCACATGTTTTTTAAATGTAAACTAAATAATAAAACTCCGCCGCTTCATATTCTTATTTCTAAACTTAAACTTCCACTTCCCATGAATATGGCTTCCCTTTTATGCCACACAGACAATAAAAAGGTAGTTTGTACATTGAGCAAATTCATAGAAAAAAATAATATTAAACTATAATGCGCTGCAAGAAATATTAGACTGTGTGCTGTCTGCTTATAATCTGGATTGGGCTATCTATGTGTATTATTCGTGTTCCGAAAAGCTTGGTAGACATTAGCGGCTTCTGTGTATGTGATTTTTGTCCTCAGGAATTACCAGCTCCGAAAAGTGTCAAAATTTAAAAGTGCTATGCTTTATCTATGTACCGTGCTAAGCTCAACACTTGTCATTGGCAGAATTGTGCTAGATGCACAGTAGCCACAAATAAAAGAGTGAAGTGAAGTGAAATTTCATTACTGTACAGTTTATTTGCATTCAGAATATTGTTGTTGGGTAAATTTATCTAGTACTGATAAATTTCCTTGACATAACGGCGTTGAAATACATAAAACATCAGCTTATTAATTAGGTTTCTGTACATTTGCGCAGCGCTTTAGAAAACGACTAGCAGTCAAGTATTAGGTAATGTCCACCATTTCGGACGTCGCTGGAAACATTATTTACATCGTAAAATTAATTTATAATTCATTATTTTGATACAGCTGCGAGACTCTTGACGGTTGGTAGGCAATAAAGGTTTATTGCGCGTTCGGTTCTACCGAACGAGATGATTTTGTATAAAAGCTACAAAAATGTAATGAGTTCGTGTTCGCGCTAGATTGTTCGGGTTAATGTGAAGAAACACGAAAATAATTCTGGCTGGCATAAAAGCGTATGCAAGTTTCAGATAGAAAATAAGAAGGCCTATGAAAATATTACTGCCTGTGAGTTCTCAGATTGCGATTTGGGTTTGGGTGAAAACTGACACCTAGACCTAGTTCCACACTACTCGCGAAGTTGACCGCAGTTGGGCGAATATGGTATGGAGGGGAACTTGGCTGAGGAAACATACTTCTTCCAACTTCGCCTCGGCCAATTCCGGTCAACTTCGCGAGTAGTGTGGAGCTAGGGTGAGATTCTTATCTGAATCGCGTAAGAGCGAGCGAGACAGGTATCTTAAAAAACGCGAATCGCATTCTGACAGCGCACATACTGAATTTTTAATATAATAGATGGGGAATATAAAAAAAAATTTAACAAAAAATAGAACCGACTTCAGTAAAACTAAAAAGCCAAAAATAACCCGTTCAAGTACAGATTACCTTTCACTCACCCTTTGAAGTCGATCCCAAACCACTCAGTTATTATATTTATATTTTATAGTTTACGTGAGTCAAAGGTAATCTGTACTTGAACGGGTTATTTTTGGCTTTTTAGTTTTACTGAAGTCGGTTCTATTTTTTGTTAAAAATTTTTTTTTTTCTTTTTAGTGATTGTTAAAAACACTTATGGCAGGGTCATCAGGGAGGTCTTGAAGGCATGCATCTCGTTTGAATTATCTCCTAACTCCTAACCGTTGAGGAGTTGTACCTTCCATCATCAGCTCAGCATTGGAAGATGATGACTACCATATGCAAATACTTAAATAGTTTTATAAAATATGTGAAAAATATTATAAGTGCCTATAAAATTTCAGGAATTCCTTCGATTCCTCATGGATCTCGTCATCCGATCTTCACCAAAATTTTATGGGACCAACCTTGAGATGTCTATTCATGAACCTAAAAAGAATTTTCCAAATCGACTCATAAATGACGGAGTTCTGAGGTAACAAACATTAAAAAAAAAAAAAAAAAAAAAAACATACAACCGAACTGAGAACCCCCTCCTTTTTTTGAAGTCGGTTAAAAATATGTATTTATTTTCAATTTCTTTACAATTATTATTATATTTGAAACTTCTAATCAATACGGATTGTAAAATCATAGAAAAAAACGTGTATTTTTAAAAACACGCACATTTTCGACAGCATTGTTTTAGGATAGAAAAATAGACGTTTTATATGCTAAATGTGAGGTGGCAGCTTTTGCGATTGTAAAAATGTGACATCATTCATGTAAAATACAGAAATATGATGGATTTTTGGGCGCGCCGGTATATGTAGGGCAGAAAAAATGCGTTGTTATAATATTATGTGGGTAGTGTACAGTCGCCATCAGATATATCGCTGCATATAAGGCGTTCATAAATATGTGAACATGTACTGTAACGCCCAGTCAATAAGAGTCGTGTTCAGATATTTATGAATACCTTACATGCTACGATATGTCTGATGGCGACTGTACTAGGTTGCGTATATCCATTTTGTTTACACTTAAATATATGCAACAAAAAATCTACTATTACTAATGTGACTATATTTCCGGGAGTAAAAAATATTTATCAGCCCAGATGCTATGAAGTTTTCATGTTCATGGATAACACCATTACTTTCACTGCTTCACTGAATCATACGTTAAAAAATATCCGTATGCCACCGACATTTTCTTCAAAGAAAATTCTATTCAAAGGGTAGAGTAATCCCTATTATGAGAGCTGGAGATTTTCCTTTCAATACTCTCGACTGCAATTGAGACCCGCTATTTACCAGGGTCTTTTGTCAAAGTGCACATAGTAATACTGCAATGTATACCTGTTGCACTTCTGATAACATGCTCTACAAGAAGAGTAGAAAGATAATAAAAACAAAATTGTAGTCGGTAGGTATATTTTTAAAGTGACCCAGTTTTAACGTTTTGTTACGATGTAGGAAGAAATTACATTCACTAGACGCATAACAAATTACGTAATCGCAGAAAAGTTTGGCTGGGCTAGATTGATGCATGAAACATCAAAGTAAAAAATGCACTACCGTCATGAACTGGGATCGTTGAGTTTTTCAGAGGTAGGTATTCATATTCTATTATTTCTCTATAGTAAATATACGTTATTTGAATTTAAAATCTACGATTAGGTTAGTAGATTAAAACCTTTTAGAGCAGATCCGACGTGGCCGGGTTAGGTTAGAAGCCTTCGAGGTTATTTTTTTTTTGCGTACCGAAAAAAGTTTTGCTTGTATTCATACCTACTGTTTACATACAAGAACAAATCCACCCAAGCACTTCCAGGAAAGTATAAAGTTCGGAGCTAAGGCGGAGTACTGGCAAAAAAAAAACATACGAGCGAGCAAAACTTTCCAGAGCAGATCCGACGTGGCCGGGTTAGGTTAGAAGGTCAGGCGGGAGCTCGCTACGCTTCGCTCCCGCCTGGCCTTCGAGATTATTATTTTTTTGCGTACCGAAAAAAGTTTTGCTTGTATTCATACCTACTGTTTACATACAAGAACAAATCCACCCAACCACTTCCAGGAAAGTATTAAGTTCGGAGCTAAGGCGGAGTACTGGCAAAAAGTTGCGAATATTATAATTATTATTTACGTACCTTTCTATTAAGTGTGTATTATGTTATTTGTTTATTCTATTAAATGTTTATTGTATGAAATGTTCATTATATTAAGTATGTATAATGTTATTTGTTTATTCTATTAAATGTTCATTATATTAAGTGTTCATTATACACTTATAACGTGTTGTTTATATGCGAAGTAAAAAATATATCAAGTGTTGTTATAAGAAATGAAAATATATGAACTGATTTTCTACGAAATGATAATTCTAACAATTGATCGATTCTATGTGTTGAAATTATATTATATGTTATTCGATGTGATGAACGTTATACCATTTGTTGTTCTATGAATTATTACACACCCCTCTACACCACTTAACACTACAATTTACCATGTTATTTATTTAATTTCTTTTTTCGTTGACGTACGCATGGATCATAAACAAGGACGCAACTAAACGGTGGCCGCCGTGTTGACACTTTAATGTTCTGCCGTACCATATCGTTGGTGCGCGCGGGTCGCCTTACATGCTCCGTCTAGTGAGGGTTGTCTGTGGTAGGAGTATACCCAATAATGGGATTATATCCGCGCCTCTGGAGTAAGAGATGATGATATGATGAGTTGCAGGAGGACAACTCATCATCATTATTAAATACTAGACGTGCCCGCGGCTTCGCTCGCGTAAATCAAATGTACTTCCTATTTGTAACACTTGAATATGTAATTTTGGGGTAGGGGTCGGGTTGCATAAAATTGAAAGGCATACTTTTGATACGCATACGTGTATTCGTCATACTCATCATTACGCATAAGCATAACAGTAAATAGTCATACATTTAAGCGCATAACGTTTTTAATCATAATGTTTAAGAACATACTGTGTAATGGGCATACAGTTGATGCGCATAAAATGATTTAAGCATACTTTGTCATGGTCGTACATTGATTACTCATAAAACAATGTAACCATACTTTATAAACGCATACATTGCATAACGCATAGTCAAGTCGGTTCTGGCCAAGTCGGGTTTCAGGTCATAAAAAAAATAACCTAAACCTATAACCCAACCAAGTCGGATCTAGCCAAGTCGGGTTTCAGGTCATAAAAACAAACCTAAACCTAACCCAACGAAGTCTGATCTAGCCAAGTCGGGTTTCAGGTCATAAAAAAAAATAACCTAAACCTAACCCAACCAAGTCGGATCTAGCCAAGTCGAGTTTCAGGTCATAAAAAAAAATAACCTAAACCTAACCCAAGCAAGTCCGATCTAACCAAGTCGGGTTTCGGGTCTTAAAAAAAAATAACCTAATCCTAACCTAACCAAGTCTGATCTGACCAAGTCCGATTTCAGGTCATAAAAAAAAAACTTAAACCTAACCCAACCAAGTCGGATCTGACCAATATAATAATACTGATAATTGTAATTATCAATATTATGGCTTGAAAAGTGTATGACATTTACAATTATACTAAAAATAGTATTAATTGTAATTATCAATATTATGACTAAATAAATGTATGACATACGACATTATGGCTAAAACAATTATGACGTACAGAAATTATGACAGCGAACAATTATGACATCGTACAATTTATGCCAAAAAAAGGTATGCGTAGCAACTTTATGCGTAAACTGTTATGACAATCGATATTATGAAAATTGTTATGCGACCAGAGGGTCCCCCGTAATTTAGTTTTCTCAATATATATAATGAAAAAAGGAAACTGCATTTAGTTACGTTGTAAGTTAAATAAAAGCTTTTTAAAAAGGAAACTGCATTACTCAGTGCAAATAAAATTAATTATAATCAAAAGGGATTCAACAAATTCTATATTTGTATACATGGGCTCCAGAGTAATACGTAGGTACATGTACAAATGTTACTCAAAGCAAAGCAAAGCCTAGCAAACAAAAGTAAAAATATTAACCATTAATGGCCAGTGCCGTTTCAGTAACAGACAAATCCGTGATAAAAGAATCCGCAGAAAATAGGGTTAAAGGGTGTTTGTTTCGTCAAAATGGACTAAAAACTTAATGCTACGTTGTGTCATCTTGAAGCTACCTATTGTAAATATTACTTAAGTGATATCAGTGTTGTTTTGTGAAATCAAGTGGAACAATGAGGCCAAAAGGCAAAGTATTAGAATATTTTAGACAATCAAACGAAAACGAACGAATTAAATATATTTGTTTGTTTTGTGAGCAAGTGTATACCGCCAAAAATGTAACTCGTTTCGCACAGCATTTAGTCAAAAATTGCCAGAACTGTCCTATTGACGTTAAGTCGGACCTTAGAAAAGTTGGAGCACAAAACAACAATCCAGCAGCTGCAGTCGAAGGTTCTGAATCCGCAGCAACCGAACAACTCAATGATGTATCTGTAGACGAGGTAAGGAATAATGTGTTTTATTAGCCATTTTTGTGATATATCATATTTCTCTTACACCTTTGTACGTAAAGGTTGCATTAACAAAGATATATTTTTTGTAAATGCAATCAATTTTGTTTCAGAATACAATCCATAAGGCTTTTGCCAGAGCTGTTTATGTAACCGGTATGCCATTGTCCATATTTGAGCACCCTTTATGGATTCAAGCATTTGAACTCCTTAAACCAGGATATAAACCACCATCACGTAAAATCCTGTCAACGACACTTTTAGAAGATGAGTACAATGAGATGAAGGCCGTAATCACAAAGAAAATCCAACAATCGAATGTTTTGCACTTGGCGGCTGACGGATGGACCAATGTCAGAAATGATTCCATTATCAATATAATGATTTACACTCCGCAACCGTTTTTTCACACATCAATTGATGCTCAGACAAATAGACACACGGGAGAATATCTAGCTGAGAAAATATCGGAGACAATGGAAGAAATTGGGGCTGAAAAATTTCTCGGCATTATAACGGACAACGCAGCCAACATGAAAAAATGCGGCAAATTGTTAGGCGATAGGTATGAAAAGACCACGTGGATTGGGTGCCTTGCCCATAGCCTCAATTTGCTAATAGCAGATGTGCTAAAAATGCCTGAAGTACATGAAATGTTTACAACAGTGGTTACTGTTGTAAAGTGTATTTTGAAATCACACATATTATGCGCGGAATTCAAAAAAATTGCTTGTGACAAATCATTAAATGTGACTTTAGTATTACCGGTGAAAACACGATGGGGAAGCTATTTGCACTGTCTACAAAATTTTACAAAATCAAAAGCAATTCTGCAAACAATGGTAATCAATGAAAATAATAGAGACATGCAAAAGTTCAAAAGTGAACTGCTGGAAGAAAATACATGGAGCAACCTGGAGCAGCATATTAGTTTGTTCAAACCCATTGTAAAATGGATAATTAAACTTGAAGGAGACGCGTGTACGATTCACTTAGTGCGACGAGGTTTAGAAGAAGTGGAAAACATGTTAATTGGTGATGACGTGGCTAGACGCGTATTTAGTGAAGAGCATTTGTGCAGTTTGATTGCAAAATTTCAAGAAAGAAAACAGAACTGTTTAAAACCCATACACTTTGCTGCAGCTATTCTTGACCCTAAAAATCAGGGGATCTCTCTGAATTCTGAAGAGCACCTTGACGGATGTTCGGTCATTATGGAATCTGCTGAATGTGATGCTCAAGTAATTCTGAAAGAGCTATCAGAGTACAAATGTCGAAACGGGATATTCGGAAAAGAATTTGTATGGCAAATCGTCGAAACTGTGGAGCCTGTATCATGGTGGCAATCGCTATATCCAAATTCTGCGTTGGGAAAGGTAGCTCTAAAAATCTTGTCAGTACCAGCCACATCTGCATCAGTAGAAAGGTCATTTTCGACATTTGCGAATATCCACACAAATAAAAGAAATAGATTACTGACTGAGCGATGTAACAAAATATGCTATATATCACATAATTGGAAATTATTGAACAAAAAAAAATCAGAAGACCGAGCTACAATCAGCCCTGTGACTGTGAATATGTCACAACGTGATCTCAGTGAAGAGAGTTTGGAAAATGACTATCTGAACGCTTCTTTTGAAGTTGAGCCGATTGCCAACGAGTTCGATACTCAATATGATGATTAAATCCATATTTTATCAGGTTTAACACTGGATAGTACTTTTATTGTACCTGTTTAAATTTTTAGTAAAATTCATTTTTGTGTCTATATTGTCAGAATTGTAAGCTTTTTTTTTTTAGTTGATTATTTACACATTAAATATGATTTTCATTGTTTTACTTGATTGTGTATTTTTACTACGTTGATTATATTTAAATGGTTTAATTTTAAAGATTATTATGTTAAGTAAATATAGTTGATTATTATGTGTTCAAAATTATTATTGCGTTGATACACTTGATACCATTATGTTATTTTTACTATCAAAACATCTTCTGAGATTGTAACGTGAAAAAAAAAATATTTTTTTTATTGTTTTATTTTATTTGATTATTAAACATTTAAGAATATGAAGCAATTTTAATTGAGTTCACCTATATAAACTCCACAAGTTAAATTTTTGCAAGCATCATCACGTGAGAAACATCTCAGAGAACATGCTCGGTAAATTACGCCTGTAATTTACGCCCGTAATTTACGGTAATTTTGGTAATATACGAGTTCCTATAGTCCGATTATTTTAATTTCTTTAGGGTACATTATTATCGCTAATTTAAATAGAATAACATAAAAAAAAATTAGAAAAACAAAAAACTAACACAACTTTCTCGATAATTACCGTCACGGAGAACGTTACCGAGAATATTACCCGAAAATTCTCCCTGTTCTCGTAATTTACGGTAACGGCACATCACTATTCAAGATGAACTAAACTAGGTACATCGTTCGGCCTGTGCCGTAGGCATTCTTTCCCCACCATGACTTAAGGGTAAGGGCTGAGGGCCAATCAGGTACCGCTACTATCTAGGAATACTGAGACTGAGACCCAGCTTCTAATTAGTTGAAATAATACCATTTACCTCTAGCGGTTTTTTTACCTGCTAGAATACAATACGAATACGACCCTATTTGATAAGCATTTACCTGTTTGCAAAATAACGTCCTAACCCTAACTTTAAAATTAACACGAAATGTAGTGTCTTAAATATAATGTAGTTAATAAAAGTATTTAAAGAAAGATGGCAGCATTTTAAGCGATTAATAACCCAACCTTAACTCAACCAGATTTACTTGTGGAGAACTTTACCGAGAATTCTCGGTAATTTACGGTAATTTCTCAAGTTGAAAATTACGGTAAGTGCGTAATTTCTCAGCGGCACATCACTAGTTGTGTGTGTCTTGGAAAATAGTGGTGGACGTTAGCCTTTATCGGTAAAAGGGCCTCTTAATCTTTCAATTGAAAGTAATATGTTAAAATACATACCGATATAACTAAAATAGTTTCTGTGTTTATTTTACGCTTGTTTCCTCTCACAAACACGTTCCTACCCGTTCTAGGTAAATATACGCTAGGCGTATACGGAATATAACGTTTTGGCAACAATATAGTTGATCTTTTTTCACTAATTCCATTCAAAAACATTAATTGAACATCACAGAGTTGAGGTTATGGTTATGTCAAGTCGGCTTTTGACATTTCAATTGACTAAGACTGACGTACATGTCGTCTCACTCTATCGTATAAGCAAAGTGCGTAGTCATTACATTTCGAGTAAAAAACTTTGATATAACGGCGTACCAACATGACGCCAAAAATTTTTGGCTACTTAAACTTAAGTCATATGGCGAAAAGAAACTTTAGGCTACTTGAACCTAACCCATAATAGCGAGAATAACCGAGCGATCGCCGAAAATGGCCGACGGTCGCGAAATGAAGAATTTTATGAAATGTCTTTAGCCGATTGTGAAGGAAATACGTAGCGAAAACGGTAATTTTTACGCTCTTATTCTATTCTCATATTTAGACAATAGATTTGAATCGTTGTTTCTGCGGATACGTCCGTCGTATTGGAGAAACGTGATCTAAAAGGTCGTCGAGTTTTGTAAGGCGCCATCTCGCTTCCTCCCTAGTGCGTTATCTCGTTCTGGCATTTTCGATTTTATTATATAGATGATACGCTTCTCTCTGTGCGCATTAATCGAACATATGCGAGCTCCTCCATATCATCCAACCGATTTGTACAGACCCTACCCACCTATGCTACGTTTTCCGGTACAGTTCTGGAACGAAAAAGAAGAC
Organism: Apotomis capreana; assembly: GCA_947623375.1. Lineage (NCBI taxonomy): Eukaryota > Metazoa > Arthropoda > Insecta > Lepidoptera > Tortricidae > Apotomis > Apotomis capreana. The sequence continues at coordinate 20,212,649 of OX392502.1, read as the reverse complement.
GCAGTATCATGGGAAGACACGATTCAAGAACTCTTTGTTTCAGTTCTGCGAGTATTTGCCAAACCGCTACCAAATAAGTCTCAATAAGTCTGTTGCTTTGGTTCCTATACGGAAAGGTGCAGAATATAACTTCGAACCAAGATACATTCACAAGACATTCGAAACAAGATATATTCACCCTCTACGGCATCAGACAATAACACCTGTCCAGTGTCTACCTAATAAGCGAAGCGAAGCGTGATATCGCCAATGTGACGTTACCTAACGCGATAAATAAGTTTTAATATAATATCAGGAGCCGGTATAAATTCGTTAGCACGTTGTAGGTGTCATCTATTTGTGAATCTGGCAACCTCGTGGGAACTTACCGAGTGAACTGGCTACGAAAATGTTTTGCGTTTTGTTTTTGTTACTTCCTCATAATCACCTACTAACATCTTCATGGGTATTAACGCATACATTACATTTATTTTGGAATGGCTCTTAATAGGCACGATGCCGATTTTTTCGCATGTCGCTCGATCCTATTTATTATTAGTATCAAAATGTCTGTTAACTGTAATACATGAGATTAACAAAAACATCACTTGCACCTTGTACCCTTGAAGTCTCATATTTCAGTCCTTTATTTTTTTATTTCATGATATTGAGCTATTTTACCCATGTAACGACAGAAAGACGTATATAGAGGATGTCCAGAATCGTGCAAAATGGAGAAAAGCTAGTATGACAGCGGACCCTGGCAAGAGCCGGGATACGCTAGGTAGACGAAAGAAGAACTGTAGAATGTTGTGAAATGCAAAATGAGTCATCATCTCTATTATGCAATTGATTGATGAGATGGTTTCAAAGCGCTTCACATATTGTTGCCATGGGAAATTATAACTAACAATTATAAATAACTTTTGTTAAATATGTATGTATGGAATATATATTTTTATAGAATATATATACAAGTTATTGCAACATTGTAAAACAACTCTATTATCTCTACTAGGCGACAGAATATGATTGAACTCTAAAGCCATCAACCAGCAGAAATAGTCCATGTACCAAAATTAGGCGCAAATTCCAAGTTACTGTTGCTAACAGCCTAAATAATTGGAGCTGTCCCGAAACGTCAAGGCAAGCTACCTTATTGGTTAGCGGAGCCGTGCGAGTGTGTCATCACATCACACGGGGTCGAACGCCACGGGAATCAGTTTCCGAACACTAAATAAAAACTAAACCTAAATGAAAGCTTAAAAAAACCCGGTCCAGTCACTTGGTCATAACGAGATAATTTAAAGAAATTGCATGGAAATGCTACTAAAATTTAGCAACAAGCATTCTTAGCTTCAATATTAGCTAAGATCTTCCGACTAGTTCTTTTGTTAGGCTTCATATCTTGGCGATGACTGTTGTCATGAAAAATAGACAACGCAACGTTCTTTCGAAAGTCAGCGTCTTGTCAGCGCCCGCTCAGAAGTCCGTTTTCTATTGGGAATACTTGTATGGAGAGGTATAGAATTTTGAGTACAGCAATGTCATTTGGTACGGGTATGGGTACGGGTAGTATCAGTGAACTAACCCTGGAGCGGGGCGAGGGGTTTGCGTTGTGCTATCCGCTGCAGCAAAGCTGTGCGGGCGCATCATTTCTTTTGAAGACATATCGCAAAGTTCCTCCAAATTAGCGTCCGTTGCCACGGCACTGATATTTGCCGCGATTGATTCACCTTAGCTAACTAAGCGGTCGATGTAGCTGTTCAGAAATGTGCGTAGGGATGCCTGGAACTAATTCCCGTGTTGCTCGGTCTTGTGATGCGATTACACACTCGCATACTGGCTTCGTTAACCAATATCTCCTCTTCACGTGTCACAACTCAAATCATTTCGGCAATAAGTTAGCTATTTGCAGGTTCACTTGCAAATAGCAATTTGACAATTTTAAATTTTGACGTAAGGGTAAATGATGGATTGATGGCATTTGAAAGCTATTATCAAAATTTTAGGAAATGTATCCTATATTAAATGCATTCAGTATTTTCAAACGATTTTGCGGTTTTTTAAAGAAAAACGTAATCACGTCACTTTACATGGTTATCATTCGGTACATAAGACTGTGTAAATATGATTAATAGTTAAGTAGTTTCGAAAATTTCATCTCAAAAAATTATAACTAAGTAGCGTAGTTACCGTAGTTAATGCAAATCATGTTGTTTATACATTTTTACAAAAGAAACGCTGCGCTGGTGAACCTACGGAGTTATTATATACCTAGATTTAAACTGGAAACTGTTGACTACCATCTCTTCAGGCGGTAGGGGAAAAAAGTAAAAAAATCATACAGCAGATTTTCTACATTTTTAAACGTAGCTCTTAGTTGACATTAATAAATAATTAATAATAATACTCGAACAAACATCAAACACTAAAATTATCAAAGGCTAAATCGCGATTTTACTGGACTAATGCGCTCTCAACTCAACATTGACTGCTTCTGTCGTAAATGTGCTAGTTAACATTATATTATTTTATTGACAACGAAACACATTCTCATCAAGTCGAAGTCGATGCTTAATAGTACATTACTGCCGAGGCAAGGAAAAGTCAGTTCGTGGATGAATATGATTTTGAAGAACGAGGCGTAGCCGAGTTCTTCAATAATACGAGTCTGCGAACTGACATTCCCGCCGAGGCTTGTATAGTGCTTTTCTCCAAATATGCGTGGAAATAATCACCAATCTACATTTTAATTTCATATATCAGTACCATGAAGTTCATTTGGTACTCTTTTTTAAGGAATAGGAATAAAAATTCGGGTCCTAATCATATTTTTGATTTAAAACAAAATATATTAATAAGAAATAAATATAATTATACGAAAACACAATAACAAAAAATATGCACATAGTTATTAATTTTAGTTAAATTAACAACTTCTAAACACACTGTTTTTTTTTAGAAACCATACCATATTTATCATTCGGAGGAGATCATAAGTTCAAAATAACTTGTATTGATTTGGACACAATCATTTATCATTTATTTTTTAATTGTTTACGTTTAATTGTTTACGTTTGGTACAGTTATTAATTTTCAACTCACTCATTAAATCACATTATTAAAATTAAAACTTTAGAGAAATCTTAAATAAATAACTAAGAATCATGAAAATAAATTAACCGCATATAAGATTATTATTTAAATTGTTTGTCCGTTATTCGAAATTTGTCGACATTTAAAATTGACAGCAGAGCAGAAAAATGTAAAGTGCAAGAACTAAACGCAGAGAACAATTAAAAAGTTTATAATAGTTTTTATTTTTTAAATTTAGTGGACAATTGGCTGTATGGTGGGTGAATTATCAGTCTTTGAAAAAATTAAAAGTAAAAATGCAGTAACCGGCCGAATTAAGAGTAGGTACCCTCATTTGTATGAGACGTCATAAACGGAAGGTGTGTTTTTTACTTAATCGTCTTTTCTTATTTAAATAATATTGATTTCCCGGCCGAGGCCAATAATATTTTCTTTTTTTTTAAATTTAGTGGACAATTGGCTGTATGGTGAATTATCAGTCTTTGAAAAAATTAAAAGTAAAAATGCAGTAACCGGCCGAATTAAGAGTAGGTACCCTCATTTGTATGAGACGTCATAAACGGAAGGTGTGTTTTTTACTTAATCGTCTTTTCTTATTTAAATAATATTGATTTCCCGGCCGAGGCCAATAATATTTTCTTTTTTAATTTGTATTAACGCCTTCTAAAAATAACGAACGATTTCGCAGTCCAGTTTAACTACATTAATGGGAACATTTCCAAGCAAGTTGGAGAAAACATATATTTTCAATGGATTTCTAAAAGGAGGTATTTTGACCGTACCTACACCGGTTATTATAATACAGATAACCGAACCTTATTAATTATTGTACTTGTTTTAATAATTCGGACCATTTTGTCATAAAATATTTTGTAGTTATTTAGAACTTGCCACTGACAATTGACAAGTTCAGGTTGTATGCGCGGCATACACCGCATTCTATGGACTAAGACTGCTTAGAAAAATCAGCGCCAGACGACGGAGTGGGAAAAATAGAAAGGATTCGAACCGTTTGTTGTTCTTATGCTTGTATTTGTTAAAGCCGTGATTGATTGGAGTTAATATAAATTGAATAGTTATATTTGCATTTTCTAGTTTCATTTCTAACCTAACGTATCTGAAACTCTATTAACAATGACGAGTTTTGTTGTTGATCGGTGTCATGTTTCTCACGTCAATGCGATTAAACATTGTACTAAAATTGGATCCTACTTTGTTTTAAACCAGCCTCATCCGTGTTTCTTGGAAAAACAACGTCATATATGACTATTGTCTATAGATAACATGTGACATTGTGTCGCCAAAGGTCCGATTTTATGAGGCGGGGCGGGATAGGTCACCTGTCTCCGACTGGCTTCGTTAAGGCGTCACCGTCCCGATACCGCGCTGAGTAGAGAAATTGTTCAGCAATTTACATGGAATTTCCATGTTCCAACGTGACATGACATGATGAAATCAATTGTATATTTAGGAGATATTTTTTCCGTTGTATTTTTTTTACATTTGACGACTTATTTCTTTTGATATGTAAATCTGTTGCGTTTTGTTTGGCTATGTTATGTTACAGAAATAGGAGATATAGCAACAAGTTCTTCCTTAATAAATATTTTCTTTGGTCGTGTGTTTAAATTGCCAGTCTATTTATTCAACGACAAAGTAACATTTCAACTCGGAGCGGCTCAAAGACTGCTCAAGCAAAATGACGCAAGCTTTCATCGTCTATTGAATTCTGGTGACCGTCTGTCAGTCGGATACATGTTTTGAAAACCTGAGTCCACTTTGTGTTACAATTTAGAATTTCGATAAGGACGGTTCATCAGTCATCGTTTTTAACAGCCTAACTAAATCAACAGGGCCGTAATCCGACTAAATTAGCCCCAGTTTAGTAATATCTCAGTTTTGATACTAGCAACTGAAATAGCCATATTCAAAACGAGTAATGAGTATACATGTATGCAAACATCTCATGACGTACATGAAATTCCTTTTCACTTCAATATCAATATTTTTCGCTTGACATCGTTATTTTGATTGATAGAGTGTTAAATGGATCCATAAACCTCGGCACGGACACTGTTGAAAATTTAATCAACGAAAAATTGTATTACTGTTTCCGTATTAATCGGGAGTGAACCGAAACACGGTAATAAATTAGTTTTCCCAGGGGATAGCGGGCAATAGCTAGGTTTGTGCTGGAGTCACTCGTAACAGTATTTGATTTTTTAAATTTTACGTACATATACATACAATAAGTCACGCTTGTATTCAAAAATGTCAAAACGATTACCTAGGCAAAATAAGCAGGTATCACCGAATGCAGCATTGCTGAAGGGCTTTTACCCTACACACTTTCTTTAAGTGAATCGCGTACCGATTCGAAACATGCCGAGCGTTATTCGACTTCTACGACGTGAGGGAAAGTAGTACGAGATGATCCCCTTAAGCGGGAATGACCATAAAATCTACAGTTTTCCATGCAATCCAAAAATGTTGGCACTAATTACTAGCCAAGTTATCGCTCTAACTTTCCTCATACTCAAAACAATAAATTAGTTTAGAGTTCATGGAAATATTGTCGTTTTTCCAAAACCTTACGAAGTAATCATCTTGTACACCCCGGTGTACAAGATGATTCCCATGGTAAGGGTAAGATGATTCCTATGATCATCTTACCCCCTATTGAGAATTAATAACTGTTTTTGAGAATTAAAAGGTGTTTAAAAAATAAAATTACGCAGAAATCATAGAACGTATTTATTGAAAATAATTAAAGGATCTAGACTATGGTCTATAAACTGATATAAATATCAGGCAGACGAGTTTTGTCGTCATGAACAAAAAAACAAACATAATTCAGTCTTCTGAGATAGATTAGCACTTATAACAGTCATAAACTTCTTTAATATAGGTAATTAAAAGAACAAACTGTTCAGTAATAATAATAATGGTTACAGATAGCAATAATCAACTACCAATAACAAATTTAATTAATTTACGCTCAAGCTGTTTTGTTTCCTCCTAAATATTTGACTGCGTCCACTGCAACTTTATTTTTTTCTTTGGCTCTCCGTTTAATGACATGATGGGCACCGAAAATTCGTTACTCGCCTTTTTATAGACCTTGCCATTTTTCACAGCCTCAAGAGCGGCCTTCATAGATTCTTCAGACCACTGACCGCGTGTGGTCTTCCTTTTGTAATTACGCGGCATTTATCTGCAATAGATTTTTTAAATTCCAATAACCAATTTGAAGATAGAAACACATACAGACAAGCAAACAGACAGATATACTGACTAATAGAATAATAAGAACATTTTTTATTATATATTAAAAAAAAAGTTTCGTTCATATTGTAAAGATCATCTATTCCATATGTACAAGATGATCCCCGGGGATCATCTTGTACACATAGAATGGGATCATCTCGCCCCAAATCAAACTTTTTTATACAATGTCACCAAACATAACCTTCAAGCACGAGGCTATGTTTCCGTTGCCTAAAAACCAAAATTAGGCATATTAGAAAGCCACAAACATAACAGTCATTGCAATTAACAGCATACAATTAAAGTAAAATAAGCTTAAAGTCAGCCTTACCTTAGATTAAGCACACACAATTTTAATTTTTTTACGTAAAAGACGCTGTGTCTCACGCACCGCTATTACAGTTTGACTGAGGCGGGGGGGTGTTTGGAGCTACAGTTTGGCATATAAACGTACTAGATGGCGTTAGCAGTTTTGACACAATCGCAAATGATCATCTTACCCCGAGGGATCAACTCGTACTACTTTCCCCTACTCACATCCATGCATTTCATTTTTACGCACATGTTCGCTGACTACGGCTACTTTTGGTGCTTTTTAGGGTTCCGTAGTCAACTAGGAACTCTGTCTGTCTTTCTGTCTGTCTGTCTGCCTGTCTGTCTGATGTGTATGTATCACGCCGACAAAACGGTATAATAAAAACTACTTTTTCACCTCACTAGCTCGGAAAGGCCAGTTTGTTTGTTTGATATCTATTGAGAAAATCGCTTTTTATCCACATGTGGAGAAAGAGTTTTGACGTTTCAACGCAGCTAAAGTAAAATTTGACATGAGCTTATTTTCTGAAAAATCCCGTTTAAAATACCTACATGAAAGCTAATTAGACCTTAGTTTTAATAAATGGCAAATTGGTTGATTATTGCAGATATTTTTCAAAGATATAGTACAAACCCTTATTATTTTTTCCTCGCTGTAGTGAGGTGAAAAGTTTTGCGTTATACACGGGCGAAAAGTTATTTTACGTCTCGTGTATTGAAACACTCGCTACGCTCAGGATTCTATTTTGAACCACTCGCTTCGCTCGTGGTCAATCATAGGATCCTTTCGCTAGCTCGTGTTTCAAATAAACACTCGCGGGTAAAATACAACTTTCCCCCCTTGTATAACAAATAACTATTGTCGGGTGCCTTCCGTACACCTAGTGGGGGTGATTTTTTTTCGTTCCAACACTAGTGTGTGGTGTGTCGTTGAATAGGTATTTTAAAAATAATAGGGGTGTTCAAACATCCTTTTTTGATAAAGTCAGCAGTTTTGTAAATATTCGTTCCAAAAATCCAAAAAATAGCGCCCCCCCCCCCCTCTAACTTTTCAACCACGGGTCAAAAATTATGGAAATATTCATACAAATGAGCCCTTATAAGCACTTTCAATGAAAACTATATTGAATAAAATTGGTCGAACCGTTTTTGAGTTATCGCAAAAATTCATAATTTTCTTTAAAATAGCGTAAGTGCCGCGCCGTGTCCTTATACTTCGAGCGTTACACATATTAGTTAAGTGCCATATTGTAGTAAAACATTTCGCTCAATCTGGCGCGTATAATCGATAACTTCCAGAAGATAACAAGTAATTACAATTAATTTGGCGTTTAGGACCTTTTTATAGAGCTTGAAATCTTTCTCGTAATTTAAACAATTAATTTTTAACAGCCCGTCTATTGTGAAGGATGGGCAACTACGGAACCCTTCACTGAGCGTGGCCCGACATACTCTTGGCCGGTTTTTAACTTATAAAAGTAGCCCACAGAATAGTTCGATGAAATCACGGATAAAATTGAGGTGAAGTTAGTTACAGTTTATATTTATAATAAGTGCCAAAGTATAATGAAGTGACCTAAAGCTAAGGAAACTTCTCGACAGCTGAGATATTAGTTTTATATTTGAAGTAATTTTTTACAACTTAGGTATTTTTAAAGATTTAAATCACGCTTTAATAATCCTAAACGTGAACCATTGAACAGAAAAACAACTACTGAAGCGAACCAAAACCAGAAAACGGGGTACCACTACAGCCATCTCGCGTGGAGTAGAAGAACTGCACGCAGCGGGACTACTCGCGCCCTCTAGTGACGGGAGGCGGAAGGAGAATAATACTTGAAGATCCTGGTAGATGTCGCTGTTCCGTGCAACGACCATTTCTACTTCGCGCAGGCAAGATTTTTCCCGATTTCATGTGGTCCGTCTAGTAAAAAAATGTTTGTGTAGAAGCTTAGGAATCGACCCTTACTACGTATAGCCCCCTGCTTCCCTTGTGGAACTACGCGCTTATATATAGTAAGGGCCGTAAAAACGTGCTTCCGCTCCAGTTCCGTTTTTATTCTATAACTGGCTGGGGAACTCGTCGCTACCAATTAGCCTGTACGTAGTTACGTTTTTTTCTTAATATACGTTGCTCAAGTGACCATAAGGTCGAATTTTCTCTGCTCTCCCGTACGCACCCCCGCTACAATTGGCAGCCCAACGTTAGGCGTACTAACCCACGCAAACAGGGAGGTGCCGTACATGACCTATGAAGAGCGAAACGGATTCGGATGTGCCCGCACCGCCAGCCAGCCCTTCGACTATCTCGCCGAAACGCCGAGTCTCAGGTCCCAAGATTGTAACAAAACTTCCGAAACACGGAAGACAAGGCAACCTGCGAATGATGGCGGCCCTGTCTCCGAAGAGTGTTTCCCTGACAAGCTGTACGTACTTCTATGACAACGGGACAACAGAAACTGATGTCGTGGAAGCGTTCCTGGCGGCTGTCAGCACCTACAAACGGTCTTCTCACCCCGTACATCCAAGAGAAGGTGCCAAGAACAACATTCACAACCTACAAGCTCCTGGAGGATGCGGTAGCTGCAGAGCGACTACGAGATATATGGCAATTCGCCACACCGGCTACCGCCTCAGCTACGGCGGCAGCGGTGGTGGTGAACTAGACGCGGTTCTCTTCGCCGGGTCGTCTTCAGGAACCGAGGGGGAGTCTGAAGCGAACCAAAACCAGAAAACGGGGTACCACTACAGCCATCTCGCGTGGAGTAGAAGAACTGCACGCAGCGGGACTACTCGCGCCCTCTAGTGACGGGAGGCGGAAGGAGAATAATACTTGAAGATCCTGGTAGATGTCGCTGTTCCGTGCAACGACCATTTCTACTTCGCGCAGGCAAGATTTTTCCCGATTTCATGTGGTCCGTCTAGTAAAAAAATGTTTGTGTAGAAGCTTAGGAATCGACCCTTACTACGTATAGCCCCCTGCTTCCCTTGTGGAACTACGCGCTTATATATAGTAAGGGCCGTAAAAACGTGCTTCCGCTCCAGTTCCGTTTTTATTCTATAACTGGCTGGGGAACTCGTCGCTACCAATTAGCCTGTACGTAGTTACGTTTTTTTCTTAATATACGTTGCTCAAGTGACCATAAGGTCGAAGTTTCTCTGCTCTCCCGTACGCACCCCCGCTACACTACATATTTAATAAAAAAAAATGTTGATAAATAAAAATAATTTGTTTTTTGTTACATTACAGGCGATGCTCGCGGTCACCTTTAGATGTTTCACAATCCAAAAAGTGTTGAAAATACCAACTATAATTTCTGATAATTTTCAATCCATCAACTCAACCCTAGCTGATAAAGGTCAGTTAAAAATTGAACTCCCTACGGCCCGACAGACATGCGCTGAAAACGAAACGCTCGAAACATTATTAAACTGCCTGAGCAATAAATTAGTGTCCCTACGGAATCGCAGAATATTTTCAGATGGGTAAGGTAACGTAAAAATCTGACGAACAACTTTATTACTTAGCTCGGAAAATACGAACGACGTACTTGAATTTAAAAATAATAACGTTTGTTATACGGGCGACCAGAGTAGGCTATAATTGTAATCAACTTGACTCTTGTCTGTGCTAATTGTGATTTCATACTTTTTCAAGTTTTCAGTGTAATGGGCCATACGGATTTTATTCTATGAGTGGCGTTAAGTCGTTCCCGTGGATATTCCTAAGTAAATTCTATCAACTTGTAATTCTGTTATATTTAAGATAAACTTTACCATGCTCCGAGCTATTTACAGAAATATTTAATGAACAATATATTAGTTTATGAGCAAAACATTGTAAAATCGGACTTAATATCCGTGCACTGGAAATACGCTGATACTCGAGATAAAAACTCAAAACAATTTGAACTGAGACTAGATTGCAAAAAACTCAATTCATGCATACTTTTCTGCTAATTCAAATGAAGTTTTTCGGGGATCACCATGATGATCTTTCCTGAAATGATGATCCTGAAACACTTTATTTGACATTTTAAAATTTATCATGTAATGACGTCAAAGTCCCATCAATATGTTTTGTAAGCATGATAAAAACATATAACACTTTTTTGTGAAATGTATTAGAAATGCATCTCATTTTGTGAAGTGTCCCAAGGATCACCACTCGCCGACCAGTAATGAACGTAACCCCGCCGTGCAAAGTATAATTAACTTTAACGAAAATGGTAGCAAATATACAAATTATGGTTACTGATGTTGATAATATAACATAAAACTTGACACCCCTACGTTTCGTATCATAGGAAGATGGCTCTTTTTTGTAATAAAAACAAGCAATATTCCGGGTATCATATAGGGCTGTCAAACATTATGAACGACCAGTCGAGGATTACGCTAGTCTATCCGAGCCTTCGTCGCGTCCCGCGTGTTGTTTTTCTGTGCAAATAAAAGCAATAAATATGAAGATACAGGATAAAACAAGTACTAATTCGGTATTCGGTGCCATGCTATCAAGTGTAGAAATAAAATGATTACCACGGCAACGATGTTAGGCGTAACATATAGAACGGCAATTTTATCATTTTCATTGGCACCTAACATTGTTTATGTCTAAAAATTACCTACAGATGGAACGTGAAACGTATATTAAAATACATAAACGGGTTTATGCATTTTAATATACGTTTCACGCACCATATCGCTCGACTTGTTTCGAATCGATACGCGATTCATCATCAGGAGACCCGATCAGTCGCAGGGGCGGCCAACCGAACACTGTGAGCGATATTCGGCTTCTACGACGCGACGTGAGTAAACCCATTCGAAATCGGAAAAGCGTTCAATAATTTCTGATATTTTAAGGTTTTTTTTTCTGATATCCACTTAGTGCTTGCGACATATTATCAGTACTTGAGATCATATTTGTGTAAGGTCGCAATATAAAATATGGAAAAGCGAACAATATATGACTTATAATCATAACAAAAATGTTACCAACAGCTATCAACAGTACAAATCGTTTAATATAACAACATTGTCAACCCAAAGCTAACAACAACAACGATACATTATCGATACAAATGGTAACCTAAGACTTAAAACGCTGGTATTTAACTGAAACACCTCTTGCAAGGAACAAGCCCAGGTGAACAATACATCACTATGCAATTTTGATAAGCGAACAATTTCAATGCTCCCGCTGGAGCAACCTCCGCATGCTACCGCCGAAGCCATAATGTATTATTTAAAGGTACGTTGACAATAAAGGTGAAACTAGAATGAAAGTAGTTCGTCATTTTTGATTTTTCGTAACGGTGTTAAGCTTCAGTAGCGACGAATCTTTTCATTCCTCGACTGTACTCTCATACTAGTCTTCATAGTCTATACATTGCACTATAATATTACAAGTAATTTTGATAATTAGATGTGGATAAATATACATTTTTAATATGAATATTTCATTTTTCCTGAATTTTAAATGCACGGCAGAAAAATGATTTCTAAATCATCGTTATAAAACACTTTCATCGAAGGTTCGTTCTATAGGTACTAATTGCCAAAAACAAACAAACTATTTTAGAAACTTGAGTCGGGCTTAAAATTGTTACCATTAATGATATCCTTGCTTCTCTCCTGACTTTAGATTCTAATTTGTGATTTGAGTAATCATGTCGTGCTTAAAATAAGTCAAGACGCTTAAACTTTGACAATACTATTATCAGTAAACAAATCCGCCCGCTCTCTTATAATATCAAATAATACCTACAAATCGCAAGATTTCTTCGTAGCGTATTTTCCGAAAACGATATATCTAGAGATATTCGACTGGCTTTGACCCCTCATCATTTATTTTATCCGGTTTGCGCATTCGATAGTGTTGTTTGTACATGTACGGTCGTCAAATTACACATGTGTCATGGCCTTGTCCCAAAGGAATAGAAAACGAAATGCCGTCTTTACTGCCATGGGGTAACACAAAGGGCGTATATTAGAGATTTTACACACTGACCAAATAAATGGACCATCGCGACTGTAGAATACAGAGTAGGAAGGTGAACATACTCGTACTTAGGAATTTAAAAAGGTACCAATGATTTTGCACGATTTAATTCCGCCATCCCCGTTTCACCATCGGACAACCAGACGAGGGGAGCAATTTCATCCTTATGTTGTCAGTTTACCACTTAGTCGGACGAAGAGATTTAATTCATCGTTACTAATGCGAACTGCTAAGGAATGGAACTCGCTCCCATCGTGTGTATTTCCAGAAAATTATAAGTTGGGTATCTTCAAGGTAAGAGTGAATAGTTTATTATTAATGAACCAGCGAGCTACATCCTCGAAACCGTAGTCACTTACCATTAAGTGATACTGAGGACAAACGCCGGTCAGTTTGCAAATAAAAAACAAAAGTTGTTAACATAATACAAAATTTGTAAAAGCCGTTATGCCTACGCATATAGATCCGTGTTAAGACGTGTCTAGTTTGTCTCTGTAAAGTAATTAACACGTGAAATAGTAAAACGTGTTCCACATAACAGATTTAAATGTACTGGTCAACCAAGGAAAATGTCTAGAGTCAGATCATGGTCGTGACAAGACTGGCAGCGTTGCGCTCAGCTTGGACATCGCATATGAATATAGCTTCAGCGATAGTAGGGCGTTTTTTTTTCGTCATTCCCATTTCTGCAAAGATAGTGATGATGATGATGATGTTGTGGTAATAATCGTGAAAAAGGAATGACGCTAGAATCGCGCGGTTAGAACGCCCGGAGAATCACCCAAGCTGGTCTGGAATAACTGTGCAGCCTTGTGTTGTAATTGGAGAAGCGTGCACTGTGCAGCTGGTCATTGCAGGCCGAAACTTAATGTAACACACCGTTTGTGTCAGACCAAGTTGGCAGAACTTGTACATTTGCACCAGAGGGGCTACCTCTGTATGTAGCAGCTATTAGAGCGCGATAAACATGCTCAAACCATATCATTCCTTTATTTACTGTATCAAGATTGCCTGTACTAGGGTAGCAAAATGAATGCGATAGATGCAAGTAAAGCATTTAACTGCTTAAAGTTATGAGCTTGTAGTGATAGTGATTTGAAATATATACGTACCTATGTAATTTATTATTTTAGTTGGGCCGTTATGCACGACTTTCTCTACCTATTTAATTTATATGTATAAAAGGTAGTATATTAGATTATATTGTTACAGGGCACCCCACGCAAGGACCAAAGGCGCAGCCACGCAAGGGCGCAGGACCGGCCATGGTGGCGTTCTGTGGGGGAGGCCTATGTCCAGCAGTGGACGTCTTTTGGCTGATAATGATGATGATGATGACCCCACGCAAGTCGGCACTGACGTCACTCTTCTCCTTTGTTATAAATAATGTATTAGTTCGCAACTGGTAGTTAAGATATAAAGTCAAGGATTTGAAAGATAAAAACAAGAAAAGAAATACACACAAACATAATTAATAAAATTCAATACCTGGGTGTTAAAGCGGTAAATAAGAAAGATATTTATTCTGAGTAGGATGATCCTATTTCAATTTATTGTTATTTTGTAAATAATTATTTGTTTGCGCTAAAAGTAAAAGTACCTCGCCAAGTCATTCGTATATTCAACACAGCATGGATAAATGTCTTCAATTCATTCTGGAGCTTACCTGGAACAAAACAATCAAGAAATTATTTTTTAGTAGGCTTATAAAAAACAAGTTTAATTAAATAAATCAACATCATTAGGTGTAGGTAGCACGTATCCGCGCCCCTCTGCCCAAATTAACTCTATTTATACATTTTTAGCTATACACAACTTAATACGTATATCTATGCTGTTCGTTTGTCTCGCTAAAACTCGAGAACGGGTGGGAAAATTTTGCTGATTTTGGTTTTGAAATGTTTGTTGTAGTCCAGGGAAGGTTTAAACTGTGAGGTGCAGCTTACTGACACAGACCGAATTCCTCGCGGGCGGAGCCGCGGGCACAGCTAGTCGTTGATAAAATTCAGTTGGAACCTACAGAGAGAACTCAATGAACCCAAATGAGCACACTTTGAGAAAGGCTGGTTATACCTATTAATCAGCGCCCCATACAGACACTAAGACATTGCCTCCCTTACCTAAATATTTCAGCTGTTTATTCTGACCCAAAAACCCGTGCACACCACTATACTTAAGGATTAGGTATAGGAAACAAGTAATAAATACAAGGCCTAAATTTCTAAATGTACCTATCTCTCCAAAACAACACCACTCTTTGTCTACTTAGCCACAGAATACAATTTTGCAGAATATGCACTCATGATTATGCAAAATGCGCCGGAGAATCGTATTTTATTGGTTGTATAAAATGTGACCCAATTAGCTGTGATATGACGGGACGTGACGATGCTAGTGTTAGGAATGCCTATAAACGCGCGCCCATTTTGTCCGGCCAATGGCGAAAAGTAGATCCGAACACCCGTGGTATACTCTGGTGCGTAAACTGTCAGAGTGATTAGGGGCACGTACTGGCCCCGTGTTACTTTAGCGATGTTCTTCATATACCACCATAGGACAACTTGTCAATGTCTCTTAATGTAGCTTGATTAGCATTTGAAATATTGGAAACATTTATGCGCTCAAATGGCTATATGTCAATGTCAGTCGAATAAGGCTCTGGTAAGCACCTATCATTTCCGCACAAAGGACAGGCAAGCAGCATTTCCCATTGATGGATAAGGGTCACCATGTGCAGAAAACACCTGCTCTCTGGGTAGGAACGTTGAAATAATTCTGTTTACACTTCCACCATATACTTAGATATTGTACCTAATGAAGAAGTAAACAGATGATTGCGTTTCGTGCTAGTTAAAATAAATACAGAAGAAATGGTAGGCTCGTAGTTTATTTTTCTACCCATCGTCAGCCAAGCGTCGCAACTAACTAGCGACGTCGCTATGGCGTGGCGTCCCGATGAGACAAGAGACTAAGACTACGTCGAGTCTAAACAATTTGAGTCGATTTTAACCATTTTTTGGTACACGGATGGTTAAAAATATCGACGATCGTTTTAACCAGACAACGGTATTAACGGTGATTGTAGCGTCCATTAAGCATACGCAAACAAATAAATAATATACTTTTTTAAGGTCATTAAAAAAGTAAATATCCACTTCATCATGTTACTCTTGTGAGTGCGTAAGTAATGAGAAGCGCAATACGCAAGATCTCGTTGTAAATTTAGATCTTAGGAAAAACCCGGATCGATCCGGTTATGACCCAGTTTTAACTGGAAACGGTTGATTAGGAGAACGGACTTCGCAATGGGGCTAAAGCTGAGTTTTACTCAACAACTTTCAGTCTGCTTATTAAATAGTTTTGCCAAGTTGTAGTTTAATTGTTGGTGAACTTTGTGGAAATAATGCAAAAAGCAAAGTCAATAATTGTCTTACGCGTACACAGTATCTTATATAAATGGATCTGGTATGACATTTATAATTTTGCCCTTACGGTATTAATTGCGTATTTAGCATAAATAATATACATACCACAAATTAACACGAACTATTTAATTTTTTAATTATTTAAAGGAATATTTTCGCATAAAATTTGCGACAATGGCCGAGCAAAGCTGCGAAGAACGTATGGAATGAATGTCTTCGGCATAGCCTCAATTTTAAATAAGCTTTACATGTAAGTGCATACGCACAAGCACGCCGCCAATGCCAGCAATTTCTCATTTTAACGGGACGGAAGTTTAAATACGGAAATTAAAATCCATGGAAATAATTTCAAATATGAAACACATTGCGTTGTACGGATGAGGGGAAAAAACGAGTTGGTATTATTTATTCCGACGACACATCTTCCATGCAACAAATTTGATACGTGCGACATACAAGCAAGCCTAACTCTAGTGTAGTGTAAGTTTCTAACGTAATAACGTCTTGTTCGACTTAGTATCAATGCTATTTATACAGGTCATGTTAACGTGAATGAGATGTCTTGTTCTCTTAGAATCTTGAGGCTCACCGAAAACTGTAATGGGTAAAACGGTATTGCGAAACCAGCGCCACTTCCAATTTTTTACTTTCATCGTCGTAATCAGATATCTTCATTTATATCCGGAGACTAGGAACTAGGAATTTTAATATTAATCAATGTGTTCAATTTGTGTACCCCACAAAGCTTGTTAACGTCAAAAGCAGGCACTTTAGTTTCGGGCAAGTTTTTGGGGACAACAAAGGAAATGTACAGTGATTTAAGAAATATTGAAGGTGCTTTTCCAGTTCCCAAACTCTTGCATTTATTGAAAATGTATATAATTGATAGAGGTAAGTTAGCACTACTAATTATAAGGGTGGTATGAGAAAGATGTATTAAGACAGTTCAACGTCACTCTGTGAAGCATTTACTATAAAATTGTTCAGAGTAAGCACTAAAACTTTTTTACAGCTACAGCGTAAAATAACCTTGTACGAGTATATACTGACATACAGTTTCTTCTTGCCTTTATTACAACACACAAATGCTAAAGCTTGATGGACTAATATAAAATGAATCCTATTAATTTATATTACTTTTAGCCTGCGTAGCTCGTTGTTCAATAGAGAGTGGAAGATGTCAGAGCTAGAGGTAGATCGCCGATGAGATGGACCGACCAGATCAAAGCCAGGCAATGGTATGGCAATGAATGCTCACGTGAAGCGGATCCCCTAAACGAATGGCAATATGTCACTCAAAACTCTGTGAGTAGATATAGGTACAGATCAGTCGTGCTCTTTAAAGAGTGTACCAAAGAAGAAGATTAATTTATGCTCTGCGATGTAAGCGGTGTGCGAAAAAAAACTCACTGAGCACGCTTTTCTGGAAATGAGCTCAGCGTAGCGAGGATTATAAATATACCATAGGATGATTTGGTAATTCGATTTCTTGCAAAAAATCGAGGCACACTGCTAAAAATGGATGGATAAACTAATGGATCATTAAACACGTCTTACGACTACTACACAATACAAAACAAAGAAACGCGTGCCAAAAATACATTCGCATTGTCACCTTTTCTACTTAGCTGATACGACTTTTTTCGGTTTCTCTCTATTTGCCACGATGGTTAATTTTTATACTCGTCCCTACAACGGACACGCACTAAATTTACGATTTGTACTTTGTTTTGTTCCGTGTAGTAAAGCAATAATAATTTAAAAAGTCACGCTACTGATAACGATACTCTTGTGCAAATGAAACGAGACGCCCGTAATCGCAAGTGACGGCAGGTCGATAGGTACTAAATATAAACATTGTCATAAAAGAAAACATCAATATACGAAGTACACAGCGAGCAGACACACTTACGTCAGCAGATTAACCTTTCATGCTCAGGCGTATTCTCGCAGTCTGGCCAATATTATTTTGGATAGACGTAGATTTTCCAACGTTCCTAAAATCGTCCCCCGAGCGTCCATTGCCACCTACTCACTTTGATCATTTGTTCTTTAGCGATATGACTCGCTATTTTGAATTTGACACGTATGAAACTAAAGTAAAATTCTTCTCTCGTCTGTCTTGTCTTCAGATATATTATTGGAAGTTCCTAAAACCGCCCCCATTCTATTTTTTTTTTTCTTTTGCAAGGATTGAAGTACTAGCAAACTTAATTGAATGCTTTGGTTTGTCAATAACTTGCTCGTAGACTGCAGACCTATTGACGACGGTGGTTAACATCGGCTACATGCAGTGCTCCTTTAACCCGTGTAGCTACACAGTTCATAAAGCCAAGAATATATAAAGTACAGATTTCAGATGCCAAGATTCTTCAAGTTCATATTTATTATTACAGCGAATAAACTTGACATAGGTTTAATCTTATGTAGTAGATATTATTCCAACTTTGTTTCAGAGAAGTCACTTTTAGGTCAACGGTCCACATTCAAACATTCGTTGATACTATAACAAGCCAGATTAACAAGTAGTATTTTAAGTCTCCTGGAAAATGTGGTGTTATTTTTACACTTACATAAAGCACACCAGATATGACTTATTTTTTCACATCAAGATATTGCTAAATTGAGCGTATCTCAAAGCTTCGTCGAATTTACGCCCAGCTACCCGAAACGCAAAATACTACCTATCCCCTGGAATAATTAATTCAGGGAACCGAAAATACCTATTTCACACTGTATTTGTCAACCCATTGTGATTCGCAGAAGTGAATTAAATTTGAATTCTCTTTAAGATCATTGGTTGCTATTAGTAAGGGGTTTAGAGGGCAACAAGCGGTAGAATCTAGTAGGATATCTGTAAAAAGGTCCTCCCCTTTATCTCCTTCTTTTTCCTTTCCATTCATGCAAAATTTCGAGATTGGAAAATCATTAACATCTCTGTGCAATTAAATAAACCACGTGACGCCTAGTAACTTTATACATCTCTGGGAAAATTGATAGTGTAGGTAGGTACTATTTCCATTAATAATATATGAATATGATTCATTGATTTGTTGAATCTATACATCTCCTTTACACTGATACACCCCTTTTATAATAATTTATAACATAAAAATATTAAAAATTGATTGTTGTAAGTGTGATTGATTTGTTGAATCTATACATCTCCTTTACACTGATACACCCCTTTTATAATAATTTATAACATAAAAATATTAAAAATTGATTGTTGTAAGTATGCGACAAAAATACTTACTTTTAAGATTCTTTCGGCTTTCTTCTCGACATCGGACTCCGCTGGCGAATGCCGATGGTACACAATCTAACTTGTGAAAGTGCCTATGTGGCCTACTTACTAAATGTTTTTTAGCCCTTATTGGGTTAGTTTTTAGGGTTCCGTACCCAAAGGGTAAAAACGAGACCCTATTACTGAGACTTCGCTGTCCGTCCGTCCGTCCGTCACCAGGCTGTATCTCAAGAACGGTGATAGCTAGACAGATGAAATTTTCACAGATGATGTATTTCTATTGCCGCTATAACAACAAATACTAAAAATAAAATAAAATAAATATTTAAGGGGGGCTCCCATACAACAAACTTGTTATAGATTATGGTACGGAACCCTTCATGCGCGAGTCGGACTTGTCCATTTTTTTCAGTGCGTTTCACATATCTAATGTCTTTAAACAATTTTTTTATCGTTCGTATTAAACTTAGGGTGTAACCCAAATATGCGTAAAGTAGCCGCTTTCAAGCTTGAACTTTGTCGGCAACCCTCAGAGTTATGTCGGTTGAAGTTGGATACTAACGAAAGCCCGATTGAGAACATTTTTCCTTTTTACAAAGAGCAAATACCACTTTACGAAAAGACTGTATAAACGTACGTTGCCCTGATCCTATAAGCCCTTTTGGAGATTCTAGGGAATATATCGAACGACTAGGGTTCGGGTAGGAAAAACAAAACTTTCGGCTTTGCACGCTAGCAGCCGCTTTCAAGCTTGAACTTTGTCGGCAACCCTCAGAGTTATGTCGGTTGAAGTTGGATACTAACGAAAGCCCGATTGAGAACATTTTTCCTTTTTACAAAGAGCAAATACCACTTTACGAAAAGACTGTATAAACGTACGTTGCCCTGATCCTATAAGCCCTTTTGGAGATTCTAGGGAATATATCGAACGACTAGGGTTCGGGTAGGAAAAACAAAACTTTCGGCTTTGCACTATAACCATCAAGTCTTTCACGGCCTGTTCCGAAATAAAAGCAAATTACTGTAGGTGGGAGTAATACGGATCGCAAATATTTGTAACAACACCTTTCTTCAACACTTTATATAAACATATTTGTCAGAGGTCACATGCATATATTATTATGCTACGTAGGTATGTAGTAGTACAATGAAACGCTATACTGATCTATAAATAAAGACTAATTGTAATACAAATCACTACGGCATCCTCTACTAATAACTAGCTAATGGTGTACAATAATCAGAGGCAGCTTTAAGGGGCAAGCCGGGTGGCCACCCGGGTCGCTAGCTTCGAAAAGGCGTCTCTTTAACTAGATGTAGTGCGCCTAGGTCGGCAATGAATAACTTTCTCAGGGCACCTGAAATGCTAAGGCTCACTCTGAGGATATATATATTTTTTATTCCAGGTAGCCAAGTATTTGATCTCGATCGCACCTGATGTTAGGTGACAATAAGGCCTAAGATAGAGCATGCTTGCTTAGAAGATACCTATTCACTCTCGGCTTGAAGAGATTTAAGTTATATTTTTCAGGAAAAAGGTGCGAAGAGAGTTCCACTCTTTTGATGTCCTGATAAGCAAAGTCGCAATACGAGGACGAACGCATAAGATGGATAAGATTTTTATTTTTGAATAGTATCAGTCAGCGGCCCACTGCTGATAAGAAAAGTAGACGCAAAACGTTTCGTACGAATCAGTTGCATATATCGATAACATAGGGGTGGAACCCAAGGCCACCACGCAGCTACATATAAAGAGCTATACATTATTAAATAAGGACGTAGTATATGTATATAAAGCGAAAGACAAATATAAGTTTGATTTAGATGTAGTTGCAATTCGACGTCGCCTACATTCTGTCCAAAACTGTGTCCATTAGTCAGATGTCCAAAGTTTACAATTAAATTACGCCTCCAACTAAACTAAAATAATAAACGATAGATCGTTAGCCGCAACGAAAGTGTGTAAACAGGGGTACAGTAAACAGGCGAGTTAAACTTGGGTTAATATTTACTTGCCTTCGGAACAAATTCATTTAAGTAATTACGTATTCCTAAGTACATACAGTATGGGTGTGAAAGTCATCAGACATTATTGGGATTGGGCAGGGACCAGCATATGTCAGTTAAATGTATTCGGAACGGCGAATTAAGATAACTGCCGAATGGATCCTACCAAGGTAAGGTGACTACCGGACCCGATCCGATTAGATTTAAAAAGAGCTAGCGGAACTAGCCGCAATTATGAAGACGATATCAATGAATATGAATGGTGGAGATGAGGGGAGTCATTTGTCCAGCAGTGGAACACATCAACTGGCTAGTAAAAACTACATTAAACTTTCCAAAATTATGTATTTGCATAAATGTAAAATACGCTCATACTTAAAGCCCCTTAAATATCTCTCTCTTCCCAGCAAATGGTGGTAGGGTCAGGACTTTATTTATCCAATATGTCCCGTCATCGGAAACCTGATTCTCGATCATTTACTTTTGTACTACATTGTTCCACCTCGTTTAGAGTCTGCTTCTGGATTTTCGTACGGGATGGAAAGTTAAATAAATATATTTGAATATAATTAAAATAACTTTAGATGGAGTTCCTAAAAACTGCTAAGGTTATCATTGCCCAACGAGCGTTTTACGTTAACAGTTTTGAATCCAGTTGAAAAAACTCCAACGCTGCCGTATCAGCGTACTAAACATTCAGTCGACATGTGTATATGTGGCATGATGCCGCTGGGTTATCTGTGTCAAGACTTCTAAAGACTGGTGATTACGTATTATTTTAGTAGAGTCCTTCCCTGTGAAAAATAAGAACATTCGTAACGACCCTAATTAAATAATTTGAGTAAATATTGCAGAATTTAGGTGCACAATTTGTACATATAGTTACACCCGTTTTTTTTAAGATACCTAGCAATTTCATATATTTTTCTTTTCGTGTATTAGTTATGTTGTGTCTTAGACAGCGAGCAGCAGAAATAAAGTGGTGTGATTATTGCATTTGTAATTTGCCTTTATTTCAACCTTAAAAAGCCTTGTCTCAAAGAATCGTGTCTAGAATGTAAACTAACGAATAAAATAAGTTCCACATGACCACATTGTTGCACTAACAAACTTTATCGCAGATCAAAGAGCCCGGAAACGCTCAAAGTTTCCGCCAGACGGCATCTGGACGAGTGGTCTAGATCGGGTCAATAACGATATGTTTCTGTGTTGTCAATAACCAAAGGAGGCATTCTATTATAAAATTCTAGATTTGTATTGGAAATTTTCTAGAAATTTACTGCCTCGCACGACTGCATTGTGGAATGATTTGTCGCTTGCGTTATTTCCGGACCGACGGCCGAGACGACCTTTAAACCTTCAAGAAAAGAGCGTGCTCCCACCTGAAAGCGGCAACGCACTGGGTTATCTACTTAACGTCAACCTCCTTATTTTGTCACATTTCGCTCGGTGCAGTCTTAAGGTTTTCCTCGAAATAATGACGCCTCTCATGGAGATATTGCTAAAATTGTATTTGTCATCTCATCACGCCGAAACGGCTGAAAGGAATTAACTAAGTTTACATACTTAACCTAAATCTATATATATATTACGCGAGGCCGATTTTTGTACATCCCATCAGATCTACAGTTATGGTCCGATTTTGATAAATGATATGTCATTAGATTCGTCTCATGCTGGAGAGGTGCATAAAACTCTTGGAATTTTAATTTTTTCCTGAAAAGGTACTGAAAAATGGATTTGAAAAAACTACTGTGCGCTAACCACGTGACTTTGACCACGTGACCTGTGATCCCTATTTTGACATAAGATGACCAAATAATAATAAGCATGATTTGCTCACAAACCTGTAGTAAGTTGTTCAGCATGATGAAATATTATTTTTGAGTCGGCAACATAATATCCGCAACACTTAAAACATGTACGAATATACAAAAATAATTTTACAGTTTCTTGACAATGAATGACAGTAACCATATTCTGACAACTTTTAATGTCTTTTTTATTGGGGGCTATTATGTCAATGCTCTAAATTGCCAGGTTGTTTTTCTTTTTAAAATGTTAAAATGTATGGAAACTTTTTCGCATACCTGTTAAAAAGGTGGATAAAAAGCCGGTTAAGTGCGAGTTGGACTGGTGCTCGAAAGACTAGAAAACTGACCGTCATTCAAGAATAGATTATTTTATAGGCGAGTTTTACAATAAATCAAAGCAGAAAAAAATTAGTAAAACTAATTTACACGTCATTCAAATAGGTAAATTTATGATAGATTATTATAAATATGATTATATAAGTCCATCAAAAAAATAATTCCAAGGAAAATGGCATGAGTTATGGTAAATTAAATGGTATTTTACAAGAAAAAACTTAGTCCTTGCGCTTGCATGTCGACGGGATCGGAAATGTGGTCGAGTTGAGAATATGGACGACATGACAATGTGCCTAAGTTGGGAATGTATCTACATTGGTAATATGGATGAGTTGGTAAAATGGATGAGTTGGAAATGTGGACGAGTTGGGAATTGGAAGAGTTGGGAATGCGGATGAGTTGGTAAAATTGACAAGTTGGTAATATAGACGAGTTGGGAAAATGGACGAGTTGTTAATATGGGCGAGTTGTTAATTGGACGAGTTGTTAATTGGACGAGTTGTCAATGTAGACGTGTTGGGAATATGGACGAGTTGGGAATGTGGATGAGTTGGCAAAATGAATAAGTTGGGAACACGGACGACTGGGCAATGTGGACGAGTTGAGAATATGGACGAGTTGGGAATGTGGATGAGTTGGCAAAATGAACAAGTTGGGAACACGGACGAGTGGGCAATGTGGACGAGTTGAGAATATGGACGAGTTGGGAATGTGGATGAGTTGGCAAAATGAACAAGTTGGGAACACGGACGAGTGGGCAATGTGGACGAGTTGAGAATATGGACGAGTTGGCAATGAAGACGACTTGGTAATACGGATGAGTTGGTGATATGGAAGATTTGGCAATAAAGGCGAGCTGATAATAAGGACAAGTTGGTATTGCAGTCGAGTTGGGTGTATCGTCGAGTTGGGAATATGGGCGAGTTGGAAATGTGGATGAGTTGGCAATGTAGATGAGTTGGTAAAATTGACAAGTTGGGAACATGGACAAGTGGGCAATATGGACGAGTTTGCATTATGGACGAGTTCGCAGTGAAGACGAGTTGGTAATACGGACAAGTTGGCAATGAAGACGCCTTGGTAATACGGACGAGTTGGTGATATGGAAGATTTGGCAATAAAGAAGAGCTGATAATAAGGACAAGCTGTTATTGTAGACGAGTTGGGTGTATCGTCGAGTTGGGAATATGGACGAGTTGGAAATGTGGATGAGTTGGCAATGTGAATGAGTTGGTAAAATTGACAAGTTGGGAACATGGACAAGGGGGCAATGTGGACGAGTTCGTATTATGGACGAGTTGGCAATGAAGACGACTTGGTAATACGGACGAGTTATCAACGTGGACGAGTTGAGAATATGGACAAGTTGGAAATGTGGATGAGTTGGCAAAATGAACAAGTTGGGAATATGGACGAGTTTGCAATAAAGACGAGCTGATAATAAGGACGAGTTTGTATTGTAGACGAGTTGGGTGTATCGTCGAGTTGAGAATATGGACGAGTTAAAAATGTGGATGAGTTGGCAATGTGGACGACTTGGAATTGTGGACGAGTTGGGCATATGGACAAGTTAGTAGTAGGGATTCGCCGATACTACGATACGGGGCGGACGGGCCTGATGGGCGGCATCCAGGGCGGATTTGGCGGACCACGAAACCTAAAAAAAAAAAAAAAAAAAAAAAAAAAAAAAAAAAAAAAAAAAAAAAAAAAAAAAACAAATAGCCCCCTACTTGGAGCGTTTGGAATAGGTCCCAGGACGCTCAGACAGCTCTGTCAGGACTTACAGAACGCCCTACGCTAACAATGCAACACCTTCCCCGACCCATCGACCCTTTTCTATTGTCTACCCGAGCTCGGGTTTTATTGCCCTCTCGGACGCCGAGCTCACTTTTATTACGGTCTACTATTGTTTCCCTCTTTTATATTTCTCTTTGGCTTCAACTGCCTACAACTTCCTTTCCAAACGGTATACATCTTTTAAGAACATTCTTTAGGTAAAGCTGGACAAATACCTAAACATCTCATACCTAAACTATCAGACTAGGTCCGCCACCTTGGTTCTTATTGGAATCGCTGTTTCAACCCAGCCTGTCTCACATCGTCTCTTTACTCCAAGGTTTCTTACTACGTGATGTGTGCTACGGTGTACGTATCACTAATCTAAGCTAACCTATGCTAGATCACAATTCTAACCTAACCTAACCTAAGCTACAGGACTACGCCCAGCTAACGCAGGATACGTTAACTGACTACTTAACTTCAGGTAGCCTTCCTTCAAAGTATGTATTTTGTTACTCACTACATATGCTGCATTTCGAACGTTGTTCTATTTATATATTTTATCTTGTTCAACTTAACATTACTTCTAACTTATCACCTAACTTCGAAAACTTAATTTTGAAGAACTGCTTTATTTACTTACCTACTTAAAACTAGCTACGAGCACAGTACAGTTGTTTTGGTCTTAAGAACGCTGTTCTAACCTAACCTAACCTTGCATAAATTTGAGTACGTACTCAATGTTACTTTCATCTCTTTTTTGTAATAACCGACTTCAAAAAGGAGGAAGTTCTATGTAAAAATATTGCCTGTAGCATAAGGATAATACGAATCTAATCTTACAATAGTAATGCGGTATTTTATACAGTAATAACTGCTTCAAAACTATACTAACTTATTTAAGCTGTAAGTTAAAAATACGGGTTCTAGTTTTGCATATTTATTTATTTCGTCAAATATTATGTTCTTGAATAGATGCTTAAGAAAATACCTGAATAAACTTTGTAACTTGTACTAACGTGTATTTGTAGTAGGCTGAACTAAACTCGTTGATTTTTTAATTTGTTTGTTGGGTCCATATTGTTTGTAAAGATTTATGACAGGTTTCTTCTCCGAATCATCAAAAGATTCGAAAGTCTATTATAAATTTTATTACTGTTTGTTGGTGGCTGTTGGGCGCGGTACAAACTAGTCGAAACGTGATTTTAACGGTAATCTATTGTCACATCCTTATAAAAGCCGATGGACAGTGACGATCTATAAGTATTCAGAACCGAGTCGTGCTTGTTACCAGAGCTCTCTCAGTGTACAGTGACATAGTGTTGAATCGTGCTACAGTGCTTATAAAAAATGGCAAATGTAAGTATGTACTATTTTTTATAAAATATGTATGTAGTATTTTTATGTACTATTTGTTTAACAGTGTTTTTTTTTTCTGTAACTTGTGTTCATCGTGTTACTTGTTAAGTGTGTTAATCGGATGTATAACTTATTGTTGAATATTGTTACAGTTCACGGAAAACACTTTCAAGAATTTTTATTACCCTGAACCTGAACATGATGATTCAGGGAGTGATGAAGAAGGCACACTCGGTTTTAAAGTGAAACAAGCCATAGCGAAGAAACGTCCTGCAAATAGTATCGAGAGTTTCTTTGAAAAACCGCAGAAAAAAGTGAAACCAGTGAAGAGATCTTCCAGTGTGTCGCAAAGTTCCCATACCGGTGTTGCTTACCTATCTTCGGGTAAAGACGATGCTGCGTATGCATCACACCTTATTAAGATAGAAATATACGATCTTGAAAAAGTTAGGAACATCGCACCAGAAGAGCACTGGAAGCACGCCGATGTGAGATTAAAATCTTACATCTCAACTGAGCAAGATCCACAGCTTGAGACTGTCCGTGATGTGATATACAACATAACGAAAGACATAGCTTCAAAGGACACTTGCGTGAAATATTTTATAAACAATACGAAAAAGTAAACTAAGTGTTTGTGTAGTTTTAATACTAGGTTAAAACTGTATTTATTATATAAGACATAAGATAATATTTTATAACATACCCTTGTGTACTACTAGTATTATATATTTCTTACTGCTTAAACAACAACTTTTTGTTATTCAAAATTGTTAAGACTCGTTTTATAACCACATGTTGTAATTTGTTTTGTAGCCTAATCATATTGATCTATTTCCCTTTGCAAATGTATAAAAGTCTCCACCCTTTAATATAAAATCACTAAGCTACGTTTGTTATTTTAAGGAAAAAATTTGTTGTAATGTAAACACTATTTTTAGGTAAATAAGGTATAATTAAGGTATTATTTATAAATAAAAAAAATCAGTTTAGTATATATATATTGTTTTATTTCACAAAAATTGACTTAAACATATTTCTTAAAATTAAATCGTTACAAAGAGAATTCTCAGAAAACAAACTCAATAAATCGCTCATAGTTTTTCCTTGATACTTAAAATATAAATAAACTAAACAATATTCGCCACAAACTGAAGTAAAATGATTTTGAAGTGGTCTTTGGTTATAAAACCACCGTTTTGCATTTCTATTCAAAAATAACTTATGATAACCAGTAGGTTTCCGACCAAATGAGTCAAAGTATTCCCCTACACCTTTAGCATCAATATGCATTGCAACCCAATGGGAACCTGGTTTCGAATCAGGGTCCAAATTGCTTACAATAAAAACTGGACGAGCAACCCAAATAGGGATTCGGTTAGCAGCAAAAACATTTGATTTAAATCTAGGGTTAATTTTTTTCATACAATATTGAATTTCATTAGTATCCATAATAAATAAAATATGTATACATTCATCGATGATGTTACAAACACAGATTAAGAAGAAATGAGATTAATTGTTAATTTCACTGTATTTATATTTATTTTAACTGTTGTAATCTACAGATACATCACGATTTTTGTTTATTTCAATAACATTATCAAATTCAGCGTACACAATACAGTTAATAGTAGTGCTCAAGGCATTATCAAAACGAACTTCTATCCGAACACTTCCGTGTCTTACAAGGTTCCAGTGTGAGGTAGAACTGGCTGACAGGTCAGGCGTCAAATCGAAACATAACAAACAGTAACCTTCCCCGTAATCGGTTCTGCTTATTGCATTACCTTCATTGTGGAAGTGAATACCAGTCCCAGAAAATAGAGTATGATATGTTGATGCTATTAAACCAGAACTAAATGATGGTTGTAATGTTCTAGAAGGAATTTCATGACCATCTACAAATAAACTAAAAGAGTTCATATTATAATTTTGAAAATTGAAAGGGTTCAATGCAAAATTACCATTAAACGATGAATTTGATACAAAACCAATTATACATCTTTTAGGTACCTGTCCAAGAAATATGTTATCTAAAGTTTTACCCTGTATTCCTGACGGTATTGTAAGTACCTTTACTTCTGCTCTTGTGATAGGGTATTTTGCAGTTGTTGATGCTAGCACTTTCTGATGAGCTAACAAAACACTTGGACTGATTCTAGCTCTTCTTATTATGAGACTAGCGTCCATTATTTGTACCTTAAATTTCTTATCTTGGTGACAAATAAGATTAAACGATTCTTTTGATCGCACTAACTTAACACGCATTTCTACACCATTCACTAGAAACTTCTCTTGGTTAAACATATCACCATGTAAATGTCCAATCATTTCAACTTGTTTACTATCTGTAACAAATTCCATCCTTTTGTGAAATCCTTTGTTATTTGCGTCAACGGTGTCCATATAATGTGCTGTATCTTCATACCATAACCCACAAGTAAGGTGAGTTTTTTTAGCGGCTGGTCCATAGTTAAGTAGATTTTCCATGTAAGCACGGTAAGCATATGTGTTGTTTGGTGGCGAGATTAGTTTTTGATTTAAATATACGTCAAGTTGATTAAAAAGGGAGTGCAACCAATTATTAACGGGGGCAACTTGAGTATCAGGCTTTAACTTTGTACCATCCTGGTTTAATATTTTGGCGTTTATATGTAATAATGTATGTGATAAGTCAATGTAGTCATCACCTGAACCGGGGACTTGAAACTCAATAGGACCATCATCACTTAAAGATGAGATTGGTTTATAATGAACCCACTGTCCACTCTCAATACTTGTCTGTGTCGAAGGCAGGGCAAATATATCTAACTCAGATTTTGCACATTCACACGAATGATTGTGTAGGAATGACATGATTTACTTTGAAAATATATCGTCACTATATTTATTTCTCTTAGCTCCTCTTCGGCGCGATGCTTTCAAGGTAATGAGAGGTTCCCGTCTCTTAGTTGACATTTTATACCCAGATCCCGACATCAGAGAATCGATCTTTTCATCAGCTTTTCTTTTTAAGTTAGCACTAGCTTCTTTAAATCGAGACCTAACTGAACTATCTATAGGGTGTGAATTTACCATATCAGATAACAAACCAACCCCCGCATCTAACGCTTCTTTTCCAACAGTTTTAAAACCACTAGACAACAAAGGAATTACTGACCTAAACAGTCCCCCCCAAAAACTTCCAATCCCATGCCCTCGCTGAAACGGAACACCTTTATAGACAATTCCTATACCAGAACCAGCTTGATGGGTATAATAATGATCGTAGGGACAAGAGTGAGATGATCTTTTATAATTCATCTTAGCCGTTGAAAGTGTAGTTTCACGCAGGAAATTCCGAATTGAAATGGCACTCTTGCACCGGTAGTTGTTCTTATATCTATTTCCATAGTATCAAATTCTCTACGTAAAACAGGTACATAATGAGCGGGTGAGAAAATGTGTGTTTTATATGCTCCATAATGGAATTCTGTTGGATCTAATGGTATTATTCTAAGCAACGTAGTTATAACATCACCAACTACCTGTGGTTGTATGATGTCTGTATAAACAAATAATTGTGATGGTAAGCCCAAATACAAATTAACAGGATTTTTACCAAATGAAACTTGCCGTAAATTTGTTTTCGGTTTAAAACCTAACTGTAGACTTAGTATTGGGGTTGTTATAAGAGAAGTTATATCGTTATTAATTGTTGCTACCCCAACCATTTTGGTTAGATTATCATATCTAAACTTTACATTATTTTTCAGTTGTGGGTTGTCATTAAAAGCTTGAATAAAATGGTCAACGTTGTCATATGTAGTTGCTGGTATATGAGTTTTTATATCTACAATTTTGGCTATCTTGTCAGTGGGTGACACTACTTTCTTTTTTAAATAAATCATATTTTCATGATCTTGAACATTGTACATTGAACAAGGGTATTGAAATTCTACTAAGCCAACTACCCATTCTCCTTCCAACTTTATACTCCTGGGTAATTTGGTTAAGAAGTGTGCAGTCGTATTATCGGTATAGTAGTCCGAGGAACTGTTACTTAACAATGTAATATAAAAGCTGTTTTCACTCATATTTTTTTTAAGCTTGAAGCGAGTATCCAAGAATTAAATTTGTTAGGATAACCTCGCCACTTCACTAGTACTTCTTTTCTGGCACCAACCCCACGTGAGCGTATTATTTTATCAATTTTATAATCAATGGAGGGGAGATAAGTCACTTTTTGTAATTCCTTAGAATAAAATGTACCAACGATAGGCTCACCTTCTAAATCTCTTAACGTATACACAACTCGTGGAAAGCGGTTTATTATTGAATCAATTCTAAATATTTCGTCACTCCAATTAGTTTCGTAACCCTTTTGAAATATATGTTTATATTTAGTAATTCTAACATGATCACCAACATTTAGTTTTGTGATTTCCAAAGTAAGTTGTCTATCCTTTTTTCTGTTATACAAATTACACCAAACAGTCATGATATTATCAAAATTTACATCGATAGGGCGCATTTTAATACTAGAATGATAACTGTGATTATAAGAATAAAGAAGTTCTTGCAAAATATCTATATATTTGTATGTATTCTTATGAGTAAAGTAACGCCACATTTTCATTTTAAGAGTTCTTTGAAACCTTTCTACTATACTTGCTTTAATGTCAGGATTGTTAGTAGTATAGTAGTTAATGTTTTTGCTCCTAAAGTAATCCCTTGCTGCCTTTGAAACAAATTCGGTGCCTTTATCAGATTGGATGTGACGAGGAGTAGAATTGGCTTCAGTAAATATGCTTTCAAAACAATTTATAACGGTTGTGGCATCTTTCTTTTTCATAGCTCTCGCAAAAGCATATTTACTGAACACATCAATAACACACAGAATATATTTGTATCCATCATTATATTGACTGTAAGTACCCATATCACTCAGATCAGCTTGCCAGAGTTCATTAAAGTTAGATAAGACGTATTTATTTCTTGTGAATCGCCTTTGAACCGGTTTATGCAGTGTGTACGTTTCTTGAGATTGTAACCAGTTCTTTACTTCGTCTTTGTTCATTCGTCCTTTCATTTGTTTACTTAATTTATTTAAACTACTGTAGCCTGCTGGATTAGATACATCGTAGTATATTGCATGAATGTCTAATAAGGGCTCCATCTTTCCCAATCTAGTTTCTTTTTGTTTGCCTTGAGCAGTACACTTGAAAGAGGTGTACTGGCGCTTGTGTCTTTAAATGACGATGACGATCGAGCACTTGATGGAGCAGATGATGCGTGAGGTTCACTCGATTGAGGTTTATTTATAAATTCTAGATTAGTAGGATTACCTATACAAGACGTAGGAACTTTTATATCTCTTAAAAATAAAGCAAACTCTTCCCATCCTGTTGGCTTAGGGCGTTTAAGAGATCTAACCGTATCGCTTACCAGATCGAGAATATTGCTGTTTGGAATAGTTCGATTGTTTATTACAACTTCACCATTTGTTTTCCACCATATTTTTGGTCTGCTTGACACAATACAAGTCAATAATGTTCTGGTTTTTTTCTCATATGATTTTGGTAAATTATCTATAATACGAGATGGACTGAATAGTACAGTTTCTGGATTTTTTGTACCAGACGGTGTAGCTGCAGTAACTGCAGAAACATCACCATCTGGTAGTGTTTTATTTGCAACTGATTCATAATTTTCATCCTCCTCCTTTTTGTTTACTTTTAAGTTTAAATCCTTACTTTCATCGTTGAGTTGATCAAACCCCTCCATCACTATTGGTATTTTAAATGGTTTTCGATCTGATTCAATAAAGTGCAAAAATCGTTGTAGTGCTTGAGAATATAATGCCCACTTTTCACGATCATTAATTTTACTCTTCAGGATTTTTTGCATCTCTCCGTCTAGGCGAGATGATACATTTTCGGGTTGGCTATCATTTCGTTTGAGTCTTTCAATAAAGTCTGGTTCAACTAACAACATTTTTTTTGTGTTTTCCATTTTATTTTATGTTACGGAGCTTACTAAGGCACTTAAAACTGCACCTAATATAATAGGTAGAAATGCACCTCCTTTTTGAATAATAACAGTTTTCCTCAATTTGTGTTTCCCTTTCGAAACTAGTTTTCGTAATGTGTCTTTATATTTGTTTAGTTTTGATTTATCTTTTGATTCCAGTGGTATTTTCCCTTTTAAAACGTTATAAATACACTCACAAATAATATTAATTTCTTCATCTTCACAAGATTTTAGCAACGCTGTGCGATACTTTGGTTTAAGTAACTGCAGTGCTTCAAGTAAATGTTTATATGTGTGTACTCTTGGATGCATTATTTGGAACTGATTAAAACGTGTTGATTCTTGTCGTATTTAAACCCTTTCTTGGGAACATATACGGTACAATGCCCATCAAAAGGAAATATTTTAGTTTTAAAACGGCATATGTCATCGGTATTTTGCTTCAGATCAATCATAAGGTAACCATGAGCATCTTTAGTGGCATCTTTGTAGGCTTCATCTACAAATTTTGGGTTCTCCGGATAAACTTGTCGTGACAAGTAGCGAATTTGTGTTTTATCCCTCGGGTTTTTGAAGTATACAATATAGCTGGTATTCAATGAAATATCACGTTGTCCTTTGCCTTGATGAAATATGTTTTGAGTAATATAAAAAACACTTAAGTTTCTATGGTGACTTCCTTTTGTAAAAATATCAACGATTCGTCCATCCGATTCTCTCATCAAGTCATCAATTATGAGAAGCTTGGGCTTTTTTCCATCAAATAAAGAAAAATCTGGTATTCCTTGGCTATAATTTACATTTTCCAGATTGTACAAAGGTTGCATTTCATCATAACACCAAATAATTTCATCAAATTCAACATTACATACTTCTTTTGCATTGTTTAAAAAATTGGTAACAAACTGAGTTTTACCACACCCACTTGGACCCGCTACTATTGTAGTGAAAGGGTGGTTAAAATGAATCATTATAAATTTTTAAATATGTGTGTTCATATGTTAACGGATTGACTTCAAATGAGAAAATTTCTAGACCATAGCTTTTTAAATAAATTTGGTAAAAAAAATGGGGTAACAAATAAAAAAAAAAAACAAAAATTTTGCTAATTATTTTTTAATATTTATATTATTCTAGATAAATCACATAAAAAGCCAATCATTTTATTGCCAAAACTTAAAAAATAAAAAAAAAAACATCCTAAAATACAATATTATGTACAAAAAATAAATATGAAAATTGAATGTTCCGTGTATTTTTTTTTTTTTTTTTTTTTTTTTAAGAATTATGAGGTATTTTATAATGACCCCACGCAAGAGTATCCGAAGTGTTTTTCAATAAATATCGTTTTGTGTCGTTGTAAGATAATGATATTTTATTGACATTTTGCGTAAATAAAACATGCTTTATTGATCGGAATCGTAACATTTGAGCATGTTGTATATTTCTATCAAATAAACAACTTTTATAGTCGTTAAGGGTTAATTTTTTGGTAACACACTTGTTTATTCCTTTAGCTTTGGATATAATACCACTATTTTGAACATCTAAGGCATACATTTTTGATCTAAGACCAACAAACTCTTTCAAAATTTTGCCATTATTTTCGTCTTTAAAAAAACCTAACCTCTTTTTATTTAGTAATGGTAAACCATATGCATTGTTGGGTGGGTAATCAGATGTATCATAATACAAGTTCAGGTCAGATTTAATGTCCTCATAAAAGTTAGCAGTGTTTATTTCATATATTAAGCTATCAGTATCCGTGTAAAGGAGCTTGAGATTTTCCGTATATTTGTATTTCATATAATTGTAGTGGAATTCGTACATTAAAGTTTTCGATAGATCTAAAATGCAGAATCCAAGGTAAATTGGTTTGTTATAAAAGATTTTTGTTTTTTTCAATTGCACAGCAGCTAAATTCTCAGAAAATATTGATAAACTATGAAATTCAGGTTTAGATATTAAGGACTGTACCCCTTGGGATTTTCCGCGATTTTCCCAGTGACTTAATAATTTAACATTCACACGTTTCGTGACATTTTCCATTGTTTTACCAAAAACAGAATTATTCATAAGTTTAAAGAAATCTTTTTCAAAATCAGATGTCGCCAGCGAACGCATTCGGGTATTCAAATCTATGTAACTTTTTAACCAAGTAGATTGTTTGAACTTCAACACACGATGGATTTTCACTAAACGCAACCCATTTTTTAAACATTGTTTAAGATTTCTGTAATGTAATACATAATTATATTTATTGTTTAAATTGGGAATCAATTTTTTTTCTTTAGAATCACCTAGACATACATTTTCTGGACAGAACGGCAAATCTGAATGAGAGTCATGTAATTCCTTGGGGTACTCTAGATCAACTTCTAATATAAACCCATATTCAGCATCGTCTGAAACATTGAAATCGGTATCTTTATTTACCCATTCAAATTTGCCAGACGGAAGACATTGTGACATAGCCCACCCATAGAGATTATTTGCGTCTAAGTACATGAGAAAAGATGAAGGAATATTTGGATCATAGTCTTCCATAAATGTATTATTTGCTTTTGCATGTCTGTTGCTACATTGGGAAATCCCTCCTCGAATGTTTTTCGCTATAAAAGCTATTTTGTCGACATCTGTTAAAAGTTCTAAACTTATTTTGGTAGTCCTCAACATCGAATCAAAGGAAATTCCAGGCGCGGTATAATAATGGGCGGGATCTAAACCATATGTCTTAAGACACACATTTCTAAAATTTTCAAATATGTCAGTTAGTAATAAAACATCTGTTTTCAGATAAAGATTGGAATAATCCCCCATATTTTTGCATTGGAAATGAGACCAAATATCTTGAGCATGTAGGAAATCGTTTTCGGAAATGTGACTGTCAGTAAGAGAACTATAGAATTGATCCTGTGTAGGAAGCGAAGTTAATTTCAGTGAATCATACGAAGTCATGTACTCATATGGATAGACACCCTTCCGTATTAGACGTTTAAAGTCTTCTTCACGAGGAAAGTTCAATTTCAATTCGTAAAATTGGTCAGTAGTCAAGTTTTTAGCTAATTTATCCAAGCTACTCGACATAAATTTAAGAGAATCGACAAATCTCAATTTTACAACACGATTATTCACTTGTAAAGACTTAGAAAACGAAATATACTTTTCTTTATTTTGTGGGATTAGTTCTATGTCACCATCTTCAAGACCAAGTCCATGTACAATAAAATGACTATCGTAATTGCTCAAATTATGGAAAAATACAGGTACAAAATTGGGTGGTTTGTATTTTTCAGAACAAAATTTATGTGCAACGCCTTCGTAAAGTCCAGTATGATAATTATAAGAAACGGTTGAGTCATCATTCAAATTTCTATCACAAATATAACAAGCATGGCTTTGCATAATGTCTACCTTATTAGCATCTGTTAGAGGGAAAGAAGTTTTAGCAAACGCATTACTTTTACAAATAGTTTCTAAATCTTCTTTTATGACTTTCATAAATGTTTTTGCACAGTCTTCACCTGTATATGTTCTGTACACAGATAACTTGTCATTATAAGAACACTTAATATAGTAACCGAAGCTATAAACTTCATGTTTTTGAATATTGGTAGTAGAAGATGTACTGGGGTTGTTAGAACAGGATTGAATTGGATTTAAAAATGCCTCAAAATCAGCGTATACAACAAAAGGTACTCTTAATTGTCGTTCATAATTATTAAAAGTAACTTGATTCGATGGAACATATTCGTTAAACCAATTTCTTGTGTCTTCTTTTTCGGATGGTAAGTTTGTGCATACGTGGAAGCAGTCGTTTTTTTGATGTTGGTTTAGTCTCTCGTGTGATGTAAATTTAATTAAGCAACCATCGCAAATATGAACAGCATGTTGTGCATTTGACAATTGCTTAGACACTAACCTCGATAAATTTTTGATAAAACAATAATGTCCTTGGTTATCTTTAGTTATGTACAACAAGTTTAAGTGATTAGACTTTTTTAATTTAGTTAAATGTAGTGGGCCTATAACATCGTGTTTCTTGTTTTGAGAGTTGTACTCGAGACCAAATACATTAATGCTAATATCATTATTTTTTTCAAATTTATGGATATCTCCCAATTTAAATGGAAAAGTTAAATTTTCAAAGTTCAATTTATTCTTATGTAATATGTATGAACTGACCATATTTGAATGACTTTTGGGTTCGTATAAACCAGACAATACAGCCCATCGAAAACACTCATGGTCATTGTTTTTTACATTAATAACCGCTTTTTTATTTTTTATATCACGAGGTAATTCGATAAAAGAAGAGCCGCGTAATGGATTATATTTGTTAATATTGAGATCGATATGATTAAATGTTACTAAACTCCACCCACTATCTTTTCTTTCAAAGTTTGACAACCTTATCACAATTTCATTTACTAGGGACGTAAAAACAGCAGCTTTATCAGTGCTGATATCAACAATACTATTACTTAATTGGAAATCAAATGTATTATTTAATTGTTTGGTATCTTGTGTAAAATTTGCATTAAGAATAAAATTTACTTTTAAAGCGTGATGTTTGTTAAGTGAACGATCTAATAATGTAAAGATCTTATCCTTGTGTTTTTGTAAAATAGTTTCGGGATCAAGAGGTTGGTGATCCATTTCATTAAATAATATTCTGTAAGTAGCGACTCTGTTTTTGAATGCATTTTCAATTAATTGGACATTAACATATTCACTATCGGATCTCAACACATTATTTTTGTGAATATTACTATTTAAATGGTTACCAAAATATCTTTTTGACACGAACTTTTTACACACCGAACATTCAATTTCAGAATTATTTTTTGTACTTACATTGACATCGGATAATGGTTCTTCGCTTGAGGATGTAGACATATCACGACTGTTGGGAGGGTAGTTTCTCTTCACTGGTACTTCTGCACCCGTACTTGTAGCTGTCCTTTTTCTCCCCCGTCCTACTTGGTTAGATCTGTAATAGAAAAAGTGAAACGTTAGTATTTAATACAAGATTTAAAACTTCAAAACAATGATTAAATTATTATCATTATACTAACTTAAGTTTTTTCGACATTGCTGGCAATATGCCTGCATTGTTAAAACACCATCAATGACATCTGATGACAAGTTATGCATCGACTTATTGATATGCCCATCACATGGTGTGTAATAGGGTATAATATCTTCATCTTCCAAAAGCGCCTGAGGTAATTGATTGTCAATATACCACAATCTTATGTTTCTATGAAATACTTTTAAAATGAATCCTTTGCTTAAAACTGCAATTTTGTCGTGGGTTAAACTAGTTCCCATATGAAAGTATCCAAGCACCATTTTTAAAACAGTATTTTGTACAATACACAGACACAGTACTAGCACAAACACAGTAACTGGAATAATGAATGATTTCTACACCAGAGACGTCGCTTATAAAGAACCTTCCAGGATCCCCACCCAACAGAGAACAATGAAACTGAGCCATAAAAAGGCAACAACTCAATGACACTGGTCAATGGTTTTGTACAAGTTTGAACAAGAATAAACTGTTTAAATTGCATGTCTAAATATACAAGTACAATATCAATAAACAATATAACAGGTTGGAACAAGAGTACTCACCCTTGACTATGCAGCTGGCTTAGTAATTCCCCGATCTCATACATTTCTTGATCACTTTCAATTTCTTCGCATAGCCTGACGAGCTCGGAATCGTAAACATCACAGCTTAAACAGTCCATCGTGAGATGTGTCTAAGAAAATAGTGATTACATTACAACAAATTTTTTCCTTAAAATAACAAACGTAGCTTAGTGATTTTATATTAAAGGGTGGAGACTTTTATACATTTGCAAAGGGAAATAGATCAATATGATTAGGCTACAAAACAAATTACAACATGTGGTTATAAAACGAGTCTTAACAATTTTGAATAACAAAAAGTTGTTGTTTAAGCAGTAAGAAATATATAATACTAGTAGTACACAAGGGTATGTTATAAAATATTATCTTATGTCTTATATAATAAATACAGTTTTAACCTAGTATTAAAACTACACAAACACTTAGTTTACTTTTTCGTATTGTTTATAAAATATTTCACGCAAGTGTCCTTTGAAGCTATGTCTTTCGTTATGTTGTATATCACATCACGGACAGTCTCAAGCTGTGGATCTTGCTCAGTTGAGATGTAAGATTTTAATCTCACATCGGCGTGCTTCCAGTGCTCTTCTGGTGCGATGTTCCTAACTTTTTCAAGATCGTATATTTCTATCTTAATAAGGTGTGATGCATACGCAGCATCGTCTTTACCCGAAGATAGGTAAGCAACACCGGTATGGGAACTTTGCGACACACTGGAAGATCTCTTCACTGGTTTCACTTTTTTCTGCGGTTTTTCAAAGAAACTCTCGATACTATTTGCAGGACGTTTCTTCGCTATGGCTTGTTTCACTTTAAAACCGAGTGTGCCTTCTTCATCACTCCCTGAATCATCATGTTCAGGTTCAGGGTAATAAAAATTCTTGAAAGTGTTTTCCGTGAACTGTAACAATATTCAACAATAAGTTATACATCCGATTAACACACTTAACAAGTAACACGATGAACACAAGTTACAGAAAAAAAAAACACTGTTAAACAAATAGTACATAAAAATACTACATACATATTTTATAAAAAATAGTACATACTTACATTTGCCATTTTTTATAAGCACTGTAGCACGATTCAACACTATGTCACTGTACACTGAGAGAGCTCTGGTAACAAGCACGACTCGGTTCTGAATACTTATAGATCGTCACTGTCCATCGGCTTTTATAAGGATGTGACAATAGATTACCGTTAAAATCACGTTTCGACTAGTTTGTACCGCGCCCAACAGCCACCAACAAACAGTAATAAAATTTATAATAGACTTTCGAATCTTTTGATGATTCGGAGAAGAAACCTGTCATAAATCTTTACAAACAATATGGACCCAACAAACAAATTAAAAAATCAACGAGTTTAGTTCAGCCTACTACAAATACACGTTAGTACAAGTTACAAAGTTTATTCAGGTATTTTCTTAAGCATCTATTCAAGAACATAATATTTGACGAAATAAATAAATATGCAAAACTAGAACTCGTATTTTTAACTTACAGCTTAAATAAGTTAGTATAGTTTTGAAGCAGTTATTACTGTATAAAATACCGCATTACTATTGTAAGATTAGATTCGTATTATCCTTATGCTACAGGCAATATTTTTACATAGAACTTCCTCCTTTTTGAAGTCGGTTATTACAAAAAAGAGATGAAAGTAACATTGAGTACGTACTCAAATTTATGCAAGGTTAGGTTAGGTTAGAACAGCGTTCTTAAGACCAAAACAACTGTACTGTGCTCGTAGCTAGTTTTAAGTAGGTAAGTAAATAAAGCAGTTCTTCAAAATTAAGTTTTCGAAGTTAGGTGATAAGTTAGAAGTAATGTTAAGTTGAACAAGATAAAATATATAAATAGAACAACGTTCGAAATGCAGCATATGTAGTGAGTAACAAAATACATACTTTGAAGTAAGGCTACCTGAAGTTAAGTAGTCAGTTAACGTATCCTGCGTTAGCTGGGCGTAGTCCTGTAGCTTAGGTTAGGTTAGGTTAGAATTGTGATCTAGCATAGGTTAGCTTAGATTAGTGATACGTACACCGTAGCACACATCACGTAGTAAGAAACCTTGGAGTAAAGAGACGATGTGAGACAGGCTGGGTTGAAACAGCGATTCCAATAAGAACCAAGGTGGCGGACCTAGTCTGATAGTTTAGGTATGAGATGTTTAGGTATTTGTCCAGCTTTACCTAAAGAATGTTCTTAAAAGATGTATACCGTTTGGAAAGGAAGTTGTAGGCAGTTGAAGCCAAAGAGAAATATAAAAGAGGGAAACAATAGTAGACCGTAATAAAAGTGAGCTCGGCGTCCGAGAGGGCAATAAAACCCGAGCTCGGGTAGACAATAGAAAAGGGTCGATGGGTCGGGGAAGGTGTTGCATTGTTAGCGTAGGGCGTTCTGTAAGTCCTGACAGAGCTGTCTGAGCGTCCTGGGACCTATTCCAAACGCTCCAAGTAGG
Source organism: Apotomis capreana (assembly GCA_947623375.1). NCBI lineage: Eukaryota > Metazoa > Arthropoda > Insecta > Lepidoptera > Tortricidae > Apotomis > Apotomis capreana. The sequence continues at coordinate 20,171,876 of OX392502.1, read as the reverse complement.
GGGCTATTTGTTTTTTTTTTTTTTTTTTTTTTTTTTTTTTTTTTTTTTTTTTTTTTTTTAGGTTTCGTGGTCCGCCAAATCCGCCCTGGATGCCGCCCATCAGGCCCGTCCGCCCCGTATCGTAGTATCGGCGAATCCCTACTACTCAAGTTGGAAATGTGGACGAGTTGTATTTGTGAACGAGTTAGCAATATGGACGAGTTGGCATTGTTGATGAGTTGGAAATGAAGACGAGTTGGGAATGTAGATGAGTTTGGTGTATCGACGAGTTGGTAATGTGGACGACTTGGCATTGTGGACGAGGTGGGAATATGGACGAGTTGGAAATGTGGACGAGTTGTATTTGTGGACGAGTTGGCATTGTGGACGAGCAAGTAATATGGACGCGTTGGCATTGTGGATGAGTTGGGAATACAAACGAGTTGGCAATGAAGATGAGTTGGTAATACGGACGAGTTGATAATATGGACGAGATTGGCAATAAAGACGAGTTAATAATAAGGACGAGTTGGTATTATAGACGAGTTGGGTGCATGGACGAGTTGGAAATGTGGACGAGTTAGCAATATATATGAGTTGGCATTGTGGATGAGTTGGGAATATGGATGAGTTGGGAATAAAGACGAGTTGGTAATATGAACGAGTTGGCAATGTTGATGAGTTGGGTGTATGGACGAGTGGGCAATGTGGACGATTTGGCATTGTGTACGAGTTGGGAATATGTACGAGTTGGGAATATGAACGAGTTGGAAATGTGGACGAATTTTATGTGGTGACGAGTTGGCATTGTGGACGAGTAAGCAACATGGACGCGTTGGAATTGTGGACGAGTTGGGAATATGGACGAGTTAGCAATATGTTCGAGTTGGCATTGTGGACGAATTGGGAATATGGACAAGTTGCTAATGGAGACGAATTGGTAATATAGACGAGGTAGCAATGCAGATAAGTTGGGTATATGAACGAGTTGGCAATGTGGACGTGTTGGGTGTGTGGACAAGTTGGCATTGTGACCCAGATGGGAATATAGACGAGCTGACATTGTGGACGAGTTGTATTTGTGGAATAATTAACATGTTACCCTAAAATGCGAAACTTGATGGTAGAAATAACCTACATATGATGCAAATTTCAAAAAAATCGACTCGCTCAAGAATAAATCATATTTGAATTAATGACGTCTGGCTGATCATTCTTATTCTTATTCAAAATAAAATTTGTCAAATTATGCTGTCACCACAACAAATAGATTTTTTAAGGCTTCCGTTTTTAACGACTATGGTAAGGAACCCTAAAATTAGGTTTATATTATAGACTTGAGAGTATAGATAGCATCTCCCTCACTCTTCTGTCAGACACTATTTCAATGAGAGGAAAGACACGAAAGTTTGAATTTGGAATTTGGGTATACGTAAGGCCTTCAGCTCTAAATTTATTGAATAAAATATACCTTATATTCTTTTCTCAAACATGTTTAGCTGTTTTATATATTGGATTTATTTTATTACACATATTTGACACATTCTTTTTTTTATGGTGGAGTATTGTCAGTCAGTAATTTATTTAGATTAGTAAGTAGGGTTTGATTAAGAGTTATACTGGCGTAAGAATTACAAACACAATGTGAAATTGTTATTGAATAAATGATTGATGATGATGACATGGCAGCACCCATATTAAGAAAATTTGCACGATCTATTGAATTTCATAAAAAAAAAAAGCATTGATAATAGTGGTTTTTCGTGTATTCTATAAACGTTTTTTACTCTCTATTACATACAATTGAGTTTATGTAACATTTTTTACTATCAATATTTTGAAGTATTTACGATTATAAATGAATACATACACAGTTACGCACTCCATGATTTCCTTTTTAAAACCTGCGTAGTGAGTGACCAAATCTGTCGTTTCGATTCATGTGCTATTTCTGGAAATTGATAGAAATCGATCAAATCGATAAATGTATGTCCTGAAGAAAGGACAACAAATTAAAATTCTACCAATCTTATGTTCGGTCCTATGAAAATATGTCAATTATTTTTTTACGATTTGGGACTATTGTCATGAATTATATTTTTTCCTTAAATCGAATAATATGCATTTTATTTGTGAAACAGATCAGCAGATCACATGGCATTAATGCACAAGTTATTTTTACAAAAGAGTTGAAAAAGTTGTCACGATGAACCTGGCAGTTGGCTATCAGGCCTGGCTCTATCTAGCCTGGCATGTCTTAACGTTTTTGAAATATCATTTTAACGTGTTTTTTTACAGTATTTATTCTTCTTTCCCCAAAAACTTCTTATCGATAAAGTAGTTATTTTCTGTAACACTACCGGATTTCCATATTCTAGCGGCGGTTCGACGCCGCAACGGGTCTCTAGTAAGTTAATATTATGTAATCTAAGCATACTTTTGGTTACTACTAAGCACATAAGTTGAATTTTTTTTTCAGTGTATTTTTTTGGGAGAACATTACATTCTAATTTCCTCGGTCTAAAAAAGCACAAGTGATAAAGAACCGGTCGGCCACACACGGAAATCACATAAAATCAATACTTATTATTACTATACACGGATTGCTATAGAATGACAGTTGTACATACTTTTTGTGCGTTGTGACTGTTACAATTCAAACAATTAACCCCTTTTTAGGCGACGGAATGGTTCTGTCACATTTGGGTTGCTTAGAACTAACTAACAAAATGGGTTTCAGTTGAATACTGCCCGGAAATAAAAGTTACCACTAAGTTGTATTGTAACAGTAGTAGGTAAATATGTTTTATTTATTACTAGCGATTCGCCCGGCTTCGCACGGGAGCAATACTAGTAGTTCTGATAAATTATGCATGTATTATACATATAAACCTTCCTCTTGAATCACTTAATCTATAAATTTATGAAACATGTAATGTCTAATTTTTTTTTATGTGGTTACACCACAATTTTAATTTAAACCATTAATACAAAGATCAAAGCTTAAAGAAAAATTGAAAAAGCTTAGGAGCGAGGGTAGCGAAGTGGCTAACGCGTTGGACCGGTAATCCAGAGGTATCGGGTTCAATTCCCGGTCCCTTCCACCAGGTAGCTCCTTTTTCAATTTTTCTTTAAGCTTTGATCTTTGTATTAATGGTTCACTTAATTTATTTAAAAAAACCACATCAAAATCCGTTGCGTAGTTTTAAAAATCTAAGCATACATAGGGACAGACAGACAGACAGACAGCAGGAAGCGACTTTGTTTTATACTATGTAGTGATGTTGACTGGGTAAAATTATTGACTTATTTTGTGTGACGTACTTAGATTCAGTAGGGCGACAACTGTATCATGTCGTATACAAAATAAGCGTGAACTCAATTTAACCGAGATATAAAACGGGACGTGTTTTATATCCAAAGAAAACTCTATCTCATATATTCAACAACTCAACACCACTAGCAATGATCCTCCCTTTCCACTCTATAAGTACTAATCCACCAACGGGGATAGCATCTTGCCGTGACTTCGCTTGACACGCGGCTTAGCGTCACCTGTCTTGCTCGCACGATATTGAAAGGAAAGTGCCAGATAGTATTTGTTGCACGACAAAGAGACACGTGCCGTGTTATGCTAGACGTGCTGGCATCGTAAAACGTTTATAGCGGACATTTCCGAAATTCTTTGTCACAGGGCCGCATTTAAGAGGTCAGATACGCTATTGACGGTTTAAGAATATTTCGTGGTGGAGGCCTCAATATGTGTATTTACTTATTTTCAGTTTATACCCAAAGATTTTCTGAAGGAAATCGCATTTCAGTTATAAGACACCATTTGTTGTTTCTCCTATAGTCATAAGTGATTACCTTTGTTTGTGTTTCTTTCACACTAAGTAATGCGTGTAGCACGTTCATTGCCAAGTCAAAATGCAGAACTTAGTTAGTTAGTTAGTTGCGCTGGGCATTTTCCGCAAGTCGACATCCAAACGTGCCTATTTTGCGTGAAAAGGGGGTAGCGCTACTCCAACCACCCCAACTCCTCGACAAACCTTATCAAAGCTTTAATGTTGCTTGTGGCGTCGTGTACGGTACTTGGGGATCCTAGGTACTTCGTCCTGTATACTTCTACCTGTTTGCAATCTAGTAGAATATGTTTGGTGGTTTCTTCTGCTTCCATGCATGCCCTGCATAGAGGGCTATCTGTTATCCCTAAATTGAAAAGGTGTTTGTTCAGAGTATTATGTCCCGTTATTATTCCTACTATTTTGCGTAGTTGGTTCCTGTGGATTCTCAGTAAGATTGTGGTGAGTTTGTGGTTCCTATTCGGAAGAATTTCTTTCGTCTGTCTACACGTTCCTATGTCTTCCCAGTATTTTTGGTGTTGGTATATTGAATATTGGTTTATTGTATTGTATATGTAAGATTGTGGTAGGGGTATTATTGGCTCTGGTCCGCATGTTGATGTCTCTGATCCTTTACGGGCCAGTTCGTCCGCTGCATCATTGCCTCTCGAGCCACTGTGTCCCTTTATCCACTGTAATGTTACCTTATTTTTGTCATTGCACACCTCTGTGATGCTGCGATGACATTCGTCTATTAGAGCAGAGGTACATTTATCACTGTCTAGTGCTTGTAGTACGGATTTGCTGTCTGATAGTATACGTAAATTTGTGTTTTGAACCTGGCGTCTTTGTATAGCGTTGCAGGCTTCTATTATTCCTACGCATTCAGAACTTATACAGATAGCCAAAATAAAAAAATAGGTAATTCCCTTCCTTAGTGGCTAAAACTAAAACCAGAAGCCAATACGCTATGGCCGCAATTTTGTGGCACGGACAATATTGCATGGGACCATCACGCGACGTCGCGTGATTCGCCACAGCGTATACAGCCGCTTCACGCGACGTCGTCGCGTGATGTGGCAATCAACGTGTTAGAGAATCTGTACGAATAAAGCGTAAACTAATTTTAACCGGGATATACAACCAGTCCCTAAAAAAGCTGTCAGAATATCACAAATACCCCAACACCATTAGTATTGATCGTCCCATTTCCACTTAGAAATACTAATTCAACTGACATCGTAAAGCGTTTATACCAGGCGTTCCCAAAATTCTTCGTCACAGGGCCGTATTTAAGAGGTCATATACAGCGCATGACTGAGGTCGCGAGGACTTTTTGTGGTGACCGGTTAAGGTTAAGACGAGTACCTACTTAAATCCGCTACCAAAAGATTGTCTGCAGGAGATTGCGCTTAAGCGATAAAACCCTCTGCTTACTTTAACTGTTATCTTAAGTAATATAAGAATGTGTAAGTATCTTTTTTCATAGAGACGTGCAATAAAGAGAATTAGTATTATACTGCGGCCAACCCCGGCTTCGCACGCGTGCAGTGCTGATAAATTATGCATGCATTATACATATTATAGGGGGAAGTCTCCTAACGCCGGACGGCACCTAACGCCAGACACTCGAACTATCTCGGCAACTGGAAATTCGGCAACGGCAACTCGGCAAGTGGAAGGGGCGCGGGGGACCCCGCGCCCCTTCCACTTGTCCTTGATTCGCTCGCGTTGCTAGTTGCCGAGATAGTTCGAGTGTCCGGCGTTAGGTGCCGTCCGGCGTTAGGGGACTTCCCCCTAAACCTTCCTCATGAATCATTCTTACTATTAAAAAAAAACCTGTTTAATAAAATGGAGCAAGTTAGTCGTGATTTCGGTCTCAAAATAAACTGCAGCAAGACGAAGGTTATGATTGTCCATCAAGCTAACAACAATTCGCCTGGAGTTACTAAAATTGCGAGTTGCGTCGTCGTTCAGTCACGCACCTACTTATATACCTTGGGGCGCTAATATTGAACGGAGGTGGATGCGCGGATGAGATTAAACGGCGCATGGCCTGGCTATCACCAGGTCCGCCATGGATCGGCATAGGAAAATATGGAGAAGCAGAAACATCACAAAGGCCACTAAAATGCGACTTGTCACGACATTAGTGTTTCCCATATTTCTTTACGGTGCTGAGACGTGGACTTTAAGGGAAAGCGATAAAAAGAAGATAGACGCTCTGGAAATGTAGTGCCGGAGAAGAATGCTTGGCATAACCTGGACACAGTTCCGAACCAACGATTCAATCATCCAAGAACTCGGCATTAAACAGCGTCTTTCTTCCATCGTCCAATGTCGTATTCTCACTTTCTTCGGACATACCCCACATCGAGATGACACTTCTGTGGAACGACTTCTGGTGCAGGGGAAAGTCGAAGGCACTAGAGCGGTAGGTCACCGATGCGATGGACTGACCAAGTCAAAACTACACTTAATGGTCCACTCCACGAATTCACAAGAAGAGCTACAGTGCGAGAGGAATGGCGACGGATTGTAAAGTTTGCTACCAACCCTGATGTGACGACCACGACCACTCTGCCAAGAGTGTGACGAATAAGAACAAGAAATTAAAAAAAAACCGGCATCAAAATCCGTTGCGTTAATTTAAAGATCTAAGCATACATAGGGACAGACAGACAGACAGACACCAGGAAGTGACTTTGTTTTATACTATTTCTAATGACTAATCACTATTAGTCATCAACCTCAGCCCTCAGAAACATTGATGAGAACCGTATCGCCCCAGAACGAGCCCGGCACAATTAACAATGTACAGCACAGGGACCTTGTCAGGTAAAGCAGATAGCAATATTTTAGTTATAAGATCCACATAATCCCAGTTTTCGCAGAAGGGTACAGGTTACCCGCATTAATATGAAAAAGTAGTGCATATATGCCGCTGCAGTATAATTTTCCGTGCCATCGAGATACGTCATTACGAGATTTTAATATGTACAATTCGATTGTCCCGTACAGATTACATTTCATTCATAATTAACCTTTTTGTAAATATGTCACAATAATTATATTAATTTTAACCCATAAAAATACCATTTTTTCAAATAACTAAACTAGGTGCCTGCGACATCTGACATCTCAGTACATATTATAACTTAAATTGAATTTGATGTATTAAGATGACAGATGTCACTCGTACCAAGCTATGCTAAAATGTTATAGGCGCAGTAGAATTCTAAATACGGTCCTGTGTTGTGAGCGTAGACGCAGCACACTTCAGAGCGGGTCGCTCGGAAAAGCATCAACGATTCGAATTTTGAAAGGATGTTCGGCATTTATGACTTACGAATAGGGTTGTCAATGTCAAAAACATTGCAGTTTACTGTACTCACTAAGTAGTAATAATAATAATAAGACGTTTGTAGTTTCAACGTCTTTCGGCTTTGTTTTACAGTGCCTGGGTTTAATAATTATCGATAATATTATAAAATTGTCAAATAACGAAATCTTTGTCCTCTCATCACGCCTAAACGGCTGAGCCGATTTTTTTTAGTATACGAGTACTACTCGTATCCCCATATAGTTATAAATTACGTTTTACCCAACTATGGAGAAGCAAAAAAATCATAACCCACTTATTCTGCGCGCACGAAATTTGCGGGCAAGTTCTAATTTTTAGGGTTCCGTAGTTTTAATAAGTAAACTCGAGCGGGTTGGGCAGTTTTGCGCCAGGAACGATTCAGGGTGGGCTTTTTGATTAGTTAATTAATTTAGGTTTAGTTATTAGTTTTATTGTTTAATTTATTTTTGTTATTTTGTTGTGCTATGGATTATTACAAATTTGAACTAAGTTAACTCGTTATTTCAATAGTAAACTATTCATAAACAACATCTATCACAATTCAAAGCGCTCCATTAATATTGACGTCGTAACCGTATTAAAAATTGATAGATATTATTATTTAGTAATCCCTACAGATGGACAAAAAACAATAGTAATCTTGTTGTATCCTCCTGTGGCGCGAAGATAATCCCATTAGCGGGTTATACTCCCACACAAAGTCCGACTCACTGGTAATGAGGGCTAAACAGCCCTGATACAGTTTTCAAGTCATGTCTTAAAAAAATAGTTCGTATCAGTATACTAGTAATAAATAACTTCATACTTTTTTGACTCAAAAAATAACGGGGATACAATGAGCCTAGAGACTAACCTGTGGTGGTCGGTCGACAAACGTTAGGAGGAGGAGCCTACGTCGGCAACGATTATATACGACGTTTTTAATGAAAATTTTCCGCAATACTTCCCAAGTAGCACAAGAACCTGTTTAAGAGCTGTTTATCAGAATATGTTTACGGCTAAAGCTGAATTACTCAGCTGAATAAGAGCTGAAAAAGCGCTTTTCAGCCTTTATTCATCTAAATTGGGCACAAATTAATCAGCCTTAAGTTCACATAGCTGTTTAATAGCTTAATAGCGGCTGTAAAACGGTTGTATTAGGGTCACAAGAGTTACAAGGGCTGAATATCGGCTGGCTTAAAGAGCTCAACGAGACCGTTGAGCTCTTTAAGCCAGCCGATATTCAGCCCTTGTAACTCTTGTGACCAAGCAAACGCAGCAATAAGCAGACGCTTATTCAGATTAAAGTTCACAAGTAAACCCTTATTACTGTCTTAAACCTCCACAAGTTCACCTTTAGCTGGACAAGCAAAAATGTATACTATAAATATTTAAAACGTGACGTTACAAAATTTCTTAATGGTCAGCGATTATATGTGTTGTGTTTTTTTATTGAGAGCCATCACTTTTGACTGTCATATTGATTGAATTGGTGAATGGCGGAATCAAAATATTAACTGGTATACCTGAATTTTCGGTTAGTTAGTGGAAAATGATTGCGGTCTCGATTTTACTGTGATTATATATACATATTATCTAAGAAAATTTTCAAGCGCTCCTAAAATAATACGTTTTTGGACAATGTTAATAAAATATACAGGGTATTTCAGGTGTATCCTCTCACACACCAAAGGCGTTATCCTTGTTTTTTTTCATTAAGAATATCCCAGGAACTGTTGTTACTGGTCTAAAGAGAGTAAACATTTGAGATTTATAAGTACTTTGTAGTTGAAATATAGTCAAAAGCTAAGATAAAGAACAATAATTTCAAGGTTATACAAAAAAATGGTGACTATCTTTCTACATCGGTGTGAACCACTTTTACTCTATATTTTAGCTACAGGCTGCGTAACGATTCACTTGTGTTCCGTTATTCAGCCTTAAACAGGAATAAGTTTAAATAGTGACCGCAAATAAAGCTGCAAGCTGTTTTCTGTGTCCTTGGTGGTTGGTTGGTGGTAGTTTGTATTCTTTGAGTTTCTGTAATTTCCTGGTATTCTCTCATAAGTTTTCTCCTGACTCCTCCAGTTCGCGATCTAATTTTCCACGAAAACCCTTAATGCGGCCAGTAAAACACTTACACAAATTCAAATATACACTACCTTTTTGACGTTATTTGCTACACAAAGGTTTACGTGTGTATATGCAGTCAGCCAAAATCTGATTAAGACTTCGCATGTGAAACATTGTTCAGCAGTAGCCGCTAATTTGATTCACTCATATTTTTCTAAACAGCTATAAGCGTTCTGGTGTACTTCTAAACAGCTGCTATGCAGATTGTATCAGTAGGCTGAATAAAAGCTGACTAGCAGAGAAAAAATAAGCCCTCAGCAATAGTAACGTCCACATGTAGGTCACTATACCTCCATTGACGTTATAATAGTGCACAAGTGGTATCATAAAAAGGCAACGTAATAAATATGCACATGTGTTATCTTATACAGCACTTAGCATAAAGTTCACTATTTAGTTGCCCTTAAGCAGCTAGTAGTGTTGGAAAATTCTTACAGCTGAATAAGGATGAGAATGTGTGCCCTTTGTATATCGTAATACAGCTCTTATTCAGCCTGCGCTGTTTAATTGACACTATATGCTATTATGCAGCTGTAAGTTTACGGATGAACTATTGTAAGAGTTTATATCATCGTAGAACTGGATATAAGACCACGAGTGAGTAGTTATATTGCTTACTGTGTTACTTGGGTTACAACTATCCAGCAGTTTCTTGCTGTTGGTGTCTCAGAGTCATTAACGATACCTGACTTGGACCGAGTCTGGCGCAGTTATCGGTGAAACTCACCTGTAAATAATTGAAAGAAAATGTTAATAGACTTATTCAGGAATAATTACAATACATTTTAACACATAGCCAGTGAAATTAATATACTTCAATTAGTAAAAATCTGCGAAAATAGAAATCAAAATCATTCATTATTATAGTCCATGATATATAGTGTCAGCACTAGGGTTCTAGAGAATGGCTCGATCTACTCGTATTGTCCCGGACAAGACAATTTAAGTTAATAAGCCTAAAAATGGTGTTGGTTAAACATAGAATTAAGGATCTGCAGACTTATGTAATAAAACAAACCGGACTGTTCTTACATTTTGAACGGTTAGAATCTGGCTATAGAGCCAGCAAACGTTGAATATAGGAAAGTCCTTTTATTCAACATTTACTTACTTATGGATTTTGTCTTGTTTTTTTTTTTCTTACGGCTTTTAACCCCTCGTATGCCATTTCAAAAATTTGCTAGTCAAATTGAAATCATGTGATATTTTAGCGTCAGGTTGAAATGTTCCTCACAGATCTGTGGCAAAGCATATGAGAGTTAATGATCCTGTACCGACTGCTAGTCCCCGTTGGGCACTATGGTAAACTGGTAGAGAATGCCTTATAATATTGAGTTCACCATTTGTACTAGATATATTTAATTATTTAAAATCTAAATTAATAAATTTACATATTTCCTATTGTTTACCTCTACTGTAATGTTACGTGTTATCTGTTTTTGTATTTCTTTCTTGATGAGGTGTGAATAGTAGTTTATGCAACTGCTACATAATAAGAGGTCCTAAAACATGAGTGTGGTTTTATCAAATTTGATACTGTTAAGGTAACCACGCGGGGGCTATGGTACTGTTACGAAATTACATCTCTGATTTTGGTCGCTGCCAAGTAATGTAGGTCTTTACCTAATATCTGAAATTAATATAGTAATTTAACAATGGGGGTGTAGATAAATAATATTTTATCCATTATCTACTACTTAAAGTACTTAGCAAAGGCATATAAGACATAAAAGCGAGTCTGTATTTTAGGAGCACAATATAGGATGCGATGCATTTTAGTGCATTTCAGGAACCGTTATCCGATACGACCGCATCAAACACCAAAGCGCGCGGGGATCGTAAATTCGTGAACAAAACAAAATGCTAGTCCACACCAGACACGTCTAAACCAGGCTGACGGGTGAAATAAAATTCTGTGACTGCACATTTTTGCGTTCATTCTAGAGCTGAGCGTACATAATTAATCCCAGAATATAACAGACAGATATACAATACATACGGTCATTATCATCATAATATCAGCCAATAGACGTCCACTTCTGGACAAAAAGACCTCCTCAGAAGTTCTCCACAACGATCCAACGATCGGTTGTATGCTGTCTTCATCCAATTGATTCCCGCGGTCCTAACCAGGTCATAGATCCATCTTTGTCAGGGCCACGCTGCGTCTTCCGGTACGCGGTTGCTCGCGGTTGCTCCCACGAGCAATGTGCCCCGCCCACTGCCACTTAAGTTTGGCGACTATCTGAGTTATATCTAACACCTTGGTGCCCTCGTAGATCTCCTCATTTCTTCGATTACGCAAAGAGAAATATATCGTATTAGCGAATGAAACAATGAAAATAAATGCTTATTGTGTGTTAGTAATGCTCAATGTCATGTTTATTGTAAAGTAGTCTTTGTCAGCGGCTTCGCTCGCGTTGAAATCGCAAACACTATCCTACGGGAACCAAGCTTTGTTTCGAGATAAATAGTCTATGTATTACGTAAGTATCACTGTTCCACATTTCATGCAAATCCATTTCAGCGTACAACGTACACACAAACTTTCGCTTTTATAATTTATACTATAAAGTTTTACTTAAATTATTTGTTATAGAAACGTTTCCAAATTATATTCCATTAAATAAACACATTTATTTTCTACATAATATGTTGAAAGTCTACAGTAGTGCTCATTGGCGTATATAGGGGGGTGGCCGGGTGGGCCGTGCCCACCCCAGTATGGTCTAGTGCCCACCCTAGGATTTTGGGTTACCGATAGAAATTCATGGTTTCATCTCATAGGCCATGGCCAGGCCCACCCCAACAGTTTGAAACAAAAAATCATTCTTTACGGTGCCAGTATGGACATATCTCATTAATTAATCAGATTATAAATAATAAATAAACGAAATGAAATGAAATGAAATGAAAGTGCACTTTTACAAGTCAGATTGTGAGTCTACCGGCATTTCGCAAGAGGAGACCGCTGTTGAGAAGAAAGCCGAAAGAAACTCAACAGTAAGTAATTTTTTCGTGAATTATACTTAAAAACTAATACAATTATATTATAGCTAGGTAATTGATACATATATGTTAGAGGAGATGTAGAAGTCTCCAAATCAATGTTTACACTAAAAATTATATAAAATAAAGTGATTTTTTCAGAGATGTAGAAGGTCTCTAGGCGTCACGACACGCAATATAGATCGGTATAATTAATTAATGAAATAATTCAATTCCGTTGAGATGTATAAGGTCTCAAGGAGTCAAAATCAATAACTAATGCAACAAAATAATTAAGTACTTAATTTAGATTTCTTAACAAGGCATGTCTAGACGTTTCTTTCTCATTAATAAGTATAAGTAAGTATTGTCTTTTCTATTATATTTCACCGAACACTGATGGTAACTAATTATTGTACACACACATGTAGACTTGTATAACATTTTGAAAGAATGACCATATTTTGTATTTGAAATACAAACTCACGGTGAAACTCGTAGGAATGCAATTTATATTTATTAAGAATATTCATTACATTTTCTAATACACTACGTTGCATACTTTTACAACCTGTTAAATTGTGTGGTGTGGAGCGCTTTAAAAAATATTTGACTTCTTATGCTCGAAAGAGCTTTGTGAAACGGAGGCGAAGTAATCGCTTCAGTCTTTAGGATTCGGTAGGTACGGCAACGAACATTAAAGTACATTAACAGTATATTATCAATAACGAGGGAAAACCATCACTGTACAGTGGGTTTGATACGGTTTGACATCGAGGTAAAAAGTAAGTAAGTAAGTAAACACTTTATTGTATACAAAAACAGTTAAAAAAATACTCTATTACAATTAACATATATAGGTACAAAGGCGAACTTATGCCTATAAGGGATCTCTTCCAGTTAAAGGTATTAAAAAAAAATACTACTAATAATTACACATATAAACTATTAATACATACATACATTGTATATATATAATGTTATTTAAATATACACAAAATATAAATAGGTACATTGTAGATCCAATTCACAAGTCATTGGAAAGCCATAAGTTAAACTTCTTAAGATGTTAAGTATAAAAGAGGAATGCGTGCTATGATTATAATTAAAGATTTCGTATTGGTTTTTGTTTTATTCCTACCAAATCAGAGATCAAACTTTAAAAGTGCCTATAGTGATCATAGCGAGTGCATCTAAGGGAGCTAACAAACGATCGAACAATCCGGCGGACCAAGAGGGACGCTGCTATCTGTTAGTATGAGATAGTGATATACGTCTCTCATTCTAACAGATAGCAGCGTCCCTCTCGGTCCGCCGGGCCGTTTTCGATCGTCTGTTCGCTCCATAAAAACTACCAGCGGACCTATGAAGATTGCATTTATCACGTGATAAATAAATGTTATTTACCACGTCATATACCCACAGCCACATATCGTCCGATCTTACAAATAAACGCAGAATTATTTTTGGTCTAACATTTCATTTCGCCGAATTTCAGAGAAAAATTATTTCTACAAAATGACAGCGAAAAATTATTCTGCAATAATTTAGTGAACCTTTTGAGTTATAGTGGTTTTTTTATCAGCCATAATAGTTTTTTTCACATAAGCTAAAAAAGTATCAGGGCTGGTTAGCCGTAACTACCAGTGAGTCAGACTTTGTGTCCGAGTACAAACCCACTCATGGGAATGTCTCTGTTCCAAAGGAGTGTTAGTCAGGAGCCATACTTACATTAAAGTACATGCAAATTAGAAAATCCTCATGGCATGAAACCCTAAAAACGCTGGTGCCTCTAATTTGACAAAAACCCTCGACCTATTCTTACTTTGAAACAGAAGACAAAAATATTCGCTTTGAAGAAAAATCCTTTAATATTATCACACTTTCCAAGACAACGGATTTAGACGCCGCGACAATTTTAAAATTAAAATTTTAAAACGTAAATTCACGATGCCGGAGAATGGCTCGAGAAGTATTCTGCCGTGTTACGGTAAAAGGTCGTATCTTTATACGGATGTCATAGTAAGATACGTCTTTTTTCGTAAAAAGCATGGCAGTATTTGTATCCATTAAAGTATTAGATGGAATGCTTACGAAATGCAGTTAATAATGGATTATTTGAACGTAGAATATACAAACAGTACTCTAGGGTTTTGAATAACTCTTTTGAAGTAATGAAAACAATGACACAGCGAGCGAAGCGAACAAAGCGAGCAAAGTGCCTCCATTTCAGCTTGGCCAATAAATCTTTCGCATGTTCGGATGTTTTGATGTCCGTTTATCTTAAAATTTTGTAAGCAGGTTCAATCTTCGTATACAATTTAATTGTCGAATCGGATTTTCTAAATTTAAAAAAACCGGCCAAGTGCGAGTCGGACTCGCGCACCGAGGGTTCCGTACAAACACTTTCCATCCCTAAGTGGTTAAGTTAAGTTTGCACCTGGTATGTATAGCGCCCCATATAAATTAGGTGCAAAGTTAGGTATTAAAAAAAAATTTTATGGTTTTCGTAATTATTCCTTTATCTATGCTATAAGACGTTGCTTCGTACCAAATTTCAAGATTCTGAGTTCACGGGAAGCACCCTGTAGGTTTTGATTCCCTTGCAAGTGTCGAAAATTTGCGGCATAAACGGCTGTATCTTTTGATTGCGTTGGCTTAGAAGTTTGATTTTTTCACAGCTTCAAGGGACAGTAGACCTGAGTAATTGATATAAATTTCAGCTTCATACCTCCACGCGTTCCTGAGAAAAAGGGTCTTGACAGACGGACGGACGGACAGACGGACAACAAAGTGATCCTATAAGGGTTCCGTTTTTTCCTTTTGAGGTACGGAACCCTAAAAAATGGCAGAAGTATGGGAGGTTAAAACGCAAAAAGACATTTCAGCCATTTCGAAAAATTGTCACGAGGTCTACAGCTCACAGAGCTACGAGTAGTAATGGGTAATTGGAACTAACATAATTGTTTTATTAGGTTACGTAAAAAAAAATAGTAGGTTATATCTCTTTTGATCTTCACAAAAGACGCCTGACAGCTAAATCAAAAATAGATTGGAAAGGCAGTTTTGTGAAGATAAAAGTCGCCGTCCACAGACATGGTGCCGTATGACGAGGCTCCTAATTAATTTACATCCTTCGACGTCCATTTAAGTGTTAAAAATATATTTTGCAAGTGCGAGTGCAACTCTTGTCTTCTTTCACCTACTGCAATCGATCGTTCTCCTCTCACTCGGGACATTTGATTAAATTCTTATCATATATCTCGATAATGCCCTCTTGTACCCTATACATCTTTATTTGTGGAGTATAGGAATGTGTGGCGAACCCTTCTGTCGAGGGCCGAGCCCTCTGATCTGTGAACCATGTGAAGTTGATAGATGTAGGTTTAAGTTTCATTTTCGGTCACTAAAGCAGTTATTTGAATAGATTTTTAAAGCCTGACCAGAAATATATGAGGATTGTCATGAGGGCGCTATTTACAAGATTTATATGGCAACAATTTTGCAACCAATCGCAACCGTACTATAATGACTAGTTTAAATACCTGTCAGTTCGTATGGTTATATTTATATAGGCGTTGAAGTAAGTTTTATTATTTAGTTTCATTCGAATAAAGTACCAATATAAATAGTGATAATATTAGTTTATGTGACTGTACATAATGAAGGGTATTAAACCGGAGTGTGGGTTTATGAAACGAGCAGAAGGCGAGTTTCATAATAACATCACACGAGTGTTTTAATACCTAATTATCAGAGCTCGGCGTGGGTGAGCTGTTATCAGCTGTTTGCATAACATGGACATACCTTATCATGCCCTTGCCCCATGTGCCCCATAAACGAATGAAATGATTTTATTTAGACTGCCATTCTGCTTTGAGCTTTACGTTACGTTGCAATAAAAAATATATATATTAGAACCTTCGGAACGTGATTACTGATTAATCTATTTTGTACAGCTTTCCGCTTAAGTGGGAAAACAATTTTAGCGAGTATTAAAGCAAACTTCCTTCGATAATATATTATACATATGATACTATGAAGGTTAATCAAGTGAATATCAAACCTCTTAAGATAGGCAATAAATCTGTTATAAACTGGTCTTCACCTACTTCTGTCAGTCAGAATTTAGAAGACGTCATCTCTAGAAACCCAGACTTAGATTTTTTTAGAGAGTATGTCAAAAAACTTTCGGAAGCTACAACAGACGTGGACAGCATTCCAATGTACAATTTATCTCCACTCACTTAATTCAGTGGATGTAGAAAGATCGTTTTCTATTTATAAATGAATCGTTAAAAATTTAAAATATAGAAAAACTAATAGTCACTTATTACAATAGCACAGAAAATTTACAATAAATAAAAAGCTTATTATTCGTTTTGTAATGTTTTTTCATTTTAGTTTAATCATTTCAATGTTGTCTTTTTTATTATTTTTTTATGGGTACACCTTATCCATATTAATATCTACAAGATATGACATTCATGACGTAAAAATAGCTCACCCACGCCGAGCTCTGCTAATTATGTACAGTTACATACACTACTTTATCTACCCACATATCATAAGCCTCCATGCTGCTTTCAGGAGCCGTACATTATGACCACCATAAAAATAGACTGTTTTGTTAGAACAAATTTCATATATCATATCAGATATCAGGAGGCGTCGCCGAAAAATATCTATATCATCTTGATCGGTAATTTTATGGTTAAATTCAACAAATCGATCAATTTTATGCAACAAATTCTAATTCTAATTTTAAAATATGGCTTCCATCAAAGTTAATGATGATTTCGCCAATTTCGAGTTTGCTCGTAGAGCATGCCGTTGTTCGGTGAGGTTTTGCTTTTTGTAAAGTGATAGCGATTTACAAAAAACCACGCGGACTATCGGGCCTTGACCCAGGAAGGGCTATGAACGCTTCAAGTTGAATTCTTCATTAGCTATTCACTCATACGTTTGATCACTGCACAATACGCTATCAATACTACACTACACATTGAATGAAACAAATTTTAACTGGTAATGAGGGCAATGAAGTTTTCTGGCAGCTGTCATAGTTTTTTTTTTAATTCATAGACAAACTGGAGTCGGCCCCAACGATCATATCGTTCGATATCTTAAACGTGCGACATTTGTCAAATTTGATTGCAAATTGACAATTCATTTCGAACTAAACGTCATCTCGACTGATATTAGAATAGAGGTCAAATCAAATTTCTTTGGTTTTCAGAGATGTTCGAAATTTGATTGAATAATATCATCGAAATCGATGTTTTTATTTAGCAATAATAACATTTTTACAGATAAGAAATTTGTTTTAACAAAACAGTCTATTTTTATGGTGGTCATAATGTGCGGGTCTTGAAAGCATCATGGAGGGTTTATGATATTTGGATACTCGTTTTGTGTAATTAATAATAATATGCATTTGTGTAGCGTGTAAGCGTTTTGGTGTGTAACTGTGAGCTTGTGTGTGTAATTGAATAAACAATATATAATCGTATTCAAAAACATATTTCTCTTTTTTATCTCTAACCACCTGGAGCCTACGTTAATCATGTCAACGGATAGAAATAAACGAGGCATCGATAGATTCGTATTAATCCGAGAACCGACAGATACGTGATGTCATTATTAAATCAATATGGCGTGAGAAAGAGGCAATAATTGAACGCCTGCTGGATTCTTAGTACAATAGAAGTGAACATTTGCGTATAATGTGTTTTGTACGCGTGTGTCTTAATGATAAATGGTTTTAGAGCTATTGGACGCACGAAACACATTTACTAGGGACTGGGAGGTGCCGATAACTTCGATCTAGCTGGTAATAAAACTAATAACTCTCTTGCTTTATCATACTTAGGTAGTTGGGTAAAAAGTGTTCTTCAATTTATTAATATATGTTTAGACATATATTAATAAATTGCTGATGACATATCAATTGTAATTCCTAATAGTGATAAGACTTTGACATTTGAAATTGAAATTAATAATGCAGTAAATGATATTGATAAATGGTTAAATAATAATAATTTAGTAATGAATGTGGATAAAACTAATTGGATTCAATTTAGTAATTATAAAACTCAACCGATCTCATTAGCCATCAATTGTAAAAGTCAAAGTATACATGGATGTGATCAGTTTGGTTTTTTGGGAATGACTATTGACAAGTTTTTAAATTGGAAGCCTCAGATTGGTGATATTTGTAACAAGTTAAATAGGTTTGTGTTTGTCTTAAGGAGACTGAGAAGTGTTGCAGATGAGTCAACTAGTCTTACAGCCTACCCCGGCTATGTTGCTTCCATTCTAAGATACGGGGTTTTTATTTGGGGAAACTCAACTGCTGTCAATCAAGTACTCGTTGCACAGAAAAAATGCATTCGTGCAATTTGTGGTGTTGGCCCGATGGAATCTTGTAGACCACTATTTAAAAAACTCGGTATTCTCACAGTAACCTGTTTATATATCTATGAACATGCCAAGTTTGTACGAAATAATCCCCAGTTATTTGAAAAGCCAGTCCAACAGCCAAGATTGCGAAAAAGAGATTTGCTTCTGATTAAACAGCCTATTGCTAAGACAGCTCAGTGTAACAAAAACTGTTTAATGATGTCTGGAAAAATATATAACAGGATCCCTTTAGATTTAAGAGCTTTGCCACTTAAATTATTCCTGGTAAAACTTAGGAATTGGCTTAAAGACAGATGTTTTTACTCACTAAATGAATATTTTAATTAATTTAAGTAGTCATGAAATCCGGGGTTTTGGTTGCTGCGGGGTTAATGTATTATTCTGTGTTTATAAAATATTTGCATGCCACTAAATTGGTGAATTATGCTGATCCTTATGTTTAATTCATAAGATCTATTATGTACCGTAATTCCAGCAAATAAATACTTTGACTTTGACTTTGACTTAGACATATGGCAGATTAAAGTAAAATAATTCAGTCCTACATCATTGAGCTCTAATCTAATCTAAATCTAATCTAATCAGATACATAATAAGGCACTTTCTATAATTTAAATTAATATTTAAATCATGTCAGTAAGTGTGTCACCCTATGTGTTATGTCAAAAAATTATTCTGTCGGCTAAAATAATATTATTACTGAATGATATGATGCATTGTACAGTCGCCATCAAATAAATCGCAGCATATAAGGCTTTCATAAATATCTAAACACGACTCTTATTTACTGTACATGTACAGATATTTATGGACGCCTTATATGCTGCGATATATCTGATGGCGATTGTACTTACTGTAAAAGGTGTAAAGGTGTAAAGGTAAAATATTTATAATTACCTCATTAGAAAAAAAAATAGCCCTCTGATATTGCTATGCCCCCGCATCGTTCCATCCATGTTTGTAAAGCCTGACCAGATATATATGAGGATGCGCCATATTGCGGAATTTCACTGGAACTAATTTCTTACACTAGCAATGATTTTATGATGGTCTGTCAACAATGTCAATTCAATGTCATTCGTGGAGATTTCTTTAAAAGACAAATATTCAAAATTATCCAAAGAAAATGCCGAAAACCATTCACAGTCGTGAATGTAAGATTGTAAATAAAGTGTACATGTGTTTACTACACGAAAAACAGTCAGGATAAGAGCGCATTCCATTAAATGATATTACGAGGTTAACATAGTAGAACTGACAGGTATTTAACCCTTTACCGCATATAGGAAAAAAATAGTTGTTTGAATTTGAACCTTGACCTGTGCCAATAAGGTCCAACTTCATATCTGCCATATATGGCTTCGTATGCGGTAAAGGTTTAAAACTAATGTCATTATAGTGGGTTGCGATTGGTTGCAAAATTGTTGCCATATAAATCTTATAAATAGCGCCCTCTTGACAATCCTCATATATTTCTGGTCAGGCTTTAAAGCCTAACCAGAAATATATGAGGATGCGCCATATTGCGGAATTTCACTGGAACTAATTTCTTACACTGGAAATGATTTTAATGATGGTTTGTCAACAATGTCAGTGTCATTCGTGGTGGTTTATTTAAAAGACAAATATTTAAAAATATCCAAATAATATGCTGAAAACCATTTACAGTCGTGAACGTAATATTATAAATAAAGTGTACACGTGTTTGCTACATGAAAGCAGCCAGGAAAAGAGCGCATTCCAATAAATGATATTATGAGGTTAACTTACGAATTAACAGGTATTTCAACTAATGTCATTATAGTGCGGTTGCGATTGGTTGCAAAATTGTTGCCATATAAATGGTGTAAATAGCGCCGTCTTGACAATCCTCATATATTTCTGGTCAGGCTTTAATGTGATATGCAAAATAAATGATGCTATTATATTGTATTCTCTTATAAATCCCGAGCGAATGTTGCGTGCGTAATAACGAGCAATTATAATAATCATTGCAGCGCCCAAAAAGAGAACATTCGTCAAAGCGCAATGTGTCAGTCTCTACCAAGTGGCCTCAAAATTGAGGCCGCTCGTATGTACGCGTACCTGCCCGACGTATTTGAGAAGTGCCTCGCTCCTGCAACACATGAAAAGTTATAAAGCAGCTAATTAAAATAAATTTATATTTGTTCCTGTTGGTCTAATTAAAGTGTCTAATAAACAGGCCCGAAAAGTAACCAGAACCGAGCCGCAGGTGGCCAGCCATCGCAAGTTGATTGATTTGTTTACCGATATTGACGGGTTTCAATATTTACGGTGAAACTTTTGACGGGAATCATTTTACATTAAACCGTACTGAAGATTTATTAAGTTATTGATCAATAATTCAAAATATTATCATTGTTAATAATTATTGTAGGAGCAGTTGCTAGCCCCCAGATGGAGAAAATAGATACTACCCAACAAAGCAGTACGATTCGCGATGAAAACCGCATGTGTGTTAAAGTAGTGATACACCAATTTAAAGATAACACGACGCCTATATTTTTATTTAAAATCTCACAAACACACCTGCGACATTCACGAAATTACCATCCTAGGTATGTAATGTACTACGTTGTTTGGAAGAGATCGATCTTCAGCGATAAGACCGCCTGTTGTTTACCTCTAATTGTAATTTCTTGCGTTGTATTTCACCTGTATTTGTATTATATTGTATAGTATAGTACTATTATCTCACTTTTTTAACATAATTTTAATTAGGTATGATCGCCATCGGCTTTATAGTTAATTACCATTATTTAGATCCAACCCAGTGGTTAGTAGGCACGTACAGTTATTCTACTTATGAAGTCTCAGAATGTAAAACTTGCTGGTCGTGTGAAACGAGGACAAATACCAAGATTCAACTTTTGAATTGGACGAAGAACGTTTTCATCGTCCGATTTGATTCCAGCGATTTCCGGTAGGTAATTTGAGGAAATAAACTTGTTTAAGCTTCCTCCGAGCTTGCCCCTTGGTTTCTTTGTCCGAAAAATATATCTTAGACTGATGAATTCTCATGTGTAGCAACTGACATTTAATTTCTTTGACCTAGCCTTTTTCCGATATTATCAAATAAAGGATAAAAAATTAAATATAACCACGTTGTGACATTTTTAAAATATCCCAGGTTATGACAATTCATTTGAAAAGAACCTAGGCGTAGGCAACAAATGGTCACAGCGTAGTAAATCATACAGACGGACTATTACTAAGACGGATTTGGAATGAAAACTGTACCACTGTTTTTTTTGTAGGTTAGGACTTCATCGGCTTTTATTTTGGCGAAATGAAACATAATTCTTGGAGTCAATATTGACCCGTTTTCAGAAGATTGACGCGTTTCGTACGAATCGATTAAATTTCACATTTTGCCTGCCACAATAGTTACAAAATTGCTCGTTTCTTACTAACACGCAGTGCACGCTCTCCTTCTCACTCGCCCTTCTGTACTAATATACAAATTAGCTATCTTGTATCCCAACTAACATAACTAATTTGGCATAACCCGAACAAAGCTTCTTGCTCATATTTCTTCGTCGAGACAGTTCCACAGTCACTAAGCAGAGTAATAAAGAATAGAGACATAGCTGGGCGATTAATAAAGAAGTGTTTTCAGGCTAATAGCCGCGGCGGTATCCCCTGGGCGAGTTTACGACGCACTAAAGCGGAAGCGCCCTATTTTACAAGCCCTCGTCATACTTGCAACAGTCAATGTGTCGAGACTAGTATTGTAACTTGATGTTACTAAATGTAGGTACTTATTGACTGAGTGAGCTAAACGTCTTTTTTAAGAGCTTTTCCAAAATTTCTGTCGTATGTTGAGATTTCCGACTGTTCTCGCCTGAGACCGCATTTCTCAACCGATTCTCATGAAATTTTGTGAGTAGGTTCGATAGGTATAGAATAATTTTATACCGATTACAATTTTCGATTTTTTTTAAATGGCGGTGTTATGCGGGTTGAAAACGTAAAAAATTACAAGTTTAAGACATTTCGAAACAAACTCGCGAGGTCTACAGCTCTCAGACCAGCAAACGCCACTAGCTATTATAGTCAGATGTCAAAAGTGGATATGTAAAAATAATATGCACGGTCACAAATTATTTGTATGCATGCAGCTAATACGACGTCAATTGAGTCCACTTGTAAGTTTTAATACAGTACGACCCGAACGAAGAAGAAGAAAAATTTCGTCATACGAAGGCCGTTTGAAGACAGGTCCAATGATTGAAGTCCGATGGTCCATAATATAGGAACCATCACGCATTACACAAAAATATTACCATCTGAACAACATTTTAGCTCTTCTTAAAAGTATTGGTAGTACAGTTTTAGCCATGGTGACATTAGGTTGACATCTGAATCATCAATTTATATGTGTTAGTCTTTGTGCGATGGAATAGACGCAAGGAGTTGAAATACTGTTTTTTTTATGCTGCTGTCGTTTAAATGTGCCACGTTAAAAAAAGGGCTAAGCAGCATCTTGTTATTGCGTATTTTATGATGGAATTGCTGAAGTATGTTCGGTACGGTCTGACAATGCTTTAATACTTTTCTTTTCAATGGTAGCCTTACCATCTTACATCTACCTTACATAAGGTCCGACTTAGCTTAGGTTAGGTACGATGACGAGCAAAGCGAGGATGAGTGTTAGATTGAGTGAGACTGCGACCCTAACATAAAATGAGATTTGATTTGCTCCGACATGCTACAATTTCGATTTTTTGATACAGCGGGATAATAATATTTCGGACTTAATACTTTTCGGCATAAAAAGTAGCTGACAAATAATACTTCGGAAATTTAATAAGTGTCGATTTGAATCATAAGCGAAATAAAATTGCAACGAACTGAGAATTGGGAAAATAATAATATGGGAAATGTAATTTCGCCGGGCAAACAAAATTTCGGCCAGCTAAAAAAATGCGAATCGTTTTCGGGATTTTAATATTCGGAATTACAATTTTCGACTTTATGATATGTAACCTTTTAGTACTATGATACTGTGGTAGGTAACCCTTTTCAATTCGTATGAAGCGTTTTGCATCTACATATTTTTCTTATGAGGACAGCGAAAGAGTGGAACTCTCTTCCTGCGCACCTTTTCCTGAAAAATATAAGTCCTTAAGTCGAGAGTGCATAGGCGTCTTCAAGGCAAGCATGCCCTATCTTAGGCCATATTATCACTTAACATCACATGCAATCGAGGTCAAATTGTTGGGTATCCAGAATTTAAAAAAATCAGATAGTATTTGTCGCGCGACAAAGAGTCCCTTGTCACAGTTGTGCTAGATGATGGTTGCGTTTATCACGTCGATAAATAAATGACAAAGCATCTGTCACTTACACTTGCATTTTGTCAAAACGTACGCATCATAGGCTCCCGGGACGACCATATTTACGCCTTCCTTGGTGATATCAATCTAGGGCTGACCTCTATGTGTTCAGTTCCTTTCGGAGCGATTGTCCAATCCAGACGCTCGTAAATAACAAATAAACCTTAACATTCACCATAAAACCAATATTAAACAGCTGATGTAATGGGACCCACGCCTTCGAATCAACCTTGTAGAGCAATAAACTCCGCTTTATTTCCGATCACAATGGACGATATATGCGATTAATAAACGAGAAAAATACTAAATGGGTTTCACGTGAAATTGCCATTTGCACTTCCAATTCTAGTTTTGTTGAACCAACAAACTAATCACTGCTACTGGATTTTTATTGCATAACATCGACTGTCAGTTCGGAATTGAACGAGGGACAGATATATAGGATTTTTGTATTGAGTGGTACATCTGGAATATAAAACAGCTTATAAATTATTACCTTTTGCCCGCGATTTCGTATGCGTAGAACTCGTTAATTGATATTGACCATTAAAAAAACAATTAACCTTTAGGTATTTAATAATCGTATGGAATGTGAGACAAAAAATGGCACACTTTTCTATTTGTTCTTATAAGAATCGCAATAAGGCTATCTTTCTCTATCAAGGCGTGTCAGGCCCTTGATTTAAACACGTTGATTATGTAGTAGGATAATTGATTGACAATTCGGGTATTGTCGAGTATCCGATACAAAAACTGTATGCACTAATACTGTACTCGGCGATAAATATTGCATCATATTTAGGAGTAACAGCTAATACACATTTTTTTTAGATATCATGTAAAACAATTTAAATGGATTATACTCAGCTAGCGAGGCCATCATACCAAGTATCACTCTTAAAAATCAATAACAATAATGCTATGTTGGTCACAAAGACATCGCATCACAATAATCTATGGCAGGCATTTCAATATTTTACAAATTAAGTATAAATAAGTTTCTGCCAAAAATGACATTTTAGTGGCAAGCTTTTATAGCCGACTGTACTTTTCTTTGGATATCCATCAAATGCTCACTGAGACGATACTAAAGAGCCCAAGCTCGGTAGGATTGCTTTTTCTATTATAGAGTTCCTATGGCCACCTTCCGGCTCCATCATCAGATCTGCCCCAGGGTACCATATTATTGTATTGTCATCAAAGTTAAGTAAGTATGCAAAATTTCAGCTCAATCGGTTGAATATCTGCTTCAAAATTGAGTTGCAAAATTTCACCCGAACAAACATACATTAAACATACAATGCAAGTTAAATAAAAGCTTGTAAAAACAGGTGTGATGTAGGGAAACCACGCAATACATATATGTTTCACATGGTGGTGTCAGTACCCCAAAACTGTACGTATGTTGTTAAAGATAAAACGAAATATAAGACATAAATGCAAAATTAGTTTTCAGTAGGTATTTGGGCGAATTCCCGAGAGTAACACACACAACTGAAGTACAAGACTGCGTATCTTAATCAAAATTAGTACTTGCCTTTCGGATTCCTAACAGACCTTCCGATCCTATCCGATCCGATCCTAATTATCGGATGAAATCGGATAATGTGAAGTGTAATTGTTAGGATCTATTACACTACACATTATCCGATTTCATCCGATAATTAGGATCGGATCGGATAGGATCGGAAGGTCTTGAACAGGTTTAAAAGTTATCCTTTACCGCCATATATTTTAAAAATATTATGTATTGATATACAATACAATACAAAAACGCTTTATTGCAGACCAAAAAAAATTATTCATCAAGTCGTGCATGTTATAATTATTCAAATTTTGTTTACTAATGAAGGGAAAATTGAAAAATTTAATGATTCGGACAGGATTTTTCAATTTTCGCTTCATTAGTAAACATTTAGTTTACGTTAGCAGACGTTACTGCTTTAATAAAAAATAAGTATTCAAATTTTATGTTTATTCTTAAGCAATTAGAGCAACCTGGGTGCACAAGTTTTGTTGAAGTCACGTTTCATTTTCATTAGCCGACTAAAGACCAGCACGGTTCTCGGGTTCTCAACAAGAAGCCTTATTTTACTATTAATTTCTACTTTAAACCTATTAAGACTTTAAGTTAGGTTTCGCCTTAAAATTAACTTAATTCCGGGCGTTCCAATCTTGTTATTTCGTCAGGTTTTGCTGGTTTAATTTCTTTCTCTCGCAATATTGTAATGTCAAGAGGTCCGTGCTACATTATGAAACTTTTGCAATTAATATAATAGGGTACTTGAAACATGTAATGAATAATTATAAAACGTATTGTTACATGTAGCTTATGATTCCTAGAACCAAAATAAGTAGTTACATTTCAATGAAAATGATTTAATAAATTAATATTATTTAAATAAGTTTTAGTTTTTTTTATCTGTGAGTCAAATGATCAAAACGACGCCATCTTGCTAATGACGTCACAGTGGCACAAACAAACAAACAGGTGCTGTCAAAAATCAAAACTGACAACTGACAAAACCGTTAGTAGTTTATGTTGTTACGATTGGATTCATCTTCTCACACATTTAATAAATTTTTGGTTTATAATTAATACTCCAGATCTTCAAAAATGGAAGAACATTATATCAAAGCAGACAGTGCTAACTTACCGAAAGTGGATTCTTACATGGTAGCCCACTTTTTTGGTACGAATCCCGACTTTTGTTCAGCTGAATTTAGGAATGTAAAAAGTGCACAGTAAGTATGAATAATCTGTTATTTGTTTATATATAATAAGATAGCCAATTCATTAGTTTCGTTACCAAATATATCACCTTGTATCATAGAATATCCTTTGTTTTAGATCTTCAAGAGAATCTTATGACGATGATGCCATAGGTTATGTTCAGCTTCGACGTGAGGCGAGTTTGTGCACTGTTAAGTGTAAAGTGTGTCCGGAGCACAAAATAAGAAAACCACCATATGCCGTGTCTATGGTTATTGATGAAAAGGAGAGCAAAGTTCAAACTGTGCAGTGCCATGATTGTCCAGCATCACAAGGGGGATGTAAACATGCTGTTGCATTTCTGATGTGGTCCCATCGGAGGACTGAGGAGCCATCTTGTACTTCAACAGAATGTTATTGGAAAAAGTCTAGATTGGCCAAAGTAGGAAGTACATTAAAATATATGCCCATCAAAGAGATGCTCCATAAAACTAAATTTACTAAAAACCCCCAAGGTAAAGCAGTTTTATTAGAATTCTTAGAAGAAGGCAGAAGGAGAAAACTGGAGAATTCACAAATTTTGAAGCACCACTCTGGGTATGAAGTGAGAGGAATAAATATGCTCTCAATGCACTATTTGAGTAGTAAATATAATGAGGCTGCAGATTGTGACCAATTTTTAAAAAACATCGGCCATATTTTCAGCCGTGATCAATTAAATATGGTGGAGAAAGAGACACGAGACCAACATCAAAATGCTGCATGGCACGAATTAAGATATGCCCGAATAACTGCTTCAAAAGCTTTTGATGTCGCACGATGCAAAACTTCTGATGGCTCTTTAACTGCCTTGATAATGGGTGCAAAAATACCGGACACAGAGGCTATGAAAAGAGGAAGGAAATTAGAGGATAGTGTCAGAATTGTGATAGAGAAGCAGTTAGGAGCAGTCAGAAAATGCGGATTGCTCATATCTAAACAGTATCCTATGTTAGCCGGATCACCAGATGGCATTGTGAATGAAAAGATTGTTGAGATCAAGTGCCCAACATGTGACAAAAATTTCAAAAACTACATAAATAATGGTGCTATTACGCCCAAATATGAAACACAAGTACAACTGCAATAGTAGTTTATGCAACTGATACATAATGGGAGGCATTAAGACACGAGTGTGGTTTTATGAAACGAGCGTCAGCGAGTTTCATAATAGGATCACACGAGTGTTTTAAGGCCTAATTATGTACAGTTGTATACACTACTTTATCTACACACATATCATAAGTACTCTAAGATGGGTTCAGAAGCCATAAGGAAATGACCGGCACCACTAGTGCTACCTGTACAATATCTAAAAACGACATATACTAATGCAGTAAGAAATAAATCTGAACAAATACATAAACAGATAATTTATTGTAATAGTTGTAATTTACATTTACATTGAAACAATATTTTCAACTAAAATGTGAATTACAATAAACTTATCACAATTATACTTTCGTAACAGCAAAGAACCAACAAACAAATGACAACAATAATGGCGGCAATTCGGACCTCCGTCTAGACGAATGTTTTTTTTTTCTAAATCATATACCTACAAACGAATGTATCCATATTCTCATGTCACTCGAGATCAAATGTCGTGCGGTTTTTATAAAAAAAAACATACTGAATTGACGTTTCGTATCGATAACAATATTAATATCTATGGATACTAGAATAGAGACCTACTTCAGTTTTGACAGCTGTTCCAAATTTAAACTCATAACCTTACAAAAATTGATAGCGTTATAACATTACAGTACAAATTTTACCTACTGCCACAGATAAGAAAGTTCTCATAGTAAAATTGGTTGTAGTAATGCTGGTCATTTCCTACGGTTTCTGAACGCATTTTAGAGCACTAATGATATGTGCGTAGATAAATGTATTTGGCAAATTTGAAGATGTGCTATTTTTGTGTTGCTGATGCAAATTTTGAAAAAAATAGTCAAGTCACTATCATTCCAGTGCACTTTAACGAAACTTTTATAAATAGTGTCATCAGTAAAACTATTTCATTCTGGAAAAGTAACATTTATCCTGTACTATTTAAAAGTACTTCAATAAATAAAACAAATTAAAAAATCAATACTATATTTAATTATTGATATAAACTTACAGGATTTTCACCCATTATTATAATAAATCATGCACTCTTCAGTCTCTTTGAGACCATGAACGTAATATCACGTTTGAAATGTCGAGGTAATTAAATAAACACATTTTGATAACATTAAGCGTTTATTGTTTTATTGACACATTCAAACTATTTTAGGAACTCAATGGGAAGGAAATGTTCTGTGTCGGGCCCGTTTCGATGTTTGCGCTTACCTATTACCTACCCAATATACATTTTGTATATGTACTATTATTAGACGTCCGTTGGTAAAAAATCCGTCGCTTACGGATAAAAACATGAAATAATTCTATGAAAAATTTGCGCAAAAATCGAAAATGTCTGACAGAATATACTACACATATATTTATATTCAGTTTCCAAAATGTTACGATTGGTTAAGTTTTGGAGAAAGAAACAATTGAGAACGAAATCTCGATTTGCCAAACCTGGTTATGTTAAGTTTGGACTTTTGTACCTATCCGATGCCATCATTGTTACTATGTGCACACTTAACACGAACTGATAGTGTGGAAAAATTAGCAGAGGTCCTCAACCTTTTGAGCGCCAAAGACGGCAACTCACGTCGACGGAAAGCTGTGCCCCAGACGCCACGACGTCAGTTGCCGCTATACAATGCCATACTATCTGTTGTCAGCTTTGGCGTGTGGGACACAGTTTTCCAACGACGAGCTGTGCGGGGAAGAGGTACTCCTTGACAGCGGGCGTTAAAAGCCATTCCTACCTTGCATTATACAGTTCTAACGACGCGTTTGGCTCGGTTTGTAGACACCTGCCTACTGACCCGGCGGTCCCGGGTTCGAATCCCAGCCAGGGCAAATATTTGTGTGATGAAATCGAATATTTGTTCTTGGGTCATGGTTGTTCTATGTATTTAAGTATATATTTATCTATGTAAGTACGTATATCGTCGTCTAGTACCCATAACACAAGCCTTCTTGAGCTTAATTTGGGACTAGATCGATTTGTGTGAGGTTGTCCGATATTTATTTATTGTTTGTTTATTTAATTATAGAGCCCTGTGTATTTATAAGTGCGCATGCGATAACAACACATTCATCCAAATATGTTACTAAATTAGAGTTTACCACAGAGTGGGACTTCAACATTGAAAACTCCCTCAAACGTCTGATAACCCTCTCTATATGGATTCTTAAGCTAGCAACCTGTTTCGTTTTTCGAGCCTCAGCTTTGGACATCTTTGAAGTAGAAGATACACTAGGAGGCCTCACTAGATGAAATCCTTTTTGGAGTAACAACTGTTCAATATGTTTGAATCCCCTATCAGCTAATATATAGGAACCTGGTTCTAAATAATTTTAAAAATCACATTTCTGTCAATGCTACATCACTGGTTCGACCTGGAAAGCCAGGAGAAATGTAACCATCAGGCGTACTACTTATTAAATATTTGACTGTATTAGCCTTTTTGTAATCAGACCATGTTAGAGCCTGATGAACTGCATTTGAAGGTTTCTGGATCTCAATTTCAAGGCAGTCAATAATACAGTCTATTTTATAATATTTATGCCTGAAAGCCATTGGCAATTGTTGTATTACAAAGGTTTTTTTTGGTTTGATTATAAAATGGCTTAATATTCCAGCGATTAAAGGGGTACAATTTTTAAATATTTTAGATGCATAAGACACAGAAATACCAAAATGATCACCAAGTTCTGAAAATGTTTTGTCAAGTCTTATCTTTAGAAGACATAACAGAATGTCACGTTCTGAAATTTGTAATTTTTTTTTTATAATATCTACAAGGTACAAACAGTCCTCAGGTATGCCTATGTAGAATCTGGGTTTTCTCTTAATCAACTGCAATGTATTTTGGTACGCTATTTGAGATAACTCTTCCTCCTTATTTTTTAATCTTATTGCAGATATCTCTAACTCAAATTCTTTTTTAGCTTCTAAGTCGCTGCTGTCAGATGTAGACTTTAGTTAAGGAGATTGAACTGACGGGGAAGATAGATATTGCACTGATTGTAGGGATGGTGAGGAATGTTGTGATCCTACAGGTGTTTCGTCAGACTCTTCTGCAATAGGAAATAATAAATTCTGTCTCATTTTGATCTGTCTCAATTTGATTGGTGACGTTGCTTTTGTTGAAGTAACAGTGAACTTCTCTGTGGATGTGGCTTTGGTAGACATTTGATTAGAAGTTTGTGTGTTCTTGCTTCTATATTTTGATTTCATTAAAACCTGGACATATTGACTTAAATAAGTTGGACACGCTTGTACTGCTTTTGATTGAAATGTTGGAATTGGCTGCACTAAACTTTCAACTGCAAGATCTGAAAAAGATTAAAAATATATAAAAAAATTTGGAAAAATCGGTACTTATCTCAATCACATTTCCATTAAAAATGTTACAGCATCAGCACCTCTAGCTAGCACAACTGTGACATGTGACTCTTTCTCGCGCGAGAAATATTACATATCTCTTTCTTCACAGAACTGAGACGGTGACGGGCGTGCTTTGTCGCGCGACAAGAGTCGCTAAGCCTATTTGTGCTAGACGGGCTGTATAAGCGTTGAAGTGTTGGTATTAAGTTTTATTAACCATGTTACTTGTTTTGCCAAGTATGCTGGGTACAGCTAAGTCTTCAATCTCGGTAGTTTCTAAATTGCACATTAGCATTTCTTTTTGCTTTTTAGTTAATGGTGGTGTGCTCACGCCGGATGACACTCTCTTTCTTTGGTCTTGTTGACAAACAAACTTTGATGGCAAACAATGACGTTTCATTCGAATTATGCCAACAGAACCCATAAGCTTGAACTCCATGTAATTTTCAATGTCATTCGGCAACTGTAAATGGGATTTATTAATAAAAAATACTTCGTATAAATTTCGTACGTTTGAAGTTTACCTAACCTTAAAAATTTAATAATAAATATGTACTTATTAACAAAATTATAATTAGGTATTTAGAGATATTAGTTTTGAAGCCCAATAAAATAATTTTTACTTACGTCAAAATGATCTTCGCAAAAATGCATTGAGTATTTTAAAGACAATGTTGTATGGTCGCGTCCTGCGAATTGCAACCATTTTTGGCGTAATTCCAACGTTTGCGGGCCATGAATAAACAGTTTTTCAGGCGTTTTGATTGTTGTACTTATACAAAAAGGCACTGCACATACTTTATATTTTTTATTAGCTTGTGAAAGCATTTTTTCTACGTGAGATACGATACGATTCTGATTCTGTTCTGACTGACAAGAGGAAGAGGTTTTAGAGGTTATGTATGGAGTGGAGTGTAGAGGGAAGGAGTAGCATCTTTCATAGAAGAATATTAGAAAAACCGGCCAAGAGTATGTCGGGCCACGCTCAGTGTAGGGTTCCGTAGTTGCCCATCCTTCACGGTCGTAACGTTGATCAAGGTCGTAAACGCCAAAGTAACTGTACTTACTTATTACCTTCTGGAAGT
The DNA here is from genome assembly GCA_947623375.1 of Apotomis capreana. Classification (NCBI taxonomy): domain Eukaryota; kingdom Metazoa; phylum Arthropoda; class Insecta; order Lepidoptera; family Tortricidae; genus Apotomis; species Apotomis capreana. The sequence continues at coordinate 20,139,476 of OX392502.1, read as the reverse complement.
TATCGATTATACGCGCCAGATTGAGCGAAATGTTTTAATACAGTGTGGCACTTAACTAATATCTAACTAGTGTGTAACGTTCGAAGTATAAGGACACCGCGCACCAGCACCTACGTCATTTTAAAGAGAATTATGTTTTTTTGCGATAACTCAAAAACGGCTTGACCGATTTTATTCAGTAGTATAATTTTCATTGAAAGTTATTATAAGGCCTCGTTTTCATTTCTGGAGCGAATATTTACAAAACTGTTGACTTTATCAAGAAATGATGTTTGAAGACCCCTATTATTTTTAAAAGACCTATTCAACGACACCCCACCACACGCTAATGTTGGAACAAAAAAAAAATTCATCCCCACTTTAGGTCTACGGGCGGTACCTACCCGACAAAAAGTGTTTTTCTTTTTAGTTTTTTTTTACCGTTTTGTTGGCGTGACACATACACATACTCATACCAAATTTCAGCTTTCTAGTACTAATGATCACGGAGCTAAGCCGCGGACGGACAGACAGACCGACAGTCGGAGATGGCGAAACTATAAGGGTTCCTAGTTGACTACGGAACCCTAAAAAAGTGTACGGCGGCAGCGGTAAATAGTCCCAAAAGGCTCCGGTAGCGCTAGCTGATTGGGAAAATTGAGCCAACTTAGAGTCTGTCAAGCGAGTCGCGCCCCTCGGGTATGGGGCTGATTATATATCTATCTCATAATATACCATACGAAAAAAAGAGATGGATATAATAAATCAGCCCCCTCCTAGGTGACACGATGCGTTTGACAAACTCTACTACCAGCAACACTTTTCACCGGACAATTTTTGAAATATGAAGATGCTGCTCCTTTCTTTTTACACCCCAGAGAAGAGGTTCAGCGGCTATTACACTTTCCTAAGTTAGTCAGTGACTAATTTAGTCATTACCTAATATAGGAAGGTTTAATATCCGCATTAGTCTGGTATGCCATTGTGACGTCACACTAAAATTATATCGCGTTTTGGCGCAAGCATGTGAGTGGTAACGAAAAAACACAAATTGTACAAAAACTAACGCAGTAAAAATTTTTTTCTTAGTTTTATATTTCAATTTACGATAAGCTTAATACATTTAAACCGGTTTTCAATTTTTGTCAAGCAATAACTTCAAGGAAACCGGCAATAGAGCGAGATATAATCCGTATAAAGGTTTTAAGTATTAATAATTATAAGATTTTGAAGGGTCGGTACGGACTCTCAAACTGAAAAAATATTTTTACAAACATTAGTACTTCCCCTATGATAAAAAATAAGAGCATCGTAAGAGCCAAAGTTGATTATAATGTTATTTTGAGGCCCAAAACCTGACCTGTAACCACACAATCAAACTCGCATTTCAACCATTCGCGCTGCCGACCATGCTTCTCAAACATTAGCACTTGTTTAACAACTACAAGTGTGGGAGTAAACGCATACGTTTTCAGCGTAAACAAATGAATTCGGGACGCTTTGTTTTGTTTGTGAAGTCGGCAGCGTGAGGCCTGGAGAAGTGGAAACGTGTGATGGATTTAAGAATAGAATGTTGTGAATATATGAATTTATGTCCAGTAGCGGTCAGCAAACGGGCGAGCGCGAGACGAAAGGTAAACACTCGCTAATGGCTTGGGATTGTCTCGTAAAATTAGCGCGCGAGTGCAGGGTCAGTCTGTGAATTTATGGGTTTGCATATAAAGCTCGTGCTCATTTTGCAATTAGCGTAAGAACTGGTCTCTTCTTTTTATCATTTTATATACCTTATAGATATGTTTATATAGGTCCTACATATATGCAGTTACGTATTCATATTGATACACAAAACTCTGCTCGGGTAATAATTGCTCGATGCGCAACCACCACCGGCAAATGTACGAAGAGGTTGTCAAGCACAGTATTAGCAAAATATTAATGCGTCTTTTTTGTATGACGACAAATATATTGCGGTTTACCCTTACTTCATGGACAAACGTTTCTTCGATTTTTTATTTCATCGAAAGCATTTTTTTCAGAAACTATGAAATATTTTGGAATGTGATAACACAAACCTAACCTAATCTAAACGTCGTCATTTTCTTCAGATTACTGAAAAATCTATGACATCCGCGTATATATACAATTCCTTGAAGGCTCAAAAGCCAGTTAAATGCAACAAGGTTCCTTAATATGAACGGACATAATTTTAACGCAGCAAAACAAAACAAGTGAAGCGCGCTATCGTTTATTTAGTCCAATAACGTGATGCCTGCAAGGCTCGTTTGCCCGGCTTATACCCTCCGAGGAAAAAGGAGTGAAAATACTGAAATTTCGACCGCCATCCTTTTAAGATACGCCCTTTTGTGTGAACGATGCACGCTGCTGCTTATAACCCATTTATTCTGCAATGTGATGCGCTCTACTACTTGGATGTTGGAATTTATTAAGTTGCTTGTCTACGAGAAAATGCAACGCTGCTAGTTATCTTCCTCACTAGTGGCTCTGTGATTTGTAGACATCGCGAGTTTGTTATAAATTGCTGATATTTGTAATTTTCAACGTTTTAAACCAATCTACGCTTTTGAAAATTTTAGAAAAAATGAAACGGCAAAAAAAAATAACTTGTAAAACCTACTCACAAAATTTCAGAAGAATTGGTTAAGAAATCCGAGCTCTAGGCGAAAAGCATCTGGACATCCAAACATCCGGACGTAGTACGAAAGAATTTAAGGCCAAGCTGAAACGGAGACGCTTCGCTCGCTCCGCTCACTCGGTCAATTAGACCGACAAATGTTTTTCCATAAACCAGAAGAAGAAAGCGATAATAAGAATAAATCAAACGAAGTGAAAAGGGTATTTGTCACTGCAGCTGGTGGATTTAAATAATTGTACCTCTATTTACATTTAGCTCAAGAAATGTAATTAAATTATTGTCGAAGCAAGGGAAGTGGGCAATTGCTGGCTGCGTATTTAATATGCAACTGTAATATGCAATCGAGTCGGCAAAGTTTTTTCTCTAAGTCAATGGAAAAAATTATAGGACATGGTGTGAAATTGGGCCTACCATGGTCAGAATAAGTAACTTTACCAACTCACCAAATTTGATTGAAATCTGAGAAAAAAAAAAGAAATCGACAACCAAATAAAAATTGGCCCATTTAACTTAATTCACAGACCAATGAATATCCAGTAAACTGCGAATACAGATAAAGTTATTATTTAATTCATTTTTATTAGAAATATCAGAAATCATACGCATATATTTTTGCGCTTTTTTCTTGAGTGATTGGTGAAACGTTTTCAATATATTAGATGATAGGTTTTTCCTTATAGCTGAAAACCCACATCCGAGTAGAATGTAGGTGGATTTATATTTAAACCTCTTTCGTTTCAGAATGCGTTGTTTTTATGTATAGTTTGTAGGGAATAGTTTAGCCCACAATGTGGTACCTTGGTGTACGCTATGTTTTAAATGAGCAGCCAAGTCTGTTGCCTGCTCTGTCTAGTTCTTGGATAATAAATATTTTGACTCTAAATATTTTGAATTTAGTTGTAACGAAAATATGTATACATACTTATGTTATAATAGATTGTTATAACTAACATAAAAAACGGGTACTTCACATTACCTGTCTAAAGCTTTTTCACAGACAAAAATCGATACATATTTTAAATCCTATGCTAATAAGCATTCGTATGCAATCTATATAAAAATTGCACCAAACTGCCAAACTATTTATTTCGTGCAATCCTCATTCGTCTATTTGGTCTATTATGTGGGTAACCGTAACAGTAAAAGCGGTCCCCAAAGTAGCGCTTGCTTTTAAAGTTACAAGTTTAGGGTGATTGTGACTTACGAGCGCGGTGAAACGATTAGTGAGTCCACCCGCATATAGTTCTTTGTACAACCATGATGTGCATTTATAAAATAGCTTTTACTAACCACTACTATTTTTCCAAACTCAGTTTCTAGGAACAAAGGCTCCTTAAGATTTAAGATGAATATTATCTACTAGCTGAATTTAGTTATTCATCCTCGCGTTGATTTGTTTCCTTTATCCTTTTTTTTTATTACAATTGGTGCGGTTTTATTTAAAGCTAAGTACTTAAAAAGTCACGTGTGTTACAGAATAAATTGCTTACATATAAATTTATCTACATCGCGCAGTAGGTAATTTAGATTACATAAATCTCTGTGTACGTCCTACACCTAACACAGTCAGTGAAAAAGTTCACTCAATGGACATAATATAATAATGTATTGTTGAAATGGCATAGATCAATGGCTGGATTCTGCTCCGAACATTCCTTACAAAGATTTGGAATGCCTAAGAATAAAATATGTAACAGTGTTAAGTGCCAACCATCGAAAAAAAAAATTTTCTTTACTTTTGGACTTTCTGAAGGCAAAGATCTCTTCAGGCACTATTATTGAGAACTGTCAAATTGTCACTAAAAAAAACATTTCGGGAAAACCATGGTACAGAAAAATTAATGACTTGTAGCTTGTAGATCTTTACAGCAAGGACTATCCAAAAAATAATAATTTAAAGGTCTTAAAACAAATTATAACCAATAATATTCAATTTAGTAATAAAAATAAATTATTCAATCACTAATTAAGTACCTACTTCACTAAATAAGCAATTAAGCAAGCCTCTGCTTCACAGATTACTCAAGAGGACTTAACACTTCTGTGTGCCGTTGATGTATGGACAGCTATGTATATAAAGCACTAAACACCCTTACATGTAGCAAACACAACGCCCCTATGTATTAGGGGAGGATTAACAATAATATATATGTATGCATTAGTAACATTATACCATTGACACGGTCAAATCAAGATTGCAGAAAACGGCCGTAAGAGGAATAACGACCGGCTATTACAGTAACTCTTGGGAAAAACCTTTGTTTAGAAGTGGACGTGTTTCGGCCAATACGATGATGATGCCAAGTCATGTTACAGGTAAGAAATATTTTTTTTAGTATGCTCCCTCTCCGACAAGATTACGATAAAATGGTGAAGATGAAAAATTGTAAGGGTGCTCGCCGACAGCGAGTGGCTGTAATGTAAGAAAGAAAAACCGGCCAAGTGCGAGTCGGACTCGCGCACCGAGGGTTCCGTACAAACACTTTCCATCCCTAAGTGTTTAAGTTAAGTTTGCACCTGGTATGTATAGCGCCCCATATAAATTAGGTGCAAACTTGCAAAGTTAGGTATTAAAAAAAAACTACTTACTAGATCTCGTTCAAAACAATTTTCGTTGGTAGTTTTTATAGTAATGTACATCATATGTTTTTCTTTTAGAAGTTAGAGGGGGGGGGACCAACTTTTTTCCACTTTGGAAGCGTCTGTCACGCAAACTATTCGGTTTAGAAAAAAAATATTTTAGAAACCTCGAAATCATTTTTGAAGACCTATCCATAGATACCCCACACGTATGTGTTTGATGAAAAAAAATTTTTTGAGTTTCAGTTCTAAGTATGGGGAGCCCCCAATATTTATTATTATTTTTTTATTTTTGCATCAAAATCTTAATGCGGTTCACAGAATACATCTACCTACCAAGTTTCAACAGTATAGCTCTTATAGTTTCGGAAAAAAATGGCTGTGACATACGGACGGACAGACGGACAGACGGACAGACGGACAGACAGACAGACAGACAGACATGACGAATCTATAAGGGTTCCGTTTTTTGCCATTTGGCTACGGAACCCTAAAAACCGGCCAAGAGCATGTCGGGCCACGCTCAGTGTAGGGTTCCGTAGTTGCCCATCCTTCACAATAGACGGGCTTATACCAGAGGTTTTAGGCCCGCCGGGGTTAAACTTTCGAGAAAGATTTCAAGGTCTATAAAAAGGTCGTACACGCCGAAGTAACTGTAATTACTTATTACCTTCTCGAAGTTATCAATTATACACGCCAGATTGAGCTGAATATTTAAATGCAGTATGGCACTTAACTAATATGCGTAACGTTCGAAGTATAAGGACACCGCGCAGCACTTACGTCATTTTAAAAATTATGAAATTTTGCGAGTACTCAAAAACGGCTTGACCGATTTTATTCAACATACCTACATAGTTTTCATTTAAAGTACTTAGAGAGCCTCATTTTCATGATTTTTTCCAAAATTTTTTAACTCGTGGTTGATAAGTTAGAAGGGGGGGGGGGGGGCGCTATTTTTTGGATTTCCGGAGCGAATATTTACAAAACTGTTGACTTTATCAAAACATATTGTTTGAACACTTCTATTACTTTTAAAAGACCTATTCAATTCAATTCAATTCAATTCAAAACATTTATTTCAGACCGTGTCCATATTGTTAATTACATAAAACTTATAAACTATGTTAGTTATTTATATTAACTTAAACCTAAAAAACATCGTACACACAGCCTCTTGATTCCATATGGATAGTATTCCAGTGCTTCCATATAGCGCTAGCAGGAAACTCCGACACTAAGGCGCAGGAGAGTGTTGGAGCTCTCACACACACGCCGCATCAGTGAGGCAGTTCTCTTGCGTATTATGGCACTGAAGCAATCAGTGCCCGCCTCAGCGAACATACCTGACGCGCTGCAAAAGCGTGGTAGCCCCAACAACATTCTGAAACCATTGTTGTATTGGACGCGCAGGGCCTTGAACGCCTTCTTAGTGTAATGAGTCCACAGGCTGCACGTGTAAAACGTCTGACAAAATGCCTTAAAAAGGGTTACTTTGACGTTTCTATCACAACGTGCAAACCTGCGTGCTAACATGTTACAGCGCACGGCCAATGCCCTGCGCTCCCTCTCAACATCGGCATCATCGTGGAGATTTTCAGTGATCCAGTGTCCGAGATACTTAAAACTAGTGACTCTTTTTAGTGGAACTTCATTTAAGAATACCGTAGGAATAGCATCAAAGGCCTTATTTCCAGCTTTAAACACTAGCAGCTCACTTTTGCTAGAATTGTATCTCAGACCGTGGATCACCGCGTACTCCTCACAGATCTTCAGCAGCCTTACTATTCAACGACACCCCACACTCTAGTATTGGAACGAAAAAAAAAATCACCCCCACTTTAGGTGTATGAGAGGTAGGACCTACCCGAAAAAGTTTTTTTTTTTTAGTTTTTATTTTACCGTTTTGTCGGCGTGACAATCACACCAAATTTCAACTTTCTAGTACTAATGATCACGGAGTTAATCCGCGGACGGACAGACGGACAGACGGACATGGCGAAACTATAAGGGTTCCTAGTTGACTACGGAACCCTAAAAATTAGATGACCCAATGACGACGATGACTGCCTCACACACTTCCCTCAATAAAGGTAACGAACTGACCCGAATTGTTTACAAATTTTTACATAAGTAACATTTCACAAGGCTTCTTGCTTATGTTACTCGATGTAAGATATAATATTTTCTAGGTTGTATGAGCATTAATATAATCAACCTCTTGAACTTGAAAAAATGCGTAATACCTACTAAAGAATTGTAGGTTACTGCTGAAATAGGGCTAGTAAGTTAGGGGTTTTGATTCTTATGATTCTTATTCGTTGGCAGGAAATTAGCGCTTTGCCTTTGAAAATAAACAGTTAAACACGTGTGAAAGACTAACAGGCGTAATTTTTTGCACTTTTATTACTAGCGATTCTTTTTAGGGTTCCGTAGCCAAATGGCAAAAAACGGAACCCTTATAGATTCGTCATGTCTGTCTGTCCGTCTGTCCGTCTGTCCGTCTGTCTGTCCGTCCGTATGTCACAGCCATTTTTTTCCGAAACTATAAGAGCTATACTGTTGAAACTTGGTAGGTAGATGTATTGTGTGAACCGCATTAAGATTTTGATGCAAAAATAAAAAAATAATAATAATTATTGGGGGCTCCCCATACTTAGAACTGAAACTCAAAAAAATTTTTTTCATCAAACACATACGTGTGGGGTATCTATGGATAGGTCTTCAAAAATGATATCGAGGTTTCTAAAATATTTTTTTTCTAAACCGTATAGTTTGCGTGACAGACGCTTCCAAAGTGGAAAAAAGTTGGTCCCCCCCCCTCTAACTTCTAAAATAAGAAAATGAAAAATCTAAAAAAAACATATGATGTACATTACTATAAAAACTACCAACGAAAATTGTTTTGAACGAGATCTAGTAAGTAGTTTTTTTTTTATATTTTAATACCTAACTTTGCACCTAATTTATATGGGGCGCTATACATACCAGGTGCAAACTTAACTTAACCACTTAGGGATGGAAAGTGTTTGTACGGAACCCTCGGTGCGCGAGTCCGACTCGCACTTGTTTAGTTTTAGTTTAACAATTAGTACCAGTCAGACTTTTCGTTTATTATAAAGAAATAAACAAGCTACTCGTAAAAATACCTGAGTGGAATTCCGCAAATAGCAGTTATTTTCATTACCTATCTAAAATAATAAACATCGTTTGAAAATGGCTTTCATCTTTCTTTACGTTTGGTTTTTGTTTCACAAAAACAACGATTGCGGGGTTAGAAAAATTTGATCGTTCTAATATTTTATTTATGTGTAACTGTATCGTATGCTGACGTAACAGGTATAAGCCTCTCCCTTTTCCAATAAAACGGGATATATCTGTAAGAAATTCTCCGCTGGCTCTACTTTTCAGAGATATTGGACATTTATTGGATTACTCCTCAGATCACTGTGTAACGTAGGTTTCCTCTTTGCTGGCAGTATACGAATGAACATCCACAAATAAGAAGTAATAAGACACATGGGTCGTGTCATACAATATTCATTAATAAAAACCACAAGCAAGCAAGCTGCAAAGACCACATTTGTTTCATAATAATATTTTTATCTCGCACTTATTCTATTATTTCATCCGCTTCCACTGTAATTTGGTGTCGAGTATATTATTATAAGCATGCTTTTACTTGTATAATTTTTTGATCATATTTATTATGGAGAGTGTAGTAGGACTTTGTTTGATTTTTATTTTTTCGTATGATGCTAAAAACTTCACCTTATAACTAAGTGGTGATTTTGCCCTGGGATACAAACAGCTTTCATGTGATCATCATGTATGCAGAATTAATGTCATAAACCAAAATCAAAACGTTATTTACCATTTCAATCCTTCGCTCTTCTTCGGAAATAAATGTTGAATAGTATTTAAAATAACTTGACTTTTATTACTGTCTTTAGTTTTGCCTTTGTTGTGAGAAAATTACTTGAAATTAGCAGAATATTTAGTCCTGTTTCCTCTTGGTTTACACCTGCAGTGACATTTACTGATTTTCGTAGCCAGTAAAATAAATTTGTGCCACAAATAATCCGCAATATGTCGTGGGCTAAAAAGCTACTTGTCGAGCTATATATGGATACCTACAAAGGAACCAACCAAACTTTTTAGACGAGCAAAATGTCCCGCAATCCTTACTTCAAACAACGTCCGACTGCCGATAAAAACCTATCAAGTCTTTGGCCAACGTTGAAGCTCAATATATCCTAACGGGAAGGCCCGAGGCATTGCAAGCGGAGGCTAGTTCGGCTAGATATTTTAGAGTTCAAAGCAAAGGAGACGTCGTAAGAAGATCGATCGGGAAAATGGGAACGAAATGAATGGGTCATGAAACTCAGGGTAGACGTAAGCTGCGGATTTTAGTAAGCTAGAGCGTAAACACTTGACGTTGTTTTGCAATAATGACGTCAGTCGAAACGGCAAAGGAATAATACTGGATTTGTTTTTGCGAATGCTACATATGTCTGGACTGATGGATCGGAAATTGTACAGTTTCGGAGTATAATCACATCTCAATTTACTCATTTTATCGTATTTGAAGCAAGCATAACAATTTGGACCCGGGTATGTCCTAAAACTACGCCCAAGACCACCGTAGGATGGGCAGCAGCATCCTTGTTTTCGTACGGTGGACATTACTGCGATCGCCAACCCGCATGCCAAGCGTGGCGATTATGGCAAAACCCCCCAATATGAAAAAACAAAATAGAGCCACGGCCCCGAGTTCCGGCGACCCCCGGTGCCCCGGCGACGGTAGCAGTCAGGGTACTGGCGGGGTCAGGGGTGCGAAGAATCCCGGCAAAGATCTGGCTACCACCACCGACGACCTCTGGCCCTGGCAACATACAATACGCGCACACTGCGTACTGACGAGAAGATCACTGCACTCGAGGAAGAATGAAGTAGGTTGCGGTGGCATATCGTCGGATTATCCGAAGTCCGAAGAGAGGGAGAGGACTCAATAATCTTGAAATCCGGCAACCTGCTTTATTTCCGGGAGGGCGACCAGCAGTCCCAAGGTGATGTCGGGTTTATCGTCCACAGGTCCCTCGTGAACAACGTTGTCAAGATCGAGAGTGTGTCTACAAGGGTAGCGTACCTGATACTCAGAATCACCAAACGGTATTCGCTGAAGGTCATACAGGTATACGCACCAACATCGACACACCCTGATGATGAGGTGGAGGTTATGTATGAGGATATCTCTAAAGCCATACATACCTCCAAAACTCACTACACCGTTGTCATGGGGGACTTCAACGCAAAACTGGGCAGACGAAGCGATGGTGAGTTGAAAGTGGGACCTTTTGGATTTGGGAATCGGAACGCACGGGGTCAAACACTTGCGGTCTTTATGGAGAAGGAGGGACTCTATATGATGAACTCCTTCTTCAAGAAGCGCCTTCACCGCAAATGGACCTGGATTAGTCCCGATGGTGTCACAAAGAACGAGATAGACTTCATAATGTCAACTAGGAGAGAAGTGTTTAATGATGTCTCTGTGATCAATGCCGTTAAAACCGGGAGCGACCACCGGATGGTAAGAGGCACATTAAACATTAATGTTCAGCTTGAACGTTATCGGCTTATGAAGTCTATGCTCCGGCCAACACCGATACAAATCCAAAACCCCGAACCCTTTCAACTGGAATTGCAGAATCGCTTCGAATGCCTGGGTGATTGCGAAGACGTGGACGAATTTACGACAGGGTTGTGGAAACTGTCCTAACGGTGGGATCTAAGTTCTTTAAGACCCACCGTTCAAAAAGAACCAAAAAGATCTCTGATCACACTCTCGAGCTCATGAAGGAGAGGCGCGGTATGATTCTGCATTCCCCTGATGACGCTTCTCAGTACCGAAGGCTCAACAAACAAATCTCAAAGTCTCTGACTCGCGACCTGCGCCAATTCAATACAAATTGTATTGAAGAGGCTATTGAGCGGAACAAAGGCTCCAAAGTGTTCGCACGAGATTTGTCTATGGGACAGAGCCAGCTGACAAAGCTGAAGACAGGGGATGGTAGAATCGTGTCGTCTAGGCCTGAGCTCCTGGGGGAGGTCGAGGCGTTCTACGGACAGTTATACACGACAACGCGGACACCTGTCATGAACCTAGCCAAAGATCCAAGAGCTAGGTTGACCCAACACTACACAGAAGAAATCCCGGACGTCAGCCTGTACGAGATTAGTATGGCTCTCAAACAGCTTAAAAATAATAAGGCGGCGGGTGATGACGGAGTTACCTCAGAGCTTCTAAAAGCAGGTGGAAAACCGGTCTTAAAAGCCTTGCAAAAGTTATTTAACTCCGTCATACTCGAGGGGAGAACGCCACAGGCATGGCACAGAAGCGTAGTGGTACTGTTCTTTAAGAAAGGCGATAAGACCCTTTTAAAGAACTACAGGCCCATCTCGCTTCTCAGTCATGTTTATAAGCTGTTTTCGAGAGTCATCACGAACCGTCTCGCACGCAGGTTTGACGACTTCCAGCCTCCCGAACAAGCCGGCTTCCGTAAAGCTTTTAGTACCATAGACCACATCCATACGCTGCGGCAGGTTATACAGAAGACCGAAGAGTATAACCAGCCATTATGCTTAGCGTTTGTGGACTATGAGAAGGCTTTCGATTCAGTCGAGACCTGGGCAGTGCTGCAGTCTCTCCAGCGGTGCCAAATTGACTACAGGTATATTGAGGTACTAAGGTGTTTGTATGAGAATGCCACTATGTCAGTCCGCGTCCAAAACCAAGACTCGAAACCTATCCAATTGCAGCGTGGTGTGAGGCAAGGAGATGTTATATCTCCTAAATTGTTCACAGCTGCATTGGAAGACGTTTTCAAGCTTCTGGATTGGGACGGACTTGGCATCAACATAAACGGCGAATACATCACCAACCTCCGCTTTGCTGATGATATCGTGGTCATGGCTGAGACCCTGGAAGACCTCGGCAAAATGCTCAACGACCTCAGTAGAGTCTCTCAACAAGTGGGTCTTAAAATGAACATGGAGAAAACGAAAATTATGTTTAACTCCCACTCCCACCCACTCCACTTAAAGTTGGAGACTCTGCGCTCGAAACTGTAGACGACTATATCTACCTTGGACAAACGATCCAGTTGGGTAGGTCGAATTTCGAAAAAGAGGTCACTCGTCGAATCCAACTCGGATGGGCAGCGTTCGGGAAGTTGCGGAATGTCTTCTCGTCCCAAATACCGCAGTGTCTTAAGACAAAGGTTTTTAACCAATGTGTGTTGCCAGTGATGACATACGGCACTGAAACGTGGTCGCTTACAATGGGCCTCATAAGAAGGCTCACAGTTACTCAAAGGGCAATGGAGCGAGCTATGCTCGGAATTTCCTTGCGGGATCGAATTCGAAATGATGAGATACGCAAGAGAACCAAGGTTGTAGATATAGCTCAGACAGTCGCAAAACTTAAGTGGCAGTGGGCGGGGCACATTGCTCGTAGAATCGATGGCCGTTGGGTCAGAAAGGTTCTTGAGTGGCGACCGCGGACCGGAAGACGCAGCGTTGGAAGGCCTCCAACAAGGTGGACCGACGACCTGGTTAAGATCGCGGGTAGAAATTGGATGAGGGCAGCGCAAGATCGATCGTTGTGGAGAACTTTGGGGGCGGCCTTTGTCCAGCAGTGGACGTCTATAGGCTGATATGATGATGAATGATGATGATAACAATTTTAAATACTGCCAGCTACGCGACGCCTACCCATGATCACGATCAACTGCACTAATTATCCTTGCAAACTTGGTGTAAGTCTAATTTCTTCCTTCCAATTTTCTTTAGGAAGTACTCATCATGCTCCTAGCCTTTGTCCCATTTTTTGAGAATGAATTCTCGAAGTACTAAAGATTTCAATACAAGGTAGTACATTCATTTAAGCTTACACGATTTTTACACATAATTATAACAAAACGGGACTTAATCGCGTTTAAAAATGTTACGTTCATGGTCGAATTAAGGTAATTAAACAAACACTTTTGGAAACGCGATTGACAAATGCAGTCTTGTCAGTTCAGTGATTTGCTGTAGGGCCTGTATGGCTAGCTGTCGCCGATGAAGTTTCATACCATTTCGAAATATCTCATGCCGTCCTGACAATTTCACGTGAATGTTAACCGCTTAATACATTTAAACGCAGTTTGGTTCCTATGAAGAATTTTCGATGGCGATGAAACTCCATGCCTAGTAACAACTAACATTTAACGTATTTTTTTAAGGTGTAAGAAAAACGAAAGATAACATGTTGCGCGACAGACCAAGTCCCATCCTGCTGTGCCCGCCTTTCAGACTGAATCGAAAGCGAGAAGGCGAGACATCCAATTATATTTTATGAACATTTCGTTGGATTTACGTCGGCCTTGCTCGTGAGTTATGCAGGAGCGGGTAACTCATTACCATACCATAAAATTTGTGGACGTTTACGTTTCAAAGATGGGAGTAGACTTGATGTACAAAACAGAGCTTTGTTGACTTTGCGATACGTTAGTGTTAATTTCTGTTACTGTTGAAAAAATATATATACGGATTTTCGGAAAATATTAACCGACGTCTGAAAACGGAGCAGGTGCTCAATTCTTCGGTATGTTTTTTTTATGCTCCCCGATTCTCGAAGACGACGGGGAAAATAAAAACTTTTTTGTTTGAAATAGTTGGTCTTATTATCATGAGGTCAAGATATGATGACGAGACCTCGTAGAAATCCAGGCAACTGAAATTGAAATGAAATGAAATAATTTATTCAGTATTAAGTACTAAGCCACAAGGGCACTTTTACAAGTCAGATTGTGAATCTACCGGCATTTTCCAAGAAGAGACCGCTAATATAGCTAAAATTTATTTTTAGTTGCTCGATCAGTTACTTTCCGAAAGCATCATTTCGCTTCCTTGACGTCGGTTAGTTTTTGATAAAATATAGGAATAGGTCGTCCTAAAATGGTTCAAAAATATTTTATCGGTAAAGAAATTCATTATTTGATTTGCTAGCCTTGAATACAAAGAAAACTTCAATATGACCTCATGGATTTGGCCCCGACGATTCGGTTCAACGAACAGTGTGCCCGCCCGCCCACAATACGAACAAGAAGCCAACTAAAAATAGCAAAATGTTGTTAAAACAAACTAACTTTTAATAATTTGAAGGTCCCTGAAATATGAACCATACACTAAAAGATATTTATATCAAACACTATTTGATCGTTCACTTATTCGTCATAATGAAGATGATGTTATATAAAATAAATAATAGTTTATAAATATATAAGTAATAGATACATATAATAGTTGACTAACGCAATTCAACAGAAAGCTTAGAACTTGAAATAACTTTAATTCCTGGGAAACAGTAATTAATGTACATATAAAATACCTACTGAAGAGTTCTAAATCGATTGTAAAACTACCAATCCCTACCGATTAATATCTGGGGCTTAGTTCGAAAGATATTACAATAAAGCCATTAGAGCGGTTTATCGGCCATATCACGGCCGTAGCTGCAATTGGATTACTGCTATTCAAACTGCATTGATAAAATTGGCATTTACAGATAAAAATAGCATGTCGCGAAGGTATATTTCGGTTAATTTTATTAGTACCTAGGGCCCTGATTTTTGGGTGCTGTGTGCATCATCGACCGCTGAAAAGAGTACAGTATCATCGCAAAGTTTGAAATTATAAAGACATAATAAAAAAAACTATCGGTTTATCGATTACATCTATAAACAGTGCCAACAGTGGTGTTATCTAACCTACAACTTGTCAAAAGCCGTTTTTAAAAATCCTGGCGATTATTTAAGCATTTTAACCGTCTCATTAATATGTTCACAATATTGGCCACTTCATAAAAGCAACCAACATAATTTTGATAAGAATTTTAAAAATCTGCGACTTCTACATGACAACGAAAATGGCGCCACAGTTCATAAGGAGGTCATCGACATTGCGGACATATTAATAAGGCGGTTAAAGCGCTTAAATAATCACCCGGGCCCTAATTATTAGGAACGTCGTTTCATTTCTGGTACTTATAGCAGTTGAAGCGCCACATGCAAGATGTGACATCGAACCTTCGCGCTGGGAGACTTTGGCCCAAGATCGACCTAACTGGAAGCATAAAGTGCAGCTAAATAGCAAGCCTTCGAAGAAAAAAGACGAAAAGAACTTAACGCTAAGCGCGACGAGTTGAAGACCCGAACCACCTGTGGTCATCATTTATAATTTCGCCGGAGGGGTGCTGAGTTGCAGCATTTGTGGAGGTAACGAGCGAGCGAAGCGAGCGAGCCGCGCAGGTCCGACTTGGCTTACGATTCCTAACATTACCTATTTCACCTTAAGGCAGGGGCCCAATTCGAGAATGCCGTTGGAGATATCTCCAAGCGTCAAATCTCCATTAGATAACAGTTATATCGCCATTGAACTGTCATTTAAATGCGATGAGCTTAAAAGTGACATATCTCATCTCAATTTTGGAAATACGAAGGCGATAATGATTGTCAAAAATGTTATTCATGTATATAAATTTCTGTTTTGAACGAAACGTAACGGACCAATTTCACGTACTATGCGGTCAATTTAAAGTATGCGCCTGTTATTTATGCCGTCACATACAAAGGAAACGAAAATTTTGCGCGTCCGAATTGACGAAGTTGCGATATCGCCACTTGTCAAGTAGGCACACGTCAAAAGTGACGGATGGCGATGAAAATGAGAGATCTCCATTATATCTCTAAAATTGGTCGAATACCCCCCCAGGTCCGACTTGGCTTAGGTTAGTTACGACGACGAGCGAAGCGAGGAGGAGTGTTAGGTTTAACTACGACCCTATAACGAGCAAGCGAAGCGAGCGAGCCGCATTTTGATGTTTCGTATTAATATTGAGTCGAACTTTTCATTTTTCAGTGTATTCAAATAATCATGCAAACGGAATATTATGCCATATAAATTTCGGCGACACAATTATTCGACCATAGGAGTATTGTTCTAATCAACATTATGCCAATGTACTATTCTGCCAAAGAAACGTGTGCGAAATGATAGTATGCCAAGAAATTTAGGCAAAAAGCAATTGAGCGAAATGATGATTGTGCCAATGGTTTCTATGCGAAACGAAAATATGCCAATCAATTTTGTGCAACACATTAGCAACCCCTTTTTAGGGTGTAGTTTTAGTCTGCTTGAGCTGTAGCTGTATATTATCGATATTTTAAATATAGATAGGTATTTATTCCGACTGTCACTAACTTAAGAAGAGAGATAAAAATATGAGTGTACCTATTCTATTACTTGCCCAGAATCACTTTCATTGACACCTTTTTAGAAGGCGGCTATGATATTTCGAGATAATCCCAGAAGATTCCAGACTTCCAAGAAATAAAAAGGTAGGTAGTTCAACGCTGACGCTTTAATGGCGAGCGACCCACATTCGAAAATTCGTTGTGTGGCGTACCCCAGTGCTCAAAGACAAATTCCGGCATCCATAATCCACTAGACGGGTTAACGTTTTCTTCTCCCATCTAACAGACATTCAGCAGCATATATTACTTATCCATTTCTATTTACAGAAGGGCTCGCATCCTTAACTATGAGCAGCTGGCTGGATATTCATAACTGCGCTACAGAGCAAATCTCCCGAACAATCAATAAGAGCTTATGCGCCGTGTAGCAACAATGTATTTAGGCTATTTTAGCACTATAGCATTCCACGCCCGAAGTATGAGAAGCTAGCTACGTATAGATATAATGCACGCGATGCATATTACACACCGCAGTCTCTTTGAAATTCTCGCTCACTGTACGTCCTGTTCCCTCACCCGTGACTATCACAGTGTACAATATTACAATCAGTACGTTAATCTTGAGCGACCACCAAGACTTTTTCTAAACAAATATGTTATTCTTGGATCAGTGGAGAGAAAATGCATTAAAAATGGAGAGTCACTAGTGCATTGGCGTGACGCGATCAAGAAGGCTTAATGGGAATCTGTTTAGTTAACATGAGACTTCAAACATCATGGCAGGAATAAAAAGGGCACGATATTCAGTCATGAGAAAACGACTGTGAAGAAAATCATAACCCCAGTATATCAACGTTTCACGTTAAAGGTAAATGACACTACGGAATACCTTATAATAGTTTGCCACAATATGTGCCAAATGAATGTTGGTGTTAGAATTCGCGCTATACAAATTTAAAAACATGACACCTTGAGCCAGTTATTCGGAACAATTAGCTGACAAATTATAGTATGCAATTTGATTGGCGGCTACTTTTAATGCTCCAGCCACCATCTCCGTTTAAATCAATATAATATGTACATGTACATGGTATCAAATACTGATTTAATAATTTGAATTTCGAACTCATTACATATCTCTAAACAGGTGCTTAAAACACTGTAAATTATATTTAAATCGTGTCCGAGTTTCATTAAAAAGAGTACTTATCTGCGGGAAGACAGAAGCGTCGAGTTAGATAAAGCGCCAGTTCCATGAAAAATTAATGAATGCATTCTTCGTCCTGACTGTTTTCTTTTGTCACAAATTATAAGCACCTCTGATAATAAATCATTCTTAATATTATACAGGTTATACCTGAAATTATACAGATGGAAGAGCGGTTCCAGCCTTGAATTATTTGTAAACATTTTCAACCATTAAAGTATTACAGTATTTTATTTTTTCGTTGGCTAGAGGCTTGTTACTGAATAATGCGTCAACCATCCAAGATTTGAATTAAACTTGGCACTTATGATGTATATCAATTCTTGACAAAACCAACAAAAACGGATAATAAATATATTTGTTAGAGAACATATCTTTGGATAAATTACAGGTTTTACCTACACTTGGATGCATGAACTTGAACGCTATACAGAACGTAATTTTCTGTATTCGAGTAGATTTTGAAACTAAAATTATCAATTAACAATTCTAACTGTAGGTTTCAAATATCTATACTATAATAAGATTCTAGGTTTGTATTTAAAAATCAGTTTTCTATGGAGGGGTCATGATTTCAGGAAAAATCTTAATAGCGTGATGCAGGATCGCCATTTGTTGGTCATAAATTCCATTGTCCTCGCATCACGCCGAACAGCTGGACGAATTTTAATCAATTTTGGTATAGGGATAACTGGACATCCAAAGATGGTTAAGTATAGGATACTTTTTACCCGACTACGGTAAATAAAACAAATACGCGGACGAAGTTGCGGGCGCCTCCTAGTATACAAAAGAAAATAGCCCTGTAATAAGTATATCTTAGATTAGTGTCAAAGAAAAAAACTTTTTTGAAGTCAGATTAGGTAAGTTTTCTTGATTTAATTATACAGTCCGAAAACTGTGTATAGTGTTTTCAATATATACACTATATTGACATATTAATACTATCAGACAAATGGAATTTATTACGTACTTATGTCAAAGTTTTGTCGCCAACCTACGAAACACAAATACCTGTAGTAATATATCTATTTGTATTTATAACCAGTTGTTGTGTACAATAAAGCGTTTACATACATACATACATATCTTCTAATAGCGTCTAGCTATAAGTGCCTAACTGATATATGAGACACGAAACTTTATATACTTGAGTAATAAAGTTTACGAAATTTAGAATCCCTAGAGATGAAATACTTACGAAACTTTTGAAGTAAGAATACGAATTTGCGAGAGAAAAAGTACGAAAGGTCGCCGTGTTACGAGTATCGGTAAACTTTTCTTGATGAACAAAATTATTTACTTAATAATGTTTTTGAAATTAGCTTAGGACGCCTGTCGCTACTAGAATACTATAATAGTTGAAGTTTTTCCGTTTTCTGAAATGGTCTCCGGTATGTATGGAGCGAGAATGTCCACTGAGGGTTCTGTACGAACTATGAAAGCACTGCATTTGCTTTTATAGTTCGTATTCGTACGAAACCGTCCGGAAAAGAGAAACTGTACTGAGAAACAAACATAACTTTACCGTTGCATTGGAAAACTGTTTTACAGACTTTAAATAAAGACTATTTTTCTATTACAAATATATAGTTTTCGGATGTTTTCCTCTACGTGTTGAATAAGTCAGTATTATCTGCCAAATTTAATAGTTCTAGGTCACCGAAAAATACCCTATAAATTTATTTAAATTAAGGGAATTTTCCCTTGAGAGTATCGAAATATACGTTTTTTGCGGGATAAACGGCCACATCTTTTTTATACATTTGATTTTTGATTTTATTTCACAGCTTCGAGGGACTGTACACAATTTCCTGAGATAAAGGGTCGTGACAGACGGACGGACGCACAGGGTTCCGTTTTTCCCCTTTTGAGGTACGGAACCCAAAAACATTCAAAGTCAAAATTATAAATATTTATTCCATTGATATATGCACTAGAATATGTCTTAAAGTTAATAAATTATTGTTCTAATATTACACAAAAAATATTATAGATAAGTTGAAGGTTTATTCAATTTAAATTCAATATCAAAATATTTATTTATGTTGTACAGTGCGTGCTCAGTTAATTTACTAATGGAGAATATTTCCGACATTTAATAATAAAATTGAGTTGTAATCGTGTTATTTTCAGCGGTTTTGTGCTAAATGCTTTATCGGTAGGTATGTATGTAGTTAACTTATGTCACAGAATACTTAATAGTATTAAAAAAACGAAAAATTCATGATAATGTTACCCAATCAAAATATAAGCATATTGCTCCATTTCAAGCTCATAATCAGATAGTTATTGTTTTTCGTCCGCATGAAATGAAAAACGACTTTATCTAAAGGTACTTGCAGTCTTAAATAAAAAATATTATACTTGAGATCGGAAGCAGCGCTTAGTTGAAAGCTTGGACATATAAGATACTGGCTGTGTCCCGCGGTGTTACCCGCTCATCCCAAGGGAACACTAAATTTAATGGGGATGAAAAGTATCCTATGTCCTTGCCCGGGACTCAAACTATCTATATACCAAATGTCATCTAAATGTAGGTAGTATGGATCCTATGTATAAATGTAAAATGATTGAGTATAATAACTTTGAATGAGTTGTCACAGTTGCATAAATCCTGATTATATCACAGGCCCTTTTAATGGAGTTACTTTGCCGGCCTATACAATCTACACATAAATTGATGTGAAAGCCATAAAATTCTGAAGTCAATTGTTGACTGAATAAAAATTCAATGCATCGACAACAATAGGCGAACATCACAGTCCTTTGATCTTTTACTTTATAGCTGACCTTTATTTATATTCTAGTTATAAGTTTGCTATGAATCATGAATAATTGAATACTTTGATGTAAAATTTTCGGCGTTTTTTCTTGGAAAAGCCTTGTATGACGTAGTACTTTATATAATAGAAAAAAAAATTGAACAGCCTATATACTTGCATATTAGCATTCAACATAGGTACAAATTAACTAGGAACGTAGGTACTGTACGTGTTGACTATATTTACGAGTACACATCTTCAAAGGTTTAGCGACGCAGTATACATAAAGACCGTATTCAATACAAGAAGAGCCCTATCATATACAAATATAAATGTTGAATCTTGTTTACCTTATATCGTATATAAATATGTGCCTGATGAGTTTGTTTACTATCTTAGTCAATTAATCGAATATTCCAACCGCGCGTTCGTAATGTAAACATTTCCGTGCCCCAAATCGGTAACGTTTTAAATCGTTACGATGTTATGATAGAACGGGAAACATAATAATGTTAGCTTTTAGCGTCTATCTGGAGGAGGATATTCCAATTGGCGTGAAATGCCGAGGCCACAAAATCCCTCAAATAATTGAATGTTTATCACGCGAATTTTATTCCGTGCCGGCATTCATAGGGATGTGTACGCTGCCACTCGAGTTTCAATCTCGCGTGGATTCCCCTCTCGAGTATTTGGGTATTGACTCAAGCAAATAGACAGTTTACAATCGTACTTATTGTAATTACTTTATCTACTTTAAAACTTCATGGACTGCGCTAATATACTAATATCAACTAAGTATTGATAAATTAATGAACACAAGTGTGACTAGGTCTTCGTTACCTACTCTAAGTACATCCAGAGACTATTTTTTTTAATTTAAAATTATTATTTTTAATTGAAAGTAGCTTCGCGCTTCTATCCGGCCCATGTGGAAGTCAATTGAGGAGGCCTGTGTCCAGCAGTGGACGTCCAATGGCTGAAATGATCAATTGAAAGTAAAATGTTCAGAGCTTTAACGTTATAATTTAAACTCAGTGTCTAAAAAATGCAGAGTTTAATACATACACCCAATCAAGTATTTTTTTTATAAAATAAATGTATCAGGTGCTACTTTCCGAACAATAGTGCAATATGCGATATGGAAAATGAAATAAACAATTACATTTAAACATTTAAGTATATTACCTCGCCACACCCCATTGAAATGGTCATTTCAAGAAGTGGTCATTTCATGAAGTGGTCATTTCAAAAAGAGGACATTTCAAGAAGTGGTCATTTCATGAAGTGGTCGTTTTAAGAATGGACATTCAAGAAGTGGTCTTTTTTAATTGTGGTCATTTCTAATTACAAAAACAAATACAAAATGCTTTATTGCACACCAAAAACGTTTACAAAATCAATACAGAACAATAATTTTAATAACGGCAGACAAAAGGCGGTCTTATCGCTAAAGAGCGATCTCTTCCAGGCAACCTTTAGGTAGTGGATTTCATTAGTATAAATCACACAATGAGTAGGTGATGCAGAAGGGGAGGGAGAACAAAATAATTATCAACAGATAAGCAAGTAAACGTATCAATAGATATACACATACATAAATATATATATATATATATATTCCACGTTTAGACCATATTTCTTCGATTTTTTTTCAAAGTTTGTAATAATCGGTTATAACCGCTGCCTGTGTGTTTAAGCAGATCATAAAATAAAATAAGTGATAACAAGTGCGTCAGCGTGCGGCGTTCGGGATGTGGGAATCTAACGAGTAGTAAACCTAGTTTTTAAGCAACTTAAATTTAAGTTCTCATTTTAAGTGAATGTATTATATTATGTTCTTATGAGAACAAATGTCTTAAACCTAAAAAAAAAAAAAAACGGTTATTTTGTGGTATAACCGATAGAATAATCGGTTATGAAATTTGGTCGGTTTTTGCATTCCCTAGCGCCGCTACTGTAAAACGGTAACGCGCTTACCTGTCCTTATATAAAACGCTTACATTGAATTTCCTTAAATCTCCTCTACAGATGACTGGAATTTACTACTTTGCAAATAATCCGTGTAATCGACATCTTTCAAGTCATACGATACCTAACATGTTGTTTCGATATTTACTTTTGAGTGTATTACACTATGCCATATTCTATAATTTTACCAGCAAAATATGCGAGTGAAAGCACAATAGAATTTTCAATTGAAACGGCAAACACGAAAAATAAACAAATGACGATCCTCAAATTGAATTCGTGTTTCATTGATGCACAACAAACCGCCGAATCCCGAACTATAATTAGGAACACGAATCGCTCCTGAAATCACTTCGATCATGACCAGATGCAATCTCCATTACAAGAACGATTAATCGCTACGTCATGACGGGAAGTTGTGAAACCGTACAAGGTTAAACCTGAAGATTGAAATTTGGTAAACAACTTCAGATTGTGATATCCAACGGATATCGATGCATCTGTTTACAATGCGCATCCTGTTTTCTGTACAATTTGGCTGAACGCATTATTTTGAGACATTCTGTACATCTTACCTTATCCCGTATAAATGCTGAATTTGAGTAGGAAAAGTTTGAAATTCGACCGATCGGAATGAGGGGCGAATTTCCGTCAGGACTCAGCCAATAATACTTTAGGACAGGACCGAAAATGAACTTTCCGTATAATACTTTGAGTGACATTGAGATAGCTTTTGTTTCATTATTTTGATCGGTATAATATAACTTTGAAGGAATAGAAGATAATAAAGATTTTTCTCAAAGACGGCGGAATAAATATGTGTACGGTTATCGAATCTGCAAGCCTCTTTTTGCTTATGTTTTGAGTGCTTTTCATGCGTAGCCGGAATATAAATATCGTGTGACGGTGTAATAGTGATAGGACAAATATTGGGATAGGATAGAAATTGTTTTTTCTCAAACATGCAATGAAATATTGTCTTTACGTTCCTTATAATAGGCTCGGAAGTATCGCTTTTTGGGCGCAACAACTCGAGAGGACTGTAAAGGGATTTCATACTGCTTTTCAGGCCTAGGCCTGCAAAGTAACTTTTTTTTGGTTTCAACAACAAGGTCATTCACACAGCTGGCTGGTTTGACAAAAAGCAGGTTTTGTTTTTAAAGGTTGGTTGTAAGACTAAAATGTCCTATTTGTCAATTAATAAAATGTTGTTCTTTGAAGTATATTTTTTTATTTCATTGTATGTTTGAGAAAAGCACTATACATGCCTCGTCGTGAAAACGGATTCCCGGCCTCGTATCACTATCCGTATATACCTACTTGGCCGGAAATCCTCATTTTCCCGGCCTCTGATGTAATGTACTATTGTTGGTTGTCAACCGACTTCCGAAACGAGGAAGTTCTCAATTGAGATGTATTTTTTTTATGTGAACTCCGTCATTTATAAACTTCATGAATTAATTTTTTTATTCAAGAGAAGGATCTCCAAGTTGGTCCCATAAAATTTTAGAAAAGATCTGATGACGAAATCCATGAGGAATCGAAGAGACTCCTCAAAATATTATTTCTAGTAACTCGTTCAGTTGTTCTCAGAAATACGATTTATTCTCGTTATACGGGACCCTATTACTAAGACTCCAATGTCTGTCTGTCTGTCACCAGGCTGCATCTCATGGACCGTGAAATTTTCACAGATGATGTATTTCTGTTGCCGCTATAACAACAAGTACTAAAAACAGAATAAAATGAATATGGGGGGGGGGGGTGGCGTTCCCATACAACAAACGCGCTCGGTTCCGTTAACTTTGCACCTCATGTGTATCCAGCGACATACATATCAAGAGCAAACTTAACTTCACCCGGCCAAGTAAAATGGGATACGTATTTGTACGGAACCCTCGGTGCGCGAGTCAGACTCGCACTTGGCCAGTTTTATTGTGTGTCTTCGTGTTTACCAAGAAATGTAATCGATGCAATGCAAACCGATCTTGTTGTGTACATTGTCGCGTTACCCGGTCCTCCGAGGAATCGAAGTACAGGATAACAGACGTGAAAGAGAGAAAGATAAAGGAGAAAAGAAGTAGAAAGAGAAAGCAATACGTTCAGGGTCAGGGTACTTTATTTTCACTCAGCAGTCACCAAGGCAGTGGGATAACAGAGTATAGGGGAGGTTGGTCGTCCTATGTCGGAGCGGTCGTTGTTGAGGCGATGTCCGTGGAGCCTGGTATGAGTCCGCAGCAGGTGGTCACAGGTCACCGCAGTTGAGGACGTAATCACAGTGGTAGCAGGAAGGCGTATACGCAGTGACAGCAGGAAGGCGTATACGCAGTGACAGCAGGAGGGCATATACGTAGTGGCAGCAGGAGGGCGTATACGCAGTGGCAGTAGGAAGGCGTATTCGTAGTGGCAGCAGGACAGCAAGGTTCCTTCTTGCGGCCGGCAGGGCCTCCAGTAGTAGTAGTAGACAAGGCCTTTTCAGCGTCCGAGCGAGTCAGTAGTCTTATAGGGGACAGCCAAAAAGGAAAAGGGGTCTCTCTTGAGTGCATGGCCAAGCTTTGGCCCTGCACAGACCAATTTCGAGATCCTCTTAAGTTGAGAGGCACGAGAAGACTGAATTTTGAGCTGATGGCAGCGCTTTTATATCAGGCTCGCTGACCAAAGGTTCGAGAATAGATAAAAATATGAATTTTGAATTTTATGAGGTACTAGGGATCCAGCCAAACGATAAAGTTAATACCACCTAACTCAAATATATCCAACCTCACCGCTTTGGAAGTAAAATTAATTACGTGAAATGGACAATTTTATAAGACAAGACGTTGCTATGACATTTTTTCAAACAGAAATGTCATAACAAATTAAATAAGCTAAATTAGTGACTTTATGGAATAAATCATTACTATGGAATAAGAAAAAGGCGGAGAGAAAAATAATGCAAGTAGCAGCCTGCATCAAATCGATTTTCAGTGAGCTAGACTTTAATAATGATGAACATTTCAGCCAATATATCGAAGCAAGCGAATTATACCGAACGATCAACGTACTAGAGATAAACAGAGCATTGAATGATATAAGGGAGCCCCGAATTTCATCGCTTAAAGGAATTACCAAGGTAAGTGAACACTACAACATACACTGAAAAAGAAAATAGCTCAACTAGTTTAACTACTTGAGAAATAGCCAAAATTGTGCTTAGCAGTAACAAAAACTATGCTTTTACATCATTTATTTTAGTTACTAGTAGCCCTCAGTTTGTCAGTCCTCCTACTTAGTAACTAACTAAATGTTAGCTATTTAGGTAAGATACTGCCAAGAGACTTTATTCCTTTAAAAAAAAAAACATTTCTTTTCCATATTATTTATGACAAATATATTGATAATTGAAACCAACTGTTTGAAGTTAATAATACTACTCCCTGAGTTCTAGATAGTTACATAGCTATTTCATTTGCTTTCATTGCGTGCAATCGAAAATAAATTGAAAATAACAATTTTGGGCGTGAATTTTATCAATTTTAATTTTTTTGAAGTTCAAGTTAATGAAAAATTCAAACTGAAGGTTTCAAATATAAACCAATAGCCCTGTTCTATGTAGTAACATCGTTAATATGTTAAGGAACATGTTTGATCATAGAGAAAAAATCTAAAACAATCAGCATTTTTGAAGAGACAAGGAGCCATAACAAATCTTTTTATTTTTCAATGTAGGTTGCAAATTTAGCATTTTTGTCCTTTTGATGTCGTTAAACATACTCCAGAAAATACAAGCAAAAAATCCTGCATGCCTACATCATTATCGTAAACAATATGTCCTATTTGCAAGCGAAACAAAGTATTGTTAGCAAGGCCCTCGAGGATTAAGGCGAGCCTTTTCAGGATCTAATCTATATACTCGCTCGCCATATTTCAACCAAATGCTCTTGTTCTTAGGAGTGGATAAGTGGGGCATGGGTGGATAAACTTTTATGTTTATTATTAGTAACACTGAAACAGACGAAAGTTATTGTGAACTAGCACGAAATCTGTTCGTTATCCCGTGTGATTCAAGCATTCTGTGTTATTAAACGTGGTTGAGGCTATTAAGTAGTTACTTTTACCAATTTAATGCATTCAAATCGACGAACAACCTATTCACCTTTCATTTACCGGGCCATCGTTGACGACCTAAATATGCGTCAGCGGTATACGAAAGGTTCATAATTATATATCAAGAGAAGCTCACTACGCACCGCGAGCCGTTTTAATAGCCTTAGCACCGGCGTGCACCATAGTGCTTGGTTCCGGTCCACCTAACGGCCGGGCCACGGCTTCGGGCGACCAGGGAAGCGGCGAGCGGCGAACATAGGTTGCAGGGTATCCTACCCTCCCTAACCCCGAAACATTGTTTCCCATCTGATCTGTAAGATTTCGCCAAATTTTCATTTGTTCGTTCGGACAAATTAAAATTTGGCGAAACGTTACACATGGGAATCAAAAATTTGTGTTGCAGATAGGTTACCAGCTGGCATCGGATATTCAGGATGCTTTTATACCTAAACTTTGGTGTCGGCGCCGATATTGCTGGAGCTGTAGGACTCGAATTAATTGAATGAATCCTTGAATTTCTACAATAACTAATTAGGATAACATTCAAACATACTATATTAGTTATAAAACTGACGAATTGAAGGTGCTTTAAAGGTATATAATCTACTAAATGTTATTTAATTAACGTGCAATTAAATCAAATATTACGGAATATTTTTATCCGTAATATAAAATAAAATTATAACTAATTAGCCAATCTGTTAAATCGGATACTTCAAAAAGATACAGTAACACTAAAATTAACGGGTAATTAAAATAATAAAATTCAATAAATAGAGTCTGCCTCCATACAACTCAACATCAACGCCGACGGCGAAGTGTAGGTATAAAAGCATCTAAATATCCGATGCCTGATTACCAGGTTACAGTGAAAGGCCCGAGTGCGGTGCCTCGCTGACTCCTATGACCACCGCTTACCGCTCCGTTGGTAGCGCAAATTCGTGGCCTGGCTGTTACACTTTTGCATCCTCCTCGTTCACACCCGCTCGCAGTGGTACATGCTACACACATCAGTCTGTCACGTCTCCATGTCCCTCGGTCATTAAATTTTGCTGGTCGCATTTTAGACAAGCAACCAAACTCAGACGGCTTTTGCAAAGACATAAAAAAAAACCTTATTCGTTTATGATAGCCAAGCATTTAGGCCTCGATTGCACCTGATCTTAAGTCATAATAAGGGAGATGCCACAAACTCGGTCTTAGCAGCGGGCAGTGCGCGATACGTGTGTCCCGCTCACTAGTATGGCCAGGGTCGGCCGCCGCGTTCGGATCTCTCGCTCAACCGCTTGTCTAGAAAATGCCAATTCACTATCGACTTGAAGAGATCCCTCGTTTAGTTCGTTATTCTTCACTGAGTTTAAGAATTACGAGTTAAATCAATTATTTATTAGTGTCATTATTAACTTGGGCAGTGCACAACCGCCTGTTGCTTATCTTTCCGTACCTTTTTTTGATATTTTCTATTTGTAAGACGTTCAATATAGTGTTCTCGTAATGTAATTCAGAATTTTCTCATTAAACATACAAACAGAATCGTAGCGTTCTCCAGTATAAGTGATATCGCAAGTAGACTTACTCTATCAATAGGTACGCATGTAAGTACTGTTTTTTTAGCCTAGAAACAAGCTACAAGAAAACTTGCGAAAACTAACACTGAAAGGAGATAGGACGTCGTCAAACATCATTTCCCAGGCATTTCCCCGGTGACATGAAACGACTTCCTCAGACCGCCCCGAGCGATGCCGCCGGCACGGCGTGCACAAAGGCGTGGAGCCGCGGTCATGTGGATATGTGCCCTTACCATGAGTTTACAGCACAGACAACCCCCACTAGACGGAGCATGTAAGGCGACCCGCGCGCACCAACGATATGGTACGGCAGAACATTAAAGTATGAACACGGCGGCCACCGTTTAGTTGCGTCCATGTTTATGATCCATGCGTACGTCAACGAAAAAATAAATTAAATAAATAACATGGTAAATTGTAGTGTTAAGTGGTGTAGAGAGACCTCATAAACATGGACGCAACTAAACGGTGGCCGCCGTGTTGGTACTTTAATGTTCTGCCGGGTTTACTATTGGAAGGCATAAAATCATTAATACTAATATGGTTACGCATAATCGGTTTTCGCCGAAAATAAGATGTGCATAAGCCTCATTACGCATATTTTTTTACGCATAACATTAAAAAGCATAAATACAGAAAGCATAACAGTCATGAAGACTAATAACAAAAAGCATAAGCATAAATAGGCATAATAATCAATTGGCTCATATCAAAATGCATAACGCTATTATCCTATTAAAAGTTGCACTACGAGAGAAGGTTATAGTACTATAGTGGGTATATATTTTATTTAGGAACTAAAGCGAGGTCGACGGAGGTCCGCTTCGCAGACCCCCTATTCCGCGTTGCTTTGGTTATCATGCTAACCTAACCTAACCTAATGTACCCATTTACGAATGAATTCATTCATAAATGGGCCATGCAATTCTGCAGCTCATTGTACCAACCTAATGTGTACCTAACGTCACGTAACGTAATATTTTGTTTTGAAATATATACATACAAAAATAATAAATGCACGTTAACCACGTAACTGAGTTTCCTTCATTTAGACAACTGAAATTATGGATATTGACAGATATACCAAATAATTATTAGCCCAAACAATAGTATGCGTAAAGTATATTCGGCCAATACAAATTAGTCCAACTAAAATTATGCTAATAGCGTAGTATGCCAAAAAACCAGTAGGCCAAAATATTATTATGCGAAAGTACTATTATGCCAAAACAAATTATGCTAAATCAATTATGCGAAGCAGCATTAGTCTAAAAAACATTATGCGATCCAAGGGGATCCCGTTCTGCCGTACCATATCGTTGGTGCGCGCGGGTCGCCTTACTTGTGCCTTCATGCTCCGTCTAGTGGGGGTGGTCTGTGGTTTACAGTGACCGTACACGCTAGTGAAAGCGCGGACGATTGTGTGGATAATTGTAGTTCTACAAAGTATCCACTTGGGGCGCTGTATCCCCCATACAAATCGTTTCCGCTGTTGCTAGCGAGTATAAAACGTTTAACGTTAACGTTATCTTGTGGTAAGGGTACGGGCGGACACGGTTACAGTAATTCCGCCATTCTCTTTATTATCTTTTCGGATTCCTACATTTTGAAACAAAATACGATATTAATTATAACATACAATACAGTACAAGTACTCTTACTCTCACAAAACATACAGGAGAAATACAACGCAAGAAATTACAGTTAGAGGTAAATAACATGTGGTCTTATCGCTATAGAGCAATCTCTTCCAGACAAACTTTGGGTACTTATTTGAGAACTTGAAAATTTATTTTTCTCAAACATGCAATGAAATATTGTCTTTACGTTCCTTATAATAGGCTCGGAAGTATCGCTTTTTGGGCGCAACAACTCGAGAGGACTGTAAAGGGATTTCATACTGCTTTTCAGGCCTAGGCCTGCAAAGTAACTTTTTTTTGGTTTCAACAACAAGGTCATTCACACAGCTGGCTGGTTTGACAAAAAGCAGGTTTTGTTTTTAAAGGTTGGTTGTTAGACTAAAATGTCCTATTTGTCAATTAATAAAATGTAGTTCTTTGAAGTATATTTTTTTATTTCATTGTATGTTTGAGAAAAGCACTATACATGCCTCGTCGTGAAAACGGATTCCCGGCCTCGTATCACTATCCGTATATACCTACTTGGCCGGAAATCCTCATTTTCCCGGCCTCTGATGTAATGCACTTTTGTTATTAGGTGGAGCAAAAAGCTGAAAAATTAATAATTTATACACGAAAAACAAATAAATACATTATTATAATGAACAATAGGTACAGTACATACATACATTCAGCAAAAAAAAAAAGGACCAGTTGAATAAAGTACGAAGACGAAGACTCATAAGAGAGGGATATATTTGGGAGGGTGAATCATATTTATTTCATCGACAACCTTTTCCCCTAAAGCCTTACAATTATCATGTTTTTTTCCGTGAAAAGTTGTCTTTTAGCAGGTATAGACCTAAAATTGTTTGTTTTGTTATGTCCTCACTATAGCAGGCTTCGGGTTTATCGCGCATTATATCGAAAATATATACTAAATGTATGTTATTCGACAGAACGTGCCTCATATTTCCGGCCATTATTGTTTAAAAAACCGGTCAAGTGCGAGTCAGACTCGCGTACGAAGGGTTCAGTACCATTCAGTACCATGAAATAAAATAACTGGCCGGGTTAAGTTAAGTTTGCATCTGGTATGGCGCCGGATTAGCCGTATACAAAAGACGCAACCGGTCACGTTTGTTGTATGGGAGCCCCACTTAAATATGTATATTATTCTATTTTCAGTATATGTTGTTGTAGCGGCTACAGAAGTTCATCATCTGTGAAAATTTTAACTGTCTAGCTATCACGGTTCATGAGATACAGCCTGGTGACAGACAGACGGATGAACGGAAGGACGGACGAACAGTGGAGTCTTAGTAATAGGGTGCCGTTTAACTGATGTTGCCTGTCTTCTTGTAATGAGATTATTTGTTAGTTTTGATAGTACCGTACGACTTACGAGTGGTGGTTGAATGCTTTGTTTGACATGCGCTTTGAAACTTTGTTTGGATAGTTTATTAACTTATCGTGATATTCCTGTAGGTACCTACTGTCATTACATATTTGAATCGGATAGTGTAGCGTTGATAGATGATTTGTTAGCGCCTCTTTTTACAGATTTTTTTTCATTTACTCGCTTTATCAAGTTCACACTGTTTTCCTAGCCTAGAAACTGACTACAAGAAAACAGTAAACAATAAAACAAAATTTGTTTATTTAAAAGAAAACTGTGCACATACGTGTATTGTATAGCTGAAACAGTAAGTCTTTGGCGATCTTCAGCAAACTCACACTGTCTCTGCGCATAACAGGCACTTCCCAATTAAGTTTTCGCCGGGTAATTAGTAATTGAAGAATGCTTGCAATAAGTTTGGTTCTTAAACTTTTTGAGTAGTGAGTAGTCTACAATGCATATGGTCAGGACTTTTGCATAAAACAGGAGAGGTCCTGTTTTATTCAAGTCTTGTTCATGCTTACAATATTTAAATGCAGCTTAATTAAGCGACTCATTTTACACAACTAGTAACTCGATAGATCACACTCGTATGGCCTAACCCTCAAGCATCTATTATTTGATTGTGCTATGAAGTAACTGCATAAATGTAAACAACACTGAAGCGAAATCACGGCAGTCTTTAAAGTATCATGTAACATTCAACATGTCTCCCACACGGCCATAAGACTGAGATGACATTTGTGCTTGGATTTTATGGTACACCAGTTGTTGAAATAAAATCCAAGCAAAAATCGACTCCCGTATTGAAGAGCTACACAATAAATAGAAATGAAATTGCGGGGTGGTAACTAAAGTGTATTCTTATTTTCTCTCAGAAACTCGATCACAATTTTCTGTCCTTTCGATTTTATAAGTGCATTTTCTGAGGGATGTAGCAGGATAAATGATTGCACTCTAACAACTTGGAACACAAAATAAATAACATTTTCTGTGTTTTTGTTGTAAAATTAACGCAGTCTGCCTGAGTCTACAGCGGTTAAAGGTCCATCTTTGGATTTGTGCCAACATAAAGCAAAGTGAACGTCAGTAAACCCCGCCGGGAAAAGATTTGCATTGGAAGTTGAAATTAAAATGCGAGTTGATAGTTTAAAATGCATAAAAGTGTTGAATTCGTTATAGTCCAAAAATTGGTTGGTATTAATAATTTTATTAGTTCCAATATTTTAAGCATACGTACAAGTTGAATAAGTAGACTCCATCTTTTATTGGTGTAGATAGAACCTTCAATTTAGAAACTAAGAAATCAAATAAATAAATATTAAGGGACAATGCTACACAAATCGACCTAGTCCCAGACTAAGCAATACTTGTACTATATGGGTTGTATTGTAGGATGGTATACATAATATATTATACATACATATAATAGATAACATCCATGACCCAGGAACAAATATTCGAGTTCATCACACAAATATTTGTCCTTGCCGGGACTCGATCCCAGGACCGCCGGCTCAGTAGGCAGGTCTCTACAAACTGAGCCAACCGTGTCGTCCATGTCCACACCTGATCATGTATCATTGCTCATCAGCAGGCTGCAAGTAGATACAAGCTTGCGAGCCTCTCCGGCACACTACAGGATGAGATGTACTGAGATTAGGATTACGTATCTACCGGCCATCGAGAAATAAAAACAGTCTTGATTGTACATGCGTGTTGTGTTATT
The DNA here is from genome assembly GCA_947623375.1 of Apotomis capreana. Classification (NCBI taxonomy): domain Eukaryota; kingdom Metazoa; phylum Arthropoda; class Insecta; order Lepidoptera; family Tortricidae; genus Apotomis; species Apotomis capreana. The sequence continues at coordinate 20,106,626 of OX392502.1, read as the reverse complement.
TTGTCTCTCTATTTTAATACCTAGTACATATCACAGGTATATGTAAGTACCTACAGATCTGTGACACGGCAAAAGAAGGGTTAAATAAACTAAACGGAATTATGTTATTATGAAAACTGTCGCGTGGTGTCAATGTCGAGCCACTGAGCACACAGGGTTGTTTAGGGTGGTAGGGGAATTCTCCTGGATAATTATCCATGCCGCTGGAGTCGGAACGTATTAAGGTTTAATTTTAGCTTCAATAGGTACTGTATCGGCATTTCTCAGAGAGTTTGAACTGCTGAGACATTGTTGATAGCATTTTTGGTGATTTTCTTTCGATTTCATATCAACATTATCAGGTATAAACATTTACCATCAACGAACATAATATATGCTATACAATATTCAACCAATACAGTCTTTTAAATGATCTTATGGTTAAAAATGTACGGAAGTGAACAAAAATAGCAAAAAATATGTTCCAGTTGTTTCGAACTAGGAAAGGGCTCAGAATTTCAAAGTTATTTCAATAGGTCCCATTTTTTACATACGTATAAGTACAAGTATGCCGCGGTTGGATCAAAAAGAAACGCAATTAAACGTATCCCTTTCTTCCCTTGTTCGAGGTTTATTTTATCGTATTTGGGCAACAACTTTTCTGAGTAAGCGTCTACAAATATTTTTTTTACCATCGAATTCCGTAATGCTTGAGAAATCCGATTCGCCGCTTCCTTATCTAATTTCGATGAAAATCTCTAGGGAATTATTGTAGATTTCCTATCTAATATCGAATCTAATAAAGATGTTTCTATCAAGGGGATATTCCTTCCAAAATCTTGTCCAACGCATAAACTAAGGTTCCGTTTATTTCCAAAATGTGTAAAAACAACTTCACTGTAACAGTGCGTCCTAAAGATTGATTGCTTCACAGTCAGATAAAATTGTTTCTCTGCTTCAGGTCGGGATATAAAATAATCAATTTCAACTTACACTATTTTCACACGTTACAACAACAAAAATGGTCTTATCGTGAAATAACATTATTGAATTACCTCCTGGGTGAATGGAACAAATTGTTGGATATTTTGAGTATTATTTCGGCCCAGTAGCAACCCTAGTACCTATACAAACAAAAAAACAAGTGCGAATAATTAAAAAAACTCACATGGGTAGATGTTGACACCCCAATCTCCAGTCGATCCGAGATGTGAAATTAAATGACATTACATTAGACACTACAATTTAATTTTCGCAACGAAATTTTAAGCTATAAGGCTGGAATGACACTTATTACGCTTTTGATCTTTAAGCGCGAGCGAAGCCGCGGGCGAAAGTTTGTTCCACAACATGCGTTACACAAAGGTTTCCTAAATCGTTAAATTCAATGATGTGTTAGTGGGTCCTGTACTTTTTTTGTATGTAAAAACATCTAAATACTTTTATCTCTTAGGCCCGAAAAACACTTTTTTTATTATTTTGCACTCGTCTCATCCCAATTCCCGCAGCGTTTGTGAAATTTGCGTAGTAAATCAATCGTATCGCGTCGTCTCGAACAAAGGTCTCGTCCGCGCCGTTCAGTTGTAGGTGATGATTGATACGACAGCGCGTGATTGATTCCTGAACGCTGCCTGATGGATGCCCGCATAATGTACCATTACCGACAGGTAATATGGTTTTTAGAATAACCTAAATTGATATGTTTGCCTTAGGATAAACAAATATAGTAAACCCCGGCTCTCGGCGCTGCACAGTTCAACCCTTCACTGTTCAGACTCGGGGTGGATTTGACCAAACATTTCTAAGAATAACGCTTATTGTAAGATCATCATATCAGCCCATAGACGTCCACTGCTGGACAAAGGCCTCCTTTTAAGTTTTCCACAACGATCAATCTTGATGCGCCGCCACTTAAGTTTGGCGACTGTCTGGACTATATCTACAACCTTGGTTCTCTTGCGTATCTCATCATTTAGGATAGTAATGTCAAAATCCCATAATAGTTTGACATTATTATCAGAGAGAGGGCTATTATATAAGGACGGAAATTGGTTAATAAGTAATAACTTTGGTGCAGCACTTGGATATACCTATTAAATCATATTAATTATACCTAACATTTTTAGACACATTCTTCGATAGATTAATGCAATTATACTACTGCTGTAGTAATTTTAATAAACACGTCTTCAAGGAAAACTAGAACTTCAGCAAAGAGATGAATCTCCTTTAATAATAAAGGTTGCAAAAACATTTCAAGATTTCCTTTAAATTGAAAGGAAGGACTAGCCACAGGCGGGCGAATGCTACGTGTCTCGTGGAATTCAATATTGAAATACCAACGAACTCATTTGCATGAGGCTACCTTTGCCGAAATGATTACGCTTCATTTTGCGCGGGTAAAAATAATATGGGTGACCTTTACAATATTAAAATTAAGGTTAGATAGTAACACCATTTAAGATAGAAGACGTTTTAGGCGAGAAAGTGATTCTATTGAACGCTTAGTGGTTCAGGGAAAAGTAGAAGACACTAGACTACTATGGCAGATCACCCATGTCATGAATAGGTTAAGTCTGGCAATATAGTTATCGTATGAATGTACCAGAAGTCAACTGATGAGGTAAAGATAAGTATGGCAATTACAAGGTTCGCGATGAAGAGGTTAAAGAAGATCATAAAACCGACGATTGGTCAAGACTGTTGAGGTCCCTAGAGATATTGAGAAAGGAAATATAGACGCACTAGAGATGTGGTGCTGGAAGAGAATTCTTGGAGTATCATGAACAGAATTTAGAACACATTTTTCCATAGAACAAGGCGTCAAACAGCAGAGTCTGTCGCGTCCAGTACAATTAGCGAATCCTTACATTCTACGGAAATATTTCAAGGCGAAAAGACAACTCCATAATGAGAAGCCACAGTTTAGGGAACAGATCCAGAGGAGGACTGGCCGGGTTCGAGCTACCGTGGGCAGGCCTTAACATGAATGCGCCAGGCTGGCAGAAAATATAGCAAAATGGCATCTAGAGGAGAGCGCAATCTAGCGCTGCACCTACCACGACCACGGCCGCTCCGTTAAAAGCGTAAAGATCTAACGATGGATTAGAAGACCATAGAGTGCCGTGCTTTACCGACATGACTGGCATACCAACAAGTATCTTTTTTAATTGACAATCATGATGTTTTACTATATTACAAATTTTCTAAACTAAGCTCATCCACTTAAGAACTCAATACCTTTGAGTGGTTAACCACAAATTAAGATAACGAGCTTGTAGTAAAAGCAGATAAATTATAATAAAGGAAGGTTAATATAGATTATCGACTCTATTTCCTTGGACATTAGACTACAAAATACACTAACAGAATAATGGTGATCATAACTTTTTTGAAATTTTACAACCGCCCGACTCCCAACAAGAACGTACTCTCTAACAAAACAAAGGACTAAGAACTCTCATCATCAACCATTTTAAACCTATTCAACAAGGAATAAGGTTGAAAATTCAATATCCACGCAATGTAGTTCTAACCTTTTTTTGTAAGTAACTGGTTGGCGGTTACGAGAACAAAATCAGATAGGATTGTATTAGACACAATGCCATTGTGAATGCAAGTAAGTGGATGAGCTTAGTTTAGATAATTTCTACTATACCACTGGTTTCTGCATTTTTGACGTGATAACGTCTTATAAATCGATGAACGCCGGCTGCACGCTTGAGAAAGCATGAGCATGATCATTGGCACGTTCCGCCTTAGCCGAGCGTGCAAGCGAGAGCGCGGAACAAGCGATAGAGAGGCACGATCGGCCTAGGCGTTCGGCTTGTGACGCATCTATCTCTCTTCCACTCTATCGGCTGGTATACGTTATCACGTAAAATTATCGTACGTAAACCGACTTGACAGGTAACCATTTTTTTTAATGAATTTAATCACTAAACTAACTAGTGTACATATTACGAGTACAAATACAAAGATAGAAACAGTGAAAAGAGTTTAGACCCTGGCCAGAAAAAACTATCTAACGGGTCTATCGCAATATTTCTTATTTACCTCCAATGTCTGACGTTTCGATTCAGTTGTATGCACCGAGATCACAGACGTATTATGGTAAAACAGCGAGTTGCTACTGGAGATGTCGACCAAATGTACCACCTGACGGATTGTCTAATAAAGTGGATGAATAACTTATTAATATTCATCTCAATAAGAAGGACAATGACAAAATGGTAACTTCGAATAGATAACATTGCTAGAATAGACATGCAAAGCCGAGATCTTGTATACATGTTCAAACCTTTGAATTTCGTTCCATTACGCTGGCCACATTGCTAATGGAACATAAGGGACAATTTATTGAGTCGGACCTATTAGTTAATTTGACGGTGAACGGAGTACATGTTTCACATCAAATCAAATTCAATATTAATTAATTGCTTTATGAATCGATTTTCAATCAATTATAGTGGATTGAAAATTGATTAGTTTCGTATGCAAAATGCGTGGCATTATCCAATTAGAAGTTTGAATCCAAATGAGCGGTTTTTAATAATGATATTTGACAAATAGATTTTCTCAATAAATCACTTAATTATTGCCGCACAAAATAATAAAGTAGTATAAAGTAAGTAATCTTTATGCACCTCAGCGGGCCTATGACGCTTGGGTATGCGCATATCACGTGATAGGGGAGACCGGGTATGGAAGTCACACGGGTTGGTTGTCACAGCGGCCATAACTGACAACTAAAGGCACGAATCAGTTTACCGACCGGTGTCCAAGGATCGCAAGAGCTAAACCCCCCTCCATACTTTACCTCAGTCGGCTCCGGTATGTTGTGACGGAGCCACATTCGTTTACTTTTTTCCGCCAGTAAAAGTATTTTTTTGTGCATCTGTGTTAAATCTCGTAGGTACACTTTTATTTTGGATATTAATATGCTTCTTCGTGTATTGTTTAAGTTGAACTTGTGTATAATCATATTGTTATAAGGTTTTTAGTGGAAACATTCATTTGAATTTATATTGTAAGATTATTTTCTAAAACGTGTTTTGGGGCAGGTTGTCTCAGGTCGACGGGGGCTGGTAGTCACGTGTGACTACCTTATTAGCTGAAAGCGAATTTAGTTTTTGGGTGTTTTTATTAATTATGAATACGTATTTCGTTACTTTCCTGGTCACAGTGACTTACATACATCATTTATGTTTATATAAGTTACTAGCTGAAAAAAAAAATTGTTTTTGTGATTTTTTTATTAATTACGAATATTTCGTTATTTTCCGTTACAGTAACTTACATAAAACATTTTTATCTTCAAAAAGAAAAAAGTTCGTTTGATATAAATGTGTGTATTATTGTATATCCCTCTTATTTTACTATGTGATTACGTACCCCAACACCTGTGACAACCATCCCTGACACGGGGTTAAATGTCACAATTTTCTTTTTTCATAAAAACAATAATATCTTCTCCGCGTATAGCGTTAGAGAAAGAAAACTCATTTATTTACAAACTAGAATAAATACCCTATCCATCGATATATCATTTGCCTATTCTTATTTAACAACAATGGTACTAAAAATGAAAAAAAGAAAAAATGAGACAACCATACCCGGTCTCCCCTATATGTGATAAAGCATCTGTCCCTCACTTGTCAAAACGTGATGGATGCTTTGTTATTTATTTATCGCGGGATTAAAGCAACCACAGGCCCGCAGGAAGAATACTGACAATTAATCAAAGAGATAAAATAACATTACTTATACTTAATTGTCGACTGTCCTATTGAGATGAACATGAGTGTGGTGTGGTAAATATCACTCGATACAAAGCAATGTAATATTTCCCCATTTCTTAAACAATAAACTGTATCACCGCGTCAATACCCTTCAGATTGTATCTGTCAACATCATACCCCCAGTTTCTTACAATAGTAATGCTTGTCTCCTTTGTTGCCGTTATCTATAACCCTGCAAGGGGTTTTACAAACCCCACCATATTGCGAATTTTCAGTGGTACTAAATTATTTTACTGGCAACGACAAATTTTTGGTAACTGACGTTGAATGTCGTTAAATGTCTCTGAGGTAAACAAAGAGGAAACATGACTAAATATTCCGCAAGTTTCAAGTATTTTTTTGCATAATAAAGCCAAAACTATCCAGTGATGAAAGTCATCTTTTTTCAATAGGATTCAGTATTTATTTCGCAAGAAGAACTAAGAATTGAGCAGCATTCCAGTAAACAATATTTTGAATTTTGATAATGAAAAATTCTTGACAGACGTTTAATAATTCAAATATGACGTATGCACATTATTGCCGTATGAAAGCTGTTTGTAGCGCCACTATTCCTGGGCCGGACCGACGCTTGCTAGGCTATATTACCTACCGGCGGCGGCAGCGAGCGTGATGTTGTTTAAACAGAAGTTTATAGTCAAACTAGAGGTTTTTAAATGTAGGTACCTATGAGGTATAGGAGAAAATTTGTCAGAACGACTATGGCCGTAATGAAAATTGACTATAGATGTGGCAGTAAATATCAATCAATACACCAAGACAAATCGTTGAAGTTTTCCTATTTCTTGAACAATATACTGTATTACCGCGCCAATATCTTTAAGATTATGTCTGTCAGCTCCGTAATCCATGTCCCCAGCTCCCTACAACAGTAATCCTTGTCGCCTTTGTCGCTGTGATGTTGTTTAAACAGAGGTTTTTAATGTATAAGGTATAGGAGAAACTTGGACGAATTGTGTACCTAAGCAAACGATTAATCGCCGCATAAAACGTATAAACACAATGATTTAATACGGATGTGGGAGTAAATATGAATCGATACGATTCTTAAACAATATACTGTATCACTGCGTCAATATCCTTCAGATTGTATCTGTCAGCGTCTTACCCCCAGTTTCTTACAACACTGATCCTCTCGATCCCTTTGTTGCTGTTATCCGCTGGCGGCGGACGCTGTAGCGAAAATGTTTTCATTTAATTTAAAAGACCACCCAAGTGTTTTTTCTGGAAATTGAGTAAAGCTGAATAATATATAAGTGCTTGTATTTGCCACTATTGTTCCCGCGGATTCGTATAGAATATACTGCGCAATAAGATTGACAGCGCTCTTTTTACGTGAATTGAAGTACAACCAGCCTGCAAAGCAAGTAATGTATTATCGGCAACTAATTACAAGTATGTAGGTACTTGGTTGTTTAAAATATGATACTCAATTAAAATCCGTAACAAACAAGTATATCAGAATTGTCATAAAAACTGTTATTTAATTACTGTTTGGTTATAAACCAAGATTAAGATGGTTTGCACATCGTAAATTAAATAATAATGGACAGTTTTTATCGTTTCTCATGACAATGCAACGTTGGTAAAATAGACTCACGCAATACTTTGAATTATTCTTTCTTATATTAACCCAGCGTTTCCTAAACAGTGCACCGCGGCGCCCTGGCACGCCGTAGAAAATAAAAAGAAGCACTGTGCAGCGCTCCGGTCTACTTTTCTCCCGCAGTTTATTTAACTAACAATAAGCTACTCCGAGTTGCTAGACCGTCGATATAATAAACGAAACATGTTGTGTACAGCACACAAAAAGTTTGGGAACCTTTGTATTAACCTATTAATAGCTGTTACCTTTGATTACGTACGAAATTGATAGTGTAGTGAGTATCATTGTTCAATGTTCAGGTAATGATGCTGTAAACAATGTCGATGTTTGCGGCGCGGCGGTTACGAGATAGTTAATTAGGTATTTACGTACTGAACGTATACAGGGTGACTTTAAATTGGTAATACAAAATTAATGTTTTGCAAACATCGATTAAGATTAGGGAATCTAAATCTCTATCTATATAAGTTTTAAATTATTCAATTTTTAGGCTTGATGCAGTTAACCCTACCACTATGGTTTAAAACAGAGGTATAAAGTACTTCAAATCAACACTTTCCTCTTTGGTAATCATCTGACATTTATGATGTAAACGTGTTTTGAATACTAATTGTCAATGAACAAACAAAATAATCGTCTTTATCCATACATTCAAAGAATGAGATGTTACGAGTATATATTTATTTTACATCGCGAAGTACAGTGCTTACTCAGGAAATTATTTAAATGAATTTCTTGTAAAATCGCGAAGTACATACAGTGCTTACTCAGGAAATTATTTAAATGAATTTCTTGTAAATTTCGATTGACGTAGTTCACGTAAATAACAAGAAGTGACTGATATGATATGACAGTTAGCTATTGAATTTGGGGGAACCACTAGGTAATCAGACATTGGGACTTTAATTATTTGTTTTGTTAGAAAATTAACGATAGTTAAAGATAGCTTTTAAGAAGTAATGTAATATATTATTTATTATTAACTGAATCAGGTGTTATGTATTACCAATTTGAAGTCGTCCTGTATATAGGTATATATATAGGTATCTATCGAGCGCCTGGTGGTACAAGGCAAAGTCGAGGGAACCAGACCACGCGGAAGATCACCGATGAGGTGGACGGATCAAGTAAAAACCGCCGTCAACGGTCCTCTACACGAATGTACCAGGAGGGCAGCAGTACGAGAAGAATGGCGTCGCATTGTAAAACAGGCCACAAAATCAACGACGTGACGGCCACGACCACTCTGGCAAGAGTGTACCGCCAAAGAAGAAGGGATAGGTAGTTTGAGCATCAAATTATAAACTATGTCGGCATGCTTAAAGATAATCAAGTTAATATTAGTTGACAAAATGGTAATATTTGCTAGCTAGTCCGGCTTTAAATTATTTTGTTGTTTTATTGTTGAATTTATACTAATAAATGAGTAAATATTGCTTTAATACTCACTCGCAATGATTTTTGATGTAAAATGAATAAAAATGTATTCGTTAGGTATTTACGTCAAACCTGAAGTGGGAGTTTCTCTCAAAAATATTAATTAACCGAACAAAGCTCAAATGTATGATATATTCTAATTTAGCAATCTACAAAGCATCGGTAATATTGAAAACCCAATATTGAACGGTTCGTTTCGCCTCATATATATCCCGCCGTGAACCCATCAAAAGTGACAGCGAAAAAGTGCATTCTGTCTCTTTCACCCGATTCCTTGGCAACTGGAATATAATAGAGAGAGGAAGAATAATATTCGGGATCTTATTTTCAAAAGTTATGGAAGGAATTTTACTGGGTACCTTGGTACGCAAGGGGCGCGGCGGGCGGATGGGTGCTTTTTGAAAGATAATTACCAATTGTGTCGGTAAATTTCCCCTTGTTTACTTCACTGCTAAGATTGAAAACAACCTTCCGAAATTCGTTAGATCGTGCTATTAGAATACCAATGACTTGTTTTTTCTAGGTTAAGGTTATCGCACAGCAGTTCGACACCGCCTCAACTAGAGTCGTTCAGTATTATTAGTATGATAGTCCATACTGCAAAGCACACCTATCAAATCAATAACTGCATCAACACGCTTAAGCACACGCTAACGCGTGGACAACATGCTGTTATGGGCTTGCGTCAAGTGGACGTTCCCGCGTGTCCCATGTGGACGTCTTGTCACAATCTAGGCGTGGTCTCGCTGTAGTGCGGTAATGTCGGCGGTGTTGATCCGATGTCATTACGTGCTTGCGTTTGGTTGACGCCGGTTGGACGGCGAGCTAATGAGTAGAGGCAACCCTAGTCCGGTGCCAAGCGGTTAGGTGTGCGATAACCTTTATCTACTAAATATGTAGGTAGCAACCCAGCAAGTCGTATTAATGATATCATAATGGAATTAAAGTAAGGAATACAATGCAGTTCATTTCATTTCTTTTCTTAGTGTCACGTCAAGGATTTTTAAGAATAGAAATTAACAGCAAACGCACATTACGATAACGTTAAATGACTTTTTTTTTCAGTTTTTCGACGCTATATTATTTGAATAGTGTCTCCCGAAAGACAGACACTACACGTGAAAACGTCACATAATTTCAACGCGAAAAAAAAGACGCAGATGCATAATGGAGGTATCGCGCGAGTCATAGACACGGTGTACGATAGTGAACAATTGCAGTAACTCACCGAACATTCGCGAGCGTGTGCCTGCGGCTCTTGAGGTATCTCCCATGGTACTTCTGCAGCTCGCCGATACTGCCCTGCTCCGCCTGCATCCTGCCGTGCGTAGGCGCCTCCTCGCCCTGCTGAGCCGTCGGCGCGGACGGCGACACGCTGCCCACGCCTCCGCCACGCTTACGCGCTTTCCCCGACTTCCTAGCAGCAGCCGATATGCATATCTTCACTGCAGAAGGACTCCCGAAACGCTTCTTCCCTGAACTCCTGGATGAGGTGTACACTGTGTCTGTGCTGCTTCTGGTGCTTTTGTATGAAGGTGTGAGAGTCGCGTCGGTCGCGTCTTCCAGCGGCCAGTCGGAGTCGTCCTCCTCTTCTATGCCGGGGAGGGGCGACTGTTGACCGAGAGGTCTCGGTGAGCTTATTACTGGCTCTGGAGCAACTGTAAACAAAGCGAGCGATGAGCAAATAATTATGTCAATGGGTCATTTTCCTGATGACAAAATAAATCCTACATCTACCTAAAAAATATTGTTCCAAAATATACACGGAATAATCATCTTGCAGAGAAAATCTGAATAAAGGGAAGTAATTTGAGGGTACGGTGACAGTGACGTCTTTTGTTCTGTTTTTCTTATAAATTTCACACTGTTGCAGGGTTTTGTCATTTAATAAAACGTAGCTGATTTGATCTGTTAGGAAACATCCCTACCGTGGGAAATCTAAATTCGTATCTGCCCGTCTTACACAACTAAGTATGCTTCGCGACTCTTTTCGCGCGACTTACTTAGTAGGTATCATACGTCACTTCTCTTACAGTACTGTACAGAAAGAGATAGAGGTACTATATCTCGCGCAAGAAGAGTAACATGTCACAGTTGTGCTAGAGCTGCTGGTGTAGGTCGAAGTGTTTTGCTAAATACTTAACGTTCTCCCTTAGAACATTACTCATAATGATACGAGAATTATTAAGCGAACGGAAGCATCGAAATTACGTATTCGTAGCTCGTTGCTGCGACTCAGCAAGGACACAATTTAAGCGGTAATTGCCGTATTCCTGGTGGAAAATTCGTAAATAGAATTCGATATCAGCCTTAAATTCCGAAAAACAATTGGGCACTTCGGAATTTAATAAAAAATGCATACTATTCAAATTTAATAAGAGAGCAAGCGGTTCGACAGATTGGGTCCGCGGAATTTATTATGCAAATTTTACCTACTGGCTTTGAGAAAAAACAGTGCTAGCAACACGTCGAATTTAAGTAAAAATCTCGAGGTTCTGGCAGAAAGATTACCTAGATTAAAACGTCTGCGACCTTAAAAAGCTGCTAGTAGCAAAAGGTTTAGTTAGCATAAGTGTTAGATGAGACTCAATTTCATTATGTAAACGTCGCCCATACAATATCACATTAGCGTCTACGACTCAAAATCTTAGGGTTCAGTAATCGAAGCAGAGTAAGAAGTGAATATTACTAAGGACGCCGGAATCTCGCAAAACAGTTATCATTTACTATTTAAATTCTTCTCAAAATATCAAAATGTTCGGTTGTGCCATTCTCCATTCATAATATCACGAAAAATTTGTAAATCCCGCAATTCAATAACGAATCCAATTATAATCCGTTCAAATAATTAATTATATTTAATTAGATAATTGCTTTTGTAAGTATACGAATAAACTCATGCTAGTACTTTTAATATGAAACCTAAAGAGAGTGGTGTCACTCTTTGCTCAGTAGGCACTTAGGCACAACGAAGTTTGACATCGCTCTTTTTTTCGTGACATTAGGCTTTACATTCGGCGCCACCCACACTTGTAGCGAAAAAAAAACAAGTCCATCACAATGCTATTCTCAAAATACAGTTGAAAGCTCAAATCCCGTAAATAAAAATGAGAATATATTACATAAGCGTTCTAATGCCTCGACGAATAAAACATATCCCCGCTCGAGGCTCACATATATCTCATTTAGCCACGGTAACAGTATTACGAACATAAAGATAATCACAACTTTATTGTTAGTTATGAGGACACATTAACTAAATATACTGTTTCGCAGTGCCTTTTAGAATATTAGGGCTCGAACGAGTCAAGGGCGAGTCATTTGTTTAGCTATCGTGACCTTGCCTGAAGAAATAAACATTACGTTTACATCAAGCCAGCTTAATTTCCTGAAATTTAAATGGCCCGAAATACGAGTATGTATGGCCCCTAAACATGAAATATTTTCAAGCTTCGTTTAACAGTACGTTTTAAAACCGTTGTAGACATTGTAATAAACCTTTGCGTGTTAGCCTTGACAACAAATAAAATATACTTATACCAGTTTGAGTAAAGAGCTCGGGTTTTTTTCTGTACATATCTAGTTACGGTCCAAAAAACTTTCATTATAAATCAATCATAAACGCCATCACAGATAACATATCCACGTTCTGCGTCGAAAATACTCACATTGACCTTCTAACTGTAAAAACTTTTATGTGCCTTTTATATAACGTTTATATGACCGTTCCAATTATTGTACGACACGGCCGGCGGTGTACTCCATTACTACACTACATTGTGTCTAATGGACTCCACCCAATGTTGATATTCTATTAATGTCCTCAGTCACACGATCGAGAGATTATCTATAGAAATAATGAGTCGAGACGCAGAAGCATTAAGATTATGCTATTATATTTAAATGAATACGGCATTTGTAAGCAAATAAAAAAAAACTAAAAACAATTAAGAAAATAAAGTAACTCAAAGTTGTTTCTTGTACTTAGCCCTTAATTTCTAAATTTAAACAAAATTTCTGTCTCTAATTTCAGGCTATTTTCAGAACAACAAGTGACTTTCCCCTTTTCACCTGAAGAGCGATTGAAGTACACCAAGGGGTGAAATGAAAGCAAATCCTCCAAAAGTAACCTTATGTACATTCCTAAGAGTCAAAACTACAAATAAACGGGGCGAACGATTTTTTTGTACTAAAATTAATAACTTTATTACATTTAATACGTTTAAAATCCAAAGATGAAACAATAAATATAGGTAGATTTTTCGATTGGGTTTAGATACTTAGATAAAAAAATTATAATTAATCAATCACACTGTTAGGACATGTGTGTCATAATAAAATGTGAAAGTGTTGGTGATTCTTGCCAACAATAGATTTGGGGGCGCCAATTTATTGGCATGCCCGAATAGTCTGTTAATAAATGGAACGAATCAGAATCGTTATTGCTACAATAAGATTGGCGCCATTAATAACAAATGTCGCGAACTTAATATGTTACGATACGTCCATATTTAACCGTTAGATAGGTATATATTTTACCGAAACGTAATATTCGTTCAATGTGATATCTGTAATATAGACACACTCATTATGAAAGAAACACATATAGTGCTTGATTGTTATTCTTTCTATAGTGCTCCAACTGCCAACTTTGCTACCATGCGCGGCAATTGAATAAGAATGAAAGAGCCGACCGACTAACCGAACCGATCCTATAATGATAATGTCAGTAGTATATTTATTCATTATTAAAAACTACACAAAACAGGACACTATTTATTTTAATATTTACGTATTTGTAATATCAACAGCTTTTATTTATTTTCTTACTTATACCCGTCGTCGACAATTACGCAAACAAAGTACTGAATGTGTAATACATTTTTAATTTTAGAATACGAATACTGATCAGATTTCAAAACAAAGAGGCAGCGGAACCAGCAATTGATGTCATCATTAATAATGTAGAAAGTGTTTGCATATGGGAGGAAAACAAAACAAATGAACAACCATATTTATCCATGGTATTGATATATCAATGAACTAGCTTTTGTTCGTAACTTCGGTCGCTTTAAAACATATACACCATCCGGGTACTAGACTATATCTTAAGTTAGGGTATAAATTATTCCGTTCCAAATTCTATTCAAATCCGTCCAGACGTTTCGGCGTCAAGAACAAACACACACGCGTGCACATGCAAGCACGCACGCTATTTAGGGATTTCGCCACTACATTTTCTACTTTAGCGACAAACAAAATTAGACCGTTTCGGCAGTGATATTTTCTCTCTAATTAAGAAGAGCATGAATACTCTGTATTTTCTATTTTGATGGGCGTAAAATAAAATGGAGCGATCCATATTTTAAATTTTACCATTTTGTTATATAATGTGGTCAATGACTCTCAATGCAGTTTGGAATAACCATGATAGGTATGCTTCTGCTATAATAGCGTGATATTACGGAATGGGAGATATCACAAAGACCCGTCGAATTATAGTAACTTAACTACGAATAGTTCAATGTAAATTCAAAAACAAATCACTGCCCCAAATCTATTGGTAATTAAATCCATTTATTAGAAAATCAAACCCACTGTAGATCCAAAGTAACGAAGATTGGCTCAAATAATTTCGAAGACAAATGTATTTAACTCTTCCATTGCCCGGCGTTAATTATGTCCTTAGAGATGACCGAAATTTAATTCAAACCGCAAGGCGTTATCTAAACAGTTCCAAATTGTCAAGTAATTACTCGCTTAATATTGACTTGTCAGTCGGGTTCCTGGATCCAAATTCAACAAAGGTTGTGACATCTCCAGTTGAGTAAATTTATGACGGCCATACGAATAAGAAACACCGATTTTTTCTATTCAAAAAGCGTTAAGTACCTACCATTGACATGCTGAAATTTAAAAGGATTTACTCATAGTCGCAAAATTAGATTTTTCTCGCGTTCGTTGATCTATGTAGACAAATTTCTCGCGTCCTTTAGCGATACGGTTCACAATTTGGAATTTTACGCCATTTCAAACAGTATTTTCTAAGTCGTATGAATACGGTATTATATTACGGTATTATACGATATTATTAAACACACATTCAGAAATGCGCGGAACCAAATAAACTACTACTTAGACATTATACTATGTTTAATTGAACAAAAACTACGAGTAAAAATCAGATGAGTATTGGCTACTTACTGATTTTTATGACGTCACTAGCCAGTATCTTCATAGAAACGTCATAAAGAGTACCTGATTTGAGCTTTGATGACAGCGATACCGTATTCATCTCAATGAGAACTAAAATGCCAGTATGGTAACTTCAAATAAAGCACATCGTTTAAGCACACATAGTTAGATCTCGGGCATATTTTACAGACATTTACACGGGTCATCAAAAGCCTCGTATTCGAGCCCTGGTTGCAGTTTAAAATGTTGAATTAAAGTAAACAGAACTGGAACACCCACCGTTCGATGGAACAGCGGAACAACCACCTCTTCGTTCAATATTTGCGTAAAATACGACCGCTCCCGCGGTATTATGTTGCATAGGCACGCCGCGCATGCAAATACAGTGTACCCTTTTTTCAATAGTTTTAATATTTTAGCAGCTGCGAATATTTGGGCATGGTTATTCTATGTATTTAAGTATAAGTATGTATATCAAAATCAAAGTCAAGTCGTCTAGTACCCATAACACAAGCCTTCTTGAGCTTAATTTAAGACTAGATCGATTTGTGTGAAGTTGTCTGGTATTTATTTATTAATTCTGATATAATGAATATAAAGACTAGGGGTACCGAAGATATAGAGCTTTCAACGTTTATTCTAGATGTCGAACTATATTTCTACTTTTGCGATATGCTCTATTTGGTCTATACCGTAATAAAATTTCCCAGTGCACTGTGTATTTATTATACGATTATGTAAATTCGGAATTATTATTAAACGCGTTTTAGTGATAAGGTTAGAGTGAATATTAAAGAGAAAAAACCGGCCAAGTGCGAGTCGGACTCGCGCACCGAGGGTTCCGTACAAACACTTTCCATCCCTAAGTGGTTAAGTTAAGTTTGCACCTGGTATGTATAGCGCCCCATATAAATTAGGTGCAAAGTTAGGTATTAAAAAAAACTACTTACTAGATCTCGTTCAAAACAATTTTCGTTGGTAGTTTTTATAGTAATGTACATCATATGTTTTTTTTAGATTTTTCATTTTCTTATTTTAGAAGTTAGAGGGGGGGGGGGACCAACTTTTTCCCACTTTGGAAGCTTTGAAAACGCAAACTATTCAGTTTAGAAAAAAATATTTTAGAAACCTCAATATCATTTTTGAAGACCTATCCATAGATACCCCACACGTATGTGTTTAATGAAAAAAAAATTTTGAGTTTCAGTTCTAAGTATGGGGAGTCCCCAAAATTTATTATTATTTTTTATTTTTGCATCAAAATCTTAATGCAGTTCACAGAATACATAGCTACCAAGTTTCAACAGTATAGCTTTTATAGTTTCGGAAAAAAATGGCTGTGACATACGGACGGACAGACGGACAGACAAACAGACATGACGAATCTATAAGGGTTCCGTTTTTGCCATTTGGCTACAGAACCCTAAAAACAACCTCAGCAAATTTTCATCGGACTCCGTAAATCAAAGTATCGTTGAGGGTAGCCGCAGATTTTCTGTGGTCTTCATTGTCAGTTTCATTTCAATAAATGATGCGTACCGGTGGAAATGAAGCAATAACGTAATCAAATAACCTACGAACACCGGTTAACCCAGATATATTTAATATTGACCGAGTTTATATTTTGATCTGCTTATTGATCTATCATAGCAAAGAAACTTTTCATCACTGCGAATTTTCAGTCGGCCGTAAATAACAAGTTTATTTGTAGATCCAAATTCATTGTATTTTAAATTGGGTTAAGTGTTATTTGGCAAAGCTTTCGGTCTATTAACTCCTGTAAGTAATTGGAATGGGAATAAAGTAATTAACTCTTTGAATTTCTGAAAAAAAAAAAGTCTACTCAAGAATATTGAAATAGAATTCCCAAAATCTATAGTCAAGGTCAAAAATCAAGTACTCTTTTACCTACAAGTTTCATGACAAATACAAGCAACAGATAACATATTATCTACTAATGAGCAAAAAAAAATGGGCATTTTTTCATGTGAAACTTGTTATGTAATTGTAACCATTTGGAAGATGAAAGCGAGATTCTGAAGGCTAAGGAGTGTCAAAAGTCTTTGTTTGTTGATTGTCACTGTTTCGAAGTCGAATTTCTTCCTTTTATTTGGTTTTTCTGAATTTGAGTAACTGTGACTTGATTATTTTGTGTATATTTTTTGTAAAGTTTTGCGCTAGAACAATAACAGATCCAGCATTTGTACCGGTCACAAAAATTGCATAGCTTTTCAATTGACACGTGTGGTTCAATTTCGCCTAAACTATAGATTGTCATATTTCGAAATGTTTGCATTCAGAATGTTGACAATTGGTTTATTTTAGGCGGAAGCTTTTAAGCTATCAAACGGAACTTCACATATATTCGACAACATACATACATACGTAAATATTACGTTTTTGTTGTATATGAAACGAGGTTGACTCTTGTTCAGTGGTATAAAAACGTAATACAAAATCCAAAACATCAATATTAATTAATAAAGGTATTTCAATTTGAATTTAGTAAAATTTCAGACATTCCGTATTTGTGTCGTAATATTTGCGGATTTCGAGTAAACTTAATTAGTGAATTACTTAACGGGAAAAAAAGGTAAAATCTGCCACGATTTTCTTATAGGTAGGTACATGGTATAATAATATACTCCGCCAGGTATTCCATTCCGAGACTCGCGAACCACGTGACTGACACAAGCCTACGTCATCATGCTGTTCACAGATTCTCAAACTTTAAAATGTGGGAGAATTTTAACCAACGGTGAAAAATATTTAAACGGCATTAATTTTAAGTTATTCATGTAGAAACATAGGTAGTACAATAAAACAAATCTAATATATTAAATCAAAAGTTTATTTATCTATACAAGAGAAACTTTTGAAAAACGAATCCACATCTAATCAATAAACGGTATTCGACACTTTAAGCTATTTTCGTTTTAATTTCTTCTGGAGTTGAATACTAACGATTTTTTTTATTTAATTCTTTTAGTCTTATGTAACTATGTCCTCGTTGTGACTAAGCAAAGCAAAGTATTTTCTAATAAGCATTTCTATTTGAGGGTATTGTTTTTGACGTGCTTGTGTACAATATGCCGACGCGGTTGGCTCACTTTTTAAAGCACTTGCCTACTGAGCCGGCGGTCCTGGGTTCGAATCCCGGCCAGGCCAAGTATTTGTGTGATGAACTCGAATATTTGTGCTTGGGTCATGGATGTTATCTATATATGTATTTATATATTATGTCTATCGTGCGTCGTCTAGTACCCATAGTACAAGCTTTGCTTAGTTTGGTACTAGGTCGATTTGTGTAAGATTGTCCCTTAATATTTATTTATTATTATTATATCAGCTAGGCTTTTAAAGATAAATTTTACGATATTCATCCAACTTTACTAGGTAGTTTTATCTCATCAAACCCTACAAAAATAATGACAAACCTTAGAACTAACGCAGATTTGTTACACACAACGCACCAGCATATTTATCTTTGCATAGTGTCCGGCCATGGTATTTCTCGAACTCATTTTCCATTATGAGCTCTTCACATGGATAAATCAATTTACTTTTTTTAAATTATAAAGTTAATCCACTCACAGGAACCACTTCCAGGTTCTAAGTCAGGTTCCGAGTTAGGTTCCCAAGATGTGGGTACTTTCCCATAAATCTTGAAGCGACATAGCCGGCAATGTATTTTAGTCAACAAGCAAACATAGAACTTAAAATTTTATTATTAATAGAAATTATTGTCGATAAGTATGAATACGTACATACCATTTTTACATGTTTTCAGCCCACAATAGCGAAGCCATTCATTGGCTTCGGATTTTTTTTTCTTATAAAATCTTATTATGCCCATTTCACTCCTACTCTTACAGTTCCTAATAGAACAGCCAACCATTTTCGTAACAAACATTAATTACCAAGCTTACGAACAGTTTGGAAAACGCTGCGATTGCTGAATGTAAGCGAGAAGGAAATAACAATTAACACGCGTTAGACAAGGATGACGGTCAGGGACAAAATGACGGATTGTCAAATGTGACAGCACTATCCTGTGATGCCAGTAGTGTCATTAGAATTACCCGAACGTCTGAAGTTTATTTCGTGCATCGGAAGATATTGCTAACGAATAATTAAAAATGACGTGTTGTTGTAAAATTTAAGATGAAATACATATAAATGAAAATTATAGAACTATAAATATTTTTTTTAACTAATTAACCATATTTATAATGTACCCATATAACATGTTATGTTGAAATAAAGTGGCAATGTTATTGTGACGTAGGCTTGTGTCACTCTGTGAATGGAAGACCTTGTTTTATTAGACCATGGGTAGGTATATGAAAACTAAACTACTTAGTAATAAAAATATACAGTTCACTGCAGAAAAACATGTACCTAGGTAGCCAATTGTAGGAGTATACACCATCATTTGTAATAAACAATATAGATGTTTCTTTTACAAGATCTGGATACTTGTTTCTGCAACGTACCGTATTAAAATAAATGCACACAACTCACCGTATTCTTCAAGAGGTGTCGGCGGACTTTCCCCGCGCAGCGCATAGTCGGCGTCATCGACGGGCGCCGTCGCGCGCGCCCCGCACCAGGGCACGCAGCAACGGAAGACCCCGCCTCCGACCACCGTGCTGCCGTCGACGCCACCGACCAAGCCACCGACGCAGCCACCGACACAGCCGACCCAACCGACGAAGCCAAGACGTCAAAACCCACGCGCGAACAACCGCGCGGCTCACTCGCAGCAATCACCATCAATACAAACACTTTAACCTTTCAATGTTTGGCACTTTATAACAGTGAAATATGTAAGTATAACAAGTCAGTCTTAGAAGTTAGCTTAGAAGTGATATGTCAGTCGAATCAACAAGTGCTAAAATAGCGCGAGAAGGAAATCTGCCTTTAGGATGTTTGTAGATAAGAAGGGATAAAAAGGGGAGGAAGCTGTCGATTTTGTATATATTTTCACTCACTGTTACACTTTTTGACACTTATTTTAACATGAAGTAATTAACGGTATACATAGTTACTGAATTGTATAGGCTTTAGTTTAACCCATATTTCTTTTATATCTGAAATCAAAGCGGTCGTGTTATCGAATCACTTCGTACTGTTTACTGCATCTTCCTCTGTTTAAATATATATTGATACATGTAGCTAGTAAAATGCGTATTATTTGTAACCGCATTAAAACGTCATACTCGGCGTGAATCAGACACGTACGATTTGTAACTTTTGGTTGGCAAGATACCAAGCTGTTAATCGTTCCTCACTATTTATCAGCTAAGAACGATTTTATCGGATTGTGCTCGTTATATTTTGAAACAAATGAGTAATGTTAGTTAAAAATCACAATGCCTTCGTGCATTGAGCCGGGTCTGCGAACATCTTTGTAGAGTGCTCTAAAGAACTAATTGCAACTTGGCGAGAAGGCTGCCGCCGCCGTCGCCTGTCATAGATGGACTTCAATAAACTAACAGATTGTGAAGACACAGCCGCCAACAAAGACAATATCTTAAGCAAAACTTAATTGAATTTCCTCTATAACTTAATGTCCTCTCTAAACATTCAGAAACCTCACTTCGCCGTATTGAAAATACTAAACAGTTATGATGACATAAAACCTGATATTGCTGTATCGACTACAATAAAACCGAGCACGTTAACGACTTTCATATGGCTAAAAACATTTCTGAAATGGCACAATTACAAAACGTATAATTTTTCTGATAGGTATGTTTCACGAGTTTAATTCTGTGACATAATGTGGCGAGAACAAAAAGAGCAAAGCTAAAGTAGACGTTCCATTTTCGTTGCCAAGTTAAAACAAAAACGAAATACGGTTTACAGCGCGAGCCAATAGGAGAGAATAGGGCATGAAAGAGCAAAAAGTATTTTCTGTATTCATTACACTCCTGTTTTAATTAAGTCCCTGAACATTTTGGGCTCATGTTATATGCCGCTCATTCTTGTCATCATCAACACGATACTTTTATATACATTTTGTAATGGTTAAACGACATATTTTCGATGCCATACACTGGGTATGCCGTACATACGAGTACATATATGTATAAAAAGGTTTGGACGGAGAGTTATGTAAAATTTAAGTCTATACCGGCCTTGTCTATTTACACGAATATAATCCGGGATGAAATGGTCGAGCCGACGGGCCGTGTTTGTTTATTTATTTTTGCTGCAATCGAGAATTCCTCATTCGATAAATCAATGGTCAACAGAGAATTTTCTGGTTGGTCATGATTATCTCTACATTACTAATATCTAGATATTTCCTATTAATGTGACCTTTTTGACTATTTTACTCGTAAGAGTACTTGCTTACTGATTGAAATATTATGTTTATTTACGTCAGCATTTCACAACAATGATGACTGTGGCAATTATATTAATCTGTGACTGTGGTATTACTTTTTGAAGCGCTGGTAAATTCAGATTTGTAAAAAAAGCGCTCACAGGCAAGTTTGCATTACCAACTTTATATTTCGACACACAAAAAACTGTTACGTTGTGTTCTGTTGTTACTTATTAATAATGAAAGTGATTTTATAAAACGAACGATGAAAGCGTACGAAGTCATTCACTTTTTTGCCCCCTGTTTGTAACTTTTGCACTATATATTTATTTCCTTTAGCTATAACATTTTTTTTTATTATATTAAGTACTAATCATGTTACTATTAACATAACTAGCCAAGTTATATGGTATCAATTTGCCACTTAATTTAACCGCTGACTTTTCAACGTAGGTATTTACATAATGTGAAAGAGTAAATGCTGTCTGAATTTTACATTAAAAACCCTGAGCGCTCTCAGACTCGTTAGTTTATTATATCTTATTTTATACGAAATGTAAATCCCAAGAAAGGCGTTTAGAATATAGGTACATTAAGCCTTTACCATGATTCAGTAAAGTACATGAAATCTAATTCCTGCCGCTAGCAGAAGTGAGTTTCCCCTCTGACCCTTGAATTATGAACCTAAACACTTAGTAAGGTACAATAAGTTGAATGCTTGTTGTAATCTTCAAAGCATTATCTTAGGACAAGCGTGTCTGGAAGGCAGTCTTCACAGCCTTCTAGTCACGAATTACATCTAGAGGCGCAGGGCGGAAGACTTAAACATTGTAACGAGTCCGTAATATTTAAGATAATTCCAGAAAAAAACTAACATAACACTTAATATAGATTAATTGACATAAAGCCATTTATTATAAAAATAAAATTAAAAATTTAAAAACCCCCGACATGACAACCTGTAAAAAGAAAGAAATAAAATCTACGAAATGTGCCTTTACAATGAAAAGTAGAAAAAGAATGCAAGCTTCGTTGCGTTCGGGGGACCGCTAAGTACCTAAGTGAAATGAAATATATTTTTCAACGCAAAATTGTAAGTATGCATTTATTTGGGGCTTCCCACTTTAGGATTTTCAGTACATTGCATTTCATTTACTTAGCGGTCCCCCGACGCAACGAAGCTTGCATTTTTTTTCTACTTTTCATTGTAAAGGCACATTTCGTAGATTTTATTTCTTTCTTTTTACAGGTTGTCATGTCGGGGGTTTTTAAATTTTAAATTTTATTTTTATTTCATATTTTTTAAACAAACAGTAGTTTCGTACCGGAATTTTCTACATTTAACACTGATTACATAGTTTCCAGTCTTTCCTCGAGCTGGATCCTTGACTATGTGTAGGTTTCAAGCCAGTGGTAACGAAAGCCGTCTTCTCTAAGATTGAAATTAGGATATATTTTGATTTAAATATCCTTAAGCAACATTCTCGGAAAAAATCGTTAAAGTCAAACTAGTTAATGCTTATAGTGACAAAATGGCTAAGTTATTAGTCAAGACAATCAAAATATATACTTTAAATGCACTGAATGAGTTGAAAGAATCTGTTACTTATGGCCTAAAACAGAACCAGGTTTCCATTCTACAGGATCCAAATAGTACGGGTGGCTTAGTTCCATAAAAATTGCAGTTGATGCTAGGTAACTTGACTTAGTTTTGAAAGACCTAATCATCGATACCGATCACCATGGGATAAACCGATAAAAAAATTATATCCCCACTTTTTTTACGTGTAGGGCAGGTATACAAAAAAAAGTTTTTAAAAATTTATTCTACCACTATGTCTCTGAGCTAAGCTGTAAACAGACGGACGGACGGACATGGTGAAACTATAAGGGTTCCTTGTTGACTACAAAATCCCAAAAAGCTGTTATTTATTCACTTGGGCAAGAGTACTTTTGCTAAAGCTTACGTGTTCTTTAGTCGTGTTAAATCTTGCAGGGTGTTGCTATTTGTGACCTCAATCAAAGGAACCTGTTCAATAGTCCTAATGACAATTCAGCTTTAGGAGAATTGCAAAACTTAGAAACAGTGACCCAGTATTGTGGCAGAAATTAAAAAAGTTTTTCTGAGACTCGGTTTTATTATCGACTGTACTTTCTTACACAAACGTTACATGATGATCAAGAACAATCAGCCAGCAACGAGCCCAAACACCATGGGTTTATTCTGTGCTATTAAGGAGTTCCTACGGCCATCTTCAGCTCCATGGTACCAAATTATTGTATTGTCAAAATTTTATTAAATTGTTGATTACTCTAACTTAACATTTAACCAACATTTGAAATTCTTGGCTTAGATCCTTTCACAACTAGATGGCAGGGCCGTATTTACTCCTAGGCCCACAAGGCCCGGGCCTAGGGGCCCAGCCAGTCTAGGGACCCAGTCCCAGACGCAGGACTTGTACCATAATAATGTTCTCCTTATAGGGGAGGGAGCCCCAAATGCCAAGTGCCTAGGGGCCCTGGCCCTCTTAGTCCAGCCCTGCTAGATGATTATCATGAGATCTTCCCTTAGTGAGTGATAAGGAAAATGCTAATAAAACTTAACATTTATCTAGCGTTTGGAATTATTGGCTTCAATATTGGCTGAGATCCATTATCAACTACCTGGTCATCATGAGACCTTCATTTAGTAAGTGATATAGAAAATGCTAATAATACTTAACATTTAACCAAAATGTGGAATCCTTAGCTTCAATATTGGCTGAGATCCATTAACAACTAGATGGTCATCATGCGACCTTCATTTAGTAAGTGATATAGAAAATGCTAGTATTTACTTGACATTTAACCAAAATTTGGAATCCTTGGCTTCAATAATGGCTGAGATCAATTAAAAACTACCTGGTCATCATGAGACCTTCATTTAGTAAGTGATATAGAAAATGCTAATAATTATTAACATTTATCCAAAATTTGGAATCCTTGGCTTGAATGTTGGCTGAGATCCATTAACAACTACCTAGTCATCATAAGACCTTCATTTAGTAAGTGATATAGAAACTGCTAATAATACTTATCATTTAACCAAAACTTGGAATCCTTAGCTTCAATATTGGCTGAGATCTATTAACAACTAGCTAGTCATCATGAGACCTTAATTTAGTGAGTGATATAGAAAATGCTAATAATACTTAAGGGCTGGCCATGTGATTAGAGGAGGGGATAAGTGGAATAAAGTAGTAACACTATGGTATCCAAGAGAAGGCAAGAGAAAGAAAGGAAAACCTTTCAGGAAATGGGAAGATGATTTGACTAAGACAGCTGGCAAAACCTGGACTAGACTGGCAAGGAAAAGAGAAGATTGGAAAGTGTTGGATGAGGCCTTTGCCAAAGGGCACACAGATACACAATAAAATTAAAATATTTGTACAAATGAACTATACCTAATAACATGTATCTGAGAAAAGGCTATAAATAAATAAATAAATAAATAAAATAATACTTAACATTTAACCAAAATTTGGAATCCTTGGCTTCAATATTGCCTGAGATCCATTAACAACTACCTGGTCATCATGAGACCCTCAATTAGTGAGTCATATAGAAAATGCTTGTAATACTTAACATTTAGCCAATATTTCGAATTATTGACTTCAATATTGGCTGAGATCTTGTCACTTGTTCCAATTAAAGCTGAATATCTTGGAAACTACTGGTCCTACTTCCACCAAACATAGCTAAGAACCATCTCGACGGAAAAGTCTATCTATTAAAAAAAACCGCACTTAAATTGGTCCATCCGCTTGGGCGCTACGATGCCACAGACAGACACACAGATACACAGATACACAGATTCACATGTTAAACTTATAACACCCCTCTTTTTTTCGTCAGGGGTTAATAATGTAACGTTTGATAAAACGGTTTATTGTTATAATTTGTTATACTCTAATGATTAATTGGTATATTATCATAATGTTAAATAACGGGAGCAAGTTGACGAATCCCCACTTCGTGGGGTTTCTATTTCCCCTCTGAAGGACGCAAGGTACCTAAAGAACCTAACCTAGCAAACAAGTGGTGATTTGAAGGGTTTATAGCTCTTTGGCACCTAACTCATTATATCTCTTGTTACATTATAACATTCGTTAAATTATACAAAGCAATGGTATAACAACCCAAAATAGATTAACTGAAATTATATAAAACGCCGTGCACCCATAACAGTATCGGAGTTGGTACCAAAAACAAACCCGGTACAACGCTTCACCGCTTGACCGACGACGAAGATAAAACTATTTTTTTTTTTTTTTTTTTTTATTCAAAATAGCCATGCATTTAACCTCGATTGCACCCGATATGTTAAGTGACAATAAGGGCTAAGATGGAGCATGCTTGGCTAGAAGATGCCTATTCACTCTCGACTTGAAGAGATCCAAGTTATATTTTTCAGGAAACAGGTGCGCAGGAAGAGAGTTCCATTCCTTAGCTGTCCTCATAAGGAAAGTAGACGCAAAGCGTTTCGTACGAATCAGTGGTATATCGACAACATAAGGGTGGAATCCATGTCCGCGCCGAGTACTGTATTGTCTGAACGGAGACGGTGGAATTAATTCATGCAGTCCTAGTGCACACTCACCAAAGTGTATCCGGTAGAAAACCGATATTGAAATGTTCATAGTAAAATAATAATACAGTTTATAATTTGAACTGGCATATAAAATTAAACCACGCTTATAGCCTCGCCTCCTCTTCAACTAATTGTAAATAAATTATAAACACAAAACTAAACCGAATTACGTTGTAGACCACTCGACTAACAACGAAACAGATGAAAGTAACTGTTCTGTAATCTAAATCTTCATGTCAAAATCATTTTAAAGGGCCGTTTTAGTATTGTATTCCACTGTCGTAAAAATGAAATATTAGGCACGAATTCATTGATACAGATCCCCATATTTCTTAATTTCAATGTACCGACGCCAGGCGAGACCCGTCTCATCTTTCATATTAAGAGGTTAAAAGCTTGCGACGCGAGGAAATACTCTAACCAACGAGGCATATACCGGGTGGAACGAAGCGATGTTCATTCCTGAAACTATAATGCTATGTATTTCATGTAGAATCGACCTGCAATAGTTAAATTCTTTTAATA
Source organism: Apotomis capreana (assembly GCA_947623375.1). Taxonomy (NCBI): domain Eukaryota; kingdom Metazoa; phylum Arthropoda; class Insecta; order Lepidoptera; family Tortricidae; genus Apotomis; species Apotomis capreana. The sequence goes on along the minus strand of OX392502.1, from coordinate 20,080,119 downwards.
ATAAAAAAACGAAAATCGATTAAAATTGTATTTTTTAATGTATGTACAACCCTAGTTTTTTTAAACTATTATTTGACGTTTGGGAGTATTTACAATTACCTACATTTACATCCGGTGTTCGAAAGTACCGCCGTGGCGTACGATACACGCCGCTGCTCGTGCCCGCGTGTGGCGATGCACCCTCGACAAGATGTTGTGTCGGTTATTTCTTCTGCGAAGACTTTCAAAGGCCACCCTTAGCCTTTCCCTCATCTCTTCAGCCGTCTCACACTCAGTCTTGTAAACGATGTCCTTTACGGTGCCCCACAGAAAAAAATCCAAGGGTGTGAGATCTGGAGACCTAGGAGGCCAACGGTGCGGCCCATATCGGCCGATCCAGCGATCCTCAAACACATTATTCAGTGTTTCACGTACTTCGACTACTGAATGAGCTGGTGCTCCATCTTGTTGGAACCAAGTGCGTCTTCTTTCTGCCAGCGTCAACTCATCCAGATAGTCGTCGAGCTCTATCCTCAACAGAGCCATGTATCCGTGTCTGTTTAAAGTCTGAGGCAGAAATACAGGGCCTATTATTGTATCCCCGTGTATCGCCGCCCAAACATTAACAGACCAACGATACTGGTGTCCCGTATAACGGTAGGCAAACGGATTTTCTTCGGCATACACGTGTTCGTTATGCCTGTTCCACATACCGTTCCGTGTGAACAAGCTTTCATCACTCCATATTACGTGTTTGATGAAGTCTCGGTCTTCTAACACCTTTTGCAGTAGCCACCGGCAATAGGCTTCGCGAACGGGGCAATCTCTTGGTAGTAATGCCTGGACTCTTTGTATTTTGTAAGGGTGACGGCCCTCACGTTTTAGTATTCTGAGTATTTTCGTATGAGTCATACGAAAATGTCGGCCCGCTTGTCTTGAACTTGACCTCGGATAATCTTCGAAGTACTGCAGCACTCTCTCTTCCAATCTGACATCATGTTGAATAACGCGTCCTCCGCGCTGGTCATCCTGACCCGTTCGTGGCACAATAGGACGATTGTTACCAACACGGTCAAGAGCGCGTAATATCGTACTAGAGTGTGTTGGGTGAGGAGGAGGATACCTGTTCCGGTATTGGCGCAAAGTCTCTCCAGTATTGTAATCGCACTCCGCGTACAAAAGAAGCAAATTCAAATAGCCTCTAGCGTTTAATTCCGGCATTTTTGCACACAGCATACGATACAAAAAGTCAATGTAACGTCTATCAATCATGTCAACTAAAAAGTCTAAAAACAATCTTAAGGGTATTTTCAAAGGTTTTTAAACCGATAAGAAATGGCTAGGCAATTTGTAAAAAGTTTGTTTACAAAAGTTAACTGTGTTATGAAGAGGTCATTGCACTCTAAAATAGGGTTGTACACACACACTTTTTCGTATGAAAGTTTAACATGCTACAACTGGAAAACGGTGAGAGATATTAATAAAGTTTATTTGGAGAAAATAATATTCTAAGCCTGTATAATGCCACAGTTAAAGGAAATAACGTCGTTTCGTTCCACCCTGTATACAGTATGTTTGCAGTCGAAAACATTGCAAGTTTGGTAGATTCGGTACTGTACTGTGGCCTTTTAATAAGCGTTTCAGCAAGCAAATTCACCAATAAAAAAAAAAAACATTTTTGTCTCACAGTTTCTCAATGTTCACGTATTCCAGGATGAATGAATGTCATAAAACGTATATACGTATTTCATTCTGTATATGACCGTACCTATATCATTCTGTATATGAGCGTTAAAAGTTTTCCCGACAGTTACACAAAACGACGATACTCTAACAACTTTTTCTTTAATTAATTTCAAATTATAATTTAACTTGTCTGAAGGAACGCAAGGTAAACAAACTGAATTTGTATTTGAGCAGATTGTCCATGATGATTGCCTAGCTGCATGAGAGTTAAAGTATCCAAGTCCAGAGCCAAAACTGCTATCAATACGTTTTTCTTTTTGTTTTTTATATATGGCCTAGCCCTACAGTATGCATGTCACTTTTCATGAATACGATGGCATGTTCCCATTGAAGGGGGTACAACGCACCTAACAGTCGCTGCGTGACGTCTAACAGAACCCATTATTTACTGTTTGTACCTCGCACAATGCCCGAAAAAAGGTGCCTACGTAGCATGACGTATTAGCATTCTGTTACGCATTTAATTTGGTGAAATTGTACGTGTGGCCGGGCCTTTTATTTGCTTCTAAAGATAGTTTCAACAAGTGAGGTTATAATCAAAACGTTTGATTTTGTTTTCTTATGAATTAAATTTAACATAAGGAAACATAATGTACAAATTAGAGATTTGCCGTTCTCGAGTACAAATAAATCTGATTCACGTCCAGTCCACTGGTGGCTGAAAACAATTGATATGATTAATTTTAGATATGAATCCCTCACCAAACTTGTCCACTCATGTGTGTACCTAAATATTTCACAAGATCATGTGAAACGTTTAAGCCTGACAACCAAGATTTGTAAGTAATTTCCTAAAAAAACAATTTATGGATTCCCCGTAAAGCCTATGGCAGTCATAATTCCATCTCTTGTTTACCACAATGTTTGCCTAATTATAACTTCGGTCAGACCGACGGCGCTAAGTAGTAATCTTGTTTCAGAAACCCTGCACGTGACGCCGCCAGCGATGTGCAGATAAATCTTTTGATTCGCAGCTTCGGATGGATAAACCAATTTACACGTTTCTGGAGAATCTCTTTTAGCGTATTCCTAAGTATTTGGGTAAGTAGGTTACTAGCGGCGATGACCGTAAGTAAGTATATGTGTATGTAAAGTATTATCGATGTGTTATGTTGAATTATGACTAGGAAAATCCAAACTAAAATCTCTCCGAAGGTTAGGCTAAATTTGAAAGACAGCTGTCGCTACATGCTTCCTGAGTCGGGATCACATTCAGGTCGTTCAGTTTTGAAAAAAGAAAACTAATAATATTTACTTTTTGTGTTCAGTTCATTTGTTTAATACGATGTCTTAATAAAGAAAGATCCGATGTTTATGAGTGCAGGTTTGAATACCCTTGTAATATAATTTCTTAGAGTTGTGACATTTGGTGGCAACCGTGATTTAAAAATCCACGTAGACATCAATGGTAAAAAAAAACGGAGTCAAAGTCTAAAAGTAGTATTTTAGTAACTGTATATATTTAAACTTTGACTGAAATTGTTTACAATTAGCGACGCTATTGCGATTGCGATTGGATATTTGAAGCGCGCTTTCACCAAAATCCCAACCCTCTGATATCCTATGTCGATTGTCGATAGGTTGAGACGACCCTCGGTGAGGTCTTGGTAATGGAGATAACAAATAAAGTAAAGTACATTTGTATAATTCCTACCGGCTTGTTTACTTCAGAGCGAGTGAGCACCATTCTCTACTGCTATTTTTCTACTAACTAAATAAAAACCGGCCAAGTGCGAGTCGGACTCGCGCACCGAGGGTTCCGTACAAACACTTTCCATCCCTAAGTGGTTAAGTTAAGTTTGCACCTGGTATGTATAGCGCCCCATATAAATTAGGTGCAAAGTTAGGTATTAATAGGTATTAAAAAAAACTACTTACCAGATCTCGTTCAAAACAATTTTCGTTGGTAGTTTTTATAGTAATGTACATCATATGTTTTTTTTAGATTTTTCATTTTCTTATTTTAGAAGTTAGAGGGGGGGGGACCAACTTTTTTCCACTTTGGAAGCGTCTGTCACGCAAACTATTCGGTTTAGAAAAAAAATATTTTAGAAACCTCGATATCATTTTTGAAGACCTATCCATAGATACCCCACACGTATGTGTTTGATGAAAAAAAAATTTTTGAGTTTCAGTTTTAAGTATGGGGAGCCCCCAATATTTATTATTATTTTTTTATTTTTGCATCAAATTCTTAATGCGGTTCACAGAATACATCTACCTACCAAGTTTCAACAGTATAGCTCTTATAGTTTCGGAAAAAAATGGCTGTGACATACGGACGGACAGACGGACAGACGGACAGACGGACAGACAGACAGACAGACAGACATGACGAATCTATAAGGGTTCCGTTTTTTGCCATTTGGCTACGGAACCCTAAAAAGTAAATAAGAATTTTTCACATATATTTTTATTTATTTGATTTAGGTATTTTCTTTTATATTACTTTTGACATTTGGATATTCATAACTTATAACTCCCAGATTGCGTTTGACATCACTATGTAGATAATCCGTTTTCCTCTTGTTTTTGCATGCCAGCTGCTGGTAAAATGTGTGAAACTTAATTAAATATAACTACCATTTGTATTGTACCACATTTTTTGCAACATAAGGATTATTTAGAGAATTGTTGGTATGTGCAAATTTACTCCGGCTTGCCGTGAGGTTTTGTTTGATGCGACGCCACTGCTCTATTAAGAAGCCTCTGCATCTGAATAAAGTCACTAAACCGGCAAAACACTAATTTTAAGCAAACAAGGTACGCGGCTAGAAAAATTCAATTACTTAATTAGTTAGCCACAGTGACCTAAGAGCAAAATTTTACTAAACTTTGCGTGCAGACGGATTTAATTAGATTTAGTTGTTATTTTATTTTCAAGTAAGAGACGGCTGCTTATAAATTATGCTAGTGCGACGGCGGCGATTTACCCCTGTCAAGAATTTGAGTCCAACTGGAGACGGGGAAAAAGGATAAAGATTGTACGGATAAGCGGCCTAAAGCAGTCTCAGGGTATGCCTTATTGACGGACGTGGGATCCTTAGAAGCCAAGGACGGGACGGGTGCCAATTGTATCGCTTATCCTTTCCTAGGGGCTTTTGGATACATCTGTGGCGTCGCATTGTGTGATTAAAATTTCATGAATATGGGAGGAAAATATATTCTTATCACTTTAAATATGCATACTTATCACGTGAAATATGTGTCCATACAAAGGATGGGACAAGGCAAGAGATGGGGCGTTTTATAAGGTTTGGTGTCTTTATAATAAAGCGGTTGTTTACGTTAATAATGCACTATAGTTTTACTGATTATACTTTATTTTTTATTTTATCTTTTAAACAGGCCTAATACATAACATAAATGTACTTTAAAAACTTACATAAAACCGTATAAAAATAAAGATAATATAAAGACCAAAACAACAAAGTTTTCAAACACTATTAAATTTAAAAAATCACTATACACAATAAATAAGTCTAGCGGTATTTAAATTTGACGTTCACATTTTTTTTTAAGCTTGCAATACGCGAGTCTGTACAACTCAATAAATTATACTCTTTAAATATATATTTTTCCATGGTCATCATGAAAACTTTATGTTATACGAGCGATAACTAGCACGACGATGAACCATGACATTCAACTTTAAATGTGAAAAGTTTAACCTCTATCGATATCCAGCCAACCGTAAGGTAACGCATTCATATGCCAACTAAAGTAAGAACTTGTACAATTTAGTAAACAAAATTATAACCTTAAAGATTACTTTTAACGCCAAACCCAAAATAAAATTGGTAGCGTAATATCGAAATAATAAGTCAGGCTACTTCATTTATGGTAAAATGGCAGCTTTAGACCAGAAAACTCGTAGTTTGAGGTTAGAATCATGTTTACTAAATTGAAGAAGTAAGAACAAAAATACTTTTGATAGTAGGACAATTTATTTCCTGAAACATCGCTGTCTCGTGACGTGTCTAGGCACGGCACGCCTTATTATACAATCGGACAACATATACTCGAGTGGCTATGTCAAGCCAATAAACCGGGACCCGGCTTTATGCCGCAGCCATCTTTGTTTTAATTGTCCGTCCTGGGGCTCAATTCGACGTTCAACACTAACATCTATCTGGAATCTACCTCCACTATAAGTATGTAAATTTTGGCGATAAGTGCTATTCGACCTTAAACGTAATAAAGATAATAACGTTGCGTAATATGATATATATAAAATCTAAATGGCGTGGCATCACTCATTACAATTCGGTAAGGACACTGGATTAATACATGGGCTTCTTTTAATCCCGAACGTGGGCAACATCGCGGGGTGATATTCATATTGCAAAAGTAAAAATTACAAGCCATATGTTGAAACCACATATCCCTCCTTTTAAATGCCATCAGCTTGAATATCAAATATCATGATTTAAGGGCAATAAAGGTATAATGGATATATACCCGATCAATTGCTTGTTTGTTAATATATCATAGCAGAGTCGAATTAACACCCTACGTTCAGCTATACCAACCCCAACTGTATGCTACCAATGAAAAAACCTAGCCGGGAAACTGGAACAAAGAACAATACCGCAGATTCACGGAACGCGGCCAAAGTTATAAGAATTGCGATCGCAATCGTAGTTAATATTCATTCAATTGTTTACTCTTTAGACAAAAAAGAGAATAGGTACATTATATCTAGAGAAAGCATAAAAGATAATGTAATGTGACAATGCATAATGTTAACATTGCGCTATTTTGAAACTTTGGTGTAGGCCGGACGACACCAAAATAAGAGCTTTGACTATTATCTTCTATTATGGATTTAGGTATTTTTTTACTATGTGTTATGGTTACACGTATTTCCTGTGGAAACCTAAAAATTAAGGTACCTTACCTAAATCCATTTTATTTCCTGGATCCTAATCCGACCCATATCCGATCAAAAATATCTGAACACCCTATTGTCAGGAGCATAAAATCGTGTTTAGATATTTTTGTTCTCGTAAATGTGTATATGTAAATGAACTCGACTGTACAAAGACGTTTACAAAATATTTTAAACCTGCGCGATAAAAATATAAGATAAACACTTATAACTACCCAAGCCCTTAATCTTGGTATTGTCTGCAGGAAAAACGGCTAAACGTATATTATAAAATTGTATGACAATTTCATGCCCCGCTTCAGTCACATTAAATTTTTAGTTTTTTTATCTACACTAAGATAGAGGTTAACTATATTTTCTATTTTTAAATATTCCTAGGATTATATACGATACCTACGCGTGCCCGAAAAAGAAGTCAGATCATTCAACCAACTGTTCATTAAAATAACCAATTCATTTTCATTCAATTCACCCACTACTTGTAATATGATTGCCGATCTATAAATAGAAACAATGCAAACGTAATTAACTAAATTGAACAAACCGTTCATTAGCATCAATAATCTGCGTTCAGAAACTGTGTTTAATTATTTAAATTGATTATTTATCAATGCAAAACTTACACCAATCCTTCAGGCTTGCCTTCTATTATTAAGTTGCAAAAATAAAATTATTTTTATTAAAGCCGTAACGCCTGCTAGCGTAAACCAAATGTTTACAATGAAGCGAGAAATTGAGAAATTTAATGGTTCAGGCAGGGTTCGAACCAGTGGCTTTCCGGGTCAATCTGGGCGTCCTGCCAATTGGACCACTGAACCTGATGCGAGAGCCATTGAATCTTTCAACCAGTTTCCACCCTAAGGCATGCGAAAAGCAAACGCATTATTTACTGCGGTATATCTGATGTGACTGTAGATAGCGCTCGCTGAAAATTATGAAATCCATAGTTTGGAGGCAAATTATCGACCATAAAACCGCTTCAATAAAGTACTAAAATAAACATAATATTTACATTGTTGCGACGAGCACTGCCACAGTTCGGTCAAGGTCTTGCTACAAAAATATCAATCAACGACATGTGACGCATAAAATTGGAACGAATCCTCAACGATTCTATCAAAAATAATAACCGACAAACGAGTTGATAAATGCAACTGTTCTGAAAGAGTTTTTATAACGATTTTTATCACTTAGCCTAAACTCTGTGACCTAGAAAAGTTGTAGCTAATAGCTGGACGAACCTCCGACCGTTTTGACCGCGCGGTTCAATCGGTTGTCTCGTAGTTATTACTACAACTTATTAAAACTATCGCGAGACATCTTTAGTAATTATTTTAAGTAACCGCTCGATATATGGGCTGTTTGCTGCGCAACAGCACGGATAACTGTCCCTGATGAAGAGCTCCACACGAGTTCGAAACAGGCGACTGTTCCTGCCAATTTTTGCGTGAGTTAAAAACCATTTTTAATTATTACTCAATACTCAGATTAAACTCGGGAGCGCCTAACAATGACGAAAAAAGTAGTAAAAACTGAATATTCACCGAGCTATGAACGCGCTTAACCCATTTTCCTTTCCACTAGAACTGATGTATGGCTTTTGTAAGGAATTGTGACAAAGTTGCGATCGTTCCAATCAATTTTCTCATTGAGCAGTCGCTAGTCCAATTGTCGAGTCATTTTTGTACCACGCACTGTTAACTGGGTAATTGTATGCCAGCCCCAGTATTAATTTCGTGCGTGTGAACTTAAACAGGATTCTATTAAATATTTAATTTAATCGATTTATCTATCTCTAACTACGACATAGTGAAGTTGGTAATAAAACATCTCGAAACTGAGCTCTTAAGGGAGATACATACATATTACATATGTTGGGCAATGGATAGAGATGGCATATTACATATATTGGGCAATGGATAGAGATGGCATATTACATATTGAGCAATGGATAGAGATGGAAAAGCCGGTTTTACTAAGCCAATATTTACTCTAGGTAATTATTATCAAATAATTGCTTGGATCATAGATGTGAGGATAAATACAAAGATATTTATCTTCACTCAGATGTCGATTCAAAATTCGACATTTGACACCGATATACCTCGCCAGAATCTCTCGCCAGTCAACAACTACTTTGGCGATTTACTTTTGACATTTCCTATCATAATATGTAACATATTGCCGGTGAAATTACTAGCATAGAGGCATTCTATCTTCGTCCTCCGGGTAGGCAAACACTTGTGACTCCTCTGGTGTTGCAGGTGTTTATGGGCGACGGTAATCGCTTTCCATCAGGCGATACGTTTGCTCGTTTGCCCCCTATGACATAAAAAAAAAAAAAAACATATTTAATTTTGATAGGCTATAGATTCAAAATGAAAAGGACATGAATGAATAACGCAGTATAGGAAAAATAGTTTCTTTTTGTCGATATACTTAATGCAAATAAATAAGCAAGTCAGAACGTTTTTTGAACTAAAAACTTTGAAAATCGGTTAACTTTTTGCAATGGTATGGTTGTAATGGTATAACGGTCGACTTAAAAATCTCTTCTAATGAAATCGTCTGACAAATTAAAACTGGCTGCTATTGTTTCTGAAATGGCCGGTCCAATTGTTAGCACGCATAACAAATTATTTTGAGTTGACAATAGTTTCCTGAAATGGCCACGCGACCCATTGTCCCCAGCTAAGCAGATGTGATTAGATTACTATAAGTAGTGTTATTATCACACAAACACCGTCCATTCACTACAGCTAATTACAAACAGTGCCAGCAATCTATTCATCTTATTCTCGTCGGCCTACGGCCCGTCACGAATGGAATCCAATAGTAGGTTAGGATAAAAATAACCTGTACCTAATTATAATGATACAGATGCACCACACCTCTCGTCACTATTTCTTATTTCTTCCGCTGAAAGATTATCTATTTCGGGACTTTCAAGAGTTTCTCTTCTACTATTTTCATCGCAATTTGTTTCAGTCGAGATCTGTGCCCCTAATTTATGTTATTCCAACATAAACATACCTACACGATGGCGGACATAAACATGCCACAGGTTGCCCATATAATCAACAGGGACGTAATCAAAACATACATTTTCAGTTCGGGTTTTCATATCGATATTCTTTTAACCTCGTCATTTCACAACGTTGACCTTTCAGGCAATTTGGACGAATATAGCCATAATAGTTCAATTTGACGTGCGTTCGGATGAGCGTGTCCGGGGAGTCCTTGACTCTGAAAACGTTCATTGGACATTCATTAGTCAGCAAGTGTGTTGTAGCTACGAATTACTCTCGACACTACCGCGGCGTAAAGCGCTAATGCGTGTTTATAACCGCGTGATATTCAGATTAAACGCTTATCTTTTGTGTAACCGTGTCCGCGTTGCGTACGACGAATTGTTTGCATAGATTTTTAAATCAAAATTGACGTGTAAAACCAAAACAAACCAGTAAACTAGTACAGTGATTCGATAAAGACCTGAAATCCGTGTTACCAAAAGTCCTAATTGATGTGAATTGATGATGGATCAGCAATCCCGAATCACATAACAGATGTATAGTAACGTATCGGTTTACCACGGACACAAACACAAAACAAAGCCCGATGGCACACTGCACTGGGATGGCACAGGAGGGCAGGTGTCCCCACGGCGGCCCCGTGGCCCGATGCCGGGTCGAGCTATGCCGAGCGCACGGCACGTCGCAGTATCAGTGCATTTCATACAGGGCACATGACGCGACGGGCGCAGTCGGCGCGGCAGGCCCCGAGCGTCGAGCGTCGCGACGACCGACAGACCGCGACTGGATGGAACGGAGCGCCACTGCGCGCCGCAGCCTAGGGCGCCGCGAGAGCGGGACGACCATACCGCTCCAGCTCCGCCGCTACACCATTCTAGCCCTTGAACCTTCCCTTTTAATTCCCATTTACCTTGTCTAGGGTAGTCACTTATGTTTTTGCGACCGCAAAAGGGTTTTCACCTCGCGAAACGTCCGGTGTTACGTAGACGTTAGAGATAGAGATGCTGCGTGCCGGTTCCTATGGGTCGTTCCGATGTTATGACACTATTGAGCGCGGGGCCTTGTTTGGCCATGAACATGTTTTAACCCTGCACTCGTTATGTCCATTCGTGACTTCACGATTTGTGAAACATGAGTAACAAAACGGTGAAAAAAATACGTCGATTATAAAAAAAAAGTTATGACTTAATTTATTTTTAAAACTAGTCCGCCTAGTCACTTGTATTTAATCGATAAAAGTACAAAGTATAACATCTTAATTGCACACTAAAAGAAAATAGACCTATAATTCTAACACAGTATGAAAAATAGCAGGTAAACAAACAACTAAGCAGTTTAATAGGCGGAAGAATAATAGGGCGGCATAATTTCATAGGCAGCACTTTTTCTTTGAAACCGCTTCTTGGGATTGTCAAAAACAAACAATCCTTAATAGCTTCTGTATTATGAGGGTTTCAAAATCATGAAAATATAAGGTTAAGTACAATTCGTTTTGATATGTACAGGAAATTCTGTGTAGAACCATGGGTTCTAGTAAGTAAATCTAAGCAGATTTTTTCATCTTTAATAATAGGTTCTATGAAAAGTTCTGTAGGTAAATAAACGAAACATTGGAAAGGCATAACATTCGCAGCAATCATGTGAAGGATCTTTTGTTTCTTTTTTTCCTTCTACCCATTTTTTTTAACAGTTTACCGAATGTCATAAATAACAATGAGAAATGCCAAGAGATATGCAAAATAGTTTTTATATTATGAGATTTTCAAAAAACTGAATAATAGGTACCGGAAAATTTTACTATGAAAATTTAATGTACCTGTTACAATAGTGTCTTGTACCGAGAGCTGTTCTTACCGTCTCCGAGCTACTTAGACTGCTTCCGAGTGCCACTAGTAAAAACCAAGGACTCTCAGGGACAATCTCTAAGGCAAGCGTACACATATATATCGTTACAGGCAAATAAACGAAACATTTGAAAAGCACAACTTTCGAAGCAATTGTGTAAATGAACGTAGGTACGTTATTCTGACTTCTGGCACATTATTTTTCATTACCTTTTTCTTTACTACTACTTACTTAGTGAACCGTTGGTAGATATTTTTAAATAAGATAATAATTATTTCCCCTCTTGCACTATTTTTACACATTAGGCCCATCTGGCATCTACACCTTTATTTTTAATTTTTTAATCCATGTTTATAAAATGGGTAGTTTGCACAAATGTAATTTTGTGTGCTTTTCTCAGTCAATCTATGACAAGTTTCGATTGGAAATACCAACTTATTGGAATATCTATGAGGCGAAAGAACTATTAATTTAATAATAAAAATGTCACCAGATATTAACATGCGGTCACTTTTTTTCTCCGATTAGAATGGTAAGTATGGATGATTATTTTTATTTATGAATATTACGTCTGAAAATCTCATTTGATTGGTACAGTGTGTTTTTTCTTCGCATGTTCCCAATACCTATATGTCAGCGACTCATAAACATAAATAAGAGAATAACCACATTTACTGCTGCGAAAGCTAAAATGATGAATAAATGAATAAACGTAATTTTAAACGCATACTCGTATTTCAATTTAAGCTCGAAATTTCCAATATCGTATTTCCCAAGGTAAAATTAAATCTGCGACGAGATTTCCTGTAATTTAATAGTTATAAGCAATAACACACGCTGATTGATCCAATTAAAAAAGGCGATTAAAAAATTTATTACTCTCGGCCTTTAATACCAACTCTTCTATATCTGGGTTTTCTCTAACCCCGACTTAAAAAATACGTAAAATGAAAAACCTACTTGCTTTGTAGCTAAGCTCATCTTGCTAATAAATTTTGCTACGAAGATTTGCTGCTTTGAATACCAGAACTTGAAACTTGATACAAAAAACTTCACAGGTAAGATCGCGATTCGTTTTAAGTAGTTTCCTGGCCTCTTAAAGACTTGCTCTTATTTAAATGGCAGAAGCCCGACTTTATAATGAATGATCCGCAACTAACTTGTTCCGAGTTAGCCATTGATAAACATTATATTGGACCAATGTTTTGCAACAAGCGTGTAGTAACTCATACGTAAATTCGAAGATTTTGCTAGTTTATTTCTGCTAATTATGCTTTTTAACCCGGAAAACAATCCGTAAAATTATGTTGGGTAACAATGAGTAAAGCCTAATTTTGCGCTTGAATTAATTAAGATTTTTGATTACTTTTCACTACGGGCAAGTTATCTCTATCTACGACATAAAAAGAAAAACTTTCATTGACTACTTACTGAACCAAACTGAATGGCCCAACTCTTGTACCGCCACCGCACGCAGAAGAAGCTCACGTTTAGACGTAGACTAGGAATTTAACGGCTAATCGAGTTTTATGAAATACTCATAACTTTATTAAGCTGCGATACCACATAGATGTACAAAGACTAACCTCAATATGATATTAGGTAAATGATAATTATAAAACCTTACTGTAAAAACAGCCCTTTTTCTGTTAATTAAAAGCTATCAACACCCATTTTAATTTAATAAGTTCGTTAAAAATACACAATTCCATTTCATTCACAACACCTAAAAAAAGCGAAAAAAGGTAAAAAATGTTCACGTCAACCCGCAGATGAAAATTCGAATACGTGTAGGTATTAATCACTTCATCATCATTTCGCAATCCCACCCTTATCCCATTTATTTGGGGTCTGCGCCACCTGTTTATTTTTACATTATTCCCTATTATACGTCATATCGTCTTTTAATCCTCTCCTCTTCATATCATCCTTCCATCTTTGCTTGGAGCTTCCTCTTCTTCTACGACCCTACACATTTATTCTCAAAGGCCTTTTCGTCACATGGAGATGTGCCGTTCTTGAAAACATTTCCCGATTTGTATGGAGTACACCAGGCTAACCAAAAAAAAACAACGCCATCCGTTGGTTGAAAAATCGTTATTCTCATTATGCCAAAACCAATTTCGGGATGGCGGGACATCTCCATCGTTTTACTCGGTCACGATAAGAAAAGGAAAATTACGCGGGCGAAGTTGCAAGCATCTTCTAGCATTTTAGAGGTCGTTTGAAGCGAACTGACCTTTGGTATCATGCCCACGAGAAGTTCTACTTATTTCTATTTATTATTAAAAGGTACCTTGCTAACTTAACGTGCATTGTTCTTGTAGAGTTAATTATGTTGAATGTCTTTTTTTTTACCTTTTTTTTTCAATCAAAGAATATATCAAGTAGGCAGCACCGCAAAGCTAACACAAAGTTCTACAAACCAATGTGTTAACGTATGTACATGTATAGGGTATAGTGCCGAAACTTGGACGTTGGCAAGGAAAAGTATACACAAATTTAAATTTGCACATACACGTGCATTTGCTACGTGTCCCACGTGTCGTCGCATACTCAAACTCAAGGAAAGTCAACTCGTAGATATTCAACGACAAACTAAATTCAGGGTAGTGAACTAGTGAACCAGTCAACAGCTTGAATTTTGGCTATTTTAGAACTCCGGCCGCCAGTGGAAAACGTGATAATTAGACTTGATTTAATTAGTCTCTGCCTTATTTATTACATGAAAACAGAGAGCTTTCTAACATTAGCTCATTGAATATTTAAGAACATGAAACAAATAACTAATTATCATATTTATCATCTAAAACGTGCCAATAAACTCATTGTTGACCCAGAACGGAGGCAAAGCTGCAAAGCTTTGGACACCGCAAGAAAGTCGCCTATCTCACTATGTTACAGGACAGGAGGACTCTGAGAGAGCGCAGAGGGATTGTATGAATTGATTCCGCCTTCTCCATTTGTATTCTTGACATAACTACCTCTGATTCGCACAGTGATTCGGACGGTAAAAGAATCTCTTTATCAACACACCTTTTCTTCGAACAACATAATTCGTTTCTCTTCCAGATTGGCCGTCTGCTTTAGTGCACCTTTTGCTTTTCTCGCTTTCCATTCCACTCTTATCTGCATCCATTTTTTTTTTGATATTTCTTCTATCTCTTATTTTTGTGACAATTAAGTCACTTTTGTTTCAATTGTGTACTGAAATGAATTCCAGGTCCCAGGAACATATCGGACACACAAATACAACTCAACAGGCAATCAAAGCGTTCTCAAACCATGCCGATATCCATTCCCGCTGCCCTGTGGCACATTCAAAGGCATCGGGTAAAACAACTGAAAACTGGGAGCATTTCCTGTCACTCGAAAACCCTGTCGGGCTGCTCTATTACTAAAAAGTCGTAAGTCTATTCTAGATTCGACGGCACGTGTTTTGTTTTAGAATGCAGAGCAGCAAAGGCGGGAGTCACTCATCGACGATATCAATTTGCACGCCAAATCGATCACTATAAATAGCAGAGATCTCGCGCGTTCGCTACTGAGTGAACCTGCTTTCACAGATCTCTGAACGAAATATAACCGCAGTGTTGTTTTGTTAGATTTAGTAGTGTTAACGAGACGTATTAAGCTGAGATGTCTGTCGGTTATGTTTTTAAAAAGTTTTTGGACAGTTGATAAGTCTGTTGATATTCAATTAGCTAAATGCGCTTCACGTTGCCGTAAGAATTACGGACTGCAAAATAAAAAACAATAACATCATGTCAAAGTAACTTCAAATTAATAATAATAATTAAATGTTTATTTTTTTGTAGATAACTTATAATATTAGAACAGTAAGCCCTCTGATCCAGTGTACAGCACAAATTGTATTACTTACTCCGAAGCGTCGTTGGTGTCCGCCCGCCAATTACATTAGTGGTCGTTTTAATGTCCCGCACAAAGCACATTTCCTACATTTTATTTTGTTTATAGGACGACTTATAATTTTATAATGTTTTTACTTGAATTAGTATCCTTTAACTATCGTGGATGTTACGCTCACCTTGTAGTGTAATATTCGTGAAGTAAGGCTTGATTCCACACGATAGTAATGTGAAAATTCCATAAGTTAGTTCGAGATCTTAAGTAAACTTTATTCTCGGAATAATAGTTTGGTTGAATAAAGCATAAGTAAAGCATAAATAGTTTCGAAATCCGACCAATCCGTTTCAAAGACGTGGACGTCAACGCACATACCAACAAAGGTAAAAAAATACCGAAAAAATGTTTCTTTTAGCTGGACGCCGTTAGCCTATTACACACATTGTAAAATATATTTTTTTAATAATATTATACTTAAAATTAGATCACATTATTTTAAGACATAAAGGACAGACATGATTCTTTAAATGTTTTAAATAGGAGCATCATGGGTTCGAGTCTCACTCGCATTGCATGAAATTTTTATAAATATAACATAATAACTTCATGTGGTACTATAATGAATATGTTTGCGTGTGATGATATGTTAATTTGATATTCGCCGGCCTGAAGAGCCGACGAATAAAACAAACAGGGCGCTGAGGTTTTTAATCACATGCCACGATGAATTTGAGAATGGGGTAACATGAAAATAAAAAAAAAACATTCGAAAAATTAAGTAAACTATTAGGGCCATAAAATCCTTTTTTTATTGGGTTTGGAAGGCAAAAAGCTGCAGAAAGCCTTTCCGTCCAAAATATAGCAAACTGTCACGTCAAAAATTTAAAAAACAAAATTGGAAAAACTGTTGGCAACTCCAACAGAGAATGAGTAAATCTTAATACCGTTCATTTAATGTCTATGCTACTTAAGTAAATTCATTCACTCACTCTTCTTGCAACCGCGTCTCTATAAAGATGTAATCTCAAAAATCTAAAGTGTGTTCGTAATAAAGCCTAAAAGTGAACAGCTGTCCTTTCAATCTCTTCCACACAAGAAACCGTGCCCTACCACGCTCCCCAACAAATGGTCCTTCGAAGAGAAGAGGAAGAGAGCTTGCGATAAAGGCGATCTACTGGCTAGCTTCACGGCGTGCGGCGTGCTCACAGATTCATAGTATACGTATGTACTACGCAAGATCACACGGAGACAACGAATAAAACAGCGAGCGACGCGAAAATCTTACTTCGTCGCAACCTGTAAGGAAATTTCATCAAATTTAGAAGACTACATCGCCATACCACGCTACATTCATCGTGGGCGATGCGACTGTCATCTGAAGCGGCGCGAAAATAAAGTTTGTCGCATACTGCAATCTCATCAGTGATTAATTTTAAGTGGTTCTGCGCTTCATTTCATCGTGGGACTACTCATACGACTCTTCCTATAGAAACGACTTCAGTCGCCTCGCGAAGAAAGAAGCAAACAAAATGGCGGTCACGCAAGTATAAGTTAACTTCATAATCATACTTCGTCCCGCTGCGAAAATTCTACGTTCTCGACGCTGGCGCCAACATTCGGCTTGTCTATGCTCGCCGCCATATTGCTGCGCTAACGCAATACCGGACGTCAACCAATCACAGGCGCTGTCTACGGCCAACATTGTCAAGATCTTCATCACGATTGGAGAATTCTGATTACCGTTCGGTCATTCGTCTATCATTCACTTAGTTCAACTTCTAACTAATGTAACGTGACGTGACAACTTCACTCAACTCGACCGACGCGTAGACGCCATCTTTCATAGTTCGTTTTTTGCAATTAATATTGTTAAAAGTAATTCCTGTTAAAGAGAGTTAATGTTCATTGTTCATGTTAAAGTGTAACTCCAATTAGTGATAATCATGTCGATAACTGATCTAAAACAACTGCGGGCGGCGAGGGGCTACACAAAGGCATCCATCACACGGCTATATTCCTTTGTGACTAATGTGCAAGATGTGGAGTTGAGTAGCCTCTCCACGCTGCAGTCTAAGCGCACACGTATTGGAGAATTGTTTACGGAGTATGAAAGCTATAACAAACAAATATTGGCGCACGATGAGGCCGACCAAGAGGACGTCGCTGACTGCGAAACGAAATATTTTCAAATTCTAACAGTGTTAAACGAAGCAATAAAAACAAAAGCTACGCCCTCGGAAGCAACATCGTGCCATGGCTTCAAGGCTAAACTGCCAACGATACAAATACCTACGTTCACAGGTAGATATAGTGAATATACACCTTTCATAAATCTGTTTAAAGCGATTGTGCATAACGATAGGTCTATTGATAATGTACAAAAAATGTATTATTTAAGGTCATTCCTTATGAATGAACCTCTTGATATTGTAAAAAATCTTCCTCTGTCAATGGGAAGCTATGAAGAAGCACTTAAACTTCTTGACGATAGATATAACCACACATTCAAAATTATTAATGAGCATATCAATGCCTTGCTTGACATAAATGCCTTGGTCAAGTCAAATCCTGCAAACTTAAGGGACTTTGTGTCAAAGATTAAGCAATGTTTAGCTGCCTTAAAAAACTTAAATGTAAGCACAGATAATTGGGACCCTATTATATTGGCCATTTTGTACCGCAAATTAGATGCATACACATCACGGGCATATCAATTGGAGAGGAGTGATGCTGTGGACCCAACTGTCACCGAGTTCCTGCTGTATCTGGAGAAGCGTGCCTTGGCATTGGAGAATGCTGAGCCGATCGCTACTGGGACTGGGAGACCCTACCCGAAGGCAGTGGTAAATGTGACAACAACTTCAGGAGCAGCCGCCTCACCCGCCTGTGTCTATTGTAAGTCAAACCACAAATTATTTGAATGCAGCAAATTTAAATTTTTAACTAGTAATGACAAAACTGCATTTATTACAAGCAATAGCCTGTGCACAACGTGCCTGAATAAGCACACAGGTAAATGCCGCTTTCACTTCAGGTGCAAAATTTGTAGGCAATCGCACAATACTGTACTTCACCCGGAGTCGGCTAACCAATCACAAGTATCCTTAATTTCAAACGCAGTTAGCAACAAGGTCCTATTACCCACAGTAAAAGTAAGGCTTTATTCAAAGACAGGCAGAGAGTTACATGTCAAGGCCATACTGGACTCTGCTTCACAGATATCCTTGGTCACCAGCAAGGTAATTGATATACTAGGAATGACTCCGAATAAGGACAACACCATGATTGTGGGGGTTGGAAACAGTAATAATTCAACCAAATACTCCATACCTTTAGAGATTTTCTCTCTGGCTATGCCTTATCAAGTGACTGTCAATTGTCATGTGTTGGATAAAATTACATGTAAAATTCCACAGTACAATATTGAGAAGGATTTACTTGATATCCCTGATGGTATCCTACTGGCAGATGATAACTTTCACCAACCATCCGAGATCAATATGCTCTTAGGTGCGGACATATTTTTCCAGGTCCTGCTTCCGGAGGCAGTAGCAGCGCAGTCTGTTAAGCAGGAGCCGAGTCCACAGCCTCGCTTCATTAATACGAGGTTTGGGCATGTAATTGCTGGAGCCTTGCCGCGGCAAACAAACACTAATACAAGTAAGGTATCGCTTTTATGTCTTCAATGTGACTCGAGCCTTCAAGAAAATATTCAGCAATTTTGGAAAATGGAAAGCATACCTGAAACTTATAATGAGAGCATGTCTGAGCATGAACAAGCTGAAAGCATTTTTCAAAATACTACTTTATTTAAGGACAATAAGTTTCAGGTAGACTTGCCGTTGAAGGTGCCTTTGAGTGAAGTCAAGAATGTGCTCGGCAGCTCATTTGACCTAGCTTATTATAGATTTCTTAATCTCGAACGAAGGCTGCAAAAGAATCCTAATTTGCTTTCAGATTATGACAAATTCATTAATGAATATGTGGAGTTAGGGCATGGGCACTATATTGACTTTAACTCAATGGACCTTGAGAATGATGCTGCATACTTCATGCCTCATCATGCTGTTATCAATGAGCATAGCATAAGCACAAAGACGAGGGTGGTTTTTGATTGCTCTATGCAGACTAACAAAAAGATTGCACTTAATGACATTTTGCTTAATGGTGCACCGCTTCAAAGAGAATTATTTGATATTATGCTTTTGTTCCGATTGGGTACATATACCTTCTCTACCGATATAAGACGTATGTTTCGCTGTGTGAATATTAACCCGATCCATGCTAAATTACAAAATATATTGTGGAGAAGCAATCCTAATGACCCTTTAAAATGTATACAGTTAGATACAATTACCTATGGGCAAAAAAGTTCTAATTATTTAGCCACGCGATGCCTGCAAGAGCTTTCCGATAGGTATAAGGACGATTTCCCACTGGCATCCTACATATTGAAAAACTGTACCTATGTAGATGATACATGCTTCTCACACTCTGATTTAAATGTTATTATAGAAGCCAGGATGCAGTTATGCGAGTTGTTAGGCAAGGCTAATTTATATACACAAAACGGCATCCAATGAGCAGAGAGTCTTAGAAGGCATTCCTGAAAATGAAAGGCAATTTGATAATTTAGAATTCCAACAGGATAAATTGTATTTAAAAACATTAGGTTTGAAACTTAATATGCAAGACGACTGTTTTGTTTTTTCTTGCTCCGAACCCTTCAATAAGGCTAATCCAACTAAAAAAGATATATTAAGCTATATTTCAAAATGGTATGATCCCCTCGGCTTTTATAATCCTATAATTTTAAAGGCAAAGGCCTTCATGCAAAAGGTTTATGCTGAAAAAATTGGTTGGAATGAGGCTCCTTCAGAACCCCTGCGACAGGAATGGCTCTCATTTGCAAATAAATTATCTCAAATGGAACCTTTCACTATAAATAGGAACCTGCAGATCCCTTCTAATGCTATTGCTCTACAATTGGTGGGGTTTGCTGATGCTTGTAGCACGACAGGCTATGGTTGTTGTGTGTATCTTCGAGTGGTCGACGAACATGGTAATGCTTCACTTTCATTGCTTTGTGCCAAATCTCGAATCAACCCTCGCGATAAAGGTACTCTTACTATTGCACGCTTAGAATTATGTGCTATGCTTTTACTGAGTAAATTAATAAATCGAGTCTATGATACATTAAAAAAGGAGTTGGATCTGGAAGGAGTTTATTTATTTTCCGACTCACAAATTGCACTGGCATGGATAAATACAGAGCCTATAAGGCTTCAGGCCTTTGTCGCTAACAGGGTTCGGTTGATTCGGGATATTACCTCTAGATGGCGTTGGCTGCATGTAGCCAGTGCAGACAATCCTAGCGACTACGTGAGTAGGGGGGCAGATCCGGAGGAGCTACGGCAGACACACATGTGGCTGCACGGGCCAAGGTTTCTACAGGATGGTAAATATGACTTTAATAATCAACACTGCCCACCTGCTATTCCTGACCTACCCGAGATGAAGAAGCTTTCCTCTAATGACAAGGTGACGCTTATTACACAAAAGGGTTCTGATTTCTATGAATTCTGTAATAAGTTTTCTGACCTCAACAAAATGGTAAGAGTAATGGCCTATATAATGCGATTTTGCTCAAATTTAAAAAAACAAATATACTGACTATCCTATATATATATCACTCCTAAGGAGTTAAAAATGGCATTGCTTAAAATCATACAACACGAACAAGGCATTTATTACAGGCTGGAAATTGATAGCTTAAAATCGAATAATGAAAACGTTAAAGGTACACTTAACCCTTTACATCCCTTTCTTGATGGTCAAGGTATTCTGAGAGTTGGTGGCAGGATAAAAAACTCAAATGTGTCATTCTCACAAAAGCACCCCATAATATTACCGAGAGAGTCTCGTATAACCAATCTTATTGTAAAGCATGAGCACCTTAGATTGCTCCATGCTCCACCTAAACTGTTATTGTCAGGCTTGAATGAAAAATACTGGATTGTTAATGGCCTCAGCTATGTGAAAAATATTGTTAATAAATGTTTGCCTCGTTTCAGACAGAAAGCTGAATGTGCCAAACAATTGATGGGTAATTTGCCACCTGAAAGGGTTAACGCTTGTAGAGTGATTCAAAAGATTGGAATCGATTTTGCTGGTCCTGTAACTGTAAAAAACTCGCGTGTGAGAAGAGCTCTACAAACAAAAGGCTATATATGTGTATTTGTATGCTTTGTAACCAAGGCCATACATCTAGAGCTCTCCTCTGACTTAACCACTGATGCATTTCTTGCTTGTTTTAAACGCTTCATAGCGCGAAGAGGCTTGCCAACTGACGTATTTACCGATAACGGCGGATCCTTTAAGGGGGCAAATAACAAATTAATTGAGCTGTACAAATTAAATACTTCGCAAGAACACCAAAAACTGGTACAAGGTTATGCAGCACAGCAAAACATTGCCTTCTATTTTGTGCCGAGTTACTCACCAGTCTTTGCTGGTCTTGCTGAAGCTGCTGTAAAGAGCACAAAGTATCACTTGAAGCGTATCATACAAAATTATGTATTGACTTATGAACAGCTTAATACTGTGTTGTGTCAAATCGAAGCTGTATTAAATTCCAGACCGCTATTACCTGTGACAGCGAATGATATCAATGATTTCAGCTATTTAACACCCGGTCATTTTTTGATTGGTACTTCAATGACATCCTTTCCAGAAGCAGACTTGGTGGACACACCAACAAATAAAGTAAAATTTTGGGAAATGTGTAACAAGATAAAAGGTCACTTCTGGAAGGTATGGCATAAGTATTACTTGAATGTTTTACAATGTCGTCCTAAATGGCGCAATAGTAAGTCTAACGTTGAAGTGGGCGCTCTCGTGATTATGAAAGAGCCTAACGCCCCGCCCATGTCATGGCCTATGGCCAGGATAGTTAAAGTGTACCCTGGAAATGATAACAAAGTTAGGGTTGTTGACCTTATGACCCCCAATAAAAAAGTGTATAAGAGGTCATTAAGTGGGTTTGCTGTGCTACCCATTGAATAAAAAATTGTAATAGAATATAAGTAATAGATAGTAAGTTAGGTTGTCTTGTCATACAGCATTATCAGAAGTTGTAGTAGCAGCTTATTATAATCAGGTGCATTGCTGTAACATATGGTTCTAAAACTATATATAGTAAATAGGTTAAAAAATAATAATATAGGTGATAGGTTAAATATAAGAATGCATATTGTTTAGTAACATGATAAATATCAGGCAATAAATAGGCTATTATGTAGCTGCCATAATTGTACCACTGAAATGATGTGGCCTTTTAAGTTTAAATATCAGATTTTTCAACAAAATATTTTCTTCGTTTTGCTTAACTTAAGTGGATCTTAATTATCCTTTTAAAGGTTGAAGGTTCAACTGAAACTATTTTTTGTTAAGAATATCATTTATTTAAGATGTAATGCTATTTAATGTACCTAATGTCGTTAGCATTGATAATTTACTTACCTTGTTATGTTTATGTAATACCATTATGCTGGAATACAAGACTTGTCCTTTGGAATTAGTTTCTAGTTTCTTGTAAATAATTATTTAAATAAAGGCCTCGTCCCGCCCCAGCATGTTGGCAACTCCAACAGAGAATGAGTAAATCTTAATACCGTTCATTTAATGTCTATGCTACTTAAGTAAATTCATTCACTCACTCTTCTTGCAACCGCGTCTCTATAAAGATGTAATCTCAAAAATCTAAAGTGTGTTCGTAATAAAGCCTAAAAGTGAACAGCTGTCCTTTCAATCTCTTCCACACAAGAAACCGTGCCCTACCACGCTCCCCAACAAAAACTATGGCAAGGAAAAACTAAAGAGCTGCAGTCTGTAGATCCCTATTGCAAGGACAAACAGAAAAGAATACATTACAGATTAATTAGATTTAATTTTAACAGGGACCTAAATCGGTAATCATTTGACCGATGCCCACTATCGGTTTTTAGCTAAGAGAAACTACGTTCGGTAACATTTAAAGGCACTTCGCTAAAGTAGACATGTGGTATTGTTTCGGACAGATGTCTTTAGAAACTTCGAAATTAGCCTGTTGTTCTTCTAAGTCGGTCCCTCACTGCTGACGAACGTGATTCCACCAATTAATATTGTTGATAGCAGCTCTCCACGTCTCCCTGTTGGTTGCTTTGTCAGCGGGCTACTTATTGTTTGAGGCATCTGCCTCTGGACTAAAAAGCCAGCCAAGGCCAATCTAGCAGCTGATAGATTGCCTTAGCTGGCTTTCCAGTTTGAGTTGGGCTATTATAGATACATTAGTGCGGCGTGCAGGTCGGGGAATACGGAGCATTTTTCGCTACACCCACATCTCTAAAGCATCGATCTTCTTCCGGAAAGCTGCCTTAAGACTCCATGTCTCTGCGCCATGTAGAAATATGGAAAAGACTAGAGTCTGAACTCTTTTAATTTTTGTCTGGTTCAATATGTTCTTGTTTTTCCATATTTTGTCCAATTGAGACATTGGCGATTTGCCTTGTCGGTTTTACTTCGAATCTCAGCTTCACAGCCGCTCTTGTTGTTCAGAACTGCGCCTAAGTATATAAATTCCTCCACTATTTCGTATAGTTATCAAGGGCGTCCGTTGTTAAAATTAGCTAAGATTTAAATTTTTAGTTGCTTATCCATATTTATCACTCTTCGGACGATCTTCGACTCCTCTTGTTTCGACCTACAGCAGAACGCATGGCGTCCTGTTACTTGGTAACAATTGTGTGGCGAATCTGAATGGTCCTGCGCATGGGACTCCTTCCTCTTGGTCTTTTTCCTTCAATCTCTCGTATCACTAGGAGCTTTTCTAGGTTGTCATTCTTCTTCCTGGTTATGTGAACGAAAAATTCCAATCCAATCAACTACCTTTTCGTAAATAATCTACTACAAGCCCCGGGAAAACAATTTCGCAAATATTCCAGATTGTACGCTACTGAAATTGCTCGCTGGCTTTTCCCCCAGGAATCTTGATTTACACGAACTAAATTTTGAAAGCCATTGGTCTGATAATAGTTAACTTCAAACTACATATTTGTATAGAATCTTTTTATCGATTCTATATTTTTTTTTATGTGGTAATACCACATTTTTATTTTACCCCGCTTCGACTGTAGTAGATCGCATTCAATTTTTCTTTCTTAATTTACCTTTGTGTCATTATTTATCAAACTACATATTATTATGTGAGCGTTTTTACTAGCTAATAAAACGCCTAGTCAATTTTCGTCATAAAATGGATTATGCTTTTGTAATAAAGTTATTTAGTTATCAACTTCAAAACATTTGCAAAATACTTAAAAAAATGCCATGTCCCTACCTGGAGTTTTTTTTTTATTTAGTCCATTCACTTTAACATTAAAGCCACCTATATCCATAGTCTTTATTAAAACTGTAACGCTTTCATTTAAATGCACGTGACAATTTTAATTAAATTTCGAAGAAAGAAATGTTGTTCAATTCGAAAGGTTATCAGAGTAAACCAGGCGTCGGGAGGCAGCCGAACTTTGCACTGTGATCATATAGACCGTTTACTTCTAAAACTTGATATCTTCCTTAAAAGCAGACCTTCGAAGTGAACTTTATTCACTAGTGCTGTAAAGTCCATATCTCGATCAAAGATAGTAAATGTATAAGATGTTGTATCAACATGAAAAGCGGTAGCATTGGTCTGTGATCCGCTAGGATCGTATCGTGCCACACGTACATAGAAACTCCTAACTTTAATCCCCACGGGATCTACTTAATCAAAGGTACACTTAGTCAATAATTCAACGTGACAAGGTGATTGGGAAGTGTCGTCCGAGTGTAACTATCTAGTTCCCATTCTTAACATAAGTGACTCCCAATCTATCTTTCTCATACTTTTTCTCTTCTTCATAACAATGGAAGGTACTTTTTTAACCTGCAACTCCCTGCTATTTTAGCGATTGTTTCAGTTTTGTTTTCTCTGCGAAGTCCACCCAAAATTTTCTACTCGCCGTTCACCCAGTGAAATCAATATAATAAAAGATATATTTTAATATAGTACATCGCGGTACTATCTGCTGCTGCTGATTTTAGGGAAGAAATACCTTATAAATATTTAAAGCCAATATTAAGCAGAACTAAATAGAGGAAAGCTACGTAACCAGAAAAGTGTTAAGCATGAATGTGGACGGATATAGAATAAGAGGAAGACCAAACAAAAAATGGATGGATTGTGGGAAAGATGATATAAATAAGAACTATAAGAAGGAAGTGAACAACGAGATAGATGACGAATAATAGGGAAGAATGGAGGAAAAAAAATACTGCGTCGACCCCAAATAAATGGGATAAGGGTAAGGGAATGGTAATAAAGCAGGATTATTTAATAAGCCATGGCTTAACCTACTTTCTTAGTAGCAGACTTGTATCAGATTATAAGTATAAAGAAAAACACTAAACACAAAGCAAAACATAATAAGGAGACTAGCACCTAAACCAAAACTCACTGAATATTTTCATAAGGATTGCGATTGCATTTGTCCTTGATCTCCATTCAATATGCATGCATAAATATTTGTACTTCCTTCTTTCAAATCGTTTATCTCTAAAAATAGAGTGCAAATATAAAGAAGGTGATGGAGGGACGGTTTGAGCACAGTCACGGTAAATCAAAAAAGTGGGACAAAACGTGAGAAATCACATTTTCATGCGTGATTTTTTAACGGATTGAACAAACGCGCCGTCTAATATTAAAACGGTTCAAATGTATTTGCTTTGAAGACAGTGCATTTTCGAGATTAAAAAACATGATTCATCCCATAATCCATTTTTATGTCAACAACCCCTTGAAGTAAAAAAAATGGTAGCTAGACATAGTTCTACTATTAAATACGCAAATATAAAGTTTATTTCTAGTTTTCTGCCGGACGAACTGGACTTCAAAACGAAAATAATTTAACAACATTATTTCAGAAGAAAGACCTCCATTGGCATAAGTACAAAAACCATCTTCAGGTTATACACAAGTCCGCCTTTTGTACGATAAGTTTCCTTTTGTGCAATAAAGATTTAATAAATACATACACAATTACAGTCGTGCGCTGCCCTTAAATGGTTCAACGGTTACCCGCAATTTTGACTAGATCAGAAGTCTATCTTGTTGGGGACCTCCCACGCTGTCTTCCAGTAGTTGCAGTACGCATTCGCCACTCAAGACCCTTTCTACTCCAACAGCCATTGTTTCTACAAGCCGTGTACGCCCAGTGTCATTTTAGTTTGGCCTTATTCCGGCCATATCAGTTACTTTGGTTACCCTGCGGAATTCATCGTTTGTGATTCAATCTAGCAGAATAAACAGCGATTATCATGCTGCGAAGTGCGAACGGCAATATAAAATCGTCTGCACGGAGATGCAGAGTCAATGTGAGGTAAGGTGGGGTAAAACTTTTACCGGGAGAAGACTGCCACAGTCGAATAACTAACTGTGAGTCATACCCCAACTTACCTTACCATGCGGTTTATGTATTCGAATCAAGATTCTACAGCTCAATTTTAAACACCACAGTCTTTCATTTCGCAGCGGGATGCGGAGGCTGTGTGAATCGCCAAAATTCGACTCTTCATTGCTCTATGCGCGAACTATAGCAATTCTTATAATACCCGCAACAATAGCCACGATTCATTTTGGAAATAAGTTTAAAAATAGAAATTGGAATCGTTACTAATAATAAATGTAGATTATTCTCTAGATGACGTGGCACTTGTTGAACGGGTGGCGTTTAGCTTATCGGACCAAGGCAGGTGCGCCCTTTGCGGCGCCCTGGGGAAGGGCGGAGGCGGAAACGTAATGGACGGATTATTTATTAACGCTATTACGTAATGGAATTTGCTTCAATAATCATA
Organism: Apotomis capreana; assembly: GCA_947623375.1. Lineage (NCBI taxonomy): Eukaryota > Metazoa > Arthropoda > Insecta > Lepidoptera > Tortricidae > Apotomis > Apotomis capreana. The sequence continues at coordinate 20,052,831 of OX392502.1, read as the reverse complement.
AGATTGAATTACATTTATGAGAATAATGAGTAAACTAAGTTTTTCAGCTACCACTGAATATACATAATCTGATGGCTCGGCGAAGTCTCCGAAGTGAGTGAGAGTGAAATTGAAGAGGTTCTTTTCTCGGTCGCATAAGAGCGAGCGAAACAGGAATAAAACTTGAATCACATTTTGCAAGCTCACGTACTGTGTCTCTTTTTTATCCTTAAATCGAAAACTATAATTTACTAGCTGCGCCCCACAATGTTTTCAGCTCATCCAATGAGAACACAACAAAATCAGGGAAGTAGCCTATGTGTTAATCCAGAGTGTCAGCTTTTCATTTCCATATCATTTTTTTTTAATTCGTCCGGCCGTTTATAATATTAGTGTAATAAGTGTGATATCAATACAAATCGATTTAGCGCCTGATTTTGGGCCACACTTCTAAGACGTTCACAGACGTCGCGGCCCCATCGGGCGCTCGCTGTATACAAAATTAAGAAATTGAATAGATTCGGTCGTTTAAGGTGATTGTTATTACAGTAGCCGCTGTTTCTAGTCTGAGTAAGAATATATTTAGGCTTTTATTTATTTTGTAAATCAGTTTATATTATTCAGTAACAATGATTTTTGTGAACATTGGTTATTCAAATTATATGCGGTTCAACGAAGGCTGTTCAGATTGTGATACAATGTCATTTGCAAGAAGAAATTTTGTTTTGTTAGAAGTGGCGATGTCGATACTTTTATAAACTTTGAACTATTCACTTAATAAAATTGCTGTGATAATATGGTCAACAATTTTACGAGTCCGCACTGCACATAAAACAAGAAATACCTACAAAGCTGACAATGCTTATTATCTAGAACTAAAGAAATTAACAATAACCTGATAAATTAAAACTGCTGTGTCAGTAACTTAAATTATTTACAGCGGAAACATTAATTTAAACAACTCATTTTATTTATTGGCATAAAAATGTGAGCAATAAATAACTGTCCCAGGAGACATTAAATGATAGCTCCCCGAATTTCCGTTAACGAGAAACCCCATCTATTACACACCCGAATATCTACAGGCAAATTAATTCTTCAAACGTCTAGACATAACCAATCTTAAACCAAAATTCAGTAGTTAACAGCCTTTCGGAAACACAAAAACTACATTTTGTAAAACCAATTCGCTGCATCAGACATTTAAATTCTCTCGCCTGTCATAAATTAGAGAAAACGCATTAAAAACGATATGCTCCATCACATTCTTTTCAGATTGCAAACGTCGGATTGATTCATTTGCAAATTAGTTGAATAATTTGGGTAAAGATATGGAAAGTAGGTGGAATGTTCATGAATGCGACGAAGTCTAAAATAATCTAGTGATACAAGTATAGGTATCATTATTTACGTGTTCCGCACAGGTGCGACAGTTATGTACCAGTGGTAGTTGCCAATGTAAACGTTGTTTCGATACAACACAACCAGAGCCCGAATTCGATCATTATATTGTGATTTTAGGCGGGTCTACTTCGATTTGTGTTTTAATCCTTAGATTTTTTTTTATTGTTTTCTATAAAAACAAAGAATGATACAATAAAAATAAATAAATACTTATTAATACTAAATAAAACTGATTTATATCTAAAAAAATAAAACCATATGTATAATAAATTACACCTATATAAAGAAAAAAACAATACTTTATCAAAACTAAAATATCTATCCTTAGTCTTAGTAAACTAAACGAAAACTAAAAAGATACAATTTGTTATGTTATGAATGAAGTACCTTAAATTGGCTACTACAAGTAAATGTCACTTTTAAGTTTTGTCGCCCATATGTCACATAATATATATGTTTTAAAACAGCATAATGTTGACATATGGGCGGTAAATTAGGTGTTTTTGTGACAACTGTGGCAATTTCGTTTAGTTCTCATGTTGTTTTCATGTCGATCAATAAGATTTTCTACGATGAAACGTACAAATCATATAACTAACCAAAGTCGAGGGCGTTTCTTGGCAACAATGAAATTGTCGCCGACGTAACGAGTAAGATTAATTAACTTATATCGTTAATTACAAAACATCCGATCTTCTTAATTCACAATACCCATTCTGAATTAGATCCCAACGATAGCATCCAAACAATTTTTGCTTTAATGTTTGACAAATTGCCGCTGCCACAAAAATTATGTTACTCGCCTAATTTCGTATTATATTTGACTCGTGTTATTTTAAGCATGATTGAAATCAGTCCAGAACGGATATACGTGAAATTATGAGAATGTTTGTGACAGGAATAATATCTACGTTAAAAATAAACAATATTTTTGGCTGCGGATCGCGTTTTAATGTCGGTTTTTATTTAAATATTCTCTTTAATAGCAATCTAACGATGATTCATTGAATAGAAACTCACTTCAATGACTGGAAAAACGTAACGTTACGCGGATTTAAAAGTGTCATGTAGCACAGATGGATCAGCGAGGTTGTTAGAGCCTTAGCAGACTTGATTTATGAGCCTGATTTATGGATTAGAACATATGATGATACTAAATGAATACCCGGTAACACTGACACGGTAAGCACCACATTTAAGAGGGCGCCGAGCGTTTGCGACTGAACCATAGAGCGCGGGGAATGCGTGTTTAAATCGGCGCGCGGCCGCCATAGTAAAAATGTATGGAGAATTAAAAGCACTTTTTGATAAATCTGGACCTTTAATACCAAACAATAATTGAAATATTTGATGCGGACAAATTGTAATGTCAAATATTCATCTTTTTTTTGAACTGAAAATCAGAATAGATTTCCATTGTTAAAGTATAAAAAACACTTAACGCCTGCTTACGATTTTACAATTTTCGTCCAACTTTACTTAGTTCTCTAGGGTAAAATATTAATAATCTTATAATTTTTCCACGGCGAATTTGTTAACACATTCTTCGAAATGCTAAATATATAGTTTAGAAATGGATTAAACAATTAGTGTTGACGTTATCTACTTAACGGCAACTGCCTATTTTTACACATTTCGCTCGGTGCAGTCTTAATGTTTATATTCCGCATAAGTGTGCGATGAATCTAGTTAGTTGTCAATAACACTTTATCGTCTGGATCGGCTCTTATTTTCCCCTAGAGAATTCACGTTAAGTGCACTTCAACACGCCCAGATAGCGTCTGAAGACAAATAAAGTACGCCTGGGAACTTGATCTACTCGTATTTCGACCTCAATGCGAAAAAGAATCGTAAAAATAAGCCTGACCTCATAGGTCCTATTTTATTACTTAGAAGTTATGTTGCTCTTGTGCCCTCTATGTAGTACCTACAGGACTCGTATGAATTCGTTGCCTTCTATTAAACAATTTTCCTACCCGGAACACTTATCACGCTAGTGGTTCGCGAGCAGCGGTCGCGAACACGTGGCAAAAACGCAGACGCATGAGTAGCTTCGCGCAACAGAGGCGTTGACAACGCTGAGTATTCGCTACACACCCGCGACGTCTTCGCTAAGCATTCACGGCGCGTTTGCAGCGCCCCCGTCCCGCTTTGAAAACGTCCGCAAACCACCAGGATGTATATTCTGAATAAAATTAAAAACTTATACAATTTTTGCATCTTATCACAAAAAAGGACTTATAAATAATGACCACCGGAGGCATGGAGCAGATGCAGGCAGTCAAACCGAGGAAAACTAATGTAAAACACCTGAATTATCTGTTGGGATTTCTTCCATTTTCAAAAAGTGTGACCTGACCAAGATTAATTTCTTGCAGCTATTTCCCATAAAAGCGTGTATCATGTCCAGATTCCTTTGACATTCGCGTCCAAATTCCTCGCCCCACATTCTGGAGACGTTTAATAATGTCTACACAGGGCCAGAAATACCTCGTCTACATTCTCGAAATTTAAGGGATGGCGCCTTTTGGTCTGTGTTTGTGCATTGTTGATTTAATATCCTGTGCTCAAATCGTTCTATGCGCAGGTTCTAGGCTTCCAATCACGGGATGCTTTGCATGGGAACGGTATTCTTAGTACGAATAATCCTGGGATTTGAAGCCTGCTGGGCTGGTATAGTTCAGTGTTCCACAAAGTTCCGGGGCACACTGGTGTACCGTGGTCATTAGGTAGTTGGTGTGTCACGGAAAAACAAGGTTGTCTTTAAGTTAAAAAGACAGAAAGACGAAAAATATCTACACGACATTTCTCATTTCTGGTGTACGAGGGTGAATCAAAAAGTCCTTAGAACTGGCTGTATATAAAAAGTTTTTAAATGAAGTTTTTATTTTATTTTGAACTGTCATTATAACGTAATATTTGACAGTTGGTTTCATTTGAAATTGTTCCCGCCGTTACATGGTAAATCAATATTTTGCGAAATAAGTCGACTAAAACGTCCCATTATGGAAAAAAATGAGTTACGTGCCGTGATAAAGTACTTGTGTATGAAAAATATGACTACCAAGGATTTTTTTTTGGATATTCAGCAAACCGTAGGCACTAGTGCTGTACCCTATTCCACCGTCGCTTTCTGGGTTGCCGAGTTTAAAAGAGGCAGATCTAGCTGCGAAGACGACCCCCGCTCCGGCCGGCCATCTACCTCAGTTAACACAAAAACCGTTGAAAAAATTGAGAAAATGGTTTTGGACGACCGGCAACTAACAATTAAATACATAGCAGAGACTCTAAAGATTTTTGTTTGGTAGCGTACATTCAATACTAACCGATGTTTTGAGTTTTAAAAAAGTGTCAACAAGATGGGTTCCGCGAATGTTAACGCAGGCTAACAAAGTCTTGCGTTTAGAAGTTTCGAAGCGGAATCTAGAGAAAATCATGCACGACCCGGACACTTTTTATCGTCGTTTCGTAACAATGGACGAAACATGGGTTCACCATTTTGACCCTGAAACAAAAAAGCAAAGCATGTCCTGGAAACGGCCATCTTCCCCTCCAATAAAGAAATTTAGAGTATTTCCGACAGCAGGTAAAGTTATGGCCTCAGTTTTCTGGGATGCAGAAGGAATCCTTTTTATTGATTATCTGCCCAAAGTAAAAACCATTACAGGTGCCTATTACAGCGATTTGATACCAAAAGTGCGTCAAGCAATCAAAGAAAAACGTCGAGGGAAATTGAGTGCGGGAGTGCTTTTTCACCATGATAATGCTCCGGCTCATCGATCAGAACTGGCTCTCACTGTAATCCGCCAAGCTGGTTTTGAGATCTTTGATCATCCGCCCTACTCGCCAGACTTAGCTCCTAGTGATTTCCACTTGTTTCCGAAACTAAAGGAGCACATCCGCGGAACTAAATTTGATGACAACAACGCGGTCATGTGTGCCGTAGAGGAGTTTTTTGAGGCTCAAGAAAAATCGTTTTTTTATGATGGATTAAAAAAACTTGAAAAACGGTACTATAATAAATGTATAGAACAAGAAGGAAATTATGTTGAAAAGTAAAAAAAAAAATGATATTCATTTGTTTTCGACCCTATTTCTAAGGACTTTTTGATTTACCCTCGTACCTTTTTAATTTTCCGGTTGCGATGTATGTTGAAAGCAAAAAGTTTACGGAACATTGGCATAGTTGATACATTGTTTACAACGGGACTTATGACTCATACATACATATTATTTAATTGCCTTGCGTTAGTTGCGTTGTTAATTTTCCGACATTACGACTGCCTCGTCGCGGTCACGGTCTTACGATAGATAATCATATAATTTCAAACATTTGTCCTAAATATTTTTTTATATCATAAATGCGTATATCTATGTTAAGAACAACGTGACAAAAATGGGGCATTCTGATTACTTAATACGATAGGACTTCGAATTTGTAATAACCGAAGTAGTTGTCATAATTTACAATGTCTGGACGTTATGAAAAGCGCCCAATGTATTATTTTTTGCATAAAACAGCCATAGATCTAGTTATCCTATTATTGAATTTAAAATAAAGTAACAGCTAGTAAAATCCCTGAAATGGTAGAACATTAGCAATATATCATAAAGATCGTGAGTTACGACGGGGCTATTGATTCTTCAGCCTATCCCGTTATCAGCTCATAACCATTACTCACAAGTCTCACAATCCGAGTACATAATATATTAGGCTCCAAAGCACTTTCCAACAAGTCCCATTCTAAATATACCAACACTACAGTTCTGCACAGTACCTATACAAAAGGCATAGTCGGCTTTCCATAGTGAATCGGTCCTTACATTGAATGGACTCTGGGTTTTTTCAGCAAGACTTCTAGTGGACCATTTATGCTGGTATCAACATCCTAATTGTGACTGTTGTCTTATGAGTTATGATTTACTATCATTTTGTTAAAAAAAAAATCGAGATATATTTGAGCGATTCGTTCCTAACTTTGAAATTTTGTTCTTTATTTAGCTTTATATCACCACTAAAAAAACTAATATTGGTAAGTATAGAAATAAAATGAACAATGTATATCACCAATAAACTAGATTATAGAAAATAATATCTGAAATACGGGGCCTTATCCCTTAAGTGCGTTCTATCAAGATTATTGATGATGTTACCATCTACTCCATTTATTTTGCGGCGCCTCATAGGTATTCCTGAACATTTATTTCTATCATTATGTATAACACGTAATATGATTATGTAACACATTAATATAGACAGAAAAAAACAGGGAAAATGAGAATAATTAGCGATCGCGATTCCGAACGTCTGGCATTCTAAGACTATATTAACTATATTACTTGATTTCATTAACGTCCATGTCTACTTTTTTTTTCATATTTAAAACACAAACTAAACTTTTTGAAAGATAGCTTTTTATCAATAGTTTTTTTTACAAGATTTTTCAGGTAAGTGCGGTCTACTTACCTGAAAAATATAGTAAGTGTCATAATATATTTCATAGCGAGTCTTTACCCGGTGTCTATCATAATATCTAGTTATCCATTCGATCAAATCAGCCGAAATGAATATACATCTACTTTAAAAAATCCCAGGCATAAACCCAGACACTTTACAGTACAGTACGTAATGAGTGATACAAAGAAAATTTGCTTCAGTCCCGCTGCGGTTAATTGCCAGACAGTAACTTCTTGTAAATATAGCGCAAGTCTGCGTATAATTCTTCACGCCTATGCGCACATTCGACTTATATTCATTGTGTGTCGGAAATGGTACGCGGCGAGGTCGCACGGTAGTGCTGGACCAAGTTTTGTAATAGATTGCCAATTTTATATGTCATTTTGATTGGAGGCCGCTGTAGCTACATACTTCAATGGATTTAAATATTATTATTATGGACTTTTAGGTCTAAGGGTATCTCGAAAATCGTAAACGTAGTAGCCAGAGGTTACTCTGAAGTTTGAAATCGGAAGTTTTCATATCAAACTGTGTTTGGATGAACGATACGCTGAGACTGACTTCGAATTCAAAACTTCACAGTTACTTTACGTAACGTAAGAAAAATAAAGAGAAATCACTTACCAAACTGCTTAGATGAGAGTGCCGAAGCCTCCAAGCGGAGGGCTCTTTAACTACGATGTAGGGTTCAGTGTCGTTTTTTTTAACTAATTCGACGACACCATTCATTGATTTGAAATATGATTTAGAGGAGACCTCTTCAAAAATTGAGCAGATATTATTGTTATCCTTATAATAGTTATAATTAAAGCATTAAGGAGGTATATTGGGTAAACCGCCTCACAGCGACGGGGCTCGATAAGCTTAGAAACTCATGCCTTACGTCTAGATCATGAGTCAAAATTGATAGTGGTCCCGCTCTGGTGTGGCAAGATATGATAGTTCAGAAAAAGCATAATGATAAATATAGCATTGTGTTTGATCTTTGTACGATAGAGTTCAACAACATGCCAATTCATATTTGCTTGCTTTCACCTTTATTGGGAGCTTGGCTTATTTTTGCCAGGTTTCTTTTTCATGCTACTTATACCATCTCAATCCCGTATTACACATCGTCGCTCGGCACTTAATTGCAAGCGTTCGTAACACGTCTTTGTCACTTGCTATTCAAAGTAACAAAGACATCACGAAACATTTTGACTAAGCGACAAAATCAATTAAGGTGAGGGGGATTTCAACGCGTGATATGTAAAAATAAATTATATTATTTAGGTAAGTAGAGCACAAGTTTGCTCATTGATTGAAGCTCAAAAGACCAACCTCATTGTTTGCTAGAGAGCGATGGAACGCAGCATAACAGCGGTGTTCGTAGACAAGACCGTATGAGAAACACCGAACTGCGTTCCAAAACACGCGTTGTAGACGTAGGTGCCAAGACCGCAAAGCTGAAGTGGGACTGGGCTGAACATGTCCGCCGCATGCATCCGGAACGATGTGCCAGATTAATCAGCGAATGTACCCCGCAAGGCTGCCGGAGCAGAGGCAGACCGAAAAGAAGATAGCGGGATGACTTACAGCTTTTAGTTACATTATCAGTTGCGAGGCAGGACGACCTCTCAGACTCATCAGTCCTCATAGTCCAGCATTCATATCGCAGCTTTAGAGATATAATTATTTGAGTGATGTCTTTGATGCTTGTAAATGTGTCATACCTACAACGCGCTACGACGAGCAGTATGCTGAAAAATTATACCTGAAACAAGAGAAAAAAACAATTTAGTTAAATCCGCCTATAAAATCAAAACGTTTATTCTGTGAGTGTCTATTATGTACATGTCTAAATCTGAATCTATAGGCATTTCACAAGAGGAGACCGCTGTTGAGAAGAAAGCCGAAAGAAACTCAACAATAAGTAATTTTTTCGTAAATTATACTTAAAAACTGACTGGTAGAGAATGCCTCATGGCATTAAGTCCGCCATTTGTACTTTTACTTATGTATTTTGTGCAATAAAGTTTAAATAAATAAATAAAAACAATAAGTACTTAAACAATAAATAGCTTACTAAGAATACTAAATATCATGAATTCATGAAACACATAACATGACGAGTGAATAACGCCACCTCTCGGGCAAATCCATGGTGAAGTAGCAAGCAAATTCTAGTTTAATTTGCCACGTGCCATTTCCTCCTCTTCACATCGTGTACTTACAATAATTTACTCGCAAGGTTTGCTTAGTGATCTGAATTCTGTTATTAATACAATTAACAAAGACTTGGAGAATATATCGAATTGGAGTTGCCGCTTTGGACTGAAAGTTAATCCTACCAAGTCACAGGTCATTATTATTGGTAGCTCTAAACTCTTTCCGCGAATCAATTTTGAAAATCTTCCTGCCATTATGTTTGACGGTATTCAGATCTCTTACTCACAGAAAGTAAAAAATCTTGGTGTGATCTTGGATTCTACTTTGTCGTGGGTTCCCCAGGTCAGTGAGGTTAGTAGGAAGATGTTTGCTGCGGTAGGAGCCCTTAGGCGACTACGTAATTTTTTGCCACTTCCTACAAAAATTTGCTCTTGCTCAATCTCTTCTGCTCCCTATTTTAGACTATGCCGATGTGTGCTATTTAGATCTTTCCAGTGTACAGCTTGACAAACTTGAGCGCCTTCAAAACCTTTGTATTCGGTTTATATTTGGCTTGCGCAAATATGACCATGTCTCCGATTTCCGTTCTCAGCTCAAGTGGCTTCCAATTCGTCTTCGCCGCAACTCCCACATTCTTGCACTTCTATATAGTATATTATTCAACCCCGCTACCCCTCACTACCTTAAGGAGCGATTTAAGTATCTGTCTTCTATTAGGTGTTCTCAAAATTTTATTCTTACTCCAGCTGTTTCATCTTCGAAATATTACAATGACTCATTTACCTCTCACGTAATCCACCTGTGGAACGCTTTGCCGCTAGATTTGAGACGCGCAAAATCTCTTCCAATTTTCAAAAGTCATCTTAAACAGTATTATTTGTCACTTCCCTAGGCCGCTTTTATGTACGTCGTCGTATTTATGTATATGTTTATGTATTTATTATGTATTTATACTATTTAAAAGTATATATTTTATTTTTTATTTTTGGATTTAAGTTTAAGTATCTTGTAAGGGTGTATGTGTCAATCAGTCGTTTTCAACAACTATTTGCACTACCATTTTCATAACTATTTTTTGTTTACTCTCTACCCTAAGGTTGTCTGGAAGAGATCGCTTTTTAGCGATAAGACCGCCTGTTGTTACCAACTGTATTGTATTTTTATTTCTTTTGTTTTCTGTCTGTTATTTTGTGGTGCACAATAAAGAGTATTATTATTATTATTATTACTTATTGCTGGGAACGTGTCTGATCTAGAGTTGCAGAAACATTTTTTCTTTGAATAATGTTTACGTGTGTCTGTGTGTTAGTCACCTGTGTGTGCATGGTACGGGTAGATCGCATCCGGAAAACTGCTATTCAGCGTAATTAGACATTTTTCTGACATCTCTACCATAAAAAAAAAATTGTATTGATAATCTCTATCAATACAATTTTTCAACATTAAAAATGAATACATACTCCGACTTAATAAAGAAACGCGTTTTTAGATTGCCTGTTCCCAGAGTCCATACTGCTTTTGGTAGGCGATTCGGTGAATATCTTGGCTCCTCAATATATAATGCTGCTGTAAAAAAACATTATAAGATTCCTCATAGTTCTGTTCAAGAAGCCAAAAAGCTTCTCTATAACTGGCTCAGTACTCTGGATTATTCCGACACCGAGGCTCTCCTTGTCAAGAGAGTCTAGAATCATTTTTCTAGTTATTAGTTTGATTTAGTAAATTAATATTGTATTGGTTGATCTCATATTGTAAAATAATTAGCTTGTTACATGACATAAAATTGTAATTCTGGTTCCCCGCGATACAGGCATGGCCTAGTGCGGAGTCCACTGTCAATTTATGTATTATGTAAACACAGTTCCGTACTTCAATTGTTGCCTTATAAATGTAATGTTTGTTGTTAATTGTGCAATAAATAAATGATTCTTCTTCTTCTTCTATGGAGATGGGTGATTATTTAAGGAAAAATCTTAACAATGCCATACAGGCGCCAACCATACAGCACCATGCTAAACATTTATTTGTCCTCTCATCACTCCGAAACAGCTGTCTTTCAATTTTTTTTTTAACGAGCAAACGAATCGCCTGGTGGAAAGCGATTATCGTCGCCCATAGACACCTGCAACACCAGAGGAGTCACAAGTGCGCTGCCGGCCTTTCAGGTGGGAATACGCTCCGACTGCGATGAAGAAAAAGTAGAAAAGAAAAGAAGTTTTACGCGGACGAAGTTAATTCTAGTATGTTGTTACGGACAGCTTAACAGATCTAGTTTAAGTTATATATAATATATTCTGTACGAAACTAGACTAAGGCAAAATAAATAAATAATATTCCTCATCTACCTAATGCCCTAAAAAGCGGCCATACTATGTGTGTATAACACTTATTTTCCTAACATTTATTGTAAGAGAGCTCCCAAGTACTATGTAGGATAGCTAAAAGACCACGGCGGTCTGGAAGTAAACAAGGGTGACTCATCACGGTAACTTTCCACTCACAATCAAAGACAAAGGAGTCATGTTTGTTTACATTGGATGTAAAACTTAAGGATAAAAATTAGAATATCCTGAAACTTTATAATAATGTTCCTCATGAACACATAAGTAAATTCTCTTAATATTATACCGGCCGCAACCTGCTGCGAGCACGGCAAACATCTCGTCGATGTTGCTAAGAGCCCTGGCTAGCCGTCATAGCTTCGCCGGAGACTTGCGGGCATTGCGGCGGGCGATGAGGCCGTTGAATGCGGTATCGGGGTCGCGGGCGCGCGACAACGCACCCGGTCTTCGGTCCATCATTTTGGGGATGGCATGGGTATGTGCTTCTCCGCCGCGAGCTGTAAGGGTGCTCGAGCGGCGGTGATGCTGGGCCGTCTTTTTCTTGCCACCGCGAGCGGAGCTCAGCGGTGGCACGGCTTGTGATGAATAAATCCTCTTCTCCGCCGCGAGCTGTAATAGTGCTCGAGCGGCGGTGGGTGTGGGACGTCTTTTTCTTGCCACCGCGAGCGAAGCTCAGCGGTGGCGCGGCTTGACAAAGTCCTCTTCTCCGCCGCGAGCTGTAATGGTGCTCGAGCGGCGGTGAGAGTGGGCCGTCTTTTTCTTACCACCGCGAGCGGGGCTCAGCGGTGGTGCGGCTTGAATTATCCTCTTCTCCGCCGCGAGCTGTAATGGTGCTCGAGCGGCGGGGTGAGTGGGCCGTCTTTTTCTTGCCACCGCGAGCAGAGCTCAGCAGTGGCACGGCTTGAGTCGTCTGCTTCTTGCCGCCGCGAGCGGCTGCTCCCAGCGGCGGCCGGTATCGTAGGGGACTTCAGGAGTCGGTCAGCAGCTCTCTGGGCAATGCCCGAGCGCTACTGTCCGGGGGCCTCGTGTAGTGAGGGGCGATCCCCTGGAGATGCTCATGGCGTGAGCGGTCTGCGCGGCCAAACATTGACTGCGCGAGCCTGCCGATGAACTTCTCCAGGGGGTGCCACTTGAGGTCCCGCATGATGGTGTCGTTGCGCACGTATCGTTGGGCGCGCACGATAGTGCGCAACGTACGCGTCTCCTGAGTCCGCAGCTTCCTCCTGTTGGTCTTCTTTAGCAAGGCGTACCATGCCGGTGCGGCGTACGTGAGACGCGACCGGACATAAGCCTTGTAGAGCCCCAGCTTGGTGCGCTGGGGGAGCCCGCTGGCGAAGACAGGACGGAACGAGCACGGCAAACATGAAAATAGCACGGCACGCCGCGCGCGCCGCGATAAGAGGGAACGGCCAGGTGTATATCTCGACCCGTGTGAGCGAGACGGCCTCTGAGCCGAGACAAAGAAATGATACGAATTTTATGTAATTACGATTAAAAGGGAGCTCTCACATCAAAATTACTTGTATATTTGTGTTCTATGAACAAACCTTGATATTAACTATAAGTTGAATTTAAGATGAGAATTATATTATAAGCAAGAAATGATTAAATGTAACAGAGCGGGCGTCCCTCTAAAATGTAAACAAACCTTGAACAGATCAAATAAAAGGACGCCCGTTTTCCGCAAAATTTGAGTTCATCTTTAGTCTGCGTAGAGTTACGACTCCGTAGTCACTATTGAGTTCAAGTTCAACTTTGTAACACGTAGAGTCCCACTCCGTTAGTGCGTTAGATCAGCGATCCGCCAGTACAAGTTGTAACCAGTCTCTTTCATCCAGTGTATTACCATCTTGATAGTTATTAGTGCGTAGTATTATCAGTGTTAGAAAAAGGACTAAATTAGTTAGGAATTCTTTACTTGTAAATTCGCGTTTGTAATTTGTGTTAATTTTATGTGTTAGTTTACGCTCCGATCTTTAATTATGTTAATCTGTTTTGTGTTTAAATATATATCGTTTCGTTTACCCTTGTGTTTTCTATCATCTCATTTATTTCTACTTCTGAGCTATCGTAGATGTCAGTGTAAGGACCCGGCCGACGAGGCATTCCTTACATATGTCATAAGAATAATTGATTCTAGCTTGTTTGCCACGATATTGCCAGTAACCATCGTTAATTACATGTCACTAATATTTTAAGCTGCTCGAGATTTTATCCATCCTTTTTGGAAACGTGACCATAAAACTCCAGATCTTGAATGCGTGAAAGTATAAAATACCGCAAAACGACGATTTCGACGATTTCTACATAATTATATGTTTGTATATGTCTACCTATAATGTATATAACTTAGACCATTTAAGCTGAATACCACAAAACGGGAGTAAGACTATCTCGCAGATTAAGTGTGAAAATTACATAAATATAAACTTAACATTAATGCCAAAAAATTAAGTATATTAATCCGTATCCTTAACTTAAGTCTCATACATATTACGATCAAGCCTTATTGTGTCCCGTGAGTCGTTTCAATAAATTATTCAACTAATTACAACGATTATTTGTCATTGACAAGAACATTTCAAACTATGTTATAAAATTCTATTGACCTCTAACAAAATCAATACCGTGTCGCTGTCGCTATTTATATGCCTGCTGAAACGGGCAAAGACCAGCGGATTTTAAATCAAGAGTGTCGTGGGTTTTGGTTCGCTGAGATCGATTGTCAGCATTAAATTGATATACTTACTTAAACCACAAGATTTACTCAGCGTTTTAAGACAAATGTCCCTAAATACCTATATATTATTGTTGTTAAAGTGGCCGGTGTTCCCTTGAGGCTCCTTATCCGTTCAAAAATGCCGATTGTTTTAGACATTTTTCTCTATGATCATACATGTTTCGTATCATATATATTCTCGTATTTATGTTACTACTTAGAACAGGGCAATTGCGATTTATTGGTATATATTTGAAACCTACAGTTTGGATTTTTCATTGTTAATTTTTATTTCAAAAAATACTCGAAATTGACACAATTCACGCAGAAAACTGCTTTTTTAACTGCATGAAATAGCTGTTACTATCTAGAACTCAGGGAAAAGTAAGCCACTTTAAAAAGTTAGATTTTATCAATATATTTGTCATAATATGAAAAATATACCTACATTTTAAATTGTTTAAGGCCTCTTAAGTAAACGGCATTTACAAAAAGTCAAATAATATTTTTGAAATTGCTCTCTTTGTGTTTAAATATTAATATATTACGGGTTAATCTTCTTCCGAGTGAAGTAGCGGAAATATTTCATATTATCTTTGAAAATTTTTATATCAATAAGTCATCTACGGAAGTAGAAAAGGATTTAAGAGCATTCGGCATCGGCAATCAAGATCGGCGCGGGTCTGTCACCGCTAAGTGGATTACTGACGTCACACGCCACGTCCCGTTCGTTTCATCAAGATTGCTCGTTGCCGGCTGTTTGAACTGCGATTGTTTGAATTAAGCGTATTCGTCACTAGTGACATTCGTGTAATCGATTTGTGACTTTTTAATCGACGAAATTAAACGTTTGCGATACTGTCTCTGATGACGTTGCTCATCGTGAAGCAGCTGATTTTCTAGTCCATCGCGCGCGACTGCCACGCCCACTTTCAATGACCCAATCTATTGCAGGCTTATCTACTGTCGGTACTACTATTTATATTAAAAATATATACATATATTTACATATAATAATAGAAATATCTAATCACGCGCCACGTCCGATTAAAGTTAACATTACAATAGCCACATGTAAATACTGCCGTGCAAAATCAAAAATAAAATGAATAAATCAGACACGGCAGAATAGACTAAAAAGGCGGCATCTCCCACATCAGTAAACGTCAAATTAAGTTGTGGCCTTGGTTCAAATGTGATAAAGAAATACACGTGCAAAATCGTTTATTTGACGATGGTGAATTATCACAATCAAATTCAACGCGGGTCCGTCATCTCCTGCCAAGTGAGGCTAATGTCACACATCCGTCAGAGCAAACGCGTCACAATTACACAATAACGAGAACTAAGCATTAACTGCATTAATTTCGGACAAACTACGATCTTCCATGAACATTTTCTTAACATATGCTGGCTTCCCTGTCTTCCTTCCTGGTATTATAATAATGCTACGATTATAATATAAAAAATATTATTTTAGGTTTTAGTTGTTCTTAATATAACTATACAATATATTATTTTCTTCGGTTTCCGCGACTGTCACACATTTAAATAAAACAATTTAAACGGATTATATCGCGTATATTAATTATTTAAGCCTCCCTGACGTTTCGGTACCTTTACAGACATAATTGCGATATAATTTGTTTAAATTGTTTTATTTAAATATATATATTTTTAGTAGTTTTCTTGATTACTATTTGCATCGCCAACTCATCTCATTAAGTTTATTTATCCACTACCCAAAGGTTGTCTGGAAGAGATCGCTTTTAAGCGATAAGATCGCCTATTGTTTACCTCTTTTGTAATGATAAATAAGTGTTGTCTGTATTTGTATTTAATTCTTCTTGATGTGTGCAATAAAGAGTATTCTATTTTATTGCACCTATTTGTATTGTATCCACTTTATTGAATAAATTATCGATTTTCTAATTTATTGCACCTATTTGTATTGTATCCACTTTATTGAATAAATTATCGATTTTCTATAATTCTATTTTATCATATTCTATTCTATAAAAAGTGTATAAAAGTATGTATATAGCAAAGAACAGTCACAATCTAGATTGATATCAGTCCGCCGTCACCACCTGCCGAGACTGACTTCACAATCACAAGTCCCGCTGAGCAAGCGTAGATTCTATACACGATTGTTCAATACCATAGATTGAACATTGAGCACAAACTACGTATTCGATGGTTGTGAACAATCGCAATCAAATACAACGCGGGTCCGTCATCTCCTGCTAAGTGGATTGCCAGTATGACGTCACATGTCCCGCTGAGCAAACGTGTAGATTCTGTACACAATTGCTTAATATCATGGTTTGAGTGCTGATTGCCTGAGTCATTGAAAATCTACGACTTCCCATAAGATTTCTTTAATAAAAGCTAGCTTGATTGTAAAACATTGTGAAAGCACTTAGTTAAAATTGAAAGCTAAATATAAAACGCTAATAACAATAATGCACTGTTTCTTCCATATAATACTGACTTTTATACTAACCTCACTCAGAACTGTTTGTTCTTACTTGTAATAACTAGAATTAAAGTCCACAATCGCGCTGAAAAAGACTTCCCACTTTACACTGAAACATTCATTTTGGTACAGTAAGATAACCCCAAAAAAAACAATCATCTGATAAAAGTAGAGTGTTTTTTTAACTCCCACCATGTAGTCGAACTGTAGGTTCTGTAAGAGGCTTAGGCACTTTATAATTAAACAGCCACAATAATAATACAGCACTCATTAGGGTTAATTAGTATATGTTTGGCGAAGGATAATAGGCGTGCGGAAAATTTTTTTGAGGATGTCAATCGATTCTATTTTTTATTGGGATCAAATGTCTTTATGGGACTACCTACACTTGGACTGCTCTAAAAGTCAGAAATGACCATCAAAGTTCAACATTCCTACAGAGGACTAAAACGCTCCGGATACATTTGGCCTACCTGCGTATGACGTCATCTGTGGATTGGGTACCAGTATTTGTAAAAAGAAAATTAGTAATTTGATTTGCCATTTTCACCGTGAAAAAGTGCGTTTAAGTTCATGGTTGACACACAATAGGCTATTCGACTGATGTTGAATTCTACAGTGTACTGTAGTTTTATGAATAAAATTAGCTAAATATTTCACGAAACAAAGAAAAAAAATCCAGAAACATGTATCTTTTTTGGAAATATGTGACTTCAAAGGTACGCAAATTTTATGATATTTTTTTTTAATCCAAAATAAATTTTGAAAATGTTATCAGAATCCTCATAATTTTACGAAACAATAATAAAATTGTATGACAACTATGAACTTAAACGCATTTTTTCACGGTGAAAATGACAAATTTCTTAACTTTTCCATACAATTATTGGTACCTATACCGGCCTGTGACGTCACTAGCCTGACGCGTTTTGTATGGAGCGTTTTTAGCGCTACGTAGGAATGTTGAACTTTGACGGTCATTTCTGACTTTTAGAGCAGTTTAAATGTTGGCAGTCCCATATAGACATTTGATCACAATAAAAATAGAATCGATTGACATCCTCAAAAAAAATTAGTCAACATGCCTATTACCGTTTTGTTAAATTATGAGGATTCTAAAAACAATTTCAAAATTTCTTTTGGGTTACAAAAAAGGAAACATAAAATTTTCGTAACTTTAAATAAATAATAAATAAATATCGGACAACTTCATACAAATCGATCTAGTCCCAAATTAAGCTCAAGTAGGCTTGTGTTATGGGTATGTACTAGACGACGATATACATACTTATATAGATAAATATATACTTAAATACATAGAACAACCATGACCCAAGCACAAATATTCGAGTTCATCACACAAATATTTGCCCCGGCCGGGATTCGAACCCAGGACCGCCGGCTCAGAAGGCTTTGAAGTAACATATTAAAAAAAAAAAATTTCTTTGTTTCATGACATATTGAGCTAATTTTATTCGTATATCTACACTATGTTGTATAAGTAATTCAACATCAGTCGCATCCCCTATTCTGACCATTGTATTTCTAATCGTTGCCTTTCTCACATTATTTATTTATACTCCATAATAATATACTGTGTTATTAATATAAAAGGTATTAGAATATGCAATAAAATCCTGAAAATGCCATATTAAATGTGATTTCTTATGAGGTAGCTGTTAGCTTTGCTAGTAGTAAAACCTATGAAGCCAAAAAGCCTAGTTCTGATTCTCGCCCAAGAGCAATATTTCTAGAATGAATTGGTGATTGCTCACTCAGAGCGATGTTTTATACCTATATCTAAGTATTTATTTCTTTCCTTCTCCTAGACTCGTGTTCCTCATTGCTGTGGATCGTGATCATCACAAATTATTTGCGGACGCTTTGCTTTTCACTTGCGATCGCGTAGCGGAGAATTGATACATCTGCGCTATGAGCTATTCACAGTACCCGAAACAATCTTACACAGCACCACATCTCAAATGCGTCAATGCAAGATCTGTCTGCCTTCTTGAGAGTCTAAATTTCTGCACCGTAGTTGAAGATCCAGGTTGAGGAGCCAGGCTAATGTTAGTTATTAGTGAGATCGATTTATCTATCCAGATCCTGTTAGTCGGGTCATCGCACTTTTTGCCATGCCAATCCGCTTCCGGTAAAACACCCAATTATCGACACTTTAACGTCGATTTTCGAGCATTTTTTAAATACATGGTTTCTTTATGATAATACATGATTTTTTAATGCACTGGGTAAAATTTTAGGGTTCATTCTATATTCTTTTAAAGTAAAAAGAAGTGTAATACCTGTAACTTAGGAAAAAAAACAAGATAGATTTAGGCTCTTTTTAGCCTAGTTATCGACTGCAAAATTCCATATATCGACACCCAGTAATCGACATGTTCCAATAATCGTGACCTAGTAATCAACATGTTCTATTTATCGTCATCCAAATATCGACCTAACCTTTTGAGGATGACCATTCCCAAAAAAGTCTTATTCAGTCTTTTAATCATTTTAATTAGCTAAATAAACAAACAGGGGCATGTTGGCATGTAATGCGTAGGTAATTTAAGTACCTCGTATTTTTTTAACGCTATGGTGTTAATGTTTTCATTTTTTTAAATCCTCTATATTATAAAATAGTTTTATTTATTATGTCAACTTTTAATCACATTTTTGTTAGGTTAGATACTAATAGTTAATACTAATCAACAAAACTTAATGAGATCTTCTCAGTGGCATACAACATTAACATACTTATTATGATGTTACTTAGGTTACTAAGTTTCATCTACTTGCTTAATACTAATCAACAAAACTTAATGATATCTTCTCAGTGGCATACAAAATTAACATACTTATTATGATATTATCCAGTTGCAATTACAATATGACCAAGTACCTATTTATTATTTAATAAAATTAAGGCAGGTTTTGATCACAGACTCGTTACCTTAGTCTACCACTTAATTAATAGTTATTTGGCTTAAAAAGTCTATAAAACAAAGAAAATTAAATGTTTTCTGAAGAACATTATCTAAATTAAATACTTAGTATAGTGCGGCTCTTTTCAGGTGAATTTTTCGCTTCGAGCCCTAATCTTTCAAACAATGGCCATTGTCTCTATTATCGCAAAGCCGTTAGCAACCGAGTTAGCACGTGCCACTACAACATTCATATGAGAAACAAACGGTATCGTCATATTATTAAGGTTCAAATTTAATGTCACTGATATTCTAGATATTGCATTTTGGTAGTGTAGGACAATAGAACGCCCCGACGAAATACAGCATTCATACTATTTTGATTTGAACCTTAATACTATGACGATACCGTTTGTTTTTAATATGAATGTTATAGTGGCACGTGCTAACTCGGTAGCTAGCGGCTTTGCCATAGTAGAGACAATGGCCATTGTTTGAAAGATTAGGGCTCGAAGCGAAATATTCACCTAAAAAGAGCCGTACTATACCTTACATTGTGAAAGACAGATATTCTTTCATTCCTAGTATCGTATAAAAACCTCTTTTATTGCATAGCATTGATTTCGAAATTGCTTTAACTATGTCAGACTTTTGGTACCAGATTTTGTCTTCTTTTTCCGGCCATTTGAACGTGTTACCCACTGAAAAGGTCATGGTGTTCATTTCAAATTTGTTTTTATCAACATTTTTAATTACGCCTGGGAAAAACTCTCCTTCGTATTGGATTATAACATAATCTCCACTAGAATATGTTTTTGCTGGCTTAGAATATTTGCTCAGTGGTATATCTTCGTCTGTTACTTTCTGCACAGTTTACCTCGGTGTCTGTATTGTCCGACGATGTGTCATTTGGTTTCGGTTTTGGTATCGTATTTCGTTTCTTCTTCTTATTTTCTTTATCTTTTAGTCTATTTTGCTTTTTGTTTTCCATCTCTCTCTATTTTAACTGTCTTTTCTCTTCTCTTTCTTGGGCTTTAATTTCTTTTAGTTTTGCAGTTTCTCTTTTTTGTTTCTCTTTCACTTCATAATAATCCCTCCACTTTTTACTTGTGATGGCAGAAGGAACTTTTTCTCTTAATTTTCTTTTTTTCCCTTTTTTATCTTCATCTTCTCCGGGCCAAAATAAATTTCGTTTAAATGGCGATGGAATATATGTATTTCCCACTTTATTTGCAACAGTTCTTGATGTATTAGGGCTTATCATCTCTCTTGAAGGCGTTTTTACTACAGCACTTTGAAGAACACACATTGAAGAAGTTGAAGCTAACTGAAGTAAATCTCTTGCTTGCTTCGATGAACTTGGCTGATTAGTGAGCAAAGCTTCATTGGACTTTTCTTTGAATTCAGGTGTGATCGTCTCTTTTGAAGATATTATTTCTACTACAGAATTTTCATTGAGGGTAAATGTTGAAGTGCAGGTATTGGAAGCTGTCTTTTCTAAAATAGCCTCCTCTTCCGTTGACAAATATGTTTTAGGGCCCATGGAACATTCCAGTGGAGTCTTACCGGAAATCGTATCATGTAATGTGATTCTGGGTACATCAAACTTTTTTGCAGCAGTTGCAGTTTTCTCACCTTTTCTGACTGCTTCTACCGCCTGGGCCATTTGAAGAGGCGTGTAATTTTTTATAGGCGCCATGCCTGCAAAAAATGTTGGTTACTGGAACATGTAGACTAACATATAGAATATCCAATCATCGACATATCGGCTGTCGGTCATTGGAACATATGGGATATCCAATCATCGACACGGCTGTCGATCATTGGAAGCAGTTTGAATATTTAAATGAAAGACCTATATATTTAGAGTGCTGAACAAGCTTAGCTGAATAATATAATAAAGTGCACAAATAAAATAAAAAAACGTTTCGACATTTGTCGATGATTGGAAAAAGCAGTCAATTAATCTCCAATTACCGACACACGTGTTTTGACATTTTAATATAACCTCACCCTTCTAATCAAATTATTAAAAAGTTGTGAATTTCTATCCTAATTTAATAAATAACTAACATTTTCAATAAAACAAAACAATTAAAAGTTATAGGCAATAAATCTTACTCACCTCCTTAGCGATTTCACTAATAAAACTGGATTTCGTTGGAGATCTACCGCGGTCGAAACATTTAATTACGCCATTTTGTACAAAATGGCTGAAGGTATGAAACGTCATCCGCAATGACAGCTGAATGATCCTTGTCTATAGTTTATGCTTCAGATGCGTTCAGAAGTCAGAAAATACTCTTATTTTTTTTTGTAAACTTTTTTAATGTCGGACAATGGTGCCTTGTCGGAGATTGGGTGTTTTACCTTACGTCTGCCCGTCTAGTATAACAATGCGTCGCGTCTCTTGTCGCGCGAGATACCGTCACCCGTCACACTCTCACTGAAACACTGAAACACAGAAAGAGATAGGTAATATATATCGCGCGAGAAAGATTCGCGTGTCACAGTTGTGCTAGAGGTGCTGGTTCACATGAGCCGAATCGTTACAGTCCGACCAAAAAGGTCGTCCCCGTTTTCTTAGATTGATTAGAAAGGGACGACACTACAGTATTGCCACTTTTTAATTCCTACTCTTTTTGGTCGGACTGTACATATGGTAAAGTCACATATTGGAGATCGAGTGTCCCACTGGGCTTTAGCTGCTTTGTTAGATTTCTTTATCTATGACCCTACAGATGATGTCTATCACCTTCTAGTAGCACACACAACCACTTTAACTTAATTTGAATCAAGGTCGGTTTGTACAAAATCGTCTCCTGAGTTATCCATTCCAATATTTCACATTAATTTTGCTCGTATTTTAATGAACTTGACGGTACACAAAACCACAATTATGATTAGGTATTTAATTGATCCACAGACGGATCAAAATTCAGGTCAGGTTATTTCAAATATTTCGTGACAAGTAATAACCACGGACTGTTACAATTCCAAGAACATAATTAGGAAGTAAATCAATATCCAACGAATGGCTAGATATATTATGTTTTTTTAGATTCGTGCATTGTTTCATTTGTTTGTTCTGTTTTTGAGTTCGTTTATTTGAACAAGGGTCCGATCTATTATTTCTGTAACTTGACTTGTGAATAGTAACATTTTTAATGTTTGGAAAAATAAATAAATAAAAAGAGTTTGAAACCAGTTTTGTATGGAGAGAGCTGATAATAGCAAAAATAGGACTGTAAGTTTATTTTTATTTGTATAGCTTTTAAGTAACCTTAAAAGATAATGAGACTCATAGTACATAGTAGCAAAAAACTAAAGTACAATTGTACTTTCAATTGAAAGTTCTATGCCAATTGTATTTACCTACGGAAATTATTACAAATGAAACCACGGAATTCTGTGGACTCTGTTATGGGTTGGATACAATAATGGTTAATTACAGAGAATCATGGAACAACCCGACCGAATTAACTTTGTTTCGCAATTTCAATTTACCACATCAGACACGTCACAATGAAAACACAAACTAAAGCCTTTATATTTAGATTTCAAAAGCAGGATAATTATTATGGCTATTGTTTATTCTAGTCAAATTATCGTTGATTATATGGTACTATAATTCTCGTAAGGAAGAGAGTTTCCTGGCTACGTGTCCCATATGGTGGTAGGGACATCCTTCCTTATTATCCACCTCCACTTCGCCAAAACATTGCATCAGCTTAAGTCCGACAGCAACCATTTTGTCCATGTGGTTTTAGGTCCTCTCTGGATTATTTTCCGGAGATGGACAATTCGAGCACTTGGTTGCCAACGTAATCGTGTTATCTCCTCTTAACATGCCCATAACACCTCACCCTGTTGTCCTGCAGCTTATCGGCGATGTCGCGGACTCCGAGGCGACCTCGCAGGTATATGATAGAGGGTAGGCAGGTCTTTAATTCGATGTGATTTTGCGCTAAGGCCAATCGAGTGGTAAGTATTCCAGCCGTAACCCGGAAAATACTAGCTTTCCGAAAAGGGATTATTATGCCCAAATTGGCAATTATAATTTAATAAATAATTGTGATTGTAACTTTAAAAATACAAAAAGAATGGCTCTGCTTGCTTACCACTTATATATTTGAAATGGCATGGCGTCCATACAATCTGATTCCCACCGGATTGCCCTCATCGAACGATTGAGCGCCATTCTTTATCGCTACTGAAGAATATAAGCGAAATCAACCCCAGTTTGCCCTGAACTTTTGTTTGACGCCACGTCACTGCGTCTTAATTAATTAAATTTTAGTTTTTCCTTGAACATTGAAAATTCTCTCCATTATTCGCATTAGAAACGGCACACACCCTTTGTTTTAACCTAAACAACAGACAAACAAGATTAATTAAATTTGAAGTAAGTATGCCACTTATTACGATTGCTGTAAATGTTTCAAAACTTTTCAAGGAGCCTAACCAATTCGTTAAACTGCCAGCATAATAAATATTTCATTCATAATAAAATATTGTTTTTATCGTTATTTATCCATATCCACATCCATTTATTCAGTATTATTATTATTTATACATTGTCAACAAGTATAATACAATCAGCAATATTTATAGAATTACAAACTATGTCAATGTGCAACATGTTAAATTAAACCAATGTAGATACCTATTATAAGTAGGAATTTATCTTTGTAATCGACTTTAATAATTTAATAATTTGAAGCTATTATCTGATATGAGTGCACACAATCTAATGGACTGTTTGCCGCAGGCATGACCCTATCGAAGCCCCTGAAGATGAACAAAATACGAGTACGAAAAACTTCTCGACGTTTCTGGCACATTAACCGTCAGCGACACCCGGTGCCGTCTTAAACCCTGCCGGGGTCCTGGGCAGCGGGCACTCCATAATTAGGTGAAGTATTGGACAGTAAAAACAAAAAGGTTTCTTTACCACGTAAAATTGGGGACTAGAGGCCAGAAGCACGTGCACTCTGGGCAATGAGAAAGAGGGCAAACAAGTAACAAAATGTTACTTTTATTTATCTATGATAAATGTTTAAAATTATATCGAAAATCTGTTCTCCACGGTCATTATTTCAGGAAAAATCTTAACAGCTCGATGCAAGCTTTCTATGGGCAATTGGGCACTTCGCACGGCCCTATATGTAGGCAAAACTTTCTTCATCCGCTTATCACACAGGAACGGTTCGACGGATTTTGACCAGTTTCGGTACAGGGATAGTCGAACACCTAAAGATGGTTATGGTTACTTTTAACCCGATAACGACGAATCAAAAAGCTTAACGCAAACAAAGTTACCGTCTAGTTTTCAATATTATTAGTCATCACGAAAGTTTCAATCGATTGCCAAAATAACGCCGCTACAGGATCACGCCAAATTAATAGCTCGATCTCCCACTGACTCCAGCTATTTTAACTAGAAGGCGATTCATATAATAAGTGTGTGACATTCGTTAACTATTCCCGCCTTGATTGGAGGAAGCTCAATCAAGGGAAGCATGGAGCGGAATGGAATAATTATGAGCGTGCATTGCTAATACAGCCCAATATATTCAATTAAAACAATGGTAATTCCGTTTGAGGCTTACTTATACAATTATAATGCTCCAATTAACTCAACCATACAATTAAATACAAGAACCTATATTTTAAGGGCTGTGCTGTGAAAATAAATATAAATGTTCTTAACTTCTTACACTTTTAAAAAATGCTGCGGGCCAGTTCTGGTACACATTTGTCGTGCGAAAGATAAATGATAAAGCATCTATCAGTTTATGACAAGTATTATGTGTACAAAAAAGAAAAATAATTCGTAACTAGCTGCACCCCGCGGTGTTACCCGCTCATCCCACGGAAACAGTACATTTTTCGGGATATAAAGTAGTTAGCATGTGTTAATGCAGGATGTCAACTACCTTCATACCAAAATTTATCAAAATTGGTCTAACCGTTTGAGCGTGAAGATGTGACAAACATACAAACAGACACAGTCACAAACTTTCGCCTTTATAACATTAGTGTGATTTTATTTGTCGCATGATAAACTGTTTTTTATTTAATTATTTGCTGGATCGATTTCCGGGTGAGACAATCGATTTCTAGAAAATATTTGAATGCAGTATTGTTTCTTTTTTAAAATAATAGTATGATTCCATTGAGTAAAATGAGCTGACTAAAGGATTTAAGGTAGTTGAGGAATGAGGACCCAGGGTCCACCATTTTTTTTTTCACACCGTACACGTAAAAAAAGTATACTGATATGGATATTATTTTTATGATGATTATTTATCTCGGAGTACAAAATCTATAAAATGATCATAAGACCTGTCGTAATGTATGGATCAGAGTGTTGGGCAACGAAAGTGACGGATGAAAGAAGAATGCATGCAGCCGAGATGAGAATGTTGAGATGGATGTGTGGAGTGACAAGGAAAGATCGGATTAGAAATGAGTACATAAGAGGAAGTTTGAAAGTAGCACCTGTGACGGACAAAATGAGGAGCAGTAGGTTAGCGTGGTACGGGCATGTAATGAGGAGGGATGAACGTCATATTGGTAAAAGAATGTTAGGGATGAATGTCGAAGGACGAAGAGCGATAGGTAGGCCAAGAAAGCGATGGATGGATTGTGTGAGAGAGGACATGAGAAAGAAAGGAGTAAGCGCTGAAATGACGAATAATAGAGATGAATGGAAGAAGAAAACATGTTGTGCCGACCCTACATAAGTGGGATAAGGGCAGGAAGATGATGATGATTTATCTCGGAGTACTGTACTCTCACTAGAAGCCGGCGCGGTGCACTCCGCGATTTACGTTCTCCGCTACAAGTAGGTACATAGACTGGTAGAAAAATCCAAATATCGGCTTCCTTTACCGTCCTAACGGCATTTTGGGAGCCATTTTGGCAACATGACGTTTCCGACGTAAAAAAGCCTGCTGAATTCGATTCTGGATGTTGCCAAGCCGAATTTTGCCCCCCTCCCCCCATTTCCCCCCTTCTTACCTCAAAATATGTCCCTGATCACGGATTTTACGGTTTTATACAAAAAGTATTACAGCTAGAAAAAACGTGTCAAAGACAAGACTGATCTCTATAAAATTTGCTATAACATGGTGTATAAACTTTTTTAGTAGGCCTTATGGTTTGTGAGCAATATCTTCCCGAACTTCATAGAATGGTAGAAAATTCTAAATATCGGCTTCCTTTACCGTCCTAACGGCATTTTGGGATCCATTTTGGCAACATGACTTTTCCGATGTAAAAAAGCCTGCTGAATTCGGTTCTGGATATTGCCAAGCCGAATTTTGCCCCCCTCCCCCCATATCCCCCCCTTTTGACCTCAAAATATGTCCCTAATCACGATTTTTACGGTTTTATACAAAAAGTATTAAAGCTAGAAAAAAAGTGTCAAAAACAAAAATGATCTCTATAAAATTTTCTATAACATGGTGTATAAACTTTTTTAGTAGGCTTTATGGTTTGTGAGCAATATCTTCCCGAACTTCATAGAATGGTAGAAAATTCTAAATATCGGCTTCCTTTACCGTCCTAACGGCATTTTGGGATCCATTTTGGCAACATGACTTTTCCGATGTAAAAAAGCCTGCTGAATTCGGTTCTGGATGTTGCCAAGCCGAATTTTGCCCCCCTCCCCCCATTGCCCCCCCCTTTTGACCTCAAAATATGTCTCCCGATTTACGTCGCAAGTGAACGTGCTGCATTTGTCTTTTTTAGTGACCGACCGAAACATGATTTTTTGCCGAAACCGAAACAGAAGGTTCGGTTTTGATTATAGTTTCGGCCGAAACCGAAACCGAACCTTTTATAAACGCGATTAAAACGTTAGATAAAATATCAGTGGGCCGTTTTTCCATATATATGCGTAATGAAACATCTCACTGGCCTATGCCTAATATTACAGGGTTCTAGGTTTGTCTTTTATCGAATTAAAATTTGAACATTGTTAAAAATATAGGGACTAGGGTATTTTATATTTCCAAAAGTTCTCTTTTTATGTGACTTCGCTCAAATCCTTGAGAGCACTTACCTAAAAGGCCGTTGTGCCAAATTTCAGCTTAATTGAACATTATTTTGAGGTAGCGCAAAATTGTCGAATTTAAAGGAAATACCTTAATTCTTCATCATCCTCCTAGCCTTTGTCCCATATCTTTGTAGAGAATGAGTTCTCAATCGGGGTCGGCTACCTAAAATCCCAAGATGTGGCGTATGCGCTAGTTTTTACGCAAGCGACTGCCATCTGACCTTCAAACCCAGAGGGCAAACTAGGCCTTATTGGGCTTAGGTGGTTTCCTCACGATGTTTTCCTTCACCGAAAAGCGAGTGGTAAATATCAAATGACATTCCGTACATAAGTTCCGAAAAACTCATTGGTACGGGCCGGGTTTGAACCCGCGACCTCCGGATTGAAAGTCACATGCCCTAACCACTAGGCTACCACCGCTCTCTATACCTTAATTCTTGAGCATTATTAAAATACGGATTTCATTCCTTTGCCTTTCGCGGGATGTTAAATATTAAAATAAAAACTTGTTAGACATAAAAAGAAATCACTTACAATTTAGCTTTAGGTTAAAGCTTCTAGTAATAAATTTTTATAACAATAAAATATATATAAGCTAGATAAATATAGGAGCTAGGGTAGCGACGTAGTTAACGCGTTAGACCGGTAATCCGGAGGTACCGGGTTCGATTCCCGGTCTCTTCCACCAGGTAGCTCCTTTTTCAATTTTTCTTTAAGCTTTGTATTAATAGTTTTAACAAAAAATTGTGGTGTACCCACATTAAAAAAATTAGACATTACATGTTTCATGAATTAAAAAAATATATATCTTGCGATTATATCTCAACATCTGCTCAGAGCATGAAGTAAGGAAGAAATGGATAATAGATTAATTATTTCCAGCTAAACTTCTCTACAGCTAACTACTACTCTTTATGTCCAGGACGTGATTTTTATGATAAACAGCTTAAAAATATAAAATCAGTACTTGAGATGAGAACTATTACAAATTTAAAGATTTTGGTAAAATTGATTACGTTGCGCAACATAAACGTCCTCAAATTGTCTTTAAATTCGGAACAAAATTTATTTTATTATAGTGCCTCGATCCGCAAGCGAAATCATTGGAAATTTCACAATTATTTTTTTAATATTTACATCGGAACAACGTTTTTAGATTTTTTTTAATGTATGTTATTTAACACCGTATTTTTAAAAATTGCAATATAGATTCAAATAAAGATCGTCGAATCGTCTTAAGACGTTGGATCGGCAATCCAAATACATATAACGAGTTGGACCACGTATGAACGCAATCTTGTATCTATAAGAGCAATTTTCCCTAATAGTGACATTATTAACCCTAAGTAATAGTGACACTGGGTCTAAACTAAAGTATTCTAAATAGTAAAAATGTTACGTTAACTGTTAATACTAAGGCAGTGAGCTGTAAATTGTAGATAGACGCCATATTGCCAGCCGTTCTTAGCGCTACCGCCATTAGCTGAACGCGACTTGAAAGTACGGCGTAATAAATTTCGGCGCGGCCGAAAGGTTCGGCTGTTTTTGGCCGAAACCGAATCTTTGGCCGAAACATGATTTTTAGGCCGAAACTGACCGAAACCGAAACCGAAACTTCGGTCGGACACTAAGTCTTTTTATACTACCTAGTGTTTAAATGAATAAAAAGATAATTAAATGAATAAGGCATTACTTTGCGGAAACACATATTAACTAAAATAGTAATATTGCCTTACTAATCCGCGATATAATAACGTGCCAATAAATCTGTGCTAACCCGTTATACTTATTTGTGTATTTTAAAATGCATGTATGCATTTTAGACTAGTTATTATTTCGCGGATTAGTAAAGCAATATTACTATTTTAGTGAATAAAAAGATAGCTAAAAAATATTGCATCGTAGCGGGATGTAGGAATTTGCTTGGATTCGGATATTATATACCACTATTAAATTTAACAACCACCAGCCGGCTAAACGGTTTTTAGAAGTTTTATTTATTTTATTTATTTATTTTATTTATTTATTAACCAACTTACACTAACAGATAAACCAAACATGTAAGTTATAGGTTATGTTTACAATTTTACACAAGTTAACCATTTGTAATGTGTCATGTGTACCTTAGATGTTATTATGCGCTTTAAATTTATTATCGTCCTTTGTAAATAAAATCAGTATTTTTTTATTACCTACTCCGTCGCACCACCACGCCGTACTATCGCTATTTTTCTATTTGTTACGTTGCATTATTCTTTTTAGGGTTCCGTACCCAAAGGGTAAAAGCGGGACCCTATTACTGCTTCGCTGTCGGTCCGTCCGTCCGTCCGTCTGTCACCAGGCTATATCCCAAGAACGGTGATAGCTAGACAGTTGAAAATTTCACAGATTATGCATTTCTATTGCCGCTATAATAACAAATACTAAAAATAAAATAAAATAAATATTTAAGGGGGGCTCCCATACTACAAACTTGTTTTATGGTACGGAACTCTTCATGCGCGAGTCGGACTCGCACTTGCCCAATCTTTTATACTGTATTATTATAGTGTTTAAAAATAAATCGACAAGATTTTGTATTGCAGTGGTTCGCAGCAACGCCGATAAAATGTGGCCCGGTGGTGGATTCAATTAGGTGATTTTATTAGTGCTTTAGACGTCTAGCTTAAGTTTCTTCAGGTGATAATCGAGACTTTTCGTTATGAGTCATAACGAAAAGTGTCATAATTTAAGACACAAAATTAAGACATGATTATAACCGTTTGCCAAAACGATTATTGGGCCAATGATCATCAAATCAACATCCCACATGGCGGTTTGGCAGTTGGCAGTCACTTCGTATACTTCTACTTTAGCGATCGAATAGCATTCAAGTTGCAGAGTCATGCTTAAACATTTTTTTTTATTGAGATGAATACATTCCATGTTCATCAACTGGGTTCTGCTGGACTAGCTATAATCCAACCAGGCAGAGCCAATTTAGTGAGCGTCAGAATGTTTGGTTGACTATTGAATTCAGCATTGATTGCTTACGTAAAAATTGCTACCTATTTGCTAGTATTTGCTACCATTTACCAAATAATTGCTACCTCAGTATAATAAAAGATATCACATATTTTTTTTGACCAGTCATTCTGACGTCAGGATGTTTGGACATAGTTCATATTTCGCGAAGGACGCACAATTTTCATGTTATTTACTAACCAAAATTTGCTACCTAATTGCTACCTACATTTAGCTTAAAATCAATTCTGTAGCGTTACAGATCAAAAAGTTTCGCGTATAATTATTTTTTGGACTACTTACAACATGAACGCCTGTGCGTTTCAGCAGAGCAATCCAAATCTGTGGTGTATTGTATTTTTGTTTATGTCAGGCGCTCCTTTTTCTATAGAGTTTTGTAGATCCGTGTCGTAGTTAATTAATAAAAATATAAAACGGAATCAATATATTAATGATTTATAGAATGAGTACGGGCTTTTATTAATATAGGTAAAATATGAGCTAGTCTCCAGTAGATATGAGCGCCGATGGTTAATTCCGCGGCGGCGGCGGCGTGATGGGCAAAATTGCGCAGCGGCGGCGGCGTCACAGCGGCGTGACCGTGAGTATCTTTTTTTCACGTTAACGTAGAAGTTTGATTTTTGCGCAGCTTCAAGGGACCGTAGACTTTAGTATATGGTTTAAATTTCATGCCTCTTTACCTATCCTAAAATAATATAAATAACAAATGTTTTTTTATTAATAATTTAAGTTAATAAGACGGCAACGTATAATATTTAAGAAATAATAATTGCATTAATTGCACTTTGCCAGTTAAATTTATAAGCAGTTAGAAATCATTTGTTCGGTAAAATAATTATGAGTGGTGTTTCGTGGAAAGATTTTTCATTGGCATTATATAAATGCCTTTTATTCAGCTTTTATTTTCGTTTTGTAAACATCAATAGCAATCGAACTTGACGCCATTATTTACAACGCGGGTCAAAAAAAATAACACAAGTTCACAACTTCACACGGCAAAATACTTGTGTGCGTGTGGATTGAGTGAGCACCCTTCAAAAATAAAAAATAAAATGTGCTGATCATGGGTCTATATCTGTTGGTCTAAAATTTTTTGCCCGATATTTTTTTGGGCACATATTTTTTGGCCTCATAATCTTTGGTCGATTGTTTTCTATGTCGAAAATTGTTTGGTCGAAATTGTATATTGTTTTGGCCGAAAATTGTTTAGTATAACATTTGTATGGAATAACATTGTTTGGTCGAATGTATTTTAGGCATAAAATTGGTATTCCGAATATTGGTGTCACTAATAATCCCTATGTTTGTCAGGAACGCAGTTCTAACCTAACCTAACCTACTGTTATGGATGAGCCTTATTTTTGTTGAGGACGCAGTTCTAACCTAACCTACTGTTCTGGGAGCGCCTTATTTTTGTTGGGGACGCAGTTCTAACCTAACCTAACCTCGCTTTAGCATATGGGTTTTAGGAGGTTTTATGTTAGGCTAAAGAATAATTATAGCTTACAATATTATACTTTTAGTCATAAAAAAAATATACTTAATAATTTTAGGTCAAACATGTTTTAGGACAAAAAATATGTATGCAAAAAAATCTCACTGAAGTTTACTTGCTTAATAAATAAATTCGTTTTCTTCAAATTCATAATTGATTTCATTTTTAGTGGAATTAAACCCCTAGGTCAAACTCACACCGACTATGGTAGCACTATTATGGCTATAGCCACACATGTACCTAATACATTATGCTCCTTGCTAAGATTTTTAGGGTTCCGTACCCAAAGGGTAAAAACGGGACCCTATTACTGAGACTTCGCTGTCCGTCCGTCCGTCCGTCCGTCCGTCCGTCCGTCTGTCACCAGGCTGTATCTCAAGAACGGTGATAGCTAGACAGATGAAATATTCACAGATGATGTAATTATGTTGCCGCTATAACAACAAATACTAAAAATAACATAAAATAAATATTGTATGGAGCGCTATACATACCAGGTGCAAACTTAACCACTGTTTGTACGGAATCCTCGGTGCGCGAGTCCGACTCGCACTTGACCGGTTTTTTTGGTTGGTTATCTATTTAAGAGTTAGTAGTGATGTTGTATTGTTTGAATTATTTATTATTTTATACACCACAGATTTTGATTGCTCTGCTGATACGCACAGGCGTTCATGTTGTAAGTAGTGCAAAAAATAATTATACGCGAAACTTTTTGATCTGTAACGCTGCAGAGTTGATTTTAAGTAAAATGTAGGTAGCAATTAGGTAGCAAATTTTGGTTAGTAAATAACATGAAAATTGTGCGTCCTTCGCGAAATATGAACTTTGTCCAAACATCCTGACGTCAGAATGACTGGTCAAAAAAAAAATGTGATATCTTTTATTATACTGAGGTAGCAATTATTTGGTAAATGGTAGCAAATACTAGCAAATAGGTAGCAATTTTTAGGTAAGCAATCAATGCTGAATTCAACAGTCAACCAAACATTCTGACGCACACGCCAATTTATGCGAGAGGAAATCGGGAGAAAGCCCAAGGGAGTAAAGAGCAACATTATTTTAATCATGTTTGGAGCATAATTGCTATCATTATTATTTCAGGTTAGATATATCTTAAGTAATATTTTCTAAAATTATGGTCCAATTGTTTGCCAAAATTAACCAAGAAAGTAACTTTCCCAGTTTAAATATTTGGAGTAGATCACGGAATTATGGACAGAGTAATTAACTTTAACGAATAAAGACATTAAAATTAGGGTCCATGATTGAAATTAATTTTACTGACTGAGATAAAACAAATTTTATGGAAATGGTGGGCGTGTTTAAACAAAAGACCGTGAATTCTGGAAGTAATATTTAATTCAGCGCCACTGAAATGGCACTTTCATAAATAATATATCAGTTCTGTGCTCAATCAACCTTTGTGGGAACTACTGCTTGTTTAGCACAATTTATAGGTACGATATTCTATTAATAACCCGTCTTTCTGCTTGAAGTTTCATATATTTTCATGGAAGAAAACAGTCGGTAAATAGCTCTCTGTTTAGGCGACCAAACGTAGAACAAATAACGTTTCAACTACACACATTTCTTTGTATTGTTTACTCTTAATTTTCTTAGAAACTCCTGTTTAAGAATTTTCCTGGAACCGAATGAAACTGCTTTATTTAAAGCACTAATTTGTC
Source organism: Apotomis capreana (assembly GCA_947623375.1). NCBI lineage: Eukaryota > Metazoa > Arthropoda > Insecta > Lepidoptera > Tortricidae > Apotomis > Apotomis capreana. Next base: position 20,019,106 of record OX392502.1, on the reverse strand, counting down.
GTTTTTTCCTCATAACCCTAATTGTCAACGTTTTCTAATTGTCACGGCCTCAAAATGACAGGTTTTCTGATGGCCGCAAATTGACGCCGAAATGTCATAAATTATGAACATTTTCGTAACTCTAGCACCAGTAAATCGTCGCACGAATTTAAATATCCACACCGAGCAAGGCGCTGTACGTGTCGCACCTGCGTCACACTGCCACCGCTGAAGAAGTGACGCAGTATGTTCGCCAGAAAACCGGCTACTCGCTGAGGGTGTTCCAGTTGCATTCGCGCCACTACGTGCACTTCAGCTCGTTTGTAGTGCGCGTGCTGCGGCCGCTCCAGGACACCATCGCGTGTGCTGTTTTCTGGCCGAAAGGTGTTGTGTTTCGTCGGTTCCGGGGCAACCTAACAAATCCAATACCCGAGATGTCGGAACAACGGGGCCACGCCGTCTCGCCGTCAAAATAAACATTGTTCGGTTCATGACGCATTGGTGTAAACTGTAATGTTATGTAACCTGTTTTTTCAATAAATAAATAAATAAATAAAAGAAGTGAAATGAAGATACACTTACCTTATAATTTGTAAGGCTCAAAGGCTCGATTCTATAATTGACTTAAGTATTCAGAATTACCTGAGAAGCAAAACACTGTAAGTGCTATGTGACATACTTGAAGTTACAGCGTTATGTTTCTCAGATATGGATGCCCTTACAGTTTTATGCCTCTCAGTTACATCACTTTATTTCGCGATTAAGTGAGAAAACGATTTGATTTTTTTATTTATTTCAGTATAAACCTTATTTCATGTTGATCGAATTAACTCTTTCGCAACCGAAGATTTCGTAGCGCTACGCGCGTAGCCGATAACATGGAGAAATTGTCGTTCAATGTGTGAAAATTTAAGTGTGTCTTTCAATGTGTTACACATTCATCACCAGGGGCCCGCCCCGTGGGCACTGTGCTCGTAGCCAGTTTTCGCTACATACGCATTTCCCCATGTTATCGGCTACGCGCGTAGCGCTACGAAATCCTCGGTCGCGAAAGAGTTAATTGGGCACTATAAGTTTTTCTTTTTATATGTAATCCAGTGACACAATATTATATGCCATATGATAAATAAATAATAATTAGGTCTTTATTTTGAAGAACATGATATACCAGAATTTTGAATATCAGTAACGATACCTAAATTAAAGAAACAGAAGTAGGTAACCAAAAGTATTTAACAATAAAATCCGTGTAGCGGCGGTTCCCACTTTTTTCATAATTTATATACACTATTTCATTTCATCGTTAAAGTCCCACCCGTGCTAAATAATTCACTGTACTACGACTATTTCACGTGGATATGTAAATAAAAGAGCATTACCTTTATAGTTTGGCGCGACACGTGACAATGAGGCGGTCGCCATACAAAGCGGCATAAGGCGATGAACAATCTCTAATTATGTGTGGCAACTGCTTATTGTTATCGGGAGGGTTATACGAGTTTGGATAAAAGTAATGGTCCGATCTCACACTTGGGTAACACTTATACGCTTGGGCAAAGCGAGTACCTAGCTGGTTATGTTATTTTTGTGCTATAAAACACAATGTTTTTATGTTTTAGCTATGTCGTTTTGAAAAACATGTTTTTGCAGAAGGCGAAAATTGTGTGAGTTTTCTACGTTTTGTAGAGCCTACAATAACATTGTCGAACATTTGGTAATCATTAGATCACATATCTAGTTATCTAGGTATGGTTAACAGACACCTTTATAATAATAAAGTGTCTCCACTACCTGCCCGGTGCCGCCACTAATTACTACATATGGCAGATGTCAACGGGAGCGGGCAGGTCGTGACCCACAGTAAACCCACTTATTGAATCTATTCCCGCCCTGAAACCTGAACGTCACCACCAGGTATTCATAATACACATATAAAGGATCCCGATCCACCGCCTCATAAGCAGAAGGAGACAGCCTACACACTCCACTAATAATGGACGAATAGGTGATGAATTCGAAACTCCGAATAACCCATCAACCCATACACACCACAATGTGGTACTTCGTACTTCAGTTGTGGTGAGGATGTACACTGACAAGCTGTCAACCTTCATGTTAAAGGAATAGGATTTCTGGTCGAAAGATTTTGGTTTTCGCCGGTACGATCGACATTCGGAAGTTACGTCACACGTCGTCGCCAATCTAATGTGATATTATTTAGTAGCTCTCATGTCTATGTTTAATAGAGTTTCGGTATTCTGTGGGGCCCAGATGTCTAAAACTAATGAATGATTTGATCGATAAACGATATTTTTAACCCGATAACGCTTAAGTAAGAAATAAGATTGTGCATTACTTATATTTTGCTATTGAATACAAATTGTTGTTAGGTGATAAATGGTAATATACGGATATTCACAACGGATACTGCAGTGCGGTGTATTTCAAAAGTCCCATACGAACAGCGAACATTAAGCCGACATTATATAAATCATGCACCGTGTTCCATTTGGGCCATTTAATCGTTATCCCTTTTTGCGACGTCTCATTTGTTTTACAATATTATATTATATATCACGACACGATACTGAACGCTATTTCCAACAACTTTCTCAAATTACGTCTTTTTTAATCGACTTCAAAAAAGGATGAGGTTCTGACTTCATGGTTTAAAGCGCCAAATTACTAATGCTTCTCGTTTCTAACGGCTCATTTACTACTAGAGGTAAGGAATTATTTAAATAAAACATTTTTTTATACTCGCGTACTGTAATGTGTCAATTATAATTTTACTGACAAAATCACAACAACGCACTTTTCTAACCTGTACCAATACTCTATGGTACCCACTACTGAACTTTAATATTCATAAGACATCTCTCTACTCTATTTAAATTAATTTAGAAAAGATCAGCATATTTGATTAAAACAAACACGCTACTGTTTCCTGATTGGTTGAAATGACTTGTCAAAATTTTTTACCAATCACGATACACCCGCGATGGCCATCGCGATCATGTTTTTTTTTAATAAGTCAGTTTAAGTTGACCGACAAAGCTTATATCAAAAATTAAAAACCATAGTCCCCAGTATATAAAATACCATAAACGGATTATATCACGTATAAATAAACCTCCCTGACGTTTCGGTAGCTTTACAGTCAAAGGTTGACTACCGATATAATGCGTTTTTTTATTTAAATGTGGGACAGTCGTGGAAACCGAAGAAAATATTTGTAGAATTATTATTATTTTTTTATCAAAGGCGGAATTTAGATAAGTAAGTAGACCGAACGAAAAATAGGGCTTTCTCTAAGGGAAAATCAACAATTGCATCTACGGCAACAAAAAAAAATTACGTATATTAAAGTAACTGTATAACAAGTTTCCAGCAGTCACGTCCCCAACTGAAGTCAAACAAATAAAACTCGTTTTCTATTCATCAGATTCAATAAAACTTTGTCTCAAGAAAAGCTAAGAATCAAAGGACTGATGCCAATATTTACAAGAATAATTCAATATTGTAATGAAATTGCGAGTGAACAAAAAGTATTTTTACATAATTTCGAAGAAAATGAAGAAATAAAGATTTTTCATGATTGTTCAGTTGAGTAATATGACAAAAAATGTATATCTGTTACAATGAAATTAGAACCTACGTAGATTCTACTTTGTAGTAGTAGGATAATTATTGCGATATAATATAATAGTGAGGATTGTACACATATACATAATTTATATGATTTCTTTCGATTTTTCAGCCACCATGCAACATTTTTGGCAAGTTTCTTACTGATTGAATATTGCTGTCCCTTACTCGGCTGGTAAGACTGTCACTGACATAGGTATTAGGCGTATCCTTTGGGAGACATGTTTACAGGAAAAAAGTAGCATTCGAGTATTCCATCCCTTATGTATAAAACCACACTGACCCATTGTCCAAGGCATACCGGCCACCACACTTTTGCATTTATAAAAAGATATACCCGCACATCTCGCTTTCGTTTAACCCTTTAAGCGCCCAACTCGTTGACGGAATACAGTGCTTCAGACGTCAAGAAATAAATGAAAAATAGGATCCTATCAACTGGAATCAATCTGTGGTATACATTTTCTTATACGTTTTCGTTGACGTAATTTACCCTCATAAGGTAAAGACGCTTATTAGTTATTTAAGAGAGTTTACTTATTTAAAAGTAAGTACTACGTATATATTCACTATCGGTGTATGGATCGAGTAGGTCTATCTACATTTCTCAACCGAAGAACTGTCTGCATTCCTATACGTACGTATCGTATCTATATAATCGCCTATGTCGGCGAGACTAACCCTCCTCTAAAGGTCAAAGTTCAAGTAATAAAGTAGCATAGTAATCTTGTGAGTGTTCTTTAATTCGATATAAAATGGAAAACTTGTGGCGATCCGTTGCACATTTATTTCGCTACCTAAATTATAGCTACGAAGTTATTTATTGTCTGCACAGCCATCTGTTGATTGAAAAGAGTAATAAGATGATGCTACCAATTGAGTAAGTTGTAAACGGGGAAAATGTGTTGGAGGTAGTATTTGAGCTTATAATTTTGAATATAAATGTAGAAAATTTTCGCATATAAAATATGGTATTGGTTTAAAAAGGTCCACGGATTGGGTTTTGAGGGAAAGGTCGGTTTTAAAAACCCAATTAAAAATTAATATATCTAATAGTTTTTCGTAGTAGTACAAGAGATAACTATTAAATATGTCTTACCATGTATGGTAAAGGCTAAGCTATTAATACCGGCATTGTCACGTGTAGTTATTCTTCTGTGCATAATACTGCTACTACTGTAACTTGGATTTCTAGTTATTTTGGCAAAAAGCAAATTAAAATTACCAAATAACGAGTGATAATTACAATCTTAGTGTTTTGTTACGAGAGAATTTGATTAGGTATACCCTATTTCCGACGCTGCACCTACCACGCGTAACCTAGTTTAAAAGACTGCATAAAACTCAGTTCATTTTTTAATTAATTTTTGTATCCCAATTCGCTTAGGGAAGTGGCGTGTGGACTAGATGAACAGAAGTTGTGCGAAATCGCGAGCCGGGAGGGGAGCAGGCAGCCAACAGATGGCGAGGATCGATACGTTGCCATGAATAATTAAAATGGATGTGCCGCTTTTTTGAACTTAACCTCCAACTGTAAACTGTAAGGAATTCTTTCATTATTCAAGGTACGCGTGTAAGGTGTCGCGTTTGAATTAGAAAACGTTTTATTTGAAGTGGAACTTGCGTGTATGTGTATAAAGTCTTTATTTTGTTTTAAAATAGAATAGGATATCTAAGAAATTTTTACCTATGACGACCTGTGCTTTCGTTATTGGTACTATTAGGGTTCCGTATCCAAAGGGTAAAAACGGGACCCTATTACTGAGACTTCGCTGTCCGTCCGTCCGTCCGCCCATCAGTCACCAGGCTGTATCTCAAGAACGGTGATAGCTAGACAGTAGAAATCTTCACAGACGATGTATTTCTATTGCCGCTATAACAACAAATAAATATAAAATAAAATAAACATTTAAGGGGGCCTACATACAACAAACTTGTTATTAATTATGGTACGGAACCCTTCTGCTTCCTTATGCGCGATTCGGACTCGCAATTGCCCAATTTTCTGTTTTCGGATACACATGTGGTAGACTTCCTTATATTGCTCATTTCAAAAGTCAAAACTAAATAAATACCTACAGGTTTAAGTTATCCATTGCATGTAAAACCCAAAAACCGACATTGCATATTTATTGCATTTGTACTTAAAGCCCTCCAAGGAAACATCTGGTCGTGACAGATATAGTAGGTATCCGTAAGTTTACGACGGAAGCAGATAGGCTAAACACTCGTGACGTGCGAAGTTCTCTGATCGTTGAAATGCGCATTAATCAGACATACACTATGGCGGAAAAGCCAACTAATCAAAATCTTTGTTTCTTAACTCACACATAATCAGACTGACCAATGTTAATCTAGACTACTACTGATGAATTACGCATTTGTCTGCAAAGCATCGCGGAAACAGTATTACATTCGATAACTCTTACAATGGAAAAATATTTATCACGAGTTTGAACTCACTACACTGCGGTGCATTTATCAGCAGTAAGCACTCGTTTTTACTTAAAAGTAGCACTTTATCTTGAGCAAATGCCAAAAAGCAATCGCCCAATGCAGCAACCAATCAAATGCCCATATTACTCGAAGTCAAGTGTATGGGACAGATACGTCATTGTATGTGCGCCATCTAAATAAAATATTAAATAGTAAGGGACAATCTTATACAAATCGACCTAGTCCCAAACTAAGCAAAGTTTGTACTATGGGACTAGACGACGATATACATAATACATATATAGATAACATCCCTTACCAAAGAACAATTAAATAAATAAATATCGGACAACCTCACACAAATCGATCTAGTCCCAAAGTAAGCTCAAGAAGCACACAAATATTTGCCCTGGCCGGGATTCGCACCCAGGACCGCCGGCTCAGTAGGCAGGTGTCTACAAACCGAGCCAAACGCGTCGTTTTCAACAGTTGGGTAGAATAGAATGTGATTTTGTATAGGCATTGTCAGTGCTACCTGCGCGGGCGCTAACGGTGAGGCCAGCGAAAATGCTGATGAAGAGCTCCAATATGAGTTCGAAACATACCAGGCCGTTCCTGACAATTTTACGTGAGTAATTAAACCGTTTACATAATTATTAAGTGTCTCACGATGATTTTCATAATATTATTGTCAGTCTTCTTGAATTATTGGTGCATGCTTATATATATCTAGAGCGTTCAAAGGAAACATCTGGCCGTGACACTCGTGACGGATATAGTTAAGTAGTACGTAGTACGTATCCGCGTAGCGCTTCGCAAGTTTATGACGAAAACACACGCGTCAGTCGTGACGTGTTAACGTGTGACGTATGGTTTTGTAGGATAATTCTAGCCATGAGGTGTCTTTATTCTGTGCCATGAGTTTTAGAATAGAACTAGTGTTGAATAAAGTATTTTATTATAGATTTGTACCTGTCATGACTCAACGTATTTATGATAATTACACATTCCTGTTAAAGCCAGATTCTGTAAGTTGGTTGGTTTGTTACTACATTGATTAATTGATTATCGAGCGCACACGGCACAGTGAATTCAGTATGTCAACAAACGTGAAACCGTATTTCTGTTGTTACGACTCGTGGTTGAAATAACTTTCATGACAATTATGGACCGCAAATTCGTTTCGTATTGGACATATTTGTGTGTATCTACTTAATCAGTAATCACAACTGTACCGTAAAATAATGATTTTGAATAATCGATGACAAGTCAAACTACCTAACGGAGTCAGAGAAGTAGAATATTTTTAAATTGTTAACAAAATGTACGAAATTTAAGAGCTGGACTATCTGTCAGTGCTGCACTCCACCAAGTAACGGAACGTAACCGATGAAGTCAACTAATTGACGGAATCGGAAGGAGTCACGATCCTCAGCAGTGAGGCAACGAAGAGAGAGAGAGAGAGAGAACAAAAAGTACTGTTCAATGTAACAAAAAAATAAGGTACGCATCCGCTCAGCCCAAACTTCACTGAACTGTTAGGTATTATACTTTCAAATGTATCTATACTGACGTTAAATTATATTGTAAACTTTTTATGTAAGTGCGCAGTCATTTGGCAGCAACTACCCCTAATTGAAGTTAGAAGAAATAAAAAGTTGAAAACTTGTCGGGCCGCTCCTGACAATTTTAACGTGACTTTAAACCATTATTTATAATTATGAAAGATGTTTTACGTTAGTTATAATATTATTCGTGAATAGGTCAATATTTAGAATAGGTACTTTTTTAGGATTCCGTAGTCAACTAGGAACCCTTATAGTTTCGCCATGTCCGTCTGTCCGTTCGTCCGCGGCTTAGCTCCGTGATCATTAGTACTAGAAAGCTGAAATTTGGTATGAGTATGTGTATGTATCACGCCGACAGAACGGTAAAATAAAAACTAAAAAAAAAACTTCTTTTCGGGTACCTCCCGAACACCTAAAGTGGGGGTGATTTTTTTTCCCCTCCGACACTAGTGTGTGGGATGTCATTGAATAGGTCTTTTAAAAATAATAGGGGTCTCCTACCATAATTTTTTGATAATGTCAGCAGTTGTAAATATTCGCACCGAAAATAAAAAAGAATTGTGCCCCCCCCCCTAACTTTTCAACCACGGGTCTAAAAAATATGGAAAATTCATGAAAATGAGGCCTCATAAGTATTTTCAATAAAAACTATATTGAATAAATTCGGTCAAGCCGTTTTTGAGTTATCGCAAAATTTCATAATTTTCTTTAAAATGACGTAGGTGCCGTAAGCACTTTGGCGTTTATGACCTTTTTTATAGATCTTGAAATCTTTCTCGTAATTTAAACCTCGGGCTTAAAACCGCGGTTTTAAACCCGTCTATAGCCAGACCAATCTCTCGCCATGTAGGTTATCCATCGGCACCAAAAATAGAAAATTATACTTAAAGAGGGCTGTTTGAGTTTACCATGTGTATCTGCGTGACTGTCTGAGGCATCGTAGCTCAAACACGGATGCTCCGATTTGAATGACTTTTTTTTAATCGAAAGCCTTTACTGTCGATATGGTTCTTAGCTATGTTTAGTCACATATTATTCGATTTAAAGAACTCTTATAATAGTTACTAGTAAATAGTTATTTCACTTTGTTTTTTTATGCTACGACGGTGGCAAACAAGCATGCGGCCCACGTCATGTTAAGCAGTTACCACCGCCTATAGACGCTTGCGATCGATGCCAGAAGCATCACACGCGCGTTGCCGACCCTTTAAGAATTTATTTACTCGTCTCTTGAAGAACCGCATACCTACTGTAACCCCCGGGAAAAATCTCAGCAGCTCATTCCACATGCGGAAATCTCTTGAATTTGACATCTTTAAAATACTATAATCGTATTATACGCTACGTGTAACTGTTATAAGATTAGAACCTACCCTAGATGTGTTAGAATCATTTGCATGCTAGCAGTGGTACACGATTGAGCGCCTTTCGAGTGGAATAATCGCGGGCATATTAATAACCTCACCTTAAGTTCTCAACCTCGTATCTCATCAAATAGTCCATAGGAAAATGTTCTATTTTCATTTGAAACACGAGTGCTTCTCCCGTTAATCTATTCGGTAACATATGAGGTTGGGGAATTAAAGGGGTGATATGATAATAGTATGTATATTACGCATGACACCTTCTCGTCTTGCTACTAACTACGCAGTTCACTTTGAATACGAGATATGTACCACATAAACAAGTTAATCGTGTAGGTATATTTCGATATTGTTGATAATATAACCTGTTAAATTTTAAATTAAATAGAGATCACAATGGAAAGGAACGTTTACAAAGAAGATTAGTACTTTGTATCAAACTATTTAATAGCCATTTAGTTGAAAAAGCTGACATGTGAAACGGATACATAATAATAAATATACATATCAATAACATTCATGCACGACTGAGTAAACTAATATTGATAACAAACTGCAAATAAACTGAAACTAAAAAAAAACATCCTGTTTAAACAGATACAAATGTATACCATTATTGCATGCAATCGCCCGTGATTTGCAAATATCATACAAGATGGGATACAATTTGCGAAACAAATGCCGGAGTCCGAAGTTATCTCTTAACATTTGTCTACCTACAATGCGATTCAGTTTCGTGTTAGAAAGAAGTTGGTAGAAAGGGGATAGAATGAGCATTCACTCGTTTGGTCTAAACCCACCGTAATGTAATGCTCTATTCTAGTGCCAGCTCTCCGTTTGGTCTAATCCCACCGTTAAAACATGTCGCCTGATTTCGAACCAACGCAATTAGTCAAATGAGGTTGAGACTTAACTAGAAAACTACTGAAATACATACCCAACGGGTTTACTCACGTCGTAGAAGTCTTATACCGCTCGACATGTTTCGAATCGGTTCGCCATTCAGCATCAGCACCTGTACCTCTACCATGAGTTGCCTTCGAAATCTTTCGATCCGATTACCATGCTCGCTAGCGAGCAAACGTGCTTCGAATCGAGCTACTACTACACTCACAAAGTGTGGTAGTGTGAGTTCAAAACCAATGAATCTGTCTCTTTTTAACTAAACTTAAGAGAATGAGTAAGAGCCAAAATAAAACATGGCGGATATACGGTAGCGAGTATCGTTTACGAAACGTCGCAAATTCTGCACCATGAGATTCAAATCTGACAGGTCCACCTCGAAATTATCGAAAAATACGCTAACGAGTGCAGTTTAAACTCTCACTGCCAAATCGAAGGGTGAAATCATATTAGAATTTTTGTTTTATAAAGTTTTTCAATTATTAGTGATCCAAATAATGTCTGCAAAACATTAGCGAAGGCTATAATAATATGAAGAATAACCACGCTATACAGAAACGTGACTGTAAATTGCATTAAGTTATGTACAAAGTGTAAATCCGCTGTATGACAAAGTCAACGTTTCAGTCAAAGATGTGCCCCGAACACAAAGTACGAGCCACACCACAGCAGCACAATGTGACTGATTGTCAACGAATGTGACGTCGAAGTTGTGCTTCGGCTGCAGGATGCGAGCATACAGTTACTTTTTGGATGTGATGTGGGTCCATCGTCGGTCCAAGGAGCCTTCATGTACTTCAATACAGTGCTACTGGAAAAGGTCTACTCTGTCTAAAAAGTAGGGGCTACTCTGAAGAACATCACTGTGCAGTAGCTGTGGAAGTGCCTCACAGACCAAGTTCACCGGCATGATATGAACTTATTTTAGAAGCAAAAGAGAGGAAATAAGACAATTTCGAATTGCTAAAATATCAACATACTGGTATTATACATTACTCATTGCACTGTTTTAACATTGAACAACCAGCTGAGATTAAGGCAAAAGTAGACAAGCTTGTTGTAACGATGAAAAAAACATTCACAGCTGCACCAATAAGGAACAGAATAAATCGGATTTAGCTTGTGCAATGAAAGCTTCAAAGGCACATGTAGTGAGTGCTTGACATACACCTTGCGATGGTGTGATGAAAATCATAATTATAATGCAAAATATACATTCAAAAGTCTATTTTATCCACTAGCGTGCAAAAGTAATGTGTATGTCGAAACAATGATTGTGATTCTCTGTATATTTATGCTTTTGTCTTGTTCATATGGTTTAGATTCGAGTGTCTTATCTTAAATTTTATATGGTAAGAGGCCTACTACCTTTTTAAATGTATTATTTTCATATTATGAAAAATATATTGATAATTTCAACCAACTTTTTAAAGTGAATAATAAGTGCTGGCTATTCCCTGAGTTCTAGATAGTAACATACATAGCTATTTCATGCTTTCATGTCAGGAAGGCTCTAATAATGAATATACACAATATAATCTGTTTAAATTGTTTTATTTAAATAATTTCATGTTATATTTCTTTTTATTTCCCTTGCAACATGATAACTAATCTTTTGTATGTAAGCACAAATTAATAATACAGCTTCTAATAAATCTTGTCATCTTTATAATACAATTTTTTTTAAATACTCATTTAACTTTCTACCAACAGGATAATATACATTAGATTCAGTCATAATTTACTTATAAATAAATAAATAAATAAATATCAGACCACCTCACACAAACTTATTCTAACATATACTTATATAGGTTTATATAGATCACTATAAAATTATACCAAACAACAAGTTTATTTTCAATTAAACGCACAGTATGTTTGAGACGCTGTAATTGTTTAATATTTGTCGAAGTCAGTAATGCTTAATGATTTATTAGCCAGAAACGGTGACAAATGACCACTCAAAACAATACATATGACTATGATTTATCATCTTCAAGAACAGTATTTCTCTTAGCCGCTTTGACAATGCCTGACTTCATTAGCAACGGCTTCTTCTGCAGATATTTGAGAACCTGTAACAGTTTCTCCATCTTGATTTCTTTGTAGTTCTGAAAAAATAAATATTCAAAATAAGTAACATTGTTTAAGTTTAAAAAAAATATCTAAATAGTATTATGATTTTTCTAATAAATACATATCATACCTTAAGGCTCAATTATTTATTCTCTTGCAATCCTTTTGACAGTGAAATTTTGTTCACACATCCTTATCTGTGAAAAGTATCTTAAAGCCCATTTTGTACTTCTGTAGTTGTGTCTTTTTCCATCTGAAATTTAACATAATAGCTGATATACCACCTATTTAATATTATATTTTTAACAAAACAGCACAGAAACTAAATATTTCTTTTTTGTAATCCTAGAGCTCACTCTACGATACAGATACAGTGTTCTGCCATATAGAACTTAAAATAACCTTCTAAAAATGTTAAGGCCACATCCAAGAGGTTAGGAATTAAACATGTTATTTTCTTTTGTTCTATGTAAACTTATTGTTCTATCCACTGGCTGGTATGTCCGACTTGAATGATACTTATATCTACATCTAAGTGATCTTCATACATAAATACATTTTAATGTGATAAAATGCCATTTGGATTTCTCGTTCGAGCCAAGTGTCGCGACATTTTCGCCTTTTGCGATTCTTCTGTACAGAAACAAACAGTTTCTGTGAAGTATTTATAGATTACTCATTGTAGTCATTGTGGCACCATTTAGGTATACACCATACACCATCATATCCAAAATTTTTGAAGAAAGTCGACGAATTCCACTGTTTTACTTATGTTAAGGCAAGTATTAATTAATTCTATTAAACCCGCTCCAGACCTTCCGATCCATCCGATTTATCGGAAGGAATGTCCAAACAAAATTGCACTACACATTATCCGATTTCTTCCGATAAATCGGACAATTGCACTAAACATTAAACCCGCTCCAGACCTTCTGATCCGATCCGATCTATCCTTTGAGTATTTAATGACAGGAGATGCCATGGACGGGCGACCCCCTCCGGCAAAATAACTGGTCAACTGGTCAAGCACGTTATATAAAACTACTTGAAGTCGCTTCACCGCCATTTTGCATTGATCTGTGTCGCGTGACACTTCTCTCCAAAAATGGTGAATTGTGCAGATATTTTCTTGTAAAAGGCGATATGACGGCTCAAATATGTAACAAGATCGCGTTTCCTATCACAGGTAAGTGTTTTTTACAAAGTATTAAATTTGTATTAAAGTACAATCTCCATTTAAAGAAAAAAACCGTTGCGATACGTAAACGACAGAAAAATGTAAACATAAAACGGTGGTACAGGGGCGAGGGATGTGACAAAGTCAAAACCGCGACTCAACATTTGAAAGAATCATTCATTCATTCGATCACTGCAGTTTGTTTAATAGTTAGTGTATTATTAGATACTTGCGACCCTCCCGGCTTCGCACGGGTGCAAAACTGATAAATTATGCATGTATTATACATATTATAAACCTTCCACTTGAATCACTCTATCTATTAAGAAAAACTGCATCAAAATCCGTTGCGTAGTTCTAAAGGTCTAAGCATACATAGGGACACACAGACAAACATTATTATTTTATTTGTTATTTTTAAATCTTGTAAGGTGAATTAGAAATATTACCTTTCTCTAGACATACGATGTTGAAATTTAATATGAAAATGAAAATAATTGTTTGCTAAAAGTATATCTAGGTAAAAGAAACATTTAGTGCTGTGCTATGAGTATATGCGTTATACATATACTATTATTTATAGACTTTATTTCATATTCTTTCCATCTTCACTGCTGCCTCCTTATTTCCTTATTTTTCTTTTATTTTATAGAATGAGAAATTAGGATATGCCGCAGAAGAACCAAGGTAACCGGCATAGCTCACAGGACTGCACGATTGAAGTGGCAATGAGCAAGCCATGTAGCCCGGAGAATCGATGGCCGTTAGGTCAGCAAAGTGCTAGAGTGGCGACCACGTATAGGAAAGCGCAGCGTAGCGAGCGTTGTGACGATTTTTGGGGAGGCCTATGTTCAGCAGTGGACGTCTGTGGCTGATAGATAGATGAATATATTTACTTAATTATAACTTTTTTATTTTATTTTATATGTGGTAATTCTAATCAAATTAATAACAATTTATTTTATTGTTTTCTCTTTACTCATATCTTTATATGTGGTTTCATATAATCACCTTTATAAAATAAATTAGTTAAAAAAATCAAAGTCCGATTAAATCAAATAAAGCATAAGAAATTATTTAAGCAACATAACATTGAACAACCAGCTGAGATTAAGGCAAAAGTAGACAAGCTTGTTGTAACGATGAAAAAAACATTCACAGCTGCACCAATAAGGAACAGAATAAATCGGATTTAGCTTGTGCAATCAAAGCTTCAAAGGCACATGTAGTGAGTGCTTGACATACACCTTGCGATGGTGTGATGAAAATCATAATTATAATGCAAAATATACATTCAAAAGTCTATTTTATCCACTAGCGTGCAAAAGTAATGTGTATGTCGAAACAATGATTGTGATTCTCTGTATATTTATGCTTTTCTCTTGTTCATATGGTTTAGATTTGAGTGTCTTATCTTAAATTTTATATGGTAAGAGGCCTACTACCTTTTTAAATGTATTATTTTCATATTATGAAAAATATATTGATAATTTCAACCAACTTTTTAAAGTGAATAATAAGTGCTGGCTATTCCCTGAGTTCTAGATAGTAACATACATAGCTATTTCATGCTTTCATGTCAGGAAGGCTCTAATAATGAATATACACAATATAATCTGTTTAAATTGTTTTATTTAAATAATTTCATGTTATATTTCTTTTTATTTCCCTTGCAACATGATAACTAATCTTTTGTATGTAAGCACAAATTAATAATACAGCTTCTAATAAATCTTGTCATCTTTATAATACAATTTTTTTTAAATACTCATTTAACTTTCTACCAACAGGATAATATACATTAGATTCAGTCATAATTTACTTATTCTAACATATACTTATATAGGTTTAAATAGATCACTATAAAATTATACCAAACAACAAGTTTATTTTCAATTAAACGCACAGTATGTTTGAGACGCTGTAATTGTTTAATATTTGTCGAAGTCAGTAATGCTTTATGATTTAGTAGCCAGAAACGGTGACAAATGACCACTCAAAACAATACATATGACTATGATTTATCATCTTCAAGAATAATTGTTTAATTGTTAGTGTATTATTAGATACTTGCGACCCTCCCGGCTTCGCACGGGTGCAAAACTGATAAATTATGCATGTATTATACATATTATAAACCTTCCACTTGAATCACTCTATCTATTAAGAAAAACTGCATCAAAATCCGTTGCGTAGTTCTAAAGGTCTAAGCATACATAGGGACACACAGACAAACATTATTATTTTATTTGTTATTTTTAAATCTTGTAAGGTGAATTAGAAATATTACCTTTCTCTAGACATACGATGTTGAAATTTAATATGAAAATGAAAATAATTGTTTGCTAAAAGTATATCTAGGTAAAAGAAACATTTAGTGCTGTGCTATGAGTATATGCGTTATACATATACTATTATTTATAGACTTTATTTCATATTCTTTCCATCTTCACTGCTGCCTCCTTATTTCCTTATTTTTCTTTTATTTTATAGAATGAGAAATTAGGATATGCCGCAGAAGAACCAAGGTAACCGGCATAGCTCACAGGACTGCACGATTGAAGTGGCAATGAGCAAGCCATGTAGCCCGGAGAATCGATGGCCGTTAGGTCAGCAAAGTGCTAGAGTGGCGACCACGTATAGGAAAGCGCAGCGTAGCGAGCGTTGTGACGATTTTTGGGGAGGCCTATGTTCAGCAGTGGACGTCTGTGGCTGATAGATAGATGAATATATTTACTTAATTATAACTTTTTTATTTTATTTTATATGTGGTAATTCTAATCAAATTAATAACAATTTATTTTATTGTTTTCTCTTTACTCATATCTTTATATGTGGTTTCATATAATCACCTTTATAAAATAAATTAGTTAAAAAAATCAAAGTCCGATTAAATCAAATAAAGCATAAGAAATTATTTAAGCAACATAACATTGAACAACCAGCTGAGATTAAGGCAAAAGTAGACAAGCTTGTTGTAACGATGAAAAAAACATTCACAGCTGCACCAATAAGGAACAGAATAAATCGGATTTAGCTTGTGCAATCAAAGCTTCAAAGGCACATGTAGTGAGTGCTTGACATACACCTTGCGATGGTGTGATGAAAATCATAATTATAATGCAAAATATACATTCAAAAGTCTATTTTATCCACTAGCGTGCAAAAGTAATGTGTATGTCGAAACAATGATTGTGATTCTCTGTATATTTATGCTTTTCTCTTGTTCATATGGTTTAGATTTGAGTGTCTTATCTTAAATTTTATATGGTAAGAGGCCTACTACCTTTTTAAATGTATTATTTTCATATTATGAAAAATATATTGATAATTTCAACCAACTTTTTAAAGTGAATAATAAGTGCTGGCTATTCCCTGAGTTCTAGATAGTAACATACATAGCTATTTCATGCTTTCATGTCAGGAAGGCTCTAATAATGAATATACCGACACCTCCTACGTATACTGATGCAACTGACATTTTTACGATTTTCGTTTTTTTGCATATTTGGGATCAAAATACTTATATCTACATGCTATACAATTTTCATGACAAAATTACTGCTAGTTTTCGAAATAAAGTGACGTATACTGATACAACTAACACCGTTTTTTAATTTAGAACATCGTATACTGAGATAAGTCACTTGTACCACTGTACGCAGTACACCTATCAAGTACAAGTGGCAGTTATCTCAGTATGCTTGCTCGTCATCGATGCGGACGTAAGATGTCCCACTATGCGCGACGGACAGTCGATGCGGCCTACGTCTTTTCTACCTACTACGTATCAAATTAGGCTTACTTTTGGTTATGATACAGTTTTCTCCAATCAGTACCGATGGTTGTTTGGAGTACAATAATAGCCATATGTCGCCATTACCTACAGTAAACCAGAGTCACCACTCACTAGGGCTGCCATCCGACCGGGTTACCCCGGATTTGTCCTAGTTTGAAGCCGTCCGGGGGTCGTCCGGGGGCCGTCCGGGGTTTAATGTCAATAAAAAATAAAGCAATTATTTTTTTTATTTTATTAATGGGGGAAATCCAAGTTACGCCAAATGTCCGGGTTTTTAAGTCTTTGTCCGTATTCGGCGAATTTAGAGATGGCAGCTGCTTAGTTGGCACGACAGGCAATTGTAAAGTAAAATAGCAAAAAAGATGTCGGTAACTTACGTATAATTTAAAAAATATTTGGATCAACGAACAAAGAAAGTAAAAATCTAATCAAGAGTTTAAATAAAAAAATAAATACGGGAAAAACAAGCCAAGAAAACAAATAATAAACATATAAGACAAAAATTACGTTAAATTTTAGGTCTGAACGGTTTTTTTTTTAAATAATAAATAAATTTTAAGGGACCATCTAACACGAATTGACCCAGTGTCCCAAGCAAAGTAAAGCTTGTACTATGGGTACAAGATGACGATAATACATACTTTATAAAGTACATGTAGAGATAACATCCATGACCAGGAATACATATTCAAGTTCATCACACACATTTTTGCTGGCGGCTGTTTGAATTTGATTGATATGTATAATTTGTACAAGGAGTCGTTTAATTCTACCAAATACGAAGCGCAAGCTTAGTCTGTTCGATAATACCGTGATATTTTCAGTCAAAATATTAAGTTGACGCTTGTCATATTTACGAGAATTTGAAAACACCTACTGAAAAACAAACATCCAAACACATTGGCACATGGAGGTAAGAGACTTGAAATAAATAGGAAAAAAAACTCAAACTTAATAAAAAAATGCGACTGCTGTATTCAACCTTCAAAAACCTTGTCATCTCCTCACGGTAATATAAGCATGTTTTATTACAATAAAAACTTAAACTGTATAATTCACAGCATTTGGTTTGGGAATGCTACTTGTTAGGTACTGTTGACATGACTAAATGACAAATTATTTGACTTAATTAAATTAGTACTTCAAGATGATGTAGATGAATTCAGGTTTTGGTCTGACAATTCTGATGGACAAAATAGGAACCGGTATCTACTATATATAAATATTAAAACAGTAATAATGTTGATAATACAGCTGTAACAAAGACAAAAACACCATTCCCTAAATGCAGGCTGTGATTTTAATTACCTTTTAAACGTAATTTTAGTGTAAATTTGCTTTATTTATTGTCTTTCAAACGTTATTTGCTTAAATATCCTAAATACCAACCTCTGAACTTACTATATTGGACATAACATACAAAATAACCTTAACAGTATACTGGTACATAACGGAATGATTCAGGCGTATACTGGTACAAGTGACAAATCAGATGAAACTAACCGATCAGATCCATCCAAACACGAGCTATGAGTTTGTTTATATATCTAATAAATGATACATGTCCATAATAGGCATAATAATAATATAATTATCCATATTCATCTAATCATAGTTTACGACGTATACTGGATCAAGTGGTAGTTGTATCAGTATACCAAAAACTTAGAACTAGTAAATTTCACGTATACTGGTATAACTACCTTTTTTACTAAAAGTACAATTAATTTTGAAATAGTAAATATGTAGATTTAAGGAAAATATATTCGTTAAAAGTATTTGAAATTTTCATTACATTATTTCAACGTATGAGTTAGTTATGGCACTTCATACCTTTGAACAGCCGTCCTGTAAAATCGTGATTTTGCACTTGTATCAGTATACGTAGGAGGTATCGATACACAATATAATCTGTTTAAATTGTTTTATTTAAATAATTTCATGTTATATTTCTTTTTATTTCCCTTGCAACATGATAACTAATCTTTTGTATGTAAGCACAAATTAATAATACAGCTTCTAATAAATCTTGTCATCTTTATAATACAATTTTTTTTAAATACTCATTTAACTTTCTACCAACAGGATAATATACATTAGATTCAGTCATAATTTACTTATTCTAACATATACTTATATAGGTTTATATAGATCACTATAAAATTATACCAAACAACAAGTTTATTTTCAATTAAACGCACAGTATGTTTGAGACGCTGTAATTGTTTAATATTTGTCGAAGTCAGTAATGCTTTATGATTTAGTAGCCAGAAACGGTGACAAATGACCACTCAAAACAATACATATGACTATGATTTATCATCTTCAAGAATAATTGTTTAATTGTTAGTGTATTATTAGATACTTGCGACCCTCCCGGCTTCGCACGGGTGCAAAACTGATAAATTATGCATGTATTATACATATTATAAACCTTCCACTTGAATCACTCTATCTATTAAGAAAAACTGCATCAAAATCCGTTGCGTAGTTCTAAAGGTCTAAGCATACATAGGGACACACAGACAAACATTATTATTTTATTTGTTATTTTTAAATCTTGTAAGGTGAATTAGAAATATTACCTTTCTCTAGACATACGATGTTGAAATTTAATATGAAAATGAAAATAATTGTTTGCTAAAAGTATATCTAGGTAAAAGAAACATTTAGTGCTGTGCTATGAGTATATGCGTTATACATATACTATTATTTATAGACTTTATTTCATATTCTTTCCATCTTCACTGCTGCCTCCTTATTTCCTTATTTTTCTTTTATTTTATAGAATGAGAAATTAGGATATGCCGCAGAAGAACCAAGGTAACCGGCATAGCTCACAGGACTGCACGATTGAAGTGGCAATGAGCAAGCCATGTAGCCCGGAGAATCGATGGCCGTTAGGTCAGCAAAGTGCTAGAGTGGCGACCACGTATAGGAAAGCGCAGCGTAGCGAGCGTTGTGACGATTTTTGGGGAGGCCTATGTTCAGCAGTGGACGTCTGTGGCTGATAGATAGATGAATATATTTACTTAATTATAACTTTTTTATTTTATTTTATATGTGGTAATTCTAATCAAATTAATAACAATTTATTTTATTGTTTTCTCTTTACTCATATCTTTATATGTGGTTTCATATAATCACCTTTATAAAATAAATTAGTTAAAAAAATCAAAGTCCGTGTAAATCAAATAAAGCATAAGAAATTATTTAAGCAACTCTTACAAGTGAGTTACAAGTGAGTTGCTGGGTTTTAGATGGGCGTACGTTCTTTTCTTGAAGGTTATATTCACTGACCTCTAAACTACAAGTACGACGGACTAAATATTCCATAGGGAATGACAGTTGTTTTCAGTGCCCATTCAAAGCATCCTGCGTGACATCTACTAAAATTGTCATTTCATGCAAACGGTTCTTTGATCTGTGACGATCTGTGAATCTCTCATATTAGATCCATGGAAGCTCACACAACTTGCACATAGCTATCAGCTCCAAAATGGCGAAAATGCAGTGGTTTCATTTTAGCAACGATAATATGAAGTCGAGTGTACTTGTTTTAGAAGTCAGTGATTGTTTAAGCCCGAAACAACCGCGGGCGATAGTTTTATTTCACAGTTTAGTTATGCGAGAGTGATAAGGACACAATAAATATAGACAGATATACATAGAAACAAATATATTTATTGGATTACGTCTTCAATATACAGAATTTACACTTTTCAAATTTCACAATAAATAGTAAGTACCTATAAGACAATTCAGTTCATTCATTAAAATGATTTGACTCATTCTTCATATGTGTCCCATCACTATGCTTTTCTTATGTATGCTGCACAGTTACGTGAAAACTGTATCTGTGTGTATGTAATTTTTGATGTGTTTAAGTTTGCTGTAGTGTGCGTTTATCGCAACAGCAAAATTTGCGTCTGTTGAGTTATTCATCTTTTGGTGGTGTGCTGTACGTGTTTACCTCGCCCCCCGCTAAAATTGGCGAAAAAAATTGTTCGAAGAGTTTACGTTATGACATCTCCATTTGTCTATGCTCTAAGGATCTATCGGAAGAAATTTTCTAACAATTGCACTACACATTATCCGATTTATTCCGATAAATCGGACAATTGTACTACACATTATCGATTGCTTCCGATAAATCGGATCGGATCGGAAGGTCTGGAGCGGGTTTAAATATTTACTTGCATGTGACGTCTAGGGTTGCCAGCTCCAAAAAAATACCTCTAAAGCTGAAGTGGGTTTTTTGGAAAATCCCCTAAATATATAATAAAAGAAATTACATGACTTAGGGCGGCTTGCATCTCAGCGCTAAATGTCTTAAATCTGAATTAAATACAAAATAACGTTCCGATTTCCCAACAATTACACTACACATTACTTATCCGATAAATCGGATCAGATCGGAAGGTCTGGAACGGGTTTTAGGGAACTCAAAATTTAACGCCCGTCAGTGGCTATTTAATTCGGCTAAATACGTTTAGCGCTATATTTCAAATGAAGTTCACGTATGTAGGGTAAAATGAAGAAGCAGAATCTTTATTATATCCAAAAATATTAAAATTTGCAATTCGAAACGGCTTCGTCCGTCTTTTTCATAATCGAATTCGATTTTTTTTATCAAATACAAAATAACGTTCCATTCCAAACAATTATACTAGACATTATCCGATTTCATCCGATAAATCGGATTGGATCGGAAGGTCTGGAAGGGGTTTTAGAACTCAATATTAAACTCCCATCAGAGGCTATTTAACTCGGCTAAATACATTTCGCGCCAAATTTAAAATGAAGTTCACGTATGTAGGGTAAAATGGAGAAGCAGAATCTTCATATATATTAAAAAAAAAAAATATTTCGGAAATCTCCTAATCTATCATAAAAATCATAAATCATTTATTTGCATAAAACATGGTAATTACATAGGTCTTCGGTTAAATAATATCAGCATCACATGCTTTGTCCCAGGGTGACATGCAAAATATATATGTACATACAATTTTAATAACTTATTAATCACTATATTTTTGACAGATTTGCTATATTATGTGTACTAGTTTTATTTAAATATATATATATGTCAATAGCTTCGGCCAATTTCGTTTCTTTTCAGAAATTCAGACACCGAGTAGAAGCATTCATTTTGTAGCCACTGTGAGAGTTTGCACTTAAGTTCTATGGACATGGACAGATTTTTAAATTCATTTGGAAGTGCATTAAAAATTCTGATGGCCACCGGATAACAGTTATAACTTAACAATTTTGTTTTTACCTTGGGCATATAAAAATTATTGGGATATCGTGTATTAAACATGTATACATCGCTAATTGTCTTAAATAGTTCTGGATGAGATTTTACAAAAATACATATTTCGTAAATGTACAGCGATGGTACCATCAATAATTTTAGATTTTTAAATCAAGGTTTACATGACGTAAATTTTGTTACATCTCAGATTCCACGAATGCATTGCTTCTGTGCAATAAAAACTCTATTGATGTGTACCGAATTACCCCAAATTAAAATTCCATATCTAAGTACAGAGCACACATAGCCATTGTCACGTCTAAGTCACGTCCAGTGCGTCAAGCGACGTAGACGCATTGATGTATAATTAAATATTAATCACGACACTAAGCGCGGCCCGGCCGCTGCTATCTAGCGAAGTGACGTGATGTGTCAACACGTCGTGAACGGTTTCCTCGCCTTTCTGCAGCAGAAGGAGAAGGTACTGCTGAAAGGCAAGATGGATGCGGTGACCGCTGTCCACTATAATGAGTGGGCATCGAATTTCACCATCGAAGATCTGTCATGCGAAGCAGGTGTTGTGCCAGTCCCTTGGAGTTGTTGGCAT
Source organism: Apotomis capreana (assembly GCA_947623375.1). Taxonomy (NCBI): domain Eukaryota; kingdom Metazoa; phylum Arthropoda; class Insecta; order Lepidoptera; family Tortricidae; genus Apotomis; species Apotomis capreana. Next base: position 19,996,286 of record OX392502.1, on the reverse strand, counting down.
CTATATACCCCATCGGAAAGGGGATGAAACAGAAAAAAAGACCCTTGCGGATATAAAGAAAATCCTGAAGAACGAAGAACGGATTCCGGAGTTTATGGCGGCAGATGCCTCTATCCTGCCGTCCCATGTTCCAGATTATATTGACGTACGCTGCTTGTTTAAGGATATCGTGGCCCTAAAAGCAAGTTTAGCCGATAATGTTTCGAAGTTTGAAGCTGCCCAAGCCACTATTACTGAGTTACGCAACGAAGTCAACATTTTGCGAAATAGTGCTCCAACTCAGTCAGTATTAGCATCAAATTTCAAGACCGATAACTGACCTAATATTTTTTGGATATATGAAGATTCTTCTCCTCCATTTTACCCTACATACGTGAACTTTATTTAAAATATGGCGCTAAACGTATTTAGCAGAGTTAAAATAAATAGCCTCTGATGGATATTTAATTTTGAGTTCCCCAAAAACCCGTTCCAGAACTTCCGATCCGATCCGATTTATCGGATGAAATCGGATAAGTAATGTGTTGTGTAATTGTTATGAAATCGGAACGTTATTATGTATTTAATTCATTTTTAAGTCACATGTTTTATTATATATTTAGGGGATTTTCCAAAAAAAATATGTTTAGTTTTAGGGGGATTCAAATTCAGCTTTAGGGGTATTCATTTTTTTGGATGTGGCAACCCTAGACGTCATGTGCAAGTAAATTTTAATAGAATAGAATTAATTAAAATTAATTGATACTTGCCTTAACATAAGTAAAACAGTGGAATTCGTCGACTTTCTTCAAAATTTTTGGATATAATGGTGTATGGTGTATACCTAAATGGTGCCTCAATGACTATAATGAGTAATCTATAAATACTTCACAGAAACTGTTTGTTTCTGTACAGAAGAATCGCAAAAGGCGAAAATGTCGCGACACTTGGCTCGAACGAGAAATCCAAATGGCATTTTATCACATTAAAATGTATTTATGTATGAAGATCACTTAGATGTAGATATAAGTATCATTCAAGTCGGACATACCAGCCAGTGGATAGAACAATAAGTTTACATAGAACAAAAGAAAATAACATGTTTAATTCCTAACCTCTTGGATGTGGCCTTAACATTTTTAGAAGGTTATTTTAAGTTCTATATGGCAGAACACTGTATCTGTATCGTAGAGTGAGCTCTAGGATTACAAAAAAGAAATATTTAGTTTCTGTGCTGTTTTGTTAAAAATATAATATTAAATAGGTGGTATATCAGCTATTATGTTAAATTTCAGATGGAAAAAGACACAACTACAGAAGTACAAAATGGGCTTTAAGATACTTTTCACAGATAAGGATGTGTGAACAAAATTTCACTGTCAAAAGGATTGCAAGAGAATAAATAATTGAGCCTTAAGGTATGATATGTATTTATTAGAAAAATCATAATACTATTTAGATATTTTTTTTAAACTTAAACAATGTTACTTATTTTGAATATTTATTTTTTCAGAACTACAAAGAAATCAAGATGGAGAAACTGTTACAGGTTCTCAAATATCTGCAGAAGAAGCCGTTGCTAATGAAGTCAGGCATTGTCAAAGCGGCTAAGAGAAATACTGTTCTTGAAGATGATAAATCATAGTCATATGTATTGTTTTGAGTGGTCATTTGTCACCGTTTCTGGCTACTAAATCATTAAGCATTACTGACTTCGACAAATATTAAACAATTACAGCGTCTCAAACATACTGTGCGTTTAATTGAAAATAAACTTGTTGTTTGGTATAATTTTATAGTGATCTATATAAACCTATATAAGTATATGTTAGAATAAGTTTGTGTGAGGTGGTCTGATATTTATTTATTTATTTATTTATTTATTTATAAGTAAATTATGACTGAATCTAATGTATATTATCCTGTTGGTAGAAAGTTAAATGAGTATTTAAAAAAAATTGTATTATAAAGATGACAAGATTTATTAGAAGCTGTATTATTAATTTGTGCTTACATACAAAAGATTAGTTATCATGTTGCAAGGGAAATAAAAAGAAATATAACATGAAATTATTTAAATAAAACAATTTAAACAGATTATATTGTGTATATTCATTATTAGAGCCTTCCTGACATGAAAGCATGAAATAGCTATGTATGTTACTATCTAGAACTCAGGGAATAGCCAGCACTTATTATTCACTTTAAAAAGTTGGTTGAAATTATCAATATATTTTTCATAATATGAAAATAATACATTTAAAAAGGTAGTAGGCCTCTTACCATATAAAATTTAAGATAAGACACTCAAATCTAAACCATATGAACAAGACAAAAGCATAAATATACAGAGAATCACAATCATTGTTTCGACATACACATTACTTTTGCACGCTAGTGGATAAAATAGACTTTTGAATGTATATTTTGCATTATAATTATGATTTTCATCACACCATCGCAAGGTGTATGTCAAGCACTCACTACATGTGCCTTTGAAGCTTTGATTGCACAAGCTGTTATTATTCTGTTCCTTATTGGTGCAGCTGTGAATGTTTTTTTCATCGTTACAACAAGCTTGTCTACTTTTGCCTTAATCTCAGCTGGTTGTTCAATGTTAAAACAGTGCAATGAGTAATGTATAATACCAGTATGTTGATATTTTAGCAATTCGAAATTGTCTTATTTCCTCTCTTTTGCTTCTAAAATAAGTTCATATCATGCCGGTGAACTTGGTCTGTGAGGCACTTCCACAGCTACTGCACAGTGATGTTCTTCAGAGTAGCCCCTACTTTTTAGACAGAGTAGACCTTTTCCAGTAGCACTGTATCGAAGTACATGAAGGCTCCTTGGACCGACGATGGACCCACATCACATCCAAAAAGTAACTGTATGCTCGCATCCTGCAGCCGAAGCACAACTTCGACGTCACATTCGTTGACAATCAGTCACATTGTGCTGCTGTGGTGTGGCTCGTACTTTGTGTTCGGGGCACATCTTTGACTGAAACGTTGACTTTTTCATACAGCGGATTTACACTTTGTATATAACTTAATGCAATTTACAGTCACGTTTCTGTATAGCGTGGTTATTCTTCATATTATTATAGCTTTCACTGACATATTCTACTCTAAAAATGTCTTGTAGACATTATTTGGATCACTAATAAATGGTGCGCTCGTACTCCATAACTCCATATTGTCTTTAGGCCAGTATTATTCATTCTTATTCACCCTTGGCAATATAGTTAGAAAGAGACGACTTTGTTTCGTGACGTTTTACTACACGTACTTTCGAATCGAGTTCACGTTAGCGAGCTCATACGACTCATGGTGCCGACCGCTTCTGGTAGGTCTATAAGGATCCGCTAGAGGCGCCGTAAAAGTTTTCCATACAAATCCGTTACGCATTCGCAAGCGAGTACGGTATTTGTAAACTCATGGTAGAGCTACTGCACAACTGTCACAAACGGCTATTTCTCAAGCGAGATAATTGCCTGTCTCTTTTTGTGCAGTAATGTGAGAGAGTGACGGGTTAGCGCTAAAGAGGCGCAGAGCATAGTTGTGCTAGACGTGCAGGAGAGGAGAGCCGATCTGTCGCGACGGCGGCCAATCGAAAGAAACATGTCGAGAAACTCGCGGGAGGAAAACTACTGTGAAAAATAGACGTATTAATAGTACAAAAGAAGACGTTACAAGTAAATACGAGTAGTAGATAGACGAGACGGTGTGGGCTTATTGAAGATTAAAATGCTATCGAACCTTACACAAAGATAATCTCTTCATTATCATCTCGGCACAAAATTAACGCAGAAAGAATAAGCTAATATTACACACTAACTTTTTTTAAGTAACAATTCGTGCCAATATACAAATTCAAATAAAATTATCAGGCCTAGCCTCCTGGGCTACAGGATAACAACCAATTTTATAATATATTCTAATTACAACGTCGGGAACTGGCGATCGGCAGAGAGATTGAAGATGGGCGCGGTGGCTAAAGAGAAAAGCTTACATGCTTTGTATCTTTCCTACCGACTAGAGTACAAAGATTTGTCGTAATCTAACGGCTAGTATTTAGTAGGCCAAATAAAATAAATAAATAAAACCGCAAAGTTTTCGAATGTTTGGGGAAAACAAAAGCATCATTTTGACGAAGCGTTTGGCTCGGTTTGTAGACACCTGCCTACTGAGCCGGCGGTCCCGGGTTCGAATCCCGGCCGGGGCAAATATTTGTGTGATGACTGATTAACTCGAATATTTGTGCCTGGGTCATGGTTGTTCTATGTATTTAAGTATATATTTATCTATATAAGTACGTATATCGTCGTCTAGTACCCATAACACAAGCCTTCTTGAGCTTAATTTGGGACTAGATCGATTTGTGTGAGGTTGTCCGATATTTATTTATCATTATTTATTTATCGGCAAGCTTGGATTGCAATAAATTTTAAGACTCTAAATGTTGTTCGCTCATTCAATATTCTAATAACAGAGTCGCATTTTTTCAAGGATCGAAACTGGACGATGGGTGTGTAACCGCCCTAAGGAGAAAAGTTTATACGTCTTGTATCTTTCCTACCGACTCGAGGACAAAGGCGCGATACGATACGGGCTCGAGGAAACTTGTCGTAATCTACGGCTTGTATCTAGTAGGCCAAGTATGTTGCTGTATAGAAGTGAGCTGTCATCTGTGCACTGGCAGTTGAAGTACCTACTAAAATAAGAAGGCCCGTAGAGTAGTTGAAATACTTTTATCCCAAAAAATTGCAGAATATCAAGTGTAAGCGAAAAACGTTATCAAATATATGTTTACCTTGTTAAGCTTTTAGTCTTGAAATACATATATTTTCGATTTTTATCAATGATAATACGTAGCATCCGTAATTACGTATTTAAAAATGTATAATTAAAATGCGAAGTGCAAAACAACGGTATAGAGCTTTCGACTTTATATAAAGACCAAAAAAATGGTCAACATCGTTACTTATTAATGCTGAATTTACAATTAAAGCGACGATGATATATTATTATGTATCTACAAGATATATGTACCTAAATCAGCTTCAAAATCGTATATCTTAGTATTATACTTTAGACATTGAGTTGTACTTACATAATATATTTCATAACATAACCAAAGCGCAAAAACACCTAAGTATATAGATAATTCATAAGCCGCGACCTACATATCTCTGAAGGCTGTTTGTTTCACCGTCTTTCAGAATAGCACCATACGCATTTTGATTGCTTTATATCTCTTAAGACCATCTGATGAAATATTATTGAATTAATATGTTATCTATAAGCAGTATTGCGTATTGTACAGGAAAAACAAAGTAATACCTGTATTATTTAATTAATATGTTATCTATAAGTAGTATTGCGTATTGGACAGCAAAAACAAAGTACCTAATACCTGTATTATTGAATTGATATGTTATATATTTTTTAATTGTTCTAATGAATTATGTGCTACAGTAGTAAAATAGCATTAAAAGTTTCTACACAAAGAACTATCCCAAAATTGACATACCAATCGACCGTACACGAACTGAAACAATTTTATCCTCCGTAATAACGCAAAAACAAACTAAGTTATTAAGCAATTAGAAAACCATGAAACCGCGCAGTCTTAAACTAAGTTGAGCATAAGAGGCCAGCGTGACGATGGCTTCGCATCGTACGTAGTTATTGTAGGTAGAGGGTAGGGTATAGAGCTACCCCAGTGCGCGGCGCCGGCCTTATCGACCGTCGCCTGTTGAATGCCGCCCCTCCCTCACCACCACCCACCCCAAGACGAGATAGGCGCACACTGCCTACTTTGTTGACTTTCGCCGAAATCTTGCCACTTAATCGGATTGCGGGTTCTTAAGAATAATGGCATGAGGGGAAAATGCAGCTGGTCGTAAGAAACTTATTTTTTTACTCGAGTGCTTAGAATGCGGCACTGCTGGGCAAATTAGTTCTTAGCCAGACTTACGTATGATTAAGATACACGAGGAGTTAAAAATAAACATTATCATTAACACGCGAAATCGATGATATGTGATGTCACTCCTAAATAAGTGACCACACACGGTCAGGGGCCCTGATTCCAGAAATTTATGTCTCTCTCTGATATCTCGCAGAGATCTCCGAAGTGGCGATATACCCATTATAGCGCTACTTCCACTTCGCCATCCCGGTCGGGTTAAGTTTCCGCCTCATATTTATGTGACTTTAACTTTATAGATATTTAGGTGCAAACTTATTTTCATTTATTTAATGCAGATCAAATCGCAAACATCGCGTTTTAAGAGTTAAAGGCGATATACCTGAGATATCGCTTATTTAGCGATACACGTACACATGAATAAGCACCCTAATTAATAATTATGAAATGTCTGACTTTATAAAAAGTATAAGACATAAGTGAACATTAACTTAGATTAATAAAGGTAACACAGTTTTTGTTGGTACGAATAAAAGTGTTATTGCCAACATCACGCTAACCTTATCATACTTAGCACACCTTGGACGTCGTGAAAGAATAATTAGCACAATCTTTCAAGGTGCCGACGCTACACCGGCTCGAAATCATCGTCACTGATCAAAACTATTCATAACGTCGTTTAATGTTAACTGGACCGTTATGAAAATCCAAGGGCATGTCGTATCGCATAAAGCTTTTTCAACCTCCTGAGCCAGTACCTAAGTTACATACTTTGTACTTTCAAATCCATTATTATTATTATTATTATTTATTTATTTCTTTATTAATTTTACAACAAAGATTACATATAATCTAAAGCCCTGCGAAACTGTTATGACAGTTTGTCTACAGGAAGACTTTTCAATACTTAACTAACTAAAAGTACAATTTATAAAAATCAGTATCAATTTTTTAAAGATTACGGCAGTGTATCTAGTAAATGCTTTTTCAATTTTCTTTTAAATATCCGTTTATTTTGTTCGAGACGGATGTCCTCGGGTAAGCTGTTAAAAATGTATGGCAGGCGTTTTTTTAGTGTCCTGTCTCCGTAATAGTTTTTAACTCTAGGCACATCAAACTTACCCGCGGACACCGACCTCGTGCCATGTTCGTGGGTAGTTCTGCATAGGTTATGCTCACGACTGTCATAGTTGTTAGTAGCCAGGAGGTATTTGTGCTTTAAGGTGACGGGAAGTATTTTACAAATTTTGTACAATTTTCGGTAATCATTTTTACAGTTGTTTTTAATCTTTTGCGGGACGAGAAATTTTAAAAATCGTAATTGCAGGGATTCTAATTTATCTAAGTAAGTTTTAAATGTGAGACCATAACAGTCAAGAGCATACCCTAGTACCGAATCTACCAACGTAAAGTATAAACATTTTAATGTGCCAATAGGAACTCTATAACTGAGATGGTAAAATTTACCTAACAACACTCTTAACTTATCACAGATGTAATCTATATGTTGAGACCAGGAAAAACTAGTATCTATTTTTACTCCTAAATATGTTACACAGTCTACTTTATCTATTGTATTACATTGGCAATTGACTAGATTACTATGCAGGCAGTGATAACAATGGGCAACTAGGTGGAAAGTCATATCTGGTATTTTCATATATGGCGAGTGTAATACAAGTAGGTTGGTTTTCTCCGCGTTTAACATAATACCGTTGTCATGGGACCATTGCACAATGGCATCTATATCAAGTTGTATAGAGCGAGTCATTTCAACGAGGTTGGTCCCGGTACTCACAGTGCACAAGTCGTCAGCGAACATGTAAGGTGTGCTGTGACATATGACTCGACCTATACTGTTAACGTGCATCAGATAGCACACTGGACCACACCCTGACCCCTGCGGAACCCCACAATCGACTGCCGCCTCATCGCTGAGCACCTCGCCTACCTTTACACGATAAGTTCGTGACATCAGGTAGTCACGGAACCAGCCGTTCAGAGGCTGCCTTATGCCACATTCGTCCATTCCATTTAAGAGAGTTTCCGTTTCAAGAGTGTCAAATGCTTTTTTATAATCATAAAATATGACAATAACAATTTGTTTATTTTCTAAATGCGTATTTATTTCATCTGTAAATTTAGCTAATAGAGTATGTGTTCCTTTGCCTTTTTGAAATCCGTGTTGACACTTATTAAGTATAGAGTTGCTTTGAAGGTAATTACCTATTTGATTTACAATGCATTTTTCCATTATTTTTTCTACACTTGACAAAATTGCTATAGGCCTATAGTTTGAAAACATTTTGCGATCCCCTTTTTTATGGATTGGACGAATTATAGCTTCTTTTAATTTATTTGGGAACTTATTATTTTTAACTGACAAATTAATTAAATTAGCGATGATTGGACTTACTTTATCAACCAGTAGTTTTAGATCAGACATGCGCACGAGATCGCTGCCGGGCGCTTTTTTTGCGTTCATGCTCATAATTACTTTTTTTACTAATTTGCTGTCCACTGGCTGCCACCTCATGCTCATGTCCGACCCACTCACATAAGTGGCCCTATCTAACCACTCATCCGTACATACATGTTTAATCAGCCTAATATCGTTTGTAAAAGTCTGTGCAAACGTATCACATATTTCTTTCGTACTGCCCTGATTGCTCATACTATTAAGTATGTTACTATCGATTGACTGATTATTTTTCCCTAATAAACTGTTTATTTTGTCCCAAATTCTTTTAATATTCTTATTACAGTCTAAAATGCATAGTTTTATTATTGACGCTGTGATTGTTGGCCATTGTACCGGTAATACCTATATACCTATGTCAATGTCAGTTGACGTTTCAAAGAGATATGCAGGCAAAATTAGACATAATGATTGCTTCTGCTTTGTACTAACCGGTATGAGTCGTCAATACGGTATTGTATATGAATACGGAAGGCGTTTTACGTAAGCGTTGGAAGGCCTCCAACAAGGTGGACCGACGACCTGGTTAAGATCGCGGGTAGAAATTGGATGAGGGCGGCGCAAGATCGCTCGTTGTGGGGAACTTTGGGGGAGGCCTTTGTCCAGCAGTGGACGTCTATCGGCTGATCTGATGATATGAATACGGTAACGGTCGAATAGCGCTAATCACCAAAGTAGAAATATACCGGCGAGAACTCGGATGATGTCAGTGGCAGACGTCGGACGAGTCCGGACACGCCCTAAATATGATACATAATCCGTATCTGACAATCTGAAGACTGTTGTGCTTCTCTGGTATGGAGGCACATACATTGTTTTGCTTCTCAGGTACAGGACATGCAGTGTCATGTTTGCCAGGTAGGCATTTTGTTATGGATTCGCCAATTTCCCCCGGATTCGCATAGCAGTGTACGCTGACCGATACCCCATACCGACCACTTTTCACGTGCTTAAAATAGGAACGTGCAATGTCGATATTTCGAACATTAGCCCGTACAGGACACTAAGCATAACGGCCGCGTGACGACCCCGAATTCCCTTTGTTCATTCAATAGGAATTTTATTTTGAGTGCTCTTCCAATCCACGGTGTAACAAATCGGATTGAAATACGCTTCCCGGTTCCAATATCTAAATATTGGAATCCGACGTTTAAAGACGATTAATCCAGGGGTACTCAAACTTTCTCAGTTCATAACGCACTGACAGGTTTTGTATTTAGTCGAAATTGGATACAATGTTACTAGAATTTAGTTTTGGACAAAGACAAAGCAGGCCTACACTTTATGTAATTTCAACATACTTCAAAACAGAGGATGTTTCAAATCGACAACACGTTTCTTGTATATTTTTCCTAAGAAATCCGTTATTTATGAACCGACACTAAACTGGTTGTTTCAGTTTCTCTATTAGAATTTCTATGTTACACATTAAACATCCTTCTAGACCTAGAGAGTAGATGAGTTTTAATGTGACAGTTTTGTCATTTTCTCTCATGGGCATTGTGTCAAGAATGGCCGGATTTCGAACTATGGAGTTCATGCTTAGGGACAGCTATTAGTATAACTTCGCGATGGACAGTCCATCTCTAAATAGTTAACTATTTTGAATTCATACTTTTCAAGAGATAACTCAAGAAAGTTATAATAAGACGAATATGATATTTCTTTGTAACTAACTATATTTTTGTCTTCAGGATTCAATTCACAAAAGTTGAATAACAATATCGCGGCCTTATATTTTTTAGCCAAGTTTGTTGTTTGACCTCATTCTATAACTAACTTAAAAAAAGAAGGAAACGCATTTTGAATTCCTCCAAACGAAATTAGATCCCGAGCCAGATTACAAACACAGAGATAATTAAGATTAATTTGTCTTTTGATGATGACTAAGATTTTTTATTGTCATTAGAGATATAGATATAAGAAAAAGCTCCAGTCTTTTGCCTACTAGTTGTGCGGGTACATTTTCAAAAGCGTGTTTTAATTACTTAAGGTTGTATAAATTATATTTATGAAATCGTATATTATTGTCTGAATGTGCAATATATTATACAGATTAAACATTCTTTCAAAAACTTTTAAACAAAAAATATACGTCTTATCAAATATAGGTATTCGCGAATTAATAGAATAGAATAGAATAGAATAGAAAAAACTTTATTCAAGATAACACATCATTACAATTCACAGCTATTAGATAAGTGTTAAAGACAGTGTACATAAGAGATGTGCATCCGAAATGGTCTCCACTCAGCAATGCTGTTGGCTTTGCTAGGTATAGCAATGCCCACGGCGCTGGTTTTCTGTGGAGCCAGAGGGACCGTTTCGCGGGACAGCATACTGAGCGACTTGTGTCAAAGACGAAGTATAAAATATATAAATGTGTATAATATGTGTATGTAATATATATATATATATATGTATAAATAAAAATGTGTTAATATATTATATATTTTTATAATGTAGGTAGGCGGTTGATTTTTGACGGTAGACTTATACATATCAGCATTTTATTTTATTTCGAGGCAGCAGTACTCTGAGAGTATAGAACATATTTTTTTAAGTTTAGTTTTAAAGAGACTTTTTAAATTACAATCCTTAATAGGTGGTGGAAGATTGTTCCAACATTTCGTAGCGGCATACCGAAAGCTGCCACGAAATGCTGCAGTACTGTGCCTCGGACATATTAATCTGGAGCTGTGTCTAATCCGCCGTTGTGAAAATGTTAACTTATCAAATAAGTACTTGGGCTTCTTGCTGCGGTAAATACCAAAAAGAAGAGTGGCGAAGTGGAGGTTACGTCGTGCGCTCATATTTAATAACTTATTATTAACTAGCGACCCGCCCCGGCTTCGCACGGGTGCAATGCTGATAAATTATGCATGTATTATACATATAAACCTTCCTCTTGAATCACTCTATCTACTAAAAAAAACCGCATCAAAATCCGTTGCGTAGTTTTAAAGATTTAAGCATACAAAGGGACATAGGGACAGAGAAAGCGACTTTGTTTTATACTATGTAGTGATGAGATGCGGAGTTACGTGCGATCGAGGAGGTATGGGAAAACAAAACCGTGCGCAAGCGTTTTGGACGCGTTGTATAACCTTTTTAGTGCGAGCCAGCAAGCAATTCCCATACACCGTGTCAGCGTAGTTGAGTTTTGACAGTATTAAAGAGTCGCATAGCTTCACGCGCATATCTACACTGAGGTAATCACGTGCTTTGTAAAGGACCTTCAATCTGTAGAAACAATTTCGTGCCATTTCCAACACGTGATTTTCGAAGTGCAAGGAGCCATCCATCAGCAGTCCCAGATTGCGAGCTTCTGAGACCTGTTCCAGATTGCTCCCTGCAATGTTAACGCAAGGGTTTGAGGCGATTATCTGCTTTACTTGTTTCTTGGAACCCAATACAAGGAATTTCGACTTTGTGGGATTGAGGACTAAGCAATTATTTTGTGACCAATCGGCAATGCGACACAAATCTTCGTTCAATTTGGCTACAGCTTCGCGTGTGTCACCTGGCTTAAAAGATATAAAGAGTTGAAGATCATCCGCGTATATATGGTATTTGCAGTGTCTGATGTCATCAACTATATTTGCGCTGTATATATTGTAAAGCACTGGCCCCAGGATAGAACCTTGGGGCACACCTCTAAAGACTTCAAGTGTTCCCGAAACTGATGTTACACCTTCAGCATTACGAACTTCAACAAGTTGAGACCGGTCAGCGAGATAGCTGGCAAACCATTTTACAGCTGAGCTACTAAAGCCATAATATGCTAATTTTGATAACAAGATAGACGTATTAATTGAGTCAAATGCGCGAGAGAAGTCCAGAAGCGCTAATATAGTCCCTCTACCTTCATCTTGTGATGTCAGAATCTCGTCCACCACATCCAGTAATGCTGTGGAAGTGCTATGTCCTTTTCTAAAGCCTGATTGTCTATCCGGTAAGATACTACAGCTTTCCAGATATTCTGTCAATTGTATGCAAACCGCTTTCTCAAGAATTTTAGATAGAAAAGGTAATATACTTATTGGTCTCAGGTCTTTGTAATTTGATGGATTAGGTATTTTAGGAATAGGCCGGACTTTTGCAATTTTCCACATATCTGGAAATACACTACCTAGTATCTATTGATTTATTTACTATGTCCGTGATTACACCTAATGTACTGGGAAGCGTTAGTAGTACCATATCTAAAGAAATGCCATCAATGCCTATAGCATTTGTTGAAATTGATTTTATGATGTTAGCTACCATAGTCGTGCTGACAGGCTTTAGGTTGAAAACAGCAGAGTTAAATCGATTAGATTCGAGATATGCTATATACGTTTGATCCACATTATTGTTGCCAGGTATATCAAGAAAGTGTGAGTTTATAAGGTCTGGATCAGAGAGATGGGAGGGTAATTCTAAGTCTTTCGACTATTTTTTATTACTTTAGATTATTTTTTAAATTTTTCCAGAGTTTTCTCGGATTGTTTATATTATTATTAATGTGACTCTGATAAAACGCACGTTGTTCATGATAAAGAGAGACATTCACTAAGCTTTTCAAATCTTTGTAATATTTTTTATGGCTGCGCCGCACCAACCGTAGCACCAGCACGCGAGGTCGCTCGTAGTCGCCGGCTTCGCGCCATGGGCCCACGCGCATTGCGCTCACGATATCCCGCTGTTTGATGGTCACGCCCAGCTTGGTACCCACGAGCGACACGATGTTGATCGGGTCTTCATCGCTTGTTTCCGGCAGCCCCGATATTTCCAGGTCGTTGAGCAAGAGCGTTTGGTCTCGATGATTCAACTCCACCTTAAGTTGTCGTACGGTGTTAGCGAGTTCACTCGGTTCGTCGCAGCTCTTTTCACTTAGGCGTTGTTCTATAGTCGAAACTCGGTCCTCCACAACATCCATACGCTTGTCGAAATTTGTGAACGCAAGGGTCAGTGAGTCGATCTTTGCTGATAACTGTGACACACATTTATCAATCGTAGACTTTAAAACTTCTGTTAGTTCCAACTTTAGTTTATGGAAGTCGTTGATAACAGCTCCTTTATTCTCCGATTTATCTTGCTGGCCTGACGACGAGGACTGCCCCGCTTTCACCGGGGCCGGCGGCTGGCTAGCACGCACTGGAGAAGGCGACCGAGCGCCCCGTACCGGCGTGTTTGTGTTGTCGGATTTTGGTTGTTTATTTCGACATTCCGGGCACTTCCAATGAGCTCTTTTGTTGATGTCCATTGAATTAAAAGACTTTTCGTCTAAGTTTGCACACACAAGGTCGTAATTCAGGTTGCACGACGAACAGCACAGGAATTGTCTGGTTTTGATAGAAGCCTTGCAACTCGCACAGGCTTTTAGCGAATTTCCACTTGTAGGCATCATGACGATATTCGTTAACGGCAACCGTATATGTAAACAACGAACAAACGGTTAAATCTGTTGAGGGTAAGCAAATAACTACACACTTATTTTTCGTTATAAAAGTCTTATTGCTGCAGGATTCTTGATTAAAATGTACACAAAACACAGATTTTCTTCGTCAGTAATTACTTTTATACCGTAACACGAGCAAACTTAGTTTTAACAACTATTTGACAATAAAAAACCACGGAGCACTTAATAACGCGTCAACTCAGTTGCTATCCCGATCTACCCTCCAATAATACATATTAAAACATCCTTAATTCCATGTTATAGGTACGAGTATCTACCTGAACTATTATACATTTCTAGAAAAATTGAATATTATAATGTTCTTACAAAGACATAGAGACATACAAATAAAAAACTTATATTTAGCTACCCCATGAAAATTTGCGCCATTTCCCATGAAGAAAATGGTTTTGAAATCATTATAATATAATATATATAATAATATAATAATAATAATAATAAGAGGTAACAGTCGTACCGATGGTTACGGCGGGTGACATTTTACTATTGCAATAGCCCAAATAAAGAGTCCACCCATACTCCATTTTAATAGCCCAGTTTTTTCTTTTCCATATCAATGCAATAGTTCAATCACCTGCTGGGACCTGTTCATGGATGTATCATCCTATTGATATGATCAGGAACGGGTCCCAGCAGGGCTACAGCCACAGCAAATTTCTCCAAGGGGCCTCTACGTGTTGGATCCATATCCCCACGCAAGCCTTTCAAAAGACCGGGACGTATGAGCCCGAGACTATGAGTCGAGAATAATAATAAAATAACTTTATTCATTAAACAACTACTTACAAATTAACATCTCTGAAATATGTGGGTAACTTAATAATATTATCTAATACATCTTTAGCTAGCACTTGTTACTATTATGTAGTTGTTAAGTTACACTCGAAGAGTATAATGATGTTCTTTACTCCCCGTACTAGTTAAAAATAGTATCACGGTGGAGTAAGAATCGTCATCTATAGTCTCAAAATATCATATTTATGACTGAGAAGAACACAGTACCTGTGATGAGCGCTAGAATCAAACTATAATATATGTGGTGTCCTCCACAAAGGATTTGGAATTAAACACAGATATATATTTGAGTATACACCGCAGGTTGAGGTGCAACGTCCGTCCGGCGTGAAACCAGATAACGGAATGCTAGAGGGGCGCCTCACCCCGCCTACCCGCATACACGTTTATTTATATATGTACAAATCTATAAATCCAAGATACCACATCTCTTCCTTTTTTAAATATTTATTCTAAACAGAATACAATCACTAATCAGTACAGGCTGAAATAGTTTGTCACAAATCACATATCATTAATTTCTTACTAATTAACTTATTTTATTCATCAATTTCATTTCCTTATAATATTATACTTGTATTATTTTCTTTATTAAACCGATCCATCTTCACATTATTATCTTCTTTTTTTTTTTACCAGTGGTTCACTATAAGGCTTACTGAGGAGAAAGAACCACCGAAAGAAAACTCCCAGACTACCTTATTTATTATATTATAATATTACGTTTCATTTAAATACATCACAAAAACCCAACCTCGGGTACCACCGGCAGGGCAAGGCCCAGGCTACCAGTGGTTAGGGATGCAGAGAGAAACCTTATTAGGTTTAATGTTTATATTAATAGCTGGCTGTAGGTATGTATTTGAACGAGTAGTTTTCTCTTATTCTGTGTCATAAAACTCATAGACTTTTCTATAACAGAACTAATAAAATTTGCTATGTTACATTTATCAACCTTTTAATCGTATACTTTCGCTCTACTGCATTTACATGCGCTCTGCGGGAGCATCCCGTCAATTCCCGTCAAAACCCTGCATACTTAGTGCCAGCATTACGGAACTCGGGTCCAACAAAAGAATCAATCAGTAATTCAGGTTTCATCTTCCATCAATTCTTGTAATCAACATATAGGCGTGTACCTAATAAAGCTATGTACGGAGGAAGGAACAACAAGCATCGATGACTTTAATTTTATTTTTTAAAAATTATCGTGTGACGTCTTTCAACACTTTTTAAACGGTTCAAATACAATAATTGAAAGAACCAATAGATCCATCAATTCGTTGATATTATTTGTCAAATGTTTATCTTCCATATTCGACTCCTTCCATGGAAGATAGTAGACTTAATCGTAAAGTGGTGCCCAGTTTAGTACATTGTTTGCAATTTTTGCAATTTATGTGTTACACGAGGATGGGAACAGAGACTGTATCGAAAGCTTTCTTAAGATCTAAAAAAATACTAAGAACTTTTTTATTATTATCAATGTGGTCAACAATATATGAGGTAACATTTTTTACCGCGTCTTCAGTGGATCTCTGTTCTCTGAAGCCAAATTGATTAACCGATAGGATTCCATTTTTATCTAAATAAGTTTTGATTCTATTATTTATGAGTTTTTCTAATATTTTAGCTAGTGTAGGTAATAGTGAGATTGGTCTATAATTGGAAATACAGTCTCTGTCCCCAGATTTGAACACCGGAATCACGACCGATTTTTTTAACGCATCCGGAAACTATTACCTTCTTGAAAGCAGAGGTTACAAATATAAGAAATCGGTTTGCTAAATAGATCAGCCCCCATTTTCAGAAAGTTTGATGAGATTCCGTCCCACCCAGTGGTAGCACTTGATTTAAGGCTGCGTATTATTTGGCTAACTTCTAGAGCATCAGTAGGCATCATATACATTGAATTCAGTGAAGACACCGACACTCTCAATTCATCGACACGTTGTTGTTCACGTAAACCTGTTCTATTGATTATCTCACTAGCCAAGTCTTTGCCAATATTAGTAAAATATTCAGTTATGTAATTTACAGAAGTTAGAGGGGTGGATTTTAATTTCAGTAAATGCGCTGTGTTATCGGAATTCCTATTTATGTGGCAGACGTTTTTGATGATTTCCCATTGTTTTTTTAAGTTGTTAGCATTTGACATAATTTGAGCTCTTTGATATGCCCCTTTAAGTCTATTGAGAATATTATTACAGGTATTACGATACCTCCGGTAAGTAATTTTTAAAATAGCGTTTTCGGGATCTCTCTTTAATTTTAAATGCAGATAGTCTCTATTCCTCATGCAGCGGATCAGACCTGGCGTGATCCACGGCTTGATATTAATTTCCCTACAAGACTTAGTTACATACGTGGTGTAATTATCCAAAGTGCAAGTTAATTGTGATATAAATATATTAGTAGCTGAATTACAATCTCTATTCAAAAGCAGTTCAGTCCAGTTTACCTGTTCAAGTTCTTTAATTATCGAAATACTAGGTCGATGCAGTGTCAGCCACCGGCTAAGCTTGCACCATAGATTGGAGCGGAGTTTTTTTTTTTCGAAATTTTCTCTTCGTCACGACCTAGCGAAATTTAATTTGTGCATTTTAAAACAAAAATTTCTAAAATCGGTTGAGAACTCGCTGAGATCTGCGCATTGTTACAAAGTCCATTCGAGTCGATCCATGGGAGCTTCGCTCGCTTCGCTCGCTCCGCTCCAACTAGGTCGATGCAGAGTCAGCCACCGGCTAAGCTTGCACCATAGATTGGAGCGGAGTTTTTTTTTTTTTTCGAAATTTTCTCTTCGTCACGACCTAGCGAAATTTAATTTGTGCATTTTAAAACAAAAATTTCTAAAATCGGTTGAGAACTCGCTGAGATCTGCGCATTGTTACAAAGTCCATTCGAGTCGATCCATGGGAGCTTAGCTCGCTTCGCTCGCTCCGCTCCAATAATCAATTCTTTTTATTTTACGTAGGTTAGTGGAATTTTTCACTGGATATTTTGAGAGAGATAGCATTACACAAGAGTGATCTGTAGTAGTTATATCACATACTATTGTCGTAGCTGGGAGTTTGGTTTTAACGAAACAATGATCAAGACAATTAGGTATTATATCTTGTGGGTAGGATATGCGCTGGTAGAAGACCATTAAGTGTAAGCATGTCCAAATAATCGGATGAACGAGGATCTAGGTTTCCATCTTTGATATCGATGTTCATATCGCCCATAATTATTATATTTTGGAAAAGTTTGAGTTTTGTCAGTAGTAGGTTCAGCCCATTTACAAAAGTGTCAAGTTTTTTGAACGATGGAGGTCGATAAATAGACACAATGGCATACTCCGTGTTCAGTGTAGTGACTAAGCAGTTGGCCTCAATGCATTCGGATGGTTCCGAAGTTTCAAATAACGAGCCGTCTCTAGTATAAACTACAATTCCGTCATTTTGGTTATAGTTCCGGGTGGTTGCAGAGCATTGATAATATTTAAGTTTAGGTAATATAATGTCATCATGTAACCAGCATTCGGTTAGTATAATGATTTCATAATTAATATTCAATCTTGTTAATAGCACTTGTAGATCATCAAAGTTACGATTTATGCTCCTAATATTCAATATGAAACATTTCAGAGTGTTTTTTAACTTACCTAAGGCGTTTTTACATTGCTCAGGTAATTCTAACACCATTGACTTGCCGATATTGACACTCTCGTCAATATCGTTTGATATTAAATTGACATTAGGCATGATTAGGATTAGTCATTTTGGTGATAAGCAACAGTAGCAAATCAATGGTGAAGACATGTACCAGAGCATTATGATCATTAATTTTACAAATGGCTGTCAGTGTGCGGTTTTGTGTGGATGGGTAGTGTAGAGTGTGATGTGCATTAAGTGTGTTTACTATAGGTGAGGATAATAATACTAAAAACAACATAAGAATTAAAATAGTAAAATGTAAATTTAACCTGAAATACAATTGTCGATTCACGAAGAGTCACAATTCCACTGTGTCTGAATCCACTGGACCTTCATTTTGAGTGATAGTAATTTCTCTATTCCTGACGCGCGATTCAGCTGCGGGAGCCATCTTCAGGGATTCTACTTGTTGGGAAGAGTTAATATGGATGGCAGGAAAACCTTCCATATATTTAACGTACACGCACCCCATCCAGGTCCAGCAGTGTTGATAGCCATGGTGCTTACGCAGGCCACGTGCAAGATAGTGGAGTTTTCTGGCTGCTGGTGTGAGTGATTCACCTATGTATACAGGGCATTTTTCACCAGGCAGGTTCAAACATTTTGTGTTAAACTTGTCTTCTTTATTGGTCTTATTATATTGCTCAAGGGATTTCAGAACTTGCGAGCTCATTCGAGCATTAGGGTACTCCACTATAATCACCTTGCGTTTGGTATTTTTTATGCGTTTGATTTGCGTGATATGCTCTGTAGGAACAGGAATCTCTAAACAGTTATGCATTTTTATAATGATTTCATCCAAATTTTCATTTTCAACTTCAGGTATACTTCTGATCTCGAGGGTGGCGAGTCGCTGGTTCCTCTGCATATCTTCCATTTGTTCCTCCAGCGCACTGATTCTGAGAAGAGCTTCGTTATGCCCGGCTGTCAAGTTGTCACATTTTAATTTTAAGTCATTATACAGTGTCGTCGTGTGGAGAAGGATTTTTTCAATATTTGAGTTCGTTTTTATTATCTCTTTGTTTTGCGCGTGCAGCTCATCAACAGGTCTTGGAGTTTCTTAGTCTGGATATGTTGGTTGGACTTCAGTTGGTCCAACATTTCCCCAATTTCATCTTTAAAAGATAGTAAGTCTTGCATTTCCGGATTTGGTTTGCGTTTTCTGTTCGTGATGTAGCTATTGGTTTCAGTATTAGTTGATAATTCAGGATGAGATGCATATCTGTTGTCCGACGGTGAGCGACTCATACTTGAGTGTTTTATCGGTCAATTTCGCGTATACTATGCGGCGAGCGTACCTTTTGTACTGCAGTTGGCGATAAGCGCACCCGTTCTCAACTAATGAGCGATGACGAATGAATCATTCATCAAATAATCATCATTTGTTACATCGCTATTGGGAATTTTTTAAATTAAGTATGTAATTTATTGGGAATTTTATACATTGTATTGTAATTAACTAAAAGCATTCGTGTATTCATGTTGACTATATGTACATATTTATCCTTTATTAGTCCTTAATGCTGAATATGTCAGTTTTTTTTTTAATATGAAACACGCGCTTAAAATAACCGTATTCAGCTTCTTTTGTAGGTACTTTGAGTTGTTGGTTTCATGATTGTCGATTGATGGTATTTTTAAAGAGAAAAATCTGATTTAAAATTTAGCTTACCTAACCAAAATGGATCTCCCTCAGCTAAGCCCTCATCTCTTGATTATATCAATACAAAAGTGATTTATAAGTCAGAAATAAGTTCGAATCGCTTAAATGGCTTCTTGTCCAAGATCTAGTAGAACTTGAACTCTGTCTTTAACTTAGAGCTTGTGTTATAATTATAAATAGAATTGTATCAGTGTATTATAACTGATAAACTGATATCATGATATCGTATATTTGACACACCGATTACTAAACGCAGTGCTAATAATCGTTGCTGAACTCCGTAAAAGGCTCGACTTTACAGCCTTACTTTTATAATTAGAAGATCATTCGGCTCCCTTTTTAATGCTCGTAAAATAAAACAGTGATTATGTACACCAATTACCGTCTCTTGAGACAAAGGCGTAAAATTTAATGTTCCCTGAATTACGCCCGCTCCGTTCAATCCAGTGATTTGTAGGCAAAGTTATGACAACCGCTCATAAAACCATTCGGTACAAAGATAATGTTAATATTTACGGATATTTTCTTGCCTTTGTAATGTAAAAATCAATAGCAATATAGAATATACATAATATAGCCGTACTCTTATGGCTATATTATGAATATTGTTTGAGACCTTCTACTGTTAGTAGGTCTAAAACGTGCATTGTTGAAAGCGTCTAAAATACCGTCTTTTGCAATCTTTGGGAAAACATGCAGGCTCACAATATTATAAAATTAAATTATTGGCAGCTACGTATCAGAAATAAAACTCTAGGTATGTACCTAACACTTGCATTATTCATCTTAAGAAAGGAATACTTATCTTGAGATTTTTGGTAACGACATATTTGGTTGCGACACATAAAAAATATTTCATTCATTCAATTCAATGATATTTAATGAAAAAATAATATTATTTTTGTAGTCAAATGTCGGCTTTTTTTAAACGCATATTTTTTTATTCCTGAGTGATTACTGACCAAACTCAATTTCAAATCGAAACGCAGCGAGAACAGAGATTACATAGCGAACATTCGCACGCTTTCCGTATTTAGCAATTCAGTAACTTATCAAAATAAGACAAAGAAGACAGACAAAATATAATGTTTTAAACAACGTTACGTCTCGCCCATGTGCACAATTACTAACAAAAGCGTAAGAGTGAAGGATATCCCTTTCAATATGCAATCCGATACATTTGTATACTTTTGTGTCGCTTCCGAGCTGCATTTCTGCTGCGACGCTGTTACAAAGGATTTCTTTTCAATCCGCTTCATTCTCGGCCAAGGAACGCGACGCTGTGCAATATATGTCAATATCTTGTGAGGAATGTACTTGAAAGCACGGTTGTCGATGTTACCTCGGCTCCACACTCTCGCGAAGTTGACCGAGTCGAGGTTGACCGAACATCACCAACCTCTGTCAGCTTGGCCGAGTTGACGAAGTTGACCGAGGGGATGATGGAGAGGCACTTCGATGGAGGAAGCAATAGTTTGGTCAACCTCGACTCGGTCAACTTCGCGAGTACTGTAGATCCGGGGTTACAATGTCACACGTGTTTAGTATTAGTTTAGCAGCGATGGACAGAGGATGTGAAAGGCTTTTGATGTACTAGGAAGCCCAGGGTCGGAGCAGTCGACATCTACATTAGAAGGGTCCATATTAGCTTGCATAAAATTCTTATTCATAATTGTCATTAATCGTAATTTCAACTTTTCCTGAAACAAATAACTTTTCAGGATTGTTATAAGACGAACCAAACCTAACCTAAGCTAATAGATTTAACTCTGAAATCTCTTGTAAAAGTTATTAATTTCAGAGTTATTACTAACCATTTTATAACAAACAATACGTTATGACAATCAGTCAATCAATAGTTATGTGAAAAAATGGGCACCCACATTAGAAACCTGTGATCATCAGTAGAATCAAGACGAGAGAGATAGCATGAATGAAAGACACAATATCGAACTTATATAGACTCTGAAAACACTAAAGAAGAGACTAAAAACGACTAAGAGGCTAAAAGGTGTCATGTTCCGGCGCTTAAGCGGGCGGTTTCCTGACTGAACACATCGCATTAATATTATTAATGCGATGTGTTCAGTCAGGAAACTACAATTCAATGCAAGGTAACATTATTAATTTAATAATGTTTCCTTGCATTGAATTGTAATATTTAATACAACATTACATTGTTAGATCTATATCTATGAGCCTTTGAAGCCCGAAAGTAATGAGTTGGATTTAGATTAAAAGTATCAAAGCTCACTCCGCACAACAAATTACGCAGCAATATCCCAAACATTATGTCGACACTTGTAACCGCCCGGTGGAAAGCCGCAGAATATAAAAGTAGTGATCAGCAAGATTAATGGCCAAGTTGCGCGGCGTCAGCAATATCTTGCCTTCCGACATAATAAGTCACCGTCAACCCTTATTGTGGAACTCTAATCACTATTCCGTAAACGTTAATTCCTTCTCCAAACATCGGAAGCGATTGTCGAGGAGTAAGATTAAGTAGAGTGCGACTTTATTACTGGTATAGTTGAGAAAAATGGAAACATTTTTAGGATTCAGTACCTCAATCGGCAAAAACAGGACCCTTAAAGGATCACTTTGTTCTCCATATCACTGTCCGTCTGTCAACCCCCTTTTCTCAACAAGCGAGGAGGTATGAAGCCACTTGGAGCCGTGAAAAAAACGAACTTCTTAGACTACGCAATCAAAAGATACGATATGTCTATGGTTGTACACCTGTATTGTGCATTTCTGGACGCTTGCAAATTAATCAAAATCTACAGGGTTTCTAGAGCTAGACCTATTTGGCAAGAAGGAAAATCATGTAGCACAAGTAAATTTGTAGTTTCAATACAATAAATATAACTTACTGTGATTACAAACTTATTTACAGTTGATAAACTAACCGCGACTTATGCCGATGTATGGGGACAACATGGTTGTAACGGCAAAGTTAAGTTTATCTATTTTAGTACAGTTTATTTTTTTTAGACCCATATTCAGTGATTGCATCGTTTGTAACCTATTGACGCGAATCCAACTCGCAATCGCAACTTGTCCGGCTTTTTTCGGACTCACTGGACTTGTGCCAGTAGCCACCTGTTCCAGACCGCAGGGCATGTACCGCGTTTTATTCTGAATAATTCGGAATTATCCTAGGGGAAAATAACAAAGAGATGCGAATGGACGACTGAATAGATTATGTCCAAGGGTGAAGAAAATCCTGTTTCTAGCAATACTGCCCACATCAGTCCGTGTTACCACAAAAATCAAGCACTAAAATATCATGTACATTAGTTGACAATGGGTCACACAATATGGTTTCGTTGTAATGTGACTTCTCAAATAACGGAATTATAATTAAGTTTCTTAAGTGATTGACATGCTTAAATAAGACTTATTGTATAAGTGTCTTTCGATGCATTATCAAAATTTTATATCGTTTTGAATAAAATAAAATAAACTAATTGATCTAGCTTTTTTTTATTTTATTCAAATTCCATATACCTGTTTGAGCAACAAGCGAATCACCATCATGACCAATGAAAGTAAGAATAATGGATGGTTCATTACTTTTAATGATAAAACGGATAAAGGATCATTAACATAATGGTCCAAGGATTCAAAGTTGAATATTTTCTTATTCTTAGGTGCTCCTATAAGAGATTGGAATTTTAAATTTCTGCGGCGTTTGAATCTTAGTATGCCTTCAACTGTTTTTCTTTACGCAACAGGTAGCCCAAGAGATTTCTCGTAATCGTCGGGCCTAAACTTTAATAAAATAACTCGAGCCTATGAGGAACTATTAACCTTTTTTGAAAGATTTCCCCACAATTCAGAAGTTGAGATGATTATGTTATAGCATTTACTTAACTGGTTGTTTCATTTTACATAAGGTAACCTATGGTTTGTTTTCTTGCTAACGAAGCGCATAATTTTCTCAATTTTATTTTTCGAGTTATCACTCCACCATCCAGTTTTTATCTTCAAAATCTTCAAGCGTTCGTAAACAGTTGTAGCACCACACACGCATCGGTCGGTCGTTTCGCTACGACTTAGTTGCTTCATATTGTTTATTTTACACAAACAAACAATAAAGTACTCAGGCGATTTTGGTGAAGTAAGAACCTTCTGAAATATTTTATTCTGCGTCTGAACTCTGTACGTAAACAATAAAAAATCCCTCCTCCATGAATCCTATTGAAATTTGCGCCATTTGTACTTCGGTGTTAGGTAAAAAAGCTTGGCGGCATAGACCACGTGTACATAAGTACCATAGCTATACGGGAATGTTAATTTAACAGCCTATAACTCCGCACGCGTTAATAATGCGACCTGCTAAGTGTTCGAATCAGTTGTGTGGAAGCGCGGTCAACGAACACACCCGATTGGCCACGCAACATCGACCCACGTAATTCAGCATCTAGTGACCGCACACCACAAGCACTATGGGAAATGTTTTCTATAATATTCGCTCATTATAAGAGAATGTTCTAGAACGCCATAAGTCTGTACCTTTCCGCTCATACATCTAAATCAGTTGTGTAGAACGCGGTCGACGAGCAAAGCTGATTAGCCAGCACGCAACACTTACCAGCGTAATTCAACGTCTAGTGACTGCACACCACAAGAACCTATGCTTTAGCATAATATTTGGCTAGATGTAATAAATAAGGTTTCACAAAAAATACTGCAAAATATATCTATGTAAAATATATACGTTGGTTCAATGTGTGGTTTACTGTCAATCGAGTGCATCTTGTGTCGAGGATGATGAGACGAATCAAATTTTGGCGAAAATTGTAAGGTTATTGACAACAACGAAAACATGGAAAATTACACAGTGGTCATACTATTTCCTAATAGGTTAGGTTCGTTAGACATCTTCAAATGCCCGAAGTGTAAACTGTCCTGAAATAACCCCGTAGATTTATTGCCAAAAGCCACTTAATGAAATCAGTAAAATAATGAAAATGAACCTGGTCAGTAGTAGTCAAAACTACAATTGACCAGCTTAATTTCTTCACCACTGTTTAATTATTTTTTTGCAATATCCCTAGAATATCCGCGAAAATTCAATTTAACAATTCATCCTAAGCAATATGTACAATGTGAGCAGATCACGTTAACGCTGCAGAAGATGAATAAGCGCATAGGAAAGGCGGCTGTCTCAGAGAGGCACACCCTGGGGGCCTATGATAAAGCATCCGTCTCTTTTTAACAAGATGCGAGTGTGAGTTCTCTTTGTCACATATTTATCACGTGATAAACGCAACCATCATAGGCCCGCAGGTCACCGTACCAGTCGAGAATTGAATATTTCAACCACTTTTTTTGCCAGGAGACCACTATGGCAATATAGGAGATCCTAAATTGGCTCATAGAATGTTCGACTCAGTATTGTGTAAGTGTGCGCCATGTGAAATGTGTCTAACCAGGCGATTGGCCGCGGTAAAATACGGCCCGTGTGCCCGCACTTGTGACCGCATATTCACCACAAGCGACTCAATTTATGTGTTTAATTTGCTTTCAGCAGCTTGTAACCTGATCACAGATACGGTCAATTTCACGCCATGCACTATGCTAACTAATTAGTAGCGGCCCTGTAAGCTGCAGGCTTCGCGAACATAGTGTGAAATAGCTGGAATATGTTTTTTTTTTACGTTTTTAACAAACATATTTCCGTCATTTGAAATTTTTCGAAAAGCTTTTAAACAGCACCATATAAACCCGTCGTGTTCATTTGAATGGTCTTGATGAGCAATGAACGATTGTGTAAAAAAAGTACAAGCAAGCAATGAAAGGGTGTCTCAGTTTTTTTTGTCAAAAACTTATTTTGTTCGGAATAATAAATTTCGTATGTATCGTTAGGCCTTTCATCTATGTATTTAATTTATGTAGAATATGTAAGCATAGGTTATACTTAAGCATAAAATGCATAACTATTTATTGTATCAATTTACTTTACAATAAATGTTTGTATATATCCTTGGGTCTGTCAGTTTAGTATTTCGAATAAAAAAATAGAGCATAACGCAACTAGTGCTTTAATTTTTTCATAATACACGACCTCTCTGTTCCACTTTGCAACTCCCTTAGTTAATCGTGTTGGAAACGTTGACAGGTTAGTTGGTTGGGTAGTGGCGCCATCTACAGGAATTTTCCTGTACGACATACGGACTGATTCAAGTCAGTCGTCTCGCGCAGAAAACGCTTTTCCTTTGCCGTTAGTTGGCGCTAGGTGGCGTCGCATAAGATAATTTTAAACAGAAGATTTTCTGCAAATAAACTACACAGGAGTCGTGACCGGTGGTATTCATTATAAATATATTTTTTCTCAAACGCTATCCAATAGAAATTAGATATGTATATATGAAACTTTGAAATCAGTCCACGAAATATAAAAATGTGTAATAATAACCGAAAAACTGAAACTACATATTTACGAAAATGTTCGTTGTTAATGAATTTGACATTATTTTGACTAAAATAAATCAATCGTTCAATCTCTAGCTTTTTATCAATTTTAGTACTAGATTAATGTGAACAAATAATTAGAAAAAATACATATGTCTATAATGTCCATATTATATCTGAAACAACGATTTACTATTGTGTGCCGTAATTGTAATAAACTTTATTTTTATTTATAATCCAGCAGCACATTTTTTGTTCAAACTGGCTTAATTTACTATCGTAGTTTTATTCAATATGCCCTTAATTACAGTGGCAATAAAGATATGTCGAATTGCGTAATTTTGATTCATATTTACTTACGGGCTTGAACTCTAGCCAAAAATATGATTGTCCTCCGAACACAAAAGGTCGTATTTTATTAGGAAGTTCAGTCATTTACGACTTTTTAGTTTTGAGCAAGACTTAGCATTTATTCCTTACACAGCGCAAGCTATGCCAAAACTTGTAAGTAAGTCAAGATATCACATATTATGATCATAAAAGTTCGCAGAAGCTTCTTCCGTGTTATCCGCTTCCTATCAAATAAATAATAAATAAACAAATGCACAATAACACCCAATTAAAAACCTAGTCTATGGTCATCTCATCACATGTCAATGTTAAACTGTTAATATTTTGACATTGAGAGCTGTCAAATATCGAAACTGTCATGCCGTAAATTAAATAAATATTTTTAAAATTGGGCAAGTGCGAGTCCGACTCGCGCATGAAGGGTTCCGTACCATAATCTATAACAAGTTTGTTGTATCGGAGCCCCCCTTTAATATTTATTTTATTTTATTTTTAGTATTTGTTGTTATAGCGGCAATAGAAATACATCATCTGTGAAAATTTCAACTGTCTAGCTATCACCGTTCTTGAGATACAGCCTGGTGACAGACGGACGGACGGACAGCGAAGTCTCAGTAATAGGGTCCCGTTTTTACCCTTTGGGTACGGAAACCTAAAAATCATGGTAAACAAAACTGCATAATTATTTTCTAGAATATTCTTTTCAAAATATTGTTGTATTCCGAACAACAGGTTTATCATTACAAAAATCCAACGTCATTTTGTTTTTGTACCCTGGATTTACACGTACTGGGCGAACACCGGCACCGACTTAAATGCGACATTTCAAAGTTCTTATTACAATCACAAACAGCCTAATATTGCTTTATTCATGTTTCAGAATATGAGCCTTTATAAGCTTGTTATTTTGGGATTAAATGCTTCATTGTCACGTGTATATGAATGGTCGAGCTACTAATCCCGGATAAATCGTTAATCTAGCCTAATGTTGGTCACAATTAACATCATTTAAAAGATTACGTCTAATTAATCTTGTAAACGAATGCTGTATTGTTGTAATTTGTAATTGAGATACACGACTTTTGGCAATTTGTGTAAATTATAATTTGATTCGTGTAATTAAGTGATTTATGGTAGTGCTAGTGATTTTGTAATATCCAATACCACGGATTTGCGTAACACGTCGCAGAAAAAATATGTGACCTAGTTGTTTAGTTTTATTTGTATCTAATATGTATCTTCCTAATTATGTGCATAAAATACTAACAAACCTTCTTCCTAAACAAAGCACTCTTATCCATCATCATCTTTTATTGATTGGATTTAAACAATCATGCAATTCAACATATATAAAGAACTTTGCCCATTTACATGTTATGCTGGGTAGGGTAGGTACCTACTTATAGTATCCATTGTACAAGTAACGCCATTTCAAAGCAAAGCACGTAGCGATTGTATTAAATTTGAGACACATTGGCCGAATTCCACGAGTACCTAAGTCTATGGTGTCATTAGACATTGGCAAAACTATCTTAATCGATCGCTGCTGTTTTTAGTGGACGGTGTTCACGGCATAAAAGTATTTGGTGTTTGATAATCGGAAGTTCTCGTTTAGCATGTTAAGCTTATGAAACCTAAGAACATTCTAAGGAGATCCAGAATCCAAGTATATACAACATTATTACCTTAAGTTTCGCGTTCAATAAACATTTAAGCGAAAACCGGCCAGTAATTACACAAAAAGGACTTGGGTCATTGTCAGTTCAAAAAACAAAATTTGTCCCTTCGGTGGTCAAAAGTTAAGAGCTTTTTCTCAAACATCCAAGGAAATGTCGTTCTTATGATCGTGGTAATAGAACGCGAAATACGTCTTTGTATAGCAATTGTTGAAGATTCGTTCTAATTTCAAATTAGAGGTAAATAAAGGAATTTCATACAACATTATTGGCCGTGGCCAACAAAGAGATTGTCTTTTGTTTCAGTGGGGTTTATATCTTTTATTGATAATCTATGGCATACTGCCAATAAAAAAAAAACGTAGTTTGTGCATGTATATTTACGTTTTATTTCTTATATTTATCTAGATTAAAACAGATATTCAATAAAATAAACAAGGAATCACGTTTATTTTTAAAAAAATATAACAATATCCTATTAATAAGGTGTCATTTTTTAATAAATAGAATCATCTTAACATTTGGTGGCAAAAACATTGACCCGAATAGCTTAAAAAAAATAATTTGTTTTTTTTTATTAAATTTGAAATAAATTTGGATTTATATGAATATATAAGTTGAACATTTGTATTATTTCCTTGGATTTATTTGAGAAAAGCACTATACAAGCCTCGGCGCGAACAGGGATTGTCGGCCTCGTATCTCTAGACCGGCCAATCTCGGCCCTATTTCGCGGCCTCTGCAGTAATGTACTATTATGAGTCTAGGTTATGTTGCTATTACATCGGATTATAGAAGAGGGAAAGTTCTTTATTCTTACAGGCATTTAATCAGAAAATTAGGCCCTGGAATCCTTAATTTCGCAAATGTCCACCGGGGGTACCCCTTATCTTGCACAATCTCTATTGTCCAAAATACATTTCGCATAACCGTTTTCGCACAATAATTTTTAGCCGAATGATACTATCGCATAATTATATACTTACCACAATTGTTATGTCGCATAGTATTCATTTGGCACAATTTTGAATAGCAGAATACTAATATCGCCAACTTTTATTTCGCAGAATTTTATGTAGCACAATATAAGTTCCGCCGAATTTATTTCGGCATAATTGTACCATAGCATACCCACAGAACCGAATCGCTGCCAGAAAATTAGGTTAGGTTAGGTTGAAACTGCGTCCCTCACAGAAACGAAGGCAAGGCAGGTAAGTAAGGCTGATTCGACTTGGCTTAGGTTAGGTACGACGACGAGTGAAGCGAGGAGGAGTGTTAGGTTGAACTGCGACCCTAACGAGCGAGCGAAGCGAGCGAGCCGCGCAGGTCCGACTTGCCTTACGATTTCTAACATTACCAATTTCACCTTAAGGCAGATCCGACTTGGCTTAGGTTAGGTACGACGACGAGCGAAGCGAGGAGGAGTGTTAGGTTGAACCGCGACTCTAACGAGCGAGCGAGCCGCGCAGGTCCGACTTGGCTTACGAACTTGACTGCGTGCCTCACAGAAACGAATCGCTGCCAGAAAACTAGGTTAGGTTAGGTTGAAACTGCGTGCCTCACAGAAACGAATCGCTGCCAGAAAACTAGGTTAGGTTAGGTTCAAACTGCGTCCCCTACAAAACCGAAACGCTACCAGAAAACTGATGGAGTAGGACAGTTAAAAAAACACAGAACTTGTCATTTTTATTTTATATAAGTATAAGACATGCAAAATAGTAAAGAAAAAGGATTATTCCTTAAATAACTAAGCTAATCTTAAATTTGCACCAATAGCCTTCAAAAATCCATTGTATGTATAATCAGCTTTCTACATCATTACTATAACATAATTACATTCAATGATGCAAACGGAATATTATGCCATATAAATTTCGGCCACACAATTATTCGACCCTAGGAGTATTGTTCTAATCGACATTATGCCAATGTACTATTCTGCCAAAGAAACGTGTGCGAAGTGATAGTATGCCAAGAAATTTAGGCAAAAAGCAATTGTGCGAAATGATGATTGTGCCAATGGTTGCTATGCGAAACGAAAATATGCCAATAAATTTTGTGCAACACATTAGTAACCCGTCCACCGGAAAGACGCGCACCTAAATCTGACAATGACCCACTTATAGTCATGTTGCCTATCCACTTGGGAATACACTCGCATACCAAAAAAAAACGAAATCGGTACAGCCGTTTAGGCGTGATGAGAGGATAAAGACAAATTTTTTACAAGTTTATAATAGTAGATATTATTTTTGAATAAGTATCGTAAATATGTGCCTGAGGTTATTAAATTGACATTAATTTTAAAGCTATTTTAACGATGTTTTTAACAACAATAATAAAATGCTTTAGTTTTTCTTAGAAACAAAAATGTAATGACAAAAACATCAATATTAACGAAATACCTATTTTTAAGTATTTTTAATGTTAATAAATAATTTCAAATCGCGTCAGATCGCTATAGTGCCAATTTTTAATAGCTGCCCTGGAATGTTGCCATACCTTGCGAGTTTATAAATTGGGTACCGAAATACTCAATGGCACTTTTGGCAAAATCTCTGAATGGAATTCATGAAACGGTTCTGTATTCTATACCGTAACAAATACATCGGTATGTAATACTAGTAGATAGATGGTTCATTTATCTTTAAATGATATTTTATTCCGATGGAGACTATAATGAGATGAATTATTCACCAATGTAATATTTGTCCCTGTACTGAGTCGATTACTGATTTGTACAAAGTAAGCCAATGTTAACAAAGAATTATTAATGTGTTTTAATCGATATTTTAACTTACTTTTCAAGGCTTTTCAGTTGTATATTATTTTTCATCTCTCCTGTTCGGAAAGTGTCATTTTCATGAGTAGATAGCCGGGTGGAAAATAGCATTTCCATCCCTAGGGTGGAAAGTAATTTTTTTTTAATTGCCTCAAGTCAAAGACAATTGCCATCTAGATGCACGTCGTGACCAACTCAATTAGGTACAATCTAGTCGGCCGTGGTAAGTAGCCATTAAAAAAAAACTCCAAAGATTAGATATAGGCAAGCTTAATTTATTTATATCGAATGATTAAATATAAATATGTATGTATTAATTATATTTATAATGCATACATATAATTCTGTCCCTCATTTTATTGATAGAATCGTACATTTATATAAAAACAAAATTGAAACCATTGGATTTGTATTTTTTTATTTTTTTTGTGTTGGCGGTACTTATATTTTAACTTTTTTTTTTCTATTAAAAATAATTATAATGAAAGTTTGCCATAAAAAAAGCGGGAACACGAGATTAAATATAAATACCATGTCTTTTATTGACTATTGGTTAAAAATGACATGGACATAAATTTAACTCACTCATGACATGTGCGTATAGTATTTTATTTGCCTCGCAGTCGAAATGAAAAGTAGAGTGTTTAACACGGGTGAAATTACCCATTTCACCCTCGAACTATTGGCGCTCTCACTTCGTTCGAGCGCCAGAAATATCTCGGATGCAATGGTTAACTTTCTACCCTTGGTTAACAATCTACTAAAAACGAACCGGGACTTGCTCGCGTTCAATAAAGTGTTTAAGACGTTTTCGACGTGATTTTAAACCCATCCTCTTGAAAGGACCGATTAATGGTCTCGATTAAGTCCCGTTTTGTAATAATAACGTATCAAAATATTGTGTTTTTTTTTTCAATTTCAATCAACCACTTGGGGGTCATCCATAAATTACGTCACACGTTAAGGGGGAGGGGGGGGGGTCATACCAAACGTGACAGTACATGTTAAAGGTATAGCAAAAAAGCGTGACATAGGGGGGGGGGGGGGGGAGGGGTTCAAAAAGTCGACTTTTTGCGTGACGTAATATGTGGATGACCCCTTGTACAGTTTAGTCGATCACACTTGTCTAATTTAGTAAACACGATTCTAGTCTCAAAATGCTTTGATATTTAAAACTGCCATTTTCTCAAAAGTTAATTAAGTGGATTTCACGCTTCCAATATTATAAATGAAATAAACTATTACGATCTAAAAATAGAATAATTTTATTTAGCAATACGTTTAAAGACAGAGTTTCAGCCCATATGTGGTTGTGGTGTAGTGGATGTTATCTATTATGTATTTATATATTATGTATGTACATCGTCGTCTTAGTACCCATCGTATAAGCTGTGCTTAGTTTGGGACTAAGGTCGATTTGTGTAAGATTGTATCTGTCTATTGTAGGTATATTTATTTATGCATTTATTTAATATGTAATGCGTATGGAAAATCCGAGTAATTCGAATATGATCATTTAAGTAATTATTTCAGGTTTCGATATAAAAGTATTCCATCACGTTGAAACCCTATTACCGATACCGACAATATGTCTGTTTATTCCCTTTGGTCAATATTGATTGATCGATTCTGCTTATACGTAATGATGTTTACGATTTTGATGGAGCTCTTATTTCATTATACCCTACATATCATAAGAGAAAATATAGACGGCTATTTGATAATAAATAACAATAGTGGTTCTGTGATCAGTAGACCTCGTGAGTATTGGCTAAAATTTTACATTGCATACGCTTTCAACCCCCAAATTTCCGACATTTTGGTAAAAAATTAAAAACTGGATCGACAGACAAACGAATGCGACATAAACTCGCAGCTTCTTAAATTCTGGGAATACGAAGACTCCCCTGCACATCATAAACCCAAGCCCATCCTAACTGAAAGTGAATCGCACTTCGTAAAACACTACTCGTTTAGAAAACGGTAAATTTCGTGTTAGATTGCCTCTTATTGACTCCCCAGACTGCTTAGGGGAGTCATACTTCCTAGCAAAAAAGCGCTTCGTCAGCTTAGAAAAACGTCTTGTAGTCAGAACCAGAGCTAAAACGAATGTACTCAGACTTCATAAAAGAATATCGCGATCTAGGACATCTTTCAGAGGCAACAGTCGATAAACCTCTGACTTCATATTTTTTACCCCATCATGCCGTCGTTAAAGATAACTCTGAGTCCACTCGTCTTCGTGTGGTTTTTGATGCTAGTGCCCGCACAAAGTCAGTATTCTCTATTAATGACATACAAATGGTAGGTCCGAAAATACAAGACGCCTTGTTTAACATCTTACGAGTATTGAGATTTCGGCATTATAAATACGTCTTATCGGGTGATATAGAAAAGCAATACAGACAGGTAGTTATGAATGAATTAGATCGCGATTTACAATTAATCTTGTGGCGCGAAAATGAATCACTCCCTCTTAGAACACTTAGACTTCAGACTGTAACTTACGGCTTCGCCAGTGCCAACTTCTTGGCAGCACGATGCTTGTGGCAGCTCGGTGAGGAAACAGCTGATCCATCAATTAAAACAATAATACAGAGCGATTTTTACTGCGATGATTTACTTACCGGAGCAGACACGGAGACTGACCTTGTTAATATTAAACAGGCAGTTTCTACGTCTCTTTCTCTAGGCTCTTTTAACCTACGAAAATATAGATCTAACTCCCAGCTTTTAATTGATTCTGAAGTAGAAAATTCACATAGTGACAGCTTAGTTCTAAGCCAGTCACTTCACACATTAGGATTACTTTGGAATCCTACTTTAGACACGCTTCATTTTAACATTGATGATAGTAGTAATAGTGATTCGTCTAGGACCCGAGGAGGTTTGACCCTTTGGATCTCTTAACTTTGTGAACGGTAAAGCCCAAAATGTTACTACAAAAGCTCTGGTCTCTTCAGATGGACTCGGATCAACTACCAAACTAACCTACCAATTATAATTGACGATCGGAAACTTGACTTAACATTGGTATGTATACGAATGTACGTATCCAACTTTTTACAATGATATTACTTTTAACTTTTATGTGTTTTTGCTCTATAATACTCTGGTACAGGTGTCATCCCACGAAACCATAAAAGAAGAAGTGACGATGACGATAATGTACAAACTGTTAACGACTGGTAATCAGATCGACCAATCTTACCTGATTTGATCGGTCCCAATTATCATATTTAGCAAGTTTAACACATGACGCTCCTTTAGAACCAAACGCTATTTGAATGATTTCATTTTGTACACAAATATAGTGGTTTCAGTAATGCCGAGTATCCGATAATATCAATGTAGCTCGTATTTCGTTTCGTCAATACGGAATGTCGGTATTAGTGGTGAAATTACGAGGGGCGGCCTGTCGCCGCCCGGAACCATGATTAGACCGGCTATGCATCCTGTACGTCTAGCATAACTTTGACACGCGACTCTTTGTCGCGCGATAAATACTACCTGTCACTTTCCTTTCAATACAGTACGAGCAAGATAGGAGGCGCTGACTCGCGGGACAAGTGAAGTCGCGGCAAGATATGCCAGCCCTGCTGTATCTCACAACTGTGACACGCGACTCTTTCTCGAGAGAGATACACTACCTACATATCTCTTTCCGTGCACAACTGTGAGAGAGTGACAAGTGATGCTATATGACATGACAAAAATCGCGAAGCAAAGATTTTCTAGGCGGGCTGTTCGGCTTGCAACTATCGAGTTGCAACACATCGGTGAAGGCAATTAATTTCGTAGGTCAGTTTATTAAAGCTTGATAAGGAAACAGCTCGTTCGGAATACTCAAATATTAGTTTTATCGTGTTTGTTGATTACAAAACGACAACTATGTGCAGATTATCATCATATTATCTATTTGATTAACACTAGTCGCAGTCACAATGGGTTAGTTCCGTTCACAATATTCACATCACACTCCTGGACTTTGCTGCCCTAACGGCCATTCGTTTTCCGAGCTACGTACGCTTTAATAAAACCATGAAACACACAGTTGATCAGATGTTTTATATTACTTTTTTGCAAACTTCTACCAATAAAGCAATATACCTACACCCAAAAGTTAAAATGACAGCCTAAATAAATAAATCAAACGACATTATATCTAATCCCCGATACTTCAATAACAAGAAAACTATTTGAAATGTTCGAACGCTGCTGCTCGAGCGGACTGAACCTCCCACGGGACAAGGCCGGACTATACCAACCTATTTAGTTCCCCGCGAAACGTGACTCGGTATGAGCCGGCTATTTGATTAACGCGATGACCACGTCCATAACCGTGTTTTTCCGTCCCTAGAGGATGGTCCTTTCCTCCGCTCTTTGGAGTAAAAAGTGGAATTTAATGATGACCTTTTGCATATGTATGTCACGGGATAATATTTATGTAAGTATTTGGTATTGAATGAACTAAAATATAGCATCAATAAAGGTTGTTTTATTTTTTATACAACTCAAAATATCACAAATTCCTTGAATATTTTGAATCCGGGTTTTTTTTGTATTTAATCCTGCCTCAATCAATCCGCCACGGCACGCCACGACAGATTTTGATTGATATTTTGCAGTCGGTCATTTTCTGCCACGGGCAAATTAAAAAAGTGTGACCAAGCTCTACGTGGAATGGAAAAAGCCGCGCACATTTGCTAGTGCTAGTATATTTTAGGATCGCTGTTGGGTTGGACTCAATCTCGCTGAGCCGACACGCACGCCACGCGGGTCAGACCCTCTGTCAGGCAGATAATTGATGATTCTATTCTGATCACAAATATGGACGGAATAACGCACTGCATTGTATTGCGTCTTAAATAAAAATTAAAACGAAGACACTGTGACTATACTGAAGGAACCGAGATACAGGTCAGTAACTCAACAGTAAATAAAGCTTATTTATTGCTGCTCTTAAATCTAATTGTATAGGCATGTAGTTTTGACTGTATAATAATAATGACCAACATACAAGATGACGAGAGGAATTGTATAATTACATTTGCACATATCTCTAAATAAAGTATTATGTTTAATATTTATATAGTAGTGTAGTAACATCGACTCATCTGCAGGATATTATAAAATATTACCTACTGGAACTTTCCAGTAGGTAATATTCTACAATTTCCAGACGCAATTGTTTCTTATTGTTACTGACATTTCCGTGAAAAGCGCGAATTACGTAGAATTCCCACACAAAGTAACAAGTACATTAAGAGTAAATTATATTCTGCAATTTCCATTACGCGTTTCCAAGAACTTTTTCGGCATTTTTGTACTTCAGTATTGTGACTTAGTGAAGCGGAAAAGGATTTTATACAATTTCAGCTAACATGTTTTAGTTTTTGCTATCATGCTCATTCAGTTTTACATACTATTAGGCGACCGATACATTTCCCAATAAGAATCACTGAACTGACTAAAACTTACGTAACAGTTTTACGTTTAAAAAATTGCGACAAACTAATTGTCCAGATTAATGTAACGTGTTAATGGAATCTATTTCATTGTATATAATTTTAATTAAATTATAATTCTTCACATCACAATATTCAATCAGGCCGAGGCGACGCGGAGAACGGCATTAGGTTTAATTTTAGTTCAGGAGTTTTAATGTACAATGAGGTTCCAAAACCGCTTCCTGATACGGAACAATGGGTAGTTTTTTATCCTGTACAGCGACTCAAGACAATATTGGTTTCACTATCCCGGATATAGTGTATGATATATTATGAAGCCTCACTTCATTGGAAATATTCACAAACCATGAAACTGAAATAATCTCAAGTATTATTTCTTATCCGTGATTCCTATACGCAGTGAAAAGGAGAAAGACAAGAGTCCTCGACGTAGACATACTTGTCACTAACTTATGTTGAGCGTGACTTCCGTTACTTATAACTTTTTTACCCAACTACGGCAAAGAAAATAGGAGGGTAATTATTTTGACCGGTATGTATGTTCATATGTTTCCTCATAATTATGATTATTTATTTATTCAGGATCACCAACAGATAATACATCTTACATGCTCTTATATCTAGGTGTAACAATCATGGCTGATGCTTATCTAATTATAGGAAACCACAACTTATACTTAATTTTATTCAGAAAGCGACTAGTGATTCACCTGATAATAAGGGAATACGGGGTAGAGGATGACAGGATGAGTCTCGTTGGTAATTAGTGGACATCGGATAATCGGATGCTTGTATACCTAAACTTTGGCGGCGGCTTTGTTGTTCAGTTGTAGGTATTTGTGTGAGGTATGAGTGAGTGACTTAATTATCATATTTGCTAATTAGTGTCCACGCGCAGGCAGGCACGGGCGTGCACCACTGAACATAAATAGCCCCCCCGACACTACCTCGCCTCAAAGTGCGATCCTGTGCGGACCATCGACTCTAGTCCGGGAATAGCTATATAGATGTCGGCGGCCGATCGTAAAATCCGGCAGATCACGAAATTCCTAGGCATATCGTGAAACGCCGCCATTACATGATTTGCCTAAAAGTTGACCAGGCATATCATGATGTGCCTGATAAAAAATACGGCAGATCGATTAAAGCAACGCATTTTTCGAGATTCCTCCATAAGACAGTTATAGATGGATGGATAGGATACTTTTTACCAGACTATGGCAAATAAAAACAAATACGTGGACGAAGTTGCAGGGGGAGCGGGGACCTTCCAGTACCTACTACTATTTACTAAAATACAATTTAATCCATCAAGGTCCTTGTTTATAATATTGTTTACAAACAGCTTCAAGACATGACCCACAAGCGGCCTAAAAGCCTCGCTAACACAAGAGAAGGACATTCGGCTCATGTCTCATCGATGCTTTTACGGTCCACTTTTGCGTAATACGGTCTAATGGCTACCACTTGCGATTGATTAACGCGATAATTCTACTAAAACACAGGAATGTTATTCATGTATTCTGAAAACCTTGGATGGTCGCGTGTATTGGCCGATGGTCGGGCCTCTTTCCCAGTGGACAAAAAAATTATGTCGCTTTTTATCGTAGGTACAATAGGAATACCCTCATTTTTGAGTGGCCATGACTCCTGTGTTCATAAATAAGTATATGCGTCGGAAAGGAGACGGATGCTTTATCAATTATTTTTCACGCTATAACTAGAACAATAATATAATGCGTTGGTCGAGCTAATTCCGAATACTATGAAAAGTGGATAAGCGACTATATGAAATAAGGGTGGAGTCAAAATATCATTCATCGGCATATCAGCCTCAGTAGGAAAATGTGTGTTTGTCTCCGGACTCTACGGGTTATACTACGGTAAAATAAGTAACCCTTGAATTAAAAGTTTACCCCTGCTTCTTTCGGTCCGTACATCGTAGGCGAATATCTACAAGATTCTACGTCAGCTTTGATAAGAATCGCGGCAATGCTTTATTTAAGAAATATCAGGTATTGAACTCGACGCTCACTTGCTGAATACGAGAGATAGTATGCCGTAAACAAACGAATTCTACGAAAAATTCGATTAAGAGGTACGTTGCGCCCAAATAAAAGGGAGTTAGTTAAATTATGGGCTTTTCCCTTTTAATGGAGTGTTAATTAGTCTTTTCAAATACTAATTATTATTTTTTGCTAGAAGTAAGTCAACTAGAGGTAAATATGTCGCTGGAAGTCCCACACAGCACCAATCTGGTTGCTAAATAAATCCATCGTTGCTTTAGCTTGAACTTTTTCGAGACTAATCCAATCTTGATTTGGAATCTTCACAATTTTTTTATACATTTTAATTTTCTAATTAGAATTAAGAGAGGACCTAGTATAAAACCTTAATCAATCAGCAATATAGGTATAAAAAATGCGAATTTGGCTCGTCCACAAAAGGAATCCCTTGGTCAGCCAGATTATCTATCGATTTGCAAACTTGAATGAAGTTTTAACATTTATCTTTAAAAATTCATTACATTGGAACAATGCATCAATCCATCTCAGATTTTTGAATATTAACGTCAAAAAGAAAACATATTTAGATCTATTTCAGCTCAAAGAAGTCCAAACTCCGTGGAGCCAAAAGGTACCTACTTGAAACGGAAATCCTGGACTGCAATGTAAACAGAATAATCGGATTGACAAAACCTTTGATAATTACATTTAAGGTTCAAATAACGGTTGTACCTTGTTTTGCCTAACAACTTTTTGCCTAATTTCGGTTTGCCTAATATTATTTAGCATAACTATTCACTTTGCCTAATTTTCATTTGAGTGAAAGTCGTTTCGTATAAGTCTCATTTCACATAATCTTATTTCGTCTAATTTTATTTGGCCTAATTTTTAATTCGTATAAACATATTTTGCCTAACAATTTTTTGGCCTAATTTCGTTTTGCCGAATTTTTGTTTAGACTAATATTCGTTTCGCATAATACTTATTTTACA
Organism: Apotomis capreana; assembly: GCA_947623375.1. NCBI lineage: Eukaryota > Metazoa > Arthropoda > Insecta > Lepidoptera > Tortricidae > Apotomis > Apotomis capreana. The sequence continues at coordinate 19,956,576 of OX392502.1, read as the reverse complement.
TAATCTTATTTTGTCTAATTTAATTATTGCATCGTCATAAAACAAACCTAACCTAACCTACAGTTTTCGGTGTTTAGTCTAACCTACTAACTGCTAAATTTCAATATACTTCCATGCAAACAAGCATTCTGACGCTCCGCTATCCAAGGTCATAAAACAAACCTAACCTAACCTACAGTTTTCGGACCTTTTTTTTTTTTTTTTTTTTTTTTAACCCGGAGAAATGCATTGAATTGCATACCACTGCGTAACATGAGACCCTCGGGGGTGCCTTAAGGTGAAATAGGTAATGTTAGGAATCGTAAGCCTGAGTCGGACCTGCGCGGCTCGCTCGCTTCGCTCGCTCGTTAGGGTCATAGTTCAACCTAACACTCCTCCTCGCTTCGCTCGTCGTCGTACCTAACCTAAGCCAAGTTGGATCTGCCTTAAGGTGAAATAGGTAATGTTAGGAATTGTAAGCCAAGTCGGACCTGCGCGGCTCGCTCGCTTCGCTCGCTCGTTAGGTTCGCAGTTCAACCTAACACTCTTCCTCGCTTCGCTCGTCGTCGTACCTAACCTAAGCCAAGTCGGATCTGCCTTAAGGTGAAATTGGTAATGTTAGGAATCGTAAGCCAAGTCGGACCTGCGCGGCTCGCTCGCTTCGCTCGCTCGTTAGGGTCACAGTTCAACCTAACACTCCTCCTCGCTTCGCTCGTCGTCGTACCTAACCTAAGCCAAGTCGGACCTGCCTTACTTACCTGCCTTGCCTTCGTTTCTGTGAGGGACACAGTTTCAACCTAACCTAACTTTGTTTTCTGGCAGCGATTCGGTTCTGTGGGTATGCCATGGTACAATTATGCCGCAATAAATTCGGCGGGACTTATATTGTGCTACATAAAATTCTGCGAAATAAAAGTCGATATTAGTATTCTGCTATACAAATTTGTGCCAAATGAATATTATGCGACATAACAATTGTGGTGAGTATATAATTATGCGATAGTATCATTCGGCTAAAAATTATTGTGCGAAAACGATTATGCGAAGTGTATTTCGGACAATAGAGATTGTGCAAGATAAGGGGTACCCGTTTAGCCTAACCTACTAACTGCTAAATTTGAATATACTTCCATGGAAGAAAGCATTCTGACGCTAATAGTTGAATAAACAAGCTAGTAGTAGGCGTTATAGTACATGTTCAGATATTTATGAACGCCTTATATGCTGCGATATATCTGATGGCGACTGTATATTGTTTTGCCTAACAACATTTTGCCTAATTTCGTTTTGCATAATTTTCAGCTATGTATTGATTAGACAAAATAAAAATCGACAAGGTTAATATTATGATAATTCAGAATTAGACAAAAACTTTTTAGTTAAAACGTTATTCGGCTATGTAATGATTAGTTAAAATAAGAATCGACAAAGTGAGTTTTAGATAAAATAATATTCGACAAAACAAGAGTTATGAAAATGATCATTTAGGCAAAACGAGTTTCGACAAAGTAATAATTATGAGAAATGATATTATACATAATGACTTTAGACAAAATGTTCATTATGGTAAAAGTTGTTAGACAAACTGAAATTAGACAAAAAAAAATAAGACAAATCAAGGGAATACCTCAAATAACGTTTTGAACCTTAAATGTAATTACCAAAGGTTTAGTCAAAAAATTACAATTTTCTACCAAAGTTCCTAAAATTCGAATATCCATTATAGATTTCCTGAATGAGCGCACCATAACGGACTGAATTTTGAATTTTAACTTCTATCGGGGTTTCCAACAATCATGGTTCTGCTGTGTGATTATGACATTTTTCATAATCACACAGCCTTATAGTCTATACTATTCTACAATTATATGTAATATGTACGAAAATCAGTTTTTTATGGAGAGGGGTCATTATTTCAGGAAGAATTTCAACAACGCTATGCGGGACTCAATTGGACAAAATATGGAAAGATAGGAACATACTTAACCGGGCAAAAATCAGTTTAGACTTATATTCTTTCCTATATTTCTATATGGCGCAGAGACATGGACTCTTAAAGAAGCTTTAAGATATGGGTGTGGCGAAAAATGCTCCGTATACCCTGGACTGCACGCCGTACTAATGTCTCCATAATAGCCCAACTCCAGCCAAGACTCTCTACCATTTGCCTCCAACGCTACATTACTTTCGTCACATAGCTCGCAAAGACCCTGGAAATTTGGAGAGACTGATGGTGATGGGAAAGATGGACGGCACCAGACCACGGGGTAGAAGCCCAATACGATGGTGTGATCAGTTATCCAACAACTGTATACGACGTTAACCAGCGCGCTCCAGAAAGCAAACGACAGGGAGAAGTGGAGAGCTGCTATCAAAAATATTAATCGGCGGAGTCACGATCCTCAGCAGTGACGGACCGACTTAGAAGAAGGAGAGAGATGCAGGACTCGCATCGGGAATGCGGCGCCATCAGTACAGCGTCAATGTAGCGTAAATGAGGATTTCCGGCCAAGTAGGTATATACGGATAGTGATACGAGGCCGGGAATCCGTTTTCACGACAAGGCATGTATAGTGCTTTTCTCAAACATACAATGAAATAAAAAAATATACTTCAAAGAACAACATTTTATTAATTGACAAATAGGACATTTTAGTCTAACAACCAACCTTTAAAAACAAAACCTGCTTTTTGTCAAACCAGCCAGCTGTGTGAATGACCTTGTTGTTGAAACCAAAAAAAAAGTTACTTTGCAGGCCTAGGCCTGAAAAGCAGTATGAAATCCCTTTACAGTCCTCTCGAGTTGTTGCGCCCAAAAAGCGATATTTCCGAGCCTACTATTATAAGGAACGAAAAGACAATATTTCATTGCATGTTTGAGAAAAAGTATTTCTCCGTTCATCACGCCGGTTCGGCTGGACGGATTTTAATCAATTTTGGTACAGGGATATCTGGACATTGGAATAGTTATAGGATACTTCTACTTGACTATGGTAAAAAAAGCTAGTTGTTTTTATCGTTTTAATGTATTAAGATAAGTATTCTCATAACATACATGTATACTTAATATACCTACAAGACGTCTGCCTAGCAAATACCAGAACATAAAATATAATGTTTAATGACTTCCATGTCGATATATAAATACAGTCGGTAACAGAAGGGCCAGAAATACGTCCCAGTCTGTTATTGCAGGCGTATTTTATCGTTTCCGACTCATGTGAATAATTCAGTTGAACAGTGACGGGAACGAGTGAGTTTGCCCGATTTTCACTTTCATTTAACGTTTCTGTAAAAACGTTGTACAATTTTACACGTGTCTTTTATTGTTGTTCTCTATGTGGATTATCTTATCACAAATACTATTCCGAATTCAAGCGCTTTTGTTTGAAAATGCGTTCCTATCCCTGCGATTTGTAAAACTAGGGCTTTTTCCAATAGCAGAAACTGGAACTTGTATGTCCAGTAATCCGGATTATCGGCGGTTTTCCACTAGAGGTCGCATGTTCAACCGATTCCCGTGACATATTTTAAGCAAATTCGATAGTGATATATTTTTTGTCAATTCAGTTTTTCGTCATTTTTAAAAATGGCGGAGAAGTAGTGGTTGAAAAGGTGTAAATTTCTGCCAATCTACCAACAGCTAAGTCTGCAACTCACAGAACCACACTTAGTATAGTACATTGATACGGATTTTTGCCATTCTATCCACATCACAGAGATGACATCAACGAGATGATATTTAAAACCACATCACTAAAGAAAACATTATCTCAACCATATTACCTTGAAATTCTGCCGCGGGCTCATCAAATCGTCTTTACGTAAGAATCATAATAGCTTCAAAGTCGCTTCTGTCTGTCTGTCTGTCCCTATGTATGCTTCGACCTTTAAAACTACGCAACGGATTTTGATGGGTTTTTTTTTCAATAGTGATTCAAAAGACGGTTTATATGTATAATACATGCATAATTTTATCAGCATTGCATCCGTGCGAAGCCGGGGCGGGTGGCTAGTTAAGTATAATTATAAACTCGTATTCTCGACATGACACGTGATATAATCTACCCGATTATAAAGCCGACCATTATTTCGTTTCTTTATAGCCGCCGACATGAATGAAAATCGGCGACAAAGCGTAAATCTGAAATGCGGTAATTCTGTACGTGCTTTGATGGCGCTCTTGTGGCCATTTCGTGGCAAATTGGCTGTTAGGTTGTAAGGCACGTTCAAAAATTATAAAAATGAAAAATATATCTCACTCGACTTAGTTTAAGCGATTACCGTCGCCCATGAACACCACACCTGCAACACCAGAGGGATACATACGTGCATTTTTTTTTAACTTCAAACGAAATTTCAATTCATGGCACAGATTACGTAAGATTGTATTAAAAACTTATTTGTACGCGGAGAGATTATTGTGGCAAAATACTTCACAGGTTTTTTTTTGTTTCTTAAGGGCATTGGTTTGAAAAATGCAAGCAAAAATTATTGAAGTGCTAGGGCTGTCACTTGTTGTCAATCAATATAAGTACGTCATAATACGTCATTTCAATAGATTTTGCTCACATTTTACGATCCCTGATTATACTTATTATGCTCACATTTTACGATCCCTGATTATACTTATTAGGTAGCAATATTTTTGTGCACCATCACGGCAAAACAACAAGACGGAGTTTAACCAATCGGGACACAATCGCAATCGTAGTTTTACGTCTTTCATGAAGAAATTATTATTTAAATGATGAAGAGAATGTAATTAAGGACGAATAATGCATATCGCTAGTGTAAATATAGTAGTAGAGTTGTAAGTCCGCTGTTTTCTAACATAATTGTACGCATCGGGGTACAAGCATGAAATTTCTACCACAGATAGAGTGTTCCACGGTGATTATTTTCAGATGTGGAGGGAAGTCAGATTCGTCCCCTGTCAGGCGGGAGAGCGGAGTGAATACGGCCAAGTATCCCTCTTTTCTTTCTTTATTGCTGGTCAGTTAAGTCTACCAGGACGTGTTTGGTATCGTTTCCGTGTAAAACAAATATCAGAAATTCATTTTTTATGTTATTTTTGTATAGTTCCATATAAAAATATGGGTGTAATGGCCGAAAAGGTAAAAATCACAACAAGTTTTTTTATTCAGTGAGGTAAATTAGTTAAATTTCGTGAACATTTTCAAATTATTATTATTATTATTTCAAAAAGTTCATTTAATATGGTTTCTAAAAATATATGCATGTTGGGCACTTCTCATACAAACAGCAGCTTAAAATATATCTTTACGTCGGCGTAACCAACGTAAATCTCCGAACGCATCCTAATTCGCTTCATTTAATGTATTTAATAATGATTGTTAACATGTTTTTACATATAATATTTACTATATACGTCCTACAAAAACTAATTAATGTAATTAAAACAAAATATTTTTTTGCTAATGTATCACGAGCACACGGGCTAATCTCAACATCAACAATTTATTTAAGTTACTGTTTGTATGAAGAGTGCCCAATATTGATATATTTTTAGAAACTAGATTAAATTTGCTATTTTGCAATTTTTTTTTTTGTTGTAAATATTCAGGAAATATAACTAATTTATCTCCCTGAATAAAAAAAACTTGTTGTGATTTTTACAATTTCGGAAATACAACCATATTTTTATATGGTACTATGAATAAATAACATGAAGAATGAATTCCTGATATCTGTTTTACACGAAAACGACACGACACAAGTCCTACTAGCGTTACCTGATCAGTGATATAAAAAGAAAAAGAGGACTCTTTTGTCCTATTCACCCCACTTTCCCGCCGCACAGGGGACGAATCTGACTTCCTTCCACATCTGAAAATAATCACCGCAGAATACTCTATTTGTGGTAGAAATTTCGTGGTTGTATCCCGATGTACACAATTTCGCGACTTAGCAAAACGTACTAGAACACGCAGGCTAAGCTTAACATCAACATTTTTTTTCAAGGTACTTTTTGTACGAGATGTGCCCAATATGTATACATTTTTAAAAACAAGATTAAATTTTCTGTTTAGTAATATTTTTTTAAATTGTAAATATTCAGGATAGATAACTAAGTTATCGTTCTGAATAAAAAAAACTTGTTGGGATTTTTACCTTTTCGGCAATAAACCCAAATTTTTATATAAAACTATTCTTAAATAACATGAAAAATTAATAGCTGATATCTATTTTACACGAAAACGATGTCGCGCAAGCCCTAGTAGCCTTAACTGATCAGTAATAAAAAAAAGAAAAAGAGCAGTACTTGGTCCTCTTCACCCCGCTCTCCCACCACACAGGGGACGAATCTGACTTCCCTCCACATCTGATAATAATCACCGTGGAACGCTCTATGTGTGGTAGAAATTTCATGCTTGTAACCCGATGCGCACAATTTCGCGGCTTAGCAACTCTACAATAGTAGCGAGTTGCCTAAATGTCGAATTGAAACCCTAGAGCAAATTTCTTGTAAGAGGAAACTTAATTTAATTTTTCTTGTTAAAATTTGTCGATATACGACGAAATCAGAGAATTGACATTATAAAATTTATAAAATTTTAGCACCATTACCATGCCAGTCTGGCGCCCTCTGTTGGTCAAAATTTCTTTGTCCTCTCATCACGCTCAAACGGCTGGACCAATTAAATCATTTTGGCACAGGGATAGCATGGACATCCAAATGTGGTTGGTTATATTTTTACCCGACTTGGGAGAAGCAAAAATGAGGAATATGACTTTTTCTCCCACGCGGATAAAGTTGGCGAGCACCTTCCAGTATACATAAATAAAATAAAGCACCAAAAACGTGACCGTACAAAGGGCAAATACAATTTATTCCTGATAGTCATTGATGCGCGCGGCGTTCCACACAAACACGCGCGTTTACATAATGTGATTTAATTGGCAAGTCAACTGGAAATTTTCCAAGTAAAATATTGAAGTCAGTTTTTTGCGTATTAAGGGAAGGGTTTAAATCGCCAACTTCTATACTTATAAAATAAAATAAATCGTCAACTTACTAAATAAAATTCTAAAATTGTATTAAAAATATTATTTCTATGGAGAGCGGTAATTATTGCAAGAAAAATCATAACAGCTCGATGCAGCAGCGAAACGCAAGCTGTTATAAGTTTACTGTTGGTAAAATTTTCTTTGTCCTTTCATCACGTCGATTTAACCAGATTTAGTACAGAGATAACCGGACATCCAAAGATGGTTATAGGCTACTCTTTACCTGACTTTGGTAAAGAAAAAATATGCGCGGGCGAAGTTGCGGGCACGTTCTAGTATACATATATGCGGAAAATTTGCTTCCGTTGGTCACAGGAAAAGCTTTTTAGATTACTCTATGCCTACATTACCCCAGTGCTAAATGAAGATCGTCCCTTTTTTTTATGTGTCACTTACTTCTGTCAACTATTCTGTCTGTTTTAGACAATCGCCCTCCTCTTCTTGGTGAAGGAACCAAGTTCGTCCACATTGGAAGTATATATGGCACAAACGTATGCTCACCGACGATATATTTATCAAATATTTTTTTCATATTCATAGCAATAAAAGTGTACTTTCAAATCCAGTCTAAAATCTATCATTTCTTTACCTACAAAAGATCTTCGCACACTACATAATAAAGATTATAACGTCAGAAAAATTTCACGCCTGGCTGCTCCAGAAATTCCGACAATATTCAATATGTGAGAGACGGAAACGGGTCTAAAAATGTGGGAGCACATTATTGCGGGACAAGTTCGGGACCACGCAATCGAGGTTACGCACAAGAGTACCAGCGACAATATAAAATGGAATTCGTGTAATTTCCGTAATTTTGTTACCTAAAATATCATAATTCATAAAATACAAAACGGGTTTACTCACGTCGTAGAAGTCGAATATCGCTCGACACGTTTCGGATCGGTCGAAAACGTTTTCGGTTGGCCGCCGCCGCGATTGATTAGCTCCTGAAGATGAATCGCGTACCGATTCGAAACATGTCGAGCGATAATCGTTTTACGACGTAAATAAACCCGTTTCCTATGAAATTTTAATATGTCTGAGACTCACGGAAGTTTTGTATATAAAACCTAGAACATCATTTGAATCGACACACGCTACTAAACTTTAAGTAGTTCGAATACTTTGTATATTGTCTTTATCGACGATATGTTTAACGCCACGAGATTTTTATTTGGGTCAATCAACTTTTTTCTGCCACTCGTTGCCATGGTGATGTCCCCTGGCTCACTCTTTAAAGCTACGATTTTTGGTGGTTACATTTAGAAAAAACTTTATTATTACAACAAGTAGGTATAAGCCCATTCCAATCTAGACTATATTCTGACAATACCACAGTAATATAAATTATAAACATTTTTTAATAAATTTGGCCACTATTGTCCCCTGGGTCACGGGACAGAATAACAACAAGAAAAAGTTGGTCCCAGCCATCTATATATTTTTTTATGTATTTTGTGAGTGTCCAAATAGTAAAATCATTTATGAACAACGCGAAGATGTCGTCGTCCTAATACGGTTACGGTTGCTTCATCTGGATCAAACAATGCATGACAGAAGATGTCGCGAGATAATAGTGCTTCCTACACTAATATGTTGTACAATTATAATAAGTAATTGAAACATCAAGAGCATGGCAAGACTTGCAAATTGCCGTCACGTCACGTTAATTTTGCGCTGTCTACTCTAGTTATTCGTGGCAGTGATGTGTGACGCGCCCTTTATAGAATTAGTTCCAGATATTAATTGATAATCACTACTTAGTCACAATCGGTATACAGCAGGATAAAACACATTGGCTTGAGTAAAATTTGACGTAATTAGTCGTGAGATGTGACAATGCGACTGAACTACCTGATGGGAGTAGTAGGAGTGGTTAGGAAAGCGCGCCAAAGACCGAAAAAAGGTGGAAGGTGAAGCAGGGCGCTCGGGTGCGTCAGCTATTTAAAGCGACTCGTGTGTGAGCCCAACTTGTCTATGTTTAAAACAGGCATTAGAAAATTATAACAAATTTACAAATAACAAGTCCCTGATTGAAGTGAAAAGATCAGAAAAGAAAAGAAATGCTTAATTACATGACGTTGAATGAGTTCATGATCTCAGTCTGTTTTTGTTTTCATCTAGTTTAAAATCAGTTAAGATGTTTTCTATTGAAGTTACAAAGTATTGCACTACAGACCATTAAAATAATTGATACAAGTTAAAAATGAGCAAAGAAACGGTCACGAAAACTCAAGAATTGAAAGCAACCGTTAAATAATGCAGACATTGTCATCAGCGAAAGAAAGCACTTTATTTAAATACCAATCAAACACACAAAACCAGGTCGTATTTACTTTGGGAAGTATAATGGAAAGTGAAAGTACGATCCATCAAAGCGAAGCCAACGGGACTCATACCACATTCGTCTCCCTGTCACTTCGCTAAAACTTCCAAATGCTTCCTAAGTTGGCGGAGCTACTTCAAACTTGGACAGGTATTCTACCAACCCATTACAAAATGGCTTAACCGACGCATATTTCCTCGTAATATATGGCCTTTTGTTAACTAGGCCAGTTTAGGCGGCCGATTCCAATCCCTCATATTACTAATGTTGAAACTAATTCCGAGTTTGCAATTGGACACTTCGCGGACACTAATATTATAAGTAACTTATGGAACCCCCTAAGGCATATAATAAAAGAAAAGAAGCAACTGGTTGAAAAATTCAATGCTTTAGCTAGTGGCTTTGATGAAACAATTGACTGTTCACCCGTCTAGCCCGGAAAGCCGTGGAGACGTGAGTTCAAATCCCGCTCAAAACATAACATTTTTCAATATTAAACATTTAGTTAGTCCATATTTTTAGCTATACTTTTGCCAAATTTAAATGGGGGATAGAAGGGGTCATTTGCTTAGGCCCACGGATATTTTTAACATTTTTGTTTTAGTTTTTTTGGAAAATTCTACACGACTTGTTTAAAATTAAATTACAATAAAGTTTCAGTGCCTAGACCTGAAATTATTATTTTATTGTAAAGTGTAATGTTGTATGGTTCTAAATTTTCAACAAGTCGGGTCTAGTTATTTTTTTATTGACCCAAAAACGCTTTACAAAACGTGAAAATTCAACGAAACTGCCTGCCTGCGAACCTTACCCAACTTCATAAATCTGTCTGTGTGTGTGTTTCCAAAAAAACTAAAACAAATGTCTTAAAAATATCCGAGGCCTAAGATTTTTTTAGGGGCCGTACGAGATAGCAAATGACCCATTCTATCCCCCATTTTAATGTGGCAAACGATGTACCAAACACCCTGTATACAAATTATATTATACCATATCTACAAATGAAGCGAAAATTGAAAAATTTAATGATTCGGACAGGATTCGAACCTGACATCTGATTCGGTGGTCCAATTGGGAGGACGCCCGTGTTGGCCCGTAAAGCCGTTGGAAACGCAGTTTCGAATCCTGTCCGGTTCATTAAATTTTTCAATTTTCGCTTCATTTGTAAACATTTAGTTTACGTTAGCAGACGTTACTGCTTTAATAAAAATATGTGATATATATCATTGTATTCATGTCCAATGCTCCTGTTATCTGACCGGCGGTAGTATTTTTATCGTTAAAATCAAAATAGAAAACGTCCATGTTGTTTACATCGCCTCGCCCTGGGAGACTAATGGGAAAATAGTCATCCGATCAACCGGACCGAATATGATGCTCAAATTGCTCAATCGATCGGATTAAAAACAATAAGGTTTGTTGTTGGCCTCAAAGCTTCGTATATTCGTTGTTCAATTATATGTCAGCCCGAAATAATTGGATTCTTTTATTTCAGTTTGACTATTGTGCTCCATAGTCCTTCAAATCTCTGAATAGATTTTCAATAGTTTATATTAGAGAATGGATTTAATTGGACAAGTTCAAGCGTGTAGTGCACGAGATTTCGAGATTATTAATATGTGTATCAGTAAGGTTTTTGAACTCGAATCCTCCTCCTTTAGTCGATATCCTCAATGCTGAGGGTCTCGTGGCCTCTCTGAATAACTTTCTCGTGGACTATTTTGCGCCAGCTTACTCTATCCTGGCATGGATGGCTTCGTAAATAGAGGTCTTAAGGGTAGAGCGTATTTGGTCCGACCAGTGACCAGCTTATGTTAATATATAATAGTATATTAAAAGAACTAATAACTTCAAAGATACAAAAGGGCTGGAAATGGTGAGGCCATTGGGCTATTGGGCCATGCACAAAAATGTCTCAAAACAAATACTTATTGTATAACCGACAATTAATAATTGTTAAGTTGAAAAAATACAACAAAATCTGACCATAAAATTACATTCTTGCTAAAACTATGAGATAAGAGATATCAAGAAATAATAATAATACAATATGTATTAATTTTTCTACATTTCTAGAAATAACCTTTGTCTAGGTCCGATTTTCGCAATTTTTAGAGTAGATTTATAGACAAGATAATGGGTCACAACCATGTTATAAACACACTTTTTTAAGTTTAAGTGTTAAGTTTGTCCATATAATAAATAAATAAATATCAAACAACCTCATACAAATCTGTCTAGTCCCAAATTAAGCTCGTGAAGGCTTGTGTTATGGGTACTAGACGGCGATATACATACTTATTTAGATAAATATACACTTAAATACATAGAACAACCATCACCTAGGCAAAAATATTCGAGTTCATCACACAAATATTTGCCCTGGCCGGGATTCGAACCTGGGACCGCCGGTTCCGTAGGTGTAACGGAACTATGCTCCAGTGAGTTTTAGCCAATGGTTTTATGACGTGAAGCGCCATCTAGTGTTTTATTGGGAGTCTATTGTAGAGGGTCAGCGTCTACGCTGCCTTGCCTTACAGCGCCATCTCGTAGTTCATTGATGAATTGGGTATTGATGGGGTTGCTGGAGCGTGGATTAAGTTTGGATCTTTCGGGCTAGAGGGCGTTGTGATAGACAAGCATAAAACAAGGATGTGTTTATTAAATATTTTAATATAATTTAAAGGCCGCATGCTGTATTGATCTCAATGCTTGTAATTGTGCTGGAAAGCTCAGTTGTTGTTATTTATATGATATGCGTTGGTGTTTCTAGGAGGTTTGTTGATGTGGTCTTGTCGAGTGTAATAGAAATGTCAGTGACGTTTTGGGAGAAATTGCGTTTAAGTCACGTTCTTATTATCTTACAGGCATTGGGAACTTTTAAAACGTACCGAATTTTAAAGACAGCTATGTTGGGATTAATAATTAATCTATAATAATAAAGATACATTTTAATTTGGTTTAATTTGCCGCCAATATCATTGGCTACAGTAGCGACCAACGGCGAGTAGCGGAACTAAAGTATATCTACCTATAAGCCTATAGATATCTTTTATTTGTGTGAGTTGTATATAATACCAACCAATGAGGAACTGGGAATTCATTGAAACATAAAACACATGTACACAAATCTAGTTCCGCTATCCGACGCAGTGGCGCTTATTGGGAGATGGGGATTGATTTTGATCGAGAAGGTTCGAGATGGGGGCTCGGGGAAGAAAAACGATGGAGATGGAAGGAAGTGCGGAAGGACTGGTGTTCTTGGGGCTGGATCGAGAGGTGTAAGAAAAAACTCTGACGGATAAGTATCGAAAATCAGCTGTTCTGGGTTTCGGAAGAGGTTGATGGTCATGTGGGATGTGGTGTGGAGTGTTATTATGTCGGATTGTTTGCTTGCAATAATCCTTATTGCAAGAGGGGTAAGCTTTATTGACTTTTAATGGTTAGAATTTTAGGAAAGTGTCCATTCCGCCCAGATTGCTAAGTTCCCTTTTTCATTTTGGTATCTATATTATTGCCATTGATAATCTAAGCATATGAGTAATCAGTGCTCTTACAATAAGTATTCCTGATACTGACTCAGACTAAGATTTCAGGGTAAAGTTATGTAAATCACTCTGTTTCAATTTTGCCCTACTATAGCATGGCATGTTGATAATTTGTGTTACAAAAATTGTTAAAATAAACTATGTCTGTCAAAAGCCTGGTTAATAATTTCACCTACTACACACCTTACCTACTGACTGAACACGTCTGACACATATATATTGGTATTGGTATTGGTATTGGTACACAGATTTGTCTCTGTTTAAAATGGATACTGAGACAGACCTGTCTTAATGGTATAAGGTATGTGGTGGACTCTCTCCTTCAAAGCAATGTCAGTGAACAGAATGTTCAGCTTGGAGAAATATGCTACATGAGTAGTCAGGTTGGTTGTCTGTTCCAGATTGACATGAGAGGCTAATCTGATATGGCGACTGGTTTGCAAAGACCTTTTGTCATACATAGTACCGGGACGAAGCTTATCGCTGGTCAAAGGAGTCCTCAATAGAGCAATTCCAGAGATCGGCTATAAACTTTAATCTTTGGGAGGCTCGGGGTCTGTACTGCTGTGCCTAAATCCATCTCCTAAAGACTTGGGTATTCTCTAACGAGGGAGATGGTTGGTGGCTATCGACTTTGCAGATACTCTTTGTCAACCGGCTAGACCTTAATAGGCGCAACGACTAAACCCATATTTGATCCAAGTTGAATATGTTCTCAAATAATTAAAAATGCTGATGGGAAGAGTCTGGTATAGGTAAAGGTTTTTCAAGGTAAAATATCCTACCCTTCCTTCTGACTCTCCTGACACAGAATCATATTTTTATTATAAAGAAACGGCTGGTTTCATTGTTATATCAAACATTTATCATCACCCAACCATGTTGTGTTAATCCATTGCTATGGTCTGGTATTACTTATGTGTCATTTCTCAGTTGTGATTCTCTTATGAAATGGATGATCTGTCTATATACCTAATAATAGCTGAAACAGACACTATCAGTATTTTCATACTGCATTTACAAGCGACCATTATGGCAGAATATATTTATTTGGTTTATTAGCCTTATATTGACATAACTTGGTGGCGAGATATTAACATGAGGATATGGCTGAGTCCATCTCCTGTTTTACTTATCCAACTCAGCTGCCTGGTTGTGTAATTTACTGCTTTGGTCTTGTACTCCTTTTAGTGTCTATGTAACAGTTGCATGTCTCCTGGGACAGATTATCTATCTATACATTTAATAACTGAAAGAGGCACTAGCAATGTTTTTATATTGCATTAACATATGACCATTATGGCAGAATATATTTATTTGGTTTATTAGCCATTATATTGACATGACTGGGTGGTGAGAAATCTCTATCAATAACTTATAATGGAATTAGCTGTTTTATTATAGCGTTCCAAATATGTGTCTTCCCTTTATCCTGTCATGGACGGATTTATTTGTTGGTCGTATCCGACTAAAGGACAGCGGGGTGGGGCTGTCCTTTCCTAAACAAAAAACCCCTTTAGTTATATATTTATGTATTATATCGAACACTAAACAGCCATACACTATCCACATTCCTACTGGATCATTTGGAAAAATGTTAGAACAGAGACATTGCATCATATAAATAAATATTTCAACCTTTATTTATTATTTGTTTATTAATTAAATAACTAACACTACTCGCCCAATATGTATATTTAGATTCATTAACCTTCATTCTTGCTTCTGCAAATAATTATTAAATAATATTGACTTGTCCTAAATAAACTGCTAATGTCGTCTGATTTGTATCCTTACCGCAGAGAATCTGGTTATTATAACACACAACTGGATCCTATAACCCACTAGACATGATCACAATCTATTATTAATTAAGGCCAAAACATATAATCAAATTGCTATATCAAATACTGAATTCTGGTATTGAGTCCGGTAAGGTCACTGATCCTTGCTCCGTTTGCTTCTTCCAGTTGAAGTCTTTACAGCAGGTCTCTACAAACTACGCCAAGCGCGTCGTCAAAGTATAAATTAAATAGAAATTAAAAAAACCCTTAGCTTCTCAATAATGTACTTTTTGTACTTACATCTTAATATATTGCGATTTTATTTTGTTCAAGGAAGTCTGGTCACATTTTAAGAATCATCCATTTAGAGTCGTATCAATTCATGCATTCAAGGTAATGGCAAATGTATTACAATTCAGTGAATGTTTTCTGCATCATTTAACTTAAGCGGCTCGCATACTCTGAAGGTGAAATCTAATGAAATATTTTCTAGTGTTTAACGTTTAAGAAATCAAGTCCTTTTATTT
The DNA here is from genome assembly GCA_947623375.1 of Apotomis capreana. Classification (NCBI taxonomy): domain Eukaryota; kingdom Metazoa; phylum Arthropoda; class Insecta; order Lepidoptera; family Tortricidae; genus Apotomis; species Apotomis capreana. The sequence goes on along the minus strand of OX392502.1, from coordinate 19,941,380 downwards.
GAATTGAAAAGGGACAGACGCTTTTAATAATGAACTCAGTATCTTTCACTTGATATTGTCCAGATTTTCATTTTTAAGAGAAAATCTATGGGCTTAATTAAGATCATACGGCTGAAATTAAAAATTACTGGGATACATAGGTACGTACCTATCAGCTATACAGGATGGAACAGATCGAGGGACTTTTAAGCAAACAGGGAATTGTTCAGACCGAGTACTTTATTTTTTACCAATGAACTATGTAAATATTTCTATCCATTTTTGAGATACAGTTTGTTAAAACATTACAGTAACAATCTGCACATATCTACCCTAGAATCTTTTGAACATCGCTTAAGTTAAAGACAGGAGTCAATTTAAAATGTAATAAAACCTTTGATTAGTAGGGTTGTCACTGATAGGTATTAAAATTACTTTTTAATTTTTAGGGTTCCGTACCCAAAGGGTAAAAACGGGACCCTATTGCTGAGACTTCGCTGTCCGACCGTCCTACCGTCCGTCCGTCTGTCACCAGGCTGTATCTCAAGAACGGTGATAGCTAGACAGTTAAAATTTTCACAGATGATGTATTTCTATTGCCGCTATAACAAAAAATACTAAAACTAAAATAAAATAAATATTTAAGGAGGGCTCCCATACAACATTATAGATTATGGTACGGAACCCTTCATGCGCGAATCGGACTTGCACTTGCCCAATTTTTATTTTAAATTATTTTTTTACTTTTAAATTCAGCGTTACAATTATAATAGGTCGATTCTAGATCACTCAGATGACACTATCCTGTCAGCCCAGTCTTTAGAAATGTTCCTCCCTGTATAAAAATCTGATCGATATATCAGCTATATAAATGAGCATATATCACCTATACAAAACCTTGAGTAAAAACGATAAATAATCAAATAGTTTTACATTTAATATTTCTGATATGAACTAGGTTCTGAATTTGACATCACGTTTGGTATTGGATATCGCTTTAAATTATTTGTATTCAATTGTTACTTTACCACGATGAATCAATCCTAAATGGTACCTAACTTACACTTACTTGAATTTAATATAAATATCATATCAGTGGATGAAATAAATTATTAATTTTTGGTAAGGTGAAGTTTAGTATTCATCTTGGCTAAGTCCAATTCGCCAAAGAAGTTTTATCAGAAGGGTGAACCACCATCAAGAATGATTGGTGTAGACATATGAAATCTTTGCAGAGTTCATGTGAACAACTTTGCGACTCCTCTAGATATATCCATCTGAACAGAGCCTAAGTGAAGTTTTTAACTGCCGAAAAGATTTACTTTTATTACAACTCACTCTCGGGAGAATATCTCAGAATCCTTTTGCTTAGTTTAGGTTTCTAGATACTCAGACGTTTAATTTGGTTTGCGCTGAAATTAATGAGAGCCAGGATTTAAATAAATGGCTTATCTTTATCGATGCTGCAAGTCTTTAAGTAAAATCTATCAAGAATACAAACTATCATTTCATAATTTTTTCATTTATTTATTTCATGGAACAATATCATTTGTGTTTGAAATAATACATAAAAATTTAACAATAAAAAGACCTTAACTAAATTACTTGTAGGTAAGTACATTGCAAGAAGTCAATATTATAAACATGTCAAACAAAATCATTATCAAAATTAAAGCAAAGATATTAAAAACGTTTCAAAATTACCTAAATTATAAAGTTACAATTCCAAATTAAAAATACATGTCCACAGTGCTCAATAAGATAAAAATAACAATAATATATTTAAAAATAATAATAATAATAATAATTTACTACAAATAAAAAACACCAATGTTGTGATGTTATTATAGCCTAAGTATATACATTTTAGTTTTCCACATGAGAGTTTGAATTCTGACAGAATTCCTCAACGGAGTAGAAACACTTTTCCAACAGAAATGCTTTGAGCTTGTTTTTGAATGCGTTAACACTTGTGATTTTCTTGAGTTCTACGGGTAACTTATTAAAAAGAAATACTCCCTGATAACCTGCCGCGTGCTTGACTACTTTGAGTTTCATTTTTATCAACTGAGGCAGATCTTTACGTCTAGTAGTCATACGCTTTTGCTATATCATTAGCTATACCAAATTAAAAATGTCAAGACTATAATAAAGTATAAAATGTGACAGTTATTTCCCTTAGCCTTTCAAATAATAAAATTACTAACATCATATTTTGTACATACTTATTGTGTTATCTGAATAATTCAATATCATAAACATAAATATACAAAGATAAGATACGTGTTTACAATATATTTTCTACGTGCATGTCGTACTTTTCTCGTAGCTAGAAAGTGATCATTATGTTCACCCGCAGAAGAAAATACGAGTATGTGTCTGTCTGTAGTGTTATAGATCCGAAACCGACTTGAACGTTTTCTCAATTATCAGTAGGTAAGAATCATTGTTATTTTAAATATCGCACAAAAGTAAATTATCTTCGTGTCAATATTTAGAAACAAAAATGTGGTATTTTCAACTAAAAACAGAATCGATAAAAAGTTATATAAAAACATTTATTAGACTTATTGTCTTTGTCCTTCCGATGCCATTCTTTATCTCCGTGTTGTCCTTGAGTGCTAGTATTACCTTATCAGTCTCGCAGTACTTTTGAACTCTCATAGTGAGTTGCCATGTATCGACTATGGATATCGATGTAAACAGTTTTTTGAATAACAGGCACATACAGTTCTGCTTGGACAAAAATGCGTTTATGTCCGTTTCTCCGAAATCTCCGAATGTCCTCTTATACAGGTCGCAATTCTAATATGCGTGAAATTTTGTGAGCAGGATCAATTATTATAGTATTGTTTTTGTCGATTCAGTTTATTGAAATTAACCACTAATATTTATCTGTTTACATATGTATATAATCGACTTTTGGTATAACACAGGCCTACTAGGTTGATAAATTTTTCGAGAATTTATCATTACTTTCAAGCCCGAATAAAAACAAGTACAGTTAGAAGTTTAACTTGTGTATCTGTATGTCAGTCGGTGGTGTTTTTCGAAAGTCTTGTCTACATCGAGACGGTTCTTACATATTTGACACAGACAGGACCCATATAACGTAAATATGCACGACCTATTGAATTTCATAAAAAAATACACGCAATTACATAGTGAATATTTTTATAGATTTTTTATCGATTCTATTTTAAATGTGGAAATACCACATTTTTTTATGAATATTGACACAAAGGTAAATTATGAAAGAAAAATGTAATGTGATCTACTACATCTAAGCAGGACTCGAACCTGCGACCCCTACGTTTCCGGCGTAGTGCCCTCCGAACTGAGCTATTAGATCGTTACGTCAATCACACCAAATCTTTCATTCCATAATTCTATGCTATTAGAATTATTTATTTACCTTATTTTAAACTGGATCCTGGATCAATGTGCGGAAATGATTTTCAGTACATTCAAAATGTAAATACACAGAAAGAATAGGAATAGCGAATATTTTGTGCTCCGAGAAATAAATAACAACTGCAAGCTGTCAGTTATATCGATAAAGGAAGTAAATAAATTAGCCACAGCTCAAAAGTGCCAAGTGAGTTGCGGGCGTTGCATATCATATCAGTATGCGAATAGCATCAGTGTGGTATACAGACGGAGTCGTCGCAACACAACAGATATTCAAGACTTGAGCTTGCAGGCAGTGTGTAGAGGTAGGTGAATAATATTCTTCTTTAATCGATCCTTCATTACTGAGGATCGTGATCACAGGCTGATTTTGCCTTAATGATTTGTCTCCATCGGTCCCGGTCCATCGTTGCCCTCACCGGCTGGTGGAATTTGCTTGAGGAGGTTGCTTCTTTGACTTGGTCAGACCATCTGGTTGGTGAACGGCCTCGGGCTCTCTTGCCTTCGATGCCCACAACCACGTCCAGTTTTTCAAGGCTCTCGTCTCCTCTTCGCATTATGTGGCCAAAGTATGACAGTATACGGTGCAAACAAATGGCGGATAGCCGTAGCCGTTTTAATATTGAATTGTGAGAGAATAGACACATTAGTATGTTTGGCTTTCCAGGGTATTCTGAGCATGCGCCTCCAGGTGAATAATACTTGACTATTAAAAAAAAAGTGTGTGTGTCAGCTCCGACGCACGACTGGAGTTTACTCTTCAGGCCAGGCGCGCACCACGATTTTTTTTTAGTCGCGCGATAATTTTGTCGCAGAAATAAGCGTACTTCTGGGTTTATGAAAATCGTGGTGCGCGCAAGTAGTAGGGATTCGCCGATACTACGATACGGGGCGGACGGGCCTGATGGGCGGCATCCAGGGCGGATTTGGCGGACCACCAAACCTAAAAAAAAAAAAAAAAAAAAAAAAAAAAAAAAAAAAAAAAAAACAAATAGCCCCCTACTTAGAGCGTTTGGAATAGGTCCCAGTACGCTCAGACAGCTCTGTCAGGACTTACAGAACGCCCTACGCTAACAATGCAACACCTTCCCCGACCCATCGACCCTTTTCTATTGTCTACCCGAGCTCGGGTTTTATTGCCCTCTCGGACGCCGAGCTCACTTTTATTACGGTCTACTATTGTTTCCCTCTTTTATATTTCTCTTTGGCTTCAACTGCCTACAACTTCCTTTCCAAACGGTATACATCTTTTAAGAACATTCTTTAGGTAAAGCTGGACAAATACCTAAACATCTCATACCTAAACTATCAGACTAGGTCCGCCACCTTGGTTCTTATTGGAATCGCTGTTTCAACCCAGCCTGTCTCACATCGTCTCTTTACTCCAAGGTTTCTTACTACGTGATGTGTGCTACGGTGTACGTATCACTAATCTAAGCTAACCTATGCTAGATCACAATTCTAACCTAACCTAACCTAAGCTACAGGACTACGCCCAGCTAACGCAGGATACGTTAACTGACTACTTAACTTCAGGTAGCCTTACTTCAAAGTATGTATTTTGTTACTCACTACATATGCTGCATTTCGAACGTTGTTCTATTTATATATTTTATCTTGTTCAACTTAACATTACTTCTAACTTAACTATCACCTAACTTCGAAAACTTAATTTTGAAGAACTGCTTTATTTACTTACCTACTTAAAACTAGCTACGAGCACAGCACAGTTGTTTTGGTCTTAAGAACGCTGTTCTAACCTAACCTAACCTTGCATAAATTTGAGTACGTACTCAATGTTACTTTCATCTCTTTTTTGTAATAACCGACTTCAAAAAGGAGGAAGTTCTATGTAAAAATATTGCCTGTAGCATAAGGATAATACGAATCTAATCTTACAATAGTAATGCGGTATTTTATACAGTAATAACTGCTTCAAAACTATACTAACTTATTTAAGCTGTAAGTTAAAAATACGAGTTCTAGTTTTGCATATTTATTTATTTCGTCAAATATTATGTTCTTGAATAGATGCTTAAGAAAATACCTGAATAAACTTTGTAACTTGTATTAACGTGTATTTGTAGTAGGCTGAACTAAACTCGTTGATTTTTTAATTTGTTTGTTGGGTCCATATTGTTTGTAAAGATTTATGACAGGTTTCTTCTCCGAATCATCAAAAGATTCGAAAGTCTATTATAAATTTTATTACTGTTTGTTGGTGGCTGTTGGGCGCGGTACAAACTAGTCGAAACGTGATTTTAACGGTAATCTATTGTCACATCCTTATAAAAGCCGATGGACAGTGACGATCTATAAGTATTCAGAACCGAGTCGTGCTTGTTACCAGAGCTCTCTCAGTGTACAGTGACATAGTGTTGAATCGTGCTACAGTGCTTATAAAAAATGGCAAATGTAAGTATGTACTATTTTTTATAAAATATGTATGTAGTATTTTTATGTACTATTTGTTTAACAGTGTTTTTTTTTTCTGTAACTTGTGTTCATCGTGTTACTTGTTAAGTGTGTTAATCGGATGTATAACTTATTGTTGAATATTGTTACAGTTCACGGAAAACACTTTCAAGAATTTTTATTACCCTGAACCTGAACATGATGATTCAGGGAGTGATGAAGAAGGCACACTCGGTTTTAAAGTGAAACAAGCCATAGCGAAGAAACGTCCTGCAAATAGTATCGAGAGTTTCTTTGAAAAACCGCAGAAAAAAGTGAAACCAGTGAAGAGATCTTCCAGTGTGTCGCAAAGTTCCCATACCGGTGTTGCTTACCTATCTTCGGGTAAAGACGATGCTGCGTATGCATCACACCTTATTAAGATAGAAATATACGATCTTGAAAAAGTTAGGAACATCGCACCAGAAGAGCACTGGAAGCACGCCGATGTGAGATTAAAATCTTACATCTCAACTGAGCAAGATCCACAGCTTGAGACTGTCCGTGATGTGATATACAACATAACGAAAGACATAGCTTCAAAGGACACTTGCGTGAAATATTTTATAAACAATACGAAAAAGTAAACTAGGTGTTTGTGTAGTTTTAATACTAGGTTAAAACTGTATTTATTATATAAGACATTAGATAATATTTTATAACATACCCTTGTGTACTACTAGTATTATATATTTCTTACTGCTTAAACAACAACTTTTTGTTATTCAAAATTGTTAAGACTCGTTTTATAACCACATGTTGTAATTTGTTTTGTAGCCTAATCATATTGATCTATTTCCCTTTGCAAATGTATAAAACTCTCCACCCTTTAATATAAAATCACTAAGCTACGTTTGTTATTTTAAGGAAAAAATTTGTTGTAATGTAATCACTATTTTCTTAGACACATCTCACGATGGACTGTTTAAGCTGTGATGTTTACGATTCCGAGCTCGTCAGGCTATGCGAAGAAATTGAAAGTGATCAAGAAATGTATGAGATCGGGGAATTACTAAGCCAGCTGCATAGTCAAGGGTGAGTACTCTTGTTCCAACCTGTTATATTGTTTATTGATATTGTACTTGTATATTTAGACATGCAATTTAAACAGTTTATTCTTGTTCAAACTTGTACAAAACCATTGACCAGTGTCATTGAGTTGTTGCCTTTTTATGGCTCAGTTTCATTGTTCTCTGTTGGGTGGGGATCCTGGAAGGTTCTTTATAAGCGACGTCTCTGGTGTAGAAATCATTCTTTATTCCAGTTACTGTGTTTGTGCTAGTACTGTGTCTGTGTATTGTACAAAATACTGTTTTAAAAATGGTGCTTGGATACTTTCATATGGGAACTAGTTTAACCCACGACAAAATTGCAGTTTTAAGCAAAGGATTCATTTTAAAAGTATTTCATAGAAACATAAGATTGTGGTATATTGACAATCAATTACCTCAGGCGCTTTTGGAAGATGAAGATATTATACCCTATTACACACCATGTGATGGGCATATCAATAAGTCGATGCATAACTTGTCATCAGATGTCATTGATGGGGTTTTAACAATGCAGGCATATTGCCAGCAATGTCGAAAAAACTTAAGTTAGTATAATGATAATAATTTAATCATTGTTTTGAAGTTTTAAATCTTGTATTAAATACTAACGTTTCACTTTTTCTATTACAGATCTAACCAAGTAGGACTGGGGAGAAAAAGGACAGCTACAAGTACGGGTGCAGAAGTACCAGTGAAGAGAAACTACCCTTCCAACAGTCGTGATATGTCTACATCCTCAAGCGAAGAACCATTATCCGATGTCAATGTAAGTACAAAAAATAATTCTGAAATTGAATGTTCGGTGTGTAAAAAGTTCGTGTCAAAAAGATATTTTGGTAACCATTTAAATAGTAATATTCACAAAAATAATGTGTTGAGATCCGATAGTGAATATGTTAATGTCCAATTAATTGAAAATGCATTCAAAAACAGAGTCGCTACTTACAGAATATTATTTAATGAAATGGATCACCAACCTCTTGATCCCGAAACTATTTTACAAAAACACAAGGATAAGATCTTTACATTATTAGATCGTTCACTTAACAAACATCACGCTTTAAAAGTAAATTTTATTCTTAATGCAAATTTTACACAAGATACCAAACAATTAAATAATACATTTGATTTCCAATTAAGTAATGAGCATTTCTCAAAAAGTTTGTACATTTCTCGGATTGTCGTAACAAAGAAAAAATATCACATTTTAATGATTTTGTTGTTGCTTATTATTTAACTGTTATGTAAGGATTCAGTTTATTAATTTTTGACAGAGATTAGATGTGTAATTTTAACTGTAAAGTTTATTTAATTGAGCCGAGGCAATCAAAATTTCCGGTTTTGTTACTTTCATTCAAACGGGAAATAAAGTAAACACATACGAATTACATTGAATTTATTTATTAGTTAACATAGTAATAACCAATACGCGTATATTTTTTCATAAAAATTGCTTACTATATTCCGATAAGTTAAAGATATAATGGTAACTACTCTTGTACGTTACCATTTAGTCAAAACTCAGGTTTGAAATTACAATATCACGCGTATTAAATTGAGTTATTTAAAATATCTTTGATGAACAATCTATAAGACCATCTAAATTATATTTTAAACATGTATTAAATGTATGTTATTAAACAAATAATTAACAAAAAACAACAAAAACCTCTAATATTTTCAAGGGACAGTAACAATAATAGGAACCTTGGTAACAAAATCGGAACTATTAAGCATAGTGTACAATTAGTACACTAACAATATTAATTAGATGCTTAACAACTCACTTTAATAGTAATTACATTTCTTACTATATAATTATTAGTTTTGTATCACAAAAAAATAATCATACAGATTAATTAGTGCTTAAATAATGTGCCAATTCAAGCAGAATTGACATGAGATCTTCTGTTATTATTCAAGAGTATTGTTTATAGGAACAATACAATAAATCACAAAATGCAGTTTTGACTACTTGTAGACGTGATCAGATCACAATAAAGAATCCAAATAATAATAAAATTAAACATCAAAAAGTACAGTAAAATCAGAGTACCTACACGGCAATCTTTTTAAGTTAGTATAGAAATGCCCATATTAAATGAGCGTTATGAAGTCTGGTTTTATTATTTTAAATTTGGCCCAATATTTAAATGTATTTTTATTCTGAGTATAAATTAGTAGGGCATCACAAAACAAAATACAACAAAAAAAACATACAAGGCCACTTTTTTTTAGTGCTCCATACATTAGGAACTTTTTTCTGGAGTAATCTGGAGGCAATAAAACGGAAATATAAAAATAAATAACAATATTGTATCCATTAATGACACTAAATGGCACCTTTTTTCAACTGTGCCCGTTAGAAATTAAAAAAGAAAAAAAAATGACCCACCCTAATAAATATGCAATCTGGGGCTTAAAGAATTACCGCCCGTGGTTTGTCTAAAGTTTTACGTCTTGCCTTGGCCAGGATGTGGGATTTTCGTCCCGCGAAGCGGGAGTAAATCCCGCTTTACGGTCAAGGGTGACGTAAGTGGTTTTATTTAACAATTAATATTTACAATTACCAATGATAATAAACATATCGTTTGTACAGTATAAAAATAAAAAATAAAACGTAAAAAAGCCTCATTTTTTTCTTCAGCTAGAAAAGAAATCAATAATATTATTTAACTCAAAATCAGAAACTTTTGCTTTATAATATATGTTTTTATTAAACTTGAAAATATATTTATTATTTTTTTTTAAAGAGAAATATAATATAAATTGTATTACGTCATTCTCTATAGTCTATACTACTCCTTAGACTTTCTTTTTTGTTACCTTCACTTCCTAGTCATACGAAACGATTCAAAAGTAACAAAAAAGAAAGTAACGAAGTGATGCTCGGACGTTTTAAAAAATATTTTAACCGAATTTAATGAATAACTCGAATATTGTATGTACTGTATCTTAGTCGTAATAATATGATTAAGTGATGAGTTGAAACAAAACTGAAGAAAAAGTGAAACTTACCAAGTTATCCCGTAACAAACAAGGAGTTCAAATTTTCGGTTGCCACCAACGGCGAGCGTGTTTCTACCGCTGCGTTTGATAGACTGTCAACATGCCAAGATGGCCACTCTTAAAAATATCCCTAGTGTTACCACTTTCCTATAAAACTACAATTGAATTAACAAAACCCCAGAATTCTATGAAAATAGCGTAACAAACACCGGAAACAAAATTGGAACTTTTTCTAGGACAAATTATTATCTTTTATTATAAATATATACGTTAAATAACGACAACAATACTTATTTTTTATGAATTCTGAGATATCTCTTTTGTAATGAAACATAACACTCAACCCGAAACACTAAGTTTTGTTACAGAAAATCGATAATTTAACTACAATTTTGTTAAGGGGACATTTGCATTGCCATACAAATGAGACCTACCAAATATTTTAAAATATTTTTATAAAATTATATTATGCATTATGATTTCAGACAATAATATTATCTTAGAGATACTAAACTTATTTTTAAGTTTTCAAGGTCAGATTATATTAGATATCGTCTCTTAATTTATTACAAGCTTCGAACCGGCCCGGACAAAGACGTAAAGTAAATGTACAAACTTTTTGAGAAATGCTCTAATAGTATTGTTGATAATTATCAGCACTGATAAAGCTGCTGTTTTTACGTCCCTAGTAAATGAAATTGTGATAAGGTTGTCAAACTTTGAAAGAAAAGATAGTGGGTGGAGTTTAGTAACATTTAATCATATCGATCTCAATATTAACAAATATAATCCATTACGCGGCTCTTCTTTTATCGAATTACCTCGTGATATAAAGAATAAAAAAGCGGTTATTAATGTAAAAAACAATGACCATGAGTGTTTTCGATGGGCTGTATTGTCTGGTTTATACGAACCCAAAAGTCATTCAAATATGGTCAGTTCATACATATTACATAAGAATAAATTGAACTTTGAAAATTTAACTTTTCCATTTAAATTGGGAGATATCCATAAATTTGAAAAAAATAATGATATTAGCATTAATGTATTTGGTCTCGAGTACAACTCTCAAAACAAAAAACACGATGTTATAGGCCCACTACATTTAACTAAATTAAAAAAGTCTAATCACTTAAACTTGTTGTACATAACTAAAGATAACCAAGGACATTATTGTTTTATCAAAAATTTATCGAGGTTAGTGTCTAAGCAATTGTCAAATGCACAACATGCTGTTCATATTTGCGATGGTTGCTTAATTAAATTTACATCACACGAGAGACTAAACCAACATCAAAAAAACGACTGCTTCCACGTATGCACAAACTTACCATCCGAAAAAGAAGACACAAGAAATTGGTTTAACGAATATGTTCCATCGAATCAAGTTACTTTTAATAATTATGAACGACAATTAAGAGTACCTTTTGTTGTATACGCTGATTTTGAGGCATTTTTAAATCCAATTCAATCCTGTTCTAACAACCCCAGTACATCTTCTACTACCAATATTCAAAAACATGAAGTTTATAGCTTCGGTTACTATATTAAGTGTTCTTATAATGACAAGTTATCTGTGTACAGAACATATACAGGTGAAGACTGTGCAAAAACATTTATGAAAGTCATAAAAGAAGATTTAGAAACTATTTGTAAAAGTAATGCGTTTGCTAAAACTTCTTTCCCTCTAACAGATGCTAATAAGGTAGACATTATGCAAAGCCATGCTTGTTATATTTGTGATAGAAATTTGAATGATGACTCAACCGTTTCTTATAATTATCATACTGGACTTTACGAAGGCGTTGCACATAAATTTTGTTCTGAAAAATACAAACCACCCAATTTTGTACCTGTATTTTTCCATAATTTGAGCAATTACGATAGTCATTTTATTGTACATGGACTTGGTCTTGAAGATGGTGACATAGAACTAATCCCACAAAATAAAGAAAAGTATATTTCGTTTTCTAAGTCTTTACAAGTGAATAATCGTGTTGTAAAATTGAGATTTGTCGATTCTCTTAAATTTATGTCGAGTAGCTTGGATAAATTAGTTAAAAACTTGACTACTGACCAATTTTACGAATTGAAATTGAACTTTCCTCGTGAAGAAGACTTTAAACGTCTAATACGGAAGGGTGTCTATCCATATGAGTACATGACTTCGTATGATTCACTGAAATTAACTTCGCTTCCTACACAGGATCAATTCTATAGTTCTCTTACTGACAGTCACATTTCCGAAAACGATTTCCTACATGCTCAAGATATTTGGTCTCATTTCCAATGCAAAAATATGGGGGATTATTCCAATCTTTATCTGAAAACAGATGTTTTATTACTAACTGACATATTTGAAAATTTTAGAAATGTGTGTCTTAAGACATATGGTTTAGATCCCGCCCATTATTATACCGCGCCTGGAATTTCCTTTGATTCGATGTTGAGGACTACCAAAATAAGTTTAGAACTTTTAACAGATGTCGACAAAATAGCTTTTATAGCGAAAAACATTCGAGGAGGGATTTCCCAATGTAGCAACAGACATGCAAAAGCAAATAATACATTTATGGAAGACTATGATCCAAATATTCCTTCATCTTTTCTCATGTACTTAGACGCAAATAATCTCTATGGGTGGGCTATGTCACAATGTCTTCCGTCTGGCAAATTTGAATGGGTAAATAAAGATACCGATTTCAATGTTTCAGACGATGCTGAATATGGGTTTATATTAGAAGTTGATCTAGAGTACCCCAAGGAATTACATGACTCTCATTCAGATTTGCCGTTCTGTCCAGAAAATGTATGTCTAGGTGATTCTAAAGAAAAAAAATTGATTCCCAATTTAAACAATAAATATAATTATGTATTACATTACAGAAATCTTAAACAATGTTTAAAAAATGGGTTGCGTTTAGTGAAAATCCATCGTGTGTTGAAGTTCAAACAATCTACTTGGTTAAAAAGTTACATAGATTTGAATACCCGAATGCGTTCGCTGGCGACATCTGATTTTGAAAAAGATTTCTTTAAACTTATGAATAATTCTGTTTTTGGTAAAACAATGGAAAATGTCACGAAACGTGTGAATGTTAAATTATTAAGTCACTGGGAAAATCGCGGAAAATCCCAAGGGGTACAGTCCTTAATATCTAAACCTGAATTTCATAGTTTATCAATATTTTCTGAGAATTTAGCTGCTGTGCAATTGAAAAAAACAAAAATCTTTTATAACAAACCAATTTACCTTGGATTCTGCATTTTAGATCTATCGAAAACTTTAATGTACGAATTCCACTACAATTATATGAAATACAAATATACGGAAAATCTCAAGCTCCTTTACACGGATACTGATAGCTTAATATATGAAATAAACACTGCTAACTTTTATGAGGACATTAAATCTGACCTGAACTTGTATTATGATACATCTGATTACCCACCCAACAATGCATATGGTTTACCATTACTAAATAAAAAGAGGTTAGGTTTTTTTAAAGACGAAAATAATGGCAAAATTTTGAAAGAGTTTGTTGGTCTTAGATCAAAAATGTATGCCTTAGATGTTCAAAATAGTGGTATTATATCCAAAGCTAAAGGAATAAACAAGTGTGTTACCAAAAAATTAACCCTTAACGACTATAAAAGTTGTTTATTTGATAGAAATATACAACATGCTCAAATGTTACGATTCCGATCAATAAAGCATGTTTTATTTACGCAAAATGTCAATAAAATATCATTATCTTACAACGACACAAAACGATATTTATTGAAAAACACTTCGGATACTCTTGCGTGGGGTCATTATAGAATACCTCATAATTCTTAAAAAAAAAAAAAAAAAAAATACACGGAACATTCAATTTTCATATTTATTTTTTGTACATAATATTGTATTTTAGGATGTTTTTTTTTTAATTTTTAAGTTTTGGCAATAAAATTATTGGCGAAAAATATGTTTTTGTAAATTTTTATGTGATTTATCTAGAATAATATAAATATTAAAAAATATTTAGCAAAATTTTTGTTTTTTTTTTTATTTGTTACCCCATTTTTTTTTTATTTAAAATTTATTTAAAAAGCTATGGTCTAGAAATTTTCTCATTTGAAGTCAATCCGTTAACATATGAACACACATATTTAAAAATTTATAATGATTCATTTTAACCACCCTTTCACTACAATAGTAGCGGGTCCAAGTGGGTGTGGTAAAACTCAGTTTGTTACCAATTTTTTAAACAATGCAAAAGAAGTATGTAATGTTGAATTTGATGAAATTATTTGGTGTTATGATGAAATGCAACCTTTGTACAATCTGGAAAATGTAAATTATAGCCAAGGAATACCAGATTTTTCTTTATTTGATGGAAAAAAGCCCAAGCTTCTCATAATTGATGACTTGATGAGAGAATCGGATGGACGAATCGTTGATATTTTTACAAAAGGAAGTCACCATAGAAACTTAAGTGTTTTTTATATTACTCAAAACATATTTCATCAAGGCAAAGGACAACGTGATATTTCATTGAATACCAGCTATATTGTATACTTCAAAAACCCGAGGGATAAAACACAAATTCGCTACTTGTCACGACAAGTTTATCCGGAGAACCCAAAATTTGTAGATGAAGCCTACAAAGATGCCACTAAAGATGCTCATGGTTACCTTATGATTGATCTGAAGCAAAATACCGATGACATATGTCGTTTTAAAACTAAAATATTTCCTTTTGATGGGCATTGTACCGTATATGTTCCCAAGAAAGGGTTTAAATACGACAAGAATCAACACGTTTTAATCAGTTCCAAATAATGCATCCAAGAGTACACACATATAAACATTTACTTGAAGCACTGCAGTTACTTAAACCAAAGTATCGCACAGCGTTGCTAAAATCTTGTGAAGATGAAGAAATTAATATTATTTGTGAGTGTATTTATAACGTTTTAAAAGGGAAAATACCACTGGAATCAAAAGATAAATCAAAACTAAACAAATATAAAGACACATTACGAAAACTAGTTTCGAAAGGGAAACACAAATTGAGGAAAACTGTTATTATTCAAAAAGGAGGTGCATTTCTACCTATTATATTAGGTGCAGTTTTAAGTGCCTTAGTAAGCTCCGTAACATAAAATAAAATGGAAAACACAAAAAAAATGTTGTTAGTTGAACCAGACTTTATTGAAAGACTCAAACGAAATGATAGCCAACCCGAAAATGTATCATCTCGCCTAGACGGAGAGATGCAAAAAATCCTGAAGAGTAAAATTAATGATCGTGAAAAGTGGGCATTATATTCTCAAGCACTACAACGATTTTTGCACTTTATTGAATCAGATCGAAAACCATTTAAAATACCAATAGTGATGGAGGGGTTTGATCAACTCAACGATGAAAGTAAGGATTTAAACTTAAAAGTAAACAAAAAGGAGGAGGATGAAAATTATGAATCAGTTGCAAATAAAACACTACCAGATGGTGATGTTTCTGCAGTTACTGCAGCTACACCGTCTGGTACAAAAAATCCAGAAACTGTACTATTCAGTCCATCTCGTATTATAGATAATTTACCAAAATCATATGAGAAAAAAACCAGAACATTATTGACTTGTATTGTGTCAAGCAGACCAAAAATATGGTGGAAAACAAATGGTGAAGTTGTAATAAACAATCGAACTATTCCAAACAGCAATATTCTCGATCTGGTAAACGATACGGTTAGATCTCTTAAACGCCCTAAGCCAACAGGATGGGAAGAGTTTGCTTTATTTTTAAGAGATATAAAAGTTCCTACGTCTTGTATAGGTAATCCTACTAATCTAGAATTTATAAATAAACCTCAATCGAGTGAACCTCACGCATCATCTGCTCCATCAAGTGCTCGATCGTCATCGTCATTTAAAGACACAAGCGCCAGTACACCTCTTTCAAGTGTACTGCTCAAGGCAAACAAAAAGAAACTAGATTGGGAAAGATGGAGCCCTTATTAGACATTCATGCAATATACTACGATGTATCTAATCCAGCAGGCTACAGTAGTTTAAATAAATTAAGTAAACAAATGAAAGGACGAATGAACAAAGACGAAGTAAAGAACTGGTTACAATCTCAAGAAACGTACACACTGCATAAACCGGTTCAAAGGCGATTCACAAGAAATAGATACGTCTTATCTAACTTTAATGAACTCTGGCAAGCTGATCTGAGTGATATGGGTACTTACAGTCAATATAATGATGGATACAAATATATTCTGTGTGTTATTGATGTGTTCAGTAAATATGCTTTTGCGAGAGCTATGAAAAAGAAAGATGCCACAACCGTTATAAATTGTTTTGAAAGCATATTTACTGAAGCCAATTCTACTCCTCGTCACATCCAATCTGATAAAGGCACCGAATTTGTTTCAAAGGCAGCAAGGGATTACTTTAGGAGCAAAAACATTAACTACTATACTACTAACAATCCTGACATTAAAGCAAGTATAGTAGAAAGGTTTCAAAGAACTCTTAAAATGAAAATGTGGCGTTACTTTACTCATAAGAATACATACAAATATATAGATATTTTGCAAGAACTTCTTTATTCTTATAATCACAGTTATCATTCTAGTATTAAAATGCGCCCTATCGATGTAAATTTTGATAATATCATGACTGTTTGGTGTAATTTGTATAACAGAAAAAAGGATAGACAACTTACTTTGGAAATCACAAAACTAAATGTTGGTGATCATGTTAGAATTACTAAATATAAACATATATTTCAAAAGGGTTACGAAACTAATTGGAGTGACGAAATATTTAGAATTGATTCAATAATAAACCGCTTTCCACGAGTTGTGTATACGTTAAGAGATTTAGAAGGTGAGCCTATCGTTGGTACATTTTATTCTAAGGAATTACAAAAAGTGACTTATCTCCCCTCCATTGATTATAAAATTGATAAAATAATACGCTCACGTGGGGTTGGTGCCAGAAAAGAAGTACTAGTGAAGTGGCGAGGTTATCCTAACAAATTTAATTCTTGGATACTCGCTTCAAGCTTAAAAAAAATATGAGTGAAAACAGCTTTTATATTACATTGTTAAGTAACAGTTCCTCGGACTACTATACCGATAATACGACTGCACACTTCTTAACCAAATTACCCAGGAGTATAAAGTTGGAAGGAGAATGGGTAGTTGGCTTAGTAGAATTTCAATACCCTTGTTCAATGTACAATGTTCAAGATCATGAAAATATGATTTATTTAAAAAAGAAAGTAGTGTCACCCACTGACAAGATAGCCAAAATTGTAGATATAAAAACTCATATACCAGCAACTACATATGACAACGTTGACCATTTTATTCAAGCTTTTAATGACAACCCACAACTGAAAAATAATGTAAAGTTTAGATATGATAATCTAACCAAAATGGTTGGGGTAGCAACAATTAATAACGATATAACTTCTCTTATAACAACCCCAATACTAAGTCTACAGTTAGGTTTTAAACCGAAAACAAATTTACGGCAAGTTTCATTTGGTAAAAATCCTGTTAATTTGTATTTGGGCTTACCATCACAATTATTTGTTTATACAGACATCATACAACCACAGGTAGTTGGTGATGTTATAACTACGTTGCTTAGAATAATACCATTAGATCCAACAGAATTCCATTATGGAGCATATAAAACACACATTTTCTCACCCGCTCATTATGTACCTGTTTTACGTAGAGAATTTGATACTATGGAAATAGATATAAGAACAACTACCGGTGCAAGAGTGCCATTTCAATTCGGAATTTCCTGCGTGAAACTACACTTTCAACGGCTAAGATGAATTATAAAAGATCATCTCACTCTTGTCCCTACGATCATTATTATACCCATCAAGCTGGTTCTGGTATAGGAATTGTCTATAAAGGTGTTCCGTTTCAGCGAGGGCATGGGATTGGAAGTTTTTTGGGGGGACTGTTTAGGTCAGTAATTCCTTTGTTGTCTAGTGGTTTTAAAACTGTTGGAAAAGAAGCGTTAGATGCGGGGGTTGGTTTGTTATCTGATATGGTAAATTCACGCCCTATAGATAGTTCAGTTAGGTCTCGATTTAAAGAAGCTAGTGCTAACTTAAAAAGAAAAGCTGATGAAAAGATCGATTCTCTGATGTCGGGATCTGGGTATAAAATGTCAACTAAGAGACGGGAACCTCTCATTACCTTGAAAGCATCGCGCCGAAGAGGAGCTAAGAGAAATAAATATAGTGACGATATATTTTCAAAGTAAATCATGTCATTCCTACACAATCATTCGTGTGAATGTGCAAAATCTGAGTTAGATATATTTGCCCTGCCTTCGACACAGACAAGTATTGAGAGTGGACAGTGGGTTCATTATAAACCAATCTCATCTTTAAGTGATGATGGTCCTATTGAGTTTCAAGTCCCCGGTTCAGGTGATGACTACATTGACTTATCACATACATTATTACATATAAACGCCAAAATATTAAACCAGGATGGTACAAAGTTAAAGCCTGATACTCAAGTTGCCCCCGTTAATAATTGGTTGCACTCCCTTTTTAATCAACTTGACGTATATTTAAATCAAAAACTAATCTCGCCACCAAACAACACATATGCTTACCGTGCTTACATGGAAAATCTACTTAACTATGGACCAGCCGCTAAAAAAACTCACCTTACTTGTGGGTTATGGTATGAAGATACAGCACATTATATGGACACCGTTGACGCAAATAACAAAGGATTTCACAAAAGGATGGAATTTGTTACAGATAGTAAACAAGTTGAAATGATTGGACATTTACATGGTGATATGTTTAACCAAGAGAAGTTTCTAGTGAATGGTGTAGAAATGCGTGTTAAGTTAGTGCGATCAAAAGAATCGTTTAATCTTATTTGTCACCAAGATAAGAAATTTAAGGTACAAATAATGGACGCTAGTCTCATAATAAGAAGAGCTAGAATCAGTCCAAGTGTTTTGTTAGCTCATCAGAAAGTGCTAGCATCAAAAACTGCAAAATACCCTATCACAAGAGCAGAAGTAAAGGTACTTACAATACCGTCAGGAATACAGGGTAAAACTTTAGATAACATATTTCTTGGACAAGTACCTAAAAGATGTATAATTGGTTTTGTATCAAATTCATCGTTTAATGGTAATTTTGCATTGAACCCTTTCAATTTTCAAAATTATAATATGAACTCTTTTAGTTTATTTGTAGATGGTCATGAAATTCCTTCTAGAACATTACAACCATCATTTAGTTCTGGTTTAATAGCATCAACATATCATACTCTATTTTCTGGGACTGGTATTCACTTCCACAATGAAGGTAATGCAATAAGCAGAACCGATTACGGGGAAGGTTACTGTTTGTTATGTTTCGATTTGACGCCTGACCTGTCAGCCAGTTCTACCTCACACTGGAACCTTGTAAGACACGGAAGTGTTCGGATAGAAGTTCGTTTTGATAATGCCTTGAGCACTACTATTAACTGTATTGTGTACGCTGAATTTGATAATGTTATTGAAATAAACAAAAATCGTGATGTATCTGTAGATTACAACAGTTAAAATAAATATAAATACAGTGAAATTAACAATTAATCTCATTTCTTCTTAATCTGTGTTTGTAACATCATCGATGAATGTATACATATTTTATTTATTATGGATACTAATGAAATTCAATATTGTATGAAAAAAATTAACCCTAGATTTAAATCAAATGTTTTTGCTGCTAACCGAATCCCTATTTGGGTTGCTCGTCCAGTTTTTATTGTAAGCAATTTGGACCCTGATTCGAAACCAGGTTCCCATTGGGTTGCAATGCATATTGATGCTAAAGGTGTAGGGGAATACTTTGACTCATTTGGTCGGAAACCTACTGGTTATCATAAGTTATTTTTGAATAGAAATGCAAAACGGTGGTTTTATAACCAAAGACCACTTCAAAATCATTTTACTTCAGTTTGTGGCGAATATTGTTTAGTTTATTTATATTTTAAGTATCAAGGAAAAACTATGAGCGATTTATTGAGTTTGTTTTCTGAGAATTCTCTTTGTAACGATTTAATTTTAAGAAATATGTTTAAGTCAATTTTTGTGAAATAAAACAATATATATATACTAAACTGATTTTTTTATTTATAAATAATACCTTAATTATACCTTATTTACCTAAAAATAGTGATTACATTACAACAAATTTTTTCCTTAAAATAACAAACGTAGCTTAGTGATTTTATATTAAAGGGTGGAGAGTTTTATACATTTGCAAAGGGAAATAGATCAATATGATTAGGCTACAAAACAAATTACAACATGTGGTTATAAAACGAGTCTTAACAATTTTGAATAACAAAAAGTTGTTGTTTAAGCAGTAAGAAATATATAATACTAGTAGTACACAAGGGTATGTTATAAAATATTATCTAATGTCTTATATAATAAATACAGTTTTAACCTAGTATTAAAACTACACAAACACTTAGTTTACTTTTTCGTATTGTTTATAAAATATTTCACGCAAGTGTCCTTTGAAGCTATGTCTTTCGTTATGTTGTATATCACATCACGGACAGTCTCAAGCTGTGGATCTTGCTCAGTTGAGATGTAAGATTTTAATCTCACATCGGCGTGCTTCCAGTGCTCTTCTGGTGCGATGTTCCTAACTTTTTCAAGATCGTATATTTCTATCTTAATAAGGTGTGATGCATACGCAGCATCGTCTTTACCCGAAGATAGGTAAGCAACACCGGTATGGGAACTTTGCGACACACTGGAAGATCTCTTCACTGGTTTCACTTTTTTCTGCGGTTTTTCAAAGAAACTCTCGATACTATTTGCAGGACGTTTCTTCGCTATGGCTTGTTTCACTTTAAAACCGAGTGTGCCTTCTTCATCACTCCCTGAATCATCATGTTCAGGTTCAGGGTAATAAAAATTCTTGAAAGTGTTTTCCGTGAACTGTAACAATATTCAACAATAAGTTATACATCCGATTAACACACTTAACAAGTAACACGATGAACACAAGTTACAGAAAAAAAAAACACTGTTAAACAAATAGTACATAAAAATACTACATACATATTTTATAAAAAATAGTACATACTTACATTTGCCATTTTTTATAAGCACTGTAGCACGATTCAACACTATGTCACTGTACACTGAGAGAGCTCTGGTAACAAGCACGACTCGGTTCTGAATACTTATAGATCGTCACTGTCCATCGGCTTTTATAAGGATGTGACAATAGATTACCGTTAAAATCACGTTTCGACTAGTTTGTACCGCGCCCAACAGCCACCAACAAACAGTAATAAAATTTATAATAGACTTTCGAATCTTTTGATGATTCGGAGAAGAAACCTGTCATAAATCTTTACAAACAATATGGACCCAACAAACAAATTAAAAAATCAACGAGTTTAGTTCAGCCTACTACAAATACACGTTAGTACAAGTTACAAAGTTTATTCAGGTATTTTCTTAAACATCTATTCAAGAACATAATATTTGACGAAATAAATAAATATGCAAAACTAGAACTCGTATTTTTAACTTACAGCTTAAATAAGTTAGTATAGTTTTGAAGCAGTTATTACTGTATAAAATACCGCATTACTATTGTAAGATTAGATTCGTATTATCCTTATGCTACAGGCAATATTTTTACATAGAACTTCCTCCTTTTTGAAGTCGGTTATTACAAAAAAGAGATGAAAGTAACATTGAGTACGTACTCAAATTTATGCAAGGTTAGGTTAGGTTAGAACAGCGTTCTTAAGACCAAAACAACTGTGCTGTGCTCGTAGCTAGTTTTAAGTAGGTAAGTAAATAAAGCAGTTCTTCAAAATTAAGTTTTCGAAGTTAGGTGATAGTTAAGTTAGAAGTAATGTTAAGTTGAACAAGATAAAATATATAAATAGAACAACGTTCGAAATGCAGCATATGTAGTGAGTAACAAAATACATACTTTGAAGTAAGGCTACCTGAAGTTAAGTAGTCAGTTAACGTATCCTGCGTTAGCTGGGCGTAGTCCTGTAGCTTAGGTTAGGTTAGGTTAGAATTGTGATCTAGCATAGGTTAGCTTAGATTAGTGATACGTACACCGTAGCACACATCACGTAGTAAGAAACCTTGGAGTAAAGAGACGATGTGAGACAGGCTGGGTTGAAACAGCGATTCCAATAAGAACCAAGGTGGCGGACCTAGTCTGATAGTTTAGGTATGAGATGTTTAGGTATTTGTCCAGCTTTACCTAAAGAATGTTCTTAAAAGATGTATACCGTTTGGAAAGGAAGTTGTAGGCAGTTGAAGCCAAAGAGAAATATAAAAGAGGGAAACAATAGTAGACCGTAATAAAAGTGAGCTCGGCGTCCGAGAGGGCAATAAAACCCGAGCTCGGGTAGACAATAGAAAAGGGTCGATGGGTCGGGGAAGGTGTTGCATTGTTAGCGTAGGGCGTTCTGTAAGTCCTGACAGAGCTGTCTGAGCGTACTGGGACCTATTCCAAACGCTCTAAGTAGGGGGCTATTTGTTTTTTTTTTTTTTTTTTTTTTTTTTTTTTTTTTTTTTTTTTTTTTTTTTAGGTTTGGTGGTCCGCCAAATCCGCCCTGGATGCCGCCCATCAGGCCCGTCCGCCCCGTATCGTAGTATCGGCGAATCCCTACTACTCGCGCACTCTCATATAAACCCATATCTTGCATTTATGCGACAAAATTATCGCGCGACTAAAATCGTGGTGCGCGCCTGGCCTTAAGAACGATTATAAAATATATACTCAATACTCAATACGTTTATTGCACATAATGATTAGTAAATAGTTTAAGTATCACATTATGTACCCTGTTGGGTGCTGCAAACAAGAACGAGAAGGTAGGCACTTACATAATATTAATATACGAGTATAATTTACAGCAAAATTACAATATTTTACAAGGAAAATTTACTTCCGATTCATTTTTAACAAATTGGAGAGATCATGAGTAGTAACTAAATAAGGAAGCGTGATGTAAAGCGCCCTCGAGCGGCTAGTTTAGTTACTAAATTTACGAAAAAAAACCGTATCTTACTATGAAATCCATACAAAGATTCGACCTTATTAATTAAGGAGTTTTGATCATTTTTATGAACATGCCAGCTCCAGCAGGCCTAATACACAACATCATTCATCTAAAAGACATAGATAAATAAAAACATAAACCGTATAAACTTAAAAATAACATGTACACGAAAACAACTAAATTTGTATACACTATTTACATAAAAAAAACTGTATACAAATTTAGCCGATTCCGATAAGGGTTCCGCCAATATTGAATTGAACATTACATTCAAGAAAGATCTGGTATTAGACCTAGCCATTTACATTAGACAAAAACAAACGTACAAAATCACCTTCCTTAAAAAAATCCTTAAATAAATCCAAAATCTCCTTAACAACAACTCCAAACAGCGTTTTGAACTTCTCCTCCCAACTTTCGGTAGAAAACAAAATATCCTTCGTCTTCTCAACCAGCCTTTCAAAAGTAATACGTCTCTTCTTCTTGTCCTTATTTTGTCTTTGATCTTCCATATCAGCCCGCTCAATAGTAGGCTGATTGACCAATAGACACTCGGACCTCTTCACATCTGTTACTCTTTTTGACTTCCGCGGCTTACGAACCTCTTGTTGTGGCTCGCTCTCTAATCTGTACTAACTTACTGATCGCTGGCCCTCAGCCTGACAGACAGAATCTTCAGACTCTTTAGATTGTAACGGCTTCGACAAAACAGCATCTCTATATATGACTTTCCAAAACTTAAGTCATTCTCAAAAACAAATGGCGCATCCTGACTACAAACATCCGTATCCTTTTTTTCCTTATTTTGCATATACAACCAAAAAGCCCGTTTATATATACATCCCTCAGCAGACATAATCCTGCGAATTTCTTTCTCCTTCACAAAAACCGGGCACGACTTATCTAAGGCCATATGGCTGCCTTTACAATTAATGCGTCTAAAAATAGTCGTTTCGCAATTGGCATGCTCCCCGCCGCATTTCGGACAAGTAACTTTAGTAGTAGGACAAAACCTGCTCAGATGACCGAACTTCCAACATATTGAACATTGGGTAACCGGGAAAGTGTACTGATTTACCTTAAATCGGCAACCGTAGGCATAAACATATGGCGGTAAAGAAGTTCCCTTAAAACACAGACGAATAGCTTCAGCCTTAACCCAACGCCCATCATGATCCAAACGGTTCAGTCTACATATTGACAAAATGTCTTCAGACCCTTCAATATTCTTTAAAAATTCGTCTTCCTCAACCTCCAACTCAACCTGCCTTATAATTCCATAAGTGCAGCATGCCATATTAGACCAATAAGAACGTCTCGTCTCATTGTTAAACTCCTGAGAAGCCAGAAGCTTCTCCGCATCATCCTTAGAGTTAAACTGTATGCGAACTTTACGTGGACCCATAAACTTGACGGATAAAATTCCTTTTATACCCTTAAATTGCAGCAACTTTGCCAAACCAATCTGTTTCGGTAAATCTTCTTTTGACACTATATAAACTTCAAATAGCTTGTCAGGCACACCGTCCGGCTCCAGCTGCGTTTTGGCGGTTGCTAAAACCCGCAAGCGTTTAGGTTTCCTGCCTATTGTGATAAAACTATCACTACAACCACAGCTTTCGTCGCTCAGACCACAAGCACGCTTCACCGCTATATGCCGCACATCCGACATGGACTCAGCGTCCGATACAATATCCGATTGACTCGGCCCTGCCTTATTATCAAACTCCACTTCAGATAGCCACGACGGGGCTGCCCGCTGCCCACATTCTAAAAGTGACGTATCACTCACGACACCTCGACTTGACTCACTCATCGCAAAAACAGCGAAAAGGACTCTAAAACTGAATTAACTTATACATAAATAAAATAAAATTTGATAAAATTTTCAACCGTCGCCTTTGACAACCAAACGTCAATCCTCGCAATACTTATATTTTTGGAACGTATCTGCCGTGCTAATTTAAAAAGTCGTATCTCAGTATACGATCGGGGTAAAAATACGACTTCTTGATTTAGCAGATTATGCGTTAAGCGTTATAGACTAAGCTCCCGATATAAAATGACCTTCACAGAGATGTTTATTTGATGAAATGTATTTTATATTTAGTTTAAAATGTCAATAAATATATTGCATATGGGTTGCCTAACAAATTTTAGTCCAGGGTATGTTTAGTTTAAAATAAAAAAAAAATTTTTTTTACATTTCACCGATTTGATTATTAGATAAATTCATAATTAAATAATCTTTAATTTTATTTAATTTCAATTCAACAATCAGACCTTTGCAACATGCTAGTAGGTATAGATTTACCTGTTTATACCTGGCTACCCAATAGTTGTGACGGGAAAAGAATATAGGCAACCTAAGGTTTGCATATTCTATGGGCTTCATACTTTCGATTGGTATAGAATTTATGTAATATTAATCAAACCGGTGAAATGTTTAAAACAATTTTTTTTTATTGTTAATTAAACATACCCTGGACTAAAATTTGTTAGGCAACCCATATGCAATATAATTATTGACATATTAAATTAAATATAAAATACATTTCATCAAATAAACATCTCGGTGAAGGTTATTTTATATCGGGACCTTAGTATATAACGCTTAACGCATAACCTGCTAAATTACGAAGTCGTATTGTTACCCCGATCGTATACTGAGATACGACTTTTTAAATTAGCACGGCAGATACGTTCGATTTTACACCCCATATTTTTCATACCCCGGGCTTATATATGAAAATCGATTCTTAAGGAGTAAACTCCAATAAACTCCAATAAGTTGAGATGAGGTGCAAACTTAACATTTTCCCTAATGGGAAGTAAAAATCCTTGCTTTTTGTCAAATTTCATTATTCTAGGCCTACGTAGGTTTTGATTCCCTTGCTTTGACTGACAGAGAGACATACTAAGTGATTCTATAAGGGTGATGTTTTTTTTGTTTTTGAACTTTGGAGCCTTATATATTAGCATTGAGAATCTCAAACATTGCTGGGTTACAGTAAATAAGTAAATAATCCATAAAATATATGATTATACACACTAGGCGCAGGAAAATACACAAATAAGTAGTTGTGATAATTGTAAGTCCACTACTCGTAATTCAACATCATCATATCAGCCGACAGACGTCCACGCTCACAGTAATTGACGACGCGGTTGGTTCGGTTTGTAGTGCAGCTGCCTACTGAGCCGGCGGTCCTGGGTTGGATTCCTGGCCTGTGCAAATATTTGTGTGATGAACTCGAATATTTGTTCCTGGGTCATGGATGTTATCTATATATGTATTTATATATTATACGTCGTCTAGTACCCCATTGTACAAGCTTTGCTTAGTTTGGGTCAATTTGTGTAAGATTGTCCCTTCATATAAAAAAAACGCCAACAATTTATTACTTTCTGACCACAGATGAGCCTGGAAGAGAAGCTACAACTGAGGCCGCGGCTGACCAAGGCCTTCGACCTCGCCGGGAATAATATGGAGCTGACTCTACGACCTCTGTTCGTGGACAAGTCCAAGGCCACGGCAGAGTACGAGTTTTTCAAAGACATCGCCGATCAGCTGTTCGCCTTGGATGCTGAAATTTTTCAACTTACTCTTCGCTCTGACAATTTTGATCAGAAACTGAAAGAGGTCTCCAAAAATACGACGGAGTATAAAGAGAAGTGGCAGAACTTGAAGAAGCGGTTCGATCAGCGGGTTGGGAGCTAGTACTATACGTGTGAGCCCAAGAATGGGTTTACCTCGTGAAGTGTGGAGTGCCTTGCGGCCATCCGTCTCCATTATCGTTTATCAGATAAGCTTTGAGATAGGTACTCAATTATTTATTGTAACTAATGTTGTTTGAAATACGTACAAATGTTAAAATCGATTTGCAAGATTTGTTAATATTTTTTATTAAAGTATACAACTTACAGTTCCCTACAAAACTGTTGGTATTTACAGTTTGTCTGCAGGTGCGAGTCTCTTTACAATAATTAAAACAAAGATAGGTATTTTTATTGCTAAACGCTTAAGTGACACTTTGAATAAACAACTTTATATCAAGTGTCTGCAATAGATGTTTTTTAAATACTTTTAAAATATTAGGTACTTTGTTACTTATTCTATAAATAATTAAATAAGAAAATATTGAGACACGCTTTCATTGCCGACAGTACTTTCTTGCAGCAACGTTAATTGTTCATCGAAACAATATTACTTAAATCAAATGAGCACCAACACAATGGGAAATTGAACTTATAAAGTTTAGGACTTCATATGTTCAAGATAATATAAACAAAAACATATAGAAATAGCTCGGGGAAAAGTGAAATGATAAGACTGTGGCGCGACAGGCCCGCTCCTGCGCGAACGCAACACAAGCGCGACGCGACGCATCGACCACTCATCGGTGAAGCAGAGGTGCGCTTCCCAAATAACAAACAAGCTGGAGAAGCGCTTATACTACTAATTTAAGCTGAATAAAGGCTGTTTAAGCGCTTGTGCAGCTTGTTTGCTACTTGCGACGCCCTTGACCTCACAGGTCCGCTGTGGCTCTAACAGTACATTGCTGCAGATGCCGGGAAAGAGGCTTGCCGGGTGAGTAGAGTAGGTATAGACGGCCGACCGTAGGGAAGCCGGATAGTGATACGAAGCCAGCAAGCATTTTCACGGCTAGGCATGTATTCTCAAACATATATTATGTGTGCAATGAAATAAAAAATGCACCACTCAAAAAATATATAATTCAGCTGTTTAGCCCGTTCATGAACACAGACTCCATATGCAATAAAATACTTCCCGGCTTAGACCTTAAATTTTATATGAAATTCCTTAACAATTCTACCGAGTTGTTCCGCCCAAAACGTGATACTTTGAAGCCTGTTATGACGCACGTTATGACGACATTTCATTGCATGTTTGAGAAAAATATGTTTAACACCACGCCATTCCTGCTCACTTTCCATCAGCGCCACCGCGGTACTGAAATAAAATTGTTTGTTCTGTTGATGTTCATCATCATCATCATCATCAGCCTATTCTTGTCCACTGCTGGACATAGGCCTCTCCAACTGCACGCCATTGTAAGCGATCCTCGGCTACTCTCATCCAGCTTTTGCCAGCCACCCTGCACAGATCATCGCTCCACCTAGTCTGAGGGCGTCCCACACTACGCTTGCTGATCCGCGGTTTCCACTCAAGAACACGTTTACCCCACCGGTTATGGGTTCTTCGGCTAATATGGCCAGCCCACTGCCACTTCAAATTGCTAATACGGTGAGCTATGTCGGTAACTTTGGTTCTCTGACGGATCACTTCGTTCCGAATTCGATCCTTCAAAGAAACTCCGAGCATTGCCCTTTCCATAGCTCTCTGATGATGTTATTGAAGAACATCTGGACTACTCTTTTATACATATAATTTAATATATCTAACATAGTTATTCGTGCAACAAGAGAGCAAATTACTTTTTTGTTGCGAGCGCTGATTTTGAGTCACAGGCAAGCGAAGGATTCTATGTTTCGAATTGACATGTTTTATCGCTCTCTTTTTCATATAGATAATTATGAAAGAGTGCAGCAAAGTTCGAATACCTAATTTGAATTTTATAACTGTGGCTGAGAAAAAAAGTTACTTTGCACTATAGCTTGAAACAAAATAGCCTTTTGTTCACTGTTATCTCGAAGCAAAATCCCTATGTTTGAGCTGGTGAGTTGAAAAAGTTACTAATACTAACGATATATGGAATCTGTCTTTCTGATAGAAATGTTTTTTTTTTATTATTATGTCGCTCCCGCTCACGGGATAATAGTGTCCCGGATTGTAGTCTTTGGTCCCGGACGTTTAGGAGGCGTGCGCGGAGCCGAAGCCAACGCGTGGGCCTCTACGCTTGCGACAATTTAATGAGATGTAATGTGTACATCGAGCGTTTTATTAGTATTTTTACACATACATTATGTATAACATACCTGCGATAAGACTGTGGCGCGACCGGCCAGCTCCTGCGCGAACGCAGCACCAGCGCGACGCGCGGCATCGAGCCGTGCGGGTTACTCATCTGCGGAGCGGAGGTGCGCTTGCGACTCCAACCGCGGCGCGCGCCGCCGCCCTGGCCCCAGAGGTGCGCTGTCCCTGTGCTGTGCTCTGTCAAATAAATACAATACAATGTACAATACAATACAAATACTCTATTGCACACCTCACCAAACAAGATCAGAAACAGGGTAATAATGAAATAATGAACTTTATTCTGCACATAGGCCACAAGGGCACTTTTACATGTCTGAGTCTACCGGCATATCACAAGAGGAGACCACTGTTGAGAAGAAACGCCGAAAGAAACTCAACAGTGAGTCATTTTTTTATAAAGGATAAGTATGTACTTAACTATTACAGTAATATGAACTTAACTATACGTAGTTCTCGAAGAAAACATATTAAAAGTGTATTCTAAGCTTAGAATAATAACGCGTAGAAACCCAGTTCACGCGCAACGGTGAGGCCACTAAAAGTTAACCAGAAATGGCTAAAAGCGCCGATCGGCTTGTCAGTTGCAAGGACACGTGACAGGTGTAAAGAGCTCCCGCATTTTCAATTATTATGACGGTTTGTGCAGTGATAGGGTGTCACAATGCATCTGATAAAAAGGATAAACATGCTAAGACAACATTTCACTCGTAAATATTATTCTTTAACTCGTATTTTTACGTAAAACAGTAATCAAAATTTCATATTTTCTATAAGCGGCATGACAACGTAGTGTTTCCAGTGTAACGGACTTTTTACCCATAATTCTGTCCTGATAATATACTGACCTATTTTTGGGAGCCTATAATTTAAAATACAAATATGAAAAATTAAGAAGTTTCATCACTTGATTTTTATCAACCTTTTATTTGACTTGCCGTGTATGTTAGAGTATGTCTGGGTCAAATATTGCAAATCAAATTTGAATCGAGTTTAAATTTTGTACACCTGTTTAAATCACGTGAGAATGCATTATTATGGTACTACCAAGCTGGTCTGATGATGAGGACGGAAGGAGGCCATAGTTAGCTTCTAAACTACACAAAAACACAACGTGTTAGCGCTCGTCACAAATGTCTTGACGATGAGTTGACGACTGTACAAATACACGCCGGTGGATTAGGTCAAAAACTTCGAACGTCAATTTCAGTGCTTTAGAAGCGTATTCAGCTGGCTGAAAAGTCATTTTTCAGGATTTGACCATACCTACTATTTGCGATTTTATTTATTTTCAAGTGACATTGCAAATTAATAATAATAAATAAAAAAACCTTCGTTTAATGTATTTAATAGTGTTTGAAGTCTACAACGGGTCTATGATTCAATTAAAATTTAGAATGTAACCAATCACCACTGGCATGAGTATACCCCCAATTTCAGGGGAAAAGTGATTGCGCTAGCAACATTATTGCTGTGTTTGTGTGCGTATCGGCGCGTGTAAATACGAGGTGTTCACAACTACATGAATCCATTTTATGCCTCACGTGTGGCGCCTCGGCCGGTTGAAACTATCCTTCTAGTCGTTATTATTCTAAGATTCTAAGATATAAATGAGGACTAGTGTAAGAATAAAATATAGAAACTACAAGAAAGTACGACGGTCGGTAGGGGCCCCAGTCCCAGAAGTACGACTTGCACCATACTTATGTTCTCTAAGTCCGGGCATGATTAGAGGTAAACAACATACGGTATTATCACTAAAGAGTGATTTATTCCAGACTGCCTTTGTGTGGTGGAGAACTTGAAAATGTATTGTGATATTAGGCGGTGCAAAAGCAGAAAATAGTTTTTAGTTAAAAAATACCCACATGTAGGTAATTGCTAAACAATGACTAGCGAAAGCAGTGAGTTCGTAAATAATAAGATCACATACCATATGTATTACTTTAAGATTATAATTATACTAGCTTTTGCCCGCCACTACGTACGCGTGGAACTTGTAAAAGGGATTATTAAAAGCGCCTAAGCAAATGTAAGAGCAATTGTGCCTTTGGTCTAATAATTACATTTCCTACAGGGTCACCGCACCCCAACAAAAATGTTCACTCGCTTTTCAATTTTTTTAGGTATAATTTCCAGGATGAAAACTATCCTATGTCCTTCCTCGGATCTTAAACTATCTCTATGCCAAATTTCATCAAAATCGATTCAGCGGTTTAAGCGTGAAGAGGTAACAGACAGACAGACACACTTTCGCATTATTAGTATGGATTAGTGTGGATAAACCACCACACTTTTTAACAAACATGTAAATATAAAATCGATTTTTTTCCGCTAAAATAATAAAACAAAATTGCACTAATACACTAAAATAGCTTTTTTTTGTACCAAGGCTTGCGCAGGAAGAATCTCCGTTAACAATAAATATTTGTGGTGGTTACTGATTACAAAACCGGCAATGAATGCGTAATCACAGTCCTAGGTTTGCTACCAAGCGAAAAAAATGATTTTAATTCAATTTAACTGTACGCCAATGCATTATTACAACCAAACTAAATCTAAAATGGCCTTTTTTCCTTCTAAGGACTCCTCGAAAAAACCATCACACCGTATTCTTTAGCCACAAAGCGATGATAGCATCGCTCGTTTATGGCATATTGATCTTTCTGGCGACCTTATCATCGGCTTTTTACATGCAAATTAGCTTACGTTAAGAATAAATTGACTTGGCATGAAACTGGCTGTCTAGTAAATTCTCCCTCCGCGGCGCAATATTGTTTGTTGGTCTAATTTATGAAGAATAAAGCCGACTCGGCCAGTGCGGGTCTCTAAAGGAAACATTATCCTGGAATTTAATTATTTCGTTTTAAATTCGCTTTTCGCTAAATGTCAAACAGTAAGCTTTATTTTTTAAGTTGGCCATATAAACAATTTTCGCCGCAATTTAGTCAGATTCTAGCAGCGGACTATGAGATAAATGAAAAGTAAATTTTGGCTGTTTCATCATGTCATTCAACACGTTAAAAGAAAACTTTACAATCAACCTGACGACGCGGTTGGCGCAGTGGTTAAGCAACTGCCTACTGAGCCGACGGTCCCGAGTTCGAATCCCGGCAAGGACAAATATTTGTGTGATGAACACGAATATTTGTGCCTGGGTCATGGATGTTCTATGTATTTAAGTATTTATTTATATACTAGCTTTTGCCCGCGACTACGTCCGCGTGGAACTTGGAAGTATGGAAGCAACCTCGTACAACACGATAGATATCCGCCTAATCACCTTAATTAATAAAAGGGATTATTAAGAGCGCCTAAGCAAATGTAAGAGCAATTGTGCTTTTGGTCTAATAATTACATTTTCGACAGGGTCATCAATGTCATCATGAATTACTTACTCACTTTAAAATCTTTTTAGGGATAATTTTCAGGATGAAAACTATCCTATGTCCTTCCTCGGATCTTAAACTATCTCCATGCCAAATTTCATCAAAATCGATTCAGCGGTTTAAGCGTGAAGAGGTAACAGACAGACAGACAGACAGACAGACACACTTTCGCATTTATAATATTAGTATGGATATAAGTATGTATATCGTCGCCTAACCCATAACACAAGCCTTCTTGAGCTTAATTTGGGACTAGGTTGATTTGTGTGAGGTTGTCTGATATTTATTTATTTATTATTTATTTAACCTTATTTGAATAAAAATAATTCAATATACGAGTAGAGGAATTCAATTAGAAACGAATGTCACATATCTGTTTAATGGATGAAAAATATTTTGAAGCGGACTTAGAATATTGAAAAACATATCGCAAATGGGTTGCTTAAAAAAACCTGGCAAGACTATGATTTTCATAATATTGAAATTGATATATTTCAATAAAACATGCTGCATCCCTGCTGCATGGCTTTGACCTCTTTGTCCCAGGATTTATTTCGCATCGAAATATTACGTTTAAAGTTAGTTAACAAACACTCGGCGTTTAAGAGGCCTTATTCCTTTTAAAACAATTTTTTTTCATATTATGAAAAATAAATAAATATCAGACAACCTCACACAAATCAACCTAGTCCCAAATTAAGCTCAAGAAGGCTTGTGTTATGGGTACTAGGCGACGATATACATACTTATAGATATATAAATAAATACTTATGTATAGATAAATAAATACTTATGTATAGATAAATAAATACTTAAATACATAGAACATCCATGACCCAGAAAAATATTATATTGATAATTTCAACCGAACTTTTTGAAGTGAATAATCTTTTTCCCGATTTCTAGGTAGTAACATGGCTATTTCATGCTTTCATTGCTAGCAGTCGAAAATAAGTTGAAAAAACTAATTTTCCGCGTGAATTTTGTCAATTTCGAGTAGTTTTTGAAAAAAATAATATCAATGAAAAATTCAAACCGTAGGTTTCCAATATATACCAATTAACCCCAGTAGCCCTGTTCTAGGTAGTAACATCAATAATATGTTAAGAAACATCATAGAGAAAAATGTCTAAAACAATCAACATTTTAAAAGGAATAAGGTCTCTTAACAGATCTATGATCTGTGTTGCTAGCGCAAATAATGTTTCCGCGTTTAGTAGGTAGGTATTTGTAATATTCAGAACATTCCGACATTCGGAATTGTTTTAGTATATTACCTTATTTGATCACGGTTTTTTGATTCCATTAAATTTCTTTAATTAATTGGTTTAATAAGTTGTTATGAAAATCTAAAAGCTATCCTTAATTTTTGCATTTCTATTTTTTTTTTTCACACTAACTATGTCTATCTATATTGTCTATTTACAATTTACCTCCACACTATTGAAATGAGTCGTAGATATTTTGGTCACTCAACGTTTGATTGTGTTTATTAAAATTTACCGAGCACTTTTTTCAAACTAGTTTGCATTCCGTTTTATAGAATAATACGAAACTTTACCCTACAAAATATGCCCGTCCGAGCATTAATTAATTACACATGCGTAGTTGTGTAGACAAAGATTTTCATAATGAGCAAAAAATTACGTACTGAAAGCATTGTATTCTATGGTTGTTTTGAATTCAAATCGGCAATATTTATGAAAACTGTAAAGGCGAGCTTCGCCGATGTTGCCTTTTCAACATAGAGTGTTTTTTAGCCTTATATTGAACGGCAATACAATGAATGCTCCGTTGAATGAATAAAGTTAAATATGATTATGTCACTCACTTAATGTCATATTTAAAAAATATCATAAATTGGTTAAGAAGTTAGAAGTTATCTAAAGTTGTTACCTATATTTTTTCATTATTTAATAAAAACTTCATAACAATTTATAACAGAAACGTCAATAAACGAACTAGTAGCTCACTTGTCGAAGATGAATATGTATATTAGGAGAGGGTTCGATTCTTTTCATTCCCACAAGGACCTGTGAATATTACCTAAGGTTAAACCCTAGGTCGTGCCCTTTCAACCTTGTCCTGTCGAAGTCCACTACATATATACAGGTCGAATTTAGCTAGTAATATATTGATTTAAACTCATACGATTTTCACACATTATTATAACAAAACGGGACTTAATCGCGTTCAAATAGTGTTTATTTAATTACCTCCACGTTTTGAACATAACATCACACACAGCCGGATAGCCGGATATAGGTTTCTATTAGAATGGAACGAGTTTCGCATTTATCACTTGTAGTTTTACGCGCCATGAGTAGAGCCAATAGCCGAGTCGTTAGCGTGTACTTTCGGGACTCCTCATTCCGCTTTTGTTCAAGATAAATAGCGCACAAATACATGCATTTATACAAATAACCAACAAAATACAGTCCTACAAAAGGTATGCAGTGTTTTGTTTTGAGTTCTTCACTCGAAGTCTTAGCCAGGTGAAAATAGTTGACCGTAAAATACAACTAAAATATGGCTTAATCATAAAATCGTATCTCTTTCAATTAATATCACAATAATCGTAAATCGGGATTCGGTTGCGAATAAATATAATTTATTAAATTACCTCGTTGTTGAGCAACCGTTGAGTAAGTTGAGAATGCTACAATTCATCATATTTATACGCGAATACGGCCCGTTTTGCTGTAAAAGGCAAGATGACTGATACAAGACACGGAATTGACAACATTCTATTTACATAACTAGGTCTTTCCGATATAATCAAATAATGGATATCATTTCGAAAATATCCCAATTTATGATTGAAAAATCCATTAGAAAAGTTCCTCATTGTAAAAGTGTAGGCGACAAGTAATTTGTCACAGTGTAGAAAATCTTACAGTTGGACCATTACTAAGACCGATTTACTATAGAAATTGTACCACTGTTCCTTTTGTAGTTTGCGACTACAGTCACGTCAGTCATTCAGAAGGTGACGTCATTTGAGTGCCAATTCTTAGACGACGCTGATTTCACCTTTTTTTTAATATTTTCTTAACTACTGAGTGCAACCAAATAAAAATAATAGTCTTGGGTCCTGTGATTGTAATGCAATTAATTTAAATTTAACACTATTTGAAATCTTGACAATTATATGAACAGCAAAAATGACTCCATATGTCATGAAATAAAAAGGTTCTGAAATACGTGACTTTAACGTACGCAAATTTTATGATTCTTGTTATGATAAATTCATAATTCAACAAATGACAACCATGTATTTTTTCATGATCACAATGGCAAATTAGTCGTTATTTCACTTTTTTCATGCAAACATTGTGCATTGTTATAGTATCGGTCCGGCCTAGGGATAGTGGGGCTACAAATAATGGACTTACGTCACATATTTGTATTATTAGACGTTAGTAGCGATATGTTAATCCTTCGTTCTTTTTGCGAAATGCTCTACCATCATACATCTGCCGGTGTCAAATAGATAAAAAAAATTAACAAAAAAAGAACCGACTTCAATAAAACTAAAAAGCCAACAATAACCCGTTCAAGTACAGATTACATTTGACTCACCCTTCGAAGTCGATCCCAAACCACTCAGTTCTTATATTTATGTATTATAGTTTACGCGAGGTTTGGCACCGACTTCGAAGGGTGAGTCAAATGTAATCTGTACTTGAACGGGTTATTGTTGGCTTTTTAGTTTTACTGAAGTCGGTTCTTTTTTTTTGTTACAATTTTTTTTTTTTTGCTTTTTAGTGATTCGTATGTGTGTTCATCATCAGTTTCCTTACACCAAATCCTATTTACTGAATGTAAATTCTTGACTTTATCAATAAATTACCGAAAGCGCCGTACATGTCCCTATAACATTTGAAGAGTTCCCTCGATTTCTCCAAGATTCCATCATCAGATCCCGACTTAGTGCCAACGGGACCATCTCGGAGTTATACCCTTTCGATTAAAAAAAAAATTGAAAATCGGTTCACGATTCTCGGAGATATCGAGTAACATACATAGAAAAAAAAATTAAAAAAAATAGTTCGAATTGAGAACCTCCTCCTTTTTTGAAGTCGGTTAAAAATAGTACATTACTGCCGAGGCAGGGAAAAGCCAGTTCGTGGATGAGTATGATTTTGACTTCAATTATACGAATCTGCGAACTGACATTCCCGCCGCGCGCCGAGGCTTGTATAGTGCTTTTCTCCAAATAACTATGCTTGGAAATAATCACCAATCTACATTTTAATTAATATATTTAAAAAAAGTGCTCGAGTGGAGACCTCGGACCAGCAAGCGCAGCGTAGGACGTCCACCTACAAGATGGACAGATGACCTTATAAAGGTCGCCGGAAGGCGCTGGATGCAGGTCGCTTCCAACCGGTATATATGTAAGTCCAAAGGGGAGGCCTATGTTCAGCAGTGGACGTCCTGTGGCTGAGATGATGATGATGATGATGTGAAGTTCATTTGGTACTTATTTTTTTAGGAAGAGGAATAAAAATTAGGGTCCTAATCATATATTTGACTTAAAACCAAATATATTAATAAGAATTAAAATTATATGAAAACACATTAATAAAAATATGCACATAATTATTTACTTTAGTTACATAAATCAACAACTTTTAAACACACTGTTTTTTTAGAAACCATGCCATATTTATCATTCGGAGAATACAATACAATACAATACAACAATACTTTATTGCACACCAAAAAAGTTTACAAAAGGAAACAAGATAAATACAATTTATAAATAACCAAAAGAAGAAGATCATAAGTTCAAAATAACTTTTATATTGCTTTGGACACAATCATTTCTGTTTTATTATTTATTTGTTAACGTTTGGTACACTTATTAATTTTCAACTCACTCATTAAATACCATCATATTATTAAAATTAAAACTTTCGTGAGAAATCTCTAATAAATAACTAAGAATCATGAAAATAAATTAACCGCATATAAGATTATTATTTAAATTGGTTGTCCGTTATTCGAAATTTGTCGACATTTAAAATACATTGACAGTAGCAGAGCAGAAAAATGTTCAGTGCAAGAACTAAACGCAGAGAACAAATTAAAAAGTTTACACTAGTTTTTATTTTCTAGTGGACAATTGGCTGTATGGTGAATTATCAGTCTTTAAAAAAAAAAAAAAGTAAAAATGCAGTAATCGTCCAAATTAAGAGTACCCTCATTTGTATGAGACGTCATAAACGGAAGGCGTGTTTTTTACTTAATCATCTTATTTAAATAATATTGATTTCCCGGCCGAGGCCAATAATATTTTTTTTTTTTATTTGTATTAACTCCTTATAAAAATAACGAACGATTTCGCGGTCCAGTTTTACTACATTAATGGGAACATTTCCAAGCAAGTCGGAGAAAATATTATTTGACAATTCCAACATACAATTAATACAATTCTAACGAAAACAGAAACCTTTGAAGAGGTTTCACAGACAGACCAGGCGTATAATTAATTAGGTTAACAAACCCAAAATAAAACGGCAGAGACGTGAGACAGGCCCCGAAAATGAAATTAATTGAAATTAACTCAATGTTTTACGCAGTGTAACATCATATCAATTACGATAAAATGTATTACAAGCTCCTCACGCTCACGAAAGTATTTACAGTACGATTAAAATCAGTTAACACTTCGGCCAACCTCGGTAATTGTCGTGAATCCCTCATCTCTCACAGAGTTATCAATTTACAGATATGACCGATTTACAAAATTCTTTTCGTATTTGATAGGGTATACTTCCGAGATGGTCCCATGTAAATTTTATCAAAATCGGTCAAGCAGTTTATGAAATATCAACAAAAATCGGTTGAAATCGGTTTTTTTAAATTTTTATTTGGTGATTATTATTAATTATTAATCCGACGTAATATCGTAGGTACTACTTACATCGAACAGTTAAATATTGACTTATATATGTTTTTTATATATTGTATACCTACAAAGAATGTTAAAATTCATGTCGCTTCTGCATAATAAATTTCTTAGGTCTCCCGGTTAGTAATGTCATCTTGGCAGGTGCTATACATTGCGTTTATGATACTTCAAATTGAATGCTACCTAAAAGAAATCGCGGTAATGTATTTCGTGTCATTTCCGTCTCCGGATTTAGGCGATGATACCCGAGAAAAGCCGAAGTGTTAACTGATTTTAATCGTACTGTAATATAGCATTGGAAAGAAAATGTGGTGCTAATTTTCC
This sequence comes from Apotomis capreana, assembly GCA_947623375.1. Classification (NCBI taxonomy): domain Eukaryota; kingdom Metazoa; phylum Arthropoda; class Insecta; order Lepidoptera; family Tortricidae; genus Apotomis; species Apotomis capreana. The sequence goes on along the minus strand of OX392502.1, from coordinate 19,902,780 downwards.
CACAGTAAAAAAATATTTCGAAACATAATTGTGTTTAAATAAAACCATTTAAACGAACACCCTTTCTACCTTTGACAACGGTAACTGGAAAATCATCGAAACGTCAGCGAGAACACATAATTAATATTAATATACCTACGCGATACAATCCGTTTAAATAGTTTTATTCAAATGTGTGACAGTCGTGGAAACCGAAGAAAATATAATTGTGTTCCATCAAATTAAATATTCCCGTGATTAGATCGTATTAAATTAACCATTTAATTATACAGATGCTTTGGAATTAACTGAAGTGTAACCGGTGTAACATAAATTGACTAAGGTACAGTACACTCGCGTAGCTATGTCATGATTATAAGAAGATTTGATATCGACATCAAACTATCAAAGTTAGTATTGTTGTTAGAAATTTCGTGAGTACCCATTTCTCAGGAAATATCGGAACTCCTGTCCTTGAAGATTAAACTTAAATGTGTATAACTGTTTTAGTGTTTACTACAATTAAAATAACGAGAAAATACAAAATCATTTGCAAATAATATGATTATACGGATGAAACTAGATATGTAGGCAAAAAAAGTCTTTCAGTATTTTTTGCCAAACAAAAGTATTTTTTTTTAAAGTTTAGTGTTCGAACTGCCTTCTCATCAATAGTGATATGCTGTTTCTGAGTATTTCCGGAAACAGAGAACGTTTTGTATGGGAAACTTTCCCGAGTACGTTCTCACTCTCTCTAACTAAAAACAATCGCACATTGCCCTACAGAACTTAAAGTCACTCATTGAAGTTACTGTAGTTTAGGTATTTTCACGGCAACATGTCCAATGTAAGACACAGTTATATTTTTATCATAAAGATGTGCGCAGTCCTTCACACAAACAAGCACCCTTATAAAGCAAGACGGAATTGGTAATCTATTCAGTCAGTATAAACTGAATTTATTTACCGAAATGGGGAATTAATTACGTTATCTCTGCTCCTCAGGTATTAAAACCGTGATTTCACTTATTTCCTCCCCTAATTTCGGGATTCCAATAGGTTATTTTTAACCATGTAGTGTGTTAGTCTTTTGCAAATGCATAATATTGTTGTAGGATTTGCCCGTACGCAATGTAAAAAGCAGTGTTCATTTATTGTTTCACCTTAATCGGATTAAAAACGCCTGTCCGGTATTCCTGCTCTGTACTAAAACTGGAGATTTTGTCTAATACCTACTTTTGACGTGGTATGGCAATAATAACACATGAAAAAACTATTAAAAAGTAAAATAGACCTGCGAGCCTAATGATGGTTGCTTTTATCACACGATAAATAAGTGACAAAGCATCCGTCACGTTTTGATAAAATGCGAATGTAAGTGACAAATGCTTTGTCACTTATTTATTATTATATTTTTATACGGCATGGATGTCGTGTGGGCTACTGAAGGTAGTGGAATTCTGCTGTGTGTGCGATGCAGAAAACGGTAATTTCATTACAGTGTCCTTTAGAGAATATGGCTTATATTGCACATGTGTGCCTATTAGTGACAGTAATTTAACTTCAAGATTCAGCAATATAGCACTGATGTTAAAAACAGCAGTTAAAGGCAATAATGATACAAATTCAAAGAAAAAAAAAGGTTGACGATTACAAACTAGAATTGAGTTTCAGTGTTATGCCTTTATAGAGGCCGGGTATTACGTCGGCAGATAGACGACGAATTAGGGAACGTTCCGACGACGTGAATTGAAAGGATTTTGAATAGCAAATGAGATGACGGTTGAATACGTTTACTCTGCGTGCCCGGTGTCGCAAAAATGATAGAAATGATAAAACGAACTTTATACTATCAGATACTCGGATCTTAAAGGAGAAGAAATGTTTATTTTGTTATGACGGATAGAAGTACATAATTTTTCCTGATATCGTAATTGCTATTGTCTGAAGTAAAATGTAAATTAAGGTACATTATACTTGACGATTTGACGACGCGGTTGGCGCAGTGGTTAAGCAACTGCCTACTGAGCCGACGGTCCTGGGTTCGAATCCCGGCAAGGGCAAATATTTGAGTGATGAACTCGAATATTTGTGCCTGCGTCATTGATGTTATTTGTATTTAAGTAATCTATATAAGTATGGTAATAACACAAGCTTATACTAGAGCTTACTGTGGGACTAGATTGATTTGTGTGAGGTTGTCGGATATTTATTATTTATTTATTTATTTATACTAAAGAGACAACACCAGCATTGCATAGCTTACAGGATTGCACGGTTGAAGTGGCAAGTGCAAGGCATGTAACCCCGAGAACGGAAGGCAATAGTTGGAGCAGAAAATTCCTGGAGTGGCAACCACGTATAAGAAAATGCAGCGTCAGACGGCCCCTAACTAGGAGAATGGATGACCTCGTGAGGGTCGCGGGGAGTAGATCGATTCGATTTGCACCAAGATCGCACTTTGTGGCGATCTATAGGGGAGGCCTATATTCAGCGGTGCACCTTTTTGGCTGATAGGTCTACTACATTTGAAACTTAACAGAAGCAGATTCGCGTGCCTAAATACGGTTAATTGCAAAATCAGAAAAAGGCTTGCTCTATAAAAAAGAGAAATATCTCATTGTTCGCAATGGAGTGCGCGTGGAGTGCGCAAATAGAACAAATTTCATGAAAGGATATGACCAGAGTGTAAGCAATCCCATCTCTACAATTTGCTTTTCATTGTCTATTTCTAATTAAGATACCTAGTTTACTCACTCTAAGCGGCGTAACTGAGAACTAATTCGATGGCGATTTGCAATCCCAGCCATTTGGGCAATATTTCTGCTGTACAATTTTGCCATTTGTGCAATATTGACAGGTTGATATCATAAAGAATGGCTCAATACATCAATACAGAGATTATAGCCAGTCGTTTAGAATGTTTTGTTTTTTTAAAGTACTTTAATCTATAACGTCGTTTAGGTTACTTCATAGCACATCACTAATTAACTTCACAATGGAGATTTCGGGCAGATGTTACTAGAAACGCTGAATTTAGCCACGCTCAACAGGCTCGCTTGTAGTTGACAGGGCTCAGTAGCCCTGTTGACGATGAACAAGTGATGTCATCTATTTGTAAGCTTACGTGAAAATCGTTGTTACTTGCTTATATTGTTCTTATGTCTCCGAAGTATTTCGTTTGGAATTTGCCTTAGGTATAGTTAATTATAATCTGTTTAAATTCTTTCATGTGTCCATCGTAAATCGAAAAATATATTATGCAAATATGTTTATATCTGTGTATCATCCCCAGGCGTCCACTCCTGAACATTTTCGTATTACGTATTTTTTCACGGTTTTATTAATTTCAGCTTGATACGCGTTCCTTGGAAAAACGTCTTTACAGACAGACAGACGAACAAGTGATAGGTACTCATCGTTATTTCCTAGCTTCCCCATTTTCTGGGCAAGTCTTTGACAACGACTCCAGAGATTTTGCTATTATCAGAAAAAAACGGAAATTAATCGCGTATACTGTCCGGTCTCTAGAGGGTACTTCGAGACCGTAGACGGAACGAGACGTCCACAACTTTGAAGATTATGGATATTGTCCGAACTAAATTAAAGCATTTAAGTAGTTCTCATAATCTTGATCATTTCACTATAAGCTGTAGGTGACACAAATTAAATTGTCGTTGTCACATATCACGGATACAATAACGTTTTACGTCACCCTAGACCATAAATGGGATTTTCTGCCTGCTCAAACACCTGCAATCTTGGATATTCACGAATTCACTGCCTTTACATACCTAGGTATATATTATAATGTACTCTTATGTGCCAGCGAACTGCATTAAGTAGACTGCATTCATTGTACATAAAGTCCAAAGTAGACATTTATCTCGGGCATACGTCATTAGAAATGGGAAATGTAGCTCCCAATTATCACTAGGTAGTATGTTAGTTCAGCCTTAATTTATTTTGTTCTACAACACTCATGAAATCGACTAAAGTATGAGAAAGGGTCGAAAGTTGGGGCGTATAGCTGTACTTCTTTTTATTGCGTCGTCTCGAACGCTCGTCAGCATTCAATGGTTCTTGTAGTTCGGGACTCATCTGGCGTTATCGGAAAATTGTGTACGACTTGCGCGAATTACCGTCGTGTAACTGTACGACGTTATGACGTCATCAGATGCACATTGTGCTCGTTAGGACTTGGCACGATTATGCAACAGCAGACATTAAGGACGTTGAGAATGCTAACATCTTTTATTTTCTAGCAAACGTTTATAGATATGAAACTAAATCGTTTGGCAAAGGGGTGCAAGTTTGCAGTTACGCAAATTGTACTAAAATGACCTTTGATTCTAGAAATCTAATCTTGTTGTTCTACTAGATCCACCACTGCTTGTAATTTTGTTTACGTGACCGTAGGCCGTAAGTGTAATTTTCTGAAATTTTGGACAAATCACGGGCGGTAATTTGTAAAGCCCCAGATCGCAGCCATAAATATGCGACTTTCACGAGTTCACCGCCCTAGGTATGTAATGTACTATTTTGAAATTAGATTTCCTTCGTTAGCATACATACATAAGCTTCAGCGATCAACTCATTACACTCAATATTTATTTAACGCAATCGTAAACGAGATTCGTAGTGCTAAAAATACTTCATAGCTATTCGTCGTATTTGCAAGACTTAAACTGCGTCTCAGTACCTACGCATGTAATAAGTCTAACGTACTTTCGATACTGTATCTAAAAGAGGGCACAATTTAATAGAGGGTATTAATTTTGTTTATAGTGCTAGATTGTGATGAGATTTACTAATGAGGAATCTATAAACATAGCAAACATTTGTAAACCCATAGAAAATAAAATGTTTACAATGAAGCGAAAAATTGAAAAATTCAATGGTTCGGACAGGATTCGAACCATAGAAAATATTAAATACGTTGCATAAACATACACGTAACAAGCAACAACGAGATGCAAAAAAAACGTGCAAAAATAAAACAGAACATAAACCTAGACTGAAAGCAAATTAAAAAGATTAAGCGAACGAAGCAGATATATTACAATTTTCATAACCAGGTACATATATCAAGAGTTTGTTGATGAGTACATGTTACACACCAATAGGTTCGATCTCTGAAATCTACCAGTAAGCAAAAAAAATACTTGAGGATTAAGTATATCAACTAGATTAAAGGTTGTAAAAAAAGTGCAAAGCGACACGGCAACACAACACGTAATAATCCTCCAAAAAGTGAAAAAAAAACTATAATTTCTCTAGCACAATATAACACACTATTGAAAACCCATTAAATGTGTTTGTTTACAAACGAAATAAAGGAGTTTAAAAAAATGCTATCCCGAAATACCTATCCTTAAAATGAAAGGTTAACTATACATAAGTATAAGTACAATGACTCACTAACCAAACCCATTAACACTCAGATGCAAAGGATTCGTATACAAACAGTAAGCTACATAAACGCTTGTGAAAAAAAAGTAATTCCAGTACGATGAAAGCTACACTGTTTACATAAATCCACTTATACACTAACACCGAAACTCATTCACACTCATGTGTGTGCAAATGTAACGAACGATTTGCTTACGAACAATATGAAAAAACAAACGTAGGGAATTTCTTTTAATGCCAACAAGGATTAACTCTCCTTAAAGTGATACTTACCGAAACTATAATAAATCCACTGACACACTAACCAAAATGCATTAACGTAAATACAAATAACTGCACACTAAGTAGCACAGTGGTTTATGAACTCACGTGGATGCAACGAAGGATGTGGGCCCTGCTCTGAGCATGCGCGGCGCCCGCGACCACTCAACAACACCTCGCGTCTAGGCCGCTCCGGCGGCGCGTCCTCATCGGCGCGCGCGCCGCCACCGTCCTCCCTGCCCTCCTCCACAACGCACGCAGACATCACTATTTTTAATCCAGCACTTTACGACTCACAACACGCCCGTTACATACACAAAAGCGATTGCATGGACGCACTTTTAAAAGTAACTCACCAGTCTTTACCTTTAGCACTTCGTACACTTGATGATTATCTGAAACAAAAATTAACGACAATTTGGTATACTTAGAGGTTAAGATGCTGAAAATTACGATTTAACTCTTAATTATAACCAAAACTAACGTTATTCTGAAATAGTATACAATTTTAAACAGCTATTATAAAGCAAACGGGTTAAATGGATGAGTAGTAAGAATCAGGGAATTTAAAATATTAATTACCTAAGGCAGTTGCGAAATTAAAGGATATCTACCGATTTGGGCCCCTCAATCATAAATCATGATTAGTAAGAAAAAAAATTAAGAAATTATAATTATAGTCAAATGTCGAATTGATACCCAGGCAGCTAAAGCCTTCCGCGTCACGTCAATCTTGCTAAAATCCCCCAAAACACTGCCTTCATATTTCGTTGTTCTAGCGCATCCGATAGACTCCCATTCAGCGTTGATAGCCTGTCAATCAGAACGTCACTTGCTAAACAAAGCAATACCATGACAATACCTGTGCCGGTATTCTATTAGTCCTGAGCTGTAGCCTCATGTCGTCAAAATTAAGCTCCCTTGTAATAACTAGTTTAGGTGAAACGTGGTCCAAATTTAATTATCATACCGTGAAGGCTGTCAACTCCTGACGAAGCGATAGATCCGCAAATTATTAAAAATAGTGGCTTAAACTTTAAAGTGACGGATAGAGCCTCCTGGTGAATTGGCACTTTGTGCAATAATGATGAAATGAATTGACCGTAATTGGCATAGGGGAACCTGGAGATAGTTGATCCCCATTTTGATTTTGGACTCTATTTTTTTTATTTTTTACAGTATTGGAGATCTTTTCAAGCCAAAATATTCAAAATGTATCTATTCATTGATAGTTTGAATGAAAACAAGATTATGCTACAATTTAACTCAATATTAAATGAAATACAATATTGTAGACTTTTACCATGTATCCCCCATGTAAGGGAGATTTGTTTACCCCTAATTGGGAGACTTTTTAACTTTTTAACTTTGTCGTAGTCGGGCGAAAAATAATATATCATCGACAGCTCTATGAATCCTAGCATAGATAAGACTTGATCCCTCACGGGGACACATGATTCCGTCATCATGTCACCCCCAAATCAAAAGTTCTCAAGTCTCCCCATACATAGTGTTGTTATAAAACATGCGCTACTCAAAACTATTTATCACGTATTTGAACGTATTCAATGACAATCTACACTTGAATAAACGACTAAAACAACAAACACACTAAAACAATAGCATTTATTTCACTTTTCATTAAATAAATCAAGTTAAAACTTACCGAAAATTAAGTTCGACACGACACAAATATTTCAACGGCCACCATGTGCAAAATACTGATGTGAGACCCAAGCAACTACAGACCAGTGTGTGTACTACCGGTCTTCTCAAAGGTCTTAGAAGCGGTGCTAAAAACCAGAATAATGGATTATTTTGAACACAACGATCTCTTCTCACACCACCAATATGGCTTCAGAAAAGGGAAATCCACAACCATGGTTATAAGAAGAGTCGTCGATTTTGCATTAGAGTCTATGGATGGGTCGCAGAAATGCGCAAGTATGTTCTGCGACCTATCTAAAGCTTTCGACTGTATACGGCATGATATTCTCATTCACAAACTACACCACTATGGTTTTGACGGCATAGCTTTAAAAATGATGGTGAGTTACATGCAGAATCGAATGCAAGTGGTTGAAGTTAGAAAAAATGTGTCATCCCCTGAAATATGTAAAATAGGCGTACCTCAGGGATCAATTCTTGGCCCAGTATTATTCTTGATTTATGTCAATGACTTGCCTTCGAATATACCAGAATGGGCGCAGATCAGCCTTTTTGCAGATGACACACATATTGGAGTCAGACACAAAGATCAACCATCGATGGAAAGACACCTAAGATGCATCACAGACATATTGCACAAATGGTTTGAATGTAACGGCATTGTTTTAAATAAAAATAAAAGTACATTTGTAAACTACAAGACACTTTCAAGAAAAATCGATGTTACAACCACTTTTGAGTACACTCACAACACATGTTTCTTAGGCTATGAAATTAACAGTCAACTAACACATAGCACGCATATTGATAAAGTTTGTAATAGATTAGCATCGGCCAATTACGCATTGTTGAAACTAAAGCCTCTAGTTAACCTAAAAACTTTAAAAACTGTATACTATGCCTATGTTCAAAGTGTGCTAACTTATGCGATTACTATTTGGGGAAATGCAGTAGATGTAAACCGGGTACTGATTCTACAAAAACGCTCGATTAGAATAATATGCGGGGTAAATTGGCGCACATCTGCGAGGTCCTACTTTGTGAAGCTTGAAGTGATGACGGTTATATCATTGTTTATATACAACTCTGTGTTAGAAATTCACAAGGAAGCAAGCACTCTACTTAAGCGTTCGGATTGCCACAATTATAATACGAGGAACAATAGCAAACTAATACCAACCGCGGCTGATGAGCGCACTGAGCAGACGTGTCACAAATTATTTTAAATACATTTTTACTGAGGTACAAACAATTTCCAACTTTAATGTCAAAGTGCTAAATCGAAACTCAAGTGCAAGAGTGTGTGTTCTTTACATCGTCTCAATCCTATGCAAGTTGTGCTGTGGACACCGCGACCGCTCCTCCTCACTTCGGGTCAAAAGAACGGGCTCTGTACTGTTGTCCCGCCTACACATTGCTGCATACGAACCCTGCCACGATCCCTGCCGAAGCGCGTGAGTACGTCATAGACAAACATGAGCCTACTGCACTCGACAACTGGAAGTGGCTCGGCTATTGAGCGAAGTGGCTCAGTTCCTGAATTGGCAAGTAATAATTTATATAATGAACCGGTGGGCACCGGACAAAAGACGGTTCGACAGAAGCGGAAACAAACTGACGACAGTGATGCTATAAGAATGGAAATAACAGAAATGCGCAAACAAATGAGCGAAATGATGGCCTATCTAAAATCTGTTAATAAGACCCAAAGCGAAAACTTCGCGAAATTATCCCAAGATGTCTCCGGCATTAGTAAACAAGTAAAAAGTATTAAAAGCGTTACAGATAGCCTTGTTATTAAACAAAATAAAATAAAATTAGATATACTAAAATTTTCAAAAATGAACGAAAATATAGAAAGAAAAATTGATTTTCTTGACACAGAAGTAAACCAGCTTAAAATTAATAACCAAGCTCCATCAACCTACGCTGAGCCAGCACACACTGAAAACATTCTTGGTGAGTTTCTAGAACGCAATACAAGAATTAAAAATATTATCTTATCTGGCTTACCGGAACCCAACGCAGTGAACTCCAAGGAAAGACAGACACAAGATAAACTCGAAGTGATGAAAGTCCTGAAAAATATATGCACTGATTGTTCTGATCCGCAAATTGGGAAAATACGCACAAAGGCACAACTAGACACATAAAGGTATGTTTCACATCACAAGCATCTGCAACAGCTATATTGCAAAACAGGAAAAACCTAAAAACTGACAGTATCAAAGTATTTAGCGACCAGACACCTCAACAGCAGGCTTATTTCAAGACAGTAAAACAGGAACTCGAACGGAGAACTAACAATGGTGAAACATCTTTAAGCATCAAATATATTAAAGGTGTCCCTAAAATTGTCCAGCAGCTACCAAAAAACTCCAACCTGCCTCTAGCAACAGCAACAACATCCACAGCTTAACCACGGACAATACAACGTATCAAGTCATTAACAGTTACTCTGATATAACTACTAGCGGGGGATCTCTAAAATGTTTTTATGCGAATGTTCGTAGTATAGTAAAACTTGGCAGATTTGATGAACTAAAATGTGTATTGCAAGCCATAAAAAGCACAATCCACATTATAATACTAACTGAGACTTGGTTAAAGTCAGACAATGAAGCCATAAACTATCAGCTGCCAAGTTATACACATTATTACAACGTAAGAACTAGCGGACGAGGCGGCGGAGTGTCAATATTCGCACACAACTCGCTAAAACACAGCCTCATTGAGAAACAATGTCTAAACGGAAACCATTACTTATGGGTTTATCTACAAAAATTCTCAGTTAATATTGGCGCTATACTCGTATATCGATCAAACCAGGAAACCACCAAAGACTTTTTAGATGTGTATTCCACTCAATTACATAACCGGAGAAGAACCCTAGTGTTTGGTGACTTTAATCTAGATTTGTTAAGCACCAAAAAACCGATAAAAGACTACAAAAAAGTTTTAAAAGAAAACGCGCACCGAGTGATTAACCACATAGATATCAACTATTGTACTCGAGAAACCTCTTCTACACGAACGATACTAGACCATGTATCCACGAATTTAACAGAACACGATTATCATCTCGCTATTATAGAGTCAGCTATGTCTGATCATAAACAAATATATTTTGAAATTAAAAAATACTGCCCTAAATCACTACAGAAAATTACATACGAAAAAGTAAACTACGACAATCTATACAAAACGTTAGACCTTGGGGATGATGATAATGAAGCAAATGACTACGAGGCCCTAGAAAAACGACTTGTATCATGTCTAAACCAAAATAAAGTTACTAAAACAAAAATACTTAATCCACCAAGGCAGGATTGGATTAAAAAAGAAATCATAAACGAAATTAACACAAGGAATACTCTGTGGCAAAAACTAAAGCAAAATCCACTAGACAAAAGATTGGAACAAGAGTTTAAGACAAAAAGAAATGAAGTAACCAAAACCATACAAGATGCCAAAAAAAGGTACTACCATAAAACTTTCATGGATTGTAAAAATAACCCTTCGAAGATGTGGACACTAATAAATAGCTTATCATCAAATAAAATAAAAGAGTATCAGACACCGAGCAAGATACAGACTCCACATGGAACCACTACAGATCAACAAGAGATGTGTGATATTTTTAATGACTTTTTTACTAATATTGGATTGACACTAGCAAATCAAATTCCCAAAAACTATAGTAACAACACTACATACACTTGTACTACATCAGCAAACCACTTGACACTATCTAAATTCGAACCTGTAACGTCAATAGAGGTCTCTAAAATAATTGATAATTTAAAATTGAATACGAGTTCTGGCATAGATGGTTTAAGTGCGAAGGTTATTGAGAATATCAAAACAGTGATTCTCGAGAAATTGACATTATGCATTAATAGGTCCCTTGAAAATTGTATTTTTCCTGATAGTCTAAAATTAGCTAAAGTGTCACCTGTTTATAAATCAGGGAATCGAGCTGATCCAAGTAACTACCGTCCTATTTCGGTCCTTCCGGTTATTTCAAAAATTTTCGAGAAAGTATTATACAATCGCATTGAATCGTATCTAAATTTAACAAACTTTATTTATGAAAAACAATATGGTTTTAGGCCCAAATCCAATACACTTTCGGCAACAATAGATCTGGTAACGAAAATTAAAGTAAATATAGACAAAAAACAAATAGCTTTAGGAATCTTTATAGACCTAAAAAAAGCATTTGACACAGTTAGCCATAAATTACTTCTGCAGAAACTAAGCGCGATAGGAATCACCGGAAATGCATTAGAAATACTCAAATCGTACCTTAATAATCGTCACCAAGTAGTTAAGATTGGTCATCTTCAAAGCGATCCGAAAGTCGTAGCAAGTGGTGTCCCTCAAGGATCAATTTTAGGACCATTATTATTCTTAATTTATATCAATAATATAAAAGAAATTGGTCTAAAAGGGGATATTACGTTATATGCAGATGACACTAGTCTATTTTATTTTGGAAATTCGATCAATAACGTTATTAGCGATGCCCAGGATGATTTAAATTTACTAAACAGATGGTTCCAGTGTAACTTATTAACAATTAATGTCTCAAAAACCAATTACATAATTTTTGCTGCAAAAAATAAGAAAATAGCGGATTATCAACCCTTACAGATAAACAGTTGATAAAGAAAAATATCTCGGATTAATTCTCGACAAAAACTTAAATTGGAAACCACACATAGACAAGATAAAATCTAAACTAACGTCATTAACCGGTGCTCTGCGTACCTACAGCCGTAACCTCCCACATCATGTTCGGCATATTATTTACAATTCGCTAGTTAAACCACATATAGATTACCTCATTGAAGTGTGGGGCACTGCTGCAAAAACTCATCTGGAAAGTCTTCAAATCGCCCAAAATAAACTAATAAAAATACTTTTTAGCTATAATTATATGACTCCTACTAAAAATATATATAATGAGACCAAAATATTAAATATAACACATACATACGTTTATAACACTTGTATTTTGGTGCGAAAAATACTAAAAAATGATATAATGACTCAAATTAATTTCACTAGAAAACATCATGTACGTACAAAGAATAAAATTGCGAAATGCCAATGACTTAATCTTACGCCCCTCGCGAACTAACTATGGAAAAAAATGTATCCTTTATGAAGGTGCTCAATTGTTCAATAAACTGCCAAAGATAATTAAAGAAACAAAATCGATTTCTCGTTACAAATACCTACTAAAAAATCATCTCTTGATGAACCTGAAAACATAAAAAAAAACTTTAAAATTAAGATAACACCAATAAATATAAAACATACATAGTCCGTGAACATCCGTCAAATAATAATAATTAATAATTTTTATAAAAACATAATAGTCACATAATTAAGATAATAATACATACAAACACAAACACACACACAATATAGATATTTTATATATATATGACGAATCGCGACGGTCTTCGTGGTCTTGCGCATCACCCATGGTGGGTAGATCAAAAATAAAAGCACTCGTCGGTAGTATAGACGTGTATTAATCGATTCCAAATTTGTAATCAACTTAATCTATCGCGATTACTAGGATACGCACGGATTACTTTTAGGAACGTAGTGAGTTCAATATGGGGCTGGCTCAAGTTGTTCACTCGACCGCTGCTCAATCAAAAGTGAGGTCTGTCACCTCCAACCACACCTCTTGTCATCCACTCCCCACCAACTTCCTGCCGTGTACCAACCTCCCAGCACTAAGCAAATGTTGCCACAGTTGCCAGCCCGGTATCGACCTCACTCAAGCTACCCGCTTGACGTTCCTTATTAAAAGAAATGATAACAATTTCTGAACGTAGCTCGAGTGACAGCGCCTGTCAAAACATTCAATCAGTCGAAATGTCATAACTATTTGTGCCACCCGTTGTTACGCTTCGACACGGCCGTCCTGGCATCTCACGCGTCCTCGTGTGAGGTATCTGAAAAGACAAAAGAGGCTTGCAGAGTAATTGTTCTCATCTGCTCGGTCAACCTGACCATGAATAAGCAACTCAATTTTTGGTAGATTTATTTCAAAACTTTAAATTTAATCGTTGTTCTAATATTAGCAATAACAACACACAGAACAAAGCAACTTTCGTAATAGAAGCTCAAATAAAATTAAAACCTGTCGAACAGCAATCATTCACATTATCATTATACGCTTACAACAGTATTATCGCAACATTATACATCCAATCTGAAATTACATCATGTCATGGTTTACTCATAAACATCCCTCAAGACAGCCTACATCCGGCGTCTGACAGTGACTCAAGACAACCTACATCCGGCGTCTGATAGTCTGATTGTTTGCCGTCAAAGACAACCTACATCCGGCGTCTGATAGTGACTCAAGACAACCTACATCCGGCGTCTGATAGTCTGATTGTTTGCCGTCAAAGACAACCTACATCCGGCGTCTGATAGGCACCCAAGACAACCTACATCTGGCGTCTGACAAACTCTCATTTAAAGCAAAACATGACGTATGACTTTACGAATTAACAAAATGATGCTGTTCTGCAGATATTAATCATTGTCATTATCAGAATCGATGTCATTGATGACACAGTACAATAATAAAAAAATAAAAAAATCATTGCTCAACAGTTTCACTAGTATTCGAATCACCCATATCATCATCAATGTCTTGTCTCAAATTTAACAACTATGCCTTTGCCAAATCGGGAATTCTTGGTACGTATACTTCTTCTCAATATTCTGAACAGCGCATTCTTTCAATGCCTACTACATGTCAAAATGTCTAATAGGCTCGCGTCAGTAAGTCTATTTACTGCACAGTACTAACAATTTTAGCTAGACTGATACATGGCATACATAGTAACTAAATTATCCAACTGTTTGCCATGGAACTTATTGAAAATCAACTTTATCATAAGCGATCACTCGGCAACTGAATCACAATAAAATGAGAACTCCTCACCAGATTGCCTCGTATGGTGTGGTGAAGTCACACGTCAACCCTCTTCCCGGTGGATGAAGGCACCCTGTTGCTCGCCTTCGTGCAGTTCTTTGCGTGACGTCTTGTACCGCGGCAGCTGAAGCAGATGACTCATGGCTTCGCTATTAGCTGCTGAGGTCACGTATCTTTTCCTGAAACAAAAACTCCAAGCACAGTATCACAAAGCTCGGTCATTCTAACCTTAAATCCAACGAAAAAAAGGAAATTCAAATTAATCTAACAAAGTTACACTTAAATTATGTTACGCTAACGAGAACATCTAATCCACGATGTAGATACAAGAAAAGATTTGAATTAAATCATTATTGCACTTTAGCAACTACAAGCCTACTTTGTATGATATTTTTTTGGATTACCAAGGCTTTACGGATTATTAAAACATTAATGATAAAAATCAAACTTCAATCTCAACTTGTTGTGTCCTAATATTTTCTTAATCCTATTAGTGTCTCCAGTTTAAATATTTTAGGCTATAGCGATCACCACAATATTAACATTAGGATCGTTTAAACAAATCTCAAGCTCACCAGTTCTTACGAAAGTTATAGACGCTAAACTATACACCAGCTAAAGTACACAGAGTAAGAAACTATTCAAGACTTCAACAAATTCAATTCTACGGAACGATTGGAAAATCATGAAAAGAGGGTAGATTATTATCACCGCAGCCACGACTACTCCTGTATGATTGATATACCTTCAATAGCGCAATGTTAACATTCTAAATTTTTAAATAATGGTAAACTGCGTAGTGATCATATTAACACTAACTCTCTGTAGAAACATTTCGCGTTCGGTCATATCACTACGAAAACAATCGTTAGAAAAACGTGCAATAAACTTTGTTTCAAATGATTATTAATTTCTATCACACAATATTCAACTTTTACTTAGAGGGTATACTGGTAATACTTTTTTTGACAAATACCCACTACACTAAACTGAATAAGTGTAACTCAAGTCTACCCCAGCATCTAGCAACACTTTTATTAGTGAACACTATATCGGAATCATAGTGACAAGTTAACGACTGACCTGATGTGATTTTAAAATATGTCTGTGGGGCCATAGTGCCTACGTCCATGCGTCGCTCGTAGTTGACTGTCGTTTCTGGGTCACTTCCACTGGTGCAACAACTGACGATGTGTCCCGCTGTTCTTGATGCAAACCATGAACTTCGATGTAGTTTGTATTGTTACTGCTGACTTTTGTCGCCGAGGTGGTAAGTAGTAGCCCCGATGATTTCTCTTTTATACGAAGTAAACAATCGATTTCTGCATGTCCGTTTCTCTCGCAATGAAAACAATTTAAACAGTGCAATCTTTATTTGTTTTCATACGGTTTGGTAGATCTCCGTGACGGTGTTAGCTTGAGTTTCAATAACGCAAACGCTCCTGTTCCTTGATTTAGTGATGTAAAGTTCGTTGTATTTCAAAAAGTAGCCACAAACTTTTTTCTTCCGTTTTATTCGCTTCGTGTTCCGTCATTCTTCGTGTTCGCTCATGGGCCGTAGATACCATCCCAACTTCTGATGACGAATCGCGACGGTCTTCGTGGTCTTGCGCATCACCCATGGTGGGTAGATCAAAAATAAAAGCACTCGTCGGTAGTATAGACGTGTATTAATCGATTCCAAATTTGTAATCAACTTAATCTATCGCGATTACTAGGATACGCACGGATTACTTTTAGGAACGTAGTGAGTTCAATATGGGGCTGGCTCAAGTTGTTCACTCGACCGCTGCTCAATCAAAAGTGAGGTCTGTCACCTCCAACCACACCTCTTGTCATCCACTCCCCACCAACTTCCTGCCGTGTACCAACCTCCCAGCACTAAGCAAATGTTGCCACAGTTGCCAGCCCGGTATCGACCTCACTCAAGCTACCCGCTTGACGTTCCTTATTAAAAGAAATGATAACAATTTCTGAACGTAGCTCGAGTGACAGCGCCTGTCAAAACATTCAATCAGTCGAAATGTCATAACTATTTGTGCCACCCGTTGTTACGCTTCGACATATATATATATTCGAAAAAAAGGGAATTACCATTAAACATTTATGAATGTATAATTTAAATATTAGTTTTAACGCGTTTAGGCGCAACTAGATTGCATTGGTTGTATCTTACACAACTACGCTCATTCTCAACGCATGCCGTATCTAGATGTAACTGTTCCGTGTATTTCGTTTTGAATAGATTTAAGATAACGCTGCGCGTACTGCGCTCGGGCAGCGCATTGTAAATTGTTATTGTACCCTTTATTTTTACTTATTTAATAAGCTTGCGCTCATTAGTTTGTAACTTAGGATAATTTTATGTCTCATATAAGTGAATTGTAAATTAATTCTTATGAGATTAAATGATCTTAAACCTTACTAATACTTCCATCACTAAGATTAAAAAAGTGCCAAAAACAGGGAATTTTTATTAAAATAAAGCTATTTAATAAACTGCCCACGCATGTCACGGATTTACCTTTTAATTTATTCAAAAACACAGTCAAGACTTTTTTCCAAAACCATGCCTTCTATTCGATTACTGAATATTTATCATTAGAAAATATTTTAACTGACGCAAATTGTGAATAGATTTCTTTATACATATATTAAGCGTATTTACTTTGTATAGTAAATTCATACTCTAATAAGTATAATATTGTGAAATGCTGACTTACCATGTAATGATCATGTTACATTATGGTTAATAAATAAACTAAAACTAAAACTAAAAGTCACAACGTGCCACGAAAGAACGTGAAGTTAGGCATAAATTAATGAGTGTTGCTAGCGTAAGAAAACGTATCGCGTTTGGTTGAATTTTAAATTAACTTTAACAAGTCTCCCAAGGGATCTAGTCTCCTCAGGTTCCCCTAATATAACAACAAGTTCATACTAGAAAATCCAAATAAAGAACACAACGAAAAAAAATTGGGGCCTTGATAAGATAGTAAATTGCCCCACCTATCCACATTAAATTTAGCAAACTTCGTCTTAATGACGATCTTTTAAAAAATCATAATCTATGGTACTGAAAAAACAACTTTCAGTCGAAACGTTGCAGATGGGAATACCATTTGTACTATTTTGTATTGTGCTATAAAGTCCAAATAAATATATAAAAACTCCCAGATAACTATGCACTATGATACAATGCGGCCGCGGCTGTCGCTCTCGTATCGGACTATCCAGCCATCTTCGAAAGTGCCGCAGTTTATTACACGCTGCTTAACTCATCGGTTATAGATGTAAAAGGCTAATGATGATGTTGATGATGATACAATACGAGTTAAGTTATCAATTTTCAGGAAACAATTTGCGTCTGACACATTGTTTCTGTTTAATTTCTGACGAGTCCTGTGCCCCACAGCAAGACTTCAGGATTTAATTCCATATTTTGCACAGTTATATACTGCACAGTTATATACTATTTCAGTCATTTTATTCACAGAAACATTTTCTCATGTAACCCCGCTTTTTCACCATAAGTAATGTACCGAAATATTCCAGCAACGGAAATAAAAAAATATATTTATTAAAAGCTTGTAAATTATCCATTGGTACTCTGTTAAGTATTTGAGGTGGGCGGCATAGCGGCCTATTTTGGTAACCTCATTAAGATTCTGAAGAATTAAAGCTTTCGTCGTGCTTTTATTAGAATCGATAACAATTGTTATTATTTATAAGCCTCGCAAATCGACCCGAAGTACTGAACAGTCGAACAAGTATCTATAAACTTCTTGGCAATGAATCAAGTAAAAATGAATCTAATTTGCATGCTGCTACATTATTGTGAGTCAACATTTCGACGAAAACACCCAAAACACAAACAAAACTTCGTTTTGTGACATGCAATTAGTTAATTAGATGTACAAAGCGTACTTGTATTAGGTAAGTCATTTATGTTTTTGAATGAAGCGTTAATATTGTCTTTGTTATTGTGTACCGCCTCATTTAAACATTTGATTACTTTTTTTACGATTTTGTTTATCAGTCGGTTAAAACGGAACCCTAAAAGGTCACTTCGACGTTTGTCTGTAGCTAACATAAATGTATTTTTCTCAGGAAGGGGTTGAGGTAAATATCAAGTTGGAATCTATACCGGATATTATGTTCTACTGTATATTTGAAATATAGATTGTTATATATATTAAGGTTATAAGCCAAATTATGTGGGTGATATTTCACCACAAGCATTCGCCTGTAAAATATATATTTTATTTCTAGATTTGAATTTAATGTTATAATTATTGTGAATTGTTGTTACTAATATAGTTTTTTAAGTTGATTGTAACTAACCATATATGGGCTTATACCTGAAATAAATTTTTCAATTTAAATTTTTCAATTTCAATATTATATATATGAAAATCTCATTTGTTTTTTTAGCACCCTATGGCTAGCAGGATATGCTGTCCCGGGAAATTTTAGTATGGCAGTCCTGGGAATTCCCTACAGCTTACAGCTTATGCGGCGAGGCAATCAAGTGAGGCGAGTTGAGACCTCTCAAAATCAACCAAACTCGTTCCGTAAAAGTAATACCGAATACCTATAAATACCGCGGTGGGAGCACGCAAGCCCCTACGAAAAACAAATCCGTTCCAATTTTTCCGTTATTTACCGAATAAAGTTGCTATTGGTCGGTGAGAGTTCAAATATTGTCGCAAACCTAATACGCCGGTAACGATCGATTCCGAACGCCAGGTCAAACTTCATTACTTTAATTGAATAATGCCCTCGGGCAGAAACCGCACGGTATTTATACCCGAAACAAGCACGTTACCTGAAAATGCAAACAATTACGCGCCTAATACCATAAACCGTCCCACCATTAGGATGTCACGAACGTTTTACCGCATTTTCTAATTGTTTCGAAGAGGAATTTTATTTAAACCTTGTTTGTTTAAGGGCCGATACTTTTGTCCTTTTGTTTGTTGTGTGAAGAAATATGTGAAACAATAGGTAGCGTGTTTATAGACCTTTAATTAAATTGATTTTCGATCTGTAATATGATCGAGATATCGTTAGAACGTCTATATGTATCTCATTCTCAATATAAATATATAGTATACTATATCCCATCAAAAACATAACATGTAAAAAAAAAACAAGTCTTTGTCCGCAACGAAACACAGGGGTTCGAAAATATTCTGAATGGCTTCGAGAAAAGGATGCCGGCGCGCGCGTTTGCTCGACTTGGCAGGGGCACTGCCGTGCCCCCAGATTACATTAAGTTATATTTTTCAGATATTGAAAATTAAAATAGTCTATCATTACACCGAATTCACCAAAATCCTAGGTCACGTGTTCAATTGGTATGCGGGAGCTTGTAAAAACGTACATTCATCTTTATTACAAAGCTTGCGATTTGACTTAAATGGCTCCCAGGCTAGTGCAGCTACGATAAACAAATCATGGCAACCGCCTCGTGAGCTTTGTCTAGGAGGCTGGCAGTTATGTAATTATTAAGGTGGTCGCGCATCTGTCATATGTCCAGTCCATGTGTATCGGAAAATAAGGGTTGACGACGCGGTTGGCGCAGAGCTAGAGGTAATGCAGCTGCCTACTGAGCCGACGATCCTGGGTTCAAATCGCGGCAAGGGCAAATGGTGTATAGAAGTCGGATTTGTTCCCGGGTCATGGATGTTTTCTATGTGTTTAAGTATACGGTTATTATAACACAAGCCTACCTACCTATAGAGTTAACTGTGGGACTAGATCGATTCGTGTGAGGTTATCCGATTTTTATCTTCTATATATAAAACTCAAAGGTGACTGACTGACTGACATAGTGATCTATCAACGCACAGCCCAAACCACTGGACGGATCGGGCTGAAATTTGGCATGCAGGTAGATGTTATAACGTAGGCATCCGCTAAGAAAGGATTTTTCAAAACTCACCCCCTAAAGGGGTTAAATGGGGTTCCAAAGTTTGTATGGGGAAACAAGATTAGTTAGACTATTTTATTCGAAACTTCAGAGGAGTATTTCTAACAATAAATGAGTAAACACGTGTTTCAGGTTTTTTGAAAATTCAACCCCTAAAAGGGAGAAATGTGGTGACAAAGTCTGAAAATCAGCGTGGGTATTGTTTAAAATAATTATATTTTACTAATAATAATTACAATATTAACGTCGACATAATAACTAACCTAATTACATTAGTCAAACCCGCTCGTTATCGTTTCCGGCGCGAAAGTGCCCATAATGCTCACGGCATTACCCCGCTGGATGGCTATGGACAGCCTCTGCACCAGAAACGATTCGGAGCGGGGGTCCTCTCCCTTTTGTCTAAGTCGACGGCCTATGTCACGCACAAATTGCTTCGCATCAGCACCCCAGCAGCCCGCCGTTTCCACCGCAAAAGGGACGAAAATATACCCCGAGCCCAAAGGAGCATACTTTTGGCGCTTCACCGCCGCCTGCGACTTGTTTAAATGGTTTATCGGGTCGCTGATTACAAAAACCGCAACGATTTTAAAATCCAACGTGGCGGACGTGAGTTACCATCTCCCCTGTTGGGGTGAAATGGGGTTGAAATGTCTACATACTAAACCGCTGATTCTAGAGAGTTCAAATTTGGCACGTAGGTTCCTTATAAGGTGAAGCGGTGCACTAAGAAAGGATTTCTCAAAACTCACCCCCTAAAGGGGTGAAATGGGGTTCCAGAGTTTGTATGGGGAAACAAGATTAGTTAGACTATTTTATTCGAAACTTCACAGGAGTATTTCTAACAATAAATGAGTAAACACGTGTTTCAGCTTTTTTTTAATTCAACCCCTAAAAGGGAGAAATGTGGTGACAAAGTCTGAAAATCCATTGGTAATGCTTTTATGGTTTATCGGGTCGGGTCGCCTGTTGGGGTGCGATGGGGTTGAAATGACTAAATATGAGTACGGGTGTAATTTTTATGGTTTGTTGGGACGTGAATTACGAAAATGCCACCGATTTTGAAATTTTATTTGTGGTCATGAAAATTCTTGAAAGCATTTGCGCCAAATTGCAATTTAATCGGTCCAGTAGTTTTGCAGCAAATCGATTGTAACAGACGGACTGAAAGACAGCTACACACGTGATCCTATAAGGGGGTTCTTTTTTTGCTTTTGAGGTATGGATAGAGACCAGCGTTATCCTAATAGATTAAAAAAATAGTATTTGGTGGCATCTCGATCGTCGTCAATCGGTACCTATAGGCGGGCGGCGCGTTGGGACGGGAGGAGTAATGATCGGGAAACTTCCTGCATCCGTAATAAATACATTCAAGCTTTTCAATAATAAGTCATTTCAGAATTCTGAATTACGTTTATCTGGCTCAGAATAATACATTTTTTATTCATCAACGAAGAGAACCTCAATATCTTACAATAGAACATGACGTAACTTAGAACATGGCTTAGAATCATTAAACCAATCTCGAATATCCCAAATCGATAAGCGGAGGCTCGGGACATTATAAAAGCTGTATTATACAAATAAAATGAACTTTACTTGGTACAGTAAAAGCTGAGATCGCTTGATTTGAGTGCTTGAGTTTTCGGTTTGATTTGATAAAGTGGAGTTATGATAAAATAAAAAGTATTTCCCAGTAATATTAGAAAAGCAGAAGTCTGTGTATGTTTTGTTACTTATTCACGCTAAAACGGCTGGACGGATATGCATGAGGGAAATGCAGATTGCAGATTATACCCTAACTTGACAAATAGCCTACTTTTAATCCTGAAAAAAAAACATTGTTCCCGTAGGATGATGTATATTATATAGGCACGCGAGCGAAGCCGCGGGTTAATGCTAGTTTATTTATAAAGGACAATGTTGTGTTTAATTTTTGGCAAATAACGCATTAGGTAAACAGATTGTAATGTGTGTATGACACAAACAAATTATATAGTTCAATTTAGCGATAATTTCAACCAATTTTTGCTACATATGACATCACAATTCTGGTTTCATGCGTTAAAAGGCCAGCTTATTGGATAGGTACCTACGATTATTATGACATGGCGGGTGGTCCTGCGAGTAGTTACTTCCCGTTCCCTTAAACGAAAAAGAAGCCTCGTAAGCCGTATTTTATTGTCTCAGGTATAATATTGCAATATAATCCAGAACAATGATTTGTGAAGCGACTTTGGAAGTACTTGAGTGAAAATATGTAAAGCGAGCATCCAATTTTAGAATATCATATCTTATTCTACGTGAACGTTTCATAAAAGCGTGTCCTTGTTTCAGACTTATTAGAGTGTGACGCTCATTCATAACTTAAACCTCTGTCAAACGGTCATAAATATCTTAGATATTTATTGTAGGTATTCTAAAATAAAAAACCGCAGCACGATATGATACATATTTCGACACCTTAGTAATTTAAAACATTTATTTTCAAATAATTATGACAGTAAAATAGGTGATTATTTCAGCCTAGGTTTTGATATATCTCTTTGTCTTTTCGTTTCAATGTGACTGAAGAACTTTGTTATAATCAGGTAGTTTATATAGCCACTCTAAAGAAGATTTGCCAACATCGGGTTTTCTATACATTGTGTTCCTTACCTACGGCTAAGCAAATCTTGGAAGGAGATGATGAGGATTACTTTTTATTTGTCGGATGAGAGACGATTAGTTTTGTTCGTCTGAAAAGATTTGTAATGTCAATCGAATCTTGAATTCGCACAACCTATCAATGCCGAAAACCTACTTTTCTAGTCGTTAATATACAATTATTGATAATTTGTATCAATTATTGGTTCAATTTACAGCTAACAAAATGTCAGCAGCACGTGATTATGCGTATGATGATTCGGTCAGATGATTTTTGGCAATGAATATTCGGTGCAAACAAATTATGCGAAATGTGTTTGACCATATGTTTCGGACATAAAAATAAGCGAAATAGATGTCACCCAACATGAAAATGTAAACACTTCACAATTAAATAACGTTCGTTCTGCAGAATAACAATATACAGCATATACTCGTATATGTTATAATGAATTAGATAGGTACGTTACTAATTTATTATAGCAGCGCTTACAAACGTTTCAGATGCCTTTAAGTCCTGTCAAGTGCAAACTGACACAGTACTATTGTTAGGTGACAACGGGTACCTAAACTAATTGCATATCTCTAGTCTAATAAGGGAACCATTGATATACATGTCAACTCCAGCTTACTACTCACCACATCAAAGGATTGCGTAACTGGCTCAAACGCGCGGATTAGGTTCAATTATCAGAATGTACCGCTTTCGGAAAAGAGACAAAATCTATTTAAACTAACACCATTTTCACACAATGTTAAACGGGACTTAACGGCGTTCTAAAACGTATAAATTTATTTAATTACCTCGACGTTTCGGACGTGTTGTTACGTCCATAGTCTCGAGGTACTGAATGAGACTCCGCTTTGTTATAATAGCAGACAAAATCGTAATGTCCTTGTATCAAATGGTAACGAGTTCGATATATCTCGCCACCATAATTATATGTTTACTTTAGCTTTAGATAGGCGCTATATTTAAAATGCCCAATCTCTTAAAATTACAACTTAACTAAAGCTGTATTTGGGACTAGGTCGATTTGTGACTTCGTCAATCTGCATTGCGTACCTACTTTTGTAATCCCAACAGCCGTGCATTTAATTACTATGCTAAGATATGTAGGTAACTAAAGTAGTTGGAAAACTAACATCGGAAGGAACTGTCGCTCTGACATCAGACAAGGACTACAGGAAGTAGAAAGTTATGTTATAAATGTTATACTAATTTTATTAAAACTTTCGTGAGACATATTTAATTATTGTATGAAGCGGTTTACACTCACGTGAAATTGTCAGGAACGGCCCGACATGTTTCGAACTCGTATGGAGCTCTTCATCAGGGACGGCTGCCCGTACAGCTCCGCGGCAACCTCCCTTCTTCTACGACGACCGTACGAGTTCGAAACATGTCGGGCCGTTCCTGACAATTTCACGTGAGTGTAAACCGCTTCATACAATAAATGTTATACTAGTCGGTGCCTGCGATCTCGTCCGCTATTACAACTTTTTTTTACCAGGTAAAAAGTATCATGTATATTTAGATGTACTGCTATCCCCGTACCAATATTGTTTTGGTTTAAATTAAAACTGGTAAGGCGTCGTGCCATAGAAACCAGAAGACGATCCTGCACTGCGCAAGATATTTCCTGAAATCATGGCCCCTCTCCAGAAACCTGATTTTCAATACAAATCTTTCTCGGCGTATACTGTCCGTGAAAGCAGTGGCGGATTAAGGGTCGAGAGCGCCCTAGGCAAAAACCTCATCGGCGCCCCTCTAGTGACCATATATTACTGCAGACTACTAACTTAAGCCGTAGTATTTTTTTTGTCATGAATTGAACTGTATCATGGAGAATGGCGGGTTATCGTGCTACCAACTTTTTTGTGAACTGAAGGGTGTCGCAACAATCTTCCTTCGCACGCAGCCAAGGGCATCGCCAGCCGAAGGCCCGCGGGGGCAAGTTGATATAAATGCAGGGTATGGAAAAGGAATACAGCCTTGCTAAAGGATAGGAAGCTTCACCAAGCACGTTAAAATATAAAGTACATTTATGAGCGGGAAGGGGGTCAGTTTATAGTCATGTCATAAATGGCATAACATAACAAGATGGAAACGCGAGCGTAGCGAGCGCGAAATTTTTGGAAGGGACGCGTTTCATAATACAATCTGATGAAAACGCGAGCGTAATGAGCGCAAATTTTTTTGAAAGGAAGGGTCAAAATAAAGCTAGATGAAAACGCGAGCGCAGCGAGCTCGTAATTTTTCGATAGTAAGGGTCAAAATAAAGCTAGATGAAAACGCGAGCGCGGCGAGCGCGAAATTTTTCTTTAGCAATAACGTAAAATGATTTTCCGCACTACGATCAAAATTAAATACAAGTTTGAGTCACGGGACCGAGAGATCTTGCTACGAGCCAAAGATCCCTTTACGCGAACGAGTAGACTCAAGGCTGCCCAATATTTACCGAGCGAGCGAAGCATTTCCGTTACAACTTGGCCAAACATTCTTTCGTATGTCCGTATGTTCGAATGTTCTGTTGTCCAGGTTGCCGGCTATTCTCGCCCACCGGTCGCATTTCTCAAACGATTCTCATTTAATTTTGTAACTAGGTTCGATAATAGTTTGTTCGATTCAGTTTTTAGTTTTTTACAAAATAGCGGTAATATTGGGGCTGAAAACGTAAAAAAAAAACAAATTTCAATTATTTCGAAACAAACTCTCGAATTGATTTTATACTGAATTGATTTAAATATGACAAGTGACTGGAAATATTTTTGGATGCCTTTTATATTGTGTATGTTGGTGCATATTATTATGTACTATTTAATATTTAATTTTATGACGTTTTTTAGGGAAAAAAATCTTTTTCTTAGTTATAGTACTGGAAAAGGCGCGCGCTGCGCGCGCCCCTTTGCAGCCTCGCGCCCCTAGGCACGTGCCTACTTTGCCTTAGGGATAATCCGCCACTGCGTGAAAGTGCTACTAGATATTACAATATTTTGAATATCCACTTTTCCAAAATGTCAAACACTAATAAAAGCTATAAGTATATTATTATGATACAATTTTGTGTTCATTAATTTTTGATAAGATGAATTATACCCCTCCCCTGTCTACAATAAAAAACCTTTCGAAACATGTTTCATGGAATTACGACGGGTTATCGTAAGGTAGGTGCAAAGAAAACTGCAATACGGGGTTACAGAGGTCGTGACCGCACCAGAGATTACACTGTATACAGAAAGTTCACTTCTCGCTTAACATTTCGGCTTGCATTCGATGTTTCTTCCACAGCGCTTCTGTTATATGATTTCAAGAGAAGAGAAACCCACCAAACAATTTTCGAACTTCAATTAGTTTATTTTCGAACAATATAATGTTATACTATAAAGTGCCTGCAAATTCGGCTGCAGTTTTTTTTCTGTACCTACCATAGTTGGGTAAATAGCAGTTAATGATAATGGCAAATGACGTTCGTTGTACAGCTGGCGCCACGCTACTGCGTCGCGTTGTTAAGATTTTTCCTGAACTAATGAACCCCCTCCATAGAAAACTGACATTCAATACAATTTTAAAATTTTATAATCACACAAAATTATAATTAAAGTGAAGTATCTTCATAATATACCTGATGGAACAATGCATAATATTTAAAAATGCAAATAAAACTAATTAAATACCGATCACGCAACTTTCGTTACTTATTCGATTATTTTAAATCGAAATATATTTCTTAAGTTACACATAACTCTTTGTACGATACAGCAAAAAAAAACATTTCTTGCAAAGGGCCTAGCTTCGAATTAGTAAAACTTGTTAGTACTTGTAATCGTTAAAACTTCCTTCAAAATAACACAAAAAACTATAAAAAAAAAATTGCATGAAGCGATGGTGTACGTCTGACGTTAAGCTATCGCTACATAAGCCAATAATCGAATTACGTAATTGCACCTTCTGTTTTGTCGTCTACGGCCAATCCCTCGAGACGGCCTTTCGCCACGCGAATCCACGCTCGATAGCGCTCCACTTCCCGCTCGCCGTGTAAACGTAAGACAATAACAATGTATGAGTCTCATATCAACTTACTACCTTTGTCTTCTCGATGTTGTACTTTAGACAAATAAAATTTTCCAAACCGACTTTCCGGTTAAAGACTTTAGCTTTGAATCTTTGAATGCTTACCGCCCCGCGAACCGCGAAGCACATTGGGTTAAATCTTCGTGATTAACTAGACATATAAACGGAAAAGTCCTGACTGACTGACATTGACATATCAACGCAGAGCCGAAAATTCATTTCTTAAAGCTTGCGATTAGAACACACCCACCTACCAAGGAGAATAATCCCAGTGAGGCTCCGGTAGGTACGACGATGAGCAAAGCCAAGAGTAGTGTAAAGTATCTTCTGATCACAACGCTATCTAATCACTAACCTAATAAGGGAAACAATCTCAAAGACTCAGTTAGGCACGTTGAACGAGAAAATCAAATGTGGCTGTCAATAGAGTAAAGCAATTTTAATTCTTCTTTAGGTACATTAAAAAGAGCCTAGAATAACTGCTTTGATTAACAAGATTATCAACTTACGCCCTCCTTAGCCGTTCCCTGGTATTATATTATTATTTAAAACAGCAATTGAGAGCCGGCCTATATGCCAACAATAAGACGTAGATTTTCTTAGCTGTTAGCAATGGTATTTGAACCAAATTGGGATTTGCTTTAAATACCTTTTAATAACTCGGGGGGAGTGGTTTAACACAAGCAAGTGTAGGTATGTTACAATAATTAATCACTTGCTTCTCTTAAATAACGAATTTTCTATATATATGATTTCGTCCGGTTCACCGTGACGAATATTGCTTGCTCATGTCCATGTCCATGTGCTATGCCAGGGCGTGATCCGTACCATTGATTTAAGGATTAAGAAAAAAATAATTACCACTTACCATTACCTTGGCCTTACGAAAAAAAAACTCATAAATTATATAAACACGACTGTACATACTTACACGTAAACAAACTATCCACGTGTAGGTATATTGTTGTTCTTGCGCCCAATTACGTTCTTGACAAGTAAAGTGTTGAAACATAACAAATGGCTCCAACTTGTATAAACAATATCAACTTCCGACAATTGACGACTGGCTGACATGACCTACATTGTACATTGATCCCTTATTTTTCGGCTCACCCTTACTTCTACGAAGGTTCAAAAACTGTTTCGTTATTAATCCCTTCTATTTTCTGTAAAAGTTGGCAACTATAACTAACGAAAGAGGTATTGATTTATTTTTGAAATAGTCGTCTTTGTCACTTGTTGTAAAACTATAAGCAGAAGTAGCACGAAGTAAACTTTCATCTTATTAAAACTTTCGTGAGACATATTTAATTATTGTATTAAGCGGTTTACACTCACGTGAAACTGTCAGGAACGGCCGACATGTTTCGAACTCGTAAGGAGCTCTTCGTCAGGGACTGCTGCCCGTACAGCGGCGCGGTAATTTTGTCACTCGTTACTGACGATTTCACGTGAGTGTAAACCGCTTAATACAAAAATTAAGTAGACTTTTTTTTTTATATAGAAATCAATACCGGACAACCTTACACAAAGCGATCTAGTCCCACAGTAAGTTCTAGTAGGCTTGTGTTATGGGCATAAGACGACGATATAGATAAATATATAGAAACATACATGACTCAGAACCCAGGAACAAATATTCGAGTTCATCACAGATATATTTGCCTTGCCGGGATTCGAGCCCAGGACCGTTTGGCTCACTAGGCAGCTGCGCATTTATTAATTATTTGAGTATACGGCTAACGGTAGTCGTATGTTGGGTAGCCGGCTTCCTCATGTGACTGACGGGATTTTTTTTTATATAAAAATCATTAAACATTATTAGTTAATTTAAGATACTGACTTTATAATTACGTTTCCTTATCATAAGTTATTATTCTACGTAGTCGGTCCCAAAGTTCTGTCACTGGCACATTATTTTTGAATTTAGAACATGATGAAAATATTATTAAATTCCATTTTTAAATGTTTGACAGTTATTTTAAAACGAGCATACAAAAAAAAAGACTTAAAAGGGCACTTACTTAATGCCCGTCTAAAAACAATAAGGCTTAAAAGATCCCGGAAGTTGTTAAAGCGGTACGCGAAAAATCGACACCGTGCTATCCTCTTTACAGACAGAAAGATTTTCGTTATCGAAGAGAAATACAATAAACAGAATGATAGAGTGTACGCTAGGAGCTCTGAAGAAGCAGGAAAAAGAGTTCCGCGGGTGCAACATGGGCATCATCTATCATCAGTGATGGTCTGGCTGGGTGTATACGGGCCAACTGAGGTTCATTTTTGCGAAAAAGGGGTCAAAATCAGTGCGAAAGTGTAACAAGAGACGGTTTTGGATAAGCATGTCAAAGATCTGCGCAACACGCTATTTTCAGGACATAATTTTGTGTTCCAGCAGGATTCTGCGCCAGCACACAAAGCCAAGACCACTCAAGCCTGGTTTGTCCGTCAAAAAATCGACTTTATAAGACACGAAGATTGACCTTCCTTCAGGCCGGACCTTAACCCTTTGGACTATAAAATTTGGCAGGTCTTACAGGGGAAAGCCTGTGCTAAACCCCATAAAAATTTGGAGAGCCTGAAGACATCTTTAAAAACACCAGTCGCTGAAATAGACATGAAAATGGTGCGTGCTGCGATAGACGACTGGCCGCGCCGATTAAAGGCCTGTATTAGAAACAAGGGAGGTCAATTTGAATAACTTTAAGTAATTTTAATTCTTTATTAAAAGTACTTTAAATTTTTTTAAAAGTGATTGGTACTTTTGTTTCTATCATTATTTTTATTTGTGACACACGTAGGTAAGTACTAAAAATAATTATTTTACAAATTATTCTAACTCCCGCCCTTTTACTCCTTATAATGGACTGTTTACACATTGATCACTTAGTGATTGTAGTGTAGTGTAAGTTCATACAATATGCAATTCTTACTTGCAATTAGCAACACATGTATAGTCTGTTCGATCTCTAAGATCAAATGAAGTCACTTTGGCACAAGGTACAAACAACCGTACATACATGTAAATTTAAGGTCGGTCTTCACTTGTGCCAGTTTGACATAATTTGATCTTAGAATTCCGGATAGACTATATTCACTCGCACTTGTAATAATAAAAGTGTAAACAGGCCATAAGCAAGAAGTTAAGTCATAATAACCACATTGAATTTTCTTTTTTTTTTCAATTGCCTGGCTTTAAAATACTTATATTTCAATTAATTCCCGCAATTAAACAAATCTTACGATAACTCATTTGAAGAACTACTTCAACCGCCACTAGGACGTGTCAAAATGTTCCCGTAATTTGGATTATTATTTCAATAAAAGGGAGTTATTATCTTCGGAACAAGGAAAATATCACAGACCTCAGTTAATACGTTTATTATAACGAAGATATAAGTACCAAGTAAGGTAGGAAGACCTATACAAACAATGCTTAATAGGAAATTTGGGGATTCAGAGCCGGTTGCTCACGCATTACAGTTAACCTTCTCCTGAGAGAAGAGTAGCTTTTATCGCGCAACGGGGCTATAATTATAACAAAGCATATACATACAGCAATACTATCCTGAAGTAGCAGTGCTGTATTATTGTTATGTGTGGATTATTGTTATCCATCAATGCATAACATAAGCACGACTCCATTCCACTCCACTCTGACTCTTTTCATAATAGAAGAAATAGAGATAAAAACAACTTGCAAGCAACAAAATTATTGTGGACTGAGATGGAATTTACTCTAATATGCACATAGTTTCCAACCATTTCCGTTAATTTCGAGCTGTGTAAAAGACAACGATGTAAGGGGTGAAATTGTTTGTATAATTTAGACACGAACTAAATTCAAGTTCAGATTGTATAAAAGGACCTGCACCGTAAAATTGGCTGTCTAGCCCTATGGTTGATTGGCAGAAAATGCCTTTTAAGTCTGCCATTTGTACAGTTACTTTCGAGTTTTGTGCAATAAAAATAAATAAATAAGTTCGCAAGTATACACACTGAAATTTAAATTCTCGAAAATGCAGTTACGCTCTCAATCACATTAGTTTGATCGTATTTATGTAGGTAAGTACATTTACTTTTTCAATTCGTAACTCAGATCACGTATATTTGTATTTAATTGCCTCGTAGGTATTTTCCGTATTAATTTCACATTAATCATTCTTAGAGGCTAAAGAAATAATATATTTTTTAAATAGTTTTTATCTGATATGATAATAGGCAAATTGAAATGAAAACTTAAAAAAATATATACAGAAGATTACTTAAATAGGAGGCCTTTGGCCAGCAGCGGGATACTAGGCTTTTAAATATTAACGTTTATAAAATAAGCGAAATTGTTTTGTTTGCCTAATGGCAACTTAATCACTACTAAATATTCTTTATCAACTAAAAAGCACATTTTGTTAATAAGAAAACGTCCATATTGATACGAAAGATCTTAGCAAACGCCTAATTAGTTTCTTTCAGCCTTATGAAAGCACAATATACGGATTCCCGGGTCCCCAGATACCTTTTATGTATTCTCCGCGGTTGTATTGAACGGACAGCAATAAAGTTAAATTACGTCGCCTTGGGGTGTAAATAGATGGAACGTTCGTTGGGCGCTAGAATTGGCGATATAAAGTACTTATTTTTTTTCTACTAGCTGTGCATTACCCGCTTAGAATTCTTGTTACGAATCTAGTTTCATCCCTTCTTTTACGTTTCATCCCTTTTTAAGGAGACGTTACGATGACGTAGTAACGTGTCGTATCGTATCCGTATCTTTTTTAACATCCGCTGTCCACGTACGGGTGTGCGGCATCGCCGATAAGCTGCAGGAGTACTCTTCTGCTGTGATGGTATGGTCACGTAAAACGGCAACACGTAGGGAACTTGGCATTCCCCGGTCGAAAATCCAGACAGACCCAAATCGAGATGGAAGATTTGGATGTAGTGACAGCGCCAATAATTCGAGAGTGAATCTGGTGTATTTTATTCCGAGTTAAGCACTCTACTTTTCATTTCGAATATGAGAAGAATAATCAAAGCTTATATTTTATAGACACATTTAAAAACACTGCGCTCGTATCTCACACGCGCAATTATGGTCTACGTTTATTTTTTTTAATTGTGTTTATCAATCAGGATACGTTAATTTTACATTCGAATAACCAACCAGTATGCGTTTTAAAAATAAAATCTTTTTAGTTTTCAATTAATGAATGAGGATTTTAAATTTCGAATCGCAGCAACCAGGTAAACATTAAAACGTCTATTAGGTACACTACAATTGTTTTATTGGATTTTGATGAAAAACGTACCTTGTTATTGTTGTTTATAAATATTAGCTTTTTTTTCATCGCGGCTGTACGAGTTAGTTCCATTGCCCTATAAGCACATTTGATTCGCCATGCGAAGTTGAGTATTCTTTTTTTAAATTACTTTTCAACCCTAAGGATCGCAATGACTCACTTTCAGCTCGCTATTGAGATAATCAATGACCAACTTTCAGAATATGAGAAATATAAAAGGATATCATTGAGCGTCAACTATCCGAAGACAATGTTGAGGACGGGGCGATATGTAGAAGCAAGGAAAGCTGACCCCATCTCCACGTGGGATAAGGGCTAGGAAAATAGAGAGACATTTGACTACCTCAAAAAAAAAGATGCGACGACCATCGCCATTGGCATTGCCATCAAAAGTAGCAAATATGATATAATACAATAGGTTAAAACATGTTTTTCTTGAAATAGGGGCGGCTTTAAGTACAATTCTACGACGCCTCTCTTTTTGCATCCTATTCGCGTATGTTAATAGTTATTTGTGCAACAAGAGAGCAAAGTTGTTTTTTGTTACGAGTGCGGATTTTGAGTCCCGAGCAAGCGAAGGATTCTACGTTTGAATCACGAGCGTAGCGAGTGATTCTATGTTGGAATCCTGAGTGTAGCGAGGGACTCAACGGCACGAGATGCAAAAAACTTTGCTCTCGTGTAGCACACACAACTTTTCACCTCATCAGCGAGAACATATTCGACATTTTGTGCTTTTTCTTCCAAAGTATGTTTATAGTCTTTGTTGCTGATTCCAATAATATTATTAATGAGAAAATAGATAAGTAAAAAAAAGCTAAAAAAAGGAATACCAATATAATTTAATTGAAATTATAATCAACCAACCAACACGGTTATTGTCATTATTTGATCAAATTGGAAGATTTAGCAGATACATGACGTGTTTATTTATAAATACATATTATATTACGAGATTTTCTTTATAAATTAATTAATATTTTTACTCCTAAAACACCAAACAAAATAAATGCAAAAGAAAATAACAATTACAATATGAACTCCATATTTTTTAAGGTACGTTTCGAATATGCATCTATGATAAATGGTGAAATTATAAATTATTATTATATTTACAATAAGTAATAAGTTGAAAAATATTATTTTATTTGAGCAATGATCTATTGTTTTATATAAAAGGCACAATAATTTTAATATTCGGTCGTTAAATAAAAATATAATAAAGAAAAAAATTACGTTGCAATTAAAACTTTTTCGGGTGTTTTTAATTAATTTTTTGGTATAACGCGTATCCGAACTGTTCTCGATCGAGGTCGGATTCGAAAATCGAATTACAAATTGATAAGTTTCTATCCCTCTCTTTTATATACATATGAAAGAAACAGAGTGCATCTAGATTCAAATGATTAGAATTTTATAATTAACCTTTGGCTGAAGAATGACAATTGGTGGTCAGATATTGAAAAAATTAAAAAGCTACTTTCTACTCACGCTCGAAACAAAATCGCATTTTGTTCACTGTTATCTGACAGCAAAATCGCCATGTTTGAGCTGGTGAGGTGAAAATAAGATGGTTGTATAGATAGTTTAATCCACTAACACGCAGCCTCGCTACGACTCACTACTACTCAGTCTGCCGACTCAAGGAGTGATAATGAGAAATATATTGCTGTCCGTATGTGTAACTTGGCTCGTTCAGAAGGACTTAACGCTCAGGGCCGTGTCTGGGGACCGTAGAACTCTTATATTACAAAGTTACGTTGTGTATACTCAGTGTATCTATCCTCTTTAGAGCTATCCTTTAACTACATAAACACATCAATATGCATTAAAAACAATACATTTGTTTGGTTGTTAGGGTTTCGTACCCAAAGGGTAAAATCGGGACCGTATTACTAAAACTCCTTTGTCCACCTATCTGTCAGTCAACAGGCTGTATCTCATGATGAACCGTGATGGCTAGTCAGTTGAAATATTCACAGATGATGTATTTCTGTTGCCGCAATAACAACAAATACAAAAACAGAAAAAATAAAAATGCTTCCCATACAATAAACAAGATCGGTTGCGTTAACTTCGCCCCTCATTTTGGATAAGGCGCCAAACATACCAGGTTCAAACTTAACCCGGCCACTTATTTTATTTGATGGTACGGAACCCTTCGTGCGCATGTCCAACTCGCAATTTTTATTATTTATTTATTTATTTAAACTTTATTGCACAAAACAAAAAGTGTACAAATGGCGGACTTAATGCCATAAGGCATTCTCTACCAGTCAACCATTGGGCTAAACAGAAACATTTTATGGTGCAGGGCCTGTCAACTATCAACATTATACCAAAAGAGAAACTTATTATATATCAGTAATATAAATGACACAATAAATAAACATACACAAATATGCAATACAATATACTTACATAAACATTAATTCTTGTACCCAGTGCAAAATATCATAACCGACAATCAGTCTAGGAGCTTACTGGTGAGATGCTTGCGCAACATGTGCTTAAAGGTTTGCTTTGTTTGTGCTTGCCTGATGGAAAGTGGGAGATCGTTCCAAAGTCGTATTGCCTGCACAGTGAAAGAATTTGACATAAAACCGGTGCGATGAGGAGGGACAATGAGCATGAGTTTACGAGAAGTGCGAAGTACGCAACCGGGTCGAGCAGATACAAATTGAAATTTAGATCTAAGATACTCGGGTGCAGCTGGATCGAATACAATGGAATAAAGAGTGGATAAGACTCGTAATGACCTACGTTCACAAATGGGAAGCCAATTAAGTTGACGGCGAAAATCAGATATGTGGTCATATTTACGAAGTCCAAAAATGAATCTAATGCAGTTATTAAGAACACGATCCAAACGATTCAATGAAGCCTGAGTGATATTTGAATAACACACATCAGCATAATCAAATACGGGCAGAACAAGAGCTTGAATAAGGAGAGTTTTAGTGCTGACAGGAAGAAAGTGTTTTAGTCGGTAAAGCGATCGAAGTGTGTTGGTCACTCTGCGACATACGTCAGACACCTGTGGCTCCCACGTAAGGCCGGAGTCAAAAATCAGACCCAGGTTCTTCACTTGCGACGCCAACGGAATAGGAGTGTCTTCAAACCGGATAGGAGCTATGTGCGCCATTTCAGTTGTAGAGAGCAAACGGGGACTTCCGAGTACAATGGCCTGACATTTAGACGGGTTCACGGTGATCCCAAAACTACGAGACCAAGTAGAAATCCGGTCCAGGTCATTATTGATGTCAGAAACTGCCCGATTTAAATCGTCAGCGCTCGCCTGGGTATACAGCTGCAAGTCGTCGGCATACAAATGATGAGAGCATACTAAGTGAGCCACAATTAAATTAATAAAAAGAGAGAATATTCTCTTATATAGAATTTATTCACTAACCACAAGGTATATTTTTCATATACTAATTCTCGATTCCACTTGAGACTAACACAATGAGAACCATAACATTTATCTTTTGTCCATTTTGTTGACTTGCTTTAGTATCTTAGCTTGGTATATGAAATAAACTATAGCAAAACAAGCTACCAAAATACAAATTCAAAACATCGTAAATTAATTCCAATTAAGGTATATTCTTGGGTTTGGTGGACAATAGGTACTTGTCAATACAATGATTAATGAACAATTGAATTTAAACCAATTGATCAAAACAGAAAGTGCCTACTTCAAGATTCCCGCCAATTAGGTGTATCTGCCTCACAATTTTCATAGCTCGACTGGCTTGGAAAGCTGTTGAAATAGACCACTAGGTTTAGAGTAAAAGTTATGTAACTTGCATAATGTATATATATGATATATCAAAGACATCGATACAGAAAATTCATTGTAAGTTAATGACTAATGTGACACAAAAAGTGCAATTTATATTTGCTTTCATACTTTACACTTCTCATCCTTAACACCAACTTTTACTTGAAGTTTAGAATAATATTAACACGTTTAATACGTATAAATAAAAGTGAAGAAAATCCAAACCATTAAGTATAATCGCAAGAAAGAAACTTTCCGGGACAGCTTTCGAGATTTTTTTTTAAGTAAATGAAGAGGGTAAATATTTGTTATTTCAGTATGTTAACGCGAAACCAATTTTGGCTTTGACATAACTGGGACCTGGGACTGGGAACTTTGACATGTGTGTAAAATACAAACATTTTGTAAACTCCGTATAAAGCGTAACGACTATAGCTCCATATTTTGATTTTTGCCGTTCTTACAGTTCAGTGCAGAGTATTTTGAATGAAACCAATTAGAAAAACCGGCCAAGAACATGTCGGGCCACGCTCAGTGTAGGGTTCCGTAGTTGCCCATCCTTCACTAAAGACGGGCTTACATCAGCGGTTTTAAGCCCGAGGTTTAAATTACGAGAAAGATTTCAAGCTCTATAAAAAGGTCGTAAACGCCAAAGTAACTGTAATTACTAATTACTTTCTGGAAGATATCTATTATACGCGCCAGATTGAGCGAAATGTTTTAGTACAGTATGGCACTGAACTTTCGAAGTATAAGGACACCGCGCGGCACTTACGTCATTTTAACGAAAATTATGACGTTTTGCGATAACTCAAAAACGGCTAGACCGATTTTATTCAATATAGTTTTCATTGAAAGTACTTATAAAGTCTCTTTTTCATGAATTTTTCCATATTTTTTTGACCCGTGGTTGAAAAGCTATAGAGGGGTGCTGGGGACACAGTTTTTTGGATTTCCGGAGCGAATATTTACAAAACTGCTGAGTTTATCAAAAAATAATGTTGGAAGACCCCTATTATTTTTTAAAGACCTATTCAACGACACCCCACACACTAGTGTTGGCGTGAAAACAAAATCACCCCCACTTTAGGTGTACCTACGAGCGGTACCCGAAAAAAAATTTAATTCGACTTTTTTGTATCTCGGTTGGACAAGAGCCGGCAAGTATTAGGGGTAAAATTTTATTGAACGAACGAATATTCGAGTGAATAATAAATTGAACTTAATAAGTAAAAACCTCTTACAACTCGGAAGTGATGTTCAACATTTATATTTAGCTTTTCCTATGCTATTACAAATTGTTATTTATATATTATTTCACTGCAATCATTTGAAAATTTCTTTTTTGAGCAGCGGTCCATTACCTCGAAATGATTTCTTTAAATCATTCAGGTGATTTGCGCAATGGAGCTTGTGGTATATAGATAATTAATATACCCTCGATTACCTGCTACCTTCATTACTTTGACAGGTCAACGGCAGAACAGGAGACAGGAGGCAACGGAGGCTTACAGCAAAACCAGATTACGTGATTTTATTGGGTCATCCTTACAAGGAAACTCACAGGTTACCATAGAAAATAGAAATCAAACATATTTAGATAATAAGACTACTCGTAGTTCAGCATTTTTCTAAGAGTAATAAGTAAGCAAGGTGTAAGTACTCGAAACGAACGATCTCGTTAATCAGACTCACCTTATTCCTCACTTCACTTTTATTTCATTTTTAGAACTTGGTTTTGGTTTGCCTTGGTTTATTATTTAGAGCGGATTTCCTAGAAGCTTTTCTATTCCTAGTGGTAGGTAATAAATTATAGGTTAACCTCACGCCACAGCGGAGTGCAAAGTAAACAATGGGTAAACCAACACTTTTCTACTCGTTTCTCTTCAATAAAATGTAGTTCAGCAGTTCAGTGAAGGTTTTGCCACTATCTCTAACATGGTCAACCTTGAACTTTTAACATCTTATAATAGCTACTCGTACCGGTTAGAACCGATTTTACTTTTTTTTTTTTTTTAATAAAAATAGCCATGCATTTAACCTCGATTGCACCTGATGTTAAGTGACAATAAGGCCTAAGATGGAGCATGCTTGGCTAGAAGATGCCTATTCACTCTCGACTTGAAGAGATCCAAGTTATATTTTTCAGGAAACAGGTGCGCAGGAAGAGAGTTCCATTCCTTAGCTGTCCTCATAAGGAAAGTAGACGCAAAGCGTTTCGTACGAATCAGTATCGAATCAGTTCGAATCAGTATCGACAACATAAGGGTGGAATCCAAGTCCGCGCCGAGTACTGTGTTGTCTGAACGGAGACGGTGGAATTAATTCATGCAGTCCTAGTGCACACTCACCAAAGTGTACCAAAGTGTATTACTATGAAAAAAAAATAACCGGCTTTGCATTATCTAGTACCAATGTAAAAACACAGAGTAGTATGACAGTACCAGCGAAATTAAAATTGAATAAGCCTGCCCGTAAATAAATACAAGCATCTGTTAGTTTGTCCAACGCTCTCCAATACATGTGGTACATAAATTAGCTATGTTGTTTACGATCATTCATAAGGGTCACCGGAAGAATAACAACTAAATTAAATTCTCAAAGGGAAAACCCCCAATCCATACTTAATTGTGTTAATAATTATCTTAGGACCCGCGAAGAATGTAGACATTTTTCGTCGGATCAGAGGATTAATAAGAGAACAGTTCAAAAACTCAACCGTTAATTATATTACGCGTGTTATATTTGTAACTATAAGTACAAACTTATATAGCAATAAGGGCGAAATATCAAGAACTTTATACTTGCTACAAGCCAAACTATAACAGTAAAAGCTTGAAACATAACACGCTTGAGCTAGCATAAGATTTAAAATAGAATATAGAATCATATTTTATTCAATATAGGTCAAGGAAGACACAGTACAATAGTGGAAAGGTATATTTAATAAAGAACATCTCTTATACTGCATAGAGCAATGTAGTTTACATAGTAAAGCTTAGGTCTAGCGGCTTTCTACGAAAGTAAATAATACCAGTTGTTATATATTTATATTTTATTTTGCAATGCTTTTACTAAGCTACAGAATAACACTGCAGAAGGTTCTCTTTTATGTTTTCTTCAAAATCCTTAGAACTGTCTTTTATTGATTATTTGTGTAATGTGACCCAATTTGTCGTGGAGCGTGGAACGTAGCGACTGTGTTGTGTGAATCCACGTACATTCAAAATTTAATGGCATAATAGTATGTTTCGAAACATTGTTATGACTTATGACAGTTGATAATAATAGTAGTAGTTAATTCCAGTGCTGTAATAAAGTGTAAAACAATTGAAGTTATGTTGTACTACTTAGGTGATGTATTGGCAAGGTTGTTATTTGGGTGGATCTACTTTTTCTTGTTGTTATTCAGTCCCGTCACCCAGGAGACAATGGTGATTAAAATTCTTAGAAAAGTGTTGATAATTTATAATCTCGTTATTTTCAAGAAATATTCTAAATGAGAATGGGCTTATAACTGCTGCAATTCCAACATTTTTGTTGAATATTGCCGCCGAAAGTCGTAGTTTTTAAAGAGTAACCCAGGGACATCACCATGGCAACAAGCAACAGAAAAAAGTTGATTGACCCAAGATAGTGGCGACATGTTTTATTATAAACATGTAACTTCTCACCAGTGTTCGGATTAGGATGTGCAATTTGGCTTAAATACTATATATTAACCTTAAATACTATACGAAATATGGATATACCCCGGGGATTCCCGGAAAACCCGTTTTTTGGCAAGGCAACCTTATAAACATCGTTTAGCATGCGTTTTTACAAAGCCTTAGTAATGTTTATTAGAGTGGGTGGGTAGGTAGGTACTGATTATAAAATAAATGACAGATAAAAGTACAGGAGTAGAAAAACAATATTTTTTTATAACTGTAATCTACCTTTATTTGTAACTGAGTAATATTTTGAAACAAATCGCATATTTTTATAAGCTTTACTTTAATATACCGTTACAAAATCCCGGGAAACTGTACACTCCAATCCGGCCACTGCTTCTCACTAACGAGCTACTAAAACATCTAAGAATGTCATGGCTTGGTATAAAAAAAACATATACATTAGAACTGGGTAATACTGCTGTAAAATATGACGAGAAACGTGACTATCTCTATAAATGACCCAGAGCCAGTGAATTAAAAGTAAAGGCTTGCTGGGAGCACTGAGACGACGAGTTCGTTAAAGACCAACGAAGCGAAATCGCATAATAATTCAGGCATAATACAACGTCTTCTTGAGTGGTGATGTTAGACTACGTTCAAATAAAGCGCCAGCCAGCGGGAATCGGGTTCTACGGACGCCACACCACTGGTATTCCTCTTTGTACCGGTTTCCTCATTGCTGTGAGTCATCCTAATCCGCAGCTGTAGCACAGCTGTGACAAGCCAGTCTTTCTCGCGTGAGACACTTTACCTTTCCCTTTCTAAGCAGTATACTGTGAGAGAGTGACGTGCGACGCTAAGTTTTTAGTGGATGAGTTAGGCGAATCTAGAATGTCTAGATCCTGTCCCTCGGTTGCCGGTTGTTTCCTATGCTCAACATTCATCATTATTTTTTGAGCGTATCATTGTCTTTACTTGATAAACATAAGCAACATTACATAGTAATTATATCACAGTCATAAACATTATTTCAATGTTATTCCTCGCGAAAATTTTAACTCTATGCTTCGAACCAGCACATCTAGCGAAACTGTCATACGCGACAATTTCACGCGCGAGACAATTACCCGTCTCTTTCTGTGCAGTAATGTGAGAGAGTGACGGGTAGCGCTATGTCGCGCGACAAGAGTCGCGGAGCATAGTTGTGCTAGACGGGCTGCACGACTTTTCCAGCCAACACGCGCGCCTTAACACGTCAAACGTAATGTCAAACTATGGATTATCCAAGTAGCAGTATCTGTATCTGTATAAAGAGCTTACATTCCTTACACAGCTGAAATAAGTGGTATAAGGTATGTAGGGGAACCTGAGGAGACTAGATCCCTTGGGAGACTTGTTAAAGTTAATTTAAAATTCAACCAAACGCGATACGTTTTCTTACGCTAGCAACACTCATTCATTTATGCCTAACTTCACGTTCTTTCGTGGCACGTTGTAACTCACGTCAGTATTTTGCACATGGTGGCCGTTGAAATATTTGTGTCGCGTCGAACTTAATTTTCGGTAAGTTTTAACTTGATTTATTTAATGAAAAGTGAATTAAATGCTATTGTTTTAGTGTGTTTGTTGTTTTAGTCGTTTATTCAAGTGTAGATTGTAGCGCATGTTTTATAACAACACTATGTATGGGGAGACTTGAGAACTTTTGATTTGGGGGTGACATAATGACGGAATCATGGGACCCCGTGAGGGATCAAGTCTTATCTATGCTAGGATTCATAGAGCTTGTAATGTCTGTCTACTGTGAAGGTTCTCCTTCACTGTTGGTGCTATATGGCCACCGACATAAAAGTAAACTTGTATATTGTATGTTTATATTTAGAATAAGACGCGTGACATCCGTCAATAAAATAAAATGTAGTAGTTAGTTATCCTGTGGCCTCTGGGCAATAAACATCTTTACGAAGTACCTCTGCTCTGTTAATTATTCCACCTCTGAAGTTATTCCCCCCGGCTGTCGCCACACTTGGTGGAGGCAGCAAACCCTATATTTAGAGTCACGCGAGTATTGAAAGTTTCCCCGCTCCCAACTAATTTTGTCCACAGATTCTCGGACCGCTGTGACAATTACGTACTGAAAGCTTACGGTTGGCATAGGAGCCAGACAGGAGTGAAGCGCACCGTCTATATGCGCACGAAGCAAAACGAAGAATAAGTGCACATTTGTGGTATTGTATGTAACTATTGACTGCACCGCCGTGAAGGAGCGAATTCAACAAACGGGTGAAGTTGACGAATCATTGAATCACCCATTATCATTTTTCATCCCAAGCGATTATAATTTGTTTGTGCATTGTTTCGGACTCCACATAAAAATGGAGACGAGTACTTTTAATGGCTTATCTGACGTGGATGATTTCATATTCCAATTCAAAATAATGGCGCAAGTCAAAAAATATGATCCTGCACAATCGCAAGCAGCGATCGCAGCATATTTGTCAGGACCAGCGTTACAATTTTATAAGGCTAATCATGCAACTTTCACATCATTCGAAGATGTTTTGACGAAATTAAAAAGCGAATTCCCGACGAGCCAAAATTATGTACAAAGTTTTTATTATCGTCGACAGGAGACTCATGAATCACCAATAATATTCTATTATGCTCTGGAAGCATTGGCGTCTAAGGCCGGGAACATTGTAGAAACAGACTTCATCACCCATTACATTAAGAATTTACATGACAGCGCCAAATTATTCTTTACAACTTCAGCGATCAACACGAAGGCAGAGCTCAAGGCGGCTATTCATCGGTATAATGAGTATCATTCGCAAGAACAAAAACCCTCAATTGTTATACCAATTAACGAGACTCCATATCCAATGATCCAAAGCCAACAGGGTGAACTATCACTATCACCAATAAATGTTTCATCCCCAAATGTATCGACGGCACCCCAATCAGCATTTTCTACACCAGTACCAGTTCATACGCCAGTACCAGCGTTTGCTATGTTAACCAACGATCAGGCGGTGAACACGCCTGTGAACCGTGGTTATCCAAGTTATAATTTCAGAACAAGACCACAACAAAATTATCGGGGCAACTACCAAGGAAATGCACCTTCGAGATCAACGTACCGGAATGAAGAGAATCGCCCAAACGCCGATGGACGACGCGGGACCTCTGCTCTGTTAATTATTCCACCTCTGAAGTTATTCCCCCCGGCTGTCGCCACACTACCTACTAAACTAAACCTCCAGGTCCCTCGCCTGCTTCACCCTCGCCTCCAGACTCTACTCCTACAACAAAACCCTAAGGAAACCCTTCAACGACTACCTAGTCTTCCAAAACCTACAACTAACCAAACCTAGCTATGAAAGGATCTTTATACAGTTGAGCTGAACATTTCTTATAACGAATGGCCAAAAAAAGTGATCGGTATAACCGTTGTGAACGTCTAGATGGTAGGAACCATACGTTGAAGTAGTAACTCAGTATCTTTTAAGGGATATTTAACCGTGATGTGTTGCTGAGTGCCGCCATACCTATATACTGTGCTACTAAGTATTTTTGTTAATTGAACCTAATAAAATTGTAATCTGTTTCTTTTTTAACCCTAGCTTCTATCCTTCTGCTAACTTAGTTCTTTATACTAATGATATTCTAACTTAACTTAATGTTATTTATCCTCAAAATATAAATATATTGTTTCCTGTGTAGTCTAACCTTCAAAAATATCTACAGTTCTTATAACATGATTCAATATGGGATATTCTACTCTTATTAAATATTATTTATATTATTTCTATATGAAATATAAACTCATTCAGTCCACAAGTAAGCTATAGATATATTAGATTACTCTATGTAACAATAAAGATAAATATATGAATCAAAACCAAATATTATTAGAATTCTAAGATGAGAGATAATGTTTTCTTGGAATTGCATGTCTGTTCCAAGAATGTTTAGTAGACAAGTAATTTTGTACAATATGAAACTACACTTCATAACTAATCTATAAATAGATTGAAGTTACTGAAGATATAAGGTTTTATTACAAATCTAATGAATCTTAAGTTTTCATGTTCGACCAAATTAAATAATTTTAGTATGATATATTAATATGGAATAATGGTATGGATTTCATACTTTTAGTAAGTTCCAGTAGGATATTCTAAAGTAGACTAGGTCTAAACAAGAAGTAATTGGTTGGTGAATAGAATTCTGAGTTTTATTGAAATGCTTCGACCGCATACAAAATATTATCATTAGACTGTGTTATATTGTAATGCTATCATCTCATTCTCCCAAAAATATTTAGTTTTGTTAAAATAATGTCGGCTACCAGACGTGAGCAATCGGATAAGAACATGGTTACTTCACATATAAATTGGGGCAATACCGTTCTTTGAAAATTAAAACAATTCATCTTTTGTATTTGTTCGGTGTGTTATTTTAAATATCACCAAAACCCATGTCCCTGGATGCCGTATGATTGCTAATTATAATCTTTTAATGACCTTCGGGCTCTTTTAGAGAAAAAGATCTCTCTTAAATCTATTCTGAGACTATGAAACTTTACTATGTATATTTGTTATTAAACAACACGATTTCCCTTCACTCGCGGACTAAATGAATTCCCATTCCATTCATGATTAGTAAATGAGTTGTAGAGCTTGGGTTTTCGTTTGATCAAACTCGTAAATGTCATACATCCTTGAAATTATGAAGACTTGTGTCCAACCGAAGTATCTTTCAACTCTCGACTGACTTATTTTGACAAGGAATCTTCTCTCAT
Source organism: Apotomis capreana (assembly GCA_947623375.1). Lineage (NCBI taxonomy): Eukaryota > Metazoa > Arthropoda > Insecta > Lepidoptera > Tortricidae > Apotomis > Apotomis capreana. The sequence continues at coordinate 19,858,287 of OX392502.1, read as the reverse complement.
ACTCTGTGATATAAATTAATTAAGTTCTGAGATCTGAAGGGCAAACGCAAGAACAAACAACTTTCATTTTGTTGTTTTAAAAGTCCTTGGCCATTCTTAGCAGTTAACACTTCAGACACCAGATCCAGCAAAAGGAGTGATTTGTTTTCTATTACACAACAATCTACCATAGAATTTCCTCATCAACACTGGAGCATATTATCTACGAGCAATCCTTTTTTGTTTATTGTAGGGATAAACGAAATGAAATTCATCTCATTTTCATGTGATTTGACTAGTGACAGTAATGACTTTTCTCACTTTAGTGTTGCCATCTCAATATAACAGTTGTAAGTAATATAAGAGCATTACTTTACCATTTCTTAAAACATAATCGATAAAAAAAATAAGTTAAACTAAAAGTTCCTACAAATCTCGACGTAAAATTAACGGTTCTAAATATTTGTTCGGTCTAAATAATAGGTTGCTCTATTTCCATTCTTTATAAACTAATACAAGATTTTGTTTTCACTACTGACACCCCGAGTCATAGACACTAGTAATACAAGCAGTCAGCTGTTTGTATTTATTATACCAGACGAGATTAAAATAATTTCAATAAATGTTATGTTAGTTAATGATGAATGGCCGATTGCTCGGAAGATAAAGAGCCCTATCCTAATATTCCTATTAAAGTGTACCTATTACTATACCCTGTTCCCTAGCTAGTACAAAAACACTAGAGGCCTAAACCTCATATTTACATTTAAACGTGTATGGAACCTAGGTAAGCTAAACTATAAATTCGGGAGATTAACCCGAGGTTGGACTAGAATCAGTGTAAGTGGGTCCCCCCTTGCGTGGCTAAAACACCGGAAACGCAGAGTAACCCGCCCTAATATGTGTAGATATTGCAAATATATAAATATATACGTTTATGAGACCAAACCTGGAGGTCCATCTGATTTCAACAAGTGTGGATATCCCACATGCCCAACACGTGTGGACCTTGCATTCTACAGACAAAGCACTCTAGATCTGTAGGCTTATCACTGCGCTTGTAAATGGCAAGTGTCCGAGTCGCCTAACCCGGATAAAACTAAAGAGTCTGAAAGATATTCGTTTAACAGCCGCAAGGTTAAATATCTTTCATCTGGCAACCATGTACCAAAACACTATTTCTGGCATGTAATTAAGCTTAATAGCTTTCAAAAAACAACAAAATCCCACAACATTTCAATAAATAATTATAGATCAGAAAAATAATGTAATCCCAACAGAAATTCCCCTTAGAATTAAATTTAATACCTTATTGCTAAACAATAGTGTTACCCAGTCGAAGTCGCAAGTAAGAATGCATGAACTCTCTAAAATCCGTCCCTATTTATACCAATATTCCCCGACACGCTAGACAAATAGACGCCCTAGACAAATAGCCGCCCTAGACAAATAGACGCCCCAGACAAATAGACGCGCTGGACTCGCGGAAAACTCTGGACATTTCTGGACACGCCCACAGACACGCCCACGCCCATAACTTTGATCCTTATGCAGTATGAATAAAGCTCAATTTTTCCGCTGGCAAATCTTGTGAATAGCAGATTGCTATTTTAAAATGGTAAGTTGTTTAGTCATTGGAATGTCTTTTTATTTGCTTCCGTAACCATTCATACTGTTACTCCTATTAAGCATTTGTATTGCATATACCTATTAAATGACGATTCTAGTATTAGCTTGGCGAAATATGATGTTAATGTGTCAGGAATTTGACGATGATAATGATGATGCGAGTCTTACGATGGTGATATATGATTATATGATGGCGAACACATGACGTGAACATGTGAATCGCTACAAGCTGTCGATGATATATTATTTTTCGCCCGACTACGACAAAGTTAAAAAGTTAAAAAGTCTCCCAATTAGGGGTAAACAAATCTCCCTTACATGAGGGATACATGGTGTTAGCGACGAGCTCAAAGGGTTTTTTTTCTCAATTTTATAAAATGTAACTATAGTTTTCATCATCGCTTAATGCGGTACTTACTGATTTGTATTGTTAGTGGCCGAAAGCAGTCGTGCAGCAAGTATTCCCGGGTAAGGACGGTCGGGTCAGACTGGTCGAGGTCAAGACCAAGACTGGTACTCTAAGACGGTCGGCGGCGCGCGTCGCTAAAATCCCTCTGGTTGATGACTGCTGAGCCAGCACTAGGGCGGGGCGTGTTAGCGACGAGCTCAAAGGGTTTTCTCAATTTTATAAAATGTAACTATAGTTTTCATCATCGCTTAATGCGGTACTTACTGATTTGTATTGTTAGTTTTTAAGCCAAATTTGAAGGTAGGTACGCGTGTGACGCTGCGGAACGATCGTTATAACCGTTGCATTTTGGCAGCACCAGTCGGCCTTTGTCTATCCGAGCGCGACACACGTATCGACATCTCTCTTAATTGTACCACGTGTTGTCGCATATTTCCAATAATTATATAGTTTTCGCGACCCTAAGTACTGTGTTCTCATTGTGCATCACCTGGACCACCTACACGTGGTAAAAGTCTACAATATTGTATTTCATTTAATATTGAGTTAAATTGTAGCATAATCTTGTTTTCATTCAAACTATCAATGAATAGATAAATTTTGAATATTTTGGCTTGAAAAGATCTCCAATACTGTAAAAAATAAAAAAATAGAGTCCAAAATCAAAATGGGGATCAACTATCCCCAGGTTCCCCTACCTATAAGCTGTTATGCAGCCTGTGTGCTACGTGGGTAATCTTGATACTTGCGCCAGCTACAAAATACAAAACGACACATTATAATCATTTTTTCACAAAAAATAACCGACTTCAATGAGGGAGGGGTATATATTTAATTTTTTGTCGATTTACCCAAAAAGCGCTAGATCAATTTCGGTTAAATTCATATGGGGCCACCTCTGAAGTTTGATCTACCAACAAAAAAAAACATCAAAATCAATTCATAATTGGCGCACTAAATCGCGTAACATACATACAAAAAAAAACACAGTCCAATTGAAAACCTCCTCTTTTTGAAGTCGGTTGAAAATATCACGGTGCTACGTCTTAAACTCTTTTTTTATGCTTACCACATTTTATTTCGCAATTCGAACTATTGTTTGCCACCGAGAAACATACGACTTGTCTAATGGTAAGCAGTTACCGGAGTCCATAAAAGTTTACAGCGATAAAAGCATCACGTGCGTATTGCCGACCTTTAAGAAGGAACCAACCTGTTAACTCCCCGTTAAAGAACAGTACATCCATATCCATACTCTACGAAGTTCTATACCGTAGCTGAAAGAAAAACTCGTTTCACATCAACACTCCTGTTATAAAAAATTTTCGAAAATTTCTCTGAAACCTCTCAATCTTTGAAGTGTTGTGTAGAGGTTAGATCGATTTTCACCAACGACGAACAGTAGGTGTGACCACCTTAACAGTCGATCATACCTCTTCAAAGGCAGGCTTGTGCATCTATTATTTTATTGTAGTAAGTAATCTGTGTTTGCGTACAAAGAACCCTAAGCAATATTTACCGTTACCAAGTAACAAACGGACATTTCATTTTGTAGAATATGAGAAAACTGTTTACGGTCGTTTAGTATTAGGTCTAGATTAAACATAAAGCATTCAGTCGTAACGACATTCCCTATCGTCTATTTTGGTACTGCCAGCCTCGTCATGCCGCGAAAATAGTTCCTCGTCGATAATGTTTTGTTATTTATGCAAAAGAACTTATCGTACCAAAGGTAAGCTTGATGCAATACAGAAATCGTTTAAAATTTCTGCAACGGCAGTTTCTATGAATCAATAAATTGTACACGCCAGTTCTAGCCGACCGTTAGTATTACTAAACACACTACTTACATTACAGCCCATTGTGGCAAGATAGTATGACCACTACATTCGGTTGGCTAACAATAGGCCGCACCGCATAGCAGCACTACATTGTCCCATTCAGTTTGAAACGTAAGAGAGCCAAGTCATTTCAGGTATAATAACTTGAGTTTCCTAGGGTTTCTATAATTACGTCATGATGAAAGTGAGTATTTTTTTAGTAATTAGATTTGTTAAGGATTGTCATTAATGGTCCACTATTATAATTTGCTATAATTATGATCCTTTGACATTTACATACAACCATTGGAGCGACGAATCGGTCAGCCATATATCATAACTGGTTGGCCACATTCCGGGAAATGGTTGTATTTCACGAAATGGCCAATAATTGCTGGCCACATCTTCATGTGGTCTGACCACATCAACAAATCAATCGGCGTTTGACGATAAATAGCTAAACTCGTGGCCGCTACAAGATATGATCAGTTGATCACATTAGATTAGGTAGTGAATGTGATCACAACAAACCTCACCTAATTCACATAGGTTAGGTTGGTTAAGTAACTCCAAATACTCGAAGAGTAAACCTTCCAGAAGTAGGAACCTCGCGATAGAGGAAAGAGGGCCCGTCGTTTTAGTGAAAATACATGAAAAAAATATCTAGGGGCACGGTAGTGCCCCCGCCAAGACGAACAGAAAAGAAGCGGGGCACTACCTACCTGCTCTCGAACCGTTTCGTCTCATTTTCAAACTCTCATAGCTTCGTCCCAGTTAATACCAGAGCACCCAAATTAACAAGTTAAGATGCATTTAGGGAACATAACGGGTTGGCTTAAAGTAATGAGGGTTTTTAAAGGGATTTTTTAAAAATCACCCCCACCCATAGGGGATAAAAGTGTACCTATATATATGGGGCTAAACGTAAGTATTTCTTAAATACACAATTATTACTACTTCAGCTGACGCTCAAGAAACGCTACAACCTAATAAAACTACCTTACAAAAAGAAATGAGATCCCACCGCTTTGCCGCCAATTTTACATTTCATGTAAAATTGGCGGCAAAGACTCACATGCTCATAACGCTTTCGCTGTAAAATAGAGTAAGTAGGTACCGTAAATAAGTCTAACGGACTGTCCGGCCCATATGGAAAGGAATTAAGTTTAATGTATATATATTATCATGAAGACATAAACTTAATTTCTTGTTACCATACGGGCCTGACGGTCCGTTGGACTTATTTACGGTACTCTACGAAACGGCCAAGCCATTCTTTTGAAACCAAGGTGTAGAGTGTTAGTAAACTCCGGGCTTAGGGGCTTGAAGCCAGTTGATGCCATACTTATTTAAACCAAGGTGGTGGGGTTAGTAAAGTCAAGGCTTAGGGGCTTGGCTTTTCCTGGGATCTGATATTTTTTTACAGCGAAAGCGTTATGAGCATGTGAGTCTTGGCCGCCAATTTTACATGAAATGTTTTTGGTGGCATATCCTTCTTTATGTGCAAAAAACCTGCAGTTATGAAACGGTCAAACGTCAATTGAAATATCATCATCATCGTCAAACGCTGACGTTCAAACTATATAGTCAGTTTCAGATGGAACATTCCATGGAATACAACCATATCCATAATTATAGTTTATTGTGAGTTGTGAACTTGTGACCAATCCTTAATTAATAAAAAAGATACGATTCCGCCGAAACGAGAATTCAATGGCAGCAAATTATTTCTTACTTTGAATTAATATAATTTGGTACCATACCGCCTTGGTGCTGATAGCCATTGCGCATAATAAAGTAGGCTCGCTCATCAACTCGAGTGGCAGCTGCGTATGTTAAGGAGAAAGATTAGTAAATAATTGGAACGGAAGGACGAGGGGGCCGTTCGATTCCTCTCATTACCGAGTTAACCGAAGGTTTTTGGACCCTGTAATTGGAATATTTAATACACGTGGAGACTGGTCAAGAGTGAACCATAGCCTAACCATAACCATAGCCGACGTATCTCTTGTAATGACAGATGTCTGACAAATTTACTACAGGTTTTGATTTTGGTATAGTGAACAGAGTTCCACAAACATCATTCGTAAATTCATAGGTTTTGCTTTGTATCACGATGGATCATATTTTTCTTGTTGTTATTTTGTCCCGTGACCCAGGCTCCAATAGTCATTGTAGTCATTAAACTTCTTAGAAATTTGATAATTTACTGGTATTGTCATGTCAGTGAGATACAACATTAGAACGGGCACATAACTGTTGCAATTACAAAGTTTTTGGAAAATATTACGCTGATATTCGAAGTTTTAAGACTTTTAAGAGAGAGACCCAGGGGAATCACTATGGCAACGAGTTGATTGACCCATCAAGTCCTTATAAGTGTCGCATTGTCATAAATAGCATATCTAACATCCTCTCGTTGCCGGTTGCCTCCATGCCTCCAAGCAAAATCTGAAAACCATCACAGTAAAAGGAGCTCAGCATTTCCAAAAGTCACCTGAACGGTAAATTTCATTAAACGCAAATGAAACTTACGCGGTAGTAAATCCAATTAATTAAGCCAGAAATAGATTTCCTGTGAAAATAAAGGTTTAACCTGCGTAACTAATTTTCATTTAGAAGTATATTAGTTAGGACCCTATAAAGATTCAGTCCAGCGATAAGGGGGCGGTAAAAAGCAATTTTGTAAGTTTTTCAAGTCCATTAACTGAATTGATTAATAACTGCGCTGGAGGTTTAAGAAATTTATATAAACGAAGTAATTATGGAATATTAGCGTTATAGTACTAGCAAGGCTAGCATAGTAGCATAATATTGCTGCCAATATCACCTGTCATGCTCGCATGTTATTGAAAGGAAAGTGACAGGTAGTATTTCTCGCGCGATAAAAAGGTGCGTGACGCAGTTATGCTAGACTTGCTGGTGTTTATTGCCGAGGTTTAGTATCGCTCCTATGCGCCTTGTATCATGATAAATCCTTGTTTCAAAGACTTGTTCATCGTGTGACACATCTCGTCAGCGACGGCGAGCGAAGTGTCGCAACCAGCGTTGCCAGATTTCGCTCAACAAAAACTACGAGTATTTCTGAAATTAAGTCGAGCTAAGTCCGGCTATGTTGCGCCGGTCTGGTAGATAGAACATCGGTTAGTATACTGCGGAAAGTGGACTTTTATCGTTATTAAAAACGATATGGTCAGTTTCAAAAGTATGTACCTACCTATTATAATTGCGGTTTGACCTATATTTTGAGTATTTTGTTCTTTAATACTATGACTGCTGCTACTGCTATCCTGTGAGTACCCGATTATATACGAGATTGTAAAAAAAAATGCTGCTATTATTTATTAAATCTAAAATCGACGCCGTGGTTCTTAAGAACAGATTTTCCTATCTCTTATAGGTACTGACTTCTCACTACTGACCCATTTGGATTGCACCCTGTATTTAATAAATGCCCGTAGTCACAGTAGACTTGTCAAATATAACAAATGATACGTCCCGAATACTACACATATTTTATATCAGTATTTTCGGTACCTTCAATCTTCATATGATATGTGTTTTTATTTGCATAACGTGAAAGGTCACATGCTAAGTTGAACAGATAAACTTATAATATTTTCTTTTATCGATAAATCTCAATACGTCTCTGACATGCTATCACAGTTTTGAACCACTTACATAGCAAGGCTCTATGAAATCCACAGGGAGTTGAAATCCACGTACGGCATTTTTGCCTTTGCAATATACTATATATATATATATATATATATCAATCAAGAAAAACGACAGTGACTGAAGTCAGGGTTATCATACACTTCTTAGCTTGCCAATTTTGAGTGCCGTGGAATAATTATCAACAATGGAATCTCAAATGTCGTTCCTATAATGGGAACATAACATATGCAGTAATGCCTTACATATACGAGTATATACCGTTATTTTCCGCATGATTAAATCTATTGGTATTTTGTCCATATCACACTAATATCATAAAGGCGAATGTTTGTGTGTTTATGAGTATGTTTGTTACTTCTTCACGCTCAAACAGCTAGACCAATTCTGATATAATTCGATATGGAGGTAGCTGACACTCTGGGTTAACACATAGGCTACTTTTTTATCCCGAAATAATGTAGTGTCCCCGTGGGATGAGCGGGTAACACCGCGCGGCGCTGCTAGTACGAAAATATGTGAGATAAGGCCTTACCATGTTCCATGTCTTCAACTACACAAGACTTGTCGCCCTTTCATTTATTTTGTTTGTTCTACGGATTTTATTTATAAAAGCGCTTGGAATATGGTATTGAAGAGCTTGAAGGGCCACCATTACACGTGGACAGTTTACCGAAGGCAGAACCTTGTTGGCCTTTATCGATTCGATTAACGCCATCGGCAATATGCCTCCATATTACCCCATGCGGTTTAGACATCCCTTACCTATAGCACCCTATAGTTTGAAACGATTCCAAGAGGTGTACTAGGTAATATAAATCCTTTCATCTTTCGCATAAACAATACGAGCTTGTTGCAAACTTATTTGAATAGTATGTGTAGAGAGGCATTTAAGTAAGGCTTAGAATACACAGGTATAAAGTTACTAACTTAGTCACTACGTAAGAAGGCGCGAACGGAACTTGGGATAACTTTGACACTTTCGTCACATAAGTGAGTGCTTACTGGAACTTAAGATTTATAATACTTATTAATTTATTTATTTATATTTTAAAATCTAACATGCATTACGTGGGAACATTTGGAAAACTTTTGGACAAACATACTCGTATTGTCGAATTCCAGATAATATATAATTAAACACGAGCTTAAGGATTTTATTGAATAGATTGCTTTTATCTTTTTATAAGCAATTAAATAGATTGCTTTTATTAACTGTCACTTCCCATAATATTACATGCGACTGTGCTCTAAGGGTCACCATTACACGTGGACAATTTACCGAACGCAGAACCTTGCTGGGCGTTATCGATTCGATAAACGCTTTCAGTAATACGCCTCCATAGAAAAGAATAGAATAGGTACTCTTTATTGCACATCTTAACAAGAAAGAAATACAAATAGGTGATTCTACAGGTGCTTCAACTATCATCAGTCCACTGTCATAAATATCAAAACAATGGGCTATAATATAATTAATTATGGTAAGAAGTAGGTACGGTTACAGTATATGATTGTATGAAAGTTTGCAGCTTTGGTGTAGCTCATACTTTCAATATTTTTGACAGCGGACTGACGGCGATTAAAACACCTGTAGAAACACCTAAATACGGATAACACTCCATATTACCGGTTATTATGCGGTTTAAACGTCGCATAGTGATCGCATATAACTACGTACCTACTGAATGATTCAAGTGGTGCGGCAGGGCGGTAAGCGGTACTATAGATATCGTCAAATAAACGATGTCTCAGTCGATGTGTCATCATCGCCTTCCACTGTCATTAAAACGCGATGTTTGCGTTTTAAGCTGCATATGCATGGAGTGTTATTTGGTCATTTCGCATGACTACCCGGTCAACTTAAGTATGCGCCTGATATCTATGGCGGCGCAATTAACGCAACCGGGTTGGAGACGGCGCGACATTTTTTGTAAGTATATCACCACTGTGAAGATTGCTCCAAGATTTCAGTTAGTAGCGTGAACAGAACTTGAGATAACTTTCAATCTTCTGCACTCTTGAGTATCTAGTCTTACTAACTTAAAAAGTATATTTTTCTCTTAAATAAAACAATTTAAACGGATTATATCGCGTATATTCATGATAAATTGTTTTATTTAAATGAGTGACAATCGCGGAAACTGAAGAAAATACTATAATGTATTATTGTTTTGTTTAGTTCAAAATAATCATACCTTATTCAGATCTATCTATTTGACCGGCACAACTCGCCTTCGGGCCGGCATAGCCCTATTACCTATAAAACTATATTTTGGGACAAGTGTTTGGTAAAATAGACCTTTTAACTTTATTGTACAATACTAAGTAGATAATATGCAATTTACACAGCGTCATTGCTTAAGACCTATGTAAAATAGCTGCCCAATTAAATAGGTTGCTTTATTCATTGCTACTTTCCATAAATTATAATTATATGTAGAGCCTAATATTATAAACAATATGATACCCTTCGTCCGCGTTTTTCTTTTCTTTACAATAGTCGGGTAAAAAGTATCCTACATACATTTTTGGATTCTTGATGCCTATCTTATCCCTGTACTAAAATTGGTCAAAATCTGTCCAGTCGTAACGACGTAATGACAAAGGAAATTCTACCAGCAGGTGGCGCTGTAGGGCTAGCGCCAAGCTATTTCATGACGCTACCACGAACTTTCATCTCTATAGAAAACTGATATACGCGAACGCATATAACGTGAAACGTGAAATGTACCTAACATAGAATACAGTAGATAAACTAAAAACTTCTAATTTAGAACTTTGAAGTAAACCCTCGGTCATGGACACCTGGAACACTCATTTCCCAGAAACGCGGGCGATGCTGGCGGCAATCCGTTATGTCTACATTTTTCTATATATTAGTGCCCCCATACGTTCCATACTCTCTAACAAAACCTAGACCTCTTAAGCCACTCGTGTGCACTCAGCTCAAAACAGGCTGTTTTGAATACTACACGCGCCGAGAAAACTTTCCACCTCGCTTCGCTGTCCCCGGAGTATTTCTATTACGATTTGTGAGTGAAAACCTTAGTGATTATGATCACAATGTCATTAACAAGCGGTGATTTAACGTTTGTACTAAGAATACATCTTAGTAGTCATGAGCTGAGTAAGAGTATTTTTACACTATCAACACGATACTGGATCCGAGTCGATATCCGGACAAAATCACAGGACGTCCACAGTTTAACACGTTCGCGGACACAGGACTATTGTCAAAATTGCATGCTGCGGCTCAGACAAAAATAAAAACATCGCACCTTCTAATATTCTGGTACGATTACAATTATTCAGCTTTACATATATTTAATGCAATATTAGAATGAGCAAATCGTCGCCTTATTCACACAATAAACTTGTTATTAGCACTAAGGAACTCCATTCCGTCGCCAATATTATGCAAGATAAAAAGGACATAATCTTAGTTTCCTCGTGAACTTTACGAGTTTAGCCTCAGATAAACTTGGTCGTTAAACATAACTCTTTGTTTTAGATGATAAAAACGAGAGCGTAACGCGGTTTCACGCTTTCTCATTTCGCGATCTACCATCTATAAGGTCGTTCGACCCTTGCCCAGGCCTCTGAAGGAAATAAGGCTACATGTATGGATATTTCCATGCATTGTTAGTGCCTTATTCTATTGGAGAGGGGCACAACCGTTGACCTTTTTCAGCAATGTCAAGCTGAACCCCATATACAATCTCTGGACCTAAAAATACCGCTTGCGTTTAGAGCGGTCTGTTATCTGAAAATAAAACGTATTTTTATTAAGATTGATGTCATAGTTCGTGCGGCTGAGTGCTGCGATGTCAGATGAAGGTGTTTTTAGTGTGATACTATATCATAGTTAGGTCTGTGTTTACGTTACATAGAGGAGTCATTTACTAACATTACCGAGATCATTAAAATACACTGAAAATTATAAAGTTTTTAATATGATCTCGCAGTTTGTACACGTAATTTAAACAGTTAAAACGGGTCTATCGCGATATTTATTATCGTTGGATAACATAATTTAAGGTAAACAAGAAATGTCGCCATAAACCCGTTATATTTAATTTTAATTATGGCTTCAAACCGTGTGCGTATTTAAGTAACTAGGTACTAGTTCGCTTGTAATGGTATATTATTTTCAGTTTTAGAATATTATAAGTAGGTAAGTATGTATTTATAATATTTTTAACCCCCGACGCAAAAAGATGGCTGCTGCGATAGAGGTGTAAGTGTGTCTGTCTGTATGTCTATAACATCGTAATTTTAAAACGGCTGAACTGATTTCGAAGCGTTTTTTATACTCGTATTTTAAAGTTTCAAATATAAAAATCGCTTCGAAATATCCAAAGGTTCTCCGGTGGTTCTTAGCTATAAGTATTTGAAAATACTCTGTCCAGTCGTCTCCAAGATATTTTACAACTTGTATCGGGGTATTTTTATCTGTCAATGAAATAAGCTGTGGGACGAGGTTAAAACCATTCTGTGAGAAATTACGCAGCTTAGCTGAAATGCAGTACCTAAGCATTCTAAGAATATGATTTTTTATTGTCAGGCAATGTCGGCAAATACTATCGTAAAATATTTCAAGTTGTGTATTCAACGAGTGTCAACTGACAAGGAACCGTTGGTTTCTTGTAAGTTTGCATTGCGACTTGGGCTCCCGTTTTTGCTTACCACTATTTTGGGAACCCGTAATGGTCAGCCATGTTTTGCCCAGCCACGTTTTGTACAACCACGTTTTCCGAGTCCATGTGGACTTGGAAAACACGACCGTTCAAAACACAGCTGCGCAAAACGTGGCCGAGCAATGGTTGTTCGGGGCAGGTTTTCGAAGCCAATTTTGTACAGGGTGATATTGCTCGGCCCAGTAATGTACGGCCGCGTTTTCCGAGTCCATGTCATGCCAAAACACGGCTGGCCGCAAACCAAACTGCTAGGTTAGGTTAGGTTAGAACTGCGGGCACAACAGCGCGCGAGCCGAGCGAGCGAAGCGAGCGTACCGTGGTAGCGTTCGGCGAAGCGCCAGAACCGAACTACTACCAGTAAAGAAGGTTAGAATGCATACCTACTTGCATTTTCGGGACTCGGAAAACAAGGCCGTACAAAACGCGGCCGAACAAAAACGGGCCGAGCGTCATGGACTCGGAAAACGCGGCTGTACAAAACATGGTCGAGCAAAACCTGGCCGCGAAAAATCGGCCTGGACAAGCTCGGTACAGGCGGGTTTTTCGTAGCCATTTTTGCTCGGCCGTGTTTTGTACAGCCGCGTTTTCCGACTCCAAAAAAATGGACTCGGAAAACATGGCTGTGCAAAACGTGGCTGTACAAAACCCCTACTCACTATTTTGTGCCAATATATAAAAAAAAACCTTTAAACTATCTTCGTATACGAACAGAACAGGGCTTGCCCTTCCTTTCCGTTCCTTGGAACGGGCTGAAAATGAAAAGCCATGTCTAAACCACTACGTACATTTATTCACATTCACATCAGTGAGGCACTCGCATGCCTTACAAGAAGGCCGTCCCCTTCACCGTCGGTTAACGTCAGGTAATAATATGTAGATGCACATGCAAATGGGCACTCTGTATAAATCTAACTTTGACAGAGAAAAAATATTTTTTCTCAGTCAACCCTTTGACTACCGTATAGACGAGTGACTGTAAATCTATTGACACGTCAGGTAGACTCAAATAATGAATATACCCGATATAATTCCCTTTAAATGGGAACCATGCCGCAGGCAGACTTGCTGGACGGGGTATTCTTTTTATAGAAAATGTATATTTTTTATTTTATTTTTATTTTTTCTAATTAGCTTTAAGCCATTTTACATATAATTATCCTTTCTTTTATATTTATCTATAGTTTTTAGTATTGTAAATATTGTAAAATATATTGTCATGTATGTGTTTATTTGCGACAATAGGAACTAATGCCCTTTAAATTGTTTTATTTAAATATTCTACAAGGAGTTTCAATCAATAATCAACATCACCGACCAATTTCAGCCATGGTGACCACACTTGCATTCTATTAGTGTAACAAAGTGTGGCAATACTAATTCGAAGTATGTGTACAGTGTGTGAGCTGTCAGAATACGATTCGCGCTTTATAGGTACCTGTCTCGCTCGCTCTTACGCGATGCAGATTAAGAACCTCACACTTTTCACCCAAAATCAAATTGCAATCCGAGAGCACATGTGCTGATGATGTTTTAACGGTAAGTTGATACATTTCGATTAACAGAACAGATGTGCCCGAATATCACAATGACGCGCGACAAATAATACCTACTTATCAAATTTCAAGAGATACTAGTATGAGCAAGGCAGGCGGTAATAAATTGGCAGAAGGTGCAACCAGTCATGCTGGCCAGGCGGCAGTAAACTATCAGTCTTCGGTGAAAAATGACTCAAGCTACTTGCATTGCATGTGCAAACGACAAGGCTTTTACTGAAATTACGTACGTTTTACTGTGATGCTAGTTTTAAAATAAACAACCTTTATTTGAATACGACTTTTAAAAGTTGTGTTTTATATTATCATCATCATCATCATCATCATTTCAGCCATTGGACGTCCACTGCTGGACACAGGCCTCCTCAATTGACTTCCACATGGGCCGGATAGAAGCGACCCGCATCCAGCGAGTCCCCGCAACCCTGACCAGGTCGTCTGACCACCTTGCGGGTGGCCGTCCTACGCTGCGCTTGCCGGTACGTGGTCTCCACTCGAGAACCTTTCTGCCCCAACGGCCATCGACATAGCAAACAGGGTTAGTAAACTGAAGTGGCAATGGGCAGGGCACATAGCTCGAAGAACCGATGGCCGTTGGGGCAGAAAGGTTTTATATTATACAGTAAGTATTTTACGTAGGAAATTGAAAAGACAGGTGCGTTGTTTCTATAACTCAATCACCTGACAATCATCTGCTTAAAAGCCAATTTTCCGGACGCCTCTGTCGGCTTCCGCATCCGAATCTTACAGCCATTATTAAAAAATACTTCCACAAGAACGCTGTATATATCCACTTCCGGCGATCCATCGCTGTCTCCAGCCAGTTTTCGGCGATAAACAAAATCTTTTGTGCGAATGCGAATTAATGAATGTTAATAGTAAAAAAATGTTTGGCCTTAAAATATTTTATGCGGTTTTTATTTAGGTATATTATTAGCCGGGTGCAGAGGTCGCGTAGGGAAAGCTAAAATGATCGCAGCGCTTGATGTGACCAAAAGCGGTAACTTTGGCCGCTCTGTTTCTGTCAAACGTCTTACTTTTCAGTTATAATGCTTACGTTTTCTGCTATAAAATAAAAAAACTGAAATAAAATGGGTCACGATAGGTGTGTGGTAAAATGCAATAATACAGGACGAAACAACAATTGCAAATTTTATCGCTTTCCTACACCGAGTTGGAAACAAGATCAGAAATGAAATGGATCGCTGCTGTTAAAGAATAAAGTAAGTGTATTAAACTGAATATATTTTTTACTATTTAGTGCAATAATAATATTATGAATTTATGATAGAATGATTATAATGTTTCAAAAATATAAAATATAGAATTACTTATAATTTGTAAATGTTTATTGTTTGTTTATTGATGTGCCAAAATTAACAGCTTTTACTCTCGTTTTGAGGCTGAAACCTTATCTGGTGACCGATGCTTTGGAAACCAGTATTGATAATAGTAGTCATTTTTCAATTATCTGGAATCAAACATAATAAAACATTATATTTTTCCTTTAATTTGTAAGGAAACAACTAAGAAGTAAATTGTCATGATAATACTAAACACACATATAATAATAACTTTCTTCAATGAAGCTAAGAACCAAATGTGTTTTACATTAAAAACAAACAGATTTTGCACTTGTTAGGTGCTCTTCAATCAATATTTTCAATTATTTACCTTGCGTCCATTATTTAACACTTTTGACAGAGCCGCCAGTTGCGAACGCTAGGCGGCGCTGACGTCGTGCACCCGGACTGGGGGTCCATCATGGCAAGACAGAAATTTGGTCGAATGGTCCCTCATGACTAAAAGGTTAAGAACAACTGTTCTAAAACTCTGATCATCTCCCATTCATAACACGTGGTTGCGCGCATTCGATGCGCTTTAGTTACTCCCGTTATATTTGGGTCAGCCATGGGTTACTCGACTTCGGTGTTTGGAACTCTCCCATTCCATCTGATATCTGGCCAAATAGAGGAAATAAAATCTAAACTAGTTCTGAGGCAGCCTTTGCTTAATTTATAAGAAAGGACCTTCTGTAGTGTTGATTATGCGCCAGTAAATACTAGAAAACTCCGCATGATTAACGAAGAAAACCACCAAGATTCTTTAAACTCCGCTGAAAGTGCTTTATAATACACGCAAAATCATGTTTTCTAATATCCCTTGAAGTACTTGGCGCAAAGGATTCCGTTGTTTACCGAGCCACTCCGAAAGAAGTTTAAGTACACACTCGTGAGACGTTCGCGGAATTCGTCGGAATTACGAGTTCTTTCTCCGCCTTAATTAGGGCTGGCGAAATCATTTTCCGTTTATTTCGGAATTTATACAGAGTGGAGCTTAAGTGCTGTTGTTTTTTAATGTTTTCGCAAATTTTCATAAAACGTGATGACATTTTTACTTTCTTTCTGTTTTGGAGGTAGCCAAATCCCGCAAGATTATGAAGTAATTATTTTAATATTATTTAAAAATTAAAGACATTATATATTGAAAATGATAATTAATTTTCGTTTCATTTTCATAGGTTTTAAGATAACTAAGGCTTAACACATAGTATTAATGAATAATGATAAATGTTTAAATTATCTTATCTGATCTATGGTCTTGTCGAAAGCACTAGAGGTGAGCTTTTCAAAGTGTAGGTACACTGTGTCTTTTTTATTAGTACAAACTAATATCAAATACACTAGGGTTTTCACTAGAAGTAAATATGTTAAAAAGTCAATCGTGGGTTTAATTTAACAAAATCCGAATCCATGATACCTTCTGTGGCGAAATTTTCCATAATAAAATGTATTGGTAACTTTGTCACACAAAGGAACAACAATTAGCGTTTTGTTAAATTCAGCACCACGTAACTATTTTGTTTGCCAGAAACTAAGCTCTATCTGTAGATTACGTTTCTACTTTTCTAAAATATTTCTCAAACAAAGTCATTACCTTCGTGCTGTGCAATATCTAATAGCGGATGTCAGAAATCATCATACGAAAGTCTCCCCGGCTTTTTCTGATTAATATTAGACCCTGATATTAATACTCAATGTCGTTTTGAATCTTCATTTATTCTTCTTCCGCCATATATTTTTCCTATACTTATTAAATTTGTAAATATGACGAGCTTATTATATTATTTATATTTATTGTAATGCCTTAAAATATATATCTTTTCTTTTAATTTTGACTGTCTCACTTTCTTCGCGTTGTTAAATGTTACTTCTGTATACTCAAACACAATTCAAATGAATAATGAAATAAAATCAATGAAATTACTAAAATTCTCCATTTCACTTCTCACATCTCATGGTAGCAACTTAATGCGATGAAATAATGCATCTAGAGTATCAAGTTACGATCAAGAAGCAATGCGCCTTATCAAAAAAAAAAAATCTTAATAATAATTAATAAATGAAGGAAAAATAAACGCGCCGGTTTTAAGTAAACTCTAAAAGTATTCGAATTTATAAATAAAATAGCAAAGGCATAGAATGACAGCAACACACTGTATATCCAATTGGCATTTTTAATATCGTCGCAATGCGCTACGATAATTCGTTTCATGAATATGTAAAGTTGGTACTATAATAGTTGGGTAGTTCTGGGTCATAATCATAATTAGGTAATTAAATAATTATAGTACCTACGTCTAATAACTAATAATACGTATAATAATAGGTCTACTATTATTTTACGAACCTATGGAAAATGTTTACGTATTATGATTCAGAGTTAAGCTGCGTTTTCTCTGACGAGGACCTGACCAGCGCGGGGCTGGGCAGAGTGGAGAGCTGCAGATCTTAAATTAATCATCTACAGTACTAGACGGACTTTCAAATAAATAAATAAAAACACTTTTCATTGCTCTTTTCTTTCCACTCCGCTCCGCCGAACTCCGTGTTACTTCATACGCGGCCTTAGTCGTAAGTTGAAATTAATAGGTCTGACAACACGGCATTAACACGTTCACTGTCCCAGTTTGACATGTGAATCTTATGTCTCTGTAATAAAGGCTTGCTGTGACCCCACATATGGGACACGGACAGTGAACGTGTTAACTTAGTGCCTGAGTAGTCATGTCATGGCGCGACCGCAGTACAGTCTTGTCGTGATTTCGATTACGCATTCGTGTATGTGTGGGTTAATTAAGATGGTAGTGAAAATTTCATTTACTAGGTCGATGCAGAGTCAGCCACCGGCTAAGCTTGCACCATAGATTGGAGCGGTTTTTTTTTTCGACATTTTCTCTTCGTCACGACCTAGCGAAATTTAATTTGTGCATTTTAAAATAAAAATTTCTAAAATCGGTTGAGAACTCGCTGAGATCTGCGCATTGTTACAAAGTCCATTCGAGTCGATCCATGGGAGCTTCGCTCGCTTCGCTCGCTCCGCTCCAATTAGGTACGTGGAACAGACGTCATGGAATAAAACCGTAAAAATATTTGAATCGTCCTATTGTACACTTGAGGAGCACAGTTTTTCATTTGTTTGAAAGAACATGCTATTAAAAACTTTAGTCTAAATTAGATGATTACATGATACATGGTCAAGATAACATCACAATGCTTATAATTTAGCGATCGATGTGCTATTTAACTTTAAATAATACCTTGCTCATTAATGCAGATCGGATAAAATGAACCATATGACGCAATATGTAAATGATATATCGCTCAAATTGCTGTTATTGGCACTTAATAAGCTGTTTTTATTTTATGGAAAATAAAGGTAAAGTACTTATGTTCTATAACTATAATCTATGTCTCTGACATTATTACTCGTACTTACCTTTCAATTTAATTAACATCACTACGACGCGACCGTTGGTTTATGACTAGGCCTGGGTGGTCTATACTCTTAATAACCAAGTTGTATATAAATCACTGAGCATTTCGGTTCACCTAGCAATTACTGCTGTTGACTATACGTATAGTTTAAGGAGCTTGCATTAATTTCAAAGTTAGAGTTTGACTAATGTTTTAATAATTATTCCTATCGCATGTTTCGTGTAGAATTCCTGTATCTTATAACACCATCTCTAAGATGATAATAAAGCTACCACACCAGTGCTTAAAATAGGCCGACGGTAGGTGTTTTTAGGGTTCCGTACCCAAAGGGTAAAAACGGGACCCTATTACTGAGACTTCGCTGTCCGTCCGTCCGTCCGTCCATCCGTCCGTCCGTCCGTCCGTCCGTCTGTCACCAGGCTGTATATCAAGAACGGTGTTCAATATTGCTATTGAATATCGGTTTTTAGTTCGTAACTATATCAGTCTTTAACTTCCGTTAGATGTAGCACTGCACTATTGACTTCCGTCCGCCATTAATCATGTTCGTTCGTTAGATTTTGCACGAGTCGCATGTCGTTGCTCATTAAAATTATTGAAAATTAGTATAAAGTCACCTTTCGGTCACAAGAAATAGTTAAAATTAGTGCGAATCACATTGTGCGTGTGAGAGTTGTGGTGGGCCGAGGAAAGGCAATCCTTCGGTGGTAAGATACGGTAAGACGGGTACCTGCGCGTTGTCTGAAGCCAGGAGACAGGCCTAGGAGAGCTAGCCTTGGATTCACACGAACCTCATCAAAATTAAAGGTATGTGATTGCGCACTCTTTCTAATAGGATTTGTTTTGTTTCAATATATTCAAACATAAAATATTGTCGTGGTTTTCGAAAAGTATAAAGATTTTTTAGTTCTACAGTCCATTCTTAATTAAAATCAAAGTTAACAAGTAAACAAACGGTGATAGCTAGACAGTTGAAATTTTCACAGATAATGAATTTCTATTGCCGCTATAACAACAAATACTAAAAATAAAATAAAATAAATATTTAAGGGGGGCTCCCATACAACAAACGGGTTGGTTGCGTTAACTTTGCACCTCATTTGTATGGGGCGCTATACATACCAGGTGCAAACTTAACTTAACCACTTAAGGATGAAAAGTGTTTGTACGGAACCCTCGGTGCGCGAGTCTGACTCGCACTTGCCCAATTTTTTAAGTTGACTGCCAACTAAATTTATAAAGAAAATGCAACGACTATCTACGGTATAGGTATTTTGCGTAAAAAACGTGACGGAAACTCATCGTCAGCATATTCTATTAATATTGTGTTTTATTAAAACTAGTAATAACCAGAAGTTGGCCTTGGGGACTGGGGAGCTAGCATTAACTGGGGTCAGAGATCGTCAATCCTTCTTGCATTGGTGCGTTGAAAGAGTATTTGTCGCATTAAAAAGCTCTTTATTTATTCGATAAGAAACTTATTACCGGGATAAATAAAGCTTCACTGCTACTGCTACCTGCTTGCAATTTGCATATATATTTTATCGGAATAGTTACTTAGACATAGTATGTACAGATTGAAGACGCAGTGGTAGTGCAGCTGTCTACTGAATGTCCTGGGTTCGAATCCCGGAAACGGAAAATATTTGTGTCGTGAATATTTGTTTTTTTCTGTGTATTTAAGAATATATTTATCTACATAAGTATGTACATTTGTCGTCGTCTAATGCCCATAACACAAGCCAACTAGAGCTTCCTGTGGGACTTGTGTGATATTTATTATTTAATTACTCATATACTTATTATTTAACGTTAAAATTCCAAAATTGCAGTAGTTTCCAGATGGACAGATTTTGTCAATTTTCCTCTTTTTTAACCGACTTCAAAAAAGAGGAGGTTCTCAATTCGAACTAATTTTTTTTTTTTTTTTTTTTTTTTTTTTTCTATGTATGTTACTCGATATCTCCGAGAATCGTGAACCGATTATCAATTTTTTTTTTTTAATCGAAAGGGTATAACTCCGAGTTGGTCCCGTTGGCACTAAGTCGGGATCTGATGATGGAATCTTGGAGAAATCGAGGGAACTCTTCAAATGTTATAGGGACATGTACGGCGCTTTCGGTAATTTATTGATAAAGTCAAGAATTTACATTCAGTAAATAGGATTTGGCCACTAGAACTTTTATATGAATCACTAAAAAGCAAAAAAAAAAAAAAAATTTTAACAAAAAAAAGAACCGACTTCAGTAAAACTAAAAAACCAAAAATAACCCGTTCAAGTACAGATTACATTTGACTCACCCTTCGAAGTCGGTGCCAAACCTCGCATAAACTATAAGTAATATAAATATAAGAACTGAGTGGTTTGGGATCGACTTCGAAGGGTGAGTCAAATGTAATCTGTACTTGAACGGGTTATTTTTGGTTTTTTAGTTTTATTCTATGACAAAATTAGTTACTCAAAGTTTAAGTAAAGTTTAAGTGTAAGTACGTATTAAAGCAAACACGGCCCGAGGGGACAAGTATTTTTTGATAGAAAGTAAATAATCATCCCTTCATTTCTATACATGATTCAGCTGAAATGAACACCATCCCAATAGATAAAACCGAAAGATAAGGTTTACTCGAAACTCGAAAACACGAAATCGAAACCCATTCATCTCATCCTTATCACTACCATTTTGTTAGTGATGCGCCAAAACGGGACGGCACGATGCGGCTTAGAAAGTTTGATGTTACATTTTGAAATCGTATCTCCTCATAAGGCTTCATTTGCTACGCAATCAGCGGAGGTTCCTTGCAGGAAATTTAAAATAAATTGGAAATAATTTGTTTCTAAAAAAGCTTTATCGATTTTATCAGCTTCTGAAGATCGTGTGTAAATGATATTACATGTATTCTGTCATTATTTCATTTAGAAGAACCTAAGATTCACCGCTATGTTACAGGATTTTGGATCTTTCTTTAAGGGTACATTTACGATAAAGACTATCATCACTGTTTACCATCGAAGTCCGTATAGGTATTCGTCTGTGAGGAAGGTATTGCCAAATAGAAAACATAATAACACTTTTATTAGCTTCACTTGTAACTTTTGTTTGTAAAACTGACTTTTACTAACACACATCCGATGTGATTACTACGTTATCATTTTCTAAACTTGTGTTTAACTTGTAGTGTGTGTATGTTCGATCGTTTGTTTCTTAAACTGTTAGCATCCGATTGAGTTGAAAGTCACACTTACATATAAATGTATTGGCGACGCAATGTTATGATTTTATTGAGCATCTGCCGATGGAAACAGCAATTAGCGATATAAAGAAAAACAGTCGGCAATAAATTCCGAAGATGGAAATTCGAAGTTTGTAGCATGCCAGCCATCTCGATCTTGTGTCAAACAATATTTGGATGACCGGGACGGCACGATACGTAGTTCGAATTTCGAACATCTGAGTAACCCTCCTGGTTTCATAAACAAACTTTTGAGAAAAAAATAAGTTACTCTAACCCCAGCCGTTGCGCCGTAAAACCCCATGGGACGCTACGTGTGCTACGCTGTAGTGTAGGTCGTAGCAGTGTTTTGTCGCTTTGCAGCGAAAACTCTGCTTAGATAGACAATTTGTCATGATAGTTTGCATAGTTTTCAACGCGTAGACCATCCACTTACCGTCTTAAAGCGGTAGTTTAGTATGCTCATAGAATGAACTCTTCGCGTTATTCGTGGCCGGTCTGTTCCGTAAATTTAGTAAGTTATAGGTCAATGGCTTATCGATTGAGGGTTGCGTGGTCTGCCCCATGGTGTAATAATAGCCGCACATCCGATGCAGCGGCCGTGGACGTTCAATGAGCTATTTTTACTGCGTTTCATATTCCTACAAGGATTTTTCAGCAATTTCACCCATGTGTCAGACTTATATTACATATTATAAAAACAAACAACTTAAGAATAACTAAATATATAATTTCAAAAGTCCCAGACACAAGTACTTAGCTGAATATTTTGGAGACGACTTATTTTATTTCCACCAAACAGGTATGAACCATTCAACAGACAAAACTTTCGATTAAAAAACCGCACGCAACTCAGATATCGCAACACAGATACTTAAGTACGTTAAACTTATAATATCCCAGTAGCGTGGCGTCCATAGAACACGATTCTCACCGGCTTCCACCTTCAGAACTACTGAGCCCCATTCTCTATTGCTACTGAAGAAAACGTAAGCGAAATCTGTCCCGACTTGACATGTAATTGCGTGTTATTTCATTTATAACGCAAATTTAAGTGTCAACCTACCTGGGATAAAAAGTAACGCTTAGAGATAATTTAACTGGCGCCGACAGTTCACGAGGCAGTAGCGGCTTTAAACTCAACCGTCTTAAAACTGTACGTCACACATGCGCCAATTCGTACGGTTAGGCTTAAGCGCCCTCCAGCGCCTTGGATTACCACAGTAGTTCGTATGGCCATGACCAGACGGGACAGGGCGTTCTGGTGTTTTTTTAAGGTTGCAAGGAATCGGTGCAATCAAATGGTGAGAGCTGCTAAAAGAAAATATATTTTCGACAACATTGTCTCTTCCTCGCCTGCTGAGACATGGAAATTTTTAAAAACTTTAGGGGTGGGTAAGCCACAAAATAAATGTTCTCTTTCATCTTTTTCTCTAGACGACCTAAACTCTCATTTTGCTAAATCTTCTTCCTTAGACCCTCTTGAAAAAGTCCGAAGTATTTCGTACATTAGTGCCTTGTCCTACTCTTCTGAATCACCCTTGTCTTTCGTCCTGGTCACTGATGATGAGATATTTAAAGCGATAAAGTCTATCAAGTCCAATGCTGTCGGCCATGACCAACTGAGCAGGTTAATGATTATTTGCATCTTGGAATGCATTCTCCCTGTTATAACTCATGTTATTAACTTTTCACTGTCGACTGGGGTTTTTCCTTCCCAGTGGCGTAATGCCTACGTACTTCCAAAGGGTTCTAACCCCAGCGCACTTAAAGATTTTCGCCCCATCTCCCTTTTATGACCAAAATATTGGAAGCCATTATTCATAAGCAACTGGCTTCCCACATCTACTCTAATCACGTGCTTTCTCCTTACCAGTCGGGTTTTCGGCCTGGTCACAGCACAAGTACTGCACTTCTCAAAGTAACTGAAGATGTAAGACAGAATATGGAATCCACTCAGCTAACTGTATTGGTCTTGATAGATTTCTCGAATGCCTTCAATGCCGTCGATCATGATCTCTTATTCGCTGCACTTGATCGGTTGAATATCGCGCCATCAGTGGCTAAATGGTTTGCCTCTTACCTGCAAGGTCACCATCAGAGGATACACGCTGATCGGGTCTTCTCTAATTGGTGTGATCTCACGTCTGGCGTACCCCAGGGTGGCATTCTATCTCCATTGTTATTTTCTTTATTTATAAATCTAGTTTCATCTAATCTAGTGAGCTGTTACCATTTGTATGCCGATGATTTGCAACTTTACACCCAAGCGAGCTCCAGCTACTTGGACCGTGCTGTAACAGACATCAATGATGACTTGAAGCGTATCTCAGCATGGTCACGCAATTTTGGGATCGCCCTGAACCTGTCTAAATGCCAGGCCCATTATACTCGGGAGTCCCCGCATGCTTGTCATTACAGACTTGACAAACGTAGCCTCTGTAAAGTTAGATAATAAAGCTATTCAGCTGGCATCGGAAGTGAAAAACCTGGGGCTGATTTTCGATTCTGGCCTAAGATGGGAGACGCAGGTATCTGATGTGTGTCGCAGAGTGACTAATAAACTGCGTTCGCTTTACCGGTTCAAACACTTTCTTCCTGTCAGCACCAAGACTCTCCTTATTCAAAGTCTCATTCTACCCGTCGTTGATTATGCTGATGTGTGTTATTCAAATATCTCGCAAGCTTCATTGAATCGGATGGATCGTCTTCTCAACAACTGCATCAGATTCATCTTTGGACTACGTAAACATATTTCCGACTTTCGCCGTCAACTTAATTGGCTCCCGATTCGAGAACGGTCGTTGCGAGTCTTATGCACGCTTTACTCCATCTTATTCGATCTAGCTGCTCCTGATTATCTCAGAACCAAGGTTCAATTTGTGACTGCTCGTCCAGGCTGTATTCTCCGCACTTCTCGTACTCTCACGCTCATCGTTCCTCCCCATCGCACTGGGTTTTTGTCAAATTCTTTTACTATCCTGGCAATACGACTCTGGAATGATCTTCCACTCCCCATCAGGCAACCACAAAGCAAACCTATTTTCAAGCGAATGCTACGCAAGCATCTTTCTGAACTGTCTGTCTGACACTTCTGTTTTAAGATGAATTATTGGTATAGTGTTTTCACTGGGTACATGAATTTATATGTATGTAGTATTTTATGATTATTTTTTTGTGTAAATTTAAGTATGTATATATTAGGTATTTATTTCTAAAATAGTTTTTTTTTTATTGTCTCCGAACGTTATAGACCCTGCACAAACTCAATGTTTCTGTTTGACTGGTAGAAAATGCCTTGTGGCATTAAGTCCGCCATTTGTACTAGTTTGATCTGTGCAATAAAGTTTAAATAATAATAAATAAAATTTTAAGCCTGCGGAGACATCAGGAGAACCCTGCGCTTCTGGTCGGAGTTAGGCTGGGTAGACCCTTAGCTGGAAAATCTGTACGCACAACGGCCCGAATATACACGGGCTAAGTGCGGAAAACCGAGCCCATAACCATAGAAATTATTCAATTTGCAACATAAATAAAAGAACACGTAATCAACGTAATTAAAAGGTAACCTGCGTTACACTACACTTTCGTAGAACTGCCCAATAGCGTTGCAATCCCGTTGACACGTTTTACGTAACCCTTGTATTTTCATTCCTTCAATCTTGAACATTGAAAGGGAAGCCATAGTAATAAATATATGTCGATATTCTATTGAATAAAATGGTCTGAAGCGGCAGGGTAATCAATCAAGTATTGGTGATTGTCATCGCGCTAATGATATGATGACAGTTTTGAAGGTTAGGTTTATATACCTATGTGTAATTTGTTTAGGTCTATTTTTGTAATTTAATTATGTATGAGTATTTATTTGTAATATAATAGCATAAAATTACTAACAATTAAATTGAACAATAGCAACCTAAAATAAAGAAAGAAACAACTACGTAGTAATCTAGTGAAAAACCGCATGCACGTATTTCATTCGTCATACTTTGTAGTGACATTTGTGTTCCAGACAGATTTTGCATTTATGTATAAATGCCCTATATCTGATAAAAAACGTAGACATGTAAAACACCCTTGGCTTATCGATGAATCCCAATGAATCCCTGTATTACTTAACATTCCAGATATGTCCTCGCGTTAAGTAGTTTTTGTTACGTTCGCGGCCCGCGCAAAAAATAAGTTGAGTAAATATGCTGAAAAGGTACTGAAATAAAATATCGTGAACACAAATAGGGAGAAAATATGCTTTGATTATACCTATGCGTACTGCGCGTTTTATCATTTAATTTATTGGGATACTTTATTTACATACCTTATTTAGGTAAATATATTTCCAATAAACTGTTTTTGAAAGAAATAATATATGCAAAGTTAAATAACGCAAGACAAACACACAAGATTTTTTTTTATACCGTCGTAATCTTTAATTCCATAATTCTTACGCTACTGGAGCGCCTTCTGCGACATATGCGGCATTACTAATAGCTCAGTTGGGAGAGCAATACGCCGGAAACGTAGAGGTCACAGGTCCAAATCCTGCTTAGATTGTAGTAGATCGCATTCATTTTTCCTTTCTTAATTTACCTTTGTGTCATTTCATACAAATAAAAAATGTGGTATTTCCACATAAAAAAAATAGAATCGATTAAAAGATTCTATAAAAATATTTAAAAAACAGCGCCATCTCTCTCGCAGTCTTCACACTTGCTGTAAAGCAATGGGGACATGGGATCGTGCGTGTAAAGCGCACATCCTAGTGTATGGCTAATGCGCATAAGCATTTCAAACACATATGACGCAGAGGGCGCTCCAGTAGCGTAAGAATTATGGAATGAAATATTTGGTGTGATTGACGTAGCGATCTAAGTAATAGCTCAGCTGGGAGAGCAATACGCCGGAAACGTAGAGGTCGCAGGTTCAAATCCTGCTTAGATTGTAGTAGATCGCATTTAATTTTTCTTTCTTAATTTACCTTTGTGTCATTATTTATAAAAAATAAGGTTCTGTTATGCTTATACTTTTTAAATTAAAATTACTAATCTGAAATCAATCTATTGGAAATCATAAAGAAAATTGGTAACAAAATAGGAAATATATAATTGAACATTAAGTGACATCTTAAATTTGTGCAAACTTTTTGAGAAATGCTCAGGTATAATATAAGTATAGCGTCAACTTAAGTCCACTTAAGTCTAACAAACTTCGTATCACAAAGCAATTAAAAATTAATTATCGCTGGATTACGACGCTGCTAATTGGGTAACTCGATGCCTCGTTACAAGATTCCGAATCCCCATTGTGTTTAATTACTAGCTTTTGCCGACGACTTTGCTCACGTGTTTCGAAAGTATCATATTTCTACCGAGAATCCTATCCTTACATGGAGGGTCTGAAAGGAACGACATGCTTGCTTTGCCTTGTATCGGCGAGAGTGTACAGCCGGCATCAGAATATCTACCGACAACTGTAAAGAGAGACTAAAAGAGACATTTTCTAAAGCTCTTAGTGTAATACGCCTCCTCCTTTTTTCAGCCTGCTCAAAAAATATATTCAACGTAAACTTTACTTTGCCCAAGTCTTGAAATCTTTGAATACTTACACAATTTAATCTATATGGTATTTTGCTAACAGCTACAACCCTGCTCTTTTTAGGGTTCCGTACCCAAAGGGACCCTATTACTGAGACTTCGCTGTCCGTCCGTCCGTCCGTCCGTCTGTCACCAGGCTGTATCTCAAGAACGGTGATAGCTATATAGTTGAAATTTTCACAGATGATGTATTTCTATTGCCGCTATAACAAAAAATACTAAAAATAAAATAAAATAAATATTTAAGGGGGCCTCCCATACAACAAACTTACAGATAATGGTACGGAACCTTTCGTGCGCGAGTCCCACCTCGCACTTGGCCGGAATTTTATAATAATATCGATGTACAAACATTGCCTACACTTTTATAATTAAATGGATTTGGATTCCAAATCATCTTTCCGACCCTAGGCTCGGATTAACCTCCCGCAAAATTGTTTCGTGTTGGGAACTTAAATAATGTCAGTTGCCGGTATATCCACGCACGTATATTTTGGTCGCCGTAATATTAACCTTTACTTCGAAAGTTAACATTCGCCAAATTGTCCGGTTTCCGCACTAGTGATGTAAGCATAATGAAGCAACTTTAGGTTTACTGAGGTTTTGCTGATTTTGGATTAAATTATAGCATTTCGTGTACGAATACAATTTAGTCTATCCCTTGGATATATTAATGTTATTACAACTATCGTGAGACATCTTTACTAATTACAAAAACGGTATAAACTCACGTAAAAATTGTCAGGAACGGCCCGACATGTTTCGAACTCCACGGATACCATAGGACACATTTTACGCCGTAGATATAGCATTACAACCTGGTTCCGTCCTTTGACTAAGATGAGGCAGTTGCTACGGTCTCCTAAAGATAGAGATCCATTTGGAACCCCTGGGGTGTATGAAATACCGTGTGAGTGTGGCAAGGCATACATAGGAGAGACGGGACGTAATGTTTCTACTAGATTGTCTGAACATATACGCAGTGTCAGAAAAATGGATACGAGAGACTCCGCTGTTGCGGAGCATGTTGTC
This sequence comes from Apotomis capreana, assembly GCA_947623375.1. Classification (NCBI taxonomy): domain Eukaryota; kingdom Metazoa; phylum Arthropoda; class Insecta; order Lepidoptera; family Tortricidae; genus Apotomis; species Apotomis capreana. The sequence goes on along the minus strand of OX392502.1, from coordinate 19,829,887 downwards.
GAGGCCGGTGCGTCCCATTTCGTCCGTTTCGATAAGGCACGGTTGTTGGTTCGTGAGAAACGCTGTGTACAACGGAAGATACGTGAAGCTATCGAAATTGGACGGCGCCCGAATTTCAACCGAGACGGTGGGTGGGCTCTACCTCCAGCATGGAAACCTGTGATTCCGGCGTTAAAAAACATCTCGCGTTCAGACAATGTCGTTGATACAATAAGTCAAGTGTGCGTGGTATCAGTGGGTAATAGTGAAAATGCAGTGACAGACAGTCCAGTGGTGACAGCGCAAGAGCCCTGCCCTCCCCGCGCCGCGCTATCTGCGCGTGCGCAGAGGGCGGCAAGAAGAGCGATTAAAAGTGCAGTGGGTCGCGAGTCGCGTAGCAGCACGGATAGCTACCCCTGATGAAGAGCTCCAAATGAGTTCGAAACATGTCGGGCCGTTCCTGACAATTTTTACGTGAGTTTATACCGTTTTTGTAATTAGCTTGGATATATTATTCCTGTATCTGGGGGCACGGTAGTGCCCTCGCCAAGACGAACAAAAAAGTTGCGGGGCCTTAATTATTTATCTAAAATATCCAGCAGTGGATAGAAAAGGTCATATAAAATTTGTTTTATTTTGTTCAATTGACAAAATATTCATCATCATCATATCAGCCGATAGACTTCTACTGGGCAAAGGCCTCCCCCAAAGTTCTCCACAGCGGTCGGTCTTGCTGACTAAATATTGATGAGCTAATATTAACAAAAACGGTACAGTTATAGAATCCCTTCGGCCGCCTTGAAAAGTTTCACAACAAAAACTAGTCTCGTTACACAAGCAGCTAAAAAGAAAGGAAAAATCACAAATTACAGAAGTTTTGAAAACAACAAGTCTCATTGAGCTGAGGTTCTCGTCGTTTTATCGAGACGTATGTACATATAAGAAGTCTATTCCTTGGCTTGATTAGTTCAAGGCATTGGACCTCTTTGTTAAACTGTATGCTAAAGTAAAAGTATGCCAATCGTGCTCCAACTTACTCTATGAAAATTTTGACACCAGGCTACCGGTCTGTGCTTCATCAGCATTATCAATTATTCAATTATTAATTTTTACACCACTTTAAAGTTTTATAAAAGGCGTTATTTCGGTAACAAACAATATTGACTTCGGTTTCCGCGACAGTCACAGTGTCCCACAATTAAATAAAACAATTTAAACGGATTATATCGCGTATATTCGTCTCCCTGATGTTTCAGCAACTTTCCAGTTACCGTTATCAAAGGTTGACTGAGATAAACACAATTTTTCTCTGTCAAAGTCACCCGTCGTGGCAATCCAATAAGGTTAATTAACAAAAACATGGCAAAATATTCAAGACAGATACACAAAGCAGATATGAACGATCCATTTCAACGTTATATTTTAAAAGCAACCTCGACAAGAAAAATGAAATCATAACATGATTTACACAAACCTGGTTTCTTAAAGGGTTAATATAAATGCTAATGGTATCTCTCCCCCTCATAGGATGGGTGACTTGCTGTTCTCATACTTGTAAAACGACGGAGAGATAAAATAAGCGGATTGGTGCAATGGTAGTCTGCAGGGTTACTTTTTACTGCACAAGCTTAGAGTTAATTTAATAGGTGGGAAAGGAACTTAGTTATATAGTTTCTGCGGCATCAAATTAGTGTACCTACGCTTAGCTACGTAGCTAGTTTGTAAAGAAAATAGCGCAATATATTGGATGAAAACTTATTTGAGTTACAAAATAAGTGCGGAAATGTTTAAAATCATTAAAAAATATTGTATCTCATTGCCCATATTACAGATAATCAAAACATGTATCTTTCAACGAGATGCCGTAGCCGCGCCAACATTGAGTTGCGGATTGTCTCAACAATGTGTATTTTAAACTAAAAGATATTGTTCCTTCGACCTTGTCATCTCATCAAGCTATCGTAGGGCCAGATGCAGTCCATTCAAAGTTGAAAAATAAAGGACCGGATGATTAAAATTCCTTTGGCAGCAAATAAAGTAAATACGCAGTGAAAACGAAAACGTTTCAGGACCCAACGGCCCGCTCTGTATGTAATTGACAACGTTTCATTTTTTTAAGACTATCATTTTATTACTTTTCTGAACTCTGCTTAAAAAGATGAAGTAATCTCTGTTTTTATTTATTTTCTGAGATGATTATTTATTTTATTATTAATTTATAAAAACATACTCATTTTAAAATGTGGCAACACCAAAACCAGAACTTAATAGAACGGTTACTTTAGTCGGTTTTCTTATTAAAAAAAAACTTCTATTCTATTCTATTTTTTTTAAAATGGCAACCGGTCACAGTTAAGCGACCATTACTGCCAATGTCTCGTTGCCAATCGCACTAGGCGACTAGATAGAGGATTGATACCACGTTGTACGGTGAGTTGAAAAAATCGTGCTTTTTGTAAAGTGATAGCGATTTACAAAAAACCACGCGGACTATCGGGCCTTGACCCAGGAAGGGTTATGAACGCTTCAAGTTGAATTCTTCATTAGCTATTCACTCCTACGTTAGATCACTGCACAATACGCTATCAATACTACACATTGAACAACGAAAATGAATAAATAATGAACAACGAAACTTAAACGCATGCGGCCATCTTAAGTCACGAACCGGAAGCCCAAAAAAAAAACTTATTTCTATTTTTTTTTTTAATGGCAACCGGTCACAGTTAAGCGACCATTACTGCCAATGTCTCGTTGCCAATCGCACTAGGCGACTAGATAGAGGATTGATACCACGTTGTACGGTGAGTTGAAAAAATCGTGCTTTTTGTAAAGTGATAGCGATTTACAAAAAACCACGCGGACTATCGGGCCTTGACCCAGGAAGGGCTATGAACGCTTCAAGTTGAATTCCTCATTAGCTATTCACTTATACGTTAGATCACTGCACAATACGCTATCAATACTACACATTGAACAACTAAAATGAATAAAATAATAGTTTGCTCGTAGAGCATGCCGTTGTTCGGTGAGGTTTTGCTTTTTGTAAAGTGATAGCGATTTACAAAAAACCACGCGGACTACCGGGCCTTGACCCAGGAAGGGCTATGAACGCTTCAAGTTGAATTCTTCTTTAGCTATTCACTCATACGTTAGATCACTGCACAATACGCTATCAATACTACACATTGAATAACAAAAATGAATAAATAACGAACAACAAAACCTAAACGCATGCGGCCATCTTAAGTCACGAACCGGAAGTCCAAAAAAAAAACTTAATAAAACTCGGTATGCATCTGTCATCTGTCAACGTCAAATAAAAAAAAAAATCTATGTTTTCGCTCTTTGGTTTAGACAACAACCCTATTCAGCCCGTATTGTCTTAGATTGCAGTTATGTGATGTATTTTCTTATATTTCCTTAAATACAGAAGAATAAATTCCAAGATTTTTTTTTTAAGGTACACGACATAAAGCCCTGTCGATCTCTATATTAATTTCCACCTGTTATAAATATGAAATGTTGTCAATTGTACATACAGAGCGAGGCGTTGGGTCAATGTAAAAACAATTTTCTTTAAACAGCTCGCACGTTTGAATCTCGGCAGAAGCGTTTAATGGCGGAGCACGAGATACGTGTTGTTTTATGTATAACTATTGTTCGGATGTATATTCTTCCTAGGATGGTAAACCAAATAGCGTACATACCTCCATGATCCATCATATTTCCAAGTACGAACTAGCGAGTGATGAATTCAACAAAATGTCCTATTTTTACACCAGAAGCACTGCGTGTGTGTTGCCGGTGACCCTTTTACGACGTATTGCCTAAAATACACAATCCAATCCATGGTAAAAGCTTACGCAGCGCAGTTATGTATCCTGAAAATTGCCGCTTTAGCTATTGAAGTGAAATCGTACAATGGCATCGGGCCACAATCAAGGGAACGAGCCCATTGTGACCATCGCGGATTAAGTTCTATTGATCTTATTGACAACGTGTAGTTAATGTACTGCCGTAAAAAAATTCCCACGTTTATTTTATTAGAAGCTGTGGGTATCTTATTTCAATCCCGAAACATTGTTCCCATCTGTAAAGTTTCGCCAAATTTTCTTTTTTCAAACCCGTAATGTTTCCAGGATTTTATAGAAATCGTTTACGTTAGGTTTATTTTATAACTAATCTCAAAAAAAATGGCTTTCGGACAAAGAAAATTTGGCTAAACGTTAGTGCTTCAGATAGGTAACCCAAGCCGTGTCTTGGCTCATTTTGTCATGGTGAAGTTGAAATAGTAATGTTAAATCATAATGTTGCTGTATACAAGTGGTTTTTGGCGTAAATGTAAAAGGATCTAAAATCGCAGGTAAGTACTAGATTACTTTGCCGCCAATCAGAAAATTATATTTATTTAGGTACTAAATGAAAACCTAAAAATGAAGGCTTTATAACGTTACAATTATTATAAGCAAATATTTGGTGAACGTACGTAAACCTGGTAAACGAGCTGTAACTTCAATATTTTATTTCAAAATTCCTCTGTTAAGATTTTCTGTTTGAAAAGATTTTCTTTTCACTTTTACGAGTAATCACCCAGAGGACAAGATGTTATCTGGACTAAAATGACTTCAATGCTACGCTTTAATTTCTAGCGTTGCCTGTAACAGGGGTAATAAATAATAGTACATTACTGCAGAGGCCGCGAAATAGGGGATTGTAGGCCGAGTAGTAATAGATGGCCGAGTGATAACGAGGCCATCTAGAGATACGAGGCCGACAATCCCTGTTCGCGCCGAGGTTTGTATAGTGCTTTTCTTAAATAAATCCAAGGAAATAATACAAATGTTCAACTTATATATTCATATACTTAAGTATTGTTTTTTTTACTATTCCCGCCAACTTTTTACTTGTTGAAATTTATTCTTTTAAGCTGTTTTGGTTAATGTTTTTGCCACCAAATGTTAAGATGATTCTATTTAAAAAAAAATGACAACACCTTATTAATTAGATATTGTTATATTTTTTTACAATAAACGTGATTCCTTGTTTATTTTATTGAATACCTATCTGTTTTAATCTAATTGAACGATCTAGTTAAATATAAGAAATAAAACGTAAATTAACATGCACAAACTACGTTTTTTTTATTGGCAGTATGCCATAGATTATCAATAAAAGAAATAAACCCCACTGAAACAAAAGACAATCTCGTTGTTGGCCACGGCCATAATGTTGTATGAAATTCCTTTATTGACCTCTAATTTGAAATCAGAACGAATCTTTAACCAGTGCTATACAAAGACGTATTTCGCGTTCTATTACCACGACCATAAGAACGACATTTCCTTGGATGTTTGAGAAAAAACATATTATTTTCTACCACTGTTGTAAACCACTTGTTTTTTTTTTCGTTTTGCTAGTTTTTTCAGAAGTATCTTTTGTCTCGAGCTTACTGACTTGTTATGACTATTCAATTTCAAGTTTCTTCCGAGGAACGAAAACTCCATTTTCACCTCACTAGCTCCAGCGAGATAAAAAATTCCGAATGAGAGTACAGTGTCTTTTTATTTTTATTTTCTTTAATTTTTGGCCACGAATCGTCATTTCTCAGCCACATCTTAATTATAAATTTCGAATCATTTGAACTTCGCTGCACTGTCTCTTTGTTATCTATATGAAAAAAAAGGTGATTTTTGATATGAATTTTTTAACTATACGTGTCAAGGTCTCAGAAAACTTCTAATTATTATTACATGTCTTCTACTAATTCCAATATTTTGGAATGGAAATTTGTATACGAATATCATTGTTAAAAGAAAACTCTAACAAGGCTATTTTAAATCAAACACATGCCCCGAAGAAATTTTAAGTGTTTATTTTTTTTTCAGTCGAGCGGCTATTAGGCTTAGGCAGACTGTTGAGCAATTATAAATGGGCTCAGGGACGCTCGTCCCCCCAGTCTGTAATCCCTGTCAATCAAGGTTGGTAGTTATTTAAAAAAATATCAAATGCTTCTAACCGACCTGGATACTTATTACATACTCTGTGACACCCTTCGCGATAGCTTTTAGAGAATTATGGTGAAACCATTTGAAATGAAGCGAAAGTATATATTTTATGGATTATGATTATGATATGCGAATTCACTACCACACAGCCTGGAAAGGCCACATCTAAGTAGGTGCGATGACGTAGACCGTAGGTAGTGGTGTCAAGGAATGCAAAAAAATTTCATATTACATCAAATCAACATCGTTGAATAACCTTTAGATTAATAATTTAGTAAAAATACTTTATTCAATGTTTGGATTACCTCGAGTCATTCAGCTACTTTCCCCATTAAATCAGTCAGTTAAACAATCCAGTAATTTTCAATTATATTCAAACTGATGTCTTTTATGATTAAAATAAGACACTGTTGCTAACAAAATTTTAATTAACTGTCTTCATTTCCAAAGTTAGTACGTAAATTGGTTAACGAAATCGTAATTCAATTATGATTATGAATATTATATTTCGCGTTTCCTAAGCAATATAAAGAAAATTAATAGTAGGTATCTGACCGAAAAGAGTCGCCCTCAGAACAAAGTTTTCTAATCTGTGCCGAAACATTTTCAATATTTTTAGTGCTACCTTAATTTTGGACGACTTTCTCCTTGCGAATTTTCTAGATTTTCATTATTTTTTGTTTTTCCTTTTCAATACCGACGAAGAAACTTTATTCGAATATTATTTTCCAAAAACTTTGTCATTGCCGTGAGATAGTTTATATGCCCAGAAGGTCACCCTGTTCCCTATTTTATGTTTTTGTTTCTTGTAGTTCGAGCCGATTTCTTGTGTGATCCATTGTCACCAAACAGTTTTTTTTGTCTTGTCCGTCTAGCATAAATATGACACTAATACTACCTGTCACTTTCCTTTCAATAGCGAACGAGAAAGACAGCTCATGCTGAGTCGCGCGACAAGCGAAGTCGCGGCAAGATATGCTAGCCCTGTTGGACCACGAATTCAGAAAACCGACGAGTTTGTTCGTACTAGTCTAGTGACAAACAAGCTTACGACCTGGCTTAGGGAAAACAGCTTCTGCAGCAGCATACGGATGCTTGCAACGCTAGAAGTGCACATCCCAAGTAGCACACAGGCTCCATAAGCACTTATATAGCACTTATGAAGATTAAATTAGCTAGATAAGTGCTTATACAGCACTTATGAAGAATAAATTAGCTATATAAGCGCTTATATACAGCATTTATGAAGATTAAATTAGCTGTATAAGCGCTTATACAGCACTTATGAAGATTAAATTAGCTGTATAAGCGCTTATACAGCACTTATGAAGATTAAATTAGCTGTATAAGCGCTTATACAGCACTTATGAATATTAAATTAGCTGTATAAGCGCTTTTACAGCACTTATGAAGATTAAATTAGCTGTATAAGCGCTTGTACAGCCTGTGTGGTACTCGGGATGTGTATTGCCGGTCTGGTTTACTATCATTTCACAAAAAAACGTTTGATCAAAAATAATTTCACATCCGTTGTCCTTATACACTGACATAGATCGCGGTTAGTTTTCATCTGTCAGCCACAGTTGCACTGCTGAACATAGGCCTCCCCTATAGCGCGCCACAAAGTGCGATCCCGTGCAGACCATATCCATCGCCTCCCCGCCGTTACGAGGTCATCCATCCACCTAGAGGGGGCCGGCCCACGCTGCGCTTTCCTATACGTGGTCGCCACTCTAGGAATATTACTAGGGCGATTAGTTTACCAACTGCAAATAATTTATCTCTTGAAGAACTCCCATAGTACCTAAGGACTTGCGGGATAATGTATTTTTCCTATTGCAGTTTTCAATGAAAACGATACGTAAACAAAAAACCAGACTCCACTTTAAAAAGCTAATATTAGTTTGAACTCATTTCTATTCTAATCTAAACAACTCGAGTATAATGTATTCCTTGTATAAGAGGAAAGTTAAATGGAAAATGTATTGTTAGTGAGCTATGATACCTAGAAGTACGAATGAATTAAAATAACACGAAGGTAGCGAGAATATCTGGCATCATATGCCACATCTAACATTATATAACAGGTATTCTACTTCTGAACTGAAACTTGTGTTCGCTTCACTTGTGTCGCTTAAAACTATGTGGGTATATCTATCTAGGCAATTCAAAGGAAAAGTAAATTCGACGTAGCATTACGATTTCTCCAACTGAGAATTTGATAATCATATTATGTAATATTTTTGGTAGCCAATCACTTGCTAAACAACGTTTCATCAATATTCATTTTACAAACAACGTTAGACAAATTAACGATTCCCAAATTAGACGTTGCATAAAATATAGTTTTACAAATAGATCATGATACAAATTATTTATTGGACAAAACATCATATTACAAAACAATATTTAGCAAATTATTCATTTATTATTCAAGTCAATTAACAAAATAACGAATGATAAAACAACGTTAATAAAATGCATTGTTTGGTAAACCTAAACATTTCGTTTAATAAATCATCACGGTGTGAACGCGTTATGTTATTTAAACTTTCTTTGTCAGATTAATATTTACCGAGATATTGAGGTTCAAACGTTACTTATTTTAAAGGGCTCCGAGACATCAAAATTCGAGACAAATAAATTTATGTTAATATAACACCTCATTTTTATTAATGTATTTGATAAATAGTGTTAAAATAAGTATGTTTTGATATTTAAACTTTCTGGCTCAGATTAATATTTACCGAGATATTGAGGTTCAAACGTTACTTATTTTAAAGGGCTCCGAGACATCAAAATTCGAGACTTATAAATTTATGTCAATATAACACCTCATTTTTATTAATGTATTTGATAAATAATGTTAAAATAAGTATGTTTTGTTATTTAAACTTTCTGGCTCAGATTAATATTTACCGAGATATTGAGGTTTTTTAGGTAGCATGGCTTAAAAACCGAAAACTGTAGGTTAGGTTAGGTTTGTTTCATGAACATGTATAGCGGAGCGAGCGGAGCGTCAAAATGTTTGCTTAAAAAATGGAAAACAAATTTTTAAACCCCAAAATCTCGGTCAATATCGTTCTGAGAGAAAAAGTTTAAAGAACAAAACATGCTTATTTTAGCGTAATCAACAAATCTAATTTAAGCCCAAAAACAGCAAAAAAAACTCAGAAACGGCCCCTCTAAGTCCTGCGTTTCGTTACATAGAGAGTTATTTTTAATATTTTTATGAAACAATATAATTCAGTGAAAAAAGGATTTTGACCTTACAAACGGTTTTGAAGTTTTGAATTTTTGATATGTTGTCTAGGATGGTTAGTGAGTGTTTAAACTGCAAAATGCACAATTCCCCCCCCCCTCCGCGCCCGCCGCCATATTGAAAAAACCGGCACTTTCTTCATATTTTTGCTCATATCTTCCTTTAGGAGCATTTTAGCTAGAAGAAAGCTTCGACAATGTTATAGAGAGTTAAATTTACTACATTCTCCATTTTATATTTTTTTCTAGGACAGATAGTTACAGAGATATCCACATTTAAAAAAACGTAAAAATTCGCAATTTCCAACTGAAAAACAAACTTCTGGATTATATCTTCGTTTAGGAGCATTTTAGCTAGAACAGTGCTTGGGCAATTTTGTAGAGAATTAAATTTACTATAATTTACATTTCAAATTTTGTTTCTAGGACAGATAATTACGGAGATATGTAAAAAATAGTCACATTTTCCGAAAATTTATGTAAAAATGGACACGAGTTTTATAAGCAATTATATTTCCTACATGTTTTAATTTGTCCTAGACTAGTCCGTAACTGAATGACAGCGATCTAAACCAAGAATTTTGAGAAATTTTCGGAAAATTCGACTTTCCCTGTTGTTTAAATGTGCATATCTCCGTAACTAACCGTCCTTGAAACAAAATTTGAAGTGTAAATTATAGTAAATATAATTTTCTACAAAATTGCTTAAGCTTTGTTGTAGCTAAAATGCTCCTAAACGAAGATATAATCCAGAAGTTTGTTTTTCAGTAGGAAACTGCGATTTTTTACGTTTTTTTAAATGTGGATATCTCCGTAACTATCTGTCCTACAAAAAAAAATATGAAATGGACAATGTAGTAAATTTAACTCTCTATAACATTGTCGAAGCTTTCTTCTAGCTAAAATGCTGCTAAAGGAAGATATGAGCAAAAATATGAAGAAAGTGCCGGTTTTTTCAATATGGCGGCGGGCGCGGAGTGGGGGGAATTGTGCATTTTGCATTTTAAACACTGACTAACCATCCTAGACAACATATCAAAAATTCAAAACTACCGGACCGTTTGTAAGGTCACACATAGTACTTTAGTCTCTATTCAGCGTATTAAATAGTTTATCATATTTTCTTCGGTTTCCGCGACTGTCACACATTTAAATAAAACAATTTAAACGGATTATATCGCGTATATTATTTATTTAGGCTCAAATAAATAATATATGCGATATAATCCGTTTAAATTGTTTTATTTAAGTAGTTTATCAATTAAAGTTTTGTAAAATAACTGATTTTTAAAAAGATTTATTCGTGAAGTGAACATTTTAAAATGAAACTTTGTCTTTCAATATGTTTATAAAGCGTCAAAGTTACTAAATGTATATTTGTCAAGTAATTATTTGTAAAATCAGCATTTTAAGGAATGACAGGTTTGAGAAAAGAATAGTTTGTGAATCGTTGTTTGTTAAGAAGGCGATGTCGCTCAACATAAGAAATATAATGACGATAACATTTTCATTTTTATGCTTTTCATTTTCTAGGACTAGGAAATGCAAATGTCAGAACTCTCAGAGCACATCGCATAAGAATTTTAAATGTCCAATTTAACTCCATGGAATGCATTCCGATCGTATGAGATGCACCTGTTCCTATTGCAGACCACCTGTACTGTCAAGCCGGATTTGATCCGGCTTCCACCATACCTACTCTACTCCTGTATGTCTATGTTTGCTACGCCAGCCGCCCTACACAATCGGGAGCCACCATTCAGCCACCAAAACCCTGTATCAAAGAGAAATTAATAATTAATACACACACAATACACATGCGTCCAGGCCAGCATCGACTTACTGAGAGATTAGATCTAACTGTTTAATAATGTTTGAGGAGGGCTCACATGCCCGTTGTACGTTTAGATCTTCAGTACTACATACTCGTATATATTAATTTTTATTTAGTAACGTCTCCTAGCGTAAACTAAATGTTTATATAGAATATAAATTAAAAAAAAAATTAACAAAAAAAAGAACCGACTTCAGTAAAACTAAAAAAACAAAAATAACCCGTTCAAGTACAGATTACATTTGACTCACCCTTCGAAGTCGATCCCAAACCACTCAGTTCTTATATTTATAGTTATATGATAGTTTACGCGAGGTTTGGCACCGACTTCGAAGGGTGAGTCAAATGTAATCTGTACTTGAACGGGTTATTTTTGGTTTTTTAGTTTTACTGAAGTCGGTTCTTTTTTTGTTAATTTGTTTTTTTTTTTTGCTTTTTAGTGATTCATATAAAAGTTCTAGTGGCCATCTGTGGTGTTCATCATCAGTTTCCTTACACCAAATCCTATTTACTGAATGTAAATTCTTGATTTTATCAATAAATTACCGAAAGCGCCGTACATGTCCCTATAACATTTGAAGAGTTCCCTCGATTTCTCCAAGATTCCATCATCAGATCCCGACTTAGTGCCAACGGGACCAACTCGGAGTTATACCCTTTCGATTAAAAAAAATAATTGAAAATCGGTTCACGGTTCTCCGAGATATCGAGTAACATACATACAAAAAAATGAAAAAATAGTTCGAATTGAGAACCTCCTCCTTTTTTGAAGTCGGTTAAAAAATAATGAACAATGGGCCCTTATTTATCACGTGATAAACGCAACCATCATAGGCCCGCAGAACGACATAATCCTTAGGAAAAGCCTTTTAGGGACGTGGGTTCAAATCCCGCTCAAAGCATAAATGCTTTAATCATGGTCATCTACTTGTTTCAAAGTGATATAGTACTGTGATTTTCGACATCAAAATACTTGAACAATTTCATACGAGTTCGAAACATGATGTCGGGTCGTTCCTGATACAACGGTGAAGCCGTAAATTTCAGTATTATTAGTGATTTATCATGCACATTTTAATAACAATGCTTATCCATTTCTTTATTCAGCCAATGCACTAACGCACTAGTGGAATGATATTATTTGATAAGCATAAACCAATAAAAAATGCATACCACGCCTTCGATTTCTCGCTTTATTAAAAGCATTAAAGGCTCTGTTTGACTTCAATCTGTGGTAAAAGCAGTTGCGACTTGCCCTAAGTATTAAGTCGGCCAGGTACTTCGTGAATTCCATTTGTTAGGGTCTCGCTGAAGTTTCAACAGTTCTGTTCAAGAGCGAAACGATGAATCCTCATTCCGATGCAAGAACAATAATGTCCCCTTTTGAATTTGTTGATAAGGTATATTACTTCATAAATATAACTTGTATATTTTGACATGGCTCGCATATATAACCGTTTTTAGGGTTCCGTACCTCAAAAGGAAAAAACGGAACCCTTATAGGATCACTTTGTTGTCCGTCTGTCCGTCTGTCAAGACCCTTTTTCTCAGGAACGCGTGGACGTATGAAGCTGAAATTTATATCAATTACTCAGGTCTACTGTCCCTTGAAGCTGTGAAAAAATCAAACTTCTAAGCCAACGCAATCAAAAGATACAGCCGTTTATGCCGCAAATTTTCGACACTTGCAAGGGAATCAAAACCTACAGGGTGCTTCCCGTGAACTCAGAATCTTGAAATTTGGTACGAAGCAACGTCTTATAGCATAGATAAAGGAATAATTACGAAAACCATAAAAAATTTTTTTAATACCTAACTTTGCACCTAATTTGCAAATTTTCGACACTTGCAAGGGAATCAAAACCTACAGGGTGCTTCCCGTGAACTCAGAATCTTGAAATTTGGTACGAAGCAACGTCTTATAGCATAGATAAAGGAATAATTACGAAAACCATAATTTTTTTTTTAATACCTAACTTTGCACCTAATTTATATGGGGCGCTATACATACCAGGTGCAAACTTAACTTAACCACTTAGGGATGGAAAGTGTTTGTACGGAACCCTCGGTGCGCGAGTCCGACTCGCACTTGGCCGGTTTTTTTACTATAGCTAAAAACTGTTATTAAAAATACTGTAACAATGATACATTGACAGCGGGACGTATACTATAATTAATTATTATAATTAATTATTATAGTATATCCCATAAAAAATACTCGATTCTTAATCGTAAAACTAGTTACATTTCTGCGAAACTCGAAAAATATTAACGAAACTCAAAAACGCCGTCGCGCCATAGTAATTGCAACTTGCAAACGAACGGCACGAACGGGGCTATAGAAAAAAAAACGGACACTTTAAAAACGGTTTCTCAAAACAGTTTTTTGTAAAACGGAAACGGTCACGTTTCGTTTTACAGAATACTCAAAACGACCCAGCTCTAGGAAGCATCCTACTAACGTAGTCGCATTAAAGTAACATCTGTACTTTTCGATATTGTTATGGTAGGCTTACCCCGTGCGACCTTATATATCCACATTGAATAGTTGATAACAATTAGTGATACATCTATCTATTCATAACTTAACCCGAAATTTTCACAAAAATAATTGTAGCATAGGTAATTTAAAAGGCGAAGTCAAAATTATTGTTTCAACTAAAACAATCTGAATAAAACTTGATAGAAGAAAGATTTAAAGAGATAAGCGCCTTATTACCTTTTCTAAGGAACTTTCATTTTAGCCGGGCTTTGAGCTGTTTTGCTCTTAATAACTTGTGTTGCTGTTTGCTTAGGTTTCGATTGCGCCACCTCTATTTTATGAGAGTAAGCAAAGATGTGGCACTACAGCTGAAATGCCGACTAGATACCTTATGGTTTGTCTATTGTAACTGACAATATTGCGTATACTTTTCCCTTTGACACAATGGGCCCACAGAAACTCACAACAAAAAAGTACCTAAGGACGAGATGAGAAGACTTGACGAAAACTTCCCGCTATAAAATTACGCCGGTTTTATAAAAGAAATTTGTACAATTTTATTAAATTCCAAGTCACACTTGGAATTGTAGCAAAAGAAAAGTGAAGAGCTCCGTTCCCTTAAATGCCATCTAACGATCTGAGTTAATTACCTTCATTACCTTTTTAATTGCATTATCTGCCTCGGCTTTTAAACAGTTTTCGCATAAACCTAATAATTTTTCCTTTTTATTATCGATGGGGCTTGGAGGCAGCAGATTTGAAGAGAAACTCAAACTCAGAATATAATTGGATTTATTCCAGAAGTAATTAAAACAATTACAGCACTTTTAACACAACTAAAAACTATCACAACCGTTGTCGTTCACGACTCCGGCAAGAATGGCCGCCTGGAGCCCAGCTCCTGGGCCAACCGACCATCATTATAGCGGGAACATACAGCTCCCCGATTGGCTCGCGTCATCGCGTGATATTCGTGACGCGGTCCAATCGTTGAGCGTTGTCTATTTTCCCGCCACAATTTCTACCAATAGAATACATACAGTGTTGTCATACTTGAACTGAAATGTTATTAGGATAAACCATAGACTAGAAATATTAATTTTATACAAAAATCGGCAAAATAAAACATTATATATTAAACAATCAAAACATTATGTAATAAATTCACTATAAAACATGGTAAAATTAAAATAACCTAACAATCGTCCGTCCTGACATCGTGTGCGTCCCTGCACACGACAACAGGTGGTAACCTAACAATCGGGTATCATGGCTACCTACTTAAGTTATAGCTAAGTAAGTACTTAAGTTTGAAATTTGTAATAACTATGTATTTTAATTTAAATGTAAAGTTTCAAATTTACTATACTTTTTAATTATTCCAATGATACTTACTTGGCTAAAATTGGTAGATGCAAAAATTAAGTCATAATAAGATATAAATTGAATATTAAAGTTTGATAGCAACTCCAAACCAAAACAATTAACTTCCAAAGCAATTTATATAACGACAAGTTACATTCATAGTGTATGTACGACTAATAAAATTGGATTATGTAGACTACAACAAAGCAAAACAATTAGCAGCAATAAACAAAACAATTAGCAGCAATCGATTTGCTGAAATTAAGACTAGTGAACACAAATGATTGATTTATCGAGTTAACGAACATCAAAATAAAGTCACGACCGATCGATTATATCGTGACAGAATTGGTTCTAATCGAAAGAGTATTCTGAACGATCGATTAATCAGAATACCTTACTCCCTGAACGATCGATTAATCAGGGTGCCCTATCCTCCTGAACGATCGATTAATCAGGATGCCTAGCGACGCCAGCCCGAGCCGATCGATTAATGCTCGTAGTGGCAGCCGAAGGACTTGCTTTGACTCTCGTTGCACCAAGCCGCGAACCGATCGATTCTCGCGTGCTTGTTCTGTAACAACGAAAAACATTCTGTAGTAACTGTAACTTAATTCGTTACAGCTAGAAAGAAACAAATCCACATTCTACTATATATCGTTGCCATTATCATTATCAGACTCAAGACTCTCATCCACATCGTTTTCCTCAACTTCTAGAGCAGTTACATGAATCCACGGTTTCATGCGGTCTGCGGCAACGGTTGTTGATCGTCTATTTCCAGTATCGACTAACCCTGGTATTGGAGCTACGATATATCGGTCGTTGCCCAAAACTTCGCTTACGCGGTATGGCCCTATATAGGAGGGCATTAATTTTTTACTTTGCCCGTTGTTACTAAAACAAGTCTTTGTTATTTTAACGAGTTCTCCTTCGCTGTAAACTCGGGAGGGTTTCCTACCTACGTCATATCTATCTTTTTGCTTGATTTGCTCTACATCTATCCTAGTCTTAACACTATGGCGTATGTCAGAAACGCTTCTATCTTCACGAGTGCCTGCCGTAGCGTCATTAAGCATGGGGTTAAATTCGCCGTTCATTGGGGTTCCAAACATCACCTCGGATGGTGTCCTCCCTATGGTTTTCTGAACGGTGTTGTTCAAACCCCATTGAACGCGTCCTAAATGACTATCCCAACTCTTCTCCCCATGCTTTATGCTTAGCGCCTTTAAAGAGTCG
The DNA here is from genome assembly GCA_947623375.1 of Apotomis capreana. Lineage (NCBI taxonomy): Eukaryota > Metazoa > Arthropoda > Insecta > Lepidoptera > Tortricidae > Apotomis > Apotomis capreana. The sequence continues at coordinate 19,813,719 of OX392502.1, read as the reverse complement.
AGAATCGTGCGGTTGTACCGTTCCACCTGCCCATTTGATCTAGGACTAGCAACTGCATTTAAAATATGTTTTATTCCCTTATCAAGGCAGAAGCGTTTAAACAAATGAGAGGTGAAACAGCTACCACGGTCGCTGATAAGCCGATCAGGATTTCGAAATATACTGAAGATATCTTCGAGAGCCCTTATTACGTTTTGGCTGTTGGTGTTTCTGACAGGTTTGAGAAAACAAAATTTAGTAAAACCGTCTACAATCACTAAGAGGTGAGTAAAACCCTTAACGGATTTCACAAAGGGTCCAAGGTGGTCCAAATGAAGAGTATGGAATGGAATCTCCGCTTTTGTGATGGGGTGTAATAATCCTTCGCGAGTACTAGAATTGTTCTTGGCGTAGGCACATTCAATACAGGCACCTACGTACTTCTTGACGAATCTGGACATCTTTGGGAACCAATAGTTACTTCTAATACGTTCCAGAGTTTTCTCAACCCCAAAATGTCCAATGTCGTCGTGATTGAGTTTACACACTTGCCACCTTGCACCCTTTGGTACTACCCACCTGAGTTCGGTCTTATCTCCTTTCAAACAGCGAAACAATTTGTTGTCTTTAAAAACATAATTTTCTGTAATATATTTTAGTCCTTTTTCGTCTAAATCACTCTTTAAAATATTTACTATCCTACAAAGCTCTGTGTCGCCTAACTGAAGTGTATGAAGCCAATCCTCGCTGCTAATAGACATGACTACCGGAAACTGATCCTCGAGTGATTCTGCTGGTTCAACTGGATTTCGAGACAACGCATCGACGTGGCTCATTTTAACCCCAGCCCTATACTCGACAGAACAGTTGAATTCTTGTAAAGTCAACCACCATCGTGCTATTCTTGGAATCAAATCGCGCTTTGAAAAAGTGGAACGCAAGGCACTACAATCGGTAATGATTTTGAATTCCTTCCCTAGCAAAAATACCCTAAACTTTCGAAGTGAACAAACCACCGCGAGGGTTTCTAGTTCGTAAGAGTGAAAGTTTTTCTCCTCCGGGGAGGTTTGCCGGCTGTAAAATGCCACAGGGTGAAAGTTCTCACTACCCCGCGCTCGCTGCAGAAGGATTCCACCGATTCCTATCCTGCTCGCGTCAGTATGCAACTCCAATTCAGCCGTGGGGTCATATATCGCAAGGACAGGCCTATCAACCAGAATAGACTTCAAGTTCTCGAATGCGCGCTCCTGATCATCGCTCCACTGCCAGGCTACATCCTTTTTCAAAAGCTGGCTTAGAGGAGATGATATTTGTGCAAAGTTCCCTATAAATTTCCTAAAGTAACTGGCGAGACCTAGGAACTGCCTGACATTGTGCACGTTCTGAGGTCGAGGAAAATCAATTACGCTAAGAATCTTCTTTTCACCGGGCCTGATACCGTCAGCGCTAATCTCATAACCTAGGTAATCGACTTTGTCACGCAAAAACTCGCATTTAGACAGGTTCAAGGTTAGGTTCGCCCTCTCCAACATCTGCAATACCTCCTCCAGACGTTCTAGACACCGTGAAAAGTCCTGTCCAAAAATGAGTACATCGTCAATGTACGCAGTCGCCTTGTTAAACCTAGCGGAACCTAAGATTGTGTTAATCATTCGCTGGAAAACTGCAGGCGCATTTGCTAGGCCGAACGGCATGCGATTAAATTCGTATTGGCCGTCCGGCGTAACAAAGGAGGTTAGATGCTTACTTTGTTCAGTGATGGGCACCTGATAGTAACCAGACGCAAGGTCGAGGATTATGAAACATGACTGGCCAGAAAGTCGTGCAATTTCATCCTCGATAATGGGCATTGGATATCTTTCTTTGACCGTCACTGAATTCAGCATACGATAATCGACACACAACCTTGAGGAACCATCCTTTTTGCGCACAAGAAGAATAGGGCTTGCGTAATCCGAAACCGATTCTCTAATAACACCAGCGTCCAACATATCTCCAACCATTGCTCGCACCTTCTCCCGTTCGTGATGTGACAACCTGTATGGGCGATAGACAACTGGCCGCTGACTATTAAGTTCTATACTCATTTCGGTGACGCTCGTACAACCTAGATCTTTCAAAGAAGAGGCAAAGCAATGTTGATATTTGCCTAACAAATCCAATAGCCTTCGCCTAACATCGTCTGGTACCCATTCACCCACACGCACCTGGCTTTCATCGAATACTTGACTGACATTTGACTCTACAAAAGTTTCCTCAACTACCCGATTCACAACGTCGACTCTCTCAGCTCGGCAGAAAACTAGTTTCGATGGGATATTGCAAGACTCTGAACTAGGCACGACCAATACATTAATCTGTCCCTTTATAGATCGATAAAGTCCTCCGCTGATGTAGTACTGCTCGTTCGGCTTTCCTGCTACACTACTTTTTACAAGCACGTTACCATCAAAAACCAGTTGAGTTCTCACCCTAATAGAGGCAGCACCAAAGATTTTAATAGTACTGGCGGGCGAAAACATCAATAAGCAATCTCGGTCTTCAACTAGTTCGGAACTAGGCAGCTCATTCCCTATGTTAAAGAATCTCAATTTATTATTATCCTTATAGACTGATATATGTGATTGCTCAGTGAATGTTTGTCCCATCAGCACGGGAACTTCTAGCAAATGGTCACTGACGACTTTACAAGCTACCTTGGCCTCCACCCCGTCGACACTCATATCAAGAGTTACATTTCCAAGTGACTCGACTAAACTGTTGCCAAATCCTTTCATAAATGTGTGGACGTTATCGTGAAGCAGACCTAACTCCCTCGCCGAGGATTGCCTAATGAGGGTAACGTCACTTCCAAAATCGATAAAAGCTTTCAACTCAGTGTTATTAACCTTAATATCCTTCAAAAATTTGGAACCCGGTTTGTTGCCTGTAACTGTATCGTTGCTATCTATAAAGTCAATCCTCATAGTTTTCTGCACTGCGCCTTTAGTGATCGCCGATCCTTTGTCATCTGACTTAACAAAACACTTTTCCGCTACGTGACCAACCTTAGAGCAACGCGTGCATTTAAGCAGTGGTTTAGGGCAGTGCAAGAAACTATGGCCCTTCTCCTTACAATTGTAACACCCAGTAATAGGGTTAGACCTGATGCCAGGTTTAGAATTCGCTGTGTTCGGAACAACTGAACTATCGGCATTCCTATTCCTAAAATGCGGACGGTCGTGATTAGATTGATTGTAATCCCTATTGCTAATCAAGTATTGTAACAGTTGATCGGGATGCGTGCAACGAAGTGCCAAAGCCCCTGATTTTAGAGTCTTATCCGTTATACCATGTATAATGCACTCGGCTGCGCGGGTTCCAACTATCTCGCATTGGTTCACTAGACTTAACTTTTCATAGTAGTATACCTCTATCGATTCACCGTACCTACTTTTCCGCCTTATCATGTCTTCCAAGGTCTGGCCATAGTTCTGTTCACATGGAAAGGCACTTAATAGTTTAGTTTGCCATTCCGGCCACGTAAATAAAATAGTGTTCAGACTTTCGTACCATGTCTTGGCCAGACCTTGCAACTTTTGCATAGCAAAATGAGTGGTGGTTCTCTCATCCCACCCGTACACTGAAGCGCACTCGTTAACCTTTTTCAACCAGACGTCCATTCGCTGGTTCTTGGAAGAAGGATCAAAGTTTGGTAATATGTTTTTATGGTCGATCTTTTGTAATGGCTGTTGTGCGCTTTGGTTTACGGGTGGTAATGCTAGACCATCTCTCAAATTTTTAAACAAGTCAAATAAATCTTTTTTCGATAAAGAAGGGCTACGTGACCTTTCAATCCGGTGTCTGCTGTCGCGCTGCTGTGATCCTTGCTCGGCCCGTCGCTCGGCTCGCAGCTCAGCATCCCGGCGCCTTGTTGCCTCGGAGGTACTACGTTGACTGCTGCGACCGTGGGGCTCGTTGGTGCGTCGCGCAGAATCGCGCAGGTGTTCCGCGGCGCGCACGCGATCGCGTTCACGGCGAACTTCTTCCTCCAGCATCCGTAGTCGCTCACGTCCCAGCTCGATGTCCGACTCCGGAGGACGGCGGCTTGCGCTTGAACTTCGCAGGCGACTACGGCTCCGCGTGGTCGAGTTCACGTCTCTCGGTCTCGGAGTCGCAAGCCTTCGTCGATCCGAATGCTCCGACATAGTCTGAAATCTCACGACCAAAGAATTTAGAACCTAAAAATAATATTTGAAAGGTTATTGAACGGGCCAGCTACCATCACAAAGCGTGGATAAAAAGTAATCTGCTCTCTAGCTACTTAAGAGTGGTTCATAACGAAACAATAAAGTAATTTGATAAATATCTACAAATAAATATTAAATAAACTGTGCAAAATTATTATTTTCCAGTAGCCGCTACTTAAACGTACCGATAATTCACGAAACAAGGGAAAGCAAACATAAATAAAGATTAGGGACCTAGAAAGGCTACATTAATCTAGCTGGACAGATTGGAATAATTACAAAACTTACTTGGATAGTCAACTGCGGCATAGATAACCGTGCTTATTTAAGCAGACGCTGCTGGCGCCTAACCTAACTAGATATATAAACATGAAACAAAACTTGGTAGACTATTGTCCGGGATTCGAACCCATTTGTATTTACGTATCTAAAAATATTAAACCACTGATTCAGTCACCGCATACAATGGTGAAAATATCGAAATTTACTAGCCAACCATGCTTAACCGTTAAAAATAAATGTACCCACTAAGCATAAAATTATTTTAAAATGGCACTAATACAGCACTAATAAAGCGTTATATTTAATTTAAAGAGCAATCATTGATAATTATAAGATTAATAATGCTATGGCAATGAAAGAATGGTGACCATTGACCGAATTTGAACAGGGACTATCTAGAATTATAACGTTGGTAAAAATATAACTAATTTATCTGTTTTAGTTCACTTAGCACTGCACACTGAGAAAACTTACGAATATGGGCGTGTACTTACGTTTTACTAGTTCTTGTCACTTCTGAATTATTATCGATGGGGCTTGGAGGCAGCAGATTTGAAGAGAAACTCAAACTCAGAATATAATTGGATTTATTCCAGAAGTAATTAAAACCATTACAGCACTTTTAACACAACTAAAAACTATCACAACCGTTGTCGTTCACGACTCCGGCAAGAATGGCCGCCTGGAGCCCAGCTCCTGGGCCAACCGACCATCATTATAGCGGGAACATACAGCTCCCCGATAGGCTCGCGTCATCGCGTGATATTCGTGACGCGGTCCAATCGTTGAGCGTTGTCTATTTTCCCGCCACAATTTCTACCAATAGAATACATACAGTGTTGTCATACTTGAACTGAAATGTTATTAGGATAAACCATAGACTAGAAATATTAATTTTATACAAAAATCGGCAAAATAAAACATTATATATTAAACAATCAAAACATTATGTAATAAATTCACTATAAAACATGGTAAAATTAAAATAACCTAACATTTTTGTGTTTGAAAAATTGCTTGAATGCTTTGTCCCCAGCTTGGTTTGGAGAAACCAACGCCATGGTTGCTATCTAAGCCACAGTCAGGATACGTAGATGATAAAAGCGCTTACCGCGTTTTGCTGACTGCGTTCTTGAGCGTATCCTAAAACAGGACAAATCATGGAAAGTAAAGCTCTGGTTCTCTAGGATAGCGGTGTCGTCATATAGCGGCCGTCTCCATACTTCGCACTGGTACGAAGTAAGTACGAAGTATGGAGACGGCCGCTATGTGACGGCACCGCTTTCCTAGGACACCCGAGCTTAAGAAGTTGATGAAAGGATAGATATATTTCCACCTCTGTTACAACTACCAATAAATAGGTAATCCTTTTATTTCTAGAAGGTGCCCGCAACTTCGTCCATCTTATCTTCGAATATTTTATATTAGTATTAATACAGATTAGGCGAAGAGCACATTATCTTCGTACGATAGCGTATCGAGTGACCACATTGCCTACCTACATCATAAAATCAAAAGGTCGAAAATTCTGCACTGTAACTTTTAATATCGTCCGTATCGAATGAGGAAGGAGCAAATGGTTCTAAAGATATTTTTAGCACCTATCATGTTTCTCAGCAAATGGAATAACGAACCGAAGTGCGAATGGTTTTGTTACACATGAATCACATGATATTCGGTAATTCACTTTTCGTGTTCATTTTTTCTCTATGTGCTAAAGCACAGAAATGTGATATTTTATTTGTTATCACAGCGAGAGCGGGCTTAAATATAAGGCTTGGATACGTTTGTTAAAAAGGTCAGTCGGGATAAGCGCGAAGCGCGGGATAACCATACCTGTGGTAACTCGGGGGACGTTCTGGTCATTTGATATCGATAAAAAAGATGTCGATATATATAAAAATACAATATGCTCATTGAAAATTCTCGATTACTTGGTATAAAAAGGTTCGTTATCAAATCTACTTTCATCTAGACGGCAATCGTTAAATAGCGACAAATATAAAAAGTATATTGATATTGTAACACATAAATACACGTATCAATTTATTTATTGTAATTATTTTAAAATGATGAGAAAATTAATAATATTTATTTATGTTGAGTAACTGCAGCTACATGTTGACACTAACATCGATATATTTTTGTTGTTGTTAAATATTTTGGTTCTCTCTAGTATCTGTGCCCCGTTAGCACAGGTATGGGGATAACCTACCATAAAAATGTCGAAAAGTACACATCTTCTACTACTTAGGTATGCTATATTGTACAACCACGCAACTAGGTTAGTTGTTGTTGATAGTTGTTTAAATGTTTATGTTTACCATAGTATTCGTAGTATAACATCTGGTTTTTTTTTTCGATAGGTATATTTATGGTAGGTGTGCTTGCACTGAAAAAAATTAATAGTTCAACTAGTTCAACTACTTGAGAAATAGCTGTGGAAATAGCCAAATTGTGCTTAGTAGTAACCAAAATTATGCTAATTTCATATAACTTATTTTCGTTACGAGTAAGCCCTCAGTTTGTCAGTCCTCCAATTTCCACCTAGCAGCTAACATTTGAGCTACTATTAACAATTTTTTTTTCAGTGTATCCCGGACTGTCCTTATCTCTAATGTTATTTAATGACATTTAGGTAAATATAAAAATATATATTCCGTCTGGTGTAAACAAGTTATGAAATTACAATTTCAGTACTTAAAACACAAAGTAAATACTCTATTAATGGCCTCAATGTTTTCGTGGACTAGTTAAAAAAACTTATTGGTACTTTTTGCTTTTTAGATGGTTCCCTTTACCTATTTTCGTTTAGTTTTCGCAGTTTTTGCCCATTTTGCATTAGTACCGACTGAAATGTTAATATTGCTTGGAGCCTTGGTAATATTACTTGGAGCTTGCTTGTTCACAATAAATAAATGAGGAAATAACGTCATTGTGTTTTTCACGTATTACGATTTCATGAACGGAATGGCACAGCCGATAAATACTTACTAGTACGAACGTTAATCATTTGTCACCATGTCCAGCTAAAAGCCTATTGTGTTAGTTCGCCCATAAACAATACAAGTTACCTGTAATATTTTCCGATCACAAATTGCTTTCAGGATTGTGATTTATTGTGTGAACGTTTTAAAGCGTTGCTTTTAGGCAGCATCATAAATATAGAAAAGCCTGTACTATACACATATATATTACTGTACTACAACACAAGTTATAGTAACTTATTTAGTTGTTGGGTTTCTTGCGTGATAATAAGATTTTGGTTAATTTTCGATACGGTGATTTTTTTTCGTAATAAAAAGCTGCATATCTAAAATATCTCTATTCCAAAACTATTAACGATGGGTTATTTCGTTCATCATCATCATCTTATCAGGCGATAGACGTCTACTGCGAGACAAAAGCTTCCTCCAAAGTTCTCCACAACGATCGCTCGTGCGACGCCCTCATCCAATTGCTTCCCGTGAGTCTAACCAGGTCGTCAGTCCACATTGTTCGGGAGCTTCCCACTCCGCGTCTTCCGGTACGCGGTCGCGACTCAAGAACCTTTTTGCCCCAACGGCTATCGTCACTTCGTTATTTCTATCAAATGCCTAACAGTTCACACTTTCGAATCCATACTAATATTATAAATGCGAAAGTGAGTGTGTCTGTCTGTCTGTTACCTCTTCACGCTTAAACCGCTGAATCGATTTTAATGAAATTTGGCATGGAGATAGTTTAAGATCCGAGGAAGTACATAGGATAGTTTTCATCCTGGAAATTATCCCTAAAAAGATTGAAAAGTGAGTAAGTAATTCATGATGACATTGATGACCCTGTAGGAAATGTAATGATTAGACCAAAAGCACAATTGCTGTTACATTTGCTTAGGCGCTTTTAATAATCCCTTTTATTAATTAAGGTGATTAGGTGGATATCTATCGTGTTGTATAGGTACGAGGGTGCTTCCATACTTCCAAGTTCCATGCGGACGTAGTCGCGGGCAAAAGCTAGTTTCTAATAATTTTAATAATATGTAGGGACCTGAGATAATATTATACAGTTTAATTGAACATACACTCGTAAACGCATTAAAATTATGCTGAGCCTGGATAAAGATAGAAAACGAAGATAATATAAAAGCAGTTCAAATTTGGATATGAAAAAGCACTCGTTACTACCCTCAGCCCCTCTCGATACAAGCTTGCTTAAAGTTTACGATGTAGGTACCATGAATAAATGAGAAATTAATTGCTTCTTAAATTAATATATGTAAGTAGCGTAAATTAATATATGCATGTAGTAATTAATAAAACTGTGTAATTTTAAGTTGGCAGTTTCTAATAAAGTAATATTATTATTTGTTGGATTTCGTTTTATATTTTTGTATGTGGGGTAGTTTGAATTCTCTCCCAAACCTGTCAAATCCCATTCCTCTGACATATGTACTTCATCGACGCCCGCCGCGAGCGACAGTCGCAAGTCGCCATTTTACCTTGCTGTCTGTGCGGCCACGTTTGGCCGCCTGGTGTTTGAATTATGTGCTACGGACTGGTGTGATGTGCCACAAATCTATTTTATAAACTATTATACATACCCGTGAACGTGCAGATGACTTGCCGGCAAGAGGAGACAGCACGCAGCGTATAAAAGGTTAGTGCATATGTCTTTCCCTTTGTCCTAGGCTTCCTAGCTCCTATCTGCATAGTTTGGGGTTAATCTCAATTATACAGTCCACTTACCTTTATATTTTTCCCAATTTTGTTCCCCTCCCCACTGGTGCCGTGGGCTACTCTTATTTCGCCAACTTTTATCAAAATTATGGATTATTAAAAAAGGCACCTCCATATTCTTTCTGGTCACTTCTTACCGAATTAAACCATTTTCTGGTCATTTCCATCCGCATTAAATCATACCTATGTGATTAATATATAAATTTAATGATAATTATTGGGGTAACTTATGCGATTATTGTGCTAGGTATTGAAATAGTTTGTCATTTTTAATCTTAAAATATTATCAAGATCGGCGACTATTTCGCTTTATTTCCGCACCCGCATGCTTAGTACGTTATATTGCTAGTTATTTCCTAATATATTTCATTTTTCGTGATCAATTTCGATACACGTGATCGCACATTCCTTTGTTCTTAACCATACCACTTTACCTGTCCGCCATATGCAATTGTAAATGCAACTAAAATTGGTTCGGTTAAGTTGATTTATTTCACCGCCCGGTAACATTGCAATCACGGTAGCACATAAAATTCAATCAGAATCTTATTCTTAAATACGTAAATACGTTTCCGCCCGCATTTATCACAATTTATTGTGTCCCGCTCAGTTTAGTTACAGTATTTAACTAACATTTTAATTTCTATTCCCGCAGTAGGTACATAGATAAGTTCTTATAAATACATATAATACTTTTATATACGCTAATATCATCATACTTCTAATAAAAAGTGAACAATTTGTTATCATACTCATACGTCTAATATAAAAAGTCATAAGTCCATATAGAATCCCAGTCGCTTACATCTTTTATATTTGCAAAACTATTTGCACCACTTAAATAAAAAGTCTTAAGTTCTCAGTAAATCGTCGTGAGTTACGACCTTCTATAGAATTCTTTAGCATACCGCGAATTGTTATTTTATTTATCGATTACAAGCTCGTAACTACTATTTACAATGGGTAAAGGTAGCAGAAAAGGGAGTGACGCGTTCAGCCAGGGAGTCGATTATGATACTAGTAGGAATCAGCTGACTATATATACCGTCAGGCGCGATGTTATATATAAACGCGTAGAAAACATTCTAGAATTAGCATACAAAGCCGAAACTGATCATCAACAGTTTAAGGCGTTTCGGACAAGTGCATTAAATATAGACACATTGCGTGATGATTACGAAAAGGTTTTAGAATCGTATAATTTGCTGTTTTTACAACTGAACCCAGGCGCTGACGTAGATTATGAGTCATGGACATCATTTGAGGAAATGTATTGCTATATTAAACAATTATTGTCAGAAAATAAAGTACATAGTGTTCCTGAGACTCAACCCCCCAGTGTTACGAAGTCGAAACCTCGCTTGCCAGTAATTGAATTAATTTCATTTGATGGACAGCCACAAAACTGGCCGCTGTTTTATCAGCAATTTAAGAGTCTGATACATGATAACGCATCACTGTCTGATAGTGAAAGGATTTATTATTTAATTGGCAAATTAACTGGCACCGCGCGCGATATTTGCGCAGGTTTGCCTCCAACCGCACAGAACTATCGCATCATTTGGGATGCTTTAATACAAAAGTATGATGACCCACGTACGCTAGCATGTACTTATCTTAAGCAGCTGTTGCATTTTAAATCGCTAACTACCGCGAGTTCGACCGGTTTAGACGCATTCATAAATAACTTTGACACATCCGTCAAAGCGCTCAAAGAAATGAAACTCGAAGATTTGACAGATTTCATTTTCCTGCATTTGGCATTACAAAAGTTAGATGCAGAAACAATTAAATTATTTGAGATCGCCTATCGTAAGGAGAAAATCCCGTCGTATCATAGTTTAATTGAATTTGTCAAGGAGCAGAGTAAAGTGTTATCTCGATCTCCAAATGCAGTTACTAATAAACCGATCTTTAACGCCCCTAACAAGTCGCACATACCTAGGGCCGTTACAAAGACGTTCGTAGGCGCGGACTCAGGCGGTTCCGATAATAGTATTAAATGTGGACTTTGTAAAAATAAACAACATGAACATTTGTATTCTTGTTCGTCTTTTATGAAAATGACACCGCACGAAAGATACAATTTTATCAAATTAAACGCATATTGCAACAATTGTTTAAGTGTAAGTCACAAAACTTCAACTTGTACTTCGAAGAAAAATTGTTCTCATTGTTCTTCACGGCATCATTCATTGTTGCATTTTAACGTGAGTTCGAAGTCAAATTGTAACATGGGAACAACTGTTTCAAACCCCGCTCGTAATTTTAAACATGAAAAAATCGGACACCCTGAGTCCGGCCCTGGCATGTTTACGTTATCTCATGAGGAAAATAAATTTACTAATTCTGATATTGCTAATGTTGATAATATTAATATGACTACTGCAGTTAACGTCGACCAAAGCACCCCGCATTCCTCATCGGATCGTAGCATTTGTACAATTTCGTGCGACAGTTCTAGCCGTCTTCAAACGACGACGTTACTGGCCACCGCGAAAATAAAAATAATTGATTCTTTTAACCGCACTCACTTTTTGAGATGCTTGGTCGATCCTGGCTCTCAAAGTGATTACTTAACAGCAGCTTGTTGTAAGCGATTATCGCTGCCTATTAAAAAACAAAACCGCTTTTCTGAAGTTCAAGGCATCGGTGGGACTTCGCAAAAAATATTAGGTGTAACTTCACTTAAATTCACGCCGCGAGTAGGGACCCAACGCGAATACACTGCCAGCCCGCTGGTAGTCGAGCGCATTACGTCACAGCTGCCTAGTGCGCGCGTAGATAACGCGTCGCTCGGGTACATTAAGAACTTACCGCTCGCAGATGATGACTTTTCACAACCGGGACCGATTGATATGCTTATAGGTGTGAAACTTTATTGCGAAATTTTATTGTTTGACAAAATTAGAGGCCCATCCGAGAATATGCCCAACGCTTATGAAACTACCTTAGGGTACATTTTAATGGGGGATGCTCCTATAGTTTCTTCCCAACCCGCTCCGCACACGCTCTGTGCTTTTAGCTGTGACCCGCTTCATCAACTCGTCGAGAAATTTTGGTCGAATGAGGAGATACCTTCGCGTACCTTTTTAAGTCCCGACGACGAAAAATGCGAAAGTATATACACTTCAACTACTGTTCGCAATGATGACGGCAGTTATTCTGTGGACCTGCCATTCAAAGATGATCCCAATAAATTGGGAGATTCTTTCATAACAGCAAAAAAGCGCTTTTTACTTCTCGAGAGAAAGTTCTCTAAAGATCCCGCACTTAAATTTAGTTATGATAACATTATACGCGATTACCTAAATGAATGTATTCTCTCTCGCTCCGCACCTGAGGAGTCTCTCTCTTCGGGCTATTTTTTACCGCATCATCCTGTAGTTCGCAATGACAAAGCGACATCCAAAGTTCGGCCCGTCCTGGATGGGTCCGCGAAAAGTGACACAGGGTTGTCACTAAATGATATTTTATATACCGGTTGTAACTTACAGGCAAATATATTTCACATTTTATTAAATGTCCGCATTTTCAAGATTGCATTTTTTGCTGACGTGAAACAAATGTACTTGTGCATTCACACAAATGAATCACATCATAAATATCAACGAATTTTATACCGTTTCTCGGATACTGATCCGCTAGAGGTATACACTTTCACGCGGGTTACGTTTGGTTTGCGTTCATCGCCTTTTTTGGCGCTACGGACCCTACGTCAGCTAGCTGCTGATGAACGGCATCAATGGCCAACTGCGGCCGCCGTGTTAGAAAGAGATGTCTATATGGATGACCTCGCTTCTTCTGCTTCTTCTCTCGAGGAAGCAGTTAAGACAGCTGATGAACTGATCGACCTCTTCAAGGCCGGGGGGTTCGCCCTAGTAAAATGGACATCCAACTCGCGCGAACTGCTCGAGCACATACCAGAGTCACACCGGAAGTCTGGATCTATTTCCTTCGATGACGGAAATACATTTAAGATTTTAGGTCTGCGCTGGTTGCCCACGCAGGACGTGTTCGTGTTCGATACCTCTAAACCGCCAACCTTGTGTACTAAACGTGCTATATTATCCGCGACCGCCCGACTATATGATGTACTAGGACTCGTAGGGCCGGTTATTTTATACGCTAAATTAATAATCCGGGAACTGTGGCTTTTGGATTTGCACTGGGATGATTTACCGCCTTCTCGCATTGTTAATTTATGGCAACAGTACTTATCTGAGTTGCCTCTGATATCCCAGCTTAAATTCCCCCGACATCTAGGTGTAGAAGTCGGAGCTCAAGTCTCCTTGGTAGGATTTTCGGACTCCAGTGAAGCCGCCTATGGCTGTGTAATATACCTGCATGTTGTTAACCCAGGCCAGCCACCGATCGTAACGCTTATCTGTTCCAAGTCAAGAGTAGCTTCTGCCAGACCTAAGATTACGTTAGCGCGTTTAGAACTCAACGGTATTTTATTAATGTCACGGCTTCTACGCGAAGTTAATGACACGCTATCGAAAAGACATAAAATAGATAATATTTTTGCATTTTCTGACTCCGAAGTCGCCCTATGTTGGTCGGTCGCTTCGCCTCATAGATTCGACACTTATGTCGCTAACCGCATTTCACAAATTCAGACAAATATTTCGCCTAACAATTTATATCATATTGCTGGCTCTCTTAATCCCTCTGATTGTAATTCAAGAGGTCTCACTCCCTCCCAGCTCATACAGCATGAGTTGTGGTTTCATGGACCGCCTTGGTTAGCACAGCCTTTAAACCACTGGCCTGTACAAAAATTTATACCTAACCGCTCATCTTTGCCAGAGGAAAAGACTGTGGCCCACGTGTCCACGAGTGTCACTGAAATAGAACATCCTGTTCTGACGCTCGCCTCGCGATGTTCCTCCTGGAATAAACTTCTTCGAGCTTTTGTTTATGTGCTCCGCTTCTCGAAGAAGCTCCCGCGAAACGACGTAATCACTGCTAATGATTTAAATACCGCCGAATTTGAAATAATTCGTGTAGTGCAATCTGTATATTTCTCCGACGATATTAAAAATATTTCAAAGGGGCAACGATGCTCATCAAAACTACAAAAGCTATTTCCGTTTATTGAAAATGGAATCTTACGTGTCGGAGGTCGCTTAACGAATTCGTCGTTAGATTACGCGTCTAAGCACCCCATGATATTGCCTAAAAAGGATAATGTGGTGCACTTAATTATTGACACTTATCACCGCGATAATTCTCACGCAGGACCGCAACTATTACTAGGCATCTTAAAAACTAGGTACTGGATACTTTCCGCTCGTCGTATTGTTAGGCAACGCGTGCAAAAATGCAATAGCTGTTTCAGATTAAGTCCTAAAGCTACTTTCCCGCTTATGTCTGATCTACCTAAATGTCGATTAGAGCAATGCAAGGCTTTCTTACACACGGGTGTAGATTATGCGGGACCGCTGTATATTACTCCCTATCGCAAGCGCGGCGTACGTAGTGTCAAAGCATATTTATGCCTTTTTATTTGTCTAGTGACAAAGGCCGTTCATTTAGAACTGGTATCGAGTTTGACTTCCGTAGGTTTTATAGATGCATTTAAACGCTTTACGTCGCGACGTGGACCATGCGCGTCGCTTTATTCGGATAACGGGACTAATTTTGTTTCTTCAAAGGCTTATTTTAATGAACTTCACGAATTCTTACGATCTGACGAATATTATAAAACATTTAGTAATGAACTCGCGAAAAACCGCATTACGTGGAAGATGAACCCTCCCACTGCCAGTCATTTCGGTGGCATATGGGAAGCTAATATTAAAAGCGCTAAATCTTTATTATTTCGCGTAATAGGAAAACAAATTCTCACCTTCGAGGAGATGTCGACCGTGCTTACACAAATTGAGGCAGTGCTTAACAGCCGCCCGCTCTATACTCTAAGTTCGGATCCCTCGGAGCCGCTGGCGCTCACGCCATCTCATTTTTTGTCTACATCTCCACTAGAGTACCTTCCCGCACCCGACTTATCCGACGAACGAACCAATTTGTTGTCTCGTTTTTCATTGATGGACTCGCTAGTACAGTCATACTGGAAGCGGTTCAAATCTGAGTATTTACATAATTTGCAACAACGCGAGAAATGGAATACTTCATCTAATCCAATAACGATTGGTACAGTGGTATTGTTAAACGTAGATAACGCGCCACCCTTACAATGGCCGTTAGGAATTATCACTAACGTATATCCCGGTAAGGACGGAATAACGCGCGTTGCGGAAGTAAGGACGAAAGTTGGCACGTACAAACGGCCAGTCGTGCGACTTTGCCCTCTCCCGACTCAATGAGTCAATCTTAATTTAAGATATTTAGATTAGTTATTTTAAGCCCGCGTCTTTATAGACAATCTTAGTTAAGATTTATTTTAGTTGTAGAGTTCTTTCATACATACTTATATTCGCGCACAAACTACTGTGCTTTTCTTAGTTTTCGCTAAATATTTCTAGTTTAAGTTTCTTAACTATTCACTTACCGCTTAGCACAATAATCGCACCCGCGTTCTATGATAGAGCAGCTTCGCTCTTTTTTCTTTTGAAGGATTCCTTCAAGGCCGGGGGGATGTTGGATTTCGTTTTATATTTTTGTATGTGGGGTAGTTTGAATTCTCTCCCAAACCTGTCAAATCCCATTCCTCTGACATATGTACTTCATCGACGCCCGCCGCGAGCGACAGTCGCAAGTCGCCATTTTACCTTGCTGTCTGTGCGGCCACGTTTGGCCGCCTGGTGTTTGAATTATGTGCTACGGACTGGTGTGATGTGCCACAAATCTATTTTATAAACTATTATACATACCCGTGAACGTGCAGATGACTTGCCGGCAAGAGGAGACAGCACGCAGCGTATAAAAGGTTAGTGCATATGTCTTTCCCTTTGTCCTAGGCTTCCTAGCTCCTATCTGCATAGTTTGGGGTTAATCTCAATTATACAGTCCACTTACCTTTATATTTTTCCCAATTTTGTTCCCCTCCCCACTGGTGCCGTGGGCTACTCTTATTTCGCCAACTTTTATCAAAATTATGGATTATTAAAAAAGGCACCTCCATTATTTATGTAATGATTAGTATATAATGATGTAAATTTTAGTAGACAAAAAATTTAAAAAAAAATAAATTATAATGATTGGCTAAACTCCGATGATTCGTACTAAACTCATAGGTGCATAAACATATTCTAGACACTGGATCCCGTGGACACATTTATCCGCATTCACCCTTAATTTATTACTAGACGCCAATTATGGTAATCAAAAAAAATATTTAATCAAAAAAACAGTACCAGTAGCAACTCATAAACGTAGCGTAACGTGTAATCACGTATAAGACATTTTGTTCCAAATAAGTTAAAATGAAAATAAAACTTTTAAGCCCTAACATAATACTCGTAATAAATGTTTTAATTTTCATTTTACCAAATAGCCCTTAGTGTCCCAAATAGCCTCACCTTACAGTATCAGATTCGAAAGAGGTTCTACGTCCAAGCCCACTAAAAATGTTTCAGTGTTTTCAGAAAAATAACCCAACGAGTAAAACTAAGTCGTAAAATCTGTCGATTTTTCGAATACAGCGATATTTTGCGAAATTCGGTGCTGAGCGCCATAAGAATAAGCCCTTTCATAATAAAATGTAACATAAAAGTAAGTACTCGAATTGTTGGAGTAGATAAGCATTTAATCCACTTCTTACGTCCGTATAAAGTAAACGTAATAAGGGAATGATATTTTTAGACCGGCTTGCTCCCATTTATACCTGTTTCATATTGTTTGTGGGCTAAGAAAAGCCTTAGATATCGAGTTGATTCTCGACGAGCCCGTACGATTGAAAATAAAATAGGTATATGTAACTAATGTTATTACTGATTACATAATCGTGTATATGAAGAGGTAATAATAGTTTTATCGACGCTTAAGAATCAATATTGTCTAAGCAAAAAAAAATTAGACGATTATGGCATTCTATTCATTTTTTTTCTGAACCTAACTGCATTAAAAGGTGAAAAACGTAAAAAAAATACTTTATGTATGTTCTCTAAGTTTTGTATAATTCTTTCTGACGTTTAATTATGCAAAGAAACAGTAAATAAAAAGCTTAAATACTACTAACAGCTATGTACAAAAAACCTAAAATTGAAATAAACTAAAAATTTGTTGACGGTATTGATTCTTAAACGTTGTGATATTGTACACGACAATAATTAGCCAATGCTTTCGAGTCATATAAGTGAACATCGGTAATTATTTATTTTTTATTGAAGCAGTAACGTCTGCTAGCGAAAAGCAAATGTTGAAATTGAAGTGAGAAATTCTGTTTTTAGAAATTAAATTTTTAAATTGCCTAAACAGTTTAATTTTACAGTTTTTCCCTTCAAGGTACACTAAAATGAAACTAAACTATTGACACCCTGATTTCAGAGATACTATTCCACACACAAATGGCAGCGCAACATTAAAATTTATAACACCTTGTGTGGTATAAGTGCACAAACCGCTAAACTTGGAACAAAATATAAAATGTATGTATTTTAAAACTAAGGGAAATTCACCGTATACCGTATAATACCTCCAAAGAACAACTTTCCGCGTCAGATCAAAATAAAATGAGATATAATTCCGCAAACACAAATTACTTCAAAAGTTATTTCGCGGGAGATATGAAAAAAATATCAAAGCTTTTTCATATTGTAGCGGATGCCAAGCCGGTCGAGCCGCCATTCAACGCTAATCCAAGCTATAATAATGGCGGCTCGACTGCACCAGGCACGGAATAGAAAATACAGTTTTTTCTGTTCTGTGGGGCGAGGCCTCGGTGGCGGCCAAGTGTGCCATAACATGGCCATGACTAAGGCCAAGGCCACACCCCACGTGGTCTACTTAGTGGTAACCACTTGAGCTTCCAGATATGAGGGGTGTTCTTTTCTAATACATGGTCCTAGTACACGGTCTTCAGGACGCGTTTCTCGCTTGTTTTGTATGTTAAAAATATCAAAGTATTTTAGTATTGAGGCGGTTGTGTATTCCGCCAGGCCTCGGTCACGGCCATGACTAAGACTAAGGCCACATACCTTGTGCTTCACTTAGTGGCAAAAGCTACCCGCTCAACATCTAGACGTACGTACCCCGTATCCGCGTGGTTCACCCAGCACCTGTAGTACAACTTTGACAAGCAACTGTTGGTCGCGCGACAGATATTGCCTCAATACCCTGGTAGCAAGTCCCGGCAAGATGTGCTAGCTAGCCCTGTGTGCGGTTTTAGGCTACTATATTTATAGTAGGTAATATCTTACAACCGTAAAGTAATACATTTTAAGACAAATAACATTGAATGGGTATTCTATTTTTATTATCTGATTGTTGTTTGATATTTAATAACTCTATAAAATACCTCATACATACAAGCTCTGTCGATACATATCTCTAAAATAGCTTGTATCTAAAATACAAGCTCATGCCATGCAGTCCAGATTTACGTACTGATCCAGAAACTTTCCTTTGAGCTAAGGCCTTAGCTCTCTACGAGTAGTGCTTAGCTGATTGCTTCGGTAGAGTTTGGATGGACCCGAATTTTGATGACCTATTTTAATATAGTAATTTTAAGTCGAACTGAAATTACTATTCCAATAATACAGTTCTTCAGTTACATGTTGTATCATTGTATGATAATACAACATTTTTATACAGAATTGTTTACCAAATGTTTGAGGTTAGCCTAATTTATAAAAAAATCCGAATTCTTTTAATCAAACATTCATGGGCTAGACTTAATTCGGTATATACAGGGTGTTTTTATTAATTTGCGTTAACTTCGACATAATGCTTGGTACGTTAAAATAAACTATCTTGTAAATCAGTTTTAATTAAATTCGAAAAAATTTTTTTTTTTACCTTTTCATACTAACTAATTATAAGTATTGAGTTGATGACCATTGTAGAGGGCACTTTTGAGTTAGAGAATGTTAGTGTTAATTAAATGTCAGTGTTAGAATTATGTAAATGACAGCACGTTTACAAATTTAGCTCAATGGTAGTTTGATTGCTTATCAAGTAGGAGGTCCTGAGTTCAAACCCGATTACTGCATTTATTTTTCTTTTTTTTTATAAATTGGAAATGAAAAACATTCATTTCAGACAACTGTGACCCATTGGGCCCTATGGATACCTTAAAACTATATTTTTTTAAGAATAGGTAATGCTTCAGTAGTAGCGTAGCTACGGAATATCAAAACAATTTTATTTGATTCCTAATTATTTCAACCCTGAAGACTTTTAACAGTAGTACCTAGTTAGTCATATTAATTGTGGAATAAAATAAAATTAGGGTATAGCTTTATAAAAACCGGCCAAGCGCGATTCGGACTCGCAAACCGAGGTTTCCGTACAAACACTTCTCATCTTAACTGGCTGGGTTAAGTTAAGTTTGCAAATGAAGTGCAAAGTTAACGCAGCCGATCACGATTGTTGTATGGGAGCCCCACTTAAATATTAATTTTATTCTATTTTAGTATCTGTCGTTATAGCGGCAACAGAAATACATCATCTGTGAAAATTTCACTATCACGGTTCATGAGATACAGCCTGGTGAGAGACAGACAGAGACGGACGGGCGGACAGCGGAGTCTTACTAATAGGGTCCCGTTTTTACCATTTGGGTACGAAACCCTAAAAATACAAAAGCAATAAATATTAAAATACATTTATTCTTTATTATTAA
Source organism: Apotomis capreana (assembly GCA_947623375.1). NCBI lineage: Eukaryota > Metazoa > Arthropoda > Insecta > Lepidoptera > Tortricidae > Apotomis > Apotomis capreana. The sequence goes on along the minus strand of OX392502.1, from coordinate 19,793,764 downwards.
CACATAATGAAATGAAGACTCCTAAGGCAAGTTTCGGGTTATGTTCGGACAAGGACAGGAAGGAATTTACGATTCCTGCTCTTGCAATTTGTGTGTCGCCCATCCACAATATTTTTCCGATCAGTTGCGTTAATAGTTCATTGCAAATTGTCTTGTGGCAAAAAACCTTTTCTGTAATGAAATGATAGACCGTATCGCTTCCACACGCCGCGTAACAAAATCGGACGGATCCTCTGCGATTACGTTCATTATGCCGATCTCATCATTCTACGCTCAAATTTGCACATCGTTTATAATTCACTGAAGAATGTAAATATGTCGGATTTGTCGATTGGGATATCGGCGGTTGTCCTTCCGTGTTGCTTCTGCGGCAATGTCTTATTGAATTAGCTTCCTCTTCAGGCAGAGAATTAAATCGTAGCATAATGAATCAAACAAAAATGTATTGATAATCAATGTGCCCTCGAAGTTAACGCAAATCAATAAAAACATCCTGTATGCACAAATAAATCATACAATTCATATGTCAGATCAGGTAAGGTAAGGTCAGATATTTGATACCTTCAATAAAGTTGCCGTCAATTTACTACAGGTTTGTCTTTATTTCAAACATTAATCAACTGCCCTTTAATGCTTTCTCAAGTATTCCGAAGTGCCGAATCCTTATCAAAGTCAATTACCTTAAACGGGTACTTAGAGGGTCGATCATAAGTTACCAAAATCTGTTTCCGTCAATTTCAGGGAATAGTTCCAAACATTCTTGTGGAATGTAAGGTACTTTGGATTTTGTAGATTCAACCCAATTTGCATTTAGGAATCCTACGCACTGTTTACGAAAGTTTAGTGATATACCTACCTAGCGAAATCTTACAGAAAAAAACTGATTTAAAGGGAGGCCTTTTAGAACAGGCCGCCGAGCTGATAAGAGGGATTTCTGACCGGAGTGCGATTGGCGTGACCAAATAATACACCAAGTGCGAGCGGGACTCGCGCACGAAGGGTTTGTTGTATGGGAGCCCCCCTTCAATATTTATTTTATTTTATTTCTAGTGTTGTTATAGCGGCAATATAAATACATCATCTGTGAAAATTTCAACTGTCTGGCTATCACCGTTCTTGAGATACAGCCTGGTGACAGACGGACGGACGGACAGCGAAGTCTCAGTAATAGGGTCCCGTTTTTACCCTTTGGATACGGAACCATAAAAAGGAATATTTTCGGCATAAACAGAGAACTCATAAACATTTTTTTTTAATCTCCGTCGTCTTGCTGTATAGTATCAGTATCACACTATTACAAGTATTAGGCGATATTAGTACTTTATATAATCATAATAAAACAGAACTTTTTTGGTCTTTAACTCATTGAAATTGAATTACACTAAAATATTTACGTAAAATATTCGATGGACGGTGAGAATAAAGTATTATTTTCGAGTGTCTTTAAAAATGCACATAGGAGCTCGTATACCTAACGTGCGTGGGTAATTCCTGAAACAGTATTTTACTTTAATATAATAATCATAAATAACCAAGTTACAAGGTAATTAAATAAAGTTTCGATACCTCATATTAATATTATATTTTCATACCTACAAAACACGCGCGTTCCAGTTAGATGAGTATTATCATATCATGAGAGATGGCGCTGTTCATATTCAGCACAAAAACAAAACATCATCTCTTTTGTACACTATGGATGCAACCTAATCCAATATTCAATCAGGTTAGGCAAGAGATCAACGAAACCAACGTCACTGCGTTCAAATCCGACTTCACCACTATTGTATACATGCAAAATTAAACGACGCGAAGAATAAATAAAAGATAAACGTGACAATATCTTATCTAGCTGTTTACGTACGTTCTATTTTAAAAAGGATGAAAAGTGTTTACGCGGCAATTAGGTGTTAGCAAATACCTACGCTTTGATGTTCCAAATTATATCTGCTATATTTTATGACGATATCGTTAAAGTAAGGATGTTTGTACTAGCTGTCTAACGTGAATCAGTTGATTTTATTAGTTCAAGCGCAATGTGATGTGACCTCGAAGCTGTTAACATCCTAGGGCCAAATACAATTACACGATTCGTCGTCATCGTCATAACGTGGAACAGCGCGACTACGTCATAGTAACATGGAAATCTACGTCGTGCAGTGCAGCTTGAAAATTCACACGATGCAAGCAAAAATAATCGATGCTAAAAAAAGCTGGTCAAGTGCGAGTCAGACTCGCGCATCGCGGGTGCCGTACAAACAATGAAAGCAATTAATAAATTAACGATCATTTTTGTGATTTTTCTTTTATTTCTATAATGTTGTTTTTTTATTTTTTATTTTATTTTTAATAATAATTCTATCAATAAATTACTCTGCTCTCTGCAACTGACGATTCGAAAGTGCTTGTAGCTAGGCCTACTTGAATAAAGAATATTTTGACTTTGACTTATTGTTCTTAACCCTTAAATGCATGGTGTAAGATGCAGCTTACATAAACAAAAATGAATTATTGGTTGAAAACTAGAAACATTTATTTGAAATAAAATAATATTTTATAATCTTGTGTTTTTTTAATTCATGCATTTAAGGGTTAATCTGGTTTAAGGCACAAACTTAACTTTGCTGTTGGAAAACCGTTGTCTTTGTCTCCATACATCGTAGGTCGCGGTTAGTTTAGCGTTACCGTCAAATAAATAATTATAGTTAATTATAAATCTGTTTAAATTCTTTCATGTGTCAATCGCGCAAACCGAAAAATATATTATGCAAATATGTTTCTATCTGTGTATCAGCCACAGGCGTCCACTCCTGAACATTTTCGTATTACCTATTTTTTCACGGTTCTATTAATTTAAGCTTGATACGCGTTCCTTAGAAAAACGTCTTTACACACAGACAGACGAACAAGTGATATTAAAAGGGTTCCGATTTTTCCGATTGAGGTACGGACCCCAGAAACAGTAACATTTGCTTTGCTACTTTATCGTTCAAGACCTTGTCAAAAGTTTTAAATAACCGATGCTCACAATATCTAAGAGATTTTTATAATATTTTTGACTTATTATCCCCTTTGTAATATCCGATCCTTGCACCATTATACGAGTAACACTTAAATAACGTGAACGAATGAATGGAAAACACGTTCTTTTCATTGCTAACAATTTCAAACAACATGACAGTGTGCTTTGAGCACCTGAGAAAATGAATTATTAAAGAAATGTTTTCCTGAGTTTGGCTTTGTCCCTTTAGGGGAATCGTGACTTTCTATTATATTATCTCGAAAGTGACCTTAAATATTAAGATTTTAGATATACAGCTCTTCGAGGATGAATAAACGTTTACTCGTAAGTTATAATCATGAAATGATTTATTTTTTGTATGCGATGAATGGCGGTATGAGAGTAACCTTAAATAAATTTGTTGTAGTTTGTCGTTCGTCGCTCAATTCACCCGTATCATCTCAAAGATAAACGTGACGACGAAGGAATATTTACAATAATACCCGTATAACATTATCTAGACATACGATACGAATAAGTTTATACGGATATCTTGAATGTTAAGCCTTACCTGCTAAAGTGCTAAGCCTACAAAGCCAAAAGAAAAAAGATTTAGCTCAATGATGATGATTATTATGACAATAGGAAGATTCACAAAATTTCTGAACACCCAAATTTACAGAAAGATGCAAGAGCTACAAACGTACTTATAATGCTAATGCCTAGAGTAATTTTACACGAGTCGTCTTACTGCATGCCTTTACTCTAAATATGTGTTACAAAAGGCAACATGAAATCTCAGCTTGAAATAGGTACTCGTGATGATTTAAGTTCATATGCGAGTTCAAACGAGTTCTTTATATGCAAATCGCTTAATAATTACCAATATCTGAGATATCAATATCGTGTAAGGTTGCCACGACAATTTTACAAAAGAGAATCGGTATTCAAAACAGAACATTTATAAAAGAATAACTTTCAAAATTCGATTACATATTTTTTTTCTATATTTATGAAATCTATATGAACTGACTGTCCGGAAAAGTTACCATAGCTACGAGGGTGCCTTTTAAGTCATTGCAAACCTCCCGCAATTTCAGTGCTTTGAGGAGATGCATGACTTCTGTATTTTACGTCACCCTAGGCCGTAAGGGCCTGGCCACATGTGCACGACACGGCGTCGTAAACGTAAAACGACACGGTGTCGCGTCGGAGCGCGACACATTATCCACCGTGCGAATATCCGTTGCCGCGTCGTGAAAACACACGACACGGCGTCGTAAACGTAAAACGACGCTGTGTCGCGTCGGAGCGCGACACAATTATCCACCGTGCGAATATACGTTGCCGCGTCGTGAAAACACACGACGCTGTGTCGCGTCGGAGCGCGACACAATTATCCACCGTGCGAATATACGTTGTTTCGGTGTCTTCATGTGACACCGTGTATAAAATTTGTTAATAGTGTTACCTAATTATTTCCAAATAGTTACAAGCTTGACTAATTAATTATAAAACATTCTTGTTTGATTGACAATGACAATAAACAATAACATAAATATATATAGTTTTAATTCTTACCTTATTGTTAATCCCAACATCTCCAGAGGTCGAACTGGTTTCCTAAATACATTTTGCCTTTTTAAACGAGGCGATATTTTCCATAATAGTTCTTCAAAACTTGACACAGACATTCTAAAATAATCATAAAACTTGTGATCACTTATTTTTAAAGCCTCGTACTTCCTTTTGAAATGACTGCCATCATGGTTCATAATAGAAAGATATGGATTTATCCAACATTTTCGTTTCTTCTGCTTTTTCTTCATGCTTCTTCTTAAAAGCAACAAGAGCAGAATACGTGTGATAGGATCCATGTCGAATTGAAAACTGATCGCAAAATATTTTGAACATGTACGAGAAGCTGCGGCGTCGTAATCGAACGTGGCACCGCACCGTGCATCTACTCAACACAGCAAAGTTAATCTGCCCGGCGCGCGGCGCGACCTGAGCTGCGGTGCCCGGTGCAGCATGTGTTTTCACGACGCGGCAACGTATATTCGCACGGTGGATAATTGTGTCGCGCTCCGACGCGACACAGCGTCGTTTTACGTTTACGACGTCGTGTCGTGTGTTTTCACGACGCGGCAACGGATATTCGCACGGTGGATAATGTGTCGCGCTCCGACGCGACACCGTGTCGTTTTACGTTTACGACGCCGTGTCGTGGACATGTGGCCAGGCCCTAAGTAGTAACCTGGCCAAGGCAGTTCGTGACAATTTACCTCACCTTCGGTTCGGGCGACAAACAACTGCGATTTGGGACATCTACTAATTCACCGCCCTATACATGTAATGTATGTAACAATGCAGTACCAATGTCTCCGGACTAAAGGATGCTGGTATTTAGGATTTCAACGAGGGCTCTCTAGTCTCAGTAACAAATCACGTGAAGATCGTCAAAAAACCGTCCAAACACAAGAGAATGTCGACGCCGTGAGGAAGCTAATCGTCGAAGATCACCAAGTGACATACCATGAAATCGAAGCACCCATAGGCACTTAGGGACTACTATCCAAAAAATCCTGCACAAGCTGGCGGCGTTACAATTATTGAATATATTAATTATTAATGTCGCATATTTCAATGACCGTAAATTCTACATTTACGCCTGACCATCGCAAAAACCATTTCTAACTTACGTTTACAATCTATTTTCATTACACGTTACCCGCTTTTGGCTTTAGCCCGGATCGTATATTCGTTTCGCAGTATATATTTCGTATATGTAGTTTATCGAACGAACCTAATTGATTGATAAGCGGTTACTATCTATTGTGCAGATGATACTTCAAACGTATCATGAGAACACGTATTGGATTTGGAGATAATAGATCTCACGGACGGGTGGATTCGTTTTATCTCCCGACATTAGTTGGTTGTAATTGGTATTAGGTAGCAATCACGTAGACATTGGGGAGAAAAACGGGATGCAAGTGCTCAAGTGAGAATAGATCTCGAGGCACAATTTGATTATTCAGTGGATTATCGTAGGCATTAAACAGATCTTACAGTATTATATTATGATGATAATATAATACTATCTTACAGTATTATATTATGATGATATAATACTGTAAGATCTGTTTAATGCGTACGATAATCCACTGAATACACGTTTGCTATAAAAGCTGACGTTCGAAAGGGAAGCTGTTCATTCATTCATGTAGTAAGCAGCTTTCCTACACTACGTTTGTGTATCTACAATCTATTTTTCAACATACCTATGTGATAAGCCAACTGCCACTTCAACTGACTTATTTTCCGATCAATTGTTGATCATCATAGTTCTATTGTATGATGGATGGCGTTATATAATGGATTTGACCATTTATTTCATCGTATGACTTTTACAAAAAAAAATACATTTAGTTTAAATTACAATGTCACAAAATTAAATTGAAATTAGACTAACATTCAGTGCGTGTTGAGTTTTGCTACGCAATTGCGTCCGGTGTTAGGCCCAGCAGCACCCCTAACACCACTGTCACAAGCGACTATTTCTCGCGCGAGATAATTGCATGTCTCTTTCTGTACAGTAATGTGACGTGGAGTGAGGTGACGTGGTAGCGCTATGTCGCAGCATATAGTTATTAGACGGGCAGGTCTCCTGGATGGCGGGAAAAAACAAAACATAGAGGCGAATAGATTAGGCAAATATCGCGATTTGACCATAATAAAATAGAAAAACGAAAGAGAACACTTGCATGTAGGGCTAGCACTCAACATCAATCTCATTGCAAAACCCTAAACCAAATGCACGAGTACTTGCAAACAATCAGAGGTAACAATAGGTCCTTTACTCCAAGGATTTCAGCTTTGTACGAAACAACCAAACCACAAACGGACGTCTTTTTACTCTAAAAAGGTTTGGCTTTGGAGCCCTCACCCCAGTATATCGTTGAAAATCGCTCCTTAGGTACCGTACCGCATTTATTACTGAATTTGGTGAATAAATATGAAGGGCCTCTAGGGTGCCAAGAGTTATTTGCCCTTGCAATTACTCCTTTATATCATGTTTCGTTGTAGTTATAAGATATTCAACCGGCTTTGCATAGGTATAATCTAAGAGCAACATAAAACTTAAGAGAGATAATACGTATAAAGAATAAACGTCTCCATTTCTCACAAGACTACAATGAAGAATATCAGTGGGTACGTTAAATCCCTTGAAACTTTATGAACGTATAACCTATATATGGGTGCGTATTTTCTCACATAACTTTTTAAGTCCTGTTATCTGAAGTCCGAAAATATTTCTCATACTATTTTATATCATAATGGTCACTCTTCATAATTTTTTTTAATACTAACGATCGGAACTCATAATCATCAGAACTCATAAGATCACTAATCATACAACTTGTTTATACTAATATTTTTTTTCATATATTTTCTTCTTTCATATATCTAACTCATAATCATCAGAATTCATAATCATCCGAATTCATAATCATCAAAACTCATACAATCAACACTCATATACCTTGTTCATACTAATATTTGAACCACTACCAGGAAAATAGATTGGATTACAAAATTTGAACGAGCGAGCGAGCGAAGCGAGCGAGCAAAACCTTTCAGAGCAGATCCGACGTGGCCGGGTTAGGTTAGAAGGTCAGGCGGGAGCGAAGCGTAGTAGCGAGCTCCCGCCTGGCCTTCGAGGTTATTTTTTTTTTGCGTCCCGAAAAAAAGGCTTGCTTATATTCATACTGTTTACATACAAGAACAACCCACCGAACCAGGAAAATAGATTGGATTACAAAATTTGAACGAGCGAGCGAGCGAAGCGAGCGAGCAAATCCTTTCAGAGCAGATCCGACGTGGCCGGGTTAGGTTAGAAGGTCAGGCGGGAGCGAAGCGTAGCGAGCTCCCGCATGGCCTTCGAGGTTATTTTTTTTTGCGTCCCGAAAAAAAGACTTGCTTGTATTCATACTGTTTACATACAAGAACAATCCACCCAACCACTTCCAGGAAAGTAATAGATTAGATTAGGTTTGTTTCATAATAAAGGTACAAAAATAAACTTTTTTTTATATATTTTTATTTTTGGTCCAAAACTACCTTAAAAAAATATGCTTTCCATAATGTTACCATTATGAAAAACAATATTTTGAGTTCAAATATTTTCTAATGAATAGGAAAATTATGATAATTGTCTGTTATGAAGTAAAACAGTTATGAAAAAAAAATTATGAGTTTTAACATTTCTTAGTAATGATATTATTAAGAAAAAAAGTATGATAACTGACTGTTATGAGTTCCGATGGTAGTAAAATAAAAGTATGAAGAAAAAAAGTATGAGGAAAAAAATTATGAAGAGTGATTGTTAAGAAGAAAAATCGGTAGTAAAATAAAAAATAGGAATAAAAAATTTATGAGAGTTGGCTCTCATGGACCCCCTATATATATATTCCAATCGCAAACTATGTTTATTCATAAGATCATAAGAACGAAATGAAATACGAAATAAATTAAATAAATCTTAAACGAAAGTACTTTAAAGAAAATTATTTTTATGACTTATAAATATGAAGAACACTTTCTCTCTTATACGTATTTCATGAAATTGCTCGTGTCGACCAAGAAGTTAATGTCAACCAAACCAAGCCATATATTAACCAGAATTCCACAAGTCAATATGTTATAGCCTAAAAGTAAGCAGCAACAACTTAAGTCTAACCAAACCAATTTACGTGACCTGTGTTTCAACTCCGACAGAATTCCATAAGTCAGAAGTTATGCAGTCTAGTCAAGAAGAAGCGAAGTATGCAAGCTCGCTAACAGCTCAAAATTATCGCTTTATTAACGCAGTTTAGAACTCAGACGAGAGGGGAACTTGACACGGATTTGTTTCGAGAAACTACAGATCACTAGTACGTAAACTGTTTGTAGATTCATGTTATGGAATGTTGTTTTTTCTACTAAAAAGTGACCGCGACACAACTCGACCACGTAAATCCTTTTTCTATATCGTAGTCGGGTAAAAAGTATCCTATATCTTTGGATGTCCAGCTATTATGTACCAGAATTGGTAAAAATTCGTCCAGCGGTTTCCGCGTGATGAGAGAAAATTAAGAAAAATGGGATATAATACTGGATATTTAAAAATGTATTTATTTCGATGTTAACAATGGGTCGTCCTCATTGCGTCGCATTTGACACAATAACCATTAAAATACAGAGAGAAAATGAACCAAACAGGCTGCGTATTTGTATACCCCAAAATAAGTGCATTTAAATCTGAGGAACGTGATTGGTTCATTTTACACATCTCCGCTCCAGTCCGCTTCTGTGGACAGGCAGCGTTATGTAGCTTTTCCGATGTCAATATAGAGAACTTTCGATCTATTGTGTTTAATTCTATGATAATATCACTTTATGGGGAGTAATTCGACCAATTTTAGAGAGGTGATGGAGATCTCTCCATTTCATCGCCATCCGTCACTTTTGACGTTTCCCTACTTGACAAGTGGCGATATCCCTAGAACATCGCCACTTCGTCAATCCGGTCACGCTTAATTTGTGTTTCCTTTTTTTGTGACGGCATAAATAACAGGCGCATACTTTAACTTGACCGTGTAGTGCGTGAAATTATTCAGTTACGTTTCGTTCAAAACAGAAATTCATATGCACGAATAGCATTTTCGACAATCATTATCGCCTTCGTATTTCCAAAATTGAGATGAGATATGTCACTTGAAGCTCATCGCATGTTAATGACAGTTCAAAGGCGATATCAATGTTATCTAATAGAGTTTTGACGTTTTGCGATCTCTCAAACGGCATTCTCAAATTAGGTCCCAGCTCAAAGGGCTAAATATACATTTTCCGACTACTAGTTTATTAGTGTATTTATAAATGCAAAGTGTGTCAAGTCGTTACGACGTAAGAACAAATTATAAGTTATCGCAGCGGGATTTCCGCAAACGAAGCAGATTAGCAATATAATTAAGTCAGAGCTCCAAATTGGCTACATTTATTAGGGAGTTGTTTAATATTCCTCCAATTGATATTACTGTTCAGTTGCCGAAACTTGTAGTATCTAATTATAAACAAGCTAATCGCTAAAGCCTTTTCCAATGTTAAATAAAACGAAATATAATGTTGTGTATTACAAGGTTGACTATTTTCAAACCCAGAAACTATTACTCCTCTAATTATTGACACCCAGAACCTACTACGCCTATAATTACCTACTTAGATATTAGAAGTATTTTTATCTTTCCCTAAGTAGATACATTGGCGGCTTTAGGTTGGGTCGAGCGAGACGGCCGCCCGGGGCGCTGGCTCCTACGGCGTTTCTTTAACCAAGTGTAGGGCGCCTGTGGCGACACAGACCTACATAGTAGTACATACCTAATGAAAGACTCGCTCTGGGGGCCTGTACGGCCAAAGTCGGCCTGAGTAGATGATATTGAAGATTTTTAAAGACTGAGACAAACATTTCGTGGGCGGTGTTCACGACATATGAGCGTAATATACGACATTTGATGATCAGAAGGCTTCCTTTGCCAGGATGAACTTTCTGAACGCTAAGAACATGTTAAGGAGAGCCATCTTGAATTTTAGTGCTGGAATGAAAAAAGAGTTATTACATATTTTTTGTAAATTCAAATATATCCGGAATTCCTCCCTTAGTGTTAGATATATATTACGGTTTATTTAGCTTGTTTCAAAAATTCCAGTAGATTCTTCAATTATTTTAATGGAACACTGACTCCGAACTTGCAAGCTTGACTTCGATAGTGCTGCCATGTTGTTTTTACTGACAGTCGAGCATCGTGTTGGTGGAAGCTCCGCGTACAGTTAAAATTCTGTGACTTCTTATGTAATTTTATTGCTTTCCATCACGCTTTCTCTGCTTGCGAATAATTAACTGCAAACTATAATAGTATATTGCTGCTACACATCAAAGTTCACTAGTAATACTCGTTTATTTTATTGAGTGTGAAACATTTCTGGTTAGGTCGTGAAGTATTTTGCCTCCATTGTGCGACGAGTGACACAACATTGTGCGACGAGTGACACAAAATTGTGCTACGTGTCACAACGGAAATTCGTCGAAACGAAGACAACGTTACCAATTGCGCTTATTACAAGCTTTTATTTAGTTTCACCTGTCCCGATGTTTATTTATTATTCATCTTCAAACCTTGTACACGTACATTTACAATTTTATTGTGCTACTTTTTTTCCGGTGTGACACATTCCATTGTGATTTCCGTTGTCCAACGATGCAAAGAATTTGGTCCTTACCCATCTGATAATAAGCTATCCTTGCAACATAAAGCCAATGAAATAATGCTTCCGCTAAAAATAATCGACAGCAACTCTACTCTCGTATATGTTCCATCGCCATTGAGATCTAATCTATTACTTTTCAATAGAGATTCAACAGATACGAGACAGTATAATTTTTACTTTCAGAACTGAGCTAATCCACTTCAAGAGCACAATGGCATTCAGATAACGAGAACATAATATAAAAATATTACAACGGTGGAAGATTACAAAGATTACAGATTATCGATTATATTTACTGTATGTATAGTAGAGCGTATATACACTAAGGTATATAATGTAAGACTAACACTTAGTTAGTTATTGGACTATAGCCTTATATATTTGCACTCAGCTCAATTTCAAACCCAAGGCTATTGCGATTGTGAAGATAATTGATCTTGGCATTTCTTCTTGTCTGTAAGTAGATTTGCTGAGTTCAAACACTAAAAACTATACCTCAGTTCATTAAGCCGGCCGATGCACTTCGTCCAGATCCCCATTCATATACATTCATCTCACCTACATGCCAATCCCAAGTTTGTCCACTCACTATAGCTCATCCCCATTCCCCCCACGAGGTAAGACAAGGGCGACGCCAAAGGGCAGACTTTACCTACAATTCATACTTTCCTAGCCCCTCTTTTGTTAATTGGCTGGCGCCGCTCTTGGGTAAATACTATCTTAGACAATAAACTCGACGCTCTTGGGTGAATACTATCTTAGACAATAAACTCGACGCTCTTGGGCGAATACTATCTTTTAATAGACTCGACGCTCTTGGGTGAATACTATCTTATACAATAGACTATCGTATCTTATACGTAGACAATAGGCGGTTTTATCGCTAAAGAGCAATCTCTTCCAGACTACATGTGGGTAGATGAATGAACAAAAAATAAACGATAAAAGAGTAGGTGAGGTAATAAAAATTAGCAACATAAATAACATATAAGTCATACACAAACGTAATTAAATGTATTTAGATTTATGTTATCTCATTCTTGCTACTTTAAACATACCTATTCTCATCTGAGGTAGGTCGTAAAATATCGAGATAAGATGCTATTTATTCACTTATCTAAATTTTGTTGTGTTAGCTGATATTTAAATGCATTCAAAGTGACTAGTTTGCTATCAGACAATAGAAAACTGACTGCAAATACAGCCATACAATAACACCTATACTATATTACGAATATGTATATAGCACTTCAGTAAGGAGATACCCGAGACCAAAATGAGTACATGTGTAGTAAATGGTAAACAATCTGTACTTAGGTAGTATTATGCAATAGTGTTATACAAATCTATGTTGGAAATCAAAAGTTCAAGCATTCAAACATTCGAAATATTCCACGTCTACGTGGGAAATACAAAAACTTTTTTTTATCCTTTTCTCCAAAACTCCGAAAATGAAAATGTGTTACAGATTTTGCACGGAAGAACAAGGACAGCCTGAAGGATGTGCATCCTGCTTTAAACAAATGCGATGTGAAATTACCACTGAAACGGGGTGAAATGGAAATGTTCATGTTTCAGACGCAATTCTGGCACTGCTCCTCGTTTTGAAGCATTAAAAATCACACATGAGTGTGTTTGTTACTTCTTCATGCTCAAACGGCTGGACCAATTTTCATAAATTTTGGTATGACGGTAGCCGACACCCTGGATTAACACATAGGCTACTTTTTATCCCGAAAAAATGTAGTGTTCCCGTGGGATGAGCGGATAATAGCGCGAGACGCAGCTACCAAGAAATAAATGTAGAGAATGCAGTTTCCTGGATCAAGAGGGTAAGTAAATTCTCAGTTTTACATTAGCATTTGTACAAAACAGCGTGATGAAAATAGAATAAGGGAAATTTCTCCGGCGATATCGGGATCAGACACTTAATATCCTTTTCAAAGACAGAAACCGACAGGAAAACCTCAATCAGAGTTCGCAATAGGAAAGACGGGCTCATAAAATATAAAGCAAGATTGTGATGTTAAAATATAATGTTTCGTTTCCCATATCTAACAAAGCCCGCACTCTTGAGCCGTCGAGTAAATAAATTATACTTTAATATGTGTACTTATATCTAACTGTAACCCCTTCAGAAGGTAAATGTTGACTAACTTAGCATAATTTCATCCAAATTAGTGTCCGGAATATGCGGAGATTATACCGTCTAAAACCAGATCAACATTTTGCGCAAAGTAATAATTAAACGTAATAAAAGTGGATGTCATATTTTCTGAATGAGTTTTATAGCACCAAGCTACTTAGGTATAAAAGAAAGTGTGTATTTAAAATAAAGTGTGTATAAAATAAAGTGTGTATTTCGAAAGTTTAAATAAGAAGACGTCGGTGTACTAAAGGATATATATATCATTATTTTCTATGTTGTTTATTGTTAAACGGTGAATACTGTTGCAAACGGCCTAGTTAAAGCCTGTTTTACTAAATTTTCTTTGTCATATGAAAACGCGATAATCTTCATACATATATATTTTCATCTCCCTAAATTAGGGTGTCCACTGTTTAGTTACACATACGCATCTTGCATTTTCATTTATTTTCCGGTTAAATCGTAAAATCTCCGTACCTACAATATTATTTTCTAGACCTCATCTTCTCCATAGGTAATAAAAAATATAGAAACCTGCAATTAATAGGCCCAAAGTAAACTCACCAGTAAGCACAAAAAATACAATTCCTTGGTAATAATCCGGTCAAACTAAAACATTTTCAACGTCACACCATTTCACTCCGAAGTGCCTAATCTCGCCGTTTACTTAGGTTATTAACACAAACACGGCACCGTAGTTAACAACTCCGTAATTTGGTTAACACTAACTTCGCACTCACAAAACTTAACACTAAACAGTCACAATTCAGAAGTTGTTCAAATTCACTAGTTTCAATCAACTATTAATTCTAAGAACACTTAATCTTTCGATAGCTACGAATTCGTAGGCTTTCGTAGCGTACGATACAACGAACCGCAGACCCGTGTCAGCGAGGGGGAACGCAAATCGCGACTGACGACCGGCGAGTACGTCGCGACGCCGCTGCCTGAAAACACCTATCGGAGGTATCACTGGCAGTGTAAACCCTCGCTCGACACAGCTATATCTACTAGTAAGTTTGTAAACACGGCTATAGCGTGCTCTTTTATCACGCGATCGCTGATTGCATTTGCACCCCAAACGCCATATATGACTTAGTAATAGCTTTAGCAACCCGTGATTTCAACCAGGATGTTCCATCGATTCAAAGACATTCGTTCTCGGGCTCATTTTGGAGTAGAAAAGTTCCCCGCAATATATCACTGACCACTGACAGAAAGTAAGTAAATAAACATGAAGCCTGTCGGATATACGCTCTGAAATTAATATGAAAGTTTCTAAGCTAGGATTGCGTTCGAGGACTTTCAGTTGGGACGAGTTATGAAACTTCATTATTAATTAAATTCGTTTATAAACGATCGGAGTATTAGTTCCCGCATTTTCTCAGTGTAGGTACAGAGCACGGATTTAGGAGGAAAATTCGTGGACAATGTAAACATTAACTTAACTTTTTCGGATATTTGAGTTATTTTACTTTATCAATTAAGTTAGAAAAAAAGTTAAAATTCATAATATTTTTGTTTAAAAAAACAGTGGATTTATTACAATTTTTTTAAGATGTCCGAATGGCCATAAAGAGCTTATCATCAAATGTCATTGTCTTAAAAATAGAGGAAAGTAACAAAACCGGTTATTTTACTAGTAAAATATACGTCTGACCACGCTAACTATTCCAAGCAAATGAACTGTCAAACCATACAAAGTGACTCACTTTGTATGGTTTGACAGTTCATTTGCTTGGACTATTAGACCCAGACGAAACTAGAAGCAGGGTGTAGGTATATACTCCGCGTGTCATGAAGACTCAAAGCCTTATTAGTTGTCAATCGACTTTACGAACTAGAATGATTCAGTGTAGAATGACGAGCTAAAATGAGCCGGCAATGCCACTGTTCGAGGCAAAAGTTTTGAAGACAATTTGATGTGTTTACGGCGCCTGAGAACTCGTAGTAATATTACTAGTCTAGGTACGAAACCTAGTCGTCTAAAATTTTAAACATTAGTAAACATTAAATCATTGATACAGACCATTAATAAACATTGTTTTGTTAAGAATTTGGATGTTGAATATTTGTACGTTTTGTACTTCCTTTATGTTGTATTCACGTTTATATTTTGTACTTCCTTTATGTATTTTAATACTTTTTATTCTAATAAGTGACGAACACATTACGTCCCTCATAATTAAACCACCTTAAACCTTCAAACATAATCGACTAAACTGTTCTAGACAAACCGAAAACTGAATAGATTTACACGCGAGGCTTCCCCATTTTCGATTTAGGCGATGTATTGTGGGCGGTGTAGGCGTGGAACAGTCTAGTAATTATCGTGAAGAACCTTTGATAGTAATAGATCAATTCTTTCAATAACACCAGTGCCTTTCGCACCAGTGCCTCCGTTTATGCAGAAATTGTAATAGTCAAATTTATGTTTACGAACATTAGTTTAATAAGTTATTTTGTGACTAACAAAAATGACGAACGTCTTAAAATCAGTGATCAGAATTAGATTGTGCTAAAATATCTACACCTTGCGTAAGGAAACATAACAAAGAATGGTCAAAAGAGTAACAAACAATCTTTTAGAACCCCGGCATCCCAGAATATGTTGCATTGCATATTGTAGTGCTATTGGTTGGCACTACTATCACTGGTACCTGGGTATCACTATCACTGCTTAAAATTTATTACTGCAAAATTCTAAGGTTCACGAATAAAGGTGCAACCATACCGCTGCTCTCATCGTAGACATCCGTTTCCGTACCGCTTTTACCGCAAGCTCCTACACCGCTACTCAAAATACGGCGACGCATGCGCATACGGTGCACCGTAAATGCAATCAAATATATGAAAAACAATAAACGCGTGAAGTCAGCGTATTTTGAGCAGCGAAGTGGAGAACTTGCGGTGAAGGCGGTACTTAATACTTATACGACACGTGACACGTCACTGCGTAAACGCACCAGCAACGTTAATTGTGCGGCGATGTGGTCACACCTTAACAACGGAATTCCCATCCCAATTCCCAACACGGAATTATTCGCGACTGCTCGCTCATTAAAATGGTAGAAGACGATCTCAATTAAATGACTTAGTCGGAGACGGAAACGCTAATTAATAAAAAATTGGGCAAATGCGAGTCCGACTCGCGTATGAAGGGTTCCGTACCATAATCTATAACAAGTTTGTTGTATGGGAGCCCCCCTTAAATATTTATTTTATTTTATTTTTAGTATTTGTTGTTATAGCGGCAATAGAAATACATCATCTTTGATAATTTCAACTGTCTAGCTATCACCGTTCTTTAGATACAGCCTGGTGACAGACGGACGGACGGACGGACGGACGGAAGGACGGACAGCGAAGTCTCAGTAATAGGGTCCAGTTTTTACCCTTTGGGTACGGAACCCTAAAAATACAAAGTCAATTTTTTTTCATACGGCTTGCCTAATAACGTAAGAATATTCTTTCCATTCACGCAGTGCGACAGAGACGAGCGATATCGCGGCAAGTAGGGCTTGAAGCTACTTAAACTTTGTTGCAGTATTTTTATTATTCCAATAAACTGAGAAAATTGAGCTGACGCCGAGTAACTAAAGCACCTACTTAATACTTAAAAGTTAAAACGAAAATTAACCTGAAAGTAGTCGACAAATAAAATTGGAGAATTGCGAAGCACAACCCGGTGCTGCAGCATCGCTTAATTTAGAGCATTTTAATTTAATCAGGTTCTAAAGACTTTCACCGGTTCATATTCTCAAAAAGAAATAAGATTACGTTAGGAAAAGCTACTTTGACTCAGGTTCCAGGTTCTTTGTTGCTTTCAATACAATAAGATGCTTTCTCCTCTCTTAAACATTATTTGTGTTTGAAAATTCAACAATAGGGTGAGTAGGTACAGTCTGTACATAAGCTGTCCGTTTGCGATTCAGGTTTGGGTGAAAACTGAGAGGTTCTTATGTAAATCATGCAAGAGCGAGCGAGATAGGTATAAAACGCGAATCGTATTCTGACAGCACACACACGTACATCAGCCAATTTAGGTACTATTATTTCACAAATGATCATTTGACAATAAGTTTTGAAAACTAAAAATTTGATCAATATTTTGTTAAGTATCTCTTTAGCAAATATGTTTCATTCAATACGTTAAACCACCATTTTATTACGAGTTTCTTCTTTCTTCGATGAGATGATATGGGTACCTAAATTCAATTGTTTTTGACAACCAGTCGATCAAGATCCGCATAGCGGGGCTTCTATTTCAGCCCTGGTGTTGACTGTACATCACAATCTCAATTCTAAATACATATGATTGTATGATATAAAACAGATTTTCGGTTAGAAAAAAAAAAGAATAAGACAAGAAATAGTAGATTGTACGACAAGTGCATAAAACGCATCATTTTACACGAGACGTTTATCCATCCGAGCGAGCTTGCGAGCGAGGATGAATATAAAGTCGAGTGTAAAATGCGTTTTATGGACGAGTTGCACACTCTACTTTTCACTTCGATTGCGAGAAAATGAAACTGTATCATGTAAATAACATATATACACATATCATGTATACCTACTTAAAAACAAATTTAATTAAAATTTAAAGTAATAGTTTAAAAAGTAATGAATGATAGTAAGTACATAAAAGTAAAAGTTTATTTCAAGAAGTTTTATTGTGTACTTTGGCTGTTGGTATATTTGCCTTGGTCTTAGAATACTAACAAAACGAAATAAAATAAAGAGTTAAAACCCGTTCCAGACCTTCCGATCCGATCTTATTCTATTCTCCCGATAAATCGGATCGGATCGGAAGGTCTGGAACGGGTTTTATTGTATGAAGTTTTATGTTTTTTTTTTTACTGTTTATAATTTTTTTTTTAACTGTTTTAAGAACCTTTTTCGTGTGGCTGTTGGACCAATCGCCTTGGTCTTCGACGACGATTTTACTTTATGCTCTAGAGCATAAAAAGCGACTTTATGTCGCCTACGCACAGCCTACAGTCGAACTTTAGAGCGAGAGAAGTGAAAAAGCATTTTCACCTCACTCGCTCGGAAAACCTCCGTTTATAGGGCGAAATCTACGTGCAAAAGTCTATTTTATCCGCAAGCGTGCAAAAGTCATTTGAATTTCGAACACGACGATTCTGATTTCTGTGGTGCATGTAACATTTTTATATTTAAGACTCCTTCAACGCGTGACTGATTCATCAGTCGATAAATCTTCGAATAACCAATCAACGCACGCTAATAAAGGGCGATCTGGTCAGGCCGGCTAAAATCATATGTACGTTTGAAACGTCCAGAAACCTGGTTTGTGGTTACAGATTTTTAAGTTTTTATTTTTTAGGGCCTGCCACTACTGCACCTCAAATTACAACCAAATCCCATGCGGGGGCCAATCTTCTTAGGTTGGCCTGCTAGACCCTTTGTTCTGTGGAGAATACATACTGTTGTCTTACTTTATAGAAATATCGAAAACAAGAAAGTTAAGCTCAATTTGGAGTATTCAATGCTAAAAGCCTGCATTAAAACTAAAAAGGATTTGTTATAAATATTTGGAGACGATAAGTAATTTACCGAAACTATTGGCGTTTTTAAAGAAGATAAAGATTAATATAATATAAACATATTCAACATAAAATAAAGTGTAGAAAAAATAAAAACTTAAAAATCTGTAACCACAAACCAGGTTTCTGGATATTGTAGGTGTATTTTTTTTTAAAAGAAGTATTCAAACGTACATATCGATGGCAAAAAGCGAGAACGTAGTAACCGCCAAAATGCTAACTTTACACCAGAGCCAAAAAACTTTTCGATTTCGAGAAAAAAAATCATAACTCTTTCATTTATGAACGAAAATGCTTGATATTTGGATCTAATTCATAACTTATGGTTTTCTTTCAACTGGCATATTTAATATTTAACAAAAAATACTGGTTTACGACTTAGTGGCGGTTACGACAATTGAACTCTTTTTTTTTTTCGTTACGCGAAAACGCTGTAAACGCCAGAAGTAAATGTACTAAAATGGTGAAACGAGTATTATTTCCATAAAGCATAAATGCTGTAACCAGATGCATATTTATTTTAAGATTCAATAATTTTGACGTAAATGTCATTACGTTCTTTATAGGACTAACTGAAATGTGGTAAGTGTCCACCGGCAAAAAGAAACTGTGAAAATAAAACGACTTAAGTATCAATCAACTTTTATCAACATACTTTTTTAAAATGTTTCCAAATATTTAAATGCAGGTTTCTTACAAATTAAAAGCTCAGAAGCAACAATTACCGTCTTTACATATCAAATACTATCTAGTCTCAATTTCTCTGTATAAAAACATTACGAAAGTTACTTAAAACCTCCGTTGCTTATAACATTTCAAAAGGCTAATAAAATCTCTCATATTATAAAATCACAACCTTGTACTTATCGTGCTAAAAACAAACATAAATATTCTTAGGGTTAATCAAACAATAATATTGTTATCCGCTAAAACTAAATATTATAGGTAATGAGGTTTAATATTCCCGTGAAAACTTTAAAACTCTCTACATTTTATCTTCAGTTTTGGCATTAAATTTTCATTGCATTCCAATGAAATTAGTTTTCATAATAACATAATTAAAATAACTGTTCTTAAAAAAATACTAAAAATTCCACTCTAAAATGCATTGTTTTATAATAACACTCCTCAAAATGTTTGTCATAATTAACTCAAAAATCGCCCCTCTAAACTAATGAAAATTAGTGCAATAGTGACTGATGGACATGTGCATTCTTCCAATCCTGACCTACGGAGCGCAGGCTTGGTCTTTGACAAAAGTTCAGAAGTCCAGCCTCAAGGTTTGTCAAAGAGCCATTGAACGCAGTATTCTGGGCGTAAAACTAACTCACAGAATTAAGAACACAGTACTGCGTTCCAAAACGCTGGTAGCCTGATGTAGCTCAAGCAGCCGCAAAGCTGTATATTATGTCCGTGATAAAACGAATGACGACAGTTGTCGCAGTGGTTTAAGCAGCTGCCTACTAAGCCGACGGTCCTGTGTTCGAATCCCGGCAAGGGCAAATATTTGTGTGATGAACTCGAATATTTGTCGAATAATATATTTGTGCCTGGGTCATGGATGTTATTTGTATTTAAGTATGTATTTATCTTTACCAGTATGTTCACTTTTGTGTCCAGAACACAAGCCTCCTAATAGAGCTTACTGTGGTACTTGATTAATTTGTGTGAGGTTGCCCGATATATTTTTTTATTCATTTATGCCATGCGTATGATTATTGTGAAAATATTAATCGAATCAGGCACCACTTAACCGGTAAATTTTAAATACTGTACAGTTGTTTATCTACCGCAGCTCAACAAATTTAGTGCTTATCTGATTCTAGCCCTTGGACAATAAAGATGCGGACGTGACACCCCAAACTAGTTTGATCCGGCTTGAGTCAGCTTTTTAGGGGTTAGACCAATTAACTCTTAATGGTTGTAGTGAAACGTAGTAGATTACAGCAAAACTTTCTTCTAGCGATTACAACTAATTAAAAAAAATCATTATTTTAAATCGAAATCAAAATTGAAATGTATACCTATTCTGTAAGTAGGCCACTTTACATGTCTGAATCTGAATTTATCGGCATTTCACAAGAGGAGGCCGCTGCGAGATCATCATGCGAGCGTTTGCTCGTATCTTTTGATTGCCTTTAAGCTGAAGACCTTTAATGATATTTGATGTTAATTCCAGCTTTATACCTCCACGCGTTCCTGAGAAAAAGGTCTCGACAAATAGATAGACAGGCACAAAAGTGATCCTATTTAAGTTTAGTTTTTGGCGATTGAGGCACGGAACTCTCAAAGCTGCCGCGTCCCGCGCCCCAACATCGTTATTTTCTTCCAACAAAATGTAATAAAAACATTTTTGCTGTCATTGTATTAAGCGGTTTACACTCACGTCAAATTGTCAGGAACGGCCCGACATGTTTCGAACTTGTATGGATAATTAAATATGTCTCACGAAAGTTTTAATAAAATTATTTTTGCTGTCCTTTCAATATTAATAAAGCAAATAAATATGCTAGTTATGTTTTATCCCAATATTCATATTTTCCATTAAACCCGCAACATAATTTTACATCCAAAAAAGGCATGTACACAGACTACGCACACCCATTCGCTCCGGCAATCGCCGATAGACTAAATCACAGGTCGTATTCACGAGCCACATCGCCGCGAGAGCACATTTTTATTGCTGTATCTTCAAGCACTACCCACTTCACGTTGTGTTTCAAATGTCGTTACTGTACTTATCGTGCTAAAAACAAACATAAATATTCTTAGGGTTAATCAAACAATAATATTGTTATCCGCTAAAACTAAATATTATAGGTAATGAGGTTTAATATTCCCGTGAAAACTTTAAAACTCTCTACATTTTATCTTCAGTTTTGGCATTAAATTTTCATTGCATTCCAATGAAATTAGTTTTCATAATAACATAATTAAAATAACTGTTCTTAAAAAAATACTAAAAATTCCACTCTAAAATGCATTGTTTTATAATAACACTCCTCAAAATGTTTGTCATAATTAACTCAAAAATCGCCCCTCTAAACTAATGAAAATTACTGCAATAGTGACTGATGGACATGTGCATTCTTCCAATCCTGACCTACGGAGCGCAGGCTTGGTCTTTGACAAAAGTTCAGAAGTCCAGCCTCAAGGTTTGTCAAAGAGCCATGGAACGCAGTATTCTGGGCGTAAAACTAACTCACAGAATTAAGAACACAGTACTGCGTTCCAAAACGCTGGTAGCCTGATGTAGCTCAAGCAGCCGCAAAGCTGTATATTATGTCCGTGATAAAACGAATGACGACAGTTGTCGCAGTGGTTTAAGCAGCTGCCTACTGAGCCGACGGTCCTGTGTTCGAATCCCGGCAAGGGCAAATATTTGTGTGATGAACTCGAATATTTGTCGAATAATATATTTGTGCCTGGGTCATGGATGTTATTTGTATTTAAGTATGTATTTATCTTTACCAGTATGTTCACTTTTGTGTCCAGAACACAAGCCTCCTAATAGAGCTTACTGTGGTACTTGATTAATTTGTGTGAGGTTGCCCGATATATTTTTTTATTCATTTATGCCATGCGTATGATTATTGTGAAAATATTAATCGAATCAGGCACCACTTAACCGGTAAATTTTAAATACTGTACAGTTGTTTATCTACCGCAGCTCAACAAATTTAGTGCTTATCTGATTCTAGCCCTTGGACAATAAAGATGCGGACGTGACACCCCAAACTAGTTTGATCCGGCTTGAGTCAGCTTTTTAGGGGTTAGACCAATTAACTCTTAATGGTTGTAGTGAAACGTAGTAGATTACAGCAAAACTTTCTTCTAGCGATTACAACTAATTAAAAAAAATCATTATTTTAAATCGAAATCAAAATTGAAATGTATACCTATTCTGTAAGTAGGCCACTTTACATGTCTGAATCTGAATTTATCGGCATTTCACAAGAGGAGGCCGCTGCGAGATCATCATGCGAGCGTTTGCTCGTATCTTTTGATTGCCTTTAAGCTGAAGACCTTTAATGATATTTGATGTTAATTCCAGCTTTATACCTCCACGCGTTCCTGAGAAAAAGGTCTCGACAAATAGATAGACAGGCACAAAAGTGATCCTATTTAAGTTTAGTTTTTGGCGATTGAGGCACGGAACTCTCAAAGCTGCCGCGTCCCGCGCCCCAACATCGTTATTTTCTTCCAACAAAATGTAATAAAAACATTTTTGCTGTCATTGTATTAAGCGGTTTACACTCACGTCAAATTGTCAGGAACGGCCCGACATGTTTCGAACTTGTATGGATAATTAAATATGTCTCACGAAAGTTTTAATAAAATTATTTTTGCTGTCCTTTCAATATTAATAAAGCAAATAAATATGCTAGTTATGTTTTATCCCAATATTCATATTTTCCATTAAACCCGCAACATAATTTTACATCCAAAAAAGGCATGTACACAGACTACGCACACCCATTCGCTCCGGCAATCGCCGATAGACTAAATCACAGGTCGTATTCACGAGCCACATCGCCGCGAGAGCACATTTTTATTGCTGTATCTTCAAGCACTACCCACTTCACGTTGTGTTTCAAATGTCGTTACTGTAGCTTGCTGTATATTCATTTTCGAATGAAATGTAGTAAGCGTCAATCATAGATAATTTATTTTAGGATAATTGCAGTAAGCTTGATTCGTAATTTTTTCACTACATGCATAAATGCTGCAACCGCCACGGAACAAAATTTCGGCAACGCTGTAACCGGCACACCCTTTGATTTATGAGAGAACAAAATTAGCGTAAATGTACTCGTTTAGAAAATTGCTACTATTTGGGTGTTTACAGCAATTAGATGTGGGCATCGTCAAAAAAATACATTCGTTTTGCAACGTAGTCCAGTTTTTCTAAGCGTCGTAGAGCCATGGGACCCAGACCAGTCGACGCAGAAAAATTCGCTGATTCCGAATATGCAAAAAAAACTTTTTTGACCAAGTGGCGGTTACTAAGTTCTCGCTTTTTGCCATCGATATTATGATTTTAGCCGGCCTGACCAGATCGCCCTTTATTAGCGTGCGTTGATTGGTTATTCGAAGATTTATCGACTGATGAAATCCGTCACGCGTTGAAGGAGTCTTAAATTTAAAAAGTTACATGCACCACAGATAATCAAAATCGTCGTGTTCGAAATTCAAATGACTTTTGCACGCTAGCGGATAAAATAGACTTTTGCACGCAGATTTCGCCCTATAAACGGAGGTTTTCCGAGCGAGTGAGGTGAAAATACCTATTGTCACTCTCAAAATTTATCTGCTTTGCCCGAAGATTGACTAGTAGAGAATGCTTCATGGCATTCAGGCCACCTTTTGTACGATACATTTTTCTTTTGTGCAATAAATATTGAAGAAATAATATACCGTCAGCAAAATATCACGAACGATCACGATGGGGGAGGGGGTTGTCCGAGAACACATCAGTAAGTCACAAAGTAGGCCAAAATGATCACATTCTGGACGAGCCCTTATATTCTAAGGAGAAACTATTGAGGTTGACTGTACAAGTATAAAGCTACAGCAATTTAATAAACCTCCCAACATGTTTTCACTCGTGAGGTTATAAGATACAAAGGCGCTAAATAATCACCATCGAATAATAGCGTCGCTTATCTCGGCGAGAGGGCAGTCTGTCTTACCTCTTGCCCTATATGAGAAAATAGACTAAGTACGCGACATCTATAAATAACCACAGCGTCCGCCTATTGTGTTTTGATAAACAAAAATGTCGTATAAACCAACGTGTGCTAAGAATTATACAGCGTTTTTGGTTTAACGCGGATGTATTTATTCGCCAAGGCAATATTTTCGGCGGAAACAATAAAAACAGGGACTTCGTTATTTCTTCCTGTATTATGTTTTAAAGAACTTTGACAGAGTAATAAGTTGAGAAGTTTGAGAGTGGCCTTTGATGGAGTTTCTTCAGTAGGTATCGAATTATAAATTGCGTTGCGCCCTAACCTAAAACTACTTTGATCTTTTTAACTTTGTAGGTATCATCCATACCTACTATGAAAAAAAATATAATTCTATTGAACTTCAAATAAGGAAAAATCCATACAGGATTTGTAGGCATGTGCACGCGGCGCCAGCTATGTAGCCCCATCTCTTGGTAAACATTTGCTGGACGGATTTTAACCGACTTTCGTACATGGATACTGGATAGCTGGACATTTAGAAAATGTATAAAATATAAGAAAAACGGATCACCGTCCTTCCGTCATTCATAATGTGCGTTCCTCGTATAAATTTCTTCCAGCGTTTTGAAAAAAGAAGCTGTCAATCAGGAACACGAAACTAGGCTAGTTCTCTTGCAACACTAGAGCTACCAATTTAACTCCTTTTAGCGGGCATTTTTGGATTTGGATATATGACGATGCTGCTCCTCCCCTTCTACACTCCATACGCGGAAGGCTGAGCTAGCGGTAGACCGTTCCGCAGTGGTTCCGCAACTGTCAGAATAGACTCACTACAAAAATTAACACCAATCTACGCTCGGCTCGGCTAGCTGCGCGCTAGTAGCCTAAAGCGAGGCACCGCCACACACCGTACCTACCTATCAGGGTACTGATATTTTAATTTTAATAATTCTTATTATAATTTTTGACATTTAGAATTTTATTCTAGAAATATTCTAGCCTCTAGTTTTTTATTTATATAATTTTTTTATGTGTTGACGATCCTTTTTTGTTTTTTTTTTCTTTTATTTCTATAATGTTGTTTTTTATGTTTTTTATTTTATTTTTAGTATAAGTTTATCAATAAATTGCTCTGCTCTCTGTAGGTAACTGACGATTCGAAAGTGCTTGTAGCTAGGCCTACTTGAATAAAGAATATTTTGACTGACTTTGACTTTGACCGCGCTCGAGCCTCCCTCTCCCACCTATGGCCGCCGCTCCGACTGGTCGCGAGAAGTCCGCAACTAGGGCTTACAACCCCGGGATCCCGGGTTTATCTATACAAAAAGTCCCGGGATTGGAAGGGTTTATCTATACAAAAAGTCCCGTGATTGGAAGGGTTTATCTATACAAAAAGTCCCGGGATTGGAAGGGTTTATCTATACAAAAAGTCCCGGGATCGGAAGGGTTTATCTACATATTTGCAACATTAGAGCTACCAATTTAACTCCTTTTAGCGGGCACTTTTGGA
The DNA here is from genome assembly GCA_947623375.1 of Apotomis capreana. Taxonomy (NCBI): domain Eukaryota; kingdom Metazoa; phylum Arthropoda; class Insecta; order Lepidoptera; family Tortricidae; genus Apotomis; species Apotomis capreana. Next base: position 19,767,534 of record OX392502.1, on the reverse strand, counting down.
TTTGGATATATGAAGATGCTGCTCGTCCCCTTCTACACTCCATACGCGGAAGGCTGAGCTAGCGGTAGACCGTTCCGCAGTGGTTCCGCAACTGTCAGAATGGACTCACTCTACAAAAATTAACACCAATCTACGCTCGGCTCGGCTAGCTGCGCGCTAGATGGCCGCCGCTCCGACTGGTCGCGAGAAGTTTTTGGAGTAGTAGGGCCTCGTGCAGGGTCCGTCCGGATTGTTACTACCGTCTTGCCTGCTAACCCACCGCCAAACAGCAATGTTCGCATTGTTGTGTTCCGGTGTGGGGGTAAGATAGCCGGTGAAATTACTAGCATAGAGGCATTCTATCTACGTCCTCCGGGTAGGGAAGCACTTGTGACTCCTCTGGTGTTGCAGGTGTTTATGGGCGACGGTAATCGCTTTCCATCAGGCGATACGTTTGCTCGTTTGCCCCCATGACATAAAAAAAAAAAAGTCCGCAACTAGGGCTTACAATCCCGGGATCCCGGGTTTATCTAAACAAAAAGTCCCGGGAATGGAAGGGTTTAACTATACAAAAAGTCCCGGGATTGGAAGGGTTTATCTATACAAAAAATCCCGGGATTGGAAGGGTTTATCTATACAAAAAGTCCCGGGATTGGAAGGGTTTATCTATACAAAAAGTCCCGGGATTGGAAGGGTTTATCTATACAAAAAGTCCCGGGGTTGGAAGGGTTTATCTATACAAAAAGTCCCGGGATTGGAAGGGTTTATCTATACAAAAAGTCCCGGGATTGGAAGGGTTTATCTATACAAAAAGTCCCGGGAATGGAAGCTAGCCGCAACGCATCAGCGCGCAGCGTACACCTGCCCGTCAAGCACAACTATGGTTCGCGACTCATGTCACGCGACATGGCATCACCCGTCATACAGTCACACTGACAGTGCTGTACAGTGTACAGAAAGAGGTAGGTACAGTTGCCGAGAAACTTCTTGACCCAAAATGGCGGATCTGCGCATGCATATTTGTACGTAAATCGGCTAATGCGCAGTCAAGGTTAGGCTCAAGAAGTTTCTCGGCAACTGTAGTATCTCGCGCGAGGAAGATTCGCGTGTCACAGTTGTGCTAGAGGTGCTGGGCGCCCAGCTCCTCCTTTTATCGACAAATTTAGAACGCATTCGTATCGATTCCCAATTGCGTCGCATTTGGCATAAACAAACAATAAAATGGTCTACAGCGACTTTTGCAAAGTTCAAAAGTGAGAGCCGAGAGGTAGATTGCATATTATTGCTGATAATATCATTTAACTAAATAAATTAAATATATATGTAGAGTGGTGCGTTAGTTTAAAGTTCAAAATAATAAAACCCGCTTTACGAAGCCTTTCTGAATCCAAATCACAATTTACGCTCCAATTTCAACGGGTTTACTGCTCAATAAACCGCTCGTAAAAGAGAACTAAAACCTAAGTAATAATATGTAGTGAAGAAATTTTAAATTCAATCGCCGCGCCGTCTCCTTGCGGGAGAGAATAAAACAATAGGAACCTAATTTTCTTTCCTCATAGAAACTCGAGAAGTAGATATGTAAGTAAGTACTTAGATAGATAAGTATCTATTATTAATATAAAATTGTTATATTGCCGGAGAAACTAGGCAAGTAGACGGGAGCTCACTACGCGTAGCCCACACGTAGCGCTCCGCGATAGATACCTATCGTTTTATTTCGCACCATAGGTTGCATGGTCACATTTTACTCAAGAAGTTCTATTCTGTGCTTGTGCTATGCCTACCTAAATTATTACAGGTACTAAACCTATTCAACGTCGGCGTGCAATATTCAATATAAGTATTTTCCTAACAACAACATAGTACCTAATACAAACTTCTTCACGTCAAGGCTCTGCTCGTATCATAATTTTTTGAATAAAATATTTCACTGATCATGATCAAGAAAGAATGAGTCACTTACCGTGCGCAAGCGTTGATCGTTTGATCCAGATTTTGGGCAGACAAATCCGAGACATGACGTGGGCACACGATAACTGTAATATGTATTGGTACATCTTTATTTAATTTCACTAAAACTAGTTCTATAAGATAATAGTCAAGGCAGAAGTCAATCGTATTTCTGTAAGTATGTATTTGTATAGGCACTCATAGTTTTTCTGTTATTGAATCACTGTTTTATTTAGCGGTCAGTTTGTTCCGATCATTCCGATTTTTGCAACAAATAGGTATGCACATAACGTTACGACACTTGGTTGCAGTTATTAAATTCTAATCACAGAATTAACAAGTAGAACTTCAACAAATAACTACAAAACCGAACGTGAGCGTGCTCCAACCACTCCGTACGTTAATTTTTATTACTTTGATCACAGAATAGATAATCTTTGATTTGAATTTTGCTGGGCGCCTGGGCGGAGCGGATCAGCGGACGGCGCAGGCGCATGCGATGCGCGTGAGCCTTCAGCATCAGCGAACGCGCGACAGTGGCGTCACCGGTATCGGTTCCCCGCGGCAGATAAAGGAACTATTTATTTCGACGAGGATGACTGTCATTTAGGTATTTAATTTAATTTGAAACTATATATACAATTAATGAAGACAGTTATTATGAACTTAAAATAAAACGCACTGTTTCTGGAAACAAAATGTAATGAATGACAATACGCCAATAAAAAGGCCAGAATAAAAGGATAAAAAAACATAGACAATAAAAACCTTATAAAAAAGGATGTGCATCTTGCACAACAGTATAATAATGCATTATAAAATTTATAAATTATGTTTTAGTTTAACTAACTAGGTACCACTTTCAGTTTCATGGTGGTTTCATGGCACGAGTATGCATTGAGAAAAAACCCTACTCTAGACTAGAGATGTGTAGCTCGCGAGTGAGTGATTCAAAAGAAAAGAGATATCTCGGTGACCACAAATGAATAATATGTTGACCTAAAGACACATATATCACTCTTTTCACTTTAGTGACACATTCTGCGCATCTCTACTCTAGACTGCGTCCACACTTGTATGATTTCGCTGATCCGATCTCCGTCGCGTATCGCCGACGCGTATTATGAACGGTAGTGTGGACGTCGCGCAGTCAGTGCAGATCGGATCGGCGAAATGATACAAGTGTGGACGCAGCCCGAGCTGCCTATAATATACAAGGGTTCACTGTTTGATAGGTTAAGCAGGATAGATTTTTGATTATGATTTCTTCAAGAGCTGTAGTGTAGGTAGCGGAGATGCCACGACTTTGTGCGCCAGCGGCAGCGTTGCGCAGTACGGGTGTCTCGCTCACTTGTATGGCCGCCGCGTTCGGATCTCTCGCTCAACCGTGCTAATGTAAAGAAAGAATAATAGAACAACGTATATAACTATCACTGCGTATGAGCGAGAGAGCGTATCGCCCTATAGTTCTCATTCTCATTCGAAATTTTGGCAGGTAATTTTTACAACCATTAGTCGGCGTTCAAAACATGAATACTCGTGAATAACGCACGATGCTAGTCAATCCCCTGAATCTGCACACAACGGTGCGGTATGGCAAGCGGCGGCCACAGGTCGGAGTAGAAGGTCCAATCGCGGTGTCTCGCTCACTCATATGCCCTGCTGCTCCGCTGGTCGCGTTAAGCCGTGGCCGGGCCAGTCTGGTCGCGTTAATTCGAGAAAGTGCCGCATTGTCATAAAACAGGCACAGTCATATAGTACATATATGTACGTTATATCCTCGTGAGCGGGTGACATAACTGAAGGCCTCACCACGCGGCGTCTTCCGGTACGTGGTTCCCATTCGAGGACCTTTCTCCCGCATTATCTATTTCTATCGCGTCGGCGTATCGTGCTGTTTGGATTATAAAACAGGCACAGCCCCATGTAAATCTCGGTGAGCCAGTCACATATATAACTGCCAAAAATGATCGTGGCGGTGATACCTTAGAGTAAGGAATGGTGATACCATACGGATAGCGTCCGAAACTAGATACTGCACACCAAAATGATCGATGCGGTGCGGTGATACGATTTAGGAAGATTGTAATAACATTTAGTGCAGTCTCTCTTGACTGAAATACCTAGTATCAAACCCACATTAAACCTTTGGTTGGATATAGAGAACGCCCGTCACTATTTTATTATTCTGCCAATTTGTCGAAAAAAACGTTGCGTCTGGACACCATATAAGATTTTAATATTAATTGTTGGATTGGACGGGGTGTTAGTTTGATTCTGATTCGGTCAGATTAGAACATGATTAGAACGAGAAGTAGTCGGCTGATGGAATCGGTTTACGCGCTTGTATAGACGGGCTTGTCACTTTTTATTTTATTTTACAAACAGTATTCAATTCAATTCATAGTAAAGACTTCTTTAATTTTATTCGTAAAAAGAGATCAATATTGTATGACTGACAATGAATTGAACAAACTTGCAATTTTGTAGCGATATTAGCAACTCGCCGAACGTGCCGCACAAATAGGATTGACTTTTGAGGCCAGTCGCAATAGTCGCATGGAGTTTATCAAGTTCTGTAGATAAATTGTGTTGTACTATACTATACTATACTGTACTTTCAAAATGGCTTCAATTCAGAAAGAGGAAGAATTGAAAAAAGAAGTTGTCGAAAATGGCCAAGAGGATGAAGTTGATGATGTAGATGAAGATACCAAGGATCCCGCCAAGAAGAAGAAAAAGAAAAAAAAGAAGAAGAAGACAGGTTAGGTTATAAATATTATCATATTTTAATTGTATTGTTAACAATAAATATTTATAGTAACATCTACTACTATCCTATATTGTTCAAGGTAAATGAACGTTTATATCATTATAACCTATAACATTCCTTGACTTGACGTAAATACATTTTTTACAAACAAAGACAAAGACTATTTTAGTAGGAGTCTAGTTGGAGTATTACATTCCAATATTATGTTAATATTTCATGGACCCGGCTTAAATATACTGACGAATTCATTTCGAAATTGTTAAGTAAAATATTGTTTTTAAAATTTTAGCTGATTCTGAAGTGGCTGGTGATAATGCTGAAGTCACAAATGCTACAGAAAAATTGCAATCATTGTCTGTGGAAGATGGTGGAGCAGAGGGCGAGGAAAAAAAGAAGAAAAAGAAAAATAAGGGTAAAGGAGGCAAAGGAGCAAGCAAGGAACAGACTAACCCGCCCACTATTCCTATTGCGGAGTTATACCCACAAGGTATGTTAATTTTATGTTTACTACTTTGTCTGATTTCTGCGTCCTTGTGCATTTCATGTGCTTCGAAATTGTGTCTTCATGCTATTGGGTATTTGATGATGTGGTTGGCGCAGTGGTTAAGCAACTGCCTACTGAGCCGATGGTGCTGGGTTTGAATCCTGACAAGGGCAAATATTTGTATGATGAATTCGAATATTTGTGTCAGGGTCATGGATGTTATTTGTATTTAAGTATGTATGTATCTATATATGTATGTTTATCTTCATCTAGTGTCCATAACACAAGCCTACTAGAGCTTACTGTGGGACTAGATTGATTTGTGTGAGGTTGTCCAATATTTATATATTTATTATTGGGTAATCTGAGATTCAACAACAAGTAATTTTTCCTGTTATTTAAATGGTTGATTTTTTTTGTTTGTACTACAGTTATTGTTGTTGTTTTATGGACTGTGGTGGTGTGGTCTGTGGTATAAAATATTCATGGCAAAAACCATGGGTACAGTATTTCTACCCTCAGCGGACCTTGAACCTTGGAGCTTCTTACTCATGAACATGTATGAACTCCCATTCAGCAGGCTCTGAAAATGAATAATGGTGGATGGGATATATCTACCACTGTGGGGAGCCCACACAGCTAGTCTGACTTTATGGCTACTTGATTCTTCCTAGCGGTATCATTACTATTACAGTACTACTCTTCACATTCATTATATTTTAATACAGTTTTTAGGGTTCTGTACCCAAAGAGTAAAACAGGACCCTATTATTACTACTTAAGACTCCACGTTGAAATGTTTACAGGCAATTGTATTTTTCTGTTGCCGGCTTGCCGCTATAACAAAAAATACTAAAAAAAAAAACAGAATAATATATATATTTAACCTTTTGAGCGCCAAGCGGCAAAGCAATTCACCGTGCAACTGACGCCAAACAAAAACAAAAAGTGCTCCAAAATCAACAGAGATTGAAAAACACAGATAGTGGTTTGAATTAGCATGTTTTTGACCATTGAGATTTTTGATGTCAATAGACGTTGTTGGCGTCAGTGGCACGAATTCCCGATGACGTGATTTGCCGTCTTTGGCGTTCAAAGGGTTAAGGGGTTTCCCATACAACAAACGTATACTTGTGTTAACTTTGCACCTGATTTGTATCACCTGATGGTATAAGTATTTGTACAGAACCCTCGGTGCGCTAGTCAGACTTGCACTTGGCCTGTTTTTGGATAGTCCAACAGCCTGCAACCTATCAGCAGGCAAGGACCACATTCAAATCACATATACTGTACTTCTTAGCACTTTATAATAGATACAAAAAGAAACAGGTGAGGTCTACAAATTTTAAATTCTCACAACAGGTAACTTCCCTGAGGGCCAAATAATGGAGCATGGACCAGCCGAAGGTATTGATGAGAGGACTGCGAAGGAGCGGTTCTCCAGTGAAGAAAAGAGAGCATTGGATAGGATGCACCAGGACATCTATCAGGAGATCAGGCAAGCTGCCGAGGCCCACAGACAGGTGAAATTTACTTTATTTCTTTTGATCAGTTGTTTCTGAACCTTTATTAATAGTAAATTCTTATTTAAAAGTCTTACCAAATAATCTGGGGGCACGGTAGTGCCCCCGCCAAGACGAGCAAAAAAGAAGCGGGGCACTACCTACCTTTTCTCGAACCGTTTCGTCTAATTTTTGAACCCTCATAGCTTTGGCCCAGTTAACACCAGAGCGCCCAAATTCACAGGTTAAGATGCTGTTAGGGAACATATAAAATGTACTTAATTTAATTAATCTAGCTTTTATACTTTAGGTTTTATTGGTACCTAAAATACGCCGATTTTGCCACTCACTTATATATACACTTACTAGCTTTTGCCCGCGACTACGTCCGCGTGGAACTTGGAAGTATGGAAGCAACCTCGTACAACACGATAGATATCCACCTAATCACCTTAATTAATAACATCACTTTTCAATCTTTTTAGGGATTATTTCCAGGATGAAAACTATCCTATGTCCTTCCTCGGATCTTAAACTATCTCGATGCCAAATTTCATCAAAATCGATTCAGCGGTTTAAGCGTGAAGAGGTAACAGACAGACAGACACACTTTCGCATTTATAATATTAGTATGGATACACTGACGTATCTAAACCTCTCGGGTACTTCCCGATGACCTAGAAAGCTGAAATTTGGTATGTAAGCTATTTTTAGTACACAAACAATAGAATAATTCTGAAACTTGGAACTTTTACCCCCCAACCCCTTAAACTAGGGGATGAAAGTTTGTATGAGACTTTCGCAAATTTTGATACTAGAGGTCTGAAAATTTATACCTATTGGGACTCATTGTTATAAATAAAATTCTATTCTAGGATTTAATTCTAGGATTTTTAGAAATTCACCCCTCACCCTTAAAATAAGGGGATGAAAGTTTGTATGGGCTTTCCATAATGGGGGATAAAAGTGTATATATATGGGGCTAAACGTAAGTATTTCTTAAATACACAATTATTATTACTACTTAGAAACGCTTCAGCACAAAAAAATTAAAAAAACCTATAAATAAAAAATTACCTTAAAAAAGTAAATGAGAATCCCACCAAAAACATTTCATGTAAAATTGGCGGCCAAGACACATGCTCATAACGCTTTTGCTATTATTACTTCTTACTTAGAGACGCTAAGGCCCAAATAAATGAAAAAAAAAAACTAGCGCACCCTACAAAAAGAAATGAGATCCCACCAAAAACATTTCATGTAAAATTGGCGGCCAAGACTCACATGCTCATAACGCTTTCGCTGTAAAAAAGTTGTCAGATCCCTCGAAAAGCCAAGCCCCTAAGCCCTGAGTTTACTAATCCTACACCTTGGCTTCGAAAGTATGGCTTGGCCGTTTCGTTTGGTATATGGTAAGGAATTAAGTTTATATATTTTATCATGAAGCCACAAACTTAATTTCTTGATACCGTATGGGCCAGACGTTCGTCCGTTGGACTTATTTACGTTACTCTATGAAACGGCCAAGCCATACTTTCGAAGCCAAGGTGTAGGATTAGTAAACTCAGGGCTTAGGGGCTTGGCTTTTCGAGGGATCTGACAATTTTTTTACAGCGAAAGCGTTATGAGCATGTGAGTCTTGGCCGCCAATTTTACATGAAATGTTTTTGGTGGGATCATATTTAGTGAGTGCATTTTAGACTCACAAGACTGAGTGTAAAATAATTACGAAATTATTTCCACTATTGATCAAAATATAGTCTGTTTATTTATGATTGTGTAAAAAGCTAAATAACTTGCTACAAGCTTTTTATGCAATTATTGGCATTGCATTTATGCTACAACTTAAGTCCTATTTGATTGATAGAAGATAGAAGTAATTTAATATGACTTGCAATATACATACAAACAAAGCTTATTAAAAAAAAAAAACATCCTTTTCCAGACACGAAAATACATTCGAGACTGGATAAAGCCCGGTATGACCATGATTCAAATATGCGAGGAGCTAGAGTCGACAGCAAGGCGCCTCATTGGTGAAGATGGACTTAAAGCAGGGCTGGCTTTCCCTACAGGCTGCAGCCGCAACCATTGTGCTGCGCATTATACTCCTAATACTGGTAAATATATGCTGTTTGTCATTTTTTATTTTAAAAAGACCTATGCATGTTCCCGAGGGTAATCTTGACTCCAAATCAGACAGAACACGGGTCAGAGCCAGGATCTCCGATATCACTTCAAAGTCGTCGCCAACAAGGCTAGCCATGTTGATTGTTGAGCTTTGTTGGAGTTAGGTTGGCGAAAGTGCTACCAACCTGTCACGCCAAATATGCACAGTGTAACACGCTGGGTTGTGAAAAACCAGGTTGCAAGAAAGTTACATATTAATAATGTAAGAAAAGAAAAAGGTACCCAAGTGTTTTTCAAAAGAAACCCGAATCCTTGTGTCTTTCAGAACTAACGTTTTTGGGTTCATGGGTGAAGAATAAAAAAAAGTGTCCCAAAAGTTGTATGGGAATTTTAGTTTCCACTATGTAACGCTCTTGTAAATTAAGAAAAAGTTCATAATTAAACGTGACGTAATGGAAGGGACAAATTTAGGACACTTTTTATTTTTCACTGAATTTCTGAGTTCTGAGTAAGATACACCCAAAAACGTTAAGTTCAGGAAGAAACAGGGTTTTAAGTTTTTTTTTGGAAAACCACCTATGGAAAAAGTTATCAGTTTTACTCTACTGATTCTCATGCTCAATGTTACTCCCTGATTCAGCTCCTTCCACATCTAAAGTGTTTAGTGATTTACTGAATAGCATACTTATGAAATAATTTACATCCATAGGTGATACAACAGTCCTCGAATACGATGACGTGGTAAAGATCGACTTTGGTACCCATATCAACGGGCGGATCATCGACTGCGCGTTCACTCTGCACTTCAACCCGCGCTACGACCCGCTCGTAAAGGGGGTGCAGGAGGCGACAGAAGCTGGCATTAAGGCTTCGGGTGTTGATGTCAGACTTTGTGATGTGGGCGCTGCTGTACAAGAGGTAAGGCTATATTTTTAGGGTTCTTTATCTCTGATTGAAAAATTGCCGTTGCGTAGTTTTAAAGATCTAAGCATACATAGGGAGAGACAGACAGCTGAGCAGGAAGCAACTTTGTTTTATACTATGTAGTGAAGTAATAGATCTGTTTGACGACGCGTTTGGCTCGGTTTGTAGACACCTGCCTACTGAGCCGGCGGTCCCGGGTTCGAATCCCGGCCGGGGCAAATATTTGTGTGATAAACTCGAATATTTGTGCTTGGGTCATGGTTGTTCTATGTATTTAAGTATATATTTATCTATATAAGTACGTATATCGTCGTCTAGTAACCATAACACAAGCCTTCTTGAGCTTAATTTGGGACTAGATCGATGTGTGTGAGGTTGTCCGATATTTATTTATTTATTTATCTGTTACGACTGTGGGCTTAGTATTGCAATAACCCTCACGAAACATCTATTAAAACTAGTTTTTATCTAAGAGAGTGTGCTTTTAATAGATTCATTATAACTAGGTTTGTTTTGTACATCAACTGGCTCTCTTACGGGTTACGGTGATGTCTGAATTTTGTAACAGATCTGTAATATGGGAAAATCTATATAAAACTGAAATTAATCAGCTTTGGTGTTTCTTTCATGGCATAGTTGATATCGAACAACATGATCGTTTGACGCAAATATACAATAATTACGTTTATCAGGTTATGGAGTCGCATGAAGTCGAATTGGACGGTACAGTCTATCAAGTGAAGCCCATTCGCAATCTTAACGGGCACTCCATTGGACCATACAGTGAGTATGAATAATTTTATCTTATCTAAGCTAAGGATTTACAAGATCCACTCTAACGTTGTGCTTTGTTTTGAATTTGATAATTGAACTGATTCACTCTCCATGGCCCTTAGCTTTATATAAGTATTTTATAATGGTTCAACATTCCAAATGGAAATAAAAAAAATAGCTTAGACTATTTCTAAAACCATTTTTAGGGTTCCGTACCCAAAGGGTAAAAACGGGACCCTATTACTGAGACTTCGCTGTCCGTCCGTCCGTCCGTCCGTCCGCCCGTCCGTCCGCCGTCCGTCCGCCGTCCGTCTGTCACCAGGCTGTATCTCATGAACGGTGATAGCTAGACAGTTGAAATTTTCACAGATGATGTATTTCTATTGCCGCTATAACAACAAATACTAAAAATAAAATAAAATAAATATTTAAGGGGGGCTCCCATACAACAAACGGGTTGGTTGCGTTAACTTTGCACTTCATTTGTATGGGGCGCTATACATACCAGGTGCAAACTTAACTTAACCACTTAAGGATGAAAGTGTTTGTACGGAACCCTTGGTGCGCGAGTCCGACTCGCACTTGCCCAATTTTTATTTCTTTTACCAGGAATCCATGCCGGTAAAACCGTGCCGATCGTGAAGGGTGGCGAGACGACCCGTATGGAGGAGAACGAGTTCTACGCCATCGAGACCTTCGGGTCTACCGGCCGTGGTCAGGTGCACGATGACATGGACTGCTCGCACTATATGAAGAACTTCGACCAGCAGTTTGTGCCGTTAAGGTGATTATTTCACTCTTATACATCATCATCATCATCAGCCTATTCTTGTCCACTGCTGGACATAGGCCTCTCCAACTGCACGCCATTGTACGCGATCCTCGGCTACTCTCATCCAGCTTTTGCCAGCCACCCTGCACAGATCATCGCTCCATCTAGTCTGAGGGCGTCCCACACTACGCTTGCCGATCCGCGGTCTCCACTCAAGAACACGTTTACCCCACCGGTTATCGGTTCTTCGGCTAATATGGCCAGCCCACTGCCACTTCAAATTGCTAATACGGTGAGCTATGTCGGTAACTTTATACACTCTTATACACTGCAAGGCAATTGTATATGTACTACAATTAACCCATTCATTGCCGACGCCTCATATTTTTACTCATCACGCAGTGCCGCCTTCCAAGCGACGAATTCGCATTACGTTGTCAAGGACGCGAATTCGCGTCCGCGGCATTACGTTGTCAAGGACGCAATTTCGCCTTTTCGGCGTTACGATTACACATACATGGGACGCGAATTCGCGTCTTCGGCATCCGAGATAAGAATTATGAAAATTACAAATGCACGGAATCCAAAAACCAGCAACAGTTTAGTATTATCCTTCATAAATAAAGTAACATTTTGGTATCAGCATTTAAGTACACTTGTTTTCTAGCAAAAAAAAACAAATAACTCGAGGACGCGAAATCGCGTCCTCGGCATTACGATTGCACATTACATGGGACGCGAATTCGCGTCCTCGGCAATGAATGGGTTAAAACGCATTCACTGACAGCATTTTTTATACTTTTGCTAAGTTATCAATTATCATACTACAACATTGAAACACATTCTTCATAGAAGCATCCTCTTGAATCTTACCAAGTATCTTGCATTGCATGCATAACAGTTTTGAATTTTGTATGTGTATGGCACTAATTGTTTAAGCGGCGGCGCTTTTAAGATCGGTTTTACGGCCTTCTAAACCCTTTACGATGTACAAAATAATTGGTAAGGGAAGAAACTGTGGATAAAGGCAGAATTGTGTTATGCAAGGTCTGCATTCGCTGCCTCTGGATATAAGGCGTGCCCAATCTTGCAACATTTAAAACCCTCGTCAAAAAACACTATTTGTCTCTCCCTTAGTACACTGCAATAATAATCGCTCCTTTAACTTTGTGGCTCATACTGTTTTTGTTTTATTTATTACTTTACAATATATTTATTTATTGTGTCTAAGTATTTATGTAAATATATCTATATATTTTTATTTACTTATGTATGTTTATTACTTTTGTCTTTTATGGTAGTCGTTCATTTATTTAGTCCTAGTTATTATTATTATGCACCACCTACTAATTTCAAACATTAATTTTCAACTACTCCGCTACCTAAAGGTTGTCTGGAAGAGATCGCTATTTAGCGATAACACCGCCTGTTGTTTACCTCTGCCTGTTATTTTAATGTATCTCATGTTGTGTTGTATATTCCTTGATGTTGGAGGTGTGCAATAAAGAGTATTTGTATTTGTCTGCAATTTCCACGCAACACATTAGACTCTCGGCCCTTTTTTCATTTGCATGTATAATTTCATAGAAAATGTGACATCGTCCATTGCAGGTTGCAATCATCGAAACAACTTCTCAATCTGATCAACAAGAACTTCAGCACGCTCGCGTTCTGCAAGCGGTGGCTGGAGCGCGCCGGCGCCTCCCGCTACGCCATGGCCCTGAAGGACCTGTGCGACAAGGGCGTCGTGGACGCCTACCCGCCGCTCTGCGACATAAAGGGCAGCTACACCGCCCAGTTCGAGCACACCATCCTGCTGAGACCCACTTGCAAGGAGGTCATCTCGCGCGGCGATGACTATTAGCGCTGCATACCTTTAGAGGCCGCCGTGCGACGTAAAGGGCAGCTACAGCCCGACAAAAGAGTAGAAAACGGATGAAAAAGGAACTAAAATTTTTCATACAAAATTGTTACCATATTCAAGCACTTTACGTCAAAAATGTGACAGTTGCGAAGGAAGTGGCGCCCTCATTTATTTTCTACTCTTGTGTCGCACTGTACACCGCGCAGTTCGAGCACACCATCCTGCTGAGACCCACTTGCAAGGAGGTCATCTCGCGCGGCGATGACTATTAGCGCTGCATACCTTTAGAGCGCCAAGCGGCAAGGCAATTCAACGTGCCACTGACGCCAAACCAAAAAAAAAAAAGAGCTCCAAAATCAACAGAGATTGAAAAACAGATAGTGGTTTGAATTAGCATGTTTTTGACCATTGAAAGTTTTGACGTCAATAGGCGTCGTTGGCGTCAGTGGCACGAATTCCCGATGACGTGATTTGCCGTCTTTGGCGGTCAAATAGTTAGACTTGCTGTGAAATTGTGAAGCTGGGTTTCGAGTAACATTTTATTCTGAGTTTAAAAGTTACATGTTTGACGTGGGAGCGTAGTGTGAAGCGTCCTAGACGCATTGACGCATATTTACATTGACAAACTTACCGTATAAATCGAGTTCTTGGTATAAGTTAAACTCAGTAATATTATGTCGGCCGAATCAAGCCTTGGGATTATAGCCAGTTAATGATCCAGGTATAGTCCAGGGTATAGGTGAAGAGTGTGCCATTCATTGTAGCAAACAGTTGAGTTGTGCACTGCCACGGTAAGTCTTAATTTGCCCTTTAGATTATTATGAGAAAAAAAGTCTAGAAACTACTCCCCTTTCTCCCCACATTTAAAGTAATACAATAACTTTTCGATTCCATAATGTACCATCATCAGTTACCCCTTTCATTGTCCCTTAAAACAGGGCACAAATTATGAATGCTTGAAATCCTGGATTAAACCATTAATTCTGTCCTGGCTATACTCTTTAAATAGTTCGAATCGTGTAATGACATGACCAATGACCATTTTAAGATGACTGTTGCAATTCGTTGTATTCGTATTGTTTTATTCAAGTTAAGTATTCATGTTTAGTCAGCAGCGAGTCTTTAATTTAACAAAAATAGTGTGCCCTAAACTGGTTCTTTTAATACTAAAAAGCTACGGAAAATAAATTTTAGTGGTATCAACCTTTGAAGTACTGTCTGACCAACATTTTAAACAAATTATACGCTGTGTCGTTTTTTAATAAACTAGTCACCTTAAATTGTTGCCGTTAATAATATGAAATCCCCACAGATCTATTGTGGAAATCCTAAATGTGATTGTTAAAAAACGAGGCAATTCTGTACAGACATTATACTAAAGAGGAATCACTCAAAGAAGCGGACAATACAGATCTCTGGTGTATAAATTGCTAGTAAGTTAATTTTGTCCCCAGACCACGTCATACAAGGAAAAGCAGTACTTGATAAAGTGTTTTAGGAAATAAATACTAACCTTAATTTGTAAACATTATAAACTGTTTTGAGAGTTGTGTTGATGTTCTTTGTTTCTTTTGAACTTAAAAGCAATGGTGCAGGCAAACCACGATTAAATCGAGGATTATGTTGTACCATAAAACTTTAATTGCAAAGTACTTGTGTCGTTTAGAAGTACTTTATGCAAGCTTTTTTTTATTTTAAGGAGACATATTAAAATGCGGTACGAAAGTATCAGCAGAAAAATTGTCAATAAATCAACTTATTTCAGAATTGTTTTTTTATTTTAAATCTTCTTTAAGTTCTTATATGAACATTACCCCATATTAGGAATGTTAGATTTGCCAACGCGCTAAATCGAAAAGTGCAGTTGAGTAGAAGAATGATTAACACAAACTACTGATTGCAAAAAAAGTTGTGAATTAGTGTAAATGTAATTAACATATTTGAGAAAGATAGATAAAGCAGGAGAAATATAAAAATACACTTTAATAAGTTGCTCTATTTATCATCTGATTGATTAGGATTTATTTCAAGGTTATGTTAGTCTAAATAAATCATCAATAGTTTTTCTAAGAAATTCTTAACGAAATACTTCGCACAAACTTTTCGTCAATATTGTAGTTTGCTGGTGAAGTTGATTGCTATCGGTACGAAAAAAGAACATTCATTTTAAAATTTCGCTGTTTTGCGTAACCTCGACTCTCGTGGCTATACCAAATATACTAATACCTGTTCACTAAGTACAGTCAACGTCATGACGTTTTTTTGTACTATGTAAGTATATATAAGTATGACGCGTCATACTTATAGATAATTGCAGTTGGTGGTTGGAGATACTTTGCAAGATGAAGTTTGATACTGATTGTTGTGTGTGTGTGTAAATGCAATATGGGGATAGCTTACAAGAATAAGAAAACATTCATCCAAATAAAAATCACTACATTTTCAACTTTAATTTCATATTTTATAAGAAATAAATCACTATAGTAATCACTCAATTTCGCAAATGTAAATGGTTACATAATAGTTTACGTAAGTATACATACATTCTATGTTACATAGTACAAAAAATCTCCAACTAACGTGAGGTAAAAATGTATAAAACCGCAATTTATAATATGAATATTACATAATACTACATGATAATTCACTACCTACGCCTACTAACAATGTCTATGCGCGACAACAATCAAAATTGAAAATGTCGAGACATTACCGCAATACTGTAAGTCCCAAACTTCGAGTAGTATTCGATGCTTCTACCGATTCTCTTACCTAAGTCGTCAAAACTGGGCCCTTGTAAATGCGAAAACCCATTTGAGTCAAATGCTAATACTATACTTGTATCCGTAAGGTAGGTAGGTCTTATTGAAATGTCAATCTTGCATCTTGCGGACGTCACTGTCGCTGCCTTATCGGACTCTACAGTCATTTCAAACGCTGCATAAAATCATCTGATAATAAAAAGGCCATCTAATAATAATTATCCGTGGGTATATTGCAGTGGTTCCCAACCTGTGGTTCGCGGACCACCAGTGACAGTGACTAGCAGGAGTTAAAATATACATATTCGAACGATACATGAGTCACGATTTCGAAATAATATGACAATCACAAGTATCACGACTTACCAATTTAAATAGACCTTGACCGTCTGGTAAAAATGATTCGATGTATTTAGTTAGGCTGAGAAACATTTGATACCAAAGAATAGAGATTATTCATTTACAAATAGGTAAACCATAAATTAGTCTATTCTGAAAACATAGAATTTACTCTACATCCAGATTAGAAAGCAAATTTATATTAAATAGATGTCCTTCATTATTTTAGTTTAAATATTTACGATTCAATTATTATATTTCCAGACACTTACGAAATACTTTACATACGTTTTAAAATGTGTTGATGTTCATACTGTGATACGCACAGGCCACGGCTAAAAAGCGTCTAAAAATACGTGTGCAATGGTACTAACCTGTCTTAGGTTAGTAAGTTAGGTTAGGTAAGAGAAGAGAAGCTACCAGGGACGTCTAATATCATCGTGTAACAGCAGACGAACTATCTGTGTCTATCCGGTGCAGATTTTATTGAAGAAAATACAAGTAATCTTTCGACTCTTCTGCATCCTGAACTCTTTAGAAAATAATGAATGGATTACATGGTTTTAAGGGTTAGTAGGTATACTATAGTTAATATGAAAGTCTATTAAATTTATTTATACTGTCTCTAGTCTCATCTTGACTGGGATACATAATTCAATACTTATTTTGCAGTAGGAAATCTCATTTCGTCTTGATTAATCATAAAATCATGACTAGATTTGTTTTTTTTTAATATTTCGATTATACACATAATTGTAATAGGTAATTAAAACAAAAACTGTTTTAGGAAGAAGAACTTTCTACTTATTTTATTATAAGTTAAGTGCTAGGTATCATTAGGTACGCGGTAGGTACGGAAAACTTGACCCCGCTTTAAAACTAATACTATACGTGTTGAATTTTAAAATTAATATAATATACTTATCAATAAATGTGATCAATCGATTTCTTTGTAATTAAGTAGTCGCTGTTGTTAATATTTTTATTAATACTTTATTAATTTCACAATTTGATTATATCATAGTTTGCTAGTCCGATAAGCGTTATCGCCGGGTCGTGTGGCTAACGTTGCGGTTATGCCCATAAATACGTATACCTACCGATTTCAATGAAGCATGATTCGCATCTCGGTACTGATACGGACATAACCGCCAAACACCCTAAAATTATTTCGATATATGTTGTAAAAATCAAGCATCTATTTAATTTTAAAATAGTAATTTAAAAATAAAATAAGAATGATGGGCAGCATATATACAGTAGAACATAGCTAGAAATACATAGGTCGTTAGGTAGTTTAGGACTGATTTTCAACTAGAACTAAACTACGTATTTAATTCCTCGAGCTACGTTGAGCGACGACGCTAAGTAATCCGATCGGATCGGAAGGATTTATTCTACTTACACCGCTTCGCTGCGTAGCTTAATTCTGGTGGAAATGCTGCCTAACGTTAGTTATTCAAAATAGTGGGAGAAAATTTACCGTACACATAGTTTGTGTGCACAGGTATGCATTCCCGAACTCACACACAAAAAAGTGTAGTGCACACACTAATGGATGACTACAATTTGAATGAGTCGTAAATCGAAGAATTTTCTGAGCCAGTATTCCGCAAACTATTTGCTTTTAAAGGACACTCCTAGATGTCCTCTGTCTATGGAGATATATTGGAGAAACACCGTAAAAAGAATGTGATTTCCAGTTGTCTTGTTATTTTTTTCGCATCTTTTTATCTTCAAGGGATCATTTTTCTCACCTCTCACCTACTAACGACCACGGTACCTATACCAGTGTGCCGTGGACCGCATTTTCCGGGACACTGCTCAAAGAAAAACACAGTTGCATACATAAATACTTTCGTCCTGTTTCCACTCCTTGCTTTTGGTAACAAAATAGAAGGAGAACAACAATCACAAGTGCATTAACAATAATCACCGTCATAATATTCCTTGACCAGGGTTTTACAATCTCGAAGCTCAGACCATACGTCTATATTTTACGCTATTGCCGTTACTTTAAATTTATAATATAGCTAAGGGGAATATTACATAGCACCTATTCACTAAAATATCCTAGCATTTTCACAAAACGACCAACGCCATACCAATAATATTTATTAGTTATATTCTATCTAAAGCAATACAGCCAAACTGAAAGTAATAGATAAAATAAATACTTAAAATTCGTTTTATTTGTCTACATTCATAAATTTAATAATCATTTTAACTGAGTAATCGTACATTCAACTAAATTACAATCCCTTATACCGAACTGGTAAAGTATCACAGAAATTAACCATACCTAGCTAAACTACCTTCTTTGTTACTTCGAACTACCACAGGGAGTTGGTCTTTTTTGATGAAGAACTAAATAGTGTTAAATTTTTTAAACATGACACATTAATAAATAAACATAATTGGCCATTAATACAACCACAACATCATTGTTGTGGTACCAATAATTATAATTTATTCGTGTACTTTCAGTTTCAAGTCGCAACATATTTCTAGAAAAACAAAATTGTCTAACTGCTCTATTACGATAACGCAGATTCATTCAACATTCGGTCATTCATTTTCAAAATAAATGTAAACAATTGCAGCATAAACATTACTATATTGGCCCAATTAAAGACAGGCATAGGAAGCGCATTATTAGGTATATTGTGGCAACACATTCTTATTGACAAAAAATCCTAAGAAACATGACTACTCAAAACAGGAACAAGAAAGGCCTGAATTCAAATAAATTATGGAATCATAAGAACTGAAATAAATATGACATACAGATTATATCTAGAAATTAAAATGTCTAGAAAATTACCTGGGCAGAGACCTATTATGTAATGTAACCTATGTAGTAAGTATGTGTATAATTAATTTTGGATTTCCTCTGGGCAGTCTCCGTTCATGACGCTGGCAGCGGTGTAGGGCCAGTTGTAGATCGATTGTAGTGGAACGTGTAGAAGTTCGACGAGGTACCGGTAGTTTGGTTCTGGAAACATTTATCAATGATTATTTATCCTCGTGAGGCCCAAGCCCGAATAAAACCATAAGGCCTAAACGCTCAATGTACAATTTGTTTACATGTGTACCTGTGGCTCAAGATTTGTTTCTTGTTTTTGTGAAGATCGCAACTAGGATTTTATTTTTATTTTATAAAGATTCTCTATAGTTTAGACGAATAAAATGCACCGAATTAATCTTGTACATCGTAATGTATACGGGGCGTTTACGCGTGCGTGCAGCACAAATTGTCTGGGTCCGAGTTACAAGAAGATGGCATGTAGTTGTATTCTTAAGAATATCATAAAGGGAAGACATCTAAATCATTTTTTAAATAAAAAAAAGTAGTTTTTTAAATTAAATTAAAAAAGTACGCCCTCATTTCTTTAGCTCTATGACTTTTAACACATCTCAATCTGGCACTAGTCATGTTTCAACATCAAGATTATAGAGAAGTTAATAATGTATGTGTTCGCCAGGTTTATGCAGAATTAGCCATTTTCTGACTAATAAGTTATATAAAATTAAATAAACAGAAATATTACCATTTTCTGGTGTGATAAATCCCTTTCTAATCAGGAAATCCAAGAGAACCGGTGCACTGGTAGTTTTAAACTGGGGTGAAAGGGCCCGCTGGATGCATTCCTGCGCTGAGAGCAGCTCGAATCCCTCCACTTCCCCGTCAGCATTTTGTGGTACAAAATCTAAGGGTAACTCCAAGTCGTATACATATTCTGTATTCGGAAAGAGGCCCCTTTCACTCTCGAAATAGAAGCTGCAATGGAATAATTAATTAATAAAAAAAATAAAAAATAAAATAAAATAAAATATCTTTATTTCCAGACAACATAGGTCCATAGTTTGTTAGTACACATGATAAAAAGAATTAAGAACTATGTTAGTAGGTATATCAGTAGCACTATTAATCTAAATGTTGCGCACAGCACCGGTTGTCCAGGTCAATGCAGCGCACTCGAAGCGTGCAGCTCATTGAACCGGCCGAGCACGGCGCTGTCCTGCCTCCCCGCCACAACCTGTAGGAGACTGTTGGGGCTTCCCCTCACTCTGCGTATTAAAGAAGCGACTTTTTTTCGCATTAGCGCAAAAAAGTCGTCTGTGTGAGCATCGGCAAACATGCCTGAGGCGCTATACAATAAGCGTCATTAATCTTAAATGCCACTTTAAGTTTTCTACAGTTAAAATTTGAATTGATTAAAAGTCAAAACTAATAAATTTCGTAATGGAATATTCATGTCCTTTATTTTTTGTGAAATGTTCAGCGATAAAGCAACCGCTGAGGCAAATGTAATAAATTACATCTCTTGCTCCTAAAATACTCTGTGAACTTGATTTTTGAACCTATTTTTCTTACGAGTTTTATTCCGATATCGCAAAATCCCATTACTTCCCATTGTCATTCCCAGATACACCAAGCGGTTACAAAATGTTCGGCGCGGTGTGTATTCACTAATACAATATGGTCTCAGAAAGTTAACTAAAGTATACACCAGAAAAAACATACCTATACGTATACACTGGTCTGTGAAATTTTCACTAGGGTGGGTGTGAGTGTGGTGTGTAATAATGACATACAAGCGTGGCGCTAAAACGTGGTAAATTTACTCAATGACACTGTCAAAGCTAGGATGTGCGATGGAAAACATGTTACTCTCACCAATATTATATTTTTTTATAACATAAAGACTGATGTCATTTTTGCATCATCATCATCAGTATACGGTAAAGGGGGGACCGATGTTACGTCTTATCAAGGTCCGATACTCTTGGGTGCAATTCACCGCCAATTCTTTATTTAGAGATCACATCACATTGTTGCTGTGTGTAAAAATTTACAAGAATTAGGGGTTCGTGATGCGACAGGGTCAAAAGAATTGTGCGGTTTTTATATTGTATGGAGTATATATTATCCCACTAAAACATTTCATGTAAATTTGGCGGCCAAGACTCACATGCTCATAACGCTTTCGCTCTAAAAAGTTATCAGATCCCAGGAAAAGCCAAGCCCCTAAGCCCTGACTTTACTAACCCTGCACCTTGGTTTCAAAAGTATGGCTTGGCTGTTTCATAGGTTACCGTAAATATAAAATATTGAATGCAGAAAATGTGTTGCTGCGGTGCTGTTTGACCTCTCTCGCGCCTTCGATCTTGTCGACCACAAGCTAATAGCATTTAAACTCGAACACTATGGGGTCCGGGGTGTCACCCTGGATTTCATTACCTCATTTCTCAGCGAACGATCCCAGACAACGCATGTGGCTGGTGATACATCTGAACCAGGTATGATAGGTGACCGATCTGTCCCGCAAGGATCGAACGTTGGGAACACAATTTTTGTGCTGCTTATGAACGACTTGCCGTTTCCTTCCCCACACGTCGAATTTGTCATGTATGCGGATGACATCTGCGCCATTGTAAGCGGAGAGAGTCTCAATGAACTTCGTGAAAATGTTGAAGGAGTTATACAGCGACTTTTGCTCTGGTTTACCGCTAATGGTATGCAGCTCAATGTTGAAAAGACGAATCTTTTGGAATTTTCCCTGGCTACCAAAAGAACCGCCAAATTATCAGTGGTGGTAAATGGAGTCAATATTGAGGCTGCGGACCATGCAAGGTTTATAGGTTTCACTCTGGATGATCGATTACAATGGCGCGAGCACATTAATTCTCTTTGTGCTAAACTTAACTCTGCGTACTACGCTGTATCCCGTTTGAGAGGGTTGCTGTCACAACAAAACTTGCTTGCTGCTTACTACGCCTATTTTCACACCCACCTCTCTTACGGAATCGATTTTTGGGACATGGTTGCAGACAGAGATCGTCCCTTCATCATTCAGAAAAAAATGATTCGTTTAATGTGCCGGGTTCCATTGGATGAACCCGCGAGACAGCTTTTTGTGAAACTGCGAATATTAACAGTACCATCCTTATATATATTCGAGTTGAGCAAGCTAATGAGAAGTACAGGCGCTAGCACGGAATCAGCAAGAGCTGTCTGTGGTTCGTCCAGAAGGAAGCCAGGCCTAATTATACCCAAGTATAGACTCGTAAAAACTAGCCATTCATTCCGTATTATGGGGCCACGTATATATAATAAGCTGCCACCTGACATAAAGGACGCTAGCTCAGATTTACAATTTAGGAATAAATTAAAGCGATTTTTAATTAATAAAGCATTTTACTCGATAACGGAATACTTGAATGAACAATTCTAATTAATGTTAATGTTTTGTCAATATTATGGTTTTGTAATTGTATTTTAATTTTAATTCATTTGACATGTAATAATTTATAATTTAATTTAATTAAATAATTTACAACAATGACAATGTATGACCAATACAAATAAATAAATGATATGATATGATATATAAACTGTAATGTGCCAGACGGTCCGTTGGACTTATTTACGGTACTATGAAACGGCCAAGCCATACTTTTGAAACCAAGGTGCAGGGTTAGTAAAGTCAGAGCTTAGGGGCTTGGCTTTTCCTGGGATCTGATAACTTTTTAGAGCGAAAGCGTTATGAGCATGTGAGTCTTGGCCGCCAAATTTACATGAAATGTTTTGGTGGGATCTCATTTCTTTTTGTAAGGTGCCCTAGTTTTTTAGTAGGTGTTATTTTCTAAAAATCCTAGAATATTGTGCGTTTTATTTATAACAAGGAGTCCCTATATCAATTTTCAGACCTCTAGTATCAAAATTTGCAGAAGTCTCATACAAACTTCCATCCCCTAGTTTAAGGGGTTGGGGGGTAAAAGTTTCAAGTTTTAGAATTATTTTGTTGTTTGTGTACTAATACTAGCTTACATACCAAATTTCAGCTTTCTAGGTCATCGGGAAGTACCCCAGAGGTTTTGATACGTCAGTGTATAAGTGAGTGGCAAAATCGGCGTATTTTAGGTACCAATAAAACCTAAAGTATAAAAGCTAGATCAATGAAATTTTGTACATTTCATATGTTCCCTAACTGCATCTTAACCTGTGAATTTAGGCGCTCTGGTGTTTACTGGGACGAAACTATGAGGGTTTAAAAATGAGACGAAACGGTTCGAGAAAAGGTAGGTAGTGCCCCGCCTCTTTTTTGTTCGTCTTGGCGGGGGCACTACCGTGCCCCCAGATCCACTAATCTATCTCACGTTATTTGTGTTGACAATCGTAGGATATAACCAGTTGCGGGCTGGCGAAAGGCAGTTCTCGTATTCTTACATTTTTGCCCTATTGAGAGGATAGGTCAGCAACCAGGTTGCTGCTGGCTGGCAGACTTGCGTTGCGTACGCTCAATCAGGTCGCTAAAGTTGGTGTGTTCCATTGTTCACTCATTAATTCACAAAGATGACTTTGTTTGTATCATTATTGTTTGTAGATGGAAATAATGGAAATTATTAGTAATTGAAGTATATAATATTGTAATTTGTCGCTACTTCATCGCACTGGGCAGCTGTCATGATCTAAATATATAAAAAATATATATATTTATTGAAGAGTCAAACTCGATGGTGTAGCACCTAACTCTCTAAATAGCCTCCTCACTTAAGATTTTAGATATGATGTTTAAACACAAAAATGTTTTCGAAGTATACTCATAGTAGGTATCTTTTCCTCATACCTGACACAACCTGCTGGTGCCAATTTCTTGGCCAATTCTCCCTCTACAGATGCCTCTTCAGCCGCCTCCTTGATGCAGGTCTCTAGAATTCCATAGCCGACTGCCAACCCGCCGCTGACAAAACAGTCCCATTTTCCTGTTTAATAACGAACTTATTATAAATAATTTAGGTAAAACTTTTTAAATGAAATATTTAATCGAATGTTGAAACCTAATAAAAAGAAAATATTTGTGTACATTAGAAGCCCATTTCTCGGTAACTCGAGAAACACTCACTCACAAATCAGGCTTCTTGGTATCTTTCAGATGATTTGCCCTAATATAAATCAGTTTTGCCATGTATTATAATATAAAAATGTGTAATAACGGAATTGTATGGAACCAAACTGATCAGGTGATAATGCCCATGTTTTGATTTGTTTTACTTTAAGAGTAAAGTTTAATTGTTGTCATTAATCATTCTGTTGTAACTCTTTTTGGTTTAATGTCCGAAACATTGGTTTCTGACTGAAAACTCCGACGAAAGACGATGATTAAATAATCAATAGTTCTGATTGTGTCTCAGCTCCTAAAAAACAATCCTATTTTATTTCAACCAACCCCAGTTTTTAACCTCACATCTGTGTTTACGGATTGGAGCATTTGAATTATGCTGAATGAAGAGAATAGATGATGTTATCTAAACAATAAAATAATAATCAGAAACTACAAATTGGTATGTGGCTTATCCTTATCTGATTCTGATTAGAAATTGCGTTATTATTTTCGGGCAGCTAATATGATGAACTGGTTGATTTTACTTGGCATCCAAAATAATAACTTGGCACATAAAATAAACCCGGTTACGATATCTGTGGACCTCGCTGCAATATAAAGCCATCGACGCCAGGTCCACAGATGTTGTAACAGGGTTGTAATAACTTTTCACCTAAAATAATAATTTGGAATTGTTGCCCAAGGAAATTTCAAGTTACTTACTAATTTAGTTGCCAAGTTATTATTTTTGTAGGTTAGGTTAGGTTAGACTTTTATTATTGTTTTACCTGCCTGGTTCAATAGATGCTTAGAAAATTGCCAATGAAGTGTATTTAACATGTTGCTGGCGACATAACTTTCAATTAATCGCTCTTAAGCCTTTACTATCTGTCCCGCAATGTGTTTTTTTTTATAACAAAATGCAACTGACCTGGCCATGTCTGTTTGGTGAAACTCCTTTGTTGCAGCCAGATGCACAGCCCTTTGGTAGGATGGTTAACATAGCCGGAGACACTGACACCATAGTTTCTAATTCCGAATAGACAGATTGCGCTTCTTTCCATTTCCATCAGGCTTTCATAATAAAACGGAGTGCTCACTCCAAAGCACTGAAACCAAACAAGTAGGGAATAAATAAAAAAATGGGGGGTAACTAAGCCTAAACGTAAGTTCAGTTGGCTTTAGCCCCCAATCCAGTAACTTTAATAATACCAAGAATGACAGCTAAATAATTAATTTCATCACATTGGAAATACAAGACTCCAAGATGCTAGATCAGTGGTTCCATGAATTGAACCAGACACTCCCATGTTCACACAGCAGTTGTCCAAACTATTGAGTAGGTCTCTACTTGTATTACTAGCATTACAAGGCCACACTATTTTAAATTATCAAGCAAACCAAAAATTTCACTTCATTTCATACATACAGATTTAGTAATTGGTATTAGCTAGTCAGCCAAAACTGGGTTGCCATAGAGAAAAAAATTGCTTGTTTATTCGGATACGTAGTTTTTTGCCACAAACAAAGGACGTTCGAAAACTAGTAAAAAGAAAATGGATCTGTCAGAAGCTGCGCTGGAAAAAATCATTCTCAGAATGAGATACGAAATGAACCAGCAAACTGAAGATATCTACCAACGACTTACAGATTCCCTTAATGACCAATTAACAGAAATGCAACAAAAACAGGTGGAAAGTGATGAAAAAATCATGCAACTAGAGAGCAAAATTGCGTACCTGGAAAACAAAGACCGCCAGCGCAACGTTATTTTTCATGGAATTGAAGCTGAATATTGGGAGAAGGAAGAGAAAGTACTTGATATTATAAATAAAGACATGGGTATAACTCTTGAGAAAACCGAAATTCAATCCAGCCGAAGATTAGGGAAGTCCAATAAAAGCCCCATTCTAATAAATTTAACTTCTCAAATGAAACGAAACATAATCTTGAAAAATAGGAAAACACTAAAAGAAAAAGAATCAAAGGTGTATGTAACAGAAGACTTCCCTAAAGAAGTGTTAGAACAAAGGCGAAAACTGAAAGATCAAGTAATTGAAGAGAAGAAAAAAGGAAATATTGCATTTATTAAATACAATGAACTTATAATAAAGCAGAAGGAAAACAGGAAGAGAGACCTTTCACTCTCTCCACCGCAATCAGATAATCCGTCAACATCAAGCCAACAAGGTCCCGCTAAAATATACAGATCAGACACATTGGACCAACCCAGAACATCCACACGTGATCTCACTCGATCAAATACAAGGAATTATGAGCGCACATCATCCACCTCACAATTAGAGCCACCAAAAAACTAGTTAACGACAACAGATCAAAGACTCAAAACAAACTACCAGAACAAAATCAAACAACAATTAAAGAAACAATAATAACAAGATATCTTCCAACAACTGGATTGTTGGAATCAAACGATACCATAGGAAAAATCCCCAATACGGTTGGTCACCGCGGGGAAATAGACTATACCCCCCAAGAGCTAATAGCAAATAGATCCAAGGAACCTGCACTTAATAAATTCTACTCCGAAAACAATAATCAAAAACAAAGAAAGAGACTAAATATAGCTACACTAAACACAAGATCGTTAAAATCCAAAGAGTCCCTACTAGAATTAGAAAATGCATTAGAAACTGTAAACTGGGACATTGTAGGCTTAAGCGAAGTACGGAGAGCCGAGGAAAAAACTGAAGAACATGAAAACTTTATACTCTACTACAACAATATAACACCTGGTCTATATGGAGTGGGATTTATGATAAAAAAATATCTTAAAAACGAAATAATAGAGTTTAGAGGTGTATCCGATAGGATAGCAATCTTGAATATCCAATTACCTGGGCACAAACATCCGTCTTCAATTGTTCAAATATATGCCCCGACTGAGATCGCCAAAGAAGAAGTAAAAAACGAGTTTTATAACAAACTCAATGAAATCATGCCAACTGTTGAAAACTATAATTGTAATAGGAGACTTCAATGGCCAAATAGGAAAGAGGAGAACGAATGAAGACAAAATACTCGGACCATATACAACAGGCAAAAGGAACGACAACGGACAAAGACTGATAAACTTCGCTTTAGAAAACAACCTACACATCATGAACAGTTACTACAATAAGAATCCGAATAGAAAATGGACATGGGTTTCACCAAATGGGATGATAAAAAACGAAATAGACTACATTGTTACAAACAAAACAAGGTTATTCTCAAACGTAGATACTATCAATCAATTTAACTTCAACACAGACCACAGACTACTTAGAGGACAACTGTATTTAATGGAACCAAAAACATCAAGGAAAAATATTTACAATTCTAATAAACCAGTAGCTCTACCAATTCCTGAAAACATTCTAGAGTCGTTAAAAGCTAATTTAGAAAAAATAGATAATCTCAATGAAGTTCAAATAAAATATGACGCTCTAGAAAAAGAACTAAAAGACATTGAAAGTAAAACTAGAACAACAACAGAGAAAAAAGACAAACTAGGTCCTGAAGCAAGAAAGCTGATCACGCAAAGAAAAACTATGTTTAAAGACAGGAAAAACAACAAAAAATATATAGTGAAGCTGAGTAAAGAAATAAACATGCAAATACGAAAACATAGAGAGAAACTTAGAACTGAAACCTTAAACTATCATATAGAAAAATCAGGCGGAGTCAAGAAGGCATGGAAAGAACTAAAAGAAAATCGTACCTGGATTGATAGTATGAAACATCCCAGAAACAAGAGAAAGAAGACAAATAGAATCGAAATACTAGGAATTGCAACAGCGTACTACCGCGAATTATACAGTAACGACGAACCTATGGAGGAACACACCCAATTAATAAACTCTACTAAAACCAACGAGGAAGAGTTCCCATGTATACTTAAAGAAGAAGTCAACAAAGCAATTAAATCATTAAAGAGAGGAAAGGCATCAGGAGGAGATTGCATATCTAATGAACTACTAATAGGATCATCCAAAGTAACGGCAAACACCATCACATACATATTTAATGAAATTTTTCGGACGGAATATATACCTCAACAGTGGACTTCGTCAACTATAATATTACTGCACAAAAAAGGGAAAAAAGACGATATAGCCAACTACAGACCCATCAGCTTAATGTCCAACGTGTACAAAATATTTTCAAAGATACTGCTCGACCGTGTAACAAAGACTTTGGATGAAAATCAACCCAAGGAACAAGCCGGTTTTCGCAGTGACTTCTCAACAATAGACCACATCCACTCAATAAAACAAGTAATCCAGAAATGTAGTGAATACAGTATCACCTACTACCTTGCGTTCGTGGACTATAACAAAGCGTTTGACTCATTAAAACACACAAAGATATGGGAAGCTTTAGAAGCGCAAGGAGTGGATAAAAAATATATAAGAGTGATTACTAACATATATAAAAACATGAAAGCAAAAATTAGAACAGAAAGAGATGGGGAATATTTCCCGATTAAAAGTGGAGTGAGGCAAGGCGATCCTCTATCGCCAAAACTTTTCTCAGCTGTCCTTGAACACGTGTTTAGACATTTCAACTGGGATAATTACGGATTAAATATTAACGGAGTGCAATTAAACCATCTAAGATTCGCGGATGATCTAATAATAATTTCGGAGGATCCACAAACCTTACAAGATATGTTACAACAACTAGTATACGAAAGTGACAAAGTGGGATTGTCAATGAATACGACAAAAACAAAAATAATGTCGAATTCCGTAAAAGTCCCAATAACCATTAACGGCATCACTATAGAATACGTTGACGATTACACTTATCTCGGACAGATCATATCTCCAACAGACCTTACAACGAAAGAAATAAATAACAGAGTTACTTTGGCTTGGAAAAGATACTGGTCTCTCAAGGAGATAATGAAAAACCCTCTCGTGCCACTAAAAGCGAAGAGCAGAATATTTAATTCGTGTATTTTACCTGTGCTGACATATGGATGTCAAACATGGAGCTTAACCAATCTCAACTTACGCAAATTAGAAACCTGCCAACACAGTATGGAACGAAGCATGCTCAACATTAAATTAAGGGACAGAGTAAAACTAGATACTATAAGAAACAAAACAAGAATAACAGGTGTCACTTACTGTATCAAAAAACTAAAATGGAGATGGGCCGGCCATATGATTAGGAGCATCAAGGATAAATGGTCTAGAGACATAACAGAGTGGTGCCCGAGACAACAAAAAAGGAAAAGAGGGAGACAGCGTCTGAGATGGGAGGATGACATTAAGAGGGTGGCAGGTGTTACTTGGAGAAGACAGGCTCTGAATCGCACTCAGTGGCGAGCTCTAGGGGAGGCCTATGCTGGAGAGCAAGACAATCTTCGAAATGAAATGGAATAAAACTAAAGATTGTTAAATGAAAAATTGTTAAATAAAGGCTATTATTATTATTATTATTATTATTAGCTAGTCAAAATAGGGTATTCTATTAACCAAGGCACTTCTATTTTGATTACCTAGGGCGCCTGTTGTGATGTTTGATGTGCATCACAAACTGCAAAAAATTGGGAGCCCCTGGGCTAGACACGTTATGATATGAACTGTATTATTTTAATTTTGATTACAGTTGTGTTGTAATATCTGAATCATCTATCATGGTTTTAAAACTTGCCAGCCAAATTGCCAGGTTTGGAATACCTGTGACATTAACCCCTCATATGCGATGTCAAAAATGTGCTATCAAAATGAAGCTAACCAATATTTTAACGTAAAGTTGAAATGTCCCGCATGGATCTACAGGAGCCTTTGACAAGACGCAATTCAACAGCATTAGCCAAGCCCTGCTCAGACATGGAGCCGATCAGACCGTAGCAGATTGGATTGATAACATGCTGAGACAAAGGGCTGTACAGGTAACAGTGAACGGCACAACTCGAGCTATCGTGTCAAGAGGCTGCCCACAGGGTGGAGTTATATCACCACTCCTGTAGAACCTCGTAGTGGACGGATTAATCCGGAAGCTCAACGAGGCGGGCTTCTATACTGTAGGCTATGCAGACGATGTAGCAATCCTCGTGAGAGGAAAGTTTGAGGCAACCCTCTGTGACCTTATGCAAGAGGCACTCAAAATCGTCGAACTATGGTGTACTGACCAAGGCTTGTCAGTCAACCCAGCCAAAACAGAACTAGTCTTGTTCACTAAGAAGCGAAACATAAAAATCAGTCGCTTGCCAAAACTCCAAAACACGACTCTGACTCTCAGCAAAGAGGTAAAGTATCTGGGCGTCATCCTGGATGACAAATTACTATGGAACAAACACTTAGAAAACAAATTGAACAAAGCCTGCGTCGTATTCTGGCAGTGTAAAAGACTAATTGAAATGAAATGAAATGAAATGAAATGAAATAATTTATTCAGTAAGTAGGCCACAGGGGCACCTTTACAAGTCAGATTGTGAATCTACCGGCATTTCGCAAGAGGAGACCGCTGTTGAGAAGAAAGCCGAAAGAAACTCAACAGTAAGTCATTTTTTCGTAAATAATACTTAAACGATTACATGATACATTTGTGTTATAACTAATTACACTGGTACACGTAATGGAGATGTTAGATACTCCAAATCAATGTTAAGTAGGAACATTAAAATAAATTTTAATAAATTGAAAATATTAAATATACCCAGAGATGTATAAAGTCTCTGGGTGTCAACGTGAATAATTTAGAAAATAATTATTAAACCTAAATTTCTTAGAGATGTATATGGTCTCTAGGCGTCATAACATGCAATAAAATATTTTAAAATTATTTAATTTCCTCAGAGATGTATAAAGTCTCTGAGTGTCATACTACACTAAGCTGTCTCTTAGAGATGTATACAGTCTCTAAGAGTTCAAAAAGTTAAAATCAACATTGAATAACTTCAATCGAGTACAGGATGAAGTTTCTCACATTTGCTCAATTCAACACTAGTATGCGGCTGCTACATATTTAATTTGGCCCTTGCTAGCATGAACAGACCGGACCCCACAAACGGCACCCGTTCACGAGTATGACGCATATCTCAGCCATCGCCTCCCTCAACCATATTATAGGGAAGGCTGCGACCCGATCAACGACGCCACCGTAAGCAAAGACCTTTAAGCGAGCATGACATGCTCAAGCTGCCGGGCATACTTGACTAATACTATTTGCCCGGTGAGAAACAACAAATTGTGCTCTCATGTTACATTAAAAATTTCCCACCAAAATAATGCTTATTTAAAAATTTACTATTGACACAAAACACTAAACTACTGGCTTAAAGGCATCACCGTCGTTTAGAAAGTCATTAACAGTATAATAAGCTTTATTCAATAAGTGACGTTTTATTTGCGCTTTAAATTTGCTACACGGTTGGTAGAATTGGTAGAACCTGGGGCTTACACCCCAGGATCACAATGTGGCTTTACACTGCGGTGATAAGACCTATTATCACCTACGGCGCTGTGGTTTGGTGGCCCAGAACCAAACTGACAACAGCCAAACATAAACTGCAGCAATTTCAAAGACTTGCTTGTGTAGCAACGACGGGCTGCATGAGAACAACACCCACAGCGGCAATGGAGATACTGCTAGGACTGCCGCCCCTTGAACTGTTCATTCAGCAAGAGGCGGCGTCAGCAGCTATCAGACTGAAGTCACTTAACCTCTGGGGTGTAACACACGGGGGTCATGCCGAAATACTTGAGGAGGCTATCAGACACGAGCCAATGATAGCTGCTCCCAACGACAAGATACCCAAACAGCATTACTTCAATAAGAGCTACGAAATCGAGCTAATTGAAGAACCTTACGATCGATCCGATATAAATGAAATACGCATATATACGGATGGGTCAAAGACACAAACAGGTACAGGAGCTGGAATATACTCACCTGAAATAAACGTAAACATATCAATAGCCTTGGGAAAATATAGCTCCATCTTCCAATGTGAATGTCTTGCCATCACACAGGCTGCCAAGGCAGTTGCTACGCGAGGTATCAAAGACCAAAAGATACGTATTGTTTCCGACAGCGCTGCAGTTTTACGAGCTCTAGAGAATAAAACAATCAAATCCGGGCTCATACTAGAGTGTCACTCAGCATTGCAAACGATCGGCATGAATAATCGGATCACGTTGCAATGGATTAAAGGGCACAGTGGCTCTCTAGGTAACGATGCAGCCGACCAGCTGGCTAGGAGAGGATCCGATGATTTGGCAATTGGCCCAGATCCTATGCTCCCCTTGGCGTTTAATCAGCTGCGTACATGGCTTCGTCACAGAACACGATCACAACACGCCGATCAATGGGCAGAAACCAGTACATGCAGGCAGTCCCGGGAAACAGTCCCATACCCAGATACACGCCTGACAAAGCGCCTGTTATCGCTAAGCAGGCCCGCTCTGCGAGTAGTAGTAGGCACTATCACTGGACACTGCACACTTAACAAGCATTTATATGTTCTAGGAATGACCGATAGCCCCCTGTGTAGGGGATGCCTGTCGGCCGAAGAAACAGCTACCCACGTGATCCTGGAATGCACTGCCGTAGCTAAGCAACGGGCTGAAATCCTCAAAGCACCGAGGTCACTTCGTGAAGCCTGTGGAGACACCAGGAGAATCCTGCGCTTCTGGACGGAGTTAGGCTGGCTAGACTATTAGCCGGCAAATCTGTACGCACAATGGCCCGAACATACACGGGCTAAGTGCGGAAAGCGGAGCCCATAACCATAACCATAACCATATGGATCTACATATAAGCATATGAGGGGTTCTATCTATCTATCTGCCACGCACAAAGTGAGATCCTGTTCAAACCACATCCAATAACTCCCTGCTACCCTCAAGAGCTTTACAGGATGTAATATAACAAAATTAATATAGCAGAATAACATACAGTACTAACCTCATCTCGCCAACCTTTAAGTGCACACAATTCTCCTTCTTTCCTCAAATTTTGTAACACATCAGCCACTTTTGCAGTTCTCTCTTGATAATCTCGGAATGCAGGATTGAGCTCCACATATTTACCAGTGATTCTAAAAACCTGCAATGATATAATTCATATGTTTTAAAATATGTTTACATGGTAGTAGAACAGACTGTAAAGAATTAGAAACCATATAGAAACTGTATAGAAAGTTACCTCAGGGAATCTTTGGAGATATTTCATAACATCAGGGCGAATCAAGCCCACTTGGTGACCAGCCACTATAAATGGTTTACATATGCCTTGATGTAAACCTGGAAAAGAATAAAACGATTACACATATGAACTGACAGTTATACACAAAACCACATTTCTTTTAGGAGTAATGGTAGAATCACCTGAAAAATAGAAGCAGTTAAATTTCTTTGCCAGTTTTAATAGCTCGGAAATGTTGTTCTGAAGGGAATTCATATTTTTCATAGCTTTATTCCAGATCAAAGGACATACGAGGTAACGGATATCTAAGTAATATGTGAACTGATTTGCACGAAACGATCAAAATAGATGATATTATTTAGGAATATGAAGATTGAAAGAAATTTAATTTCAGTTTTTCGCCATAGTTTTGTTCAATGCAAAACATCCGTAAAAATATTGATACACTTCTTCGATTCATAAATACATAATACACAAACTAGAACTTTAACTGTTGGTCAATACTTTTGATTTACGTATTCACCAACAGCAAATTTTATATGCAATTTTTACTATGCTTGTATATTGTCAAGTCTCGCACGTCACTTCATTTCTTGAATTCACAATTAACAAGCGCTACTAGACAAGAGCTAGCAATAGCATTGCGTTTACCAATGTCAGTGTCAGTCAGAACTGAAAAACGCACAAATGAGGTCAAGTCAGTCGGCCTAAGTCACACAGTTTAGCTACATCCTATTCGATCCTAATTATCGGATGAAATTGGGTAATGCGTAGTGTAATCTTAAAATCCGTTCCAGACCTTCCGATCCGATCCGAATTATCGGAAGAAATTTCCTAACAATTACACTACACATAATCCGTTACCTACACATTGTCATATAATTGCACATTGACTTTGATCAAAATTCAATCCGCAAGGAAATAACATAAGATTACGCAATAATTCAGAAATCAAGTCTTCAAATTTCGGAGGGTAAACCAATCCGTATTGAATAATATTTGATCAATTAGGCTGACCTGATCAGATCGACCAAATTTTCTGACTGGTAGTTTCTTAATACGGCTATTACACTTTCCTACTACTAATTTAGGAAAGTGTCATCATCATCATTGCCCACAGCATCTGTTGTAGATGTTTGTTGCAGTACTTGTGGGCTTAAACCCGTTCCATACCTGCCGATCCAACCCGATTTATTGGATGAAATCGGATAATGTGTAAATTGTTAGGATCTTTCTTCCGATAAATCGGATCGGATCGGAGGGTCTGGAACGGGTTTTACGGGTGCAGCTATTACACTTTCCTACATAGGAAGGTAGGAAAGTGTAATAGCTACATAATATTTTTCTGCATTGACATTTGATGATTTGACATTGACAACTTTACAAGTTCTGTATCTGTGCTTCTGTTTTCTGTTTTACCTGCTTCAGTTTCAGTCTAATTCCAAAAACATATGTTTATTTATTGTTTGCTGGAAAGTAGACCGGGAACAGGGTGGAATTTGAGATAATTGAGAAGCCGAGATAAGCATTAAGAAAACGGAGCTTATTCGCTGGAACCGTCCATCTCATAAAATATGGCCTCAGAATGCTTTGGAGTCATTAACGATATTGCTCAAGTTTTTCGCCCTTACGTTCAAAACATATATCAAGATCTCAAACTAGGTAAGTATAATAAATCAAATAATTGGTTAGTACATCGTCTTGTCATCATCTTCGCATATTCACTTTAAATTTAAATGTTTCCAGGACTGTGCAAAACCAGAGTTGATGTCGAAAGAATATCAGGTTCTTCGGAAGGCACTGAAAGTCAGTTTCGATTAGTTCTGCCATACTGTTCAAGAAAATTAAAATGGGAAGTCATATTCGATGCGTCTACACCATGGTTTGCTCCAGACTTTAGATTTGATGATGAGTCATTTCTGAACAATCTTGATGAAGACTTTCTGGAGGATAAAGTACCAAGTCTCTCTAAGTGGAATGAGAATGATCCTAAGGCACTAAGCGGAGTAATATCAGAGCTGCTGAGTTTATACAAGATACATCAGGTATATATAAATCCATTACATACATATATTAAAATAAGTAATAATATTATTTATTGTTGTTAAAACTAAGCCATTTCATAGTAAAACTGGATAACTATTATTATGATTTCATTGCTTCTTTCTCCCCAACTGATGATTTGAGAATGTTAGTTCAAATAAATAAGCTTCCAGAAAATAAAATTTAGATAAGCTTAGTGGATATCTAACAATTTTTTCAATAATGACAGACCAATTCAACCAAGATCTGACTTCAACACTTTATAGGGAATTGCTTTAATGAAAATATCTTTATAATTTCAGATCAGGAAATTAAACGAGGATGACAGTTCTCGAGCTTATTTTGAGTACAGTGCACTACTAGGAGATGCACTCACTTCTGAAAGAGACATTGAGGTGTGGGTCGGTGGACATGTGGTTGAGTTTCTGATAAAACTGAATGTGGACACTTCTAGGTTGCCAGAATTATTTAATGACAGGTGAGATTGTAATTAACATAAAACGTATATTAATTATTTGAGCCTCCCTGATGTTTCGGCAACTTTCCAGTTACCAGTGTCAAAGGTTGACTGAGAAAAACACAATTTTTTTTCTGTCTAAGTTACTTTCGTGCCAACTACATGTTATAAATATGAATTAAAAATAAAGGTGTACATACATGCCAGATGGGCCTAATGTGTAAAGACTACCAGTGGTTCACTATAAGGATTGCTGAGGATGTCTTTTATTGACCTTGAAAACTCGATTCTCATTGGCCTGCTTATCTAAAGACATATGGGTCATGAGGAAAAATAATTACAAGCTAGTAAATGATTTCTTATATCGATACCTTAGAGCACAATCATCCTTACTTTTAGGAAACAGTACTTGCAATTAGGATGTTAGTGCACAACTCTATGGGGTTTAAATTTCATTTGCAAAATAATTGTAATCAATATATTTCTTAATAGGTTGTATAGTTGATTAAATTGACCAAATCATGTTAAAGTTGTGTTTACAAGTGAAAAACTATAATTCATACTGCTAAAAGTGTTTTTCAATGATGCTGATCTTTGAGCCCTTTTTTATTTTTTTACTATGGCATTTGTAGCATGGTGAAATGCTTTGCCATTTGGCGTTCCGAAAGATAAAGATAGTGTTTTTAACTTTATTATTCTGAATTTAATTTTTATTACAGTATTGATGAAAACCCTGGAATCGATACAGCACTATTGCTTGTGAGGTATCCTCATTCTACCAATGCGGAGCTAATTTTATCACCTCTACTTACCAAGTCCCTGGGCAACATAACATTACCCCCGTGAGTAATACTTGCAGTCTTAATTGCACTTATAAACACATTCCAGTACTTATAGTAGTGAAAAAATGCATTAAATACAGAAGGTTCTTTTGAACTTAAAAGTCAGTAAAAGTCATCTGAAAACTATTTTATTAGATGTTTGTCTACAAAGCTACGAAATGCACCCCGAATTTACCCAAAGGTCATCGATCGAGGGAAGGGATGGTTGCATTGTGTGTGTGCTTGGTGTGAAATCCAATCTGAAAATCCACTTTTTACAGGATGCATCAATCTGGAGTGTTAATGGATTATGTCCCCATGGTTACAGAACTTTTGAATAATAAGGTAAGTTTTCATTTATAATTAGTTTTATGTGAAATATGTTGCAGAATGTTGGTATCAAAAATATCTCCGAGGTTGTACCTGGTGTGTATACTGTCTTTTATTCAAACGGAGTTCTTAGCATACAATGTACAACATAGCACTCCACGATATAAAAGACATTTTATATCAAATAAAATAAGGCACTTTCATTGCAAACGCGATGATATAGGGTTGTGTGTAAGTATTGGGTGGTAGGAAGTAAAATTTTGGCGCGAAATGAAAGAGGTCCATTAGCTGCGCGCGACGCATGAGTTGCGTACAGTGCAGTCTAACAAAAGAATAAAACATTTTCCAATATTTAAAGTATCATAACTTGCCAAGGCACTTATTTGAAAACCTACTTAAGATATATTTTTTAACATACTAAATTTGATACTTTTCATCCATTAAACAAATTAATAAAGGTCGTTTCTAATTCGTATCGCCAACTAAGGAGACCACCAAATCTTCAAACATTTACTCATCAGTCATCACTAGAATACCTACCGATGTTTATAATCTTTATAATTTCCAGATTCAAGCGCTCTTGAACAATGAAAAGTTAAAGAGGGAATTATTGGCGCAGCTTGTAGTGAAATACGAGGGAGCGGTGCTCGAGCACGACGCGAATAATGCAGCGTTCCTGTTTGAAATGAACGATTTTCATTGGATACTGCAGATAGATATAGGTAAAGGAAATTATGCAACTTTAATTGAACGTAACAAATAAGTGTGCCTGTGCCGTTCCACTGGAGCGAGGCTGTGTAAAATTGACCTATCACTATCACATTCCTTAGATTTAAATTCTTTTTGATCTTCACAAAGATGCAGCCTGATTAGTTATTTTGCTTCGCTCTGCTTCAATGGACTTCAGCCTTATGGAAATTCTTGGATGAAGGAGGCTTTTCGGCAGTCTTTTGGCTTATATAATGAAGTTTCACAAGAATTGTTTTAGTATATAAGGCAGCCTTAATAGTTACAAAATCATCTCTACTCTTATGTCCTTTGTCCTTTGGTTTCATTTGACATTGTCATTATATTAAACAAATATTGAGCGAATGTGTCTAAATTGCTATTCCACTGATCATTAACACAAATAACAATAAATCGAATGAAGAGCTCAGAGACATCAGGCAACAGCTGACTGTAACATTTTTTTCCAGGTAATAAATTCCCAGAAAAACCTCCCGTACTCACACTCAGATCAGTTTACCACAGCAGTAAAGGCAAACCAAAGTATAAAGTGCTCCCGGCGTGCCCTTATAATAATTTTGAAGGATATATTGAACAACAAGTGGAGATTTTCAAAAACGAATGTAAAGGATTAAGTGCGCAAATTGTTAATGTGGAAAATTAAATATAAGTATCTAAACGTTAGTAGTTTTTTTTATTTCGCGTCCCAGGACTATTGACTAAATAAATAATAATGAAATAATGAACTTTATTCTGCAAGTAGGCCACAAGGGCACTTTTACATTTCTGAGTCTACCGGAATTTCACAAGAGGATTTCTTACTGTTGAGAAGAAACGCCGAAAGAAACTCAACAGTAAGTCATTTTTCAGAAAGCATAAGTACTTTACAATAATATGAACTTAACTATACGTAGTTCTCGAAGAAAACATATTAAAAGTGTATTTTAGAATAAAATAGAAACTACAAGAAAGCCTGACGGTTTATCACAATTTATGTACGTTTGATATGCTTTCTTATTAGAACTGTGTCCCTTAAACTAGTTAGGTACAATCTAAGAAGGAGCCAGCTACGCGGGTTCTGGTTCAGGCCATGCATTTTTGTCTGTCAGATAGTCCTCTACTGTATAATATGCTTACATTAGAGATTTTTTTAAATAATAATAACTATCGATAACTAGAGTTGTCGACAGCTGTTTCTTCTTTAAATAATTATTTTTCGCTGCGAAATCTAGATGAGAATACTGGGGAACATTCTCAGTTTTGTATCCTGGGCAATGTTTTCACGAAAATTCTAGGTTCTAGCTTCTTATGTTATGAGACGGGTAACATTGTCGAAAGCGGTTCAATCCTATCTATGTTAGTTAGCATTTTAAGAGCTGCAAGCCGTCCAGGTGTAGTAGACCTTTAAAAAAACGTTAGTTAAATAATACGAACGGAAAATGTGCAACCAAAATTTTATTTCACGTTTTATGCACTTTAGATTTAAACTATTAATAGCATTGTAAGACTTGTAAGTACATACCTAACAATTAAATGACTTCTACTGTTATCTGCTAAAGCAGCTTATAACCTTACGTTCCTACCAAAGTTTTCATAATTTTAGATAGAGTCTTTTTGTACGAATTTCAGGATAATTAAATGTATAACAATATTGAACAAATCTAGGAATAAAATAAATAATTTAAGAAACAATGAATCACAAAGAGCTTTAGCAGTGACAACACTTGCCGACAGAAAGACTCCACAACTTCAATCAACTCTAATTTTATACTAATCTATTGTATATTGTAATAATTATAATTTTTACCATGATTACGTGTTGTGGGAGTAGTCCACAATGTTGCTTTGCTAACAGTGACGTAAATGAAGTATTCAGTGTAGTTGGAATATTATTGTAATTAATACTCATGAGTTTCAGTTCTGACTAACCAGTTAACCTTTTGAACAACACCAACTAACACTAAGTCTGATTTTTTGCCTGGCGTCCCATGCACAGTTTTCTTTTAGTGGGGTGGACGCTCAAAGGGTTAATCTTTGTATCAATGTTAGTATAAGTGAATTTAGTTGATTAAAATCAAGAACCTTATTTCAAATGTATGTAACAATCCTAAATACTATCTT
This sequence comes from Apotomis capreana, assembly GCA_947623375.1. Lineage (NCBI taxonomy): Eukaryota > Metazoa > Arthropoda > Insecta > Lepidoptera > Tortricidae > Apotomis > Apotomis capreana. Next base: position 19,727,726 of record OX392502.1, on the reverse strand, counting down.
ATGAATTAGTTAACTTTGTCGAGGATTCTTTGTTACCAATCAGTTCGTAGCGATACCTCATGTACATGACTTTCATTCTGTCCCAAACATTTTCGACGTTGTCTAATGCAGGCCTGACGTCGAGAAGGGCGAACTGGTATTTATTGTCTAGTTCCCCTCCGTCGTAGTAGTCGATGACGTAGCGTACTTCCTTGCCGCATCTGTCTACGATCCAGTCATGACGGTCAAATGGTAGCTCATACCTGAAATAAACAGCGAAGATTAATAATTGTTACATTATTTGCTATAATAAGCTTTATTTTATGCATATGATAGCCGGTTAAAAGGGGTGCCCGACGTTTCATATAACTTCACTTAATCTATTTTGGTTTGATATACCATTGCTTTTTATAATGTAACAATTGATATAATGGTTTATAGGTATAATTACTTATAGTATAATGTACATTTACTATATTTATTACTTGGTATAAAACGTATTTATTAATGACTTACTTGAAATAATTCGTCAATGCTATATAAACTACAGAAGATATAAGTTGATTTTACTATAACCAAAAAAGGTGGTTCCGACTAGATATATTAGGCTGTCACCCCCTATATCACCTTAAGCCAGGTCCGACTTGGCTTAGGTTAGGTACGACGACGAGCGAAGCGAGGAGGAGTGTTAGGTTGAACTGCGACCATAACGAGCGAGCGAAGCGAGTGAGCCGCGTAGGTCCGACTTGGCTTATGATTCCTAACATTACCTATTACACCATAAGGCAGGTTCGACTTGGCTCAGGTTAGGTACGACGACGAGCGAAGCGAGGAGGAGTGTTAGGTGGAACTGCGACCCTAACGAGCGAGCGAAGCGAGCGAGCCGCGCAGGTCCGACTTGGCTTACGATTCCTAACATTACCTATTTCACCTTAAGGCAGTATTTATATGAAAACGCTATTATTCTAAATAGAATGTGTGTCAAACAAATTTATGTGATAAATATGTTATACGAAAGTATAATTATGCATATTGTCAATTATGTCATTTATACTATTATATCAATCGATAATTAGAGAAAAGCAAAATATAGGAAAAACCATTATATGAAACAAAATAATGTCCTAAGATCGATCTCATGTGCACCCTGGTTTGTGAGAAATACAGAGATACATGAATATCTTAACATACCAACAGTGAAAGAGGAGGTCAATAGGTATTGTACGAAATACAAACAAAGGCTACAGGAGCACACAAACCCACTTGCCAGGGACCTGGTTGTACAGTCAAACAATAATATATCTAGATTGAAAAGATGGCAAATATTGCACCTGGATCAGAGACACTAGAGAAGTGAACTCTTAAGTGAAATGGGAGAGTGTTTAATGGAACACCTCTCAAAGCATACCAAGAAGTCACACAATCTGATTATGACCGAAATGGTCGATTGCAGATATCAAGAGAAGAAAAAAAAAAAAAAAAATTATATGAAACGTTACATTATATGAAACAACTTTATATCAATGGATTGTATATCAAGTGTATGTTAGTTTATCTGACATTATATGAAACATTACGGAACCGGTTAAAAGGGCTAAAAGGATCTTGGTCATGTACAGGCACAAAGATTATGTTGATAAACTGTTTTCGTTTCTTGTATAAGCAAACAAAGTTATCTGCGCTTTTTAACCTATTGACCGCCAAGCGGTCTAGCAATTTACCATGCCACTGACGCCAGAGTAAAAAAAAAGATGTGCCCCAAAATCAACAGGGATTGAAAAATACTTGTAGCAGTTAGAATTACAAAGTTTAGAAATTTGGACGGCTGTGGCCGACGTGGCGTCAGGGCCACGATTTTTGTTGACGGCCACAGCAGACTGTGGCGCTCAAAAGGTTAATATCCTATTAGGTGAGGTTGTTTGGAACCCAAGGGGGTATTTGATCATTTGCAAATGAAAGGTTTTGATCTCTCATATATTTTCCCATTGTAATAGTTGAAACAAATGAAAATATGTATTTACAAGTATTTTCAGGAATAAGACATTTGTTTATAATTAAAATAGTTTTTTGCTTCTTACCAATTATCCTGTTTATGACTAAAATTTAACTAAAATAATGCCACTTTACCCAAGCCAGGAGCGAATTCTAGCCCTAGGACTGTATTGAGTAGCTTTTCCTCCAAAGCTCTTTAGTCGTGGGTGACCACACTCCTTAGCATGCAGAGCTTCCCATTTCAGCACTTCCAGCCAAGCCTGGAATAGTCAAGGAAAAGTGATGTACATATACATTTTGTTTCCACCCAAAGATTAGAGGCCTGATAGCAATATAGTTAATGATTAAATATAGCAATCATGGACAAGAGCCTATGCATACATTTTTAAAACATTGTGTGCAAAGGTCCTAAAAGAAAAACAATTTTTCCAGCCGATTTTTATTGAAAGAGGAAGAGCCACACATACTCGCATTCCATAATGTTGACATGATTCAATTTGGAATAATGTTTAGTCCTTGACCATGGAGATGAAATTTTTCTTGAATTGGTCTAAACATACCTGTTCATTATTTGCATTGTGGATTTTAATAATGTCATCCATGTCTTTTGGCTTGATGTCCTCATCCTTCCAGCGCCATCCCTTGCGAAGCATGGCATTCCAGAACATCTGTTGGCTTGGGTACACCCAGAACTCTGTGGAGCCATCGGGCATGGCTCGGGGTATAGACGATACTTGACGTTGAATGGGTAGAGAAAAAGGCTGGTCAGGAGCAGGCTGCTGATTTGCTGGCGGCATCTAAAATAATGATGCTATGATGAAAAGAAGTAACTATCAGAATTTGTTTACAAATTAGCGATGCTCAGTTTTCTTTACCATATTATAAGGGTTGATGTCGTTCGGTGCTTTTTCATGCTGAATTGGGCATTCTGAAACCGAAGGCTTGGGCGGGTTTTCTTCTTTCTTATGCATCGGACATTCTGGCGGCGGATTCGCATTGTTCACGGGGTTCTTCACGTGGACACCAGTGTCCGCGGATACTTGATTACCCATGTTTCAATTATTTAAGCCAATCTTACGTAAGGTGACCTTAGGTTATGCGCGAACAGTGTACATTGTTTTCCTAAAAATAAAGTCACAAAGTTTAATTAAAGACACCAGCACTCGCACATTACCACGTTGTTAATTGAAATTTTTAAAAACCTTAAAACAGGAATGTAGAAAACGCTTTTTTTAGTTTTGGGTTTAATAATTTTTGCGTGATCGTGATTGAACTGATTGATGAACTACCAAGTGTTGCCAGATCCAAAAGGTGATCATATAGAGAGAAAGACTTGCATGTCAATATGCTTTATTTAAAATCCCTTTTACACGTCGCCGATTTCATCGCTCTGTTACCTACTCAGTCTGGAGATTACCGCCGATTTTATCGTGTGTTCCAGACGGCTCTCGAAGCTATGCGGAGAAATTGAAATTATTTAATCGCTAAACGATAATATCATCACGGCATAGTTACGGTCCGATATAAAAACTGGGCTGTCTGAATACAATTTCACATATTTCGGACGTTTGTTATTTTGTGACAACATTTTCGTGTCACTGTCAGGCATCAACAACTTTATTGAATCCTTCCTGGGTCAAGGCCCGATAGTCCGTGTGGTTTTTTGTAAATCGCTATCACTTTACAAAAAGCTCAACTCACCGTACAACGTTCTTACAACCTTGACACTGGCAGAATTGTCCCAATGGACAGTAGCCATTTTTTTATAAAAATTGAATTGAATTTAATTGAATCCTGATAGAGTCGGTCTTCGATTATGAATCAGTCTTCAATTTTGTCGAGCATCAAAGTTTAACGTTCAGAATCGGCCGACCAAACCAGATTAGACCGAAACTTTATGTAGATCTTTATTGCCTTATTTATATTTTTATATTTTTGAATATAATTTATTATTGGCCAGTGTACAGTGCATGTCGGGACGTCAAATATTATTGTGTAAAATATAAACAAACGATGAAATTCTCTTCATCACAATGTGTAGTTACCCTTACTCCACATGTGTCAATCTGTCTGACAGTTTAACTTCAAAACTCCAACGGATTCTACTTGTTGCGAAGTGCGAACAATACAATTAGAAGAACTTTTCGGACTGTGTTATTCTTCTTTATGCAGTTATCTTCTTTCCTGTAACATTTCATACACAAAATGTCTCAGCAGCAAACGAAAAACAGTATTACTCTTCGGGGATCTGCCCAAATTATCTGCGAATATCTAAGTAAGTTCTGCTTAGGTATTATTTACTGTTAAGATTTTACTTCTGTTTAATTTCAGTATGTTATTCATGGTCTAAACAATAAATAAACTATTATTAAATGTGTCCAATAGTAGTTAATTATTTGTAAAATTATTGATTTATTGATTTTGAACTTTCAGAGTATGCTATCAACTCGGTTTTATTTCAAAGAGGATTGTATCCCCCGGAAACGTTTAAAGCGGAGCAGCAGTATGGAATTACTCTCTTGATCTCTGAAGATCCACAAATAAAGAGTTTTCTCACCAATCTTCTTACACAGAGTGAAGGTACGTCAAGTCATATTTTGTATTTTTGTTTACATGTTCTTAAAAACATTTAGTTAATAATTTGATTTCTAAAAGAAAAAAATCCTGCTTTTATTTTTTTAGTTCGCCTGATTTATGGTTTTAGCGTAAGAAAGAAGATAAAATTAATAACTATAAAGATCGAAACATATTGATACACCTTTTTCTCCTGTAGTTTAAAAGTGTGTCAATAAGTTTGTATCCTTAAAACATCTTGGGCCCTATTTAGAATGTCCTTAGGACTTCCTCATCCAACATTTTTAATAACATTAGTTTTATATTGTTTGCTCAATATTATGGTTTACATTTCCAGGCTATTTAAAATTAGATTTTGTGTCACTGATAATATTCCAAATCACATAAAAGTGAATCATGGAACCCTGTCATCATCAATAATCTCCTAAAATATATTACATTAACACCTTCACTGCATAACCCATTACCAAGTATGGCTAATTGCAAGTCAACTTAATTGTTGTAGCAAAGGTGTTAATTATTATTTGGGCTTCTTAACCATTAACTGGTATTGTAACATTTTTATTTATAACTTTTCAGAATGGATTATCAAGAAGAAAGTCAGCAAATTATCACTCGTAATCCTCAATGTAGCTAATAAAGAAGTCCTAGAATGCTGGGATTTCAATGTTCAATACGAAGATGGCGATGCTGCTTTGTCAAAAGAAAAAAATGAAACCGTAAGCAGTAAAGAATTAAAGAAGATTCAGCAGGAAATTAGAGACGTTATGTTACAAGTAGCCGCCACCATTTCATATTTACCATTCTTAGATTGTAGATGTTCGTTTGATGTTCTCATCCATGCTAAGACAGATTGTGATGTCCCAGAGAAATGGGCAGAGGCAGAGCCCGTAGCAATACAAAATGCTCAGAATGTACAGTTCAAAGCGTTCTCTACAGGTCTTAACAAAGTTGAAACGGTAGTTAGCTATAAGTTGGTTGATTAAACTAGTTCTTAGTTGGTAGCTGTCTTATTGTGTGATTAATGTTGTATTTGAATAAGTGTACTAAAGTAATTGTAATTTTTATACTACAATGTTTTATCATTTTACTTTTATTACTTCATTACAAGATTATGAGCAGGCAAAACCTGACTGGCTAGCTCAGTTTCTGTAGCACCATATAGCTATTCAGTTGCCTCAAGCTCGAGTCTGAGAGGCATTCAATCAGGTTTCAGACCCATTTGCTAAAGTAAGATAGAACTGGGTAAAGTATATATAGAAAAGTACACCACCATAAATAGCCATCTATTCTATATAGATATCTACCCTGCTATGTGGTAGAATAGCACAGCTGAAGAGATTCCTTAAAATATGTATAGGGCAACATTATTCCGGAGCCTCAACTGAACTAATTAACATTATTAATTTTACCACAGTTGTGCTACCCTTTCACATAGCAACCAATAATGTGTATAGCAATAATCTATATTTTATAGGCTGTCAACTCTGTGACCTGTGGTACACAGTCGAAGACAGGTGCTTGGGAGCGAAAGGATTCTAGAGGAAGAGGGTCTTGTCCGCAAACAGCACCTCTAGCATAACTAGGATGAACTATTTGTTTCTGATGTAGAGTCATGCGAAAAGCGAAGTCGCGTCAATTTACGCTAGCCGGGCAGCTATAAAGGGATGTTTCAATGAAATGGTTTATCTAACAGTGGCGTGGCGCCCATAGACCCCATTTCCGCCGGCTTGCTCAACTCAGGAAGATTAACGAGCACCATTCAACGCAATGAGCAACTGAAGGAGTAAGCAAAATGTATCCCGGCTTGCTCTGAGCTTTTGCCTGACGCCATATTGAATGAACAGTAGTTTATATCATTTTCTGTGATAATAGAAGTTCAGCTGCCTCTGTATGTTCAAGTGTTTTGAGCTTGACAACATTTATTTATTAATTGGGGTTCTGCCTCAATGGAAATCATGAATGCTTAGAACTAAGTTGCTTGATTTTATTTCTCTGCCTTAATATTTTCACTTGGGCACATTTGATTTGCCATTGATAAAAATGCCCACAAACTTGAGATTATTGATTAACTTGCCTACAAGTGTACACCAATTGAATTTGTTCCAGCTTTGTAAATAAGTCCAGTGATTATGTATGAAATGAAATTGTACATTATATTTTTGATAGATTCATTTTGTTTGAATCTTGTAATAAAATATAAGCTGACAAAACTAGTTTTTAACTCAAAATGATTTATACCACAATCTTACCCACTTTATTATACCTACTTATTGATAAAATATTTTTCCTTCATTCTCGCAACAACAGTGCTAGGCAGAAGTGGCAGAACAGAGACGGCGACTTTTGACTTAGGTACAGTATTAAACTTTGGAACACAGTCCATAAGATACAGTATTTAGGTCTACGGGGAATGGCAATTTAGGTTGACTTGACGATATACAGTATTGAATATTCGACTATGCGATCTCCTGGCTGATACGCGGACACATACCTATTATATATGTGTGGTTGGATACGTTACAGTCAAAAGAATAGGTATGCAAAATAAATTCGTTGTTTGCACCGGTTGCGGCGCTCTTCCTCAAAGACATATATTATCTTGAATTACAATGAACGAATATGACCGAATTCATTCATAAATGGGCCAGGCATTTGTGCAGCCCACAGTAGGTATATACAAAAAATCCAAATGAGCCTAGTTCAGTTATTTTTTAAGAAATCTCCCTTTCTTAAGTTTCTTCAGTTGAATTTTAAACAATAGCTTCCATAAGGTATGTATATTTAATTTATACCTACAGTTTTATAATTGTATAGATTTAATTAAATGAAACACCACCTGGACTTTAATAATTCATTTATTATGTAACAAACTAAGCTCTTACAAAATAGCAATTAAAAGTTACAATAAATAACGTCTATTCAGCAAATAATACTGTACAAAATTGTTAATACAACTTAACATTTTATTGGGCAGTATAAAATTACTATTTAACAATTGGCGAAAAGCAATGGAACCTTTTAACAATACATATTATGTTTTTTTTTGAGTAATTATGCGTAACTAAGTATGATCATATAATATTGTATATAAATCGCCACGGTAATAGGTACATAGGTATTGCATCGCATTATAGTGCCAAAATCGCATCAACTATACAATGTTCACAATATATATGTATGTATGTATATTCCATAGAGTATGGAATAATGAATTGTAGAGTAGGTAATTGTATTAACATTTTGACCGCCACAGCTTATCACGTCACGGCATCTGAAAATCGTGCAACTGACGCTAACGTCGCCTAGTGACGACCAAATTTCAATGATGAAAAACTTAGTAATTTTTATTTTATTTAATTCTCTGTGTGATTTGCTTCACTGCTCGCTTGGCGCTCAAAAAGGTTAACTCCATTCTATTTGCTTAGTAGTTCCCACATATTATGAAGTGGCTAACATTCTACGTCACCTGGATCTTAGTGTAAAAATATTAAACTCTCATGGTATGATAGAAAAAAAGACTGTCATTTTACTAAGTAGGCGGAAAAATCTAAACAGATATTCATCTTCATATTGCTTGACATATCTACCTACGCTGGTTTTGAGTATATTCAAATTAGAGTTCTCGCGGGCTGCGAGATGAGATTCATGATGTACCTACCTTCTAACCTCTACCACAACTTGTTTTTCGTGTGAGATATATCTCTTATCTCTTTTTATGCAGTAGATACAGCCCGTCAGCACAACTATGCTTATGCTTCGCGACTCTAGTCGCGCGACTTAGCGCTACCCGTCACCCTCTCACATTACTACACAGAAAGAGACAGGCAATTATCTCGCGCGAAAAATAGTCACTTGTGACAGTTTTGGTAGAGGTGCTGGGTGCTCGCGCGACAAGAATCGCGAAGAAAAGTTATGCTAGACAAAGTTACAATGAAAAATAAAATAATAATAAGTGTGTGAAATGGGGGGTTTTATAATTTATTTCTTCGAATGGTCTTATTATTTTTATCCTCGATGGTGTAAAGTAGGTAAGTGTTTAGGTATATTTTTCTGTTTAATTAAAAACAAAACGCAACTTCTATTGCGTTTCTCCAAGATGGTTTGTAATAGTCCATTACGTAACAAGGGTGGTAAACGAGGAATAACTAACGAGTGTCTATTAGAAGCCCAAAGCCGAAGCGAGGGCTTTAATGAAACGAGTTTGGAATTCCTTGACACCAGAGTCACGTACGACGTTTAATTTTCATCACACTTTGGAGGAAATAAAACAAAAGTAGTAGTAGTCAATACCAAAATTATTTACCGCCCTAGGGCGTAATATCCGACTTACCACTCTAGGGCGTAATATACGACTTACCGCCCGGTTTTCTAGCATGTAAACCCTTAAAGTGTAATCAAAATTACTTACCGCCCTAGGGCGTAATTTACGACTTACCGCCCGCTTTTCTAGCATGTAAACCCGTGTTTTCGAGCAAGTGTGATGAAAAATACATAATATAGTTAGTGTAAGCACGTACACGTACCCGATAAGCATAGTTACTTTGCTTCTAAGGTACGGGGCCACTTACAGTGATACTGGGTTTTTCGGTTCACGAACCATTTAACCAGGCCGACAGTAGGCGTCAAATCATGGGGTATTATGCTCCCTAGGTACGGAAATAATTAAGCTGGTCGCGATATCCATCATAGCACTTAATTTGTATCTGGGGTATATAGATACAAATTTCTTTCGAAGCTTGTCTTTGCTAATATCGTCATAAATAATAGGAATGCTTTATAATTGTCTCAATATCTTATAGGTTTCGTGTCAGTTACTGATTCTATACTATACTGGAGTTGTTAGTTTCTAGTAGGTGTGATTACTTACACCTGCTGCTAAGCAAAACAGACAGTGCAAGGCCGCTTTTCTAAGCCGAGTGACGTTAAGTACTATTTGCTGTTTCTTTCCTCGCAGGCCCCTTGGCTACGTAGCTTAACCTTTTGACCGCCACAGTCGTCATATCACGACGTCGAAAATTTGCGTCACTAATGCCAACGGCGCCGTCACAACGATCAAAAACGTTGTAATTCAAACAGCTACGAATATGTTTCAATCCCTGTTGATTTTGGATTCTTTTTTTTAATGGCGTCAGTGTCACGGTGTCTTTCTTCATTGCTTGGCGTTCAACAGGTACTTATAGTGGAAAAGTAACCTGACGGTAAAATTGGTAAAAAGTATAATCTGCACATCCGACCTAGTCGAATGGTCTTACGATTGGGACTCGTTCTCTAGTAAAAACATATTGCAGTGCGAAAGAGAGATAATGACACACGAAGAGAAACCCAACCAGCCTGGAGACATTCCCGTTTGTGGGTCTGTGCCAAACCAAAGTCCTACTTACTGGTTGAGTGGACTATCCACTTCTTGTCCAGCTTGACTCGTTAAAAAAGAAAGAGAACTAATCCATAGCTATACTAGGGTTTGAAATCGTTTTCGTCGTAGCATTTTCGTTTCCAGTATAGTATTCATATCAGTCGAAATCTCAGTCGTTCAGTCGCGTCCGCTGTTCACCTCCACACTGGCTCGTTCATATCTGCAAAGAAAAAGTTACTTTAATAATGTCTATTGTCTATTAACATTGAACATGATATAATCGTCTGCAGAGAAATAACTTGTGCCTTTGTATGTCGGCATACGCTTTGACGCAGCATACTGAGTGGTTTACTTGTGCGTCTATCGCCATTCCCACGCATTTCATAAATACTTTACTCATTTAATAAACTTGGTTAACCTTTTGAATGCCAAGCGACGAAGCAATTCACCGGTGTCGCCACAGCGAAAAATATATAAACAAGTGGTCTTATATCAACAGGAATTTAAAAACTAGTAGTGGTTTGAATGACGGAGTGTTTGATCATTAACACTTTGATGGCCAGGTTAAAAAAAACTGCCCCAGAAAGCGAAAGCGACCGGCTAGGTTGGCGCAACCCCATCACAGACGTCGACTGAGCCCGACAGGTGGGCGCTTTTATAGTAGGTACAATCCGTCCGGCGAGCTGGGTCGGCAGCTGAGTAGAAGCTGCGAGCGCCCACCAGGCGGGTTGTTGGCCGTGAAAGTGTTAAGACGACGTTGGCGTAAGTGGCACAATTTTCTGTAGACTTGATTCGCCGTCTTTGGCGCTCAAAAGGTTAAATATCTCGATCACAGAACGGTTACTCATGGCGTTACAGTCGAGACATGCCCCGCGATCTAACGTGAACCTTAATCATAGGCGACACGCGGCCGTAGGCTCTCATGGTTAATGTTCACGAATTGGTTCGAAGTATCGAATCAGTAATTTGACTTTAACGGCGTGAGTACCTACTTAACTTCTGTATTCTAGATATTACGTATGTCTACGTCTCATAGTAGTTCAACATTGAAAGCAATAGCTGTTTTGGTTTGGAATTGTAGCGTATTATGTACGCCACGTACATGCGCCTTGTCCTTACAGACACTCCGCATTACCTACACTGTACATGCGCCTTGTCCTTACAGACACTCCGCATTACCAGCGTCAACGTAGCGTTCGCAAAGGAAATGTTACGTTGCGTCGACGCAGCGTACAAATTCGCATGAGAACCCTAAGAAGACGCCAGCACTGCGCGTGGTCTAGAGCTCTCAATCCCGGTATTTTTTGTATGGGTGTTTCCGGGATCCTAGGATTGTCCATACAAAAAATCCCGGGAGAGGAAAGCCCTAGCGTGGTCCCTTAACAATTTACCTTGTTATCTCACAACAAATAAAAGATCGTTACTGAGAAGATTTTTAAAGGCAGCCCCGTTAATGCATGCTTTATTAGTACTACATAAAGCATTTGATTAGTAACCAATTATAATACCTACTATATTAATTTAGTTGTAATAAACGTAACTTGATCTTTACCAATAAGTAAGTAGAAAAGTAAGCCACACTTGTAATTGTGACTTTCAAACATTATGTTCTAGAATAGTAACTTCAGTCGTTTGAATTGATATATCCAATTTCATGTAAAGATAACAAGTTACATTTCCATACCTTTACAAAAATGAGTGCGGAGTGTTATTAGTGCATAATAATAATAATAATAAAAAAAAACTTAATTTAAAATACATACCGTTTATTTTCGAATAGTGTTCTCAGTCTATCCAAGGAAAAATACTTGTAACAATATTATTCTTATCCTCCGAGCACTTTATGTCTAGGACAGAAGAATACCTATAAGCACTCACAGATAAAAATAAAATTATACATGTATAAGGAAAACTTAAAGGAAAAACAAAATGTCGCTTCTCTGTTAATTCCAACACTCATTCTTTTATTGTGATTTTGGTTTACCCATTACATAGACTTAAAGGTATAACGCGTCTTAATATTTGTTGTGAGACAATACTAGGGTTAAAGGTGATGTGAAGTCACATAAACCTGCATTAAAAAAAAACTTGTCTGTGGTCGAAATGTCAGATCAATTTCCCGCGCTAACTTAATAATGTGAACTTAATTTTTAATGTGACCTCACTTTACCTTCGGCATAATGCCCAAAAATCCTCAATCGCATAAAAATAAATAGTCCCTTTTCTACTTTAATTACACATAAATAATGAACTTAAAGTTAATAGAAGTACTTTATACAAAATGAAATATCAAACAATAACAAAACTATGTAAGTAAGTTCGGTCCCATATTATAGCGTTGAAAAAAAAAATCGTTGAAATGTAGAAAAAACCGCTATAACCTCAACCATTCGTCATATTAGCCACACTCATAAAATCATACATAATAATAAAATTAAGTAATGTCTACCTAGCTAGTATTAAAACTGCGCTTTGACTAGGTGGATTATTTAGGACCAATAAATTGTTACAGGAATATTTTCAGACCTTAGTATTTTAAGCTTATAGTGCTCTTAATTGCTATGCGTTATAATAAATAAAAATTCAAGCCAAAGCCAGCATCTGTAACTTTAGTTGCGTAATTTTAAGGCAAAACTATTAAGGCGGTATCAATAGCCTTAGTACATAATATGAAAATAATAAGATATTTAAATATTCGCATAGCAAATAAGTATTATCATTTGTTGATGAGTTTTATTTGTTGTAAAATCCCTTAACCTAATAGATATGTATGTACACAATTTGAAAGTCTCAGAAAATTATGGACTACCAAACCTTATCATTAATAATAAGTTCCAAAAAATACAAATAGGAATAATAATGTATACATAATAATGTAAAATATTTACAACTTCACTGAATAAAAATAAAATGTTGAATACCACCAGTACCTTGAATAAAGGACAAATAAAATCGAAAAGCAATATCAATAATAATTTCAACTGGATTTTATTTAAGTATCTCAAATTGTGAAAATCTCCGAGTTATATGCGTGTAAAACTTATATTAACAATCTCACTGGGCCAGCCACATACACATTATTTAAAATTATTTATAGCTAAGCTACATACACAGCTAAATGCGAATATTGATTGGGAAAATCTCCCTATTACTGGAACATCATGTTTTCTTCGCAATAATGTGAGATACAAGAGTTTCCCGAATAATTTCAACAGGTAGACGCTAAAAATAGATGTTTACGATTAAAATAGCCATGCAAACAGCTGGCCCCTTATACTTACAACATTAAAATGTAGATATTATATTATATTTTTAACTATTCGTTTTAATCAACTATTTTCGAATTCACAAATAATCACTCAGTCATAATAAAGTTGCGTACTCTGATCGCGCACCAAAACTCATTACTCATTAGACATCTGAATTTTATCCGGAATAAAAATTGTATCTACAAAAAGTGCATTAGCAAAATTCAAATAATAAAATACCTGTGCCTAATTCTAAAAAAAAACTAACTATAGACAAACGATTGTCTCAAAACTAATTACAGTCCAACATTTGAATGCGTCGAACAAAACGTCGCGAACAAATATATTTATAATTGGAACGAGGTGGGTTATGCCACAAAATAGATAAGTACAAAAAGTCCGCTTGTGCCATAACAAAGAATGATCAGTCAAACAGGAATACCATATACCCTCCACTCTACGTTAATATTATTTGTGCAACTTTCTAACTAATCGCGCTTCAATGTATCTTTCTAAGTTCATTCATTTGTTTCAAAGTTTCCCTCTCCTTGTCGGACAGTCAAACTTCTAATATTCTATTACTATGTTTATTGTGTATGTATATTGTGTGTGTGTGCTGCATACGCTGAACCAATTCCAGTTCAAGTCAAGACATGCAAGCCTTGTACCAGTACATAACATAATATTTGTTTTACTTAGATAGCAAGTCGTGGTTTTCACCATAGCCACGAAATATTTTAAAAGTGTCAAGCGGACTTTCTGTACTTACAAGTACTTTAAACTTACGGAGTTTAGCTCTCCTACAAGGCTAAATGTACAGCGAGCTAAGTCCCACAAGTTCAAGTGATTGCGGTGTGCGTCGTAACGCCGGCTAACAATAGTAGGACGTGGAGAGGCCCAGTTTGCACGTATAGGAATGATACATACTGCTGCTATTCGATATGTCCTTGTTTTCACAGCGCTGACCGTTGAAACCTTCGGGACATCTGAAATTAAAATGCAGACATTATCCAACTATATCAACACAGCGCTATTTAACGAACTGGCGTTTTTTCGTCATTGCTATCACAAATATTGCATAAATTAAAGTTATTTTTTTTAAAGTTAGTTTAATCACAGTTATTACGACTTGCTCTTTCATTTTTGGAAATTATCGTGCAGCAACAATAACGTCCACGCGGTCAAAATGCCGGGAGATTTACTTCACCCAGACCATGTAAAGTTGACAAAATCCCATAATAAATTAAAGGTACATTAGGTACCTTACTACCGTACTTATATTTTTTATTTACTATCCGATTTAAATTTCGGCTGGAAAATGCTATGTTTGTAATTTAGTATACTCACTTGCAAGCTTGTTCTTGTACAAGCTCGAAGAATAGGCAAGTTCCTCCATTGAGACAATACGAAGACGGGTCGGGCATCGGGCATGGGGATCCCAATGTCGCTGTTGACAAAATAATTTTAATTGAAACATGATTAATAGTGCAAGCTTTGCTGCTGATTATTTTGCATTCAAACGCGAGATTTTTTCCATAGAAATAGGTAAAATCTCGAGTAATTTGTAGCCAAGATTGTACTATTTACCTACCGAAGTAGGTACCGCAATAGCTATTACAAGCTGAGTTGTATTAATCATCCCAAGAATTGAAATAAAATCAGTACCTATTAGTATTGTAGAAATGTAAAAGGAACGACTGATCAACATACTCTCGATTCGAATAGAAGATTAGAGATACTGGATGTACTTCGCGAGAATTCCAGAATAACATAATTGCTTTGCTTTCGTACTAAGTAGCACATGTTGTAAAATGTGGACAATTTCTATAGCGCCCCGATTGCTCGCCCCACAAACCCGTATAAAGTATTTGGCGCAAGGATTATGGAAACTAGGTGAATCTGATACATCGAACATCTGTTTGATGATTAATTTAAATCTGATTTTCAGAGTAGTACAGTGACGATTATACTTCTTTAACAGCATAGCGTGTCGTGTTGACTTAAAGTCGTAAAAAAATTATGGTTTTCTCATTTCCATCAAGCCTCATTATTCAATAACTGATCATTGGCCTTCATAATGGCATTGTATTCATGAACACATTCGCGGAACACTAAGCTTCGCGGTATCACGGGGTAAACAATAACATCGCCGAGACCTAGATAGCTTCTCTTTAAAAGGCATAAACGGTATAATGACGCTTCCTTAAGTGTACTAGTCTATGGCATCATTGAATACTACAAGTACTTAGTAATCGATAAACGGTAATTTACCAAAGCACTTATGTGCGTTCGTCATTTAAAATTTTTAGCTTTGGCAGTAGTGGTCTCGTTATGGTATATTAGAAAGTAATTAGATATTATACACCATATTTAACAAATTTGAAGGTACGAATCCGGGGTGAGACACCCGCGGTTATATTATCCTGATACTGGATCGCATATTTATTTATGAAACAGGATACCTTGCTAAGACACGTCCGCTGCGGTACGGGGTCTCCTAAACCCCGTGGTATAATTGCCGCAGCAAACGTTATTAATTTATAAGACTTATGTGATAATTGAATTTCACAAATTTTTAGCATGGAAAGATTTCTCTTAATTTTACTTTTTATGTATAATCATAAAAAGATCTGGAGTTTCTATTCCCAGAATAAGTTCCCTTCCCATTTTCGTAATCTACTATCTATAGCCACGAATTTTGTCATCTACGATACAGTTTTCCACGTGCTCGGTTTTTCAAGTCACCGTCTAGCTTAACCATTTAGTTATGTATATCTTAGCAGCGTTTCCTGTAATGAAGTGCAGTGTGTATGTGAATTGGCGTATCTAAGATTATTTTTCAGACGGCCTGAGATGAAGCCATGAATTTCTATCGGAAACCCAACATCCTGGGGTGGGCACTAGACCATATTGGGGAGACACGGCCCACCCGACCACTGCTTTAAATATGCCTATGTGTAGGTACTTACTCGTGTCCGGCGCCGCGGTGACCGGCAGCATGACGCTCACGTTGGCCGCAGCCACCGCCGGCGGCCCGACGGCCCCCTGGGCCCTGCACTCGTACGTGGCCGTGTCCTCGCGCCGCGCGTGCCTTATTACTAGTACTGAGCGCCTCCTGGAAAATAATATACTCGTATTTAATACACACGATTCATATAAGTTTACAAAATTGGCTAGATTAATAATTAATACTTAGGTGTATTACGCATCCAGGGCATTTATTATTTAGTCTTACAATTGTGATTGAATGACAGCACAGTTAACAGTGCTGTTCAATTTCATAATTCGTGTAATTGTTTTTTTTTCTGAATTATGGAAGAGAACATTTTATATCACTGACCTGAGGTTAATCAATGTTTTCATCTGCCTCTTATTTCCTTTCATAACTTTTTCACTTCATAATACGTACTTATACTTATTAAAGAAATTTCGCAATGGTTCATGTCACTAATATTTTTTTCTGACCTGTATTTATAAATATAGAACATCTCTCTTGCTGTTCCATCTTCAGCATCAAAAGCTTCTTATGATTCTCAGTCTATGTCTTTGGCCTGATCCTGATAAAATATTTTAAAAATCGACGTATGCCCGCCAAGGTTCAGCCAGATTTCCAGCCTGTAGGATCTATACCTATGTTGAAACGTAAGCAAATACAACGCGTTATTGCTCAGTGCCCGCGCTCCGAAACAGATTCATAGGCAGTAACATAACACTGAGCGTCGGACTAAACAGTGTTAACTGCAGCTAAACGGGTCAGGCACTAATTTCGTAAACTTTACGGCATGACCGTATGATGAATTCAAAATTCAAGACATTTAGCTTTACTAATTACCATGACTATTCAAATATTTAAAGAACTAACTGCCTTGGTACTAGATGTAACTCAAGGCAATACATAAAAATATTCTAAAATGAGTGTGACGGACGGTGTTGAAAATAAGCCCAATAATCTTCTTTGACTAGCAGACGCAAAAGCGATAATAACAAAAGTGCACATGACCAACTGCAAAATACAAATGTGATCACTGATCAAACGACCCGTGAAATTACTCGTGTGCTCGTGTCACTAATTGCTTGTTATACCCGTATCTTACCAATTTAATGCATCACCTTTAATGATTCTATCCTCCCACAATTAAGGATCATTTTCGAATAAGTGTCTGATGAGTGGGTTTAGGTCGTTGACAGCCTGCAGTTGCGATTAGAGAGATCTTTGCAGTCGCAATAAGCATGCCTGATGGGTGCTCCATATGATTGTAATTCATTCCGCTTCAACGTGTCTTTGTTTGTGATTGTTCGGGCGTTGTCTTAGATCAAGATCAACAGTCATGATAAAGATACCGTGGAATTCAAACTGAATCTGTAGAGTAGAATTTTGGAAACTTTTGCATTGGCTAGAATTGATTTTGATGTGCATTGTAAATAAAAAATATTAGTATGATGATTTAATTTGGAATAGCTAATCTTCTGTAATGATAGTGTGTTTCTATAAACTCTATGCTTAGATTACAGTTAGCTTGCCATACCTGTTCCTGGAAGTAAAAAATCTTAGTGACGGTTTAATCACAGCTTTTACCTTGGCTTCTTTATCTACGCATCTCGTTTTTTTACATTTCTCCCGTTTCACAAATTCAGGTTCAGAGTTTGAGATCGGTGTTGATGAGTCAGCCCTTGACTGAGTCAGGATTGTCTGTAGGAGATATTGATATACGAAATTGTGACACCATCTTACCACCATGCAACTATAGTTAGTTGGCAAAAGTAAGATGGCGTTAGTAGTACTTTAACTTCTGTACTTTTCGATATTTCAATATTATGGTAGGTGCGCTTGTCCCGACTGACTATATACAATGCAATGAAATAAATCCTACGTTCCTGGTTACATCTATTGGAGTTGGAGAGACTCATTCATAAAATTACTTGACATAATATGTCGAGGAGACATCCCCTAACCATCCAAACTACAAAATACCAATGTATTTAATTACGAAGGTTAGGTACTAAATTGGCAACGGCCCTAATGATTCCTGTGAGTTGGTAAATAACTTACAATTAGTTGACGTAGAGCAAGACACGTTCACGGTCAATTGAGTGAAAACAATTTAGCAGTGGTATTTGTCTGATGCGAAAGATTAACACTTAGTCAGTTAATGCAAACGGACAGTAATGCTCATGGTGAGTTCATGACCATCGTGACCATGGTACGTATATCAAACAAAGCACCTATATTTATAATTGAAACGATATATAGCATTTGAAAATAGTCATAAATATAATCTCCCCTGAAAGTATGGCACCCAGAATCTTCAGAGGCTGATAGTAGACTCTAACTAAGACAATTATGATATAGGTTAGTCTAAAGTCAAACATGATGATACTATAGAAATTGATATCTCACCTAAATTTCTGCACCCGAAATCTCCATAGCGCGATATCGGCGATGGGCCTGGCGTTGTGTTACCACGCGATGCGCGGCGGAGGGCGCCTGCTCGCCCCCCACTCAAACTAGACTCGGCTGAAGTCGACAATGATGGTTATGAAACTGATATCTCACCTGAAGTTTTGCACCCGGAATCTCCTTAGCGCAATATCGGCGACGGGCCTGCCGTTGTGTTACCATGCTATGCGCGGCGGAGGGCGCCCACTCGCCCCCCACTCAAACTAGACACGGCTGCAGTCGACAATGATGGTTATGAAACTGATATCCCACCTGAAGTTTTGCATCCGGAATCTTCTTAGCGCGATATCGGCGACGGGCCTGCCGTTCTTGTACTACGCGATGCGCTGCGGAGGGCGCCTACTCGCCCTCCACTCAAACTAGACTCGGCTGCAGTCGACAATGATGGTTATGGAACTGATATCTCACCTGAAGTTTTGCACCCGTAATCTCCTTAGCGCAATATCGGCGACGGGCCTGCCGTTCTTGTACTACGCGATGCGTGGAGGAGGGCGCGCGCTTGCTCTACACTCAAACTGGACTAGTGCAGCCGACAATGATGGTTATGGAACTGATATCTCACCTGAAGTTTTGCACCCGGAATCTCCTTAGCGCAATATCGGCGACGGGCCTGCCGTTCTTGTACTACGCGATGCGTGGAGGAGGGCGCGCGCTTGCTCTACACTCAAACTGGACTAGTGCAGCCGACAATGATGGTTATGGAAATGATATTTCACCTGAAGTTTTGCACCCGGAATCTCCTTAGCGCGATATCAGCAACGGGCCTGCCGTTCTTGTACCACGCGATGCGTGGAGGAGGGCGCGCGCTCGCTCTACACTCTAGCCGAACACGGCTGCCGCGAGTTGCGCGCACCGACTGCATTGGTTCCACTCTGGCTGGACTACCTGCCGAAAGAAAATATATTTTTTAAATAAATGGTTTGCGGTTCTATACGGGTGTTACAAACTTGAGTATATACCGGCATGCAAAAATGACAGAGGTTAGAAAAAAAAAATGGTTGCCTGTAAAGTCGGTTTTACGGGCGAAGGAAGATTTTACGTGACAACGTCTTATTCTCGGTAGAATATTTATTGATATGAATATTATTAAATTGCACAATAGGAACAATGAATGAAAATAAGAATTGCACAAATTTTAACTATAGAAATATATTTTGTTCCTCTTCCCTCTTCCCTCTTCCGCCCTCTTCCCTCTTGTTACAGTAATGCTCGATGAATGAAAATAAGAATTGCACAAATTTTATCTATAGAAATATATTTTGTCTCTCTCTCATCAGACGTGAGCAGGCGTTACACTTTTTCATGAGTGACTCCGAGCCGCAACCTAATTTAAGACGTTGTCACGTCAAAATTTAAGTCCGCCATCTTGGATTTCAAAATCACGAAATGGACGTCATTTTCGTATCCGGAACCCCGAGGAACCTCGGAGATGACACCCATATCGATTTATAAGAAAAAAATATGTCCGCCATCTTGGATTTCAAAATCGAAGTCATTTTCGTAATCGGAACCCCGAGGAAACTTGGAGATGACACCCATATCGATTTTTAAGAAAAAAATATGTCCGCCCTCTTCCCTCTTCCCTCTTCCCTCTTCCCTCTTCCGCCCTCTTCCCTCTTGTTACAGTAATGCTCGATGAATGAAAATAAGAATTGCACAAATTTTAACTATAGAAATATATTTTGTCTCTCTCACTCATCAGACGTGAGCGGGCGTTACATTTTTTCATGAGTGACTCCGAGCGCAACTTAAATTAAGACGTTGTCACGTCAAAAACTGCCGAATTAAGAGCCTCCTCCTCCTCCTTTTTGAAGTCGGTTGAAAAGGCTGTGGATGGTTAAGACTTGAAGACCATAAGCGAGAATGAAAGCATCGGTTCGGTATGTTTTAGGGTATAAGTATGACTTGTCTGCAAAAATGTGCTTTTGGTAGATTAGCGGTCTGTTTTATTTTATCAGATTACTTAACTGGTAACGTACTTAACAATGCCAGAACTAGATATTTTAATTCCAGAAAAAGACAACTTGACTTTTAACCAATAAAAGAATCAGCTTGAACATTTCAATGGTTTTTAGCGTTATCTCATAATAGTCAAATTCATTATTGAATTATCTTAAAGGAAAATATGCGTACACTTACGGACAGATCCGTAAGTGCATATTTTCCCGTTTTCTTCAATAAAAGTTACATTGTAACCAGAATCACGCTTTTCACTTCAAGCACTCAATTCTCTCAAAAACGCGTCGCCTCCAAAATGCCCGTCCTAAATATAGACCGCTGTCATTAGGCCGATGGCCTTATTATTTCGTCTGACGAGTTACATATGTAACATCGGAAATAACCTGTATTATCTAAGGGAGTCGTAGCATGATGTGTTGCTGCGAGTCACAAAACATCCGTCTCTATCATAATAACTCGGGATGAGAAGGAAGGACAGTCTTAAACTGGTAATATAACATCATGCTCCGGCGCCGAAAGTCGTTTGGAGGAAAAAAATTGGCTTGCTTTCAGGAAAAGTAAATGTAGATCATTTACTATCTCTTTAGGATATGTCATGCTAATGTCTGGGGAATGGATTGGGCTTCTCCTGAAATATATTTGAGATTCTGGCCAAGTTGAATAAGATGTTCATGTGAAGAATTGACGTTAAGCATATTGGCGATGAGTAGATTGTTAATTTGGTAAATTGAACAAAATATTAGTTGTTTATTTACGAACTAGCTGTTGCCCGCGACTTCGTCCGCGTGGAACCTTTATCTTGAAAATTTTACATCTTTATTATTTTCAGATCTATAAGAAATTGCTTAGCGTGCTTTTTTTGCAGTTGTTTACGAAATACATAGTAACGAACCCTTCGTACGCGAGTCCGACTCGCTCATGGCCTTTTTTTATTTTTTTTCATAAGTCATAAGTATTTATTCATTTAACAATTTAACATTGCGTTTGAAATCATACTTTCGGCTAATTAGCTCCAATTACGCGGTATCACTATAAAATCAGGAACATCTACGAACGAATAACTTTACTAAATTCGATGAGTTTAAAAAAAAAATATCTTTTCTTTTAATAAAATACCTTTTTACAAAGTTTCTAATTCCTAACTTAAAATACAACTTATACCCCATACAACCTTTCATCCTCTTTTTAACCCCCTTAGGGGTAGAATTTTCAAAAACGCTGAAATTACTTTTCTTGTATTCTATTCCTTTACACAAAAATTCAAGTCCCGCGCTCAAAAAAATACTTAATTTCCATACAAACTTTTAAGCGCTTTTTTACCACCTTAGGGGGTGAATTTTCAAAAACGCTGAAATCAGTTATCTTCCATTTTATTTTAATACCTTTTTACAAAGTTTCAAGTTCCTAGATTAAAAAAAAACTTGTACCCCATACAATCTTTGCACCCCTATTTAAACCTCAGAGGGGAGGTATTTCCAAAAATCCCTTCTTATCCCTAGCCCACGTTATAAAAGTAACCTACTGTGCAAAAATCAACTCACTAACATTAGTAGTTTCGGCTGTGCGTTGATGAGTCAGTCAGGACTTCTTCTTTTATATATATAGACTAGCTGTTGCCCGCGACTTCGTCCGCGTGGAATCTTATCTTGAACAGTTTACATCTTTATTATATTATTTTCAGATCTAAACAATGTTGAAATTACTTTTCTTTTTTTGCAAGTTGATGATTTTGATGTTGGTTACTGTAATTCAACAAAAAATAAATAATAATAAATATTGAAGTGCTGCTCCCATACAATAAACTCATCAGAATCACTTTTTTTGTATTGTAATAATACGCCTCTATTTAAAGTTTCAAGTCCCACACTCAAAAAAATTTTTAATCTTCATACAAACTTTCAAGCCCTTTTCACCACCTTCAGGGCTGAATTTTCAAAAACGCTGAAATTTCTTTTCTTGTATTCTAATTATATGCACTAATACAAAGTTTAAAGTCCCGCGCTCAGAAAAAGGTTTGATCTCCATTCAAAGTTTCAACCGCTTATTTACCAGTTTCAGGGATGAATTTTCAAAAACACTTAAATCAGTTTTCTTTTATTTTATTTTAATACCTATTTACAAAGTTTCAAGTTCCTAGCTTAAAATTAAAATTGAACCCCGAGACAAACTTTCATCCCCCTTTTAACCCTCTTAGAGGTTGAATTTATAATGACGTTAAATTAATGTTATTTTGTTATTATTATATATGCCTTAGTCAAAGAATTTGTAATGGAATCAAACTTTCAACCCATTTTAACCATTTTAGGGGACGAATTATTGAAAACGCTGAAATTACTTTCCATGTATTTTAATTATATGCCTTTATACAAAGTTTAAAGTCCCACGCTCAAGAAAAGGTTTGATCTCCATACAAACTTTCAACCCCCTTTTTACCACCTAAGAGGATGAATTTTCAAAAACGCTGAAATCACTTTTGTTCCATTTTATTTGCATAACTTTTTACGAAGTTTAAAGTTCCTAGCTTAAAATTAAATTTGAACCCCAAGATGAACTTTCATCCCCCTTTTAACCCCCTTAGAGGTTGAATCTTTGATGACGTTAAATTAATGTTACTTTGTTATTATTGTTTATGCCTTAATAAGAAGTTTCAAGGAATTTGTAATGGATTCACACTTTCAACCCCTTTTTAACCCTTTTAGCGGACGAATTTTTGAAAACGCTTAAATAACTTCTTGTATTCTAATAGTATGCCTTTACACAATGATTCAAGTCCCGCGCTCAAAAAAATACTTGATCTCCATACAAACTTTAAACCCCTTTTTTACCCTTTTAGGGGTCGAATTTTTAAAAACGCTGAAATGACTTTTCTTGTATTCTAATAGTATGCTTTTGCACAAAGATTCAAGTCCCGCGCTCAAAAAAATACTTGATCTCCATACAAACTTTCAACCCCTTTTTTACCACCTTAGGGGATGAATTTTCAAAAACGCTGAAATTAGTTTTCTTTTATTTTATTTTAATATCTTCTAACAAAGTTTCAAGTTCCTAGCTTTAAAAAAAACTTTTATCCCATACAAACTTTGCACCCCTTTTTAACACCCTTAGGGATTGAATTTTTCAAAATCGCTTCTTATCTCTAGCCCACGTTATAAAAACAACCTACTGTGCAAAAATCAACTCTCTAACATTAGTAGCTTCGGCTGTGCGTTGATGAGTCAGTCAGGACTTCTTCTTTTATATATATAGATTATGTGACGATCAGTGTTCGAGGTTGTTGCATACTTGAAATTCGTAAGTCTTTCAGTCTTTCATCAGGCTTTCAAGTTATGATTTAGATGTACATAAGTATTTCTATTTATGTATTAAGTCGCACGTTAAGGAGAAATTATAGTGAAGTTTACCTATTTTATTATCATGAAATTCGAAATCAGTTGTTTGTTTCCCGTCGCTTTGAAATATTCCATGGAAAACACATACGAATATTATGTCGGCCAAGGTAAGCATAGTAAAAATATATTTTCGATATGCTGTTCTCGGTTATTATTTACTATCTTTTCTTGGCTTCAAAGGTGAATGGACTTGTTTTACTTAAGTTTAATAAAACGATTGATTAAATATGTCCTTAGTACATATAGCTTTGCCATGTTCACATGTGCCTGCTAAGCTAACCCACCGCCAAACAGCAATGTTCGCATTGTTGTGTTCCGGTGTGGGGGTAAGATAGCCGGTGAAATTACTAGCATAGAGGCATTCTATCTTCGTCCTCCGGGTAGGCAAGCACTTGTGACTCCTCGGGTGTTGCAGGTGTTTATGGGCGACGGTTATCGCTTTCCATCAGGCGATACGTTTGCTCGTTTGCCCCCTATGACATAAAAAAAGGAGTAGGTATGAGCAGAAAATAAATATAAAAAAGTATATTTCTTGTAAGTTTCCAAATTTTCTTTAATAGAAATGTAATTTTATTAATCTTGAAAACCAATTAAGTATATTTTCCTAGTGTAGGTACATGTAATTAATACACAAATGGAGTGAAATGAGGCCACAAGGGCACTTTTACAAGTCAGATTGTGAGTCTACCGGCATTTCGCAAGAGGAGACCGCTGTTGAGAAGAAAGCCGAAAGAAACTCAACAGTAAGTCATTTTTTCGTAAATTATACTTAAAAACTAATACAATTATATTATAACTAGGTAATTGATACAATTATGTTAGATGAGATGTACAAGTTTCTCCAAATCAATGTTTACACTAAAAATAATATAAAATAAAGTGTTTTTTTCAGAGATGTAGAAGGTCTCTAGGCGTCACGACACGCAATATAGATTGGTATAATTAATTAATTAATACTAGTATACTGTAGAGTATAATGTCTATCCCTCGGTCCTATTATACATTACAAAGTGAAAAAGTTGAATGTATATAGACCGAACTGAACTCAAGAAACATTGATTAAAGTTGATCTATAGATGTTACATATTTTGTGAATTGTTCTGAAATTGATATATGTTCAGTGTAGATATATACACACGTCAATGAAGTTATGAAAGAATATTACAACCGCTTTCAGACGCCCACACTTCTGTTGATAGATTGCCCTACTAGGACCTTGATCTTTGCCATTAAAGACACCATTAAGCATACGATTCAAGATTTCCTCAATTCATAACGCCCACTTTTCTGTGAATGACGAATGAAGTTCATAAGCCTGGTCTGTAAGAACCCATCTACTCGAAATAGGATATTTATTTACTTATAAAATAGTATTAGGTGCATTATCAATGAAATCCTTCGGGCGAAATAAGGTACCTACTACGTATGTACAATTGTACATATTCAAAATAAATATGCAGCCCGAATATCATGTATATTTTTATTGTCTTGTTGATAAATACAGTAGAATTCAAACTCGGTGCTATAATTAACACCAGACATCACTAATCACGTCCAATCAACACAACTATGGTCCAAATTACTCGTTAATGTATGATAATTATTACGAATCGAATCCAAGATAAACAATATAAATAAACAAGGTTAAATAAAAACGAAGAAAGTCACTGACAGAATATGGATCTTGATAGTAATTAATGGTTTTTGGTTTGGACCGTAGCTGGGTCATTGAACTATAGTTGGATAGTTTTACGTACATACTTTTTTGACTCATACTATGTTCATAGTCAATCGACGGTTTTCAGGCCGACGTCATAGCTCGACACGAGATAACTAGACGTCAGAAGTTCGGCACCAGTTTTTTTTTATGATCTTTCTTAGACGGTCATCCATAACGCGACTACTCAAGAAAACCCCAATAAGGCGGTCATTCTTTGACGTCACTGCGTGGGCCTAGGAATTGGCGAGAACATTGACGAGACGTTCATTCATGGGAATGAATGGACAGTTGTGACGTCAGACAATAGAACCGATGCTTAGTAAATCGTAGAATAAGTATGCATACTAAAATTAAAAGTGGTACCTGCGTAGAATGTATGGTGTATATATTTGATGGCTGACAGATACATGGTATGGTGGATATTATACGGTCAATCGTAATTTTTACTAATTATATAGCTTGTCTTACAAATGGAAATGCGTATTTATAAAGACAGCAAATGGATGAGTAGAACAGCAGTTAAATATTGCGGAAATCTTTGTGAATTTGATTCCCCGAATAAGCAAATGCAAAAATTTTAAACGTTACTCTGAGTGATCCCACTTCTGTCTCGACGTGAAAATTACCTGTCCTCGCCATACTTCACCATGCTAATCAATGTATTCGTCAGGCTATTATAAATAGTCGTCAGGTCGCATCCTCGACGGAAGCCGAATGGGAGCACCGCAGGTGAACGGCTGGCGACACGCCAACTGACTAAGAACGGCGACACGGGAACGACACGATTGGCTAAACGACATGTTCATTGAACGGTTTCATGTTAAAGGAAAATTACAACGTATGTAGAGAAAACGAAATCAAAGTTACGGCTAATTATAAAATGACAGTTCTAACCGCGCCAAAAAAATAAAATTAGCGGCTAAGACTCCACTAGCTCATAATACCTAGGATAACTCGGGGCACGTTCTAGGGATAGGATATCGATAAAAAAGATGTCGATATAATTAAATGAATATATGTGCTCAATGAACATTCTGGATTACTATAAAGAGGTTCGATGTCATATCTGATCTGATATCGAGCCTCTTAAATTAAGATAATAAAAGTATGAGGATGTAATTTCAATCAAAATGACAATTTACGTATATTATGAAAATTATTTTAAAATAAACATGTAAATACACGTTTTAATATGTTTATTTTGTCATTTGAAAATGTGGAGAAATAAAGTAATATCTATTTATGTCGATGACATTTAGATGTTGACAGTAACATCGATATATTTTTTTGTCGATAAAATGTTTTGCTACGTCACTTTCGTATAGGTGCCCCGAGTTATCCTAGGTATGCTCATAAAGCTTTCACTGTTAAAAAAAGTTATCAGATTCCGGCCAAGCCAGAAGTCTCGACTTTACTAGCTCTATAACACCTTGGTTTGAAATGTATGGCTCTCTGTTGTTATTTGGGCCGAAGTTACGAGGGTTTGAAAATGCAACGAAACGGTTCGAGAATACTAGCGAAGTTTCGCATTTGGCGATGATGGCTCCGCTGTTCGATTTACTGACTGAATACAATTTAATTAGTGTTTGAATTGAAGATTATTAATATGCGGTATCTATACTACATAGTAATACCTCATAATAGGTAGGGCTTATTAATAAAAGTCAAATCTGACCTCTAGACTTTTGGATAACTTGTCTTCTATTTCGTTATTTTCTCTGGCCTTGGCTTATTTGTAAAAAGAAAAACTACAAGCTTTTCATTCATGTATATTGTCGAACATTATTGTAACAGAAAACAAATGAATTTGTTATATAAGACAGTTTTGTTAAATTACAGGAGGATGCTCCTGCTTTCACTCCTAGGGCCGCCACAGACGTCCTGAATTGTCGTACGGTTTCCGTACGGAATGACGTCAGCAAGCGAGACCATATGACATACAGAGACAGAGATAATTTCTGACGTCATTCCGTACGGAAACAAAACGTAAACTAAATTAGGCGAAAATGTTATGAACACTGTAAAGACAAGTCGTCTAGTGTAAGGTAGTTATATTTTAATTTGACCGCACTTCGTTAGTCGGCTTGGCGGCCGTCTCGTCACCCGATCGCACTATTAAGGGTAAGTGCGAAATGACAGCACCTGTGAATTTGAGATAGTAGAATAACAAAGAAAATCTAGACCGCTGAGTATGTGCCACAGGCACAGGGCTTAAATTCATATGCCTTAGATCTCGCCACTATATGTCTATTCGAAGTAATATGACACTTTCTTTGGCATTAGTTGGGCATTTTGGATGTTGATCCAAAATTTCCAAATTATGGTGGTGTTCTTTAGGTATATCTTCACATCTCATCATGGTTATATCTTTCACAGTCCACTCAGTTAAATTATGGAACGCGTTGCCGGTATCCGTGAGGCAGTCACAATCCGTGGCATCGCTTAAGAACTTAAAAAAGTTATGGCTTTTAGATCCCTGATCTCGTCGAAGTTAATTGATTAGAGTGATTACTTCATATATATGATATTTATTTATATTATGATATATATGTAATTGTATCTATATGTATTATATTTTGGAATTACACATATTTTATTATATTAAGACATTAGTCCTTAGTGTATCTGTGCATACAAACTTGTTCGTTTGTCTATCTTCTTGGATATCCCATTATTTTCTCATTTGATCAAAGGTTAACTGGAAGAGATCCCTTATAGGGATAAGTTCGCCTTTGTACATGTTTTATTTTTATTTTTTGAAGTTTTGTGAATTGTTTTTGTGTACAATAAAGTGATTACATACATTTTACATACATATATCTGTAGAATTACGTATTTGGCATTTTATATGTTACACATGCAGGCTGTATTACGAGAAATTCAGTTCTAGGTAACTTCTAGAATTTAAATATGCTCGGTGCTTTATGTAAGCATACCTAGTTATTAAATTACCTAATGCAAGTAGATCATTACGTTGAATATTGAGTATAGTTAAAAAGTGAGGTAGCATGTAACTTTAATAACAAAACTTGGTTACCTAATTCAAGTAACTCAGTAAAGGCTTTCGCGCAAAGTTCCGCTACTCTATAAGAGAGGGCGCTACAAGTCTCTAACAAACGGTTATGATTATGACTGATTTGGGTATACGCCACGTATTTTCTTTTTAATTTTACAAAATATTAAAGCTCCATTACATAAATGCTTTAAATACAAATAATAAAGAAATCATGTGGGATAATAAAATGTATTCTGTTTTACAAAATAAGTACTTAAAATACAGTATACAATTACTAAGTACAGTACATATCTTTGAAGTTTGAACAATGCATACTTCAAGAACAAACAACCGATCTCTCTCTCAATATAACTGTGAGAACCGTGTCCATTTCAAATACTACTTCACCATAATGGTAAATAAACTATACGTAAACCACCCTTACTATTATAATTAAAATGTTGTTATACCTATTGAACTGAGTACTGGTGGGTACTTAAAATTTTATGACCTACCTGCATACGACCACCTACGTTTTAAATGAAGACCTGAGCTAGGGTTGCCACTGACTTTATAAAAAAGTTGATATAATATCAAGAAGGTGGGCCGATGACATGGTCAGAATCGCGGGAAGGAATGTTAGAGGTAAATGAGGAGGGCACAGGACCTATCGTTGTGGCAAACTTTTTTAAAGCTGGCTTTAGGCCTTTGTAAAGCTGTAGACGTCTTTCATAATTTTGATATGATGATGATATGTAGAATTAAGTTATGATAGGTTCGATAATATGTATAATTAAGTTTCATGTAATGTGCGAACGTGGATCATTGTGCATTGGCACTGGAATTATCTGGAATGGTTTGTTAACCCTATCTCATCATTGTTTTCACACAATATTAATTCGTTGTGCTGATTAAAACGGTCTTTAGAAGAAAAAACACTATAAGGTCAAAAACTATACACGTTTCAGTACCTATTGTTTACTTTCACCTTTAAATTGCATATTATTTTTGACAAAATATTATGTATTAAAGAAGAATATGACAGCATCAAAAACTCTGACATCCCTATCGTAACTGCATTTTACTATGGAAAACCACGGTCGATAAGTTTTATCGCTTATTAATAAAGCATAGGGCTTAATTATGACATAAACCATGGGAGGTAGGGCTTCCTGAATTGGGTTGTATAAAAATAGAGCGATTATGGGGAATAGTTGCTTAATGCGCTTGCAGGTAGGATATGGATGTTTTGAGTTTTTCGACTAAAAATACTCAGGATTTAGGCTACCCGTCCACTGGAGCGGAGCTGTGTATAATGGACCAATCACATTCCTCAGATTTCAATGCGCTTCTTTTGGGCTTCACTAAACCGCAGCCTGATTGGTTCGTGGTCTTCTCTCCCATTCAGTGGACAGGTCTCTCTCTCTGGAGTCGGTCCCTCATGTCTGAGGATCGGGGTCAGCTTCAGGGTTGCATCTGGCGCGGATGATCTGCCTCCACCGGTTTTTGTCCAGCGCGTCTCTTACAACCGAGTAAAATTTAGAGGTCGATGAGTCTTTTACTTGATCGGTCCTTCTTCTTGGTGAACGGCCGCGTGCAGTGGACAGGTAGCCTTAGGTTAACCATAACCGTGGTGACAGTCGAATGCCCATAAAAAGGTTTCATAACCTATTACGTTGAAATAATGGATATTTTTACGAATAAACTAATTTTGCAAAATGTTGCAGCAATAATTAAATATTTCTCTTTTCATGTTCATTTTATAACATAATCTGTCTATTTTCCAAGCTTTTATTTATAATGGAATCTTAACGTTGGATATCCTTTTTTTTATATATCGTCTTATTTAACAAAGTTGCCGCATGTTATGATTAAAAACCAGGTACATGTTTGGTTGGGGGCTAGTATTAGCGAGATTATTTTTACAGAAGTGGAAACTCTTTTTATTCACACGACGACATATCCAATGCAATTGCACCTGGCGCATTAAACCAAAATAAACGTTGAATTTAAAAATAAAATTTAAATCCTGAGTCCCAATAACGAGTGCGATAAATAAGGCACTTCAACCGGGAAAATCAGAGGGCTCTTGGCACCGGTTGCTTCGGGAAATTTATCGGTTTCGGTGAGCTTCTGCGTACTGTGAGTCACGGCGGTAATGTTGGTAATGTTTATGATTGCGGGAAGAACGGTCACCAGTCACTACTGATTCACCGTAGCTATTGTATCGATGACAGGGAAGGATGGTCTAATGAAGCAAACGTAAAACATAAACTCCTCCTCACGTCGTGTTCCTAGATACTGAGTCTCGTGATTCACCGGATGCAGAAGTATTTTTTCCTTGATAAGTTTCTGCCACCTGTGTCTGTCCCTTGCATCATGGAGTGCATCGTGCAGTTTGGTGTTGAGCGATGAGCGGACCTGGTCTGACCATCTTGTTGGGATAAAGCCTCTCGATCTTTTTCCTTCAATGTTGCCGGTCACCATTAGCTGCTCAAGATCATAAAGTAAGGAATTTTGTTATGTGATGTTTGTGATTGTAGCCAAAATCGTCATCATTAGTCCAGTGATTTATGGATGCGAAAACCAATGACCATTCCATTGGTTTACTCATCCATAAATCGCGGAAAATAAAGTTAGATCGTACGGCTTAAATTACGTCTAGATACGGGTTTACCAAACGAAAAATGAATTTTGAAAGGTATTTACGGAAATCTTACTGAATTCTTCAAAGTTTAGGGCTTAGTTGCTAAAAATTTTTAATACATTTTGGTGAATAACGTGTATATTACCCAGTGCTCGTGCACTGCACACAAAGAGAAACGAGAACTGGCACGAAATTTGCTTGGTTAGCTATCAGATATTATTATATTATGTCTAGGACCTAGTGGCGCTAATCACGTATGTAAACTTAAGGTTGACTAGTAGAGAATACCGCATGGCATTAAGTCTGCCTTTTGTGCAACAAGTTTTCTTTAATGCAATAAATAAAATATAAGTAAACCAAAAATGTTAATTATCGGTCAGTGTGTAGTCAGTAGTAATGAAAAACATGAAGTAATTAAAGTCGCACGTGCCTTCCACGTAAAGAAAACGCCCTTGTATTCTACCGTGTAAACAAAACAATTGCTAACTACAGTAACTCAAAAAACCAACCTTTGTCACGATGTCGCAATAAACAAAACGACAAGCCGATCCATACACTATTTATAATTGCAGCGGACCCTATATAGGTTTTCCTTATCTAAACAATAAGCGTATAAAAAGGACGCCAAATAGAGCCTGCGCGAGCGCCGGTGAGGGTAAAAACAGCGTAGTACGCAAGCGGGGCGCGGGAGAGGGCTACTACGCTACAACGCTGCGGGTGGTGCCGCACTCAACCCTGCGTATTTTATTGTTTAAACTTTATTGCACACTAGTCAGTACAATCCGTGAGCTCAAGAGAATGTGACTTGAGTTTCACCTGTTTCGCTCGCTCCTATGTGATCGACATATTGAACCTCTCCGATTTCACCCAAGTCCGAATCCCAATCTAAGAGCTCACGGAGTGTACAAATAACAGACTGCGTGCCAGATGGTATTTTTTATGGAATAGCTCATCAGAGACACGAAGTTGTTATGTAGAAACAAATTTACTATTTACTTTAAAACATTCATAGTGTAAAATATTCATAATTTTCTTGGCACCGTATAGCTACTTGAATATTTACAGCACAATGTGAATATTTTTTACGTTTCTAAGTTTCCGACAATCTTTAACCTGTAGCTAATAATACATTACAATAAAAATTTTACTCAGTACTAACTTCATGCATATTGTTTTGGCCCTATGGCTGGTACAGCCATGGCAATTTGGCATTAATTCCTCTATTTCTACTGGCTTAAGTTATATGTAATAAATAAATGACCATCACTGTTGATATAACTAACCAAAACAAACTACAGTCGAAACGGGAGCAGACTGAACCTTTTTTTGCCGCATTCGGGTTTCCTTCGGCTCGACTCGGGTTTTTTCGCGCGCCCGGTTTGGCACGACTCCATAAACAGTTACTGAGGCAACCCCGGCGGAATTGTTTAAATGAACGCAGACGTATGCGCGTGCGACGAAGGCTGGTGCGGGTTTTCCTTTATTTATTATCTTGTTGTTATTTAATCGGAGTTACACAAGGATGTAATCATGAACAAGTGCTGCTTGTATTTGAGACTGTCCAATGAAACTCATTTTGCGTAACTGAGAATGAAGTTGTACGTGGTTGTACCTACTCGTATTCAAGTAAAGTATATACCCAAAGTACAGTATAGTATAGACACAAAGTGGCAAACTTAAATGAGCACCGACGATCACCTACAAGCTATGGATACAGTAGGTCTCATTTATTATACCTAAAATCGAGATTTAATTTAATTTACAATGAGTGGTTGTCATTTTTATAAGAGTACCACGCAGCGATCGTCTACTGTGCCCATAAATGCACTCTGCACACAGCCGAATCTTGTCTTTTATTTAAGTCTCGTCTATTAGTCACATACTATTCCGATGCATAAGACTTTCTAGTAGAAAGTCTGTAGTAATGTGTAGAAAGTTTCTACACATCAAAGTGACATACAAAGTACAAAAAAATATTATCTAGTATTTTATGGTCCTCGATTTGTATGAAGAGCGATTTCAATCTATACACCATTCAGATCAGTAGAATTCGTGAGTCTGAATCTCATAATAAATCTGTCGTAAAACGTTACCATCATCAAGTATGTATTTATTTATGCTAGCTTAGAAGTTTATTTTTCAACTTTCCTGCACTACTCCTGTATGATTTTTTCCCGAACCCTCGGTACAAAAACTTGCACCATCATCGTTCGAATGGCGTGTAGTCGGCAAAATCAATACCATCTTTTGTCCATCCTCAGATGGAGCGAGCTGAGATAAGCGGCCGCATCCCATCGGAGGGAGACACTTTGTTTCTTACCCCCCCCCAGCAGCACGGCAGAAATGGAAATAGACAAGAAAACTTCGCCTACGTTACGTAGGGGCCTAAGTCAATTACATGCATGCATGAGTAGCGGCACAAAATCTATCATATTATATCTGTGCATTTTGTATGAAAGATGGCACACTCATAATCATAATAATCCATACTAATCCATACTATTATTATAAATGCGAAAGTGTGTCTGTCTGTCTGTTACCTCTTCACGCTTAAACCGCTGAATCGATTTTGATGAAATTTGGCATGGAGATAGTTTAAGATCCGAGGAAGGACATAGGATAGTTTTTATTCTGGAAATTATCCCTAAAAAGATTGAAAAGTGAGTAAGTAATTTATGATGGCATTGATGACCCTGTAGAAAATATAATGATTAGACCAAAAGCACAATTGCTCTTACATTTGCTTAGGCGCCCCCTTTTATTAATTAAGGTGATTAGGTGGATATCTATCGTGTTGTACGAGATTGCTTTCATACTTCCAAGTTCCACGCGGACGTAGTCGCGGGCAAAAGCTAGTAATAAATAAGAAGAGAAACAATGAAGCGTAGAATTTTCTATCCAAAAGTTATCTATATTTAACGTCGTTCATATTGTGCACCTTTTAAAGAATTACGCGCATTTAACCCGTGACGAAAAAAGAGGGGTGTTAGTGTTATAAATATAACATGTGTATTTGTTTGTCTGTGGCATCGTAGCTTCCAAACGGATGGACCAATTTGAGTACGGTTTTTAATCAAAAGACTTTTCCGTCGAGATTATTCTTAGCTATGTTTGGTGGAAATAGGACTAGTAACTTCCAAGATATTCAGCTTTAATTTTATTGGAGCATTGAAGCTAAGAATTCCAAATTTTGTAGTTATGTTAAGTTTTAGTAGCATTTTCTGTATCAGTCATCTGATATGTATTTATATATTATGTATATCGTCGTCTAGTACCCATAGTACAAGCTATGCTTAGTTTGGGACTAGATCGATTTGTGTAAGATTGTGCCTTAATATTTATTTATTTATTTATTGAATGAGGGTCTCTTGATAAACAGCTATTTATGTCGGATGTGTTTTAAATTTAAAATTTGGGTTATTTTATTTTTTCACATTCAGTATTATATATTTATTATCTTACATTACGATTTTGGCAATCTTCATTTGGATCATATGCTTTATAGATCCTGTTAATCTTAAAATTAAAACTTTTAAATATGATACATTATTTTGTCGCTACTGTATTTGAGAAATTATCGATATAATGTAAATTTTTGCTATTAGAGCTGCATAAGTGACATTGGCAAATTATAATTTTGAGGCAATTAGAGCACATCGCTAAAGTAGACCAGACCACCTAGTTGTATTTTATAGTTCTGGTGATGATATGTCGGAAATCGGTAATATTACGTTATTATTTTATAATAAACCAATATTCAATAATATAAACGAACTCGGACTTGTCTCAGGTGCGATTTGAAAAATGTACGTTAAGTTCGTACACCAATTTGAAATTAGTGATTGTAATACTCTAAAATATTTTCACGCAACAATCGATCACGATCTTTATGTAAATTTTATGCGAATATTATATAAAAATGGTATAAATATATTTGAAAAAGAAGGATCCTTCAAATTCCATGTTCTAAGGTCTACAGTTAATGTTTAAGTATGCAATTACACAATTCGTTCCATTTTGAAACAATGGTGCCTTGCGTTTTTAAGATGATTTCTTAAATAGTTTCTTTTTAACACAGTTCAGAATTCTATAACTGTAATTATAGTAAAATCAAACTTAGTATGTGGTGAAATTTTAATCGCTTTTTTTTTTCAGTATTGTAAAGTCGGCAAGACCCGACGTCGGCTCGAGGCAATTTTTAAATAAATTTAAATATTTATAGGGTATGCGTGGTAGCCAAATTTTAGTATAATTTTGTAAGGATTTCTGCAAACGTCTAGAACTTAGCACACACTAACCAACAGTAGTTTAACTTGCTGGCTTATTCAGACATTGCCGTGTGACCGGCTTTTCAGGTAAAAGTAAGAATAATATTTTACTGATATAAGTATGTAAGCTTACTTTGGGACTAGGTCAATTTATGTGAGGTTATCCTATTTTATTTATTTACATGGCAAATTTACACGCGTATCTGGATGTTTTTATGCGTTGGCAACTTACACTAGACGCTCAGACATGCCCAGTTTTCGCACGCGTCCATACGCCTACTGTTAATCTGTGTACTGTGTCTAGACGGTCGCGTGACGCTCCCGGGCGATACCCGATTTAGGAAATATTTCAAGTTCGATGACTCTACGTTAGAGGTCGTTAGTTGCTATGCAGTTTAGCAGGATGGGGCCAATTTCACCGCTTTCTCTGAAGTATCTAATAAGGCAGAGCAGGTGGACGTGCGAATATGGATTTTAGCGGTATCCCTAGGGAACTGAGCATTCCTGGATACTAATTCGATGAAGCTCTACGATATCTACAATTTAGTAATATCTCTGCTTCGTCATGGCACTATATCGGAAATATATATATTTTTTTGCTACTTAAGCTACATTGACTAACATTAATATGGGAAAATTTGAATATTACGTCTGACAAATTTCCTCGCTCGCTTCTGTCATTGGTTGTTTAGCGATAAGAAATGCCACCGATCGAATAAGGCATATCGCTATAGTAGAAATGTGGTGACGAGATTTGACTGTCAAATGTCGAATTTATTAGGACTAGGGTTCTTTGGATGGATATGTAGTAGTTGGTGGCTGTTTGTATTACAGCTTCAATTTAGTGAGTAGGTAAGTCGTTTACAAAGATTTTCTCATGTTTGGTAGTGAATGTATGGTCATGATCATCCTAAGAAAAGATGGGATTTTTCTTTTCCTCAGTTCACTGAATTTTAAAAATAAAATTGTTTTTAAAGCGTGTTCCAATTTGCGAGTTAGTCATATTGTAACGGATACATAAAATGATTCTTCGAAAGCTTTCGCCTCTGTAAATAGGTGAACTATATGAGATAACGATATACATTTTATAATGATGTTAATGAAGACATAGTGACATTATACGGAGTTTTAGATTTGTAGGTTTTTAAATGAGTAAAACATTTATTTTGGTTTTATGTGAAATTGTGGTATGTCATGATTTGTTTATTTATGCATTTATCAATTAGTTTGTAATTTTATCACAGTGAACCAAAAAAGCTGTGCTAGCATACTCGTAGGTACTTAATATTGACAAAAAAGGAAAATGGATCAAGATTAAAAAATAAAAAAATATTGCTCTAAATATTGCTAATTTTATAATGAATTGCGTACAATCATGCACATATGGTAAAGTGAATTAAAAACGAAGTGTTATTTGAGTAAACTTAAAAAAAAAATATCGTGGAGAATTTTAAACCCAAATGAATTCATTATGAGCATGGGTGGCATCAATCGGCAAACCTCTAAAGAAAATAAAACACGTGAAACAGATGTCATCATTAAAAGTACACCCAGGAATGCCGATCTAGCAATTGAACCAATAAAGTGAATAGAGAAATTCAAATAATGTCGTCGACAAACACGAAATAAGTAGGCGGTTTAAAAATCAAAGAAACCGAAACATCCCTACAACAAACATGCCCTTTTGTCATCAACGTTATTCCTGTATCATCTATGTTTGTACTTCACAAAGCTAAAACTACCGTTTATTTATTTACCGATACTGGTGCGGATTGGGCATATTATTTTGAAAGAGATGACGATACTGGAAAAACTGAAGATGAAAAGGGACAAGCGAAAGGAACACTTGCGACCACAGCGGCGTCTGATGAAGAAACGACTGGAATACTAAATGAGGTAGTGACAATACTTGGGATTCCATAGCGGAGCAACTGGGTTAAAAGGTGAACCTGCCTTTACCATCATTACCCGTGCAAATTCTGATTCTATTAGAGTCCAAGTCGTTGCAATTTATTGTCGCGTGAACTTTGACATTTTTGAAAGTTTTAACGGTGTTTTATTAGCATTGTTATCTGTAGGTACGTGTACACCTTATGTTTTTGGACATATAATGTAGTTAAGTTACTTTTCCGTGATTTTGCTCGATTGGCTTACAGGAGTTTACCGTTCGGAAGTGGGAATCATCTAATTAACACAAATTATAACGGGTCTAACGCGATATTTCTTATTTACCTTCATAATCTAACGTTTCGGCGGGGTTGCACACGCCGTGGTCTCAGATGTACTCACGTGTGTCTCAGATGTGCGTTAGACCCGTTATAATTTGTGTTAATTATGAGTACAAACCGCGAGAGTATAAAGTGGGAATCATCTATTTGTTAGTTGGTCATATTGTATCTATTATTTTATCAATGCATAAATCATGCCGATTTGTTGTTGCGTCATTGCGTAAAAGAAATTAGAAATTATAAAACAACGTATACTGCTCAAAAGAAAATAAGGGCTACTTAAATTTTACACCTTATTCAAATTTTTCATTTATTTCTATAATACTTTCTTTTATCTAAATACGAGTAACAGGGAATTTCCTTGTACATCACAACACAATAGTGAGTGAAAGAAAACTAAGTTAATCTTATTTCCTTATCAAGCAAGTCAAGTCATTAAAACAGGTCGAGCTATATTTAAGGAGTTTAAAATCACCATCAAAAATTACGTGGCCTTTAATTTCTTTTGAAAAGAAACACTAACACACATACTTTGTCATTTGTAATGTAGCTAAAGATTTAGTAACTTTTTACTAGATAAGACAATCGAGTATTGAGCTGTTTTTCATGTAACTTGTATCCCTTTCTCTATTTCTTCGCACTTCCACCGTTTTCATTAGTTTAGGTGATTTGAAAATGTTGATCTAAGATTATTCTGTCTAGGAACTTTTGTAATAGTGCCAAGAGAAATGACTCACTGGCGTGTATTTAAAAAATTTCGAATGTTAGCGCTACGTTTGCGTCTGGCTTACTAAGATAGTGGGAATATGTAGTAGGTACACGGACTACTAAATGGATGTTAAATCTGTTTGTTTACAATGGGGATTGCAAGTCCGAATAGCATTGTTTAAGTAGTCTCATGTCAATCAATGTTTTTTCCTGACTACGGCCATGGCGGGGTCATGATTTTAGCAGCCTAATGTGTGTATATTTTCGTTTGTTCCGCCATAGTGCCCGAAGAACTCATCCATTTTTGTTAAAATGTGTCGTCATTAGATTGTCACTTATCTACACTTCACGAAGTAAAAAAAAAGTTAAATGGGTTAAATGGGTTAAATTTGCCATTTATAAATTACTGTTTATTAATGTTCGTTATTAGCATACCCCGAGGTTTTTTTCACTAGGAATTATTGACCACTGGGCTGACAGTAGTCGTCAAATGATCAGTGCACCGAAAACGCCGGGGTATGGTTATTAGCAAAACTCGATATTACGGACATGGCCAGGATACAGCCGATATCTGAAATGTCAGTCGAATTAGGCCCCGGTTCGTTGACCCTTCCAGTTTAATTTAAAGGTTTCTAATGTACTAATAATTTTAGCAATAATCGCGTGTGAAATGGCAATAAAGACACAGGTGCCGGCAATTAGGATACACGGGATATCCGGTAGACTCCAATTTGTCTGATCTGAAGCATCCTGAAAACGGATGGATAATTTATTTTCACGTTAGTCATATGAATTAATTTCAAAATGATGGGACGAGGACAATTTATGCGGCAAACATTAGGGTGCTAACTCACCTGTAATGTAACAAAATATTTGAGAATCGCAAATGTTTTTTTGTTATATTACCCTTATTTTATATTTTACACGCGTATATAAATTTTACGTTTTTCATGTAAGATTTTGCGTCTGTCCCCAGAATGTTAGAAAATAAAGTTTCTGTTCATTGAAGTCGGTTTTCATGCTAAATATTCATTATACAAGCCCCCATCAATATTATTCGGCATAATTTTCTAGTACTAACTATGCAGTTAGACCTAAATTTTAATACCCACTCAAACCTAATGACAACCATCGCTTTTATCTTAATGGAAAAATGCAATCAAATTTGTACATTGATACTGTAAATCTCCGATTACAATCGGCAATTTTCTTAATTGTGCCGACAAGCCGCTTTATCAAATGTGCTGGCATTGTCGGCAACACCTGAATTTTGCTTTTTTGGGCCCGCCACACGCACACCGTGTAAACCGTGTGTCCTACGAACTGCAATGCATTCCTTTTAATTGGCATCGATAAAATATGGTTCCAACTTTGTTCAAATAAAGAAAAGGGTTTTATTGAAAAAAAAAACACCATATCCCACACATTATCCCACCATTACCAGTACCATTTGTCCTAAAGGACCGCAGTTGAAGTATTTGTGATATATTGTTTCCATATTATATTTGAAGTTTCGATATTTCTGCGTTACACAGAGACATTTTGGACGATTTCCATCAAAAAATATTTTTTTTAGGCTCGTCAGAACCGTTTGTACATTAAACCTAGTACAGAAAAATCTCCTGAAATGTAAATTCCACATGCTTAGGTGAATAGAAAAAAACAACATTTAATTTTCTGAAAGAAAAATTCATGTATTATGTACTTTTTCTTAAAAACGCCAATTTACACTTATGGTGCACTTGCCTCATCTGAATTTTTTATCCACAATGCTTAAGGATCTGTTATTTCGGCCGCACAGCGCGCGCGCATCTCCCACGGCCCTAAATCGATAACAATCGTTAATTACACCCGATTAAGAGCGATTATGGGACCCACAAGAAGCGACATCACCAAACTGTTTAATTAGATCGAGTTCGAAATGGAATTCTTCATCGACTTGCATTCGTGTCGGCTTATTGAGTAAGCACATGGTAAAGACGAGTAAATCTGAAACTGAACTATTTTGACTGGTGCAATAAATGTTTACTGAAAATTAAGGGAAAAAGTAGTTTTTCTAAGGTTGCCCCTAACCGAGAGCATTCGCCCGTAGTGTAACAAAAAATATATGACAATGTCATTAGCCTAATGTCCAAATGCATTTATTTATGAAAAACGTCTTTAGTTCTGTACGTATGTTTACTAAAAAAAAAAAATTTTATTGTTGTTAGTTTCGTTGTATCTTCATGGAACCTATCATGACATCTTAATTGTGACAAAAAAATTAACAACTTGGGGTTCTGGCTTTCAAATAATAACAAATATATTTTTGAAGTAACGATATTAATTGATGCCTCATGAATTAATTCTATTTTATTATAATTAGTATCATCGATTGACATGTTTATTTTTTTGTTTTGGTATCGCCTAGACATTCTAGAATTATTAATTATTGTAATTACCTACTATTTACTGTATGCATGATACAAACTTATTATTTATATATTTTTAGTCTTTTCAATACGTATTTTAGTCCAACATTGCTATTTGCTAGGTATAATTTGATTATTGTCTATTGGTTTTTTGTATTTTGTATTAAAAAAACATAGGTAGTTACGTGCGAGATGACAACCTCTTTTTTGAAATCGATAAAAAGATGTTTCTGAGAAAACCATGTTTATTTTCTACAGAAATACCGGGTATAAAACTTTCATCTTACCATTAGTGCCATTAACAGACAGGAAAATAAACTATAACTTTACAAAAGCCAAAGGAAAGCGAAAGCACACAATAGTCAGTTTTTATGTCGAACGTAAATAAACAGTTGTGTAACAAACGGATAGAGAAACCGCGTATTTTATATATATATATCTCAATGTGTGTAACCTAGTTAGAGGTATGAGTAGCGGCGAGTGGGCGGCGGCCTTGACACTACTTTTTGCATTGTTTTAACCCCTTCTTAATTGGCCAGGCGAGCTAGCTCTGTTTCAGCTTGGCCAAAAATCTTTCGTTCATCCGGATCTCAATTTTTTTTTAAATGGCGGAGACATGGCAGTTAAAAATTTACAAAAGTCGTATTTCAGTCAAGTCGAAAAATTATTGCAAGCTCTGCAGCTGTTATGTTTTTAACCGACCTAAAAATAGGAAGAGGTTCTATGTTTCACTGTATTTATTTTTTGATTTATTTTATATTATAGACATATTGGCCACGCGATTTGAGTGCATCCTTAAGGAACACCTGTGCAGGCCAGATTTCATAAAGTGATGGGACCCATAACAACCATCAATGCATGCGCGCCTTTAGGAGCGGCTAGGGCAGTTCACAGATTTTGGCCGTATAAAGGTGGAATGTGGAGCCGGGCACGCTGACGCGTAGTAGTCCATCTTGCCGATACTTCGGGGTTCGACGTTATTAACAGCAGATAAAATCTGTTTTAGGGAATTTCATCCGATACGATTCGATCGGCATTGACTTAATCTATTCGAGCGATGCAACTGTCGTATGCTTGTGACATGGTCATATGTATTAAATAACTTATAATCTGGTATAGTGTTTAAAATTTAAATATAATTATTTCTTAACAAAAATGGGAAAATCCCCTCAAAGCCTCGAAAGCCAGCCATAGAAAAAACATATTCCTCGATGCAATTCTATTTTCAATGTTGGCAGTTGGCAACACCATTAACCTATAAATTGGCGAGTAAATGTAAACAACAATGGCCGAATGACTAAGTTCACTGTCTCCGTAGGTGTGTTTGTTTTTTGCAGATGCGTTAATTAATAGCATTTGTCGGGCGGGTTCGAGAATAGAATGGGGATCAGAGTTCGTGTAAATTAAATGGTAGAAAAAGCGTTTACCGGTCTTTCGAGTAAACCGAATCGAATATTTTCTATTCATGTCTCCTTAAAATTAAAACATAACGATAAATAATGAAATACATTGAACTAATAGCTTTAGTTAGCTCAGTATTCATTCTAAAACCAAATAAATCTTGCAATTAGCAAACGCCGAACGTCATTAAAGCGTCCAAGCCAAGTGCAAAAAACGAAATCTTAACTAATTTTATTCGAAATACTTTTACTAAATTTGGCAGCAGAAATCCAACACTGCAGACAAAACAAAACTTAGCTTACAATAAAATTGTGATACTGTTATTTAGATAAAAAGTTAGCCGTTAGTCCTTACGGGCGTTTCGCAAGAGTAAACAAAAAGTAGAAGTAAAAGTACGAAAGCATAAAGTCGAAAACTGTTAAGGGCTGAAGAATTGGCCCGGTATTCGGCGTCCGGGCTTAGCATTGTGTGATCGGAATATATTTTGTGTTAAATGGTTTATCCGTTTATAGCCTCTACCGGTATTATTAATAAGACAGTCATATAAGTTTGTTTATCTCGATTATTTATTTCATATTAGACATATTTCAAATCTGTAAGTAAAATGTATTTCATATTACTCAATTAAGGCATAAGAGAAACTCTAAGTGTCATAGGAAGCTAATATGCAAGGCAGAGAATTCAACATTGGCAAATAAATATAATCAATTCAACTACGTTTAAAGATATATTACAGACTTGAACAGAGTTTTGCCAGTATCAGAGTTTTGTCAGTAGTTTTCAGACTTTGCGATGCAAATAAAAAAAAAATGCGGATGAATAAAAATAAATAATTTGATTGCTCAAATTTTGTCGCTTGCCAGTCTTGTCGTTGTCGTGTTTGAATGAGCTGTCAAAACATCATCGTATATGTACCTATATAATATACTGGATCATTATTGTATAATACATGAAGCATCTTTTAAATAAAAATATATTGAAACCCCACGACATCAATAAGGCCAAGTGCGAAAGTGCACCAAGTCCAAAAAGTAAAATTTTTCGCTCATTGTTTTTGCGGGCATTTTTGGAATCCAGGCATTTACATAAATGCCCAGGTCTTTGTGCCGCTAAGGCGCCGCTCTCCCCTTATGGGCATGCGAGAGTACGGGAAAGTACTGAAGCCCCATGCGAGAGGTGTAAGGCTTATTTCTTTATTTAGGCAGGCTACATTATTGATGGGAATGGGAATGTCCTGTAAACGATGTTGATACGAGCACAGTGCTTTTGATATTTACATAAGTACGAGTAAATCAATACGTTAAACATTTTCACATCCATGGATGCGTTCTCAAAGTAAAGCAGTGTATATTAAGGGGTAAAGAAAGGCGGGTATATGACTGCTATAATACATATGAGTAAGTAGATAAGTAGAGACATCGAGCTCCACTTGTCGCTTCGTTGGTTTCAATTTTCACGGAGGCATTTCTAAGCAAACTTGAAAAGCAATATATTTTCTATTCAGAAAAAAATGACTCGCGTGCTTTACTCTGTCAATTATAATTTCACAGACAAAAAACACAATAACGCACTTTTTAATCCTGTACCAAAATTCTATACTCTGTGGTACCCGCTACAGAACTTTGATATTCATAAGACATCTTTCTACTCAACTCAAATAATTTCAAAAAGAGAACGTCAGCATACATATTTGATTTAAAAAAAAACGCTACTTACTGTTCACTGATTGGTTGAAATTACTTGTCTAAAAACTTTACCAATCACGAGGCACCCGCCATGACCATCGCGATCATGTTTTAATAGATCAGTTTTAGTTGAACGAAAAAGCTTACACCAAAAATAATAATTCATAGAGGGAATGACGATTAAAGTAAAAAATGTTTTTCTGTGTTTTGCTCGTATAAAGAATATTGTATGCAATGTAGTTACACAATTAGGTCTTCAAATCTCGTACCTTACTTAGGCCACTCGGCAAGCCTCGTGACCTAAACGCGGTGCTCGACTTTAAGAACCTCCATTGCCATAAAATACTATTAACGCATAATGTAAAATGTGTTAGACCTAAAGGAGAAATAATTAATAAATTATGTGTCAAGTCATAGCAGACA
The DNA here is from genome assembly GCA_947623375.1 of Apotomis capreana. Lineage (NCBI taxonomy): Eukaryota > Metazoa > Arthropoda > Insecta > Lepidoptera > Tortricidae > Apotomis > Apotomis capreana. Next base: position 19,683,285 of record OX392502.1, on the reverse strand, counting down.
GGGCACCGGTCACGTGGCCCACCGTACATAGGTTTGTATAAGGCACTGGCGCAGTGTCAGTGTTTTTTGCTAATCAAAGACTGTAAAATATTTACTCTGTTTATATAAAAGTAAAAATTTAACCTCATGCTGGTATATGGCTTAATTGAGACAAATTGTATGAAAAAAGTAAATTGTGATGTAAGTGGTCATGCGTTCAATTGTCAGTGTTTTATGCGCATACGCACTCATTTGAGCGGAGAGTTGATTTTGGCCGAGAGATGAAAAAAAAATGTGAAATTCGTATTAATTGAAAATACCTAATCATCAAGTCATCTTAGATTTGCATTTCAAAGACACATCTATAATAGAGTTGCGTTTTACAAGAGTATGTTTCAGTCTATTACATATATCCTATCTCACGTAGGTACTTAATATAATTACCCAAGTAACTCCATGAGCCATTGATGCCTTTTACGACCAAAAATTGACCCGATATTAATTAATAGCATTAGATATAGTGCGAAATAGAGGAATTTTAATTCTGTGTTAAAGATGCAGCGGGAACAACCTGTAATAGATTATGTTCACATTTAATGCAAGCCTTCTACTTTAAAAACAATGCTACTAACAGCTACTTAAATCATCTGATCGAACTCAATTCCCGCAAGCCATAACTTCTTATTGGATATTATCTCAATTTTAACACTAAGCCATAACAAAAGAGGCCATCAATCTAATTGTGGCGCCAACTGACCCTAACACCCTTAAAAAACGGCTACTAAAGAATGGCCAACAAAAACTAAGCCAAATCCCATACGCGTGTCGCCAAAACGGTCAAAAACAATACTTAAGAGTATGAAACTAAGGTGTTTTTGGGTACGTTCTAGTTGGTAATTGGATTCGGGCTCTGGGATCGCCAAAGAGGCCGACTGTCAAAAACGCGGCGCCAAAAACAAGAGGACGAACAAAAGTGAACGGAGCAAACTTAATTAGGGCCTGGCCACATGTCCACGACACGGCGTCGTAAACGTAAAACGACACGGTGTCGCGTCGGAGCGCGACACATTATCCACCGTGCGAATATCCGTTGCCGCGTCGTGAAAACACACGACACGGCGTCAAAAACGTAAAACGACGCTGTGTCGCGTCGGAGCGCGACACAATTATCCACCGTGCGAATATACGTTGCCGCGTCGTGAAAACACACGACGCTGTGTCGCGTCGGAGCGCGACACAATTATCCACCGTGCGAATATACGTTGCCGCGTCGTGAAAACACATGCTGCACCGGGCACCGCAGGTCGCGCCGCGCGCCGGGCAGATTAACTTTGCTGTGTTGAGTAGATGCACGGTGCGGTGCCACGTTCAATTACGACGCCGCAGCTTCTCGTACATGTTCAAAATATTTTGCGATCAGTTTTCGATTCGACATGGATCCTATCACACGTATTCTGCTCTTGTTGCTTTTAAGAAGAAGCATGAAGAAAAAGCAGAAGAAACGAAAATGTTGGATAAATCCATATATTTCTATTATGAACCATGATGGCAGTCATTTCAAAAGGAAGTACGAGGCTTTAAAAATAAGTGATCACAAGTTTTATGATTATTTTAGAATGTCTGTGTCAAGTTTTGAAGAACTATTATGGAAAATATCGCCTCGTTTAAAAAGGCAAAATGTATTTAGGAAACCAGTTCGACCTCTGGAGATGTTGGGATTAACAATAAGGTAAGAATTAAAACTATATATATTTATGTTATTGTTTATTGTCATTGTCAATCAAACAAGAATGTTTTATAAGTAATTAGTCAAGCTTGTAACTATTTGGAAATAATTAGGTAACACTATTAACAAATTTTATACACGGTGTCACATGAAGACACCGAAACAACGTATATTCGCACGGTGGATAATTGTGTCGCGCTCCGACGCGACACAGCGTCGTTTTACGTTTACGACGCCGTGTCGTGTGTTTTCACGACGCGGCAACGGATATTCGCACGGTGGATAATGTGTCGCGCTCCGACGCGACACCGTGTCGTTTTACGTTTACGACGCCGTGTCGTGGACATGTGGCCAGGCCCTTATTCGAGTTTACAGTTATTACGCTTTGCCCGCGGGCCATATTGTTAGGGTGTAGGAATTAATAATTTGCATTATATGTAGGTTATAACTATGTAGTACAGAGCAAAAAATGGGTTCGTATTGAGTAGAAATTGTGTACACGGTGCAGGTATCTTTTTTTATTGCTTCCGAGTTCAGATGAGTCATATAATTAGGCCAGATATACCTATAATCTATATGTATGTATATACATACACGTATTACAAAGTCGTTAAACTAAATGTACTACTGGTTTATTATTTTCATATTTTAATAACATTATTATAGGTATATGTAGTGTATTCCGTTTCTTAGCTCCACTGTTAGCTTTATTGGCAAATGAGCCAAAAGTAAATCTTATTTAAATTACGCAAACAAAAATAAAGGAGAAATAAAACGAAATGCTTTCACACACACCTCTTCTGTGTACGTGGCATAATATAATAATATCATAGTTGGCAACAGCCCGGGAACGAATTATTTTGAAGTTATGCTCCTTGCTTCCACGCGGTTACGTAAAAAGTCATCAAAACTGACTTATTACTCACCTCTCCATCTCCACAGATACAAACGGCTTGAGCACAGTATTCTAGAATATTTGATTTAAAATCCTAGAAAAAATTCATCCTTGAAATGTACGTCACACATTTCAAAGATGGATAAGATTAGCAACTCCTTAAGATGCGTTTCGATTGAGCCATAAAATGTAATTTTTTTTCTCATTAATATTATTACACTTTATTTTTTCTTTATTATGACAGAAGTAGGTATTATATTAATTTAAATTTCAACTGTTTAATTTTATTCCATGCAGCTCGAATAAAAGTAGTAGGGTACGTACTATTACTTCTGATGACAAACCTTGGACACAGAACCCTAAAGATTAGTATATTTCCAATATGATTCCGCGATACAACCGATATATTGCTAACTTGAAGATGTCACAAAGCTTCCTCGAATTAGAACCCAGATTTGTACTTTTGCTATAAGAATATTATTAGTTCTTTCTCTCTCACAGTGTGTTAAATAGCTGCTATAAACTGTGTGGTGGTAAATCACAATGCGTATCAGAGATGAGACCGCGATATTTTAGGAGTAGACAGACGATTGGGCAGCAAGAGGGGGAAAGAGGGGTTTTCAGCGCGGCCGGCCGTGCGATTGATATATGATACGATACACACACTTAGTCACTTTTCTATTATTTAGACGACGACTGACGGGAGTTGGTTGTTTTAAAAAACTCGGTAAGCGTGAGTCAGTCGTTTAGATTTTTGTTATCAATTTGTCTCTTTTTGTGACCTATGTAATTGTCATTATTGTGGCTAATCATCAAATCCAGTTTTTGTTTGTTGCTTGTTGTTCAATATCATCGTTGCTTATTTTCAGTATCAACTTTGATTTCATTTTTAAATAATTGGGAGATGGTTTTCGAGATATTTATGTGTTTATTATTTGAGTGAAAATTTCTTGCTTTTTTTGTTAGTATCCCGAGGAGCGAGGCGCGAGGGCTTTTTTTGATGTAGCTCAGGTGATCTGAGATCGATCGAGTTTTACCGGTTCCCGAAGGCAATATGATATTTTTATATCAACTGATTAATGAAGCCACAAATATCAAGAGTTGTAGATCCACGCGCAGCTATATCGGTGGCGCGCGCACTAATGAATAGGGTACAAGACAAGCACCTGCGCTTGCGCCGCCTCGGGGCGCCACGTGCGTCCTAACCTATACCCTTGTGGGAGTTGTGGGCAACATCTTGCAAATTACAACTTGTATACTATCCACATGAGTATAGTGGGCAATTTTTAGGCACGGCACGGGGAATTTAAAAACTTTTAGGTTAGCGGTTAGTCTGATCGTCAAAACCCTTGAATAACGTTTATCTTACAAATTATAGATACGTATCTATTTACACTAAATGAAATCATTAGCATAAGTCATAGCCATCATATTCTTGCTACTGCAAAATAATTTATTTATTACCAATTCACAATTTTACAAACCCTACTTTACCATTTTGCCGTCCTAGAAGTCCAGCTATAATTTTTGCCGGCCCCAGAGACCTCTGATAATATGAGTAAGTAGGTACAGGAATATAATGTTTGAGAACGATTTCCGAAGCAAAGGTGTGTCAACGAAACTATTCCTGCCTGCGTCTGCCTCGATAGTCATGTCAAGTTATTAGTCATCTTTCTATTGAATTCATGATGGATAGTAGATAATATAAGGCATTTAAAATTAACAAATCACTACGAAGAAGAAGAAGACTCTAGTCGGACAGTGCTTTCAATTTTCCGCTGGTATCGTCCTAATCAACTTAAAATATACCTACTCAACACTCGTGTCGTTTATTGGGTTGCCACATTGATTACCTACCACAGTTTCGAATACAATGCGAAGATCTCTTTTTGATTTACTTTAAACTTTCAGCATTTCTTTTTCCATTAAGAACACAGTTCATCAAAACCTTCAGTAGTGTTCACATGTTCTTCAAAATCTCCTGGAGATTTTCAGGCATCGATAATTACATAATATATTTTTTTGACTGAATGAGTTGTCTTCGTATACCAAAAGTGCGATCATTTAAAAAAGTCCTTATGCAATGTCAATATTTCATTCATAAACGTCGTATGCACAGAGCGCGCCGCGACGCCACGATATATTTAGAAATACCTTCTTTTTTCTGTCGCGAGGTATTTCGGTTGCAAAATACCGTCTCACCATCTCGAAAATAAAGGTGGGAATTAATAACGTTTTTGACGGGCGAAGTGGTTTGATAGTTCATCTCAAATAGATAGAAAAACTAGAGAATCGTGGTATTGGTTGAGAGAGTAGGAGTGTTCGTTTGTTATACATATTTTTAATAGCCTTAACCTTATCTAGCTTTAATCTGAAATAGTTACTTAATACGTTTATTTTAAAATTAGCGTTTAGATTCTAGTCGTTGGTATTCATTCGATTTGTAAGGAATTTGCAATCTTAATAATTACTTGCCTTGCCTTCGATTACACTGAAAAAAAAAAAAAAAAGATTTCTTTTCAGTAGCCCAAATGTTAGCTGTAGCTACTAGTATACTAGTTACATAAATCGGAGGACTGACAAACTGAGGGCTAATAGTACCCAAAATAAGCACAATTTTGCTATTGCTCAAGAGTTAAGTTAGTTGAGTTATAATATTATTAAAAATATCCGTGAACCGTCTTAAGTTATTATCATAAACAGATCCGGACAATTTTTACGTGAGTTTAAACAATTTTCATAATTTTTTTTTCATCATTTACCTATTTTTCAGGGTCGACGCAACAATTCATTTAATGCATTTACTTTTTAGAAACCTTTTCTCCAGTTGTATGTACATACGTTACTCATTATATCCTTCCGACAAGTATAACAGAAGTATCCTGGATATGATCAAACAAGGCCGAAGATTTAAAAGCATCCGCGATTTCGTTGTGTCATGTCATTTAGCGATGACAGTTTGAAATTATTTCCTTAACGCGGCTGTGAATTTTTCATGACATAATACGAAAATTCGGTCACACAAGACCAAATTAGTGTTTGTTTTATTTTCGTGCTTGATATTACGTTTGTTTATTTTTAACTTGCAGTATCCTCTCTACAATTAAACTTTGATTGCAAAAATTGTTTTGGAAAGAAGCTGCTAGAACCCCTACTTGTCAACGCGAAATGTTCGTAGGATTGTTGGTGCCAATGTTTTGACAATCTTTATAGTAGGTATAGATCAAAGCTTGATAAAATCCATGCATGCTAGAATAGCCATGTGTGCCTACCTTTTTTAAGCGATACCTTACTAACCATTTTACCATTTTTTTTGCTGTGTGTGTTATGTAGGCCTAAGTAGCTTGTTGATCACAACGGCGAGAAACATATTCCTTCTTATGCAATAGATACTTCTTATGTACTAGATATATAATTTTGTAAACTCCCAGAACCACAAGACACCCCAGTTGCGAAGTGATATGAGAATTTCATCCCATTTGGAGTGCACTAATGCGTAATAAGTGATATTTATCAGCGGTTTGTAATGGGACACCCACTCGGCTCATATTTGTATGAAAGCATGTAATGTCTCAATTCTGGGCTTAGGGAAAAGAAAGAAGTTTTGTACGGATAGCAGCAGAGCGAGGAAAATTTTTGCGAAGCGTGTAACAGAAATTATATATTTAACACCATCGAGTGTTATATGCATTGAACCTGTAAAGTTTATCATAATCATAAGACAAGAAAGAAACCAAATAATAAGAGTCTTTAAAAATGTCTTTCAGGCTTTGATTTTAGCGTCAGCTGATATGCATGGAATAATCGTTTCATAGTTTTACAACGCAAGTTCACGGAAGTTAGAGTGAAGTATTGCTTGAATTTTGCTAAATATTTTTTTACCTACCCAGGAGTGAAGTGGTATCAAATAAATTCTTGGTAAAGCCGCATCAGCTGTGGGATAAAAGTACACGAATTCTATAAATAAGCAAGCCGATGGGACTCGGGTACTTATGAACGTAACGTCATTGGTCCTACTAGTACCTGGTACTAACCTGCCTGAGGTGAGATTACCTTAATGCACTTCTTATAATTAAAGCGGTAGACTAGTTTTGTTTGACGACATCTTGCGTCGCAGGTCAATTTAATCTAAAGGAGTTCTGAATCGACTGGGCTGCTGTCGGTACACGACGCGCCGTCTCGTCCGCTTGCTATTTCGGTCTCCGCCCAGCCCAGTTTATTGACTCTCGGCTACACACCCGGATTTTACTACTTTTCCTACCAATACTCCTGCACTTCCTATAGCTGATTTTGAATTGCAGACTAAGGAGTTCACGAAGACCTCCGAGAAACCGGAGCTGTAGGCTGTATGCTTTAGTTGAAGCTTCGTCTGAGATGAAGAAAATTAAAACTGTGAGTATAACTACACTGAGTAAAACTGTGAGTCCTTATCTTACCACCTACTATTTTCTGTTTAATTTTGTTTTCTTCGTTTCGCAAAGGTTGTCTGGAAAAGATCGCTCTTTAGCGATAAGACCACCCATGTCTACCATTGTTTAATTTCTCATGTAATATGAAAAATATTTTGTTTGTGGTTGAAAATTTAAAAAAAAATACAATATATTTCAGCCATTTTGAAACAGACTCGCGAGCCACAAGTTTTATTTCGGAGTAAATAAAAAGACTAACCAAAAGATTCTTTTTTTTTCTAAAACATTTAGGTTTAATAACATCCGTGGAGACTATCATATAGTTTGATGTGCAGTACGCTGATTAATTAGAATATCTCGCTAACGTTGTCTTTCCTAATGTTACACACTTGTGTCCAATGCCAAAACAATCCATTTCTTTCTCGCTGATACGATCTGACCTGTGATTGTCTGCCAACTGCGTTATGTACTGAAGGTTGAACAATACCTTTCACTATTTTACCCTGACTACATTGAGACCAGGTGAAACACATAGGTATGACATCTTTCTTTTATTTATTGTATCAACTTACTCAATTTAGTAAATTACTGGTAAATTACAAAGCTATTATAATTAATTTCGTTAATTAAATGCACATTAACAACGATAGTATGTAGCCTGGAACCTTGACAGATAGCCATATTAAAAAGAAAGTCGACAGCCAGACGCTTTTTTATACAGCCAGTACACCTTGCACAAGGACGCAAATTGAAATGAAGAAAAAAAATAAAATTGAATTTGGAATTGTTCGAAGGCTGGCGCGTGCGGCAGATGCGCGCGCAGCTGCGCCGCAGAGCCCGCGAATAAAATGCAATGGCTGAAGAAATACTGGGATCGATTTAGTTTAATTTAATGGTTCTTGAAAGTGATATTTACTTAATATATATAAAAACAGTTTAAACTCATGTCAAAATTGTCAGGAACGGCCCGACATGTATCGAACTCATATGGAGCTCTTCATCAGGGACAGCTATCCGTGCTGCTACGGGACTCACGGCTCCCTGCTCACACTGCAATGCACTTATAATAATATTAGTGATATTTACTTTTCAGTGTTAGCTGATATTTTTTGAATCACCTATGATAATAAAATAAAAAAAAAACATTTCGAGGAATAGCTTCAGCTCCTATCAACAATGAGATTTTGTAAATATTATACACCTTGGTATGAAATTACTCATTTTTTTTTGTCTATAAAGTTTACAGCGTATACTAGACGTACTATTGTATACTGTACATTGTTATTGTGTTGTATATGAAAAGTTACACAAAAAAGTATAGTGAAACGAATCTTTCGCTATACAAGAAAGAAAGTAATAGACGTTTTCACCAAAACCATTCTAAGAGCAGATCAAACGAAACGTGTTTGTTTTTATCTACGGGTGGGCGTGGGCGTGGCTCAGCTGCGCAGGCGCCACCTGCGCGTTAACAACCTTATCAGCTCCAATATGGCGAACTTTAATTTATCTATCCTACATATCTTGCGAATGTAGAGGATAGCTTGTATCTTTGAATATATTTGGACCGGTTACGTATCGTATGTTGCAAGGTGTATCTAAAATTCATAGAATCAGTGTAGGAATATTCAAATATTTTAATTTTAAGATAATCAGGATCTAAGGATATAATACAAATGAAAATTGGCAAAAATGTGACAGATAACGAATACAAAAATATATTTATTTTTAGTTCCTAATAGTATTATATAGTGTAATGTATTTCATGTTGTGTTGTATATTCCTTGATGTTGGAGGTGTGCAATAAAGAGTATTTGTATTTGTATATTGGATGTCAGGTGATAAAAACGCGTATTTTTAAAAAGACACAATCACGACGATTTATTAACAGTGAAATGGCAGGTTACTATTTTGTTCTAAAAGGTTATTATTGTGTGTGTGTTTTGTGATTGTAAAAGTGTGGCATCTATTATACAAAATACAAAGTATGATAGTTTTTTGCCGCCACTGTACTTTGAGAATGATCATCAATCATTTGAATCAGTCTCACGTGTAAGTTGCAAACGCAATCGCATTTACTTTTACCGTACCTATAAATAAAATTGTCACAAACACGATCGAGACGTTTTTTTTGCATTAAACGCAAATGTACTCTATATCCTCAGGTCTTAAAGAAAATCAAACTAATATGGTACAGACAGCATTAAACGTAGCTGACAATTTTAGCATGCAATTTGACATTACCCAGCGTACCTACTTAGTAAAATTGTCACCTATAGTTATACGAATTGCTTGTCTTTAGGGTTCCCATATCTTGAGAGTAGAAACTAAAAGCTTAGCTTGAACCCATTTTTCGATGTCTGTCCTTTTCACGGAAAAGTAAGGAAAAGTTTTCTGGTGTAACACAACAAACAAACACCTGTAAAACTTAAATATGGACATCACAGGCGTCAAATAAACGTTCGTCGGCTCTAAGTGAGCTAATTAGTGCTAAGAACTGGTGAGAACTGGCTCAAACCGGCTCGCCGTCATTGTGTTTTGACTTTCCCACGAGTAGGTGAGATTGAATTTGCGAATCGAGATTATAAAACGGAGTTTTGAAGGAAGAATCAGTTTTTTCGGAGCAAAAATCTCATTCGTAATATCTTCATCAAGTCAAATTCATTATTTCTTGAAAATTAGAAATCTATGCTTGAACCTAGAAAGATGAATATTCCACAGATGTTTCAAGAATAAGGCAGGCTTCCAAAATTGCATAGCATGGAAACAAAGCCGCAGCCAATGTTACATGCAGTGATTGGAATTGGGTAGTGCTATAGTAGGTAGACGCAAGTGCGTGAAAAATATCGAAAAGTACAGATGTTATTCTACTAACGCCATCTTACAACCACGTAACTATAGTTAACTTTAAAGTAAGATGACGTTGGTAGTAAAGTACCTAAATACGTTTCTTTGATGCCACGAAAATACGCATTTGCCTCTGTATACGCAATTATCGCTAGTGACCTTATAAATTATGTACTTTTCGATGTTGTAGGTTGCACTTGTCCCGATACTCCCGATACTGATGTTGCTTGCAACGTACCTAACAAAAGGTGGTTAAAACCGCAAAGGGTGTGAGAAATTTAGCACTCCCTAATTTCGATCACAGTAAAATCTGTACATATTATGATTTTTTCACATAATCTTCATTCAATCCGAGTTTCAGTATTTCAGCACGACGCCAATAGTAATTAGCCAAGGTAGGTCAGGGTCGCGAGTGGTTGCCAACTGAAACGTTTAGTTTTTACTCCGTAACATTTCCCACACATTAAACTAAACGTGTCATGTCGAAAATCAAATCCGTTGCAATGTCAATCTTAAAACAACTTATTGGAGACGATTTAGTGGTGGCGTGTGAAGTGATGGGAGCTCTTTTGTTTTTAAATTTGCGGGTTGTTTTTGCTGAACAGTCGTTTAATGGGGCACGTAAAATTGAATGTTTCAGAATATTTTTTGTTGCATCGAGGTTAACTTGTGTATATGCTTGGCAATACTGAATGGGAGAACATAGTATTGGTATTGGTACGCGATTAAGTCTATGTTTTGTAAAGTACTACCTAAACTGTTCCTTTCGTTGGTGATGTTCCGGAAACGTAATGATCAGCAATATATAATATTACATTGTCATGTTAGACTTATGCGAGAGTATCATGAACATCTAGCTGCCATTATTTATTTTCTTGGGATTCCATCCACTTCAGCCAAATGATGTCACTCGTCACTGTTGGACATAGGCCTTCAATGAACGCCAGTACGACCGGTCCTGTGTTGCCGACATCCCGCAGACACCAGCGGCTTGTATCAAGACACCTTGAGGGGGTCTCACTAAAGAGCATATCAGGCCTAGAGGCTTTCGGCGCTACGAGTAACATCCTGCCAATATTTTGCAATCTTTTGAGCTATATTGGTTTCTCCTGGTTTCTCTACGTTCTTTAAAGCCCGTTTCCAAAGATCATGTTTCATACTATGCCTATAGTTAAGTGATTGAGTAATCAAGTACTGATCATACACGTGCAAAGATTCGTCGGTCAAATACCTCTGGATGCCACATCTGGGACCTTGACATTAGGAAGCCGAACTTATAACATGTGGGGCGGAAACTTGTGGGCCTTTGACGTTTGCGTTTATGACGTGATAAATAAATGATATACCATCCGTCACTCTCGCACTTACATGTCATGAATGCAGCTCAAATACCAAAAAGGGATATGATATAATGTCCGGATAAAGCCGATACATTGCTAAATTGAAGATATCTCGAAGCTACGTCGAATTAGCGCTCTGACCAGTCAAGAGGACATTGAATACTCTTGACTTGACGCCCTTTATCAGTAGTAGATATTCCACTTTTTGAAGAGTAATTATTTATAGATAGGCAGTTGTAACGATGGAAAAGGAGAGCGAAAAGTTAACTAATACAATTTTCCTTAACAATGAATTACTTTCCTTTACTGCTGAGCTGTAAATCAGTAGCCTAACTTTTACTTCTCATCAAATAAACATAGACAATTGGCTACGTAATAAATCACTGAAACATCCAGTAGCAGTTCAATCTCGAATAAAACACAGATTAGTATCATCTCGAATAAATCAGATAGTCATAATAACTTTTAATACCTATAAACACCTCTCAAAATCGATTGATTTCAAAATAAATGCCCTGTAATGTTTAGATGTGGTTTCCATTCAATCATCATCAGATATTTCATCTTTTGTTCGACTATTATTTATGTTGAATTAAAATTTAATGTATTATGCACCTATAATCGAATATTTAGAGTTTGAATCGTTTCGAAATATATCTTGTCTTCTTATCACTCGCCATCCAAAGGTGATCTTAAAAACCTCAACCTCAACATCCTTGATAACTAAGAAATGTCTTTCAAATAAAAACGATGCATAGATTCTATAGAATGCTATATGTAGCATTATGGATGTTCTCGCTTCTATATTAATACATGCATTAACAGACACTATAAAACGCCATAGACAAAAACAAACACGTGATCAAATTATCCGATGAGTCGTTAAGAGTGTAATTTTACGCAATTGGGGTGAAACAAAACAAATATCGTCCTCGGGCAGTTAAATCTTTAATCAGCCTCGGCGAGGCTCGTTTATGATAGGCATAAAACTCACCGCGAGGTCACTGAACTTTGATGGGAAAATTGAAACAGGAAAATGGCGGTTGGACAGTTATTTCTGCGGGACGGGACGCCTGAAACGTTCAGCAGATTCTACTATCTGCATCTGAGACGTACATTAATTAAATCAACAGACAAGCATCATCAGATTGAATAATAAGACATCAATAGTTTTGAGATAGTTCAAATCGCCACCTTAGAGATACGAGTAGTTGGCGTTTAACAACCAACCAACTTCTGACAGCGGGCTGGTAAGTTTGATTTGATAACTTTCCTCAATTATTGGTACTTCATTAAAGAATACACAACCGTTTTTAAGCATAATAGAATTAATAGATTTTGATGATCCTATTCAAGACATGGTGTCATAGATACGACTAGTCGATCCAATAATTTCCTCATTAACAATCCTAAAAGTGAATTCTTGCAGCAAAATCAAGTGCATGGAAAAATATCGAGATAAAACATATCGATCTATAGATGATAATATTTACCATTGAATGTCTTTAAGGTGTGATACCTCGATAAGTCGTTCCCAAAATTGCAGCCTTAACTACAATAAATTTCGTTCATTTATCTACTCAGTTTGCAATTCACTTGTACGTCAACGGGTCTCCAGAACTGATAAGAAGTGTAAACAAGCATGAAGAATGCGCTTCGAGTGTCACCGCCAGTTTTGAATGGCCAAGTATCTGATACAAACGATTTGCAGATATACAGTATGTTATGTTGATTGCATTCAAAGATACTGAATTATCTAAGGAAATACTAGAACCTAACACGATTTAAGAGCATTTCTCAAAAATGTTGTACAAACTTAAGACTTCAATTAAAGTTCCAATAGATTATCCTATTTTGTTTTTTGTTACCAAATATTTTAGTAATGTTATATCAATGTTACGGCTATATTAGATAATTAAGGCTCTGTTATGCTTATACTTTTTAGTTATACATATAGAATCTGAAATCAATGTATTGGAATTCACAAAGAAAATTTGGTAACAAAATGGGAAAAATATAATTAAACATTCAATGACGTCTACAAACTTTTTGAGAAATGCTCTTAAACAAAAGATGTAGCTACTTAGTACCTAATACTTACAGATTTAAATACAAATTCAGGAAATAGATGGCAAAGTAAATTTTCCTAGCTCTCAACTAACGACAAATAATGCTATCCTGATGCTTTCATATCGCAAACGAATTCGTCATCATAGCAAAAACAATTTTGACCAAATGTTCATATAAATAAGCAGGAAAATCCTCAGAAAAGTTGCAGATCTAGCAAATTTTAATATAAACGATAACATCCCTATGGGTATTTTTACGCTGTAATGAATCACTCTGTAAAAAAATACGTCAACAGTCATTAATTTCCACGCAGTCAATTTTAGCTCGGAGCACTTTAATAAAAAACGAGACAAAAACCAAACAAACATCAATAATTAACCTATATTTAGGTAACAAATTTCTTTACTGCAATGGAGACGTATATTCTGAGAAACTATCGATAATATTCATAATCAAAATGAAGTGACAACGATAAAGTATTTTTTTTTCTACTTAATTTTATTTTCTGCGCTTAAGTTCTATTTCATTTCACTTAATCTTTTTCAGTTAGACATACCATATTTTTTTATAATGCAACGAATGGTATGATATTGTCTTAGATAATTTTCAAATGATTATGCAACAAAAGATAATGAGTTACATGCTATAAACCCTTTAAACCGCCACAAGTTTGCCTGGTTAGGTTCTTTAGTTACCTTGCGGGCCTCAGAATGGAAATAGAAGCCCCACTATGCGGCAACTTTACAGTTATCTCCCTCAATTTTACAGAAAAGTTATCAGATCAGCAGCATTGAGAGATAGGATATTATGTTGCTTTTCTTATGTTATTTATGTAATTTGCCTGGTCATTTGTTTTATTCCCGTGGGACGTACTAAACTATTAACTTTTATCGACTGAACATCCGCCACTTCATCGACTCTGATATGATAGCTTTAATTTCTATATTCATTCATTTTTGTTACGTGTGGAACGTTCTAAGTTTAAATTACAAATTTTATCAAATAAAGTAATGTAATTTTATCGACTAAACTAACCAAACCATCTACCAAAACTATCGACTCTGCCCCTCCCTACCGGTGTCGCGTTACGGCACTTTTGTCTGCGAGCGTCGGTTTGTTGTGACTACTTTTTTCTACCGGAAGCGCTGACTAGACGCTGTTTACTCGACCGCTTTAATGATGCTTCGCGTAAGGACTTGGCTCACTTTTCTTTAAATATTTGTGTAGCAGAAAGTGAGAAGGTTTAAGGAGATGTTTGGTGGTTAGGCGCTTTATTTGAAAAAAATCTTTACCAATTTAGTTCTTCTTAGTGACTTTGCAATTGTCAGTTTAGTATAGCTGTAAAAAACTGGCCAAGAGCGAGTCGGATGTGAGAAGTGATACGTGCATACGCAAAAAAAGTTAAAAAAATATCGTTGTATGGGCTCCTCTGTTTTTTTCCCTACTTATTATAGTAGCTAATGATACTCGCAGTAGTATATTCTGTAAAAAAAGTTAAGTCTACCTACTTATTATAGTCAAGAGCTCTGTGACAAACAGACATCGGTTATAACACGTTAGTACATAATAGGGTTCGTTGGTACGGTCAGCATCAAAAGTAGATGTCAATTTTACTACTGTTTTATGTCAAATAATGTAATTGCAATTATTAAAATACTTACAATAAAACTACACCTAAAAATTAAACTAAACTCGAACATAATAAAGTTAAACTAAATCTAAAAATGGCCCCTGCGGCATAGTGCCAAAGATGCTGGCGGCATTTCCTCGCTGAATCGCCAAACTGATTCTTTGAGCGAGGAAACCGCTGCCATTTGGCATTAAGTCCGCCATTTGTACTGACTTGTTTTGTGCAATAAAGTTTAAATAAAAAATAAAAAACCGCCAGCTCTCCGGTCACCAGTAACATCGATAGATAAGCCTCTTCGAGATATCTTTGAAGAGGCTTAATGTGCTGGGGCCCCACGGACCCAGGGTCTCGACGCCAAAAGGTATGAAATTGTACTCAGCGCCAAGACCACTGTACTTACTTATTCCGTTTTATGCCTTCGGCCGCTTCTGCCGCTGCTCCGGCCCTAATTGAGGATCGGTGGAGATGTGACGGGGCCAGTGTGTCTACACAGGTTGCATCCCACACTAGCACCCGTCCCTTACTCCACGGAATTAAATACATTCCGTCCGGTCTCTTGCCATCGTCTCTTGATACCGCGGGTTTAATATTGATGTTTGTTTGTTTTTTTTGAGTCGTTTTTTTTAAAGCTAGTGCTCCGAGCTAAAATTGTTTGCGTGAAAATTAACGACTGTTGAAGACATTTTTTACAAAGTGATTCATTACAGTGTAAAAATACTCATAGGGATGTTATCGTTTAGCTATCCAACTTTACCCCGGAATCGTCAGCTACTTTTGACGTCGAATATACCTACCTACCTATTTTCTAAGCCTTCGCTGAAACTCACGGAATTCTAAACATAACCCGCTGTCCGAAAAGGCCATTAAGAATTAAGATATAAAATCGTAGACTGCAAACACAGGAAGGATTCATAACTTTTCTTATCTAAATGATGTTCATAATCTATCTTGAACCGCGGAAACACATTTAAACTAGAATCGTAAAGTTTAAGTGTTTGAAACCTAGTATTTTCTCACAGCTTATTTTATGCTTATTTTTTACCGATAAGTCTAATTAGTTCTTTGTTCGCGACGTCCGATCCCAGGTAATTGCAGCTGAAATCGATAGTTAAAGCATCGGAGCGTGGACGGTTTTTGTTGCTTGTCGCTGTGTAACATCAGTTAGAAGCGTTTAGATATTATATTAAGTGCCTAATAAGCGGTTTGTATAAGTACTTTATGAGAACATGGTGTTTGGTTGCTGAATGGGCAGTGATCCTAAATGCAGGAATAGGAATGCATCAAGTGAAACAACAGAGAAACTACGTAAACCTTACTTATTTTTGAGTGCCAGGCATTCTCGTATCGCTCCGAATAGCCCCATTTGGTCCTAAAACCGTTCGGAATTCACCGGTTGCAGGGTAGGTTGGAATTATATCTTGTAATTTGTTTATTATATTAAGATTGGATCATTTTAACAGACCAACTCTAGTCGGCCGTAACTGAAGGTGACACTGCGGCATTACGGGAACATTCAAGGATATAGGTGTATGGATTTGTTACCTTCTCGTGATAGTCAATTTAAAAATCTAGAAAACGTCTTTACGAAGTCAACTAAATACATTTGTGAGTATTATATTCCTTGCATTATACTATACGCACTTGCGTAGTAAACGTCCAATCTCTTGAAGCTATTCTTTGACAGGCGATCAACAATAGTTCGGTTACTCACTGCTCCGCCAATGACTTGTTACGCTTATAAATAGCATACGGCCGTCGACGCATGTATCTGCACTTCGGTGCTACGATATTTATAGATGGCGCTTGCTACTTGTGCCACCGGTTGTTTCCATGGGGTGAAAAATTCTGCCCTTAACGCCTGTGTTATAATGATTTCCGAAGTAGCGATATACCTAGTATATGGCCCCTTTAGCAACCCACGGTCGCGTTAAGTCTGCATCTCATTCATATGCAATGCCACAGATATCAGGCGCGAACTTAACTTGTCGGACGAATCGCAAATAGGTATCGCGTTTTGATGATAGTTAAAGGTTAGAAATCGCTTATTTGGTGATATCTCAAAGACTCACTCGAATTAGTGCCCTTGTTTCAAATGTTGTGGACAGTGTTTCAGTCTACCGGTATCAATAGATACCTACTAAGGGTCAATCTTAAAAAATCAACCTAGTCTCAAACTACTATGGGTACTAGACAATATTCGAGTTCGTCACACAAATATTTGTTTTTGCCAGGATTCGAACCCAGGACTGTTAGCTACAAACTGCGCCAACCACGTCGTCGTATAAAATATAAGGTAATAAGACAGATGGCTGTTTACCTCAGGTACACGTCTAACTGCTAAGTCCGGACTAAGGGCAACCTTCACCTAGTTCATGAGAGCCTGGTATCGTAGCAATATATCAAACATCGAAATTACCCCACATTATCTCTTTACCGTTGTATGTCGACGTCTAACCAATGCCAATTCTACGGATATTTTATGCGAGTGTTTATGCACTTGTTATAGTATATGTAATACACAGTAAACATAGTCTTGCTCAGAGTGATCTGACTTTCATATCACATTTTCACACGAATCTATTTACCGATCGAGCGAAGCGTCTCTCTTTCAGCTTGGCCCGAAATTCTTTCGTATGGCCAGATGTTTGGATGTTAGAAGGATTTATAACGATGCTTGGATGTCCAGACGCTTTCCGACTATTCTCGCCTAGAGGGCGTATTTCTCAACCGATGAAAGTGATTTGGATTGATAAATATTTCGTTCCTTTTTTGTCCACACAGTTTCTTGAAATTTTTCTAAGTGGCGAAGATATGGGGTTTATAAAGTAAAACATTACTAATTTCAGCAATATTTCAACATCACCTCGCGAGGAGTACCGCTCACAGAGCTTATATTACTATTATACTCGTATGTACCATTTGAAATTGCAAAAAAAAAAGATGAGTATGAGTAATAGAAAACACCGCCGCGAAGCCATGGTCGGAAAATTCTTGGCAGCCATAATTTTTGACAAATATATTTCCAATCATTTTGATGGTTATTGCATCAATATAAAGTTTACCTAAATAAGTACAGTCAGCTGAAGTAGCTAAGCAGTATAACACGGGCACAATTATCCGAACAACTCCTATCTTCATGGTTAGAGTCCGTGTGTATATATAATTGACAACATTGAATTTCTTTAACCAGGCTTTTTATCGATATTATCAAATAAAGGATAAAAAATTTAATATTACCACATTTTTACATTTTCGAAAATATCCCAACTTGTGATTGAAAATTTCATTTGAAAAGTTCCTCTTTCTAAAAGAGCGTAGGCGACCAGTTATTGGTCACAGCGCAGAAAATCATAAAGTCGGACTATAACTTAGGCGGATTTAGTATGAAAATTGTACCACTGCACAGTGCCAAATAATGCCACATTTTTCGCCACGGACAACCTGATACAGAATTGGTTAGAACTTATCATTAGAAACCTCGGAATATACTACAACAGGTAGCTATTGTGTTTCTTTTCCAACTTATTCATGTTGGTAAAGTGACGTAATTTTCGGGCAAAAGAAAATCAAAGTAATCCATCTCTTCAACTTTAAGAAATATTTTGAATTATAATGTTTAAAACGTAATATTCATCGTAGCTTTATGTTTAGAAACGATTTACAACCTTCTACAGGCATTAGAAGTCAAGATATTAACTATTTTAGTTTTTTTGTTTTTATTTTTTTTCTCCCAAACGTGCAAGTAGTGGCTGATAATTTTGATACGGGAAGTACCTCTAAGTGTCCTGAACATGTGATATTAAAATGGGCGCAAAAAAACTAAAATAGTTAATATCTTGACTTCTAATGCCTGTAGAATTGTAGAAGGTTGTAAATCGTTTCTAAACATAAAGCTACGATGAATATTACGTTTTAAACATTATAATTCAAAATATTTCTTAAAGTTGAAGAGATGGATTACTTTGATTTTCTTTTGCCCGAAAATTACGTCACTTTACCAACATGAATAAGTTGGAAAAGAAACACAATAGCTACCTGTTGTAGTATATTCCGAGGTTTCTAATGATAAGTTCTAACCAATTCTGTATCAGGTTGTCCGAGGCGAAAAATGTGGCATTATTTGGCACTGTGCACTGTTATTTTGTGTGTTGTGAGTGTCAAATTTTCCACGAGATCGTCTTGTAGTGGGCCGATTATTAGATGACGCTGTTTAAAATTTTTATGTTTAAAACACTAGTAGGTAGGTATCAAATAAAAATAATACTTTTGGGTTTAAAATATGAAATTAGTTTAAACTGAACACTATTTGAAGTCAATTTTGAGCACTTGGCGTGCTTAGCACTATCTGCTGCTGACTGTACAATGATAACTTAAAATTGTTACATACAATCATATATATAATTATGCCCTTATGTTCAACGAGGAAGTAAAATTAAATTAGTTAAAGGATATAACATATTTTCCGTTGTTCAGCCAATAAGATGGAAGATAACCATTTAAGAGGAGAGTCTGCGGTGGATATGGAACTTGTGTAATAATGCGCAATAATAGCTAGTTATAGAGATCTATTAAAGCGACAATATGATTACCTGCGTTATTTATTTTGTATAATTAAAGTAAAGCCTGACCAGAAACATATGAGGATGCGCCATATTGCGGAATTTGAATGGAACTAATTTCTTAGACTGGCAATGATTTTATGATGGTTTGTCAACAATGTCAATGTCATGCGTGGTTTGTCATTGTCATTTCTTTAAAAGACAAATATTTAAAATTATCCAAAGAAAATGCCGAAAATCATTCACAGTTGTGAACGTAAGATTATAAATAAAGTGTACACGTGTTTACTACACGAAAAACGGTTAGGAAAAGAATGCATTCCATTAAATGATATTACGAGGTAACATAGTTGAACTGACAGGTATTTAAACTACTGTCATTATAGTGGATTGCGATTGGTTGCAAAATTGTTGCCATATAAATCTTATAAATAGCGCCCTCTTGACAATCCTCATATATTTCTGGTCAGGCTTTAGATTATTAATTGGGTTATCTTGGCTGATCGAATCAGAATTGAGAACATCCGCAGGTGATCATAGTTTTCAATATAGATTTCATATTGCCAGACTTAAGTAGGTACCAGTGGGTGCAGGTATGGTATAAGAAAACAATGTATACATGCGACTCCGGATTGACAGGAGGACTTTCGATGTCATCACGCTTTGATTGGTTGGTTAGTTCTGTCAATGCGTTTCGGTGTTGCCAGTGGTGTACACAAGACTTCCCTTGTTACCTGTATAAATCTCATGACATTGTGAGTGTTTTAAATCAATTATTACGACTAAATATAATTTAGTCAATGAACATAACAACTGTAATGCATGAATGCATAATTTTTTTTTATGGTGACTCTCGGCAAACATTTTTTTTGTTACCATAAAGCGGCAACAAATCAGTGACGTATAAATAAATAAATATCGGACAACCTCACACAAATCGATCTAGTCCCAAATTAAGCTCAAGAAGGCTTGTGTTATGGGTAATAGACGACGATATACATACTTATATAGATAAATATATACTTAAATACATAGAACAACCATGACCCAAGCACAAATATTCGAGTTCATCACACAAATATTTGCCCTGGGCGGGATTCGAACCCGGGACCGCCGGCTCAGTAGGCAGGTGGCAGGTGTCTACAAACCGAGCCAAACGCGTCGTCAGAACGTATAAAGTCTGACTAGCCGGAGTATCATACTCGTACCTTGTCTTTCTTATATCATAGGTGCAGATTGTTTCGTTGGAAACATCCGTAAAAAGCCAATCATGGCCGCCATTAGTACTTTAACTTTTTTATTTTGTGCAATAAAGTAAATAAATACCTAGATTTCATAAAAATGGTCGAGTTTAATCCTACATAATACACTTTAGTAATCATTTGCAAAAGTACATAATAAACAAAGCGGCGATTTACAAGGACCGTGTATACATAGAAGTAATCCAGTTACATATTTATCAGGACGTATATAGCCGTGGCTCGCCTTAATGGAGTGATGAATGCCTGCGACTTATGTCGCCGAGTGACGTATTGACGTTTACGTGAGTTTAACCTATGTTTATGTGATCCTATAAACTGATGTGGTACTTTTTTTCTTCAACTATAGCATGACAGACATACAAAATATTAGTTACGTTACAAGTTATAATACTTACAGTAGGTGGCTCTGTGAGCGGTAGACCTGGTGAGTTTGTTTGCTGAATTTTGTATTTGTTAACGATTTTGTCGCCATTTTGAAACCAATAGAAAAAATTAATAGACATAAAAAAATCATGTTTGTGCCGCGAAAAATGTAGGCCGCTAGTCGCGTAGCAAGGATAGCTGTCCCTGACGAAGAGCTTCATAAAAGTTCGAAACATGTCGGGCCGTTCCTGACAATTTTTATGTGAGTTTAAACCGTTTTTATAATTACAAAAATAAAACTACTTATAAAACCTAATCACAAAATTTCATGAGAACCGGTTGAGAGATGCCACCTCTAGCCGAGAACAGCCGGAAAGCATCTGGACATCCAAACAAACTTACAAACGATTCGGAGACGATTCGCTCCCTCGGTCAATAAGATTATGTCTTTCACTCTTCGCTGAAAACAGCTGTCTGAGAAGTGTATTTTATTAGTTGTTTATGTTAAATGTGACGGAATCTAGATTCTTTACGTAGCAGATCAAACGCAGCCGTGGTTACATACTTTCGAGACGTTGCACGTACTTTTACCTACACTGAAGATTCCACTAAAACCCAACCTCAAGTTGTCTATATTTCCTATCAATTGGTGGAATATTTACCTAGATACACCTAGCTCGTCTACTTTTATCTCGATTGTTTACGCAACCGAGAGGCGCCGGCCCCTTTTCCAGGAAAATATCTGCGGTTCATTGTCATAAGGTATAAGAGGCGGCACTGAAACAACTGAACAACAATATTTCTGTGAACATGTTTTTAATATTCAGATTAACATCACTGTACGTTTGCTGTACGTTGAGAGACGTAAATTAGGACCCGCTTATTGATACGGCACCACGTCTATGTACGGTGACTTTTATTTTTTTTAAACTGGCACTCTACAGACGGAAATTTTTCATAGTTATAAATACGGGAAATGCCTTGTGTCGTTTTTGGCTAGAAACGAATTTTGTCTGTACCACAGCATGCAAATTTTCAAATGGTATTGTGTCCGTGCAATTCGTCCGCTCAATCCTACCTTTATCAGGACTCCCTACCTTAAAGGAAACCTAACCAAAACGGTCGGGAGTAGTTATAACATCTTTACCTAATTTTCGATATTTCGATATGGTAAAAATACCTACCTTTATTATAGAGACCTGCTGACAAACTGTACAAAAAGTTTAGCAGGGAACTGTATTATACTTTAATAAATAAATAAATAAATAAAGGTGCACTTGCCCCGCTGGCGCACTTGGCTTGACTAACTTTATAGATGTTAAAATTATTTTGTGTATTTCCGCCACGGCATCAGAATATAGGACAGAAGTAGTGAGCGATTATTTACGGAGCTTTGTCCTTCCCTAATCTCTCTCGTTGCTGTCCAGCTACGTATAGAACTGCCCTTCCCTCCTACCGCCGCGCTATCTGCGCGGGCGGTAAGGGCGGCGAAGAGCGAAAACCAGTGCAGTGGGCCGTGAGTTGCGTAGCAGCGAGAATAGCTGTCCCTGATGAAGAGCTCCATATGAGTTCGAAACATGTCGGGCCGTTCCTGACATGTTTACGTGAGTTTAAACCGTTTTTACGGTTCCGTACCCAAAGGGTAAAAACGGGACCCTATTCTGAGACTTCGCTGTCCGTCCGTCCGTCTGTCACCAGGCTGTATCTCAAGAACGGTGATAGCTAGTTGAAATTTTCACAGATGATGTATTTCTATTGCCGCTATAACAACAAATACTAAAAATAAAATAAAATAAATATTTAAGGGGCCCCCCATACAACAAACTTACAGATAATGGTACGGAACCCTTCGTGCGCGAGTCCCACTCGCACTTGGCCGGTAATTTTTATATTTACGTGTAAAACTGATGCAGAAGTCACATTACACAAATAAATGCTCCTAATGTATTACGAGTATGGACATTTAATTATTGAATTATGGAACTCCTCTCCAAACGCATCGATTAGTTTCCTAAATCCCAATGCACTTGACTCATACGATGTCAGTATGTTTACATCATCAATAAACATGCCCGGATATTTGATAATAAGCCAAATGCTGTTGATTATTAGGCACGTTCAGGGTCGAGGTTGGCGATCACTCAAACTGTTTTCATGAAAGGTAAGAAAATATGACTAGAAAATGAAGCTTAGGTCGCCTAGAAATATACAAGACTTCTCTTAGAGAGTTATCGCCAATATTAGCAAACAAAAGATTCTCTCTACCAATGGCGAGGTATACGTAAGGCATAATGATCCATGCCTTGCCCATTGAAAGTTATTTTAGCATCTTTTACTTGGGAGAAAATAACATCCAAATCAGTACCAGCTTTTCCTATTATATACTTAGGTATATGTTTGTCGCTTATCTTTTGCTCTCGAATGAATTATACTTTATACGTAGGACTCATCACTAGGTTTTAAGCGATATAAAATTCTGTTTCTCAAGGTTCAAGTTTTTACCGCGCCAGTTTTTGAAACAAGAGCAACAGGCAACAATTACCACTCGCTTCAAGCCTGTCTCAGTTAGGTCTAATTGACGATTGTCAATTGTTAACAAGGTCATCACACCCAACGGATTAAACTAAACCTAACGCTTTGTCTTTATTCTAACTCCCATTTAGTTTATTTTTGTAGGATGTAAGAAGCATTCGGGATTGATTTACTTACTTAATGCATTTCCATTGCAATAAATAAATAAAAAAAATGTATAACGTATCTGACTGAGAAGTGAGTAGATGTGTACAACAAACATTTTACCCAATAAAGAAAAATAATATAGAAGAAAAATTTGTTGTAGTTTATAAAATTGACTGAGCTTCTCCACTGACCATCTTAAAATAAATTTCAAAACTTAATTTCAGCTCCTGTTAGTTATTTTGTATACAAACGCCGTACAGTACAGTTGTTAATCATGCAGAAACTTTAACCAAAACAAGTCGGTATTTTATTATTTTAACGCTAGTAACAAGTTTGAGTTTGCGCCAAGATATATATCTTATGTGTTACAAGCGAGCATTGAATCGGTTGTTTGGGTTGTAGGTATGAGAGATAAATTTAATTGAAACAAAGAAATCGGGAGGAGAGTGTAGTAAATAT
The DNA here is from genome assembly GCA_947623375.1 of Apotomis capreana. Lineage (NCBI taxonomy): Eukaryota > Metazoa > Arthropoda > Insecta > Lepidoptera > Tortricidae > Apotomis > Apotomis capreana. The sequence continues at coordinate 19,659,070 of OX392502.1, read as the reverse complement.
TTAGTAAGCTCTTAGATATTTCAGGATACCGTTGCAATTTGTACGAGAGGATTCTAGATTTGGGTAACTACTTTCATTCTAGTAGAATAAAAGGACCGCCTTTAAGTTTCGCCTTTTCCTTTAGGAGCGAACATTAAAAAAAACACTAAGTTAACAGAGTCTATTAATTTTATAATTTTAACATATTCTCAATTCCGAAATATTTTTCTTTTGGAATCCATTTTCCGACGAAGAAAAGCTTAGAAATGTTAATCTCTTGACGAACTTCATACTAAACGTATGGAAGAGTTTCATCTAAATAATTTGGATATAAATTATGTAATTTTTACACAATGATCACCTGGTTACACTTAATGATTACACCCAGTGAAGTGTCGAAGTGATCATCATTCGCCATCCGAGGAATATCCGTTTAAGAGGAAAAGATAAGACTCTAACAGACAGGATCCTTATCCGGATGTATATAAATAATAGTAATAGATATGTATGTTTGTTTACTAAGCCTGACGCAGGGTTAAATATTTAGTCTAGCGCGTCTAGACGCGCTTTTATGTCAGGAAGTTCAAATGGAAGCTTATTTATAATTTAATTGCGAGAAATAACTTCGCGAATAGAACCATATTTCATTCGCTAAAGGCGAACTCGCTTTCAAGTGCAAGGGTCGCCGATGGAGTGCCAAAATTGGAAGACAGATGCGTGAAACTAGTCAAGATATGATGAAGGAAACGATGGAAGAAAATATGTAACTACTTATTAGGAACTATACAGAAAGGGAAGATTAATAGCATTGGTAGAAGATAAATAAAATAGTACTAGACTAAGCCAATAAGTGGTTTCGTGAGCTGTACCGTATATGACGGTTGTTTGTTTCAAAATGGCTGATATTTAAAAATAATACGTTTTCAACCCCCGCCTCTACGCCATATTGAGAATTTCGAATACTGAATGGACCACAAAAAATTGTCCAACCTACTCACTTTTGAGTGCGGCTTTTTTTAATCGAAATACTTGTCCGTCGAAATAGTTAGTTATAAAGCTTTAATTGGAACAAGTGACAAGATTTCAGCCGATATTGATGCTAAAATGAAAAAAAAAAAAATGGAAGTTATGTTCAGTTTTAGTAACATTTTCTATATCACTCATCGAATGAGGGTCTCATGATGATGATGAATTACTTGTGTTGTGTGTGTTTTAAATTTTTAATTTGGGATATCATTAACTGAAGTGACTGTAAAGGTCGCTTAGTTGAATGATCAAAAACTGAAGATTTTGCAACAGAAGAAATACAAAAGGGGAATATTTGTACTTGCCTCGGATTGTTTACTTTACTACATCCTTTAAATAATTGTATTAAAATTGCTATACTTTACAATATAACACCTGTTATTGCTGACACTAGTTATGGAAAAGTGCCCTAAATGGTTCATACTTATAAAATCCTAGCGCCTTTTTCCAAACTTGTCCACTGCCTACTGCCGCGTGCCTTTAAAACAAAGGATTTAAATATTAAACTGTATTTTAATTGGCACAATAAATATCTTTTTCATTGATTTATTCAGTTGTGACAGGTTCTTACACGTTTTAGATTAATGTGTTAATGTCAAAGTACGGCCCTATAAGCTGAATCGATTGGTACTCAACGTATGGCCTAAGTTATAAGAGGAAACGGAAAAGTTTTCCATGATAATTTATGAGTTTGACTATGGTCTGTGGGTACAAGATAGTGGATATATGATATAGATAAATGATAACACTTTGTAATGCAAGCGAGAGCGCAATAAAATGCCCGCAGGACAAAAAATTCTGTTACAGTAAAATCAAATTATGGTCAATAAATTGATTCATCAATTCATAATCATCATTCGAAGTCCACAAGCCTCAACGAAAATCATTTTGGTCGGTCTTTCACTGCCCATCCCGATCCAGTGAATTCGTACAACCTTCATAAAACTATTAATATGAAAACAAAAATATTAATTACATTAACACGCTAGATCGGCGAGGAGTGCGTGTGACGCAACTTCTGGGTGCCATAAAAATGTAACCGCGTATCGGAAGATGCAGCATGATAGATCCTTATTATTATTATTTACGTAGCAATAGTATTTTATAAGCAGATAGCGCTCCAAAAGTGAATCCCTTAATAAGAGTCAATTGTAGTTTATCGCTATGGCAACGTTATGTTGATCTCCGGAAAGTGACAGATGCGTACATGTATCAAGTAACGGTGTAATTTTGGCTGCAAAATGCCGTCTTGCATAAGTGCACAAATCTCTCTCTCTCTCTCTTAGTCAACGGTTTGTGAAGGAGGCGGGCAAGAGTTGCATGGGATGGGGGACCTTTGTCGGTGATATAGGTGATTATGATGGAGACGGATGGCGAGATATGAGAGTTGCTTAAACGTTTTTCCAAGGCGGATATATCACAGTGTAAAAATCCTGGTTTGCCCCTATCTCATGACTTGATCCACGGCCGCGCTGCACGGCCGAGGCCGGCCTTACGTATTAGGCGTGCGTATGTGCGCCGCGTGCGCGATGAGCCCTACTCCACTAGATACTATCATACTACTCACCGCTAGCTACTACTTATTAGCTACTGCCAGGATTAATTCGAAGTATTTGCGATATACGATTAGGAATATCACGTGAAACGACAAGTTGACACTTAAAAAGGATATTTATTGAACTCAATATATCAATTATATACAAAAAAGCTGAAAGGCAGTAAAAATGTGTTTAAAAATGCAAAGATCAATCAGGCCGTGACAAATGTTGTTTCTTGTATGTTGTCATTGTAATTTGGGCTCCCCTTTTCGTTGGCCACCAGGCGAAGTGGAGCCACTATGTTGTGCCGATGTCATTCGTTGTTTCGTACTTTAGCGGTGTTTAATTTTCCATATCTCGTTTAAAATTTAAACTAATCAATGTCACTTAATGTAGCCAAACTATACAAAGGTAAAATTAAGAATTGCCAGTACAAAGGAAAATTTCAGAAATATTTAAATATTACTCGTAATATAGTTGATTTTAATGGTTAAACACATGTTTTTTTTCACTTTATCGCATGCATAACTGTAATTCCTGGCGCGCTGGCTTTTTCAACGTTGCCTTATCGGTTCCGTGGGAAATGACTATACATTGTGCGCGTAAACCGTTCGAGACAACGACAATACCGCGTTAATTTATACAATACAATATACCGGCAATATGGTGGCAATGGCAACATTGTCACAAATGAATGAGTTGGAGAAAATTCATAATATCTTTATTGTGCGGGCTTCACAAGATATAACATCGATATCAATGTTCTAGCATAAACCGTATTAGAGCCTAGCAAATGAAGGCTGAAAGCAATAAACGTAATGCTTATTACAATACTTGCCAATGTATGTATATTCTGAGATCGATCAGATGGGCGTTAATGCACGCAATAATATAAATATAACCCCACATTTTTAAGATATCGATCGCTCGGTATTAATATATTATTGTATTGCTTGCTCGTCTTCAGGTAAGCCATTCATCATCATCCTCCTAGCCTTTGTCCCATTTTTTGAGAATGAATTCTCAATCGGGGTCGGCTACCTAAATCGCAAGATGTGGCGTAGGCACTAGTTTTTACGCAAGCGACTGCCATCTGACCTTCCAACCCAGAGAGGGGAAACTAGGCCTTATTGGGCTTAGGTGGTTTCCTCACGATGTTTTCCTTCACCGAAAAGCGAGTGGTAAATATCAAATGACATTCCGTACATAAGTTCCGAAAAACTCATTGGTACGGGCCGGGTTCGAACCCGCGACCTCCGGATTGAAAGTCGCATGCCCTAACCACTAGGCTACCACCGCTATCTTCTCGTCTTCAGGTAAGCCATTAATTAATTAAATATTCTTGCAATGACGCCTAGCTGTTCGATTTCTGAACACTGAAAAAAAGACAGGGATTTTTATTTCTTATAAAATAAGCATAGAGACATCCTGCCATACTTTAAAACGCAATAACTCCTCCACAATAATTTCATTAAAAATGCATCGTGTAGCAAATTGATTTATTCTTTCCCTAATATGTTAACTCATGACAAGTTCATACTAAAGCCAGTACGTTCAACATATGAGGACGTCCTATTCCTATAACCTAAGGATTCAATTCACTTTTCTAGCCGCAAAGTGAACTTGTCCAGATGACACTTCATTTTGCAGTTGATCGGTTCTTTAAGTTGTTAGTATTAAGGTTGTGTCGGTAGATGGCGATGTAGTATAAGCTGGTAGCGTTGTAACGGAGTCCCGACCGACAGAGGTATTTGTGACGCGGGGTAAAAAGTGGCAGTGGCCATATTTGTGGTCTAACGATTATTACTTGGACCAATGCGGAGATGCGTCCGTAAACTCGATACGATTTGCTTCGTGGATCGGTTTAGTGATATTTGTGACTTGGATTATCGTATTGTTGATATTTGCGGCTCGAGTTATGTGTGAAAAAGCCGTGACATTGACGTTTCAATACCCGTCAAATCAATTAACTTTCATTACTTATAGTTGCAAAAAGATGCATCAAAAATATTTACGACATCTAAGTCATGCATCAAAATTGTTTGTTTAAAAGAAATGACAATTTCAGTTGGTGTTTCAATTTGTGGATCGATAAAAAAATGCAACTAAGCTACGAATATTTGTTCATGTTCAAGAGCTTCGAAATTGTACATGTTCAAGAGCTGGATGAAATTGGCTGCGGAAGATGCTCAGTGGCGTTAATTTATAGGCTAATGGAATAGGGCAATTATAACAATGATCAATTAGTTCATTTTAGGTAATGCTCACACACAGCATCCGATCTTGATCGGGAAGATTCAAATCAAAACAACCGAGATTACTCGTTTTTTAATTCTTCAAATTCGGATTCGAAACGGATCTAGATGTAGACAGCGCGTACGTTTTCGAGAACTGAGGAACGTCAGTAGGTAAGGCACAGAACTTTCTAAATATAATTTTGACTAAAAACCCAATCCAAAACGGTGTTTAATTTTTTTTCTTTATTATTATCCAAAAGGAAGCGACTTGCTGAGTGATATGCGACACGTGACGGGATCTCACTCATAAAATGACATAAAAACACGCCTCGTTTGCATTGCAAAATGGACTTTGAGTTGTGCTGTGTAAGCTTGATTTCAAATTGTCGTTTGCATGCAGCCGTACAGTCTGTGAAATCCTAAAATAATATTTCAGTTCGAACCACTTCTGAGGTTGCGTAAGAGATATTATAAAAGTTACGGCGCAAGCGCAAGGCAAGCGAAACGGGATCTCGTCAAAAATACTATGGATACTAACTCCACGATGCGCGTTTAGAGGAATACAAGTGCTCATTTTGCTATACATATACCGCGATTTTGTTCTGATCTGTTCCTCTTCTAAAATTGAACCAATCTTTGCGAAAACGGTCCGACTGAAATCCGGACGGACGAGCGGTGCTGCGGATTTTTAGTTTGAGCGGAGATGCGGTGTCAGTGTGTTTTACTCTGCGGTTTTTGTGTAAAAATCAAGATTCTACAGTACAAAGTTAAAAACCGCAGCACTGGACGCCGCTCCGATGTGCGGAGCAGTGAGAGAACCGCCTTACTTACTTTGAATTTTTCACCACCACGCGGTAGGTTTCCGCGCGGTAGGTCATGCGGTGGACTGACCAAATAAAATCGGCCACAAACTGCCCTCTGCACGAGAGCACCAGACGCGCGCCTGTGAGAGAAGAATGGCGTCGTGTCAAAGAATATATATACTAAGTGTGGTTAGGCTTGCCACACAAGGAATGACAGCCACGACCAGTCGACCACTCTGCCAAGAGTGTAACGTCAAAGAAGAGGTTAAATTTTGGAAGAGGAAACAGATAAGAATGAAACTTCGACTTGGATAACCCGGTTTCGTTAAGTTTGGACCTCATTTGTATTCGACGCCATAGTTATCAGGTGCAAACTTAACGTAAACTGTTAGTATTGGAAAAGAAGAAGTGATCCTAAGAACCTTTGATGAGGCGGTTGGCGCAGTGGTAGTGCAGCTGCTTACTGAGTCGACGGTCCGGCTTTGAATCCCGGGCCCGGCAATACCGGCTATCGCACAAATATAACGTATGGCAATTTCATTCGAATTAGGTTCCATATTGTCTTGGTGACAGGGCCACATTAAAATGCGGTCTATAATTTTTTTGAATTACAGATGATTCTTACTATTTCTATGTATAATTAGCAATAATCTATTATAGCCTTATCACATCACTACATAGTATAAAACAAAGTCGCTTTGTCTGTCCCTATGTCCCTTTGTATGCTTAAATCTTTAAAACTACGCAACGGATTTTGATGCGTTTTTTTTTAATAGATAGAGTGATTCAAGAGGAAGGTTTATATGTATAATACATGCATAATTTATCAGCATTGCACCCGTGCGAAGCCGGGGCGGGTCGCTAGTTTCCTATAGATCGAACCGATCATCCTATTAAGGCGCGGCGCCAACGATCTTTACGTCTATCTGTCGCTACGTGAGCCGTATATACTAAACTGATTTATAGCAGTTATATCTTTAGGTTTTCCTTAGAATAAAAAAAACTACAGAAGGTTCACTTGGTTGATCTTTTGCAAAAGCCGCCTGGGTAGGTACTGTATTTTGATTTCTGTTATAAAATGTTAAGCATTTGATAGCCGCGTGCGCACCACGAATGCGCGTCGATTTCGACAGAGCAAAAGCGAAAAGGGGAGCCTATCAACGGTCAAAATAAGTTCATAATTTATATTAGCGTTATAAGGTTGAGTTTTTTCTTTGACGAATGACGACGAGGATTTTAGTTATACTGATATGATGATGATGAGATCGCCTGATAAACATAAAATGTTCTATACTATGCCTTTTTAGGCTCATTAGCCGCCATTGTCGGTTTGTCCAGTTGATTTAAAAAGTACCTACTGAAATTATTCGATGTTGTTTTCATTAATTGATTACTAAAACCCGTGCAATGAACGAAGCCTTTCGCTAGTTTCATCTAAATAGATATTTCTAAATTTCTCTTGAAATAAAAATTCAAGATATATGGCTCCCTAGCAGTGGCGTGGCGACAAACAGAGGGTTTCTCTCCTCGCTAAGATTCTCCTAAGAGTATAAAAAAGCTTTTATGGACGCCACTTCATTCCCTAGATTGATATTTGATGTGTTCTTATTTATTCATTGCCCTCACCCTGCGGTCTCGTTAATCAACCAGTGACATTCAGTATTGAGGTCATCACCTGAGCTTTCTTTAACATAATTTTCGACCGACATTTCACCGGCCGCTCCCCGCAATTAATTCTAAATGTCATACGTATCGGAGTATTCGGAGTTTTCGGTCAAAAGCGTGAAAGGTACAAGATATGAGCGGTTTTCTTACCTTCAGTCCTAAATCCAAATCTTAAACGTTTTGTTGAAATAGACACACTTTTTACTATGATCCGAGATGTGATGATGCAAAGTTTAATAGGTATGTTTTATGGAAATAATATGTATAAAGTTTGCAGTTAAGAATTGAGAACTTATTTTTCTTATCTGATCGTAGAGTATGACTACATCTGTGTGGAAGTCTTCTCTTTTCTTCTTTGCAAAAGCAGCCTTAAACTTGTATTTTATTGGACAGTTATTAGAGTAAAATACGACGCAACTGCTCGTGGGGCGTGACGAGGTGACCAGCTGACACGTGCGCGCCTCTGAAAGTGGCTAAGGACGCGCGGCGATTTTGCCCGAACGAATACTGAACTAGGTTTGAAATATCGTCGCCCGCTGCTCGTTCATCACTGGACGCTCCTGCCCTCGACATTTGCTGCGAATTCCATATGGACGCGTTACGCAACCGTATCATTAACGTATTCATTAATATCGGGAGTCTTCTATCAACGCGGTTAACTTAACCTGTGCCGAGGTTGAGCTTGTAATGATTTATATAAGCTTGTGATTATTGCAATTTATATGATGGTTTTTATGATCAGGTATACGAGTAATGATTATACAGATAGACTAGTAATGTGAACTGAGCACCCATGAGGGGATTAAGGGACCTATGCCTTTCTATGGCTCTAATTTTTCAGATTGTAATCTTCATACGGAAACAGATTGTTTTTCTGGAGTGTTTTATTTTATATATACGGATTAATAATCCTTACCAATTAGGTAAGGATTCTTTTTTGACCAGCTGCGCCGCGCTTTATTACCCGCTCATCCCAAGGGAACACTAGATTTTTCGGGATAAAAAGCGTATGTGTTAATCCAGGGTGTCAGCTACCTTCATACCAAATTTATCAAAATTGGTCCAGCCGTTTGAGAGTGAACAAATAACAAACACAGGTACACACAAACACACAAACAAACTCACACACTTTCGCCTTTATAAGATTAGTGTGATTTTATTCGGCTTGCTATAATATTGAAGCATCTCCCGGGCTCTATCTCAGTTTAGATAAGTAGCAAGATATCTATAATCAGTCAGAAGGTACCTACTTGCATAACTTCTAAACTGATCCAATTAAATATGAACCTGGAAAACCCCGTTAAGTGATATAAAAGTCAACCACCTTTCGCACGTCCCTAAAACCCGTTGGTCACAATATAAATAAAGGCAGTACGAAGGAGATTAATGCACCGACTGCGGTAGGGCGCCATCACCAGGCATTAGTGGCCACCCGTACTGAACTGCGGGCCTTATAACATTACATCGTCCAATACGGAAACGTAATAAGTAGGTATAAAACCAGTCGGTAGTTGTCTCGTTTTTATATGACGCATGCTGATGAGGAACATTACGTGGTTCAGAAAAGAAACGTGATAAGTGGGTATACAACTAGTGGATCGTTGTTACGTTCTATAATATAATAGTTGCTGATGAAGCTCGAAGTGAGATGATGGCGTGAACGTTTTGATCTGTCGCTGGGAGGCCTATGATTGTCGTGTTTATCACACGAAAGATAAATGATAAAGTATGAGTCACTACCTCGCTTACTTGCCAGACTTAACGCTTTGAATATGCCAAAATATAATTACATTAGAAAAAAAATACAAAATAAATACTCATAAGAATCCACTAAAACGCTATTTCATTTTCAAATGTTAAAAGACAATAGGATTAGACTTTCACTAACATAATTCAGCAATTCCAAAGATAACTCTTGGAGGTAGACTTGAGGAATTTGTGTGGTTGCGAAGAATTCCTATAGCCGGCCGGCTAGAGCCTCAAAAGACTTTACTTGGCACTAAATCTGCATAGTTTTGGGTCTGATTCACATAAAATGTCACAACTGTTGACGTCGTGCCGTTTTTGACCAGAACTTTTTTGTATGCGTTTTGTTCCGCAGCATACACTTAAAATAAATAATATCAGACAACCTCACTTGTGATATGGGCAATAGACGGCGATATACAAGCACAAGTATTCGAGTTCATCACACAAATATTTCCCTTTGCCGGGATTCCAACCCAGCTCAGTAGGCAAGTCTCTAGAAACTGCGCCAACCGTGTCGTCAAATATGCAAAATAGTGTGTGTTCCCGTGTACGTTACCACGTAAATACTCGGTAATCCTTGCCTTTTAAATTCAATAATACAGGAACAATAATACAGTTGAGTCATTTTCAAAGGTGTTTTAAAAAACAAAGTAAATAACTAAGCAGACAGAAGCTTGCCGCAGACAACCCGTCTATTTAGGAATGACGGGAATACCTAGACGACATTATGTGACAGATTAAAGTTTTATGTAAAATATTTGCTCGCCCGAGACGTTTTTATGTAGTAAAACCGAATTAGCGATGTATTTTCGTACGTTGTGGTTTCGGAAGAGTTTTTTTTTATAAATAGATGAATTACTGTGGTTGTAGGATTACTATTGCACAACATTCTATGAATATGCATGTCTTGGTATAATATACTGAAATGAATATTGTTTTTATTGCCGCACTAGTACTTAATTTTTTGGCTTTTGGATTTGATTGTCATTACGATATGGTGAATGTCTAAATCAATCATAACGTGCTCGAATTTCAAGATTTTACTCGAATTTCCAAACAAATTTGGTGAATTTGAATAATAATAAGTATAACATTATATACATTAGTAATAAATAAAAAAAATAGGAAAAATTAAGGAGACCTTTATTCATTATTTATCAGTAATATTACTAGGTACTCGTACGTACGTAAGTTAAAACTGATCTCTGATTAGCAACGTGTGCAGGTACTCATGTATTCACAAATTTTAAAGAGGTTCATGTGATTTTCAATTGGACAGTTGGGGAATGCATGAAATAAAAATAAAAAACTTCCTAGAAAAATGTGTGTTTCTGCCATGTACGGGCTTCGCTACGGCATACGAGGTAGCTATATCGTAGCTAGGAAACCTAACCCAGGAGATAATATTTTCCACTTAGCAGAGCTGCTGCCGTGCTGCTAGATAATATAAATTGCAATTACTAAACTAATTTACCTGTTCACATATTTTTTCTCAATTATTGTACCTAAATAGGTAGTAGGAGCACGGCAGCACCCCGCCAAGTGGAAAAAATATCACCCGGGTTATGTTTCCTAGGATGCCGTTGCCATGCCCGTACAAGGCGCAAAAAAACATTTTCATCTTTTGTTTTATTTTTTTAAGCTATAGAACTTTCTACCTATAAACAAAAAATCAAGATTTAAAATAAATGACAGCCTTTCCCCATTGTAGTATAGTATCAGTACCTATACGAGATCATTGTTTCGTTTAAAACTAGCGATAATTCGTCATTACCATCAAGTACGCGACGCATTGACTCTCGCGCAGGGTAACGCTCCGGTCGGATGTACGCGTTAGTCGCAAGGCCATCGGTTTCAATCCCATCATTGTCATCGATCAATACTCGATATGGTGCCCATTACGGTATGGAGGCAGTGACAGCGGACACCAAAATTACACCAAGTTTATTCTGCAAATAGGCCAAACGCTTACAAAATATACCAGCGCTTTAAAAGGTTATAATTATATTTTAACATAGGAATAGGAAGAAATTTTACTTTGAAAATTAAAAAAAAGGAAATTGTCATAGCGCCTATAATATTTGCATTGGCGTATCTAAGATTATTTTTCAGGGGGGCCTGGGGTGGGCCTGGGGAGGGGCCATATCCTAAGAGATGAAGCCATGACTAGAACATACTGGGGTGGGCACGGCCCACCCAGTCACCCCCCTAGATACGCCTATGAATATTTGAGGACTCTCCTCGATTCCTCATGGATTTCGTCATCAAACCTTAACTCAACTCAACTCAACTGAAATTGGTTCTTAAATTGACAGAGTATTGAGGTAACAAGCATTAAAAAAAAAAACATTCAAATTTAAAGTACACTAGCTATTTTGTAGATGAAACGTGGAGTTAACACATTTCACTAAATTATTTGAATTAAACTCTATCATAGAACACGTCGTTACGATTACAAAAATTAAGCTATTTCGCTAGTAAGAAAGGTCTCTGCGAAGCTTGTATACAATCGCTGTAAATGACAACGCGCCTTTACGCCATTACAATAGGTTATTGCTATGGATTTTCGAAATGCCATCACTACATAATATAGCAGATATAGACATTATGTATGGCCATAACGAGATTGACACCGAATTATGTACGGTTTGGCCTAACATATGGTAAAGTTGGTAAATTCATTAAGTCATGAATTTAAGTTTTGATGGTGGACTAAGTGTGAATTTAATTAAAGTTCGTTTTGAGTATTCTGGGGCCATTGAACTTTGCTAGTGCATTGTTTGTTGAAAGCATTCAATTTATTGATTGTATAATTTTTGTGCTGAAAAATGCATCCAATTGAATTTGTAAGAACTTGTAGTAGAGGTGAAACTAGAACGCGAGAGTATATTTATACCTAAACATGTGATTTTCCTAAAAGCGGCATACCCTAAACATTGTTGTATACATTTCAAATCTTTCATAGACATAGAACGACGAAGCCTTTATTCCGTTCTCTAGTGCATAATATACACCTGTGTCTTCGTTTTTTTATAAATAACTTAAATAAAACTCTAACCATAATACGTATGTTAATATTTAATAGGACAGTAAAGCCAGCGGAGCGTTGAAAGTATAATGGACGTCTGCCGGGGCGTAACGGCAGTTCAAAAATTAAAAGATCTTACTGTAATTGGACGAGTGTTTAAGGAATTAAGAATATTCTGGAAATTAATGTAATCATTTGAAGAAAGTCATCAATACTTTCCCTAGAGATCCCTTAAAGGGATAAGTTCGCCTTTGTACATGTATTTCTTTTGTTTTAATGTATTTCTGTTTTTGTGTACAATAAAGTGTTTACATACATACATACGAGTACATACTTTCATGATCGTAATCCATAACGATTATATGGGGAGACTTCTATATACGTACAGATATATAGACGCGTTCATTTATGACAAACCAAACGCTTATTATGAATTTGCGGGCCTATGATAGACGCGATTGCCTGGCGATAAACGATTAAGCATCAGTAACTGTCGTATCGACATATTTATCTGAATGTAACGATTGTTTTGCCATTTGTCGACCGCATGATTATATTCTTCATAGGTCTGCTGTTGATGATACTATACTAGAAGACCCCCGGTTTTCAATTCAGTATTGTGAGCTTTATGTTTCTGTATTAATCCTTAGCGGCATGGCTTCGGCGTCGCTTGTTCGTTTTTCATGGTTTTGCTATAAAATCCGTGCTTTACCTTATTAGTATACATAACTCAAAAACTATAACTTTCGTCTTCATAGAGATTTTTTGCCAAGGGAAAATATTCTAATCACTTCAGGAAGAAAATATTGGAAATATATTGGGAAAATATTGTACTCACTTCAGGAAGACACTGACATTGAAAGCTAAGCAAACACAATAATCGCTAATAAAACGATAAAAACATAATACATACGTAACACACGTGCGTATTGGATAATTTATAGCTATTGGAGTCGGGGCTAATAAAGCAAATCAAATCATTCATTGATAAATACAATTGCACCTCGAATTAGGCATGATGTCGGTCAATGACCCCCGCACAGTACAAATGAAATTTTTCGGTCGGAAAAAGTGAATCTAGAATAAAATATGGATGCTACGGCTGTTAACTATAGCGCTATGAATTTAGGAGATGCATTCATCTCTTTTACAGTACTTTAGGCATTTTTAAGTGTATTAGAAATTTGGTAACGGCGAATCTTTGTAAATAAGCTAGGTTCAGGTGAAGAGTTTGTTAGAACAAAAACACTGTTTTGCTTTTGGTCTAGGGATTTTCGAAACATGCAATGTTTCATTATTTTTTAATGTAGATACACACCATTCTTTTTACTAACCATTGATACAAAGATCAAAGCACAAGGAAAAAATTAAATGTGTAGGTACTAGATTCGATTCCCGCTGGGATCCGCCAGGTTACGTATTTCAATACCTCTATTGCTTATGCCGATTGTATAATTATTCAATACACCATAACAAAATTTCTGATTCTTAGAAATATGAATATGTCTCTTTGTTAAATAATGGTATAGATAGTATTAAAAAAATCTTGTGTCGCCTTAACAGAAATATCAGTTTGTCACATCGTAATCAAAGTAGGGACCTGTGACGATTATGATATAATTACCAATTGATGGAACCGCAATATATCTTAGATTGGAATGCGTATTTATATTATCATAAACATAAATTGTAGATAAAGTGGATAAAGGTCGATAAATGACGTTTGCACTAGAACGACGATGTCATACAACTATTCTGTGACCACAACGTGATGCGTTCGTGGACAGTTAGCCGTAAAAAAACTTTAGAAAATACCTATAATTTATTGGAAAAGAATCGGGAATAGATACAAATTTAGCACAGACTGTTATAATAAGATAGAAGAAAATGAAGTAGACATACGTCTCGAAAATCGGGGAGAAAAATAGATTTGGGAATATATCAAATACGTAGTCAAAAGTTGTTCAGTAATTTTTATTACGGGGGTGGCATAGCGCTGTGCCTAAAACCCCTAAGCTAAGCAAAAAAAAGATTTTAATCATGATAATAAATCCAAGAAATATCACTTACAGCAGTAAGCTAGAAAATGAAATGAGAGACATGCAAATTTTATGTGAAGTTTGCATGGCATCAACACTAATGGTAAGTATCCATGTTGATTAGTGAATTAACCGAACTGAAAACCAGATATCACAAATACAAAGAAAGCAAAACAAAGATAGACAGATGATATCCAGAGATATACACAGACCGTGTAAACAGCGTATAAAACTACAAGGCGACGGCGCATTGCCAAGATCCATAGAGGAGATGTCGAATATTATGGAGCAGGGAGCACTTGAGATTATCTTAAAAGCTGTGATGATGGAATTGGAGCTACTTTATTATTGGCACTTCAAACTCGAGTTATTTACATTCATGAAAGTGTTCGGAAGGAGATAATATGCTGAAAGATAAAGTGACATGTAACTAAATGGATACATAATTTTTGGCGCGTGGTACTGGTAATGCATGTACCAGTAATATAGTTTTTGTTAAAATAGCAAACAGTAACTTACTATAATGTTTTGCTTACTGTAATAATTCTCATGTCATACATAAGTGCCTTATCACACTTGCGATTTGCGAGCGAATTTTGTATGGCGGCGATCACGCAGCGAGTTCGCCGCGACGCTTATTTCCTATAGAAAACTCGCTCGCAAATCGCAAGTGTGATAGGCCCTTAGTGGTTGATATAAAATGAATTATCTATTAATTACACTGAATTAACTAATGATAAAAAAATAAATTAAGTCAAATTTAAAAAAGAAATTGGCATTTAATGCATATTAAAGATATTGTGCGCAGATGCGTAAGTTTTACCAAGAATTAAAAATACTGAAGTTGTAAACTCGACCACGAATGTTGTTGTTTGGAATTTTTCGCGTACGTCGGTCCATCATTTAACTCTCTGGGATGTGCTAAAACAACAATCAACAAAAGTGATATTAATCTCGAAATGACGGTAAAAAAGGCTTTTAGCCATTACCAGCTTGTTATTGTGGATTCTTCTTCTTGAGTTGAATCTTGTGAACTTTGAAATGTATGTTCAACTATTTTCTCTGTTGCTATGTCTTTAGAAAATTGGTGGTGGTTATTTCAAGATGATTGCGTATCTTCATATTTAGCGTACAATTGTCTACCTACTCTTAGAATTAAACGATGATTTATAAATATTTTGACATGTAGGTTGGCTAGCAATTACGGTGATTTACAACCAAAAATCTCACCAACGATAGCTTAAGTACATTTCTGTGGCTAATGATAACATCAATCTTAGCTACAATTTTATCACAATATCCTGGTAGGAGGCAGCTGGCAACTATTTGTATTTTTCCGCGAAGTATTAAAAAATAATAATGTTTCTAGGTGGTTGCGCCTATTAAAAAAGAAGAAAGATGTCTAGGTAGTAAAGATTTGTCAGCCCAATGACATTGGTGACCCGCACCTCAATGAAATGACGTCACGCTACGCTCTAGTTGCGACCTGTCCGATCACGTCTTGTGGTCTCTCTTCATTGTCTTTCTTGTTTGATGGTTCAGGGTCTCAAATTAGGTATAACAGGACAAAGAGTGTATAACTTCAAATTTAATATTTAGCGACAGATACTAATTTTTTGAAAAATGCTCTGTTCTTAGCCAGTTGAACTGGATAGCGTGCTTAAGTTCAAGTACGAGATGCACGATTACTAGAATCTTGCATCAATTTTTATAAATTTTAGTCATGTTAACACCATGAAACTAAACATTGGTGTCCCTACTACTGAAATTTTCGTGAAAATAGGTCCAAAAATATTTTCTGTAGATTGAAACGGCGAGAAAAACTCAGCAAGTCTTGCCATGTAACTATACTAAAGGCTCAGTTACTAACATTTAATTTCTCACAATATTACAGATCCAAACCATTAATACGCGTCTAAAATTAGCGTTATCTATGAATGTAGCGTGCTTTGTTTTCTTATCCAAGCGTGGTTAAGAAGGGTGCATAAATAAGGGCACAGCCTCGTGGACTAAAATGGACTCGTAATGGCCACTTGTTCCACGATACACCTGCCTTAGGACAGGGTAAAGGCACCAATGCGCGGACCTCATTCCGTTTAATGGTTTTAACATATTTATTTAGTCGTATCACAAATATAATGCTAATGTGTCGTAACTATAATCCAGTCATCGTCTAACAGTACAGTTTAAACTACAAGTATTTTATATTTCTCATTGATTTTAGTGATTTTTAGTTATTTAAATGACTTCGGTTTTAGATAATGAAATGTTCTAATGCGTATTTTTCTCAAAGCGTTTGTCATGAGTACGGGTGTTGTAAAGGAGCTGAAATGACGAACCACGTGTCGAAAAGTTAAATAGTATATGCAAATAGGTAAGTTATTATTTGCTAATTTTATTGAACAGTAAAGTTTATTGTCATCAAAGTAGATTTTGGTGAAAACCACTTATTTCTACACTTAAGTATTAGTAGCAATTGCTATTAAACGTAACATATGTTTAAATTGTCTCGACATGTGCCATAATGTCGTTTTGTAATACTTCCGATTAATATAAATTGGTTGTAAAATTTCGGCTTGCTAGTGTAAAATAAAATAATATATGGTCTGATCAGCGACTGGGAGTTTTACCCCAGTTGTTCAAGGCATTTAAAGTAAACGCAACTTTATATAAAGCGGTCCTCTTTGATATTGTTGGATTAATTCAAAACACTTTACTTTAGAATATATGCTCAGAATCTCTAGTGACGTAAGCGAAACGAAATCTGAACAGGCGAAACGTTCACATGGCTATCGAAGCCGCGAAGAAATTCAATGAAAATGGGCATACAGGGTGTCCAGTGATACGTGCTATCAAGGGAACACCAGGAATTCTGGGTTTAATACATCGAAAACTTGAAGTAACGTGTTCCTAAGCACTTACCATGTAAAAGGACACCCTGTATGCACGTTTCCATCACCATGCGGACGCACTATCTACACTAGCACTCACTGTATCCCTGCCTGTAGACCGCCTTGATCCTGCGCAGCAATTTCCCAGTCCTCTTCAGCGGCGGACCGAGCGCCACGGCCTGATGCCCGTGTCTCTCCGCAAAGACGATATAGTTCCTTCTGTTCTTGAGAGGAACTTCGAACCGGCCCGTGCACTCGCGAGGATCCTGCTGCGGTAGCTTCAGCCGGATGACGGAGTCTTCTCTAGGCCAGTGCCCCTGCTGCCGAAGGACGCGTTTGATCTGGACGGTGGCGGCGTCTTTGGAGAGGGACTGGATGCGGGCCTCGAAGGCCGCGGGCGCTCGGTAGGCCCGCCAAGCGACGTCGGCGCGCTCGCAGTAGAGGCGTCTTGGCGCGGCTAGGGCGCTAGCGGCAAGGCAGAGGAGGGCCCAGTACGCCGCGCGAGCGCAATTCATCGCGCCATCGCCGCAACTCGTCCGTCCGCGTGTGTGCCTCACGGCGGGCGGCTCGCGACTGTCGCTGAATCACTCGCTCCGCCTACACCGAAATAGTCTGAGATACGGTTCGCACGCGACGCACACTTATCGGAGATATGCCGCGTAATTAGTAGGTAAAGTGTCGATAGCGATTGACGCCTCAGGGGAGGTGCTTAGGATATCCTCAGTTTGCGAAATTTGGTCCATAATTATTAATGTGGTTACTTATTTATGATTAGTAATTATTTTTTATTTGTTATAAGTTTTGTTGCCTCTCGATATACTTAATTGCTTTCATGTATCAAAACTAACTACTTATATTACTAAAAGCTTTAAATTAAAATAGATTTATAAACTAAAATACAACCACATTTGTCCGTCAAAAATGGTAAATTTGGAAGAGACACCTGCACCTGCATTAATTAGTCCATATTATTTCATTTTTCATCATTTTCCGTTTTATTCGATTCGTACATAGCTTTCCGACATATAACATAATAAATGAACTTATATAGCAACATCGGCTAGCTCTGAGCGAGTCAAACAGAGGCAATAGAAAGAACCAAAGCCTTAAGCCGTAGCAAAGGTTTTCATCTAACGGCTCGTAGCACCTCTACAGGCGTAGCGCGTAGCTTTGACCTTGGCTACTCGTGACCTTACAAGTACGTTACATTACTTATTTACGTTATGCTTTTCCATCCTTATTATCTCCTAGTACCTACTCGTACCTCTCTATTTATAATGAAAAAAGGGCTAGAGGTACTCCAACCACATAAATTGATAAATTGATGGCAATAAATTGATGAAATTTCCAGTGTAGACTTGGATTCAAAATTCAAAATAGGTAAGAATCTATTCTAAGGACATTTTTAATCCGCCGAAATTTCTCACAGGACCTAACGGTGATAGATTTGTCTCACATCCGGCGTAGTAAACGTCCAGGTAGCCGGTTCATTCACGAACGAACGAATGAATGAATGACCGGTGTTTTTTACACCCACAAAAACACCGGAATAAGGGTTCGGGTACGCACGTGCGTCTTTGTCGGTGTCGCGTAATGGGAAGGTTTGGGCAGGTCGGGAGAGTTTGTGGCAATTTCGTTAGGGAGCTATGATAGGTATACTTTCAGGTCGCCGTGAGGCCTTGTACTCCTATTTATCTATCGGTATTTTGCAGGCTTGTATCAAGAAAGGTGTCAAAGGTTTTGACGATGATATGAGACGACAAGAGAGAAAATATTGCCCCAAGCTCTCCTACAATTACACTCAGTCAACTTCACTGCGCTGCTTGTGATCGGATATTTAAAAATAAGGTTAGCTTTGCCAGCGACGTTAGGCCTTATCACACTTGCAATTCGCGAGCGAGTTGTTAACGTAAAAAATTACGTATTTCAGACACAAAAAAAAAACATGGTGTAAAAATAAGTACAGCTCACTAACAGATCCACTAGTAACTATATTGTCTAGTGTCAGAAGGGATTTTCAGATAATTTTATAGTTATGAATTCTAAGATATATACTCTTCTTAGTGTCATTAAGGAACTGTAATGCAAAATATCACATGTCAAGCGCTATGATATCGCTCCTATCACTCGTATGAATGTATAAATCGATAATTTGCCATCATATTGAAACTACTCAATGTGCTTCGCTGCCATGTCGCAGTACAAAGAGCAAAAAAAAACGTAATTAATCCGTCAATTTCATCCTAAATACGATTTATTACATCTTTGTCACGCCAGTATAGCATATCTTACCACGACTTCGGTTGTTGCGCGTCTCCTGTCTTGCTCGCACAATATTGAAAAGAAAGTGACAGGTTGTTAGTTGTCACGCGACAAAGAGTCGCTTGTCACAGTTATGCTAGGCGTACTGAGTAAGACGTTGGGAGAAAAACGTATTTGTTATGTTTTTGTAAACATCCAATTAACGAAATTTCTCAAATACGAAACACCTATCTATATGTATACTAGACACCTATAGATATGAAATCCTCCACATTGCCTTACCAAACAACCAAATTAGGAGCAAAGTGAGTTATAACATGTTTTTGCTTATTCGATCATGCGTTTAATTCGAATTTGTTTCATGTCACGTTGCAAGCAAGCTATAAATAATGGTGAAGTGACATTTGTGAAAATTTGGCACAGTTTTTTTAGCACAAAGTCATATGTTTCGTTTTGAACACAAGCAAGGAGAGAGAGAAAGAGAGAGGTCTATACTTCATTATACCTCATCATCATTTCAGCCATAGGACGCGCACTGCTGGACACAGGCCTCCTCAATATCTAGGTCTGGATTTCCGCAAGTCGACGTTTTACGTGAAAAAATAAAGAAGAGGTAATACACATATAGAGCGTCTATAATCATTATTTTAATATTCATTATCTCATGTCGAATAGTGACGTTATCGTTACCGCTAAAAACTTACTCATCAAATTACTATCACATTTTTAAATTTGTGAAAAGTATCTCAAATAGATTCCGTGATAAATAAATATTTAAACCACAAAAATGCACAAACTATTTTTCAAACGATAAATGCCATGAATTAAATTTTACTCTTTGGTCATGATCATGACGTCAGTTGGCTGTGTAAATTGGCATTTTTTATGCTGATGCGCGAATGGCGTTAAAAATATATTTAAAAAAATCAGGAAACATTGAAGTTAATTAAAGAATTTGGTTTATAAACTGAAACTAACATTCAGGTACAGGTTACCTACATTGTAGTGGATCACGATACATTTTTCTATCAAAATTTACCTTTGATCAATATTTATAAATATAAAAATTTGGCATTTCCACATTAAAAACAGAATCGATAAAAATATTTAAAACTAACATTTTGTGACAGAATTTTACCTAGCTGAGGTTCTGAGCTATCTCAACATTTTTAGTTTTTTTCTCTCATATTTGTATGAAGAGTAAACTCTATTGTGTAATATTTTTATGTACAGTAAAATACCCTATTTTGTAAGTGAAATTGTTATTAAAAGTGACCCAAAATACGAGCGACATGTCATTTGTCAGCGCGTTTTTTGCGAACTTGGCTGACACTGACACACTGAGCGAACAGAACATACTCCCTCTCCTATTCTAAACCGCTATCTCTTTCTAACAGTACCAAAAGGCGTCTATTGTTGTTGACACGTGGTAGCAATTAGCGGGGGTTTAGGCCAGGTATTTGTTGTATAAACATCTGTTGCGATAGCGGACAATGTTATCTGGTAACAGCCGGTAAATTACCACCCCTGATTATAACTGCTGCCATGCTACGCTAAAAGGATGTATCTTATTATGACATCCCTATAAAGATACGACCTTTTACCGTCACACGGCAGACTGAATCGGACATTATGCCTTATCCTTAAGCGGGGCGTTTAGAGATATGTCTTCATGCATTTTATTGTCATTTTACGAGCTTTTATTTAGGTAGTTGCACCTGTCTCGGCGTCTTTCTGTAATCTCATCTTGTTAGTTAAAGAGGAATAGGCATATTGGCCTAATAGTGGTCATTAACAAAACAGGTGTTAAATGAAAGTACTGTTACTAAGTGGGTATAAGCATCCAGTGAGATAATTGGGACATAAATAGTTACATACACGGTGTGGCCTATAATAGGAGCTACATTAAAACACACATTCTAATCTTCTAACTTTTGTTAATATAAAATGTTGTAGATATATTATTATAGGCATAAGCTAGCTGTAACAACACCATACGGAAGAGCAGTGCTCTCTTAATACAAGTATCATGTATACTTAAAAAGAGGCACCAGTACAGATACTGTAATGTAAGTTACTGAATAAATTATTTTGTATAAAAAAAAAGAACTAACACACTAACATTTGGTTTTTGTTTTGTAACTTTGAAGGTAGGTAACTTATTAGTATTAAATAATAACGTGTAAAATAAAGCTTATTCAAAGAAGCAATGTATTTCGGAATATTTTATATTTATTTTATTTATTTATTTAATCTTTATTGCACAAATGAAAACAAATCGTACAAAAGGCGGACTTAATGCCATTGGGCATTCTCTACCAGTCAACCATCGGGCAAAGCAGATAAGTTGTGGGCGGTGCAACTAACTTAAATAGGTTTTAATAGATAAATATGTACTTAGATAAATACATATATTTATTATAAACACATATATAAATAAATACTGACTAAAAGCAAAACAGATATGCTAAGATTTCTCCATTCTGCTAATGAAGAGGTCACGCAAGGATTTTTTTAAATTTACCTTGTTCGGAGCTTGCTTGATCTTGAGGGGAAGGCGGTTCCAGAGGCGGGCAACTTGGACGGTAAAAGAGTTGGACATAAAACCTGTACGGTGAGGAGGGATGGAAAGAGATAGATTGCCAAAAGAGCGAAATTGGCGGTTAAGAGTTAAACCATAATAGTGGAAGAAGTCTTTAAGGTATTCAGGAGAATTCGAGTTTTTAAGAATTGAGAAGAGAGTGCAAAGCATTCGCATTTCACGTCGTTGACGGATAGGCAGCCAGCCGAGCTGAGTGCGGAAAGAAGACACACGTGGTCATACTTACGGAGACAGAAAATGAAACGAATGCAGTTGTTGAGAAGTCTTTCCAGTTTGTTCAGAAGCTCTTCGGTTAGGTCCGGATAGCACACATCACCGTAGTCAATGATAGGTGAAATTAACGTTTGAACTAGCAGGATCTTGGTTTTAATGGGTAAAAAGTGCTTAAGTTTGTTAAGAGCATGCAAAGAACCCATAACCTTCCTGCTAACGTCGGCAACATGCGTTCTCCAACTTAGAGTGCAGTCCAGGTGAACACCTAAATTTTTGACGGTCGAACTGTAAGGAATAGGTATGCCGTTAAAACTTAGTGGCGTGAGAGTATCGAGGTCAATTTTGGCGAGCTGGCGGGAGCTACCTACGATGATAGCCTGACACTTTGACGGATTAACAATATATTTGGTAGTTATTTCATCGCTTAAGTGATATCAAATTATCAATGTTACGAAAATACAATTTTAATTTGTGTAATATAATTTACATCTGAAAACGATCTTTGTTTTTTTTTTATCTGATCCGGTGACAGTTTTCAGTAAACGGAGAAAGAACAAAGCACACACAGTCATAAAATCTCAGTGTTTGTACAAAAAAACCGGCCAAGTGCGAGTCGGACTCGCGCACCGAGGGTTTCGTACAAACTTTTTCCATCCCTAAGTGGTTAAGTTAAGTTTGCACCTGGTATGTATAGCGCCCCATATAAATTAGGTGCAAAGTTAGGTATTAAAAAAAAACTACTTACTAGATCTCGTTCAAAACAATTTTCGTTGGTAGTTTTTCTAGACACGCCGCGCTTAACGACATCATCCGCCGTTCTCTTGCCAGCGTTAATGTCCCGGCTTTGCTGGAACCAACCGGCATCGCCAGAGATGATGGCAAGAGACCGGATGGGATGTCTTTGATTCCATGGAGATTGGGAAGGACACTGGTGTGGGACGCTACCTGTGTAGACACTCTGGCTCCTTCCCATCTCCATGGAACATCTCATAAACCAGGCGCGGCGGCTGAAGCGGCCGAAAAATAAAAAGTTCACAAGTACAGGGGTCTCAGCTCTGAATACGATTTTGTGGCATTCGGGGTTGAGACCCTTGGTCCGTGGGGGCCCAGTGCTCATCAACTTTTTAGGCAGATCTCAAAAAAACTGGTTGACATCACGGGGGACCGAAGAGCTGGCAGCTTCCTCGCTCAACGCATTAGCGTTGCTATACAGCGAGGAAATGCTGCCAGCGTCTTCGGGACTATGCCAAAGGGGTCCGATTTTTTAAGTCTTTTTTAATATTAAATTTATTCTGTTTTAGCCTTTTATTTTAGTTTGTTAAGTTCTTAGTTTATAGTTAGTATTTAAATTTCTGTAGGTTTAGGTGTTGCTTTATCATTAATATCATAATAAATTATATTTACTTGTTTTTATAGTAATGTACATCATATGTTTTTTTTAGATTTTTCATTTTCTTATTTTAGAAGTTAGAGGGGGGGGGACCAACTTTTTTCCACTTTGGAAGCGTCTGTCACGCAAACTATTCGGTTTAGAAAAAAATATTTTAGAAACCTCGATATCATTTTTGAAGACCTATCCGTAGATACCCCTAACGTATGTGTTTGAAGAAAAAAAAATTTTTGTGTTTCAGTTCTAAGTATGGGGAGCCCCCAATATTTATTATACAGAGTACATCTACCTACCAAGTTTCAACAGTATAGCTCTTATAGTTTCGGCAAAAAATGGCTGGGACATACGGACGGACAGACGGACAGACGGACATGACGAATCTATAAGGGTTCCGTTTTTTGCCATTTGGCTACGGAACCCTAAAAAAACGAAGCTAGATCAGGCTAAATGGAAAAATGGTATATTTAATTTTTAAGTTTCTGCGAAAGCATATTTTCCTGTCACTCTATTTTATTACCTCGTTTGTTTATATATTTGCGTCTTTTTCGTCGGCGGTTGAAAAGAGCAAGAAACACCTCAGAAGAGCCATGTTTGTGCTTGGTAAAGAAAAGTCTTTCACGAATAATAGTAATAATAATAGTATGTGTTGTGGTTAATGTCTTTATTGCAAGTGGCTCTTTTGCGGACAAAATTGACTGTAACCCGTCATTTTGGTGTCGGTTGGTGAGACAGACGAAGTACTCTAGTTTAAAATTACACCTTAAAATTATCTATCCCAAATGCATTAGCGATATGCTCTATTCGTTATTCATTCTCAGAGACACTCAATAAACTCATACTTTTTCGAAGATGGTTGAAAATGCGATGTCACAGTGCAAGAAACACCTCAGGATCTCGGTTGGCAAAGAAAAGTCTTTCACAAATAATAGTAATATTTATGTTGTGGTTAATGGCTTTATTGCAAGTGGCTGAGTTGCGGACAAAATTGACTGTAACCCGTCATTTGGGTGTCGACTGGTGCGACAGTTGAGATACTCTACTTTAAAAGTACATTAAGTGGGTCATACACATAAGCATGTTCGGATAAAAAGTACTTAATACAAAATACTGACACAATGTTCTGATCTTTTTGAATGCAACGTGTACGTACTATTTACTATTTTCGTGTAAATATTAATTACTCAGATATAAAACAAAACGGTATGAGTAGTAGGGATTCGCCGATACTACGATACGGGGCGGACGGGCCTGATGGGCGGCATCCAGGGCGGATTTGGCGGACCACGAAACCTAAAAAAAAAAAAAAAAAAAACAAATAGCCCCCTACTTGGAGCGTTTGGAATAGGTCCCAGGACGCTCAGACAGCTCTGTCAGGACTTACAGAACGCCCTACGCTAACAATGCAACACCTTCCCCGACCCATCGACCCTTTTCTATTGTCTACCCGAGCTCGGGTTTTATTGCCCTCTCGGACGCCGAGCTCACTTTTATTACGGTCTACTATTGTTTCCCTCTTTTATATTTCTCTTTGGCTTCAACTGCCTACAACTTCCTTTGCAAACGGTATACATCTTTTAAGAACATTCTTTAGGTAAAGCTGGACAAATACCTAAACATCTCATACCTAAACTATCAGACTAGGTCCGCCACCTTGGTTCTTATTGGAATCGCTGTTTCAACCCAGCCTGTCTCACATCGTCTCTTTACTCCAAGGTTTCTTACTACGTGATGTGTGCTACGGTGTACGTATCACTAATCTAAGCTAACCTATGCTAGATCACAATTCTAACCTAACCTAACCTAAGCTACAGGACTACGCCCAGCTAACGCAGGATACGTTACCTGACTACTTAACTTCAGGTAGCCTTACTTCAAAGTATGTATTTTGTTACTCACTACATATGCTGCATTTCGAACGTTGTTCTATTTATATATTTTATCTTGTTCAACTTAACATTACTTCTAACTTAACTATCACCTAACTTCGAAAACTTAATTTTGAAGAACTGCTTTATTTACTTACCTACTTAAAACTAGCTACGAGCACAGCACAGTTGTTTTGGTCTTAAGAACGCTGTTCTAACCTAACCTAACCTTGCATAAATTTGAGTACGTACTCAATGTTACTTTCATCTCTTTTTTGTAATAACCGACTTCAAAAAGGAGGAAGTTCTATGTAAAAATATTGCCTGTAGCATAAGGATAATACGAATCTAATCTTACAATAGTAATGCGGTATTTTATACAGTAATAACTGCTTCAAAACTATACTAACTTATTTAAGCTGTAAGTTAAAAATACGAGTTCTAGTTTTGCATATTTATTTATTTCGTCAAATATTATGTTCTTGAATAGATGCTTAAGAAAATACCTGAATAAACTTTGTAACTTGTACTAACGTGTATTTGTAGTGGGCTGAACTAAACTCGTTGATTTTTTAATTTGTTTGTTGGGTCCATATTGTTTGTAAAGATTTATGATAGGTTTCTTCTCCGAATCATCAAAAGATTCGAAAGTCTATTATATATTTTATTACTGTTTGTTGGTGGCTGTTGGGCGCGGTACAAACTAGTCGAAACGTGATTTTAACGGTAATCTATTGTCACATCCTTATAAAAGCCGATGGACAGTGACGATCTATAAGTATTCAGAACCGAGTCGTGCTTGTTACCAGAGCTCTCTCAGTGTACAGTGACATAGTGTTGAATCGTGCTACAGTGCTTATAAAAAATGGCAAATGTAAGTATGTACTATTTTTTATAAAATATGTATGTAGTATTTTTATGTACTATTTGTTTAACAGTGTTTTTTTTTTCTGTAACTTGTGTTCATCGTGTTACTTGTTAAGTGTGTTAATCGGATGTATAACTTATTGTTGAATATTGTTACAGTTCACGGAAAACACTTTCAAGATTTTTTATTACCCTGAACCTGAACATGATGATTCAGGGAGTGATGAAGAAGGCACACTCGGTTTTAAAGTGAAACAAGCCATAGCGAAGAAACGTCCTGCAAATAGTATCGAGAGTTTCTTTGAAAAACCGCAGAAAAAAGTGAAACCAGTGAAGAGATCTTCCAGTGTGTCGCAAAGTTCCCATACCGGTGTTGCTTACCTATCTTCGGGTAAAGACGATGCTGCGTATGCATCACACCTTATTAAGATAGAAATATACGATCTTGAAAAAGTTAGGAACATCGCACCAGAAGAGCACTGGAAGCACGCCGATGTGAGATTAAAATCTTACATCTCAACTGAGCAAGATCCACAGCTTGAGACTGTCCGTGATGTGATATACAACATAACGAAAGACATAGCTTCAAAGGACACTTGCGTGAAATATTTTATAAACAATACGAAAAAGTAAACTAAGTGTTTGTGTAGTTTTAATACTAGGTTAAAACTGTATTTATTATATAAGACATTAGATAATATTTTATAACATACCCTTGTGTACTACTAGTATTATATATTTCTTACTGCTTAAACAACAACTTTTTGTTATTCAAAATTGTTAAGACTCGTTTTATAACCACATGTTGTAATTTGTTTTGTAGCCTAATCATATTGATCTATTTCCCTTTGCAAATGTATAAAAGTCTCCACCCTTTAATATAAAATCACTAAGCTACGTTTGTTATTTTAAGGAAAAAATTTGTTGTAATGTAATCACTATTTTCTTAGACACATCTCACGATGGACTGTTTAAGCTGTGATGTTTACGATTCCGAGCTCGTCAGGCTATGCGAAGAAATTGAAAGTGATCAAGAAATGTATGAGATCGGGGAATTACTAAGCCAGCTGCATAGTCAAGGGTGAGTACTCTTGTTCCAACCTGTTATATTGTTTATTGATATTGTACTTGTATATTTAGACATGCAATTTAAACAGTTTATTCTTGTTCAAACTTGTACAAAACCATTGACCAGTGTCATTGAGTTGTTGCCTTTTTATGGCTCAGTTTCATTGTTCTCTGTTGGGTGGGGATCCTGGAAGGTTCTTTATAAGCGACGTCTCTGGTGTAGAAATCATTCTTTATTCCAGTTACTGTGTTTGTGCTAGTACTGTGTCTGTGTATTGTACAAAATACTGTTTTAAAAATGGTGCTTGGATACTTTCATATGGGAACTAGTTTAACCCACGACAAAATTGCAGTTTTAAGCAAAGGATTCATTTTAAAAGTATTTCATAGAAACATAAGATTGTGGTATATTGACAATCAATTACCTCAGGCGCTTTTGGAAGATGAAGATATTATACCCTATTACACACCATGTGATGGGCATATCAATAAGTCGATGCATAACTTGTCATCAGATGTCATTGATGGGGTTTTAACAATGCAGGCATATTGCCAGCAATGTCGAAAAAACTTAAGTTAGTATAATGATAATAATTTAATCATTGTTTTGAAGTTTTAAATCTTGTATTAAATACTAACGTTTCACTTTTTCTATTACAGATCTAACCAAGTAGGACTGGGGAGAAAAAGGACAGCTACAAGTACGGGTGCAGAAGTACCAGTGAAGAGAAACTACCCTTCCAACAGTCGTGATATGTCTACATCCTCAAGCGAAGAACCATTATCCGATGTCAATGTAAGTACAAAAAATAATTCTGAAATTGAATGTTCGGTGTGTAAAAAGTTCGTGTCAAAAAGATATTTTGGTAACCATTTAAATAGTAATATTCACAAAAATAATGTGTTGAGATCCGATAGTGAATATGTTAATGTCCAATTAATTGAAAATGCATTCAAAAACAGAGTCGCTACTTACAGAATATTATTTAATGAAATGGATCACCAACCTCTTGATCCCGAAACTATTTTACAAAAACACAAGGATAAGATCTTTACATTATTAGATCGTTCACTTAACAAACATCACGCTTTAAAAGTAAATTTTATTCTTAATGCAAATTTTACACAAGATACCAAACAATTAAATAATACATTTGATTTCCAATTAAGTAATAGTATTGTTGATATCAGCACTCATAAAGCTGCTGTTTTTACGTCCCTAGTAAATGAAATTGTGATAAGGTTGTCAAACTTTGAAAGAAAAGATAGTGGGTGGAGTTTAGTAACATTTAATCATATCGATCTCAATATTAACAAATATAATCCATTACGCGGCTCTTCTTTTATCGAATTACCTCGTGATATAAAGAATAAAAAAGCGGTTATTAATGTAAAAAACAATGACTATGAGTGTTTTCGATGGGCTGTATTGTCTGGTTTATACGAACCCAAAAGTCATTCAAATATGGTCAGTTCATACATATTACATAAGAATAAATTGAACTTTGAAAATTTAACTTTTCCATTTAAATTGGGAGATATCCATAAATTTGAAAAAAATAATGATATTAGCATTAATGTATTTGGTCTCGAGTACAACTCTCAAAACAAGAAACACGATGTTATAGGCCCACTACATTTAACTAAATTAAAAAAGTCTAATCACTTAAACTTGTTGTACATAACTAAAGATAACCAAGGACATTATTGTTTTATCAAAAATTTATCGAGGTTAGTGTCTAAGCAATTGTCAAATGCACAACATGCTGTTCATATTTGCGATGGTTGCTTAATTAAATTTACATCACACGAGAGACTAAACCAACATCAAAAAAACGACTGCTTCCACGTATGCACAAACTTACCATCCGAAAAAGAAGACACAAGAAATTGGTTTAACGAATATGTTCCATCGAATCAAGTTACTTTTAATAATTATGAACGACAATTAAGAGTACCTTTTGTTGTATACGCTGATTTTGAGGCATTTTTAAATCCAATTCAATCCTGTTCTAACAACCCCAGTACATCTTCTACTACCAATATTCAAAAACATGAAGTTTATAGCTTCGGTTACTATATTAAGTGTTCTTATAATGACAAGTTATCTGTGTACAGAACATATACAGGTGAAGACTGTGCAAAAACATTTATGAAAGTCATAAAAGAAGATTTAGAAACTATTTGTAAAAGTAATGCGTTTGCTAAAACTTCTTTCCCTCTAACAGATGCTAATAAGGTAGACATTATGCAAAGCCATGCTTGTTATATTTGTGATAGAAATTTGAATGATGACTCAACCGTTTCTTATAATTATCATACTGGACTTTACGAAGGCGTTGCACATAAATTTTGTTCTGAAAAATACAAACCACCCAATTTTGTACCTGTATTTTTCCATAATTTGAGCAATTACGATAGTCATTTTATTGTACATGGACTTGGTCTTGAAGATGGTGACATAGAACTAATCCCACAAAATAAAGAAAAGTATATTTCGTTTTCTAAGTCTTTACAAGTGAATAATCGTGTTGTAAAATTGAGATTTGTCGATTCTCTTAAATTTATGTCGAGTAGCTTGGATAAATTAGCTAAAAACTTGACTACTGACCAATTTTACGAATTGAAATTGAACTTTCCTCGTGAAGAAGACTTTAAACGTCTAATACGGAAGGGTGTCTATCCATATGAGTACATGACTTCGTATGATTCACTGAAATTAACTTCGCTTCCTACACAGGATCAATTCTATAGTTCTCTTACTGACAGTCACATTTCCGAAAACGATTTCCTACATGCTCAAGATATTTGGTCTCATTTCCAATGCAAAAATATGGGGGATTATTCCAATCTTTATCTGAAAACAGATGTTTTATTACTAACTGACATATTTGAAAATTTTAGAAATGTGTGTCTTAAGACATATGGTTTAGATCCCGCCCATTATTATACCGCGCCTGGAATTTCCTTTGATTCGATGTTGAGGACTACCAAAATAAGTTTAGAACTTTTAACAGATGTCGACAAAATAGCTTTTATAGCGAAAAACATTCGAGGAGGGATTTCCCAATGTAGCAACAGACATGCAAAAGCAAATAATACATTTATGGAAGACTATGATCCAAATATTCCTTCATCTTTTCTCATGTACTTAGACGCAAATAATCTCTATGGGTGGGCTATGTCACAATGTCTTCCGTCTGGCAAATTTGAATGGGTAAATAAAGATACCGATTTCAATGTTTCAGACGATGCTGAATATGGGTTTATATTAGAAGTTGATCTAGAGTACCCCAAGGAATTACATGACTCTCATTCAGATTTGCCGTTCTGTCCAGAAAATGTATGTCTAGGTGATTCTAAAGAAAAAAAATTGATTCCCAATTTAAACAATAAATATAATTATGTATTACATTACAGAAATCTTAAACAATGTTTAAAAAATGGGTTGCGTTTAGTGAAAATCCATCGTGTGTTGAAGTTCAAACAATCTACTTGGTTAAAAAGTTACATAGATTTGAATACCCGAATGCGTTCGCTGGCGACATCTGATTTTGAAAAAGATTTCTTTAAACTTATGAATAATTCTGTTTTTGGTAAAACAATGGAAAATGTCACGAAACGTGTGAATGTTAAATTATTAAGTCACTGGGAAAATCGCGGAAAATCCCAAGGGGTACAGTCCTTAATATCTAAACCTGAATTTCATAGTTTATCAATATTTTCTGAGAATTTAGCTGCTGTGCAATTGAAAAAAACAAAAATCTTTTATAACAAACCAATTTACCTTGGATTCTGCATTTTAGATCTATCGAAAACTTTAATGTACGAATTCCACTACAATTATATGAAATACAAATATACGGAAAATCTCAAGCTCCTTTACACGGATACTGATAGCTTAATATATGAAATAAACACTGCTAACTTTTATGAGGACATTAAATCTGACCTGAACTTGTATTATGATACATCTGATTACCCACCCAACAATGCATATGGTTTACCATTACTAAATAAAAAGAGGTTAGGTTTTTTTAAAGACGAAAATAATGGCAAAATTTTGAAAGAGTTTGTTGGTCTTAGATCAAAAATGTATGCCTTAGATGTTCAAAATAGTGGTATTATATCCAAAGCTAAAGGAATAAACAAGTGTGTTACCAAAAAATTAACCCTTAACGACTATAAAAGTTGTTTATTTGATAGAAATATACAACATGCTCAAATGTTACGATTCCGATCAATAAAGCATGTTTTATTTACGCAAAATGTCAATAAAATATCATTATCTTACAACGACACAAAACGATATTTATTGAAAAACACTTCGGATACTCTTGCGTGGGGTCATTATAAAATACCTCATAATTCTTAAAAAAAAAAAAAAAAAAAAATACACGGAACATTCAATTTTCATATTTATTTTTTGTACATAATATTGTATTTTAGGATGTTTTTTTTTTTATTTTTTAAGTTTTGGCAATAAAATGATTGGCAAAAAATATGTTTTTGTAAATTTTTATGTGATTTATCTAGAATAATATAAATATTAAAAAATAATTAGCAAAATTTTTGTTTTTTTTTTTTATTTGTTACCCCATTTTTTTTACCAAATTTATTTAAAAAGCTATGGTCTAGAAATTTTCTCATTTGAAGTCAATCCGTTAACATATGAACACACATATTTAAAAATTTATAATGATTCATTTTAACCACCCTTTCACTACAATAGTAGCGGGTCCAAGTGGGTGTGGTAAAACTCAGTTTGTTACCAATTTTTTAAACAATGCAAAAGAAGTATGTAATGTTGAATTTGATGAAATTATTTGGTGTTATGATGAAATGCAACCTTTGTACAATCTGGAAAATGTAAATTATAGCCAAGGAATACCAGATTTTTCTTTATTTGATGGAAAAAAGCCCAAGCTTCTCATAATTGATGACTTGATGAGAGAATCGGATGGACGAATCGTTGATATTTTTACAAAAGGAAGTCACCATAGAAACTTAAGTGTTTTTTATATTACTCAAAACATATTTCATCAAGGCAAAGGACAACGTGATATTTCATTGAATACCAGCTATATTGTATACTTCAAAAACCCGAGGGATAAAACACAAATTCGCTACTTGTCACGACAAGTTTATCCGGAGAACCCAAAATTTGTAGATGAAGCCTACAAAGATGCCACTAAAGATGCTCATGGTTACCTTATGATTGATCTGAAGCAAAATACCGATGACATATGTCGTTTTAAAACTAAAATATTTCCTTTTGATGGGCATTGTACCGTATATGTTCCCAAGAAAGGGTTTAAATACGACAAGAATCAACACGTTTTAATCAGTTCCAAATAATGCATCCAAGAGTACACACATATAAACATTTACTTGAAGCACTGCAGTTACTTAAACCAAAGTATCGCACAGCGTTGCTAAAATCTTGTGAAGATGAAGAAATTAATATTATTTGTGAGTGTATTTATAACGTTTTAAAAGGGAAAATACCACTGGAATCAAAAGATAAATCAAAACTAAACAAATATAAAGACACATTACGAAAACTAGTTTCGAAAGGGAAACACAAATTGAGGAAAACTGTTATTATTCAAAAAGGAGGTGCATTTCTACCTATTATATTAGGTGCAGTTTTAAGTGCCTTAGTAAGCTCCGTAACATAAAATAAAATGGAAAACACAAAAAAAATGTTGTTAGTTGAACCAGACTTTATTGAAAGACTCAAACGAAATGATAGCCAACCCGAAAATGTATCATCTCGCCTAGACGGAGAGATGCAAAAAATCCTGAAGAGTAAAATTAATGATCGTGAAAAGTGGGCATTATATTCTCAAGCACTACAACGATTTTTGCACTTTATTGAATCAGATCGAAAACCATTTAAAATACCAATAGTGATGGAGGGGTTTGATCAACTCAACGATGAAAGTAAGGATTTAAACTTAAAAGTAAACAAAAAGGAGGAGGATGAAAATTATGAATCAGTTGCAAATAAAACACTACCAGATGGTGATGTTTCTGCAGTTACTGCAGCTACACCGTCTGGTACAAAAAATCCAGAAACTGTACTATTCAGTCCATCTCGTATTATAGATAATTTACCAAAATCATATGAGAAAAAAACCAGAACATTATTGACTTGTATTGTGTCAAGCAGACCAAAAATATGGTGGAAAACAAATGGTGAAGTTGTAATAAACAATCGAACTATTCCAAACAGCAATATTCTCGATCTGGTAAGCGATACGGTTAGATCTCTTAAACGCCCTAAGCCAACAGGATGGGAAGAGTTTGCTTTATTTTTAAGAGATATAAAAGTTCCTACGTCTTGTATAGGTAATCCTACTAATCTAGAATTTATAAATAAACCTCAATCGAGTGAACCTCACGCATCATCTGCTCCATCAAGTGCTCGATCGTCATCGTCATTTAAAGACACAAGCGCCAGTACACCTCTTTCAAGTGTACTGCTCAAGGCAAACAAAAAGAAACTAGATTGGGAAAGATGGAGCCCTTATTAGACATTCATGCAATATACTACGATGTATCTAATCCAGCAGGCTACAGTAGTTTAAATAAATTAAGTAAACAAATGAAAGGACGAATGAACAAAGACGAAGTAAAGAACTGGTTACAATCTCAAGAAACGTACACACTGCATAAACCGGTTCAAAGGCGATTCACAAGAAATAGATACGTCTTATCTAACTTTAATGAACTCTGGCAAGCTGATCTGAGTGATATGGGTACTTACAGTCAATATAATGATGGATACAAATATATTCTGTGTGTTATTGATGTGTTCAGTAAATATGCTTTTGCGAGAGCTATGAAAAAGAAAGATGCCACAACCGTTATAAATTGTTTTGAAAGCATATTTACTGAAGCCAATTCTACTCCTCGTCACATCCAATCTGATAAAGGCACCGAATTTGTTTCAAAGGCAGCAAGGGATTACTTTAGGAGCAAAAACATTAACTACTATACTACTAACAATCCTGACATTAAAGCAAGTATAGTAGAAAGGTTTCAAAGAACTCTTAAAATGAAAATGTGGCGTTACTTTACTCATAAGAATACATACAAATATATAGATATTTTGCAAGAACTTCTTTATTCTTATAATCACAGTTATCATTCTAGTATTAAAATGCGCCCTATCGATGTAAATTTTGATAATATCATGACTGTTTGGTGTAATTTGTATAACAGAAAAAAGGATAGACAACTTACTTTGGAAATCACAAAACTAAATGTTGGTGATCATGTTAGAATTACTAAATATAAACATATATTTCAAAAGGGTTACGAAACTAATTGGAGTGACGAAATATTTAGAATTGATTCAATAATAAACCGCTTTCCACGAGTTGTGTATACGTTAAGAGATTTAGAAGGTGAGCCTATCGTTGGTACATTTTATTCTAAGGAATTACAAAAAGTGACTTATCTCCCCTCCATTGATTATAAAATTGATAAAATAATACGCTCACGTGGGGTTGGTGCCAGAAAAGAAGTACTAGTGAAGTGGCGAGGTTATCCTAACAAATTTAATTCTTGGATACTCGCTTCAAGCTTAAAAAAAATATGAGTGAAAACAGCTTTTATATTACATTGTTAAGTAACAGTTCCTCGGACTACTATACCGATAATACGACTGCACACTTCTTAACCAAATTACCCAGGAGTATAAAGTTGGAAGGAGAATGGGTAGTTGGCTTAGTAGAATTTCAATACCCTTGTTCAATGTACAATGTTCAAGATCATGAAAATATGATTTATTTAAAAAAGAAAGTAGTGTCACCCACTGACAAGATAGCCAAAATTGTAGATATAAAAACTCATATACCAGCAACTACATATGACAACGTTGACCATTTTATTCAAGCTTTTAATGACAACCCACAACTGAAAAATAATGTAAAGTTTAGATATGATAATCTAACCAAAATGGTTGGGGTAGCAACAATTAATAACGATATAACTTCTCTTATAACAACCCCAATACTAAGTCTACAGTTAGGTTTTAAACCGAAAACAAATTTACGGCAAGTTTCATTTGGTAAAAATCCTGTTAATTTGTATTTGGGCTTACCATCACAATTATTTGTTTATACAGACATCATACAACCACAGGTAGTTGGTGATGTTATAACTACGTTGCTTAGAATAATACCATTAGATCCAACAGAATTCCATTATGGAGCATATAAAACACACATTTTCTCACCCGCTCATTATGTACCTGTTTTACGTAGAGAATTTGATACTATGGAAATAGATATAAGAACAACTACCGGTGCAAGAGTGCCATTTCAATTCGGAATTTCCTGTGTGAAACTACACTTTCAACGGCTAAGATGAATTATAAAAGATCATCTCACTCTTGTCCCTACGATCATTATTATACCCATCAAGCTGGTTCTGGTATAGGAATTGTCTATAAAGGTGTTCCGTTTCAGCGAGGGCATGGGATTGGAAGTTTTTTGGGGGGACTGTTTAGGTCAGTAATTCCTTTGTTGTCTAGTGGTTTTAAAACTGTTGGAAAAGAAGCGTTAGATGCGGGGGTTGGTTTGTTATCTGATATGGTAAATTCACGCCCTATAGATAGTTCAGTTAGGTCTCGATTTAAAGAAGCTAGTGCTAACTTAAAAAGAAAAGCTGATGAAAAGATCGATTCTCTGATGTCGGGATCTGGGTATAAAATGTCAACTAAGAGACGGGAACCTCTCATTACCTTGAAAGCATCGCGCCGAAGAGGAGCTAAGAGAAATAAATATAGTGACGATATATTTTCAAAGTAAATCATGTCATTCCTACACAATCATTCGTGTGAATGTGCAAAATCTGAGTTAGATATATTTGCCCTGCCTTCGACACAGACAAGTATTGAGAGTGGACAGTGGGTTCATTATAAACCAATCTCATCTTTAAGTGATGATGGTCCTATTGAGTTTCAAGTCCCCGGTTCAGGTGATGACTACATTGACTTATCACATACATTATTACATATAAACGCCAAAATATTAAACCAGGATGGTACAAAGTTAAAGCCTGATACTCAAGTTGCCCCCGTTAATAATTGGTTGCACTCCCTTTTTAATCAACTTGACGTATATTTAAATCAAAAACTAATCTCGCCACCAAACAACACATATGCTTACCGTGCTTACATGGAAAATCTACTTAACTATGGACCAGCCGCTAAAAAAACTCACCTTACTTGTGGGTTATGGTATGAAGATACAGCACATTATATGGACACCGTTGACGCAAATAACAAAGGATTTCACAAAAGGATGGAATTTGTTACAGATAGTAAACAAGTTGAAATGATTGGACATTTACATGGTGATATGTTTAACCAAGAGAAGTTTCTAGTGAATGGTGTAGAAATGCGTGTTAAGTTAGTGCGATCAAAAGAATCGTTTAATCTTATTTGTCACCAAGATAAGAAATTTAAGGTACAAATAATGGACGCTAGTCTCATAATAAGAAGAGCTAGAATCAGTCCAAGTGTTTTGTTAGCTCATCAGAAAGTGCTAGCATCAACAACTGCAAAATACCCTATCACAAGAGCAGAAGTAAAGGTACTTACAATACCGTCAGGAATACAGGGTAAAACTTTAGATAACATATTTCTTGGACAAGTACCTAAAAGATGTATAATTGGTTTTGTATCAAATTCATCGTTTAATGGTAATTTTGCATTGAACCCTTTCAATTTTCAAAATTATAATATGAACTCTTTTAGTTTATTTGTAGATGGTCATGAAATTCCTTCTAGAACATTACAACCATCATTTAGTTCTGGTTTAATAGCATCAACATATCATACTCTATTTTCTGGGACTGGTATTCACTTCCACAATGAAGGTAATGCAATAAGCAGAACCGATTACGGGGAAGGTTACTGTTTGTTATGTTTCGATTTGACGCCTGACCTGTCAGCCAGTTCTACCTCACACTGGAACCTTGTAAGACACGGAAGTGTTCGGATAGAAGTTCGTTTTGATAATGCCTTGAGCACTACTATTAACTGTATTGTGTACGCTGAATTTGATAATGTTATTGAAATAAACAAAAATCGTGATGTATCTGTAGATTACAACAGTTAAAATAAATATAAATACAGTGAAATTAACAATTAATCTCATTTCTTCTTAATCTGTGTTTGTAACATCATCGATGAATGTATACATATTTTATTTATTATGGATACTAATGAAATTCAATATTGTATGAAAAAAATTAACCCTAGATTTAAATCAAATGTTTTTGCTGCTAACCGAATCCCTATTTGGGTTGCTCGTCCAGTTTTTATTGTAAGCAATTTGGACCCTGATTCGAAACCAGGTTCCCATTGGGTTGCAATGCATATTGATGCTAAAGGTGTAGGGGAATACTTTGACTCATTTGGTCGGAAACCTACTGGTTATCATAAGTTATTTTTGAATAGAAATGCAAAACGGTGGTTTTATAACCAAAGACCACTTCAAAATCATTTTACTTCAGTTTGTGGCGAATATTGTTTAGTTTATTTATATTTTAAGTCTCAAGGAAAAACTATGAGCGATTTATTGAGTTTGTTTTCTGAGAATTCTCTTTGTAACGATTTAATTTTAAGAAATATGTTTAAGTCAATTTTTGTGAAATAAAACAATATATATATACTAAACTGATTTTTTTTATTTATAAATAATACCTTAATTATACCTTATTTACCTAAAAATAGTGATTACATTACAACAAATTTTTTCCTTAAAATAACAAACGTAGCTTAGTGATTTTATATTAAAGGGTGGAGACTTTTATACATTTGCAAAGGGAAATAGATCAATATGATTAGGCTACAAAACAAATTACAACATGTGGTTATAAAACGAGTTAACAATTTTGAATAACAAAAAGTTGTTGTTTAAGCAGTAAGAAATATATAATACTAGTAGTACACAAGGGTATGTTATAAAATATTATCTAATGTCTTATATAATAAATACAGTTTTAACCTAGTATTAAAACTACACAAACACTTAGTTTACTTTTTCGTATTGTTTATAAAATATTTCACGCACGTGTCCTTCGAAGCTATGTCTTTCGTCATGTTGTATATAACATCACGGACAGTCTCAAGCTGTGGATCTTGCTCAGTTGAGATGTAAGATTTTAATCTCACATCGGCGTGCTTCCAGTGCTCTTCTGGTGCGATGTTCCTAACTTTTTCAAGATCGTATATTTCTATTTTAATAAGGTGTGATGCATACGCAGCATCGTCTTTACCCGAAGATAGGTAAGCAACACCGGTATGGGAACTTTGCGACACACTGGAAGATCTCTTCACTGGTTTCACTTTTTTCTGCGGTTTTTCAAAGAAACTCTCGATACTATTTGCAGGACGTTTCTTCGCTATGGCTTGTTTCACTTTAAAACCGAGTGTGCCTTCTTCATCACTCCCTGAATCATCATGTTCAGGTTCAGGGTAATAAAAATTCTTGAAAGTGTTTTCCGTGAACTGTAACAATATTCAACAATAAGTTATACATCCGATTAACACACTTAACAAGTAACACGATGAACACAAGTTACAGAAAAAAAAACACTGTTAAACAAATAGTACATAAAAATACTACATACATATTTTATAAAAAATAGTACATACTTACATTTGCCATTTTTTATAAGCACTGTAGCACGATTCAACACTATGTCACTGTACACTGAGAGAGCTCTGGTAACAAGCACGACTCGGTTCTGAATACTTATAGATCGTCACTGTCCATCGGCTTTTATAAGGATGTGACAATAGATTACCGTTAAAATCACGTTTAGACTAGTTTGTACCGCGCCCAACAGCCACCAACAAACAGTAATAAAATTTATAATAGACTTTCGAATCTTTTGATGATTCGGAGAAGAAACCTGTCATAAATCTTTACAAACAATATGGACCCAACAAACAAATTAAAAAATCAACGAGTTTAGTTCAGCCCACTACAAATACACGTTAATACAAGTTACAAAGTTTATTCAGGTATTTTCTTAAGCATCTATTCAAGAACATAATATTTGGCGAAATAAATAAATATGCAAAAATAGAACTCGTATTTTTAACTTACAGCTTAAATAAGTTAGTATAGTTTTGAAGCAGTTATTACTGTATAAAATACCGCATTACTATTGTAAGATTAGATTCGTATTATCCTTATGCTACAGGCAATATTTTTACATAGAACTTCCTCCTTTTTGAAGTCGGTTATTACAAAAAAGAGATGAAAGTAACATTGAGTACGTACTCAAATTTATGCAAGGTTAGGTTAGGTTAGAACAGCGTTCTTAAGACCAAAACAACTGTACTGTGCTCGTAGCTAGTTTTAAGTAGGTAAGTAAATAAAGCAGTTCTTCAAAATTAAGTTTTCGAAGTTAGGTGATAGTTAAGTTAGAAGTAATGTTAAGTTGAACAAGATAAAATATATAAATAGAACAACGTTCGAAATGCAGCATATGTAGTGAGTAACAAAATACATACTTTGAAGTAAGGCTACCTGAAGTTAAGTAGTCAGGTAACGTATCCTGCGTTAGCTGGGCGTAGTCCTGTAGCTTAGGTTAGGTTAGGTTAGAATTGTGATCTAGCATAGGTTAGCTTAGATTAGTGATACGTACACCGTAGCACACATCACGTAGTAAGAAACCTTGGAGTAAAGAGACGATGTGAGACAGGCTGGGTTGAAACAGCGATTCCAATAAGAACCAAGGTGGCGGACCTAGTCTGATAGTTTAGGTATGAGATGTTTAGGTATTTGTCCAGCTTTACCTAAAGAATGTTCTTAAAAGATGTATACCGTTTGCAAAGGAAGTTGTAGGCAGTTGAAGCCAAAGAGAAATATAAAAGAGGGAAACAATAGTAGACCGTAATAAAAGTGAGCTCGGCGTCCGAGAGGGCAATAAAACCCGAGCTCGGGTAGACAATAGAAAAGGGTCGATGGGTCGGGGAAGGTGTTGCATTGTTAGCGTAGGGCGTTCTGTAAGTCCTGACAGAGCTGTCTGAGCGTCCTGGGACCTATTCCAAACGCTCCAAGTAGGGGGCTATTTGTTTTTTTTTTTTTTTTTTTTTTTTTTTTTTTTTTTTTTTTTTTTTTTTAGGTTTCGTGGTCCGCCAAATCCGCCCTGGATGCCGCCCATCAGGCCCGTCCGCCCCGTATCGTAGTATCGGCGAATCCCTACTACTGGTATGCATACTTGAAAAATAAAACATATCCGTTATAAAAGTGTGTATACAGGTTCTGAGTTAACAAGTTCTATGCAATATAGTTTTTTAATTTCTAAAGTAACACTCAGTATTGTTCGAGTAATAATTATGTATGGTATGTATTAAAATGTAATATTCAGATTAATGTGCTCCAAACTTTGTATTGCTCTACAACGACCCCTCTGCGGGCCTTCTAATTTCAAGGAAATCACTGACCGAGTAGTGGCAGCACTATTTAGCTAACAGTCGCCACTTTGGATGGTGTCAGATACGGCTGTAATTCGTGTGTATTGCTAAGTTTATATTACAATATTTTTTAAACTATTTTCATAACCGAATGGCTTGGCTTTAATCCTCAATGTACAAGCGTAATATGTTAATTTCCGTATAAAAAAATAAATAGATAACTGGTATATAATAACTGACGCTCCTGTGTTCTAAGTTTGCTTTAATGCTATACTTTTCCAAGTAATTAGAAACCATCTACTTTTAGTTTTTAATACTATTTTATGAATGGTGATGTAATGAACCAATGTGTAATAAAAGTCATAATCATAACGCTGAATTCGATGTTTCTAATAACATTTCTTTCATATCAGTGTCACATGTAGCTTGGATAGCATATATCTATTAGAGCACATATATCACGGACATATCCGTGATATGCCCAATAAATCGTTTAAAATAAATGCCAAAACGAAATTTTTTTGATATTTTTTTTGCTTTTTATAAACTGATATCTGATAATACTATAAGATTAAAAAATATTTATCAATTTTAGTGGTATGTCGAAAATATTAAACCGTCTATATTCTATAGCATCGCCCAGTCAGTACATACGAATCCAGTTATGCGATTGCGACAACCCTAATTTCAAGTAGAGTAACTCCCCGGTCGGGCAGCCCCGCCATTGCCGAATCGGCCACCGCGGTAGTTTTCTCGTTAACGGTGTAATTGTTTAAATTGTCATAATTTCACCCGCATAATGTAGCCACATAAATATTTATTCATCGGCCCGGTAATTATCGAAGGGGGTCGATCCAGCCGATTTTCGTTTAAGTTGGTTAATTTTTGAAGTGATATTTTGATTGTGGTTGGCTGGTTACGAATTTCACTCGGCTTGAATCATTCCACACTCATGTAAAGTCACGAGCTTGATTTGCAGCTCCTCCTTCTGTCACCAGCCGCTGCCCTACCAATGTCGTCGCTCCACCTTGTTACGGGGCGCCTTACACTATTAGGTACGTCAACCGATGCGCGGTTTCCACTCTGGAACTGATATTTATGACCAGCCTACTGTCACTTTGAATTGCTGATTCGCTGTCCTATGTCGGTAACTATGGTTTACTGACAAATTAGTTTCGAGTTTCAATCTCCGCTGTCTCTAGTCGCAATAAATGATCGCACACAGATGCTTTATTGATTAGAAGCTTTTTCTCGCGACTTCGCTCTCATTAAAACCTGTACTATCCTGTAGAAACCGTGTTTTTATTTTCGGGATAAAATTTGATAATGTATTAAGTTAGAGTATAAACTATATCTAATCCAAATTCCATACAAATCTGTCCAGTCATTTCGGCATGAAGACGTAACAAACATACACAGACACACACACGTGTAGGTATGTATAGCAGTACAACATTCAGAGGATACCAATATAATCATTATCTTGTTTCCTTTATGAAAATTGAACCACGTAGTTTACATGATCAAAGTAGTAGGTACCTACACTTTTAGTGATAAAAAAAACTATCATTAAAAAATCTTCTTGTGATTCTCCTAGTTCAAAAGTTATTATAATGCGCAACTTACGGCTATTAAAAAGTACCTAGCTATAAAGTTGCTTACTATTAGTATATAATATACATTGGATTCCCTAGTGCCCCATGCTAAGGTTTGCTTTGGATTGACTGGTAGGAACCAGTCAATCCAAAGCAAACCTTACCATAACTGCAATCAAAACACTACTTATCTTCGTCATGCGTATGTTATACACTATAATGCTCGGGCTAAAACTACCCACTGCTATACGTAAATCTCTAAAACATTTAAGTGGACCTGAAACAGAAATAAAAAGGAAATGTATTTCTGTTACGCAAAAAGAAATTATGTTAATGAAACCGAACAGATCTATGGGCATATACCTAGTGGTAGGTGTCGACTGAGGCAAGTAGAACATCAGAACTGAGGTCGTCTTCATACAGAAATGCCTGAAACTCTTCAAATAACGTAACCCAGAATGTGGCGTTACCACGTAGGTACACCTACAGTTTCGGCCGCCAAACCGAGTCGCGTGGTTTATTTCGTTCGCACCCGGGGGTAAATATAACCGGCGAGTTATAGCACTGGGGTTACTATGGGAGAAAGTCGATGCAAACTCGCTGTTGCAAGTTTTACGAGTTGCTTGCGTGGGATTTGCGAGTTCTGATCGTCACCCAACTAGCACTCATGGTATACCTGTAGGGTAGACTAATATAACAGCTGAGTAAGTTGTTAAACAGCACATGTTCTACAAGAATCTAAGTGCACGAATATTGTGACATTTGCACACACAGGTATAAAAATTATTAGTCCTAATCTTCACTAGCTAAATGACGGGTAACTATTTTTTAAAGTCATTGCAGATTTTTGTTGAGTTTTGAGAAAGAGATATGCTTTTTCTTATTTTTGTCTACACAGTCACTTCTGTGGACGTCACTATCTGCATACAAAAAATTTAAATACATGATTTAAAAAAAAAAAATGTCCAAATCTAAAGATTACAAAAACAAGTCAATACGAACTTTAATGGTGGTCACTGAGTGCACAAAAATTGGTGTAGTCCATACGATTTCCAATAGTTACGCTCGTAACAAGGTGATTTGAGTGCTCTCACCTTTGGGCACGAGACACGCGGTGATGGTGACGTAGTTGCTACTCGCTCCCTTTATTTACCCTTATTCGGCCGTACATAAAAAAAATAAAAAAGTCCATACGAGTACAAATAGTTACGCTCGTAACAAGGTGATTTGAGTGCTCTCACCTTTGGGCACGAGACGCGCGGTGATTGTGTCGTAGTTGCTACTCGCTCCCTTTATTTACCCTCATTCGGCCGAACATACAAAAATGAGAATAGCCCATACGAGTTTCAATAGTTACGCTCGTAACAAGGAGATTTGAGTGCTCTCACCTTTGGG
This sequence comes from Apotomis capreana, assembly GCA_947623375.1. Classification (NCBI taxonomy): domain Eukaryota; kingdom Metazoa; phylum Arthropoda; class Insecta; order Lepidoptera; family Tortricidae; genus Apotomis; species Apotomis capreana. Next base: position 19,615,408 of record OX392502.1, on the reverse strand, counting down.
CACGAGACGCGCGGTGACGTAGCTGCTACTCGCTCCCTTTATTTACCCTTATTCGGTCAAACAAAGATAAATGTGCGATGTTTCTAGTTGGAATCTAGAAGTGATACAACACTACAGAAAGCATCTGGAAGTTTTTAGATACAACTGGCGTTACGTGACTTAGGACTTTATTTAGTGTGCTACGATAACAATCTTTAGGTTTTCATAAAAAAATTAAAGTCGATTTTTCCGTAAATAAACCTACACTACAGATGTTCTTCTAAATTACGATTTTTTGCACATTCCATCGTTGCAAAATTTTCGGAAGATTTATCAAAAAATGTTTTGTAAAAATAAAAGAACAGATAATTAAGAGAAGAAAAACCGATGGACGTTTTGATACAATAAACAGGTTTGGTAATTAATGGAAAAGTTTGGACGTTATGTAATACATTAAAATACCTACAAATTAATCTTGTCGGATTTATTTCCGCGTAAATGAAAGAGAGAAAGAGTTCGGAGAAAAAGTATTTCGAAAATCACGGTAGCTATTAAGTTGATTACAATGTAAAAGGTGATTACTTACCTTGACCCTCCACGCAGTTCTAAATGAATCTTTTTCATACGCGTATATTATTAAAATATTTCATTACGCCCGCCATTTTGAGTAATTTATGAAGTTAGCCGCTATCGAGGCGAGGCAATCAGAGGTATATCAGGCTGCATCGCGGAATGATCGATAAAGATCTCCCTAAAATATTGGCCGCCCCTAAGATAAGGATTGCGTGTTGTGCAAGCGAAGAAAAATACACCCTGCCTTTGAATTATTTTATTTTACTTTAAAGACCGATACAGACGGACTGCTTTTGCGCTGCGCGCTGCAAAAGTGCAGTTCTGGTGCAGTACAAACGCAGTTGTCATCACTGCATCGATGCTGCAAATCAACCGACTGCATACCGCACGTAATTTACTTGTTTAAGTAACTCTCATTTCTATCATGTAACCTCATGTCATAATTGAGGTTCTCTTTCTCACAGACAAACCATGACAAATAATAAAAGAATAATAAATAAATAAAAAATATATTTATATCTAATTATCAAATATAAATATGCATATAAAAACAAAATTTAAACCATTGGATTTTTTTTAATGTTGGCGGTACGTACTTATATTTTAACTTTTTTTTTCTATTAATAATAATAATAATTAAAGTTTTCACTAGAAAAAGCGGGAACACGAGATTTAATATAAATACCGTGTCTTTATTGATTACTGGTTCAAAATGGCATGGACATTAATTCAACTCACTCATGACCATGTGCGTGTACTTAGTCTTTTAATTTCCTCGCAGTCGAAATGAAAAGTAGAGTGTTTAACTCGGGTGAAATTACCCATTTCACCCTCGAACTATTGGCGCTCTCACTCCGTTCGAGCGCCAGAAATATCTCGAGTGCAATGGGTCACTTTCTACCCTTGGTTAACTATCTACTATACATGCGTATCTAGTAGGTAATAAAATAAAAATTACACTAATAAACGGGTGGTTCTACTCAGGAGGGACGAAAATGAAGTGATTTGCGGCACACCATTTTTTTAGCATCTAAGGTCAGAAAAGTAGCTTAACGCCTAGCGGAGGTCGTTCTTTTACTGATCTCAAACGGGCCAGTCAAAAAATAAAATATACCAAATTTATGACCATTTAAACAATATATGGGCCCTGGAGACTGGGGACAGGATACTGAGATTATTGTAAGTTTTTAGCCAATAACTACGTCAATGCAACATTTAATATTGAAGTCATGCAGTTCTGTACTCTAATGCAACGAATTTATGACCTATGAATGCCAAAAAAGTGTATAGAAAACAATGGATTTTAAATAAATACGGGCCAGGATACTGTTAAGCTGACTGGCCGTAGCACAACTTCACTTACACAACTTGCCGTAGCGACTAAGCCAACCGCGAACCGAGACAAACGCGATCATTTATATGCTAACTTCACTTCGATCTTTCACTCAGACCAAACAGCAACGCGCTAGACGTGGTAACTGAAACTGATTTTAACGTGTTTTGATTTGAAGTAGCAGGAGGCTGAGGTAAAAAACGAGGGACAAAATATAATGCACTTTTTTTTAATAAGTTTCGCATTTAACGTAAAATTAGACAAACACATTGAAACTACATATATTATAGATTTCTATTTTAGCGAAAATATTACGTAAATACTCAAAATGCAGTTATGATGCAGCCATTAAGCTTTCATTTCGTCCGAGAGACATGCCTGGAGACTGAGAATTTGGCACTTTAAAGTACAATTTTTGAGAGATATATATTTAGGGCTTAGCTAATTTTCAGTGTCATACTAGAAACCATTTAGTTGTACAGTTTCGATCGTAAATCAATCTAATTTGCCTACAAAAACTATACAAAATAAGGTGAGCCGCGGAAAATTCCCTTGCGAGTAGAACCACCCAAACGCAAAAACGATTCCCAAAAAAAAAATGCAAAGATTAAGTGCGGAGATTTTGATACCCCATTTCGGTACGAGACCAAGGGCGGCTGAAGCGTTGGAAGATTTACTAGAATGAATATATTCATTTTTTTTAAGTGTGTGTATCATATAGCTGTACGGTGGGCAACTCTAAAATTACTATAAGAGAGTGGCGTTATGTCAAGTGATTGATTAAAAACTTGTGCATTATTTAGTTAATTGTACCAGAAATCTCTGTTTGAAAACAGAAGATATAACACAACCCAAGGTGGTTAAGTTAAGAGTCCCGTTTTAGTTTTGACAGTAGGTATAGTATAGCATGGATTCCCTTTTTAGTTTTGATAGTATAGCATGGCCAACACTGTACACATTCCTGTATTACGTCGCCCGGGGCGTGTGCGCAACCACTCGTCGTATTTATGAAAATAACGTCTTTACAGTTCGTCATTCAACGCGGGCGAGAACGAGGGACAGGATAACGAAGATTAAGATCGTGTCGTCCTTCTCACCCTTCTGTTACGCAAGATACGAGCAACAGAGATGGCGTAATTAGAAACTTCGATTTCCAATTCCGTGATTTGGAAAAAAGATATTGTTGGATGAGAGGGACGCATCTCCAGATTGACTTCATAAAAAATTTGTGGCGAACTGATGTAGAAATCAATAAGGTACCTAAGGAACTCCTCAAATACCTATTATAGGCACATCTCAATCATCATCATATCAGACGATAGACGTCCTGCTGAACAAAGGCCTGCCCCAAAGTTCTCCACAACGATCGGTCTTGCGCCGCCCTCATGCAATTTCTGCCCGCGAGCCTAACCAGGTCGTCGGTCCACCTTGTTTGGGGCCGTCCTATGCTGCGTCATCCGTTCCGCGGTCGCCACTCAAGAACCTTTCTGCCCCAACGGCCATCGGTTCTACGAGCAATGTGCCCCGCCCACTGCTACTTAATTTTGGCGACGGTCTGAGCTATATCTACAACATTGGTTCTCTTGCGTATCATTTCGGATCGATTCTGCAAGGAAACTAAACTAACTATAACTAACTAGCTCTAATTGCCCTTTGAGTAACTTTGAGCCTTCTCAAGAGGCCCATGCGCAAAAACCGCATGAAAAATTAATTAATTATATTGGTTGTTTCTGTAGAATTGGGTAGAAATGAGTTGTGGCGACGTGGCCGACCAACGCATGTGCTATACGCACGACTGGCTACAAACGCGCGCCGTATGCCCGAACAAAATTGGAAGCTGTGCACGAGGGTGCGCTCTGGCGGCTCGGGTAAGTGAGCCCCTTTTTTGGCAACAGGTAGCACCCACAGATGTGATTATTTAAATTAATTTAGTGTATATAAATCAATTGTTCTAACGGCGGATTCCGTTCTCGGAAATGAAATGAAATGAAATGAAATGAAATGAAATGAAATGAAATGAAATAATTTATTCAGTAAGTAGGCCACAAGGGCACTTTTACAAGTCAGATTGTGAATCTACCGGCATTTCGCAAGAGGAGACCGCTGTTGAGAAGAAAGCCGAAAGAAACTCAACAGTAAGTCATTTTTTCGTAAACAATACTTAGAACAATTAATTACATTACATTAGTGTTATAACTATAACTAATTATTACATGCGTACACGTATAGGAGATATATAGATACTCCAAATCAATGTTAGGTAGGAATATTAAAATAAAATTTTAACGATCAATTTAAAATATTAAATATACCCAGAGATGTATAAAGTCTCTAGGTGTCACAACATGCAATAAAATATAATTACTTAATTAATTTAATTCCACAGAGATGTATAAGGTCTCTCGGCGTCAATGTGAATAATTTACAATAGACAATAATTATTAAACCTAAATTTCTTAGAGATGTATAAGGTCTCTAGGCGTCACAATATACAAAAAAGAAAAAATAAATAATGATAATAATAATATGCTTATAGTTAAATTTCATTCCTCAGGGATGTATAAGGTCTCTGAGCGTCATTATTCAGTTCAGTACACTAAGTTTATTAGAGATGTATACAGTCTCTAAATAAAAAAAAATAAAAAAATAATAACTTCAATCGAGTACAGGATGAAGTCTCTCACGTCAATTCACTAAACGCTGGTAAGCAGTTACTACACAACTAATTTGGCCCTTGCTAGTGTGAACAGACCGGACCCCACAAACGGCACCCGTTCACGAGCATGACGCATATCTCAGCCATCGCCTCCCTCAACCATATTATAGGGAAGGTTGCGACCCGATCAACGACGCCACCGTAAGCGAGCATGACATGCTCACACTGCCGGGCATTCATCACTAAAGCAAATGCCCGGTGAGAAACAACATAATGTGCTCTCATGTTACATTACAAATGAACTAATATTACCGATTAAAATAATGCTTGAAAGTCTTTAATTGCCGCTCCTAAACTAGATTCTGCTGTTATAAATCTTTGCAAGTTTACTTTTTGCATGCACGAATTTAAGGGTAAGGTTGGAATAAATTAACTAAATGCAGGTCAGTTTGGATCGCCATTAGATCAGTCAGTGTTTGGGTATCAGAAAATATAACAAGAGCAAAGTTTACTGTGTTATGTTGTAAAAAACAATTACTTTCATATAAAGTCATTTTTGCTGTTTTAATTGCAATGGTACTTATAAGAAAACAATTTGGAAAAATCAATAGTTTGTGGCTGATGCCAGTGCACCATACCATAAATATATCCATTATTGCATGTTTGCCAAAGAAAGGCAAAGTTTTAAAACTCCGATCAGGTCCTTTTGGTGTGATTATTTATTTATTTATTGTTACCCTGTACCTACTGTCCCACTAAAGAGCAAAGGTCCTTTTTGTGTGATGTTGCAAAATATACATATACCTACTAAATTACACTGCACGCAAACTTACAAAAACATGATAATAAAATAATTAAGGTAGATTAAATTAAAAATAGCAGCTGCCCTTAGACAAAGTCGAGTTGGACACTCGATTTAGTCGTACCAATCTCTGTCACAAAAGTCACAAACCAAATTATTTTCCATAACGAACACTGCTACTAGGCCTTAACGAAATTTACTTGGGGAATATATTAGCGAGCGGTGGACTTAACAGCAAAAGGCTTTAAAAAATAAGCAATAAAATTACAAAGTGATAAAATAAAATATTTGGTGGACAATAGCGTCGGGACCGATGAGTCGAATGGAAGCTTCACATTTAATTATTTAAAGAGACGTCAGAGCTTAGGAAGGAAATAAATTATAATATTTAATCATTAACTTACACAATGTGTACGAAATTAAACATAACAAATATAAACTGGTACTAACGCTCTTTATTTTTTAAATGTTGTACAGATGCATCTAAATAGCGTCCAATGATAATCATCAGATCATCACTATATCAGCACAGCATATCCGTATAGACGTCAAATACTGGATCAATGCATAAGGAAATAAAAAAAGACCCTAACCTGTTTTCATGTTTTTATTGTATAACAAGTTAATGCTTGAAAACTTTCTAAAAGTGAGGCTATTCTGATCTGCAATAATCCTTCCATTCCAAACATTTTAAAACAGGTTACTTAATTTTTATGCATAGATGTCTTAGAATTTCCACATTTCTCACAAATATTGCTAATATCATCTATCCAGTTTAAACTGTGCATCAACCTTAAATATAAATACGAGTACATATATATATATGAACCAAAAAAAAAGACACTTGTACTTTGTCGTCGACGAATCCAGACCAAATTAAACTTTTTATGGATCTGTTTGTCTTACCGATCCAAATATTAGGTTCCCTAATTTTGATCTGTAAGAAATATAATAATTTCACAAACTCGAAACATTTTGCAAATATTAGCCATTTTCATTACATCGGCCAGTTTAATTAAGCTGTTCATCAACTTCACACATGCATCTACGTTCTGTGAGAACATATAAAAAATACAAAAGTATAGTCGTGAATGAACCCAGACCCCGCCACGCATCGCTCCCCCAGACACACTAATTACCCGATAACGCGCACGCGCCGACCGGAACGGCCATCGCAGAAAGTAAGGCTTAACTTAACAGCCTACCAAAGAATTCTAACTAAGTAATACGTTTTGTTAAAGCATAAGGATAGAAAACTTTCGTGAGACGTCACTAATAATATTGAAGTTTTTCATACGGTTATGAATCAAGCCCGACATGATACTAACTTGTATGGGATTCTTCTTCAGGCACCCCAATGGACGGTCTGCCGCAGACATTTAAATAAACTAAATAAAATAGATAAATTTTCCGATGAAAGTTACAGGGGTGAGAGAGTCGAGTACAAGCTGGTAAGAGCTACCAATTACAATAGCCTGACATTTTTGAGGAGTTTACGAAACCGACCTCGTTCAGGCCATCGTTGAATTGTACAAGAGGTCCAGGTTTGATTTGTCAATGGTAAGGTCGCACAGTTTAGATTGGTCGTAGAATTGTAAGTAAGTAGCATATACGAGTAAATAGCAAGAACATCGAAGATCGGGAATGATGAACACGAAGTCACGAAGGTAGAAAATAGTAGTGAAGAGAGAATTTCTTCTTAATGTTAGTGGTCAGACTAGTCGGACAAAGATTAAGATTTGTGATGAGATAAATCTTGTTCTGCTAAGTAATCAATCTCGCATACGCGCGTGATAATTGATAACTTATTGAAGGCTTTTTCAGCCCCATCGCAATGCACATAGAAAACGTTACAAAGCTTTGTTGGTTGATTGCACTATTTATTAATCACTACAACGAATACCTAAACTAATTTCAAATGATGTAATTTTAGTTCATTAGTTCATCAGTCGCAGTTGGATAGAGGTAGTGTATGCAAGACTGAAATAATGAAAGGACGATGGGCTTTACTCGGCATTTAAAATAATAACTTGGCACTTGGCAGTTACAATAATAGGCCAGGCCACAGATGCGAAGTTATTCATTTAGCTGCCAAGTTATTATTTTTGTAGGTTAGATTAGGTAAGACTTCTATTTTTTTTTGATGCTTGGCTTTTTACTTGTCTATTATATTTATACATTCCTTTTGTACTAGCGGCCGATATGCCAGTGAATCTCTATACTGTGACGTCTAGTTTCGCCGTAGCGTGTGGTATATAAATATGAAATTACTTTTATATTACTTTACTCTTTGCTCAAAATGGTTGTCATTCGATGGTAGAATAAACCCGTGTGACTTTTGGGGTCCGTCGGTCAAGGCTACGCTCAAGTCTGGCTCGGCTCATTATTATTGAAGTTTGTTACCTGCAATTGTTATTTCCTTGCCGCCTAGCAGAATGCTATCTTTATTGCAGATCACCCCTCAGCCGCTCTGGAGCGTGATGGCAAAATTGTGCTCATATCTCATGGCTAGTCTGGACGCGTCTTAATTATTGGTTTTAGTTGGGGTTATATAACTTCTCAGTATGTAAAATATGCTTTGTTTTACACGCCAACTATGATGTTGATAAGAATATATGTTTTTTGGGTATTCCCTTGTTTTGTCTAAAAATTATTTGCCTAATTTCAGTTTGCCTAACAACTTTTAGTATAACCAATGGTTTGCCTAATTTCAGTTTTCATAATTATTGTTTCAATAAATGATCACTTTGTCGAAACTCGTTTAGTCTAATCATCACTTCAAATAAAGTTTGTTTTGTATATTATTAGTTTAACTAATTCTTATATTGCCGAAAGTTATTTTAACTAATGATTATATTGCCGAATGTTATTTTAATTAATTATTATATTGCCGAATGTTATTTTAACTAATGATTATTTTGCCGAATGTTATTCTAACTAACGACCATCACGTTGAAACTCATTTTATGAACATAACATTTAAGGCAGGTCCGACTTGGCTTAGGTTAGGTACGACGACGAGCGAAGCGAGGAGTAGTGTTAGGTTGAACTGCGACCCAAACGAGCGAGCGAAGCGAGCGAGCCGCGCAGGTCCGACTTGGCTTACGATTCCTAACAATACCTATTTTTACCTTAAGGCAGATCCGACTTGGCTTAGGTTAGGTACGACGACGAGCGAAGCGAGGAGGAGTGTTAGGTTGAACTACGACCCTAACGAGCGACCGAAGCGAGCGAGCCGCGCAGGTCCGACTTGGCTTACGATTTCTAACAGTAAGTACCTATTTCGGGATCACCTCTAGTGGAATAAAAATTCTTGTCATAAATTCGATTGTCATAACTCATTTCGCATAATGGCTTTCCTCATACATGTTATTTGTCATAAATTGTTATTTGCATAAAAATTTTACGTCATAATTGTTGTTCGGCAGGCTGTTCATAAGCATAATTTAGTATGGCACAAAATTTCTAATCATATTATTGAATGTCATAATAATTGATAGTACGAAGAAGAGCAACGCATAAATTATGGCTTTCATAATTATTAATGGCAATAGACATATAGTATAAGTTATATCACATGTACCAAAAATATAACATTTGAAATAATGATACAAAACTTACATGAGCAGAAAAACAAAAAGGGGGGACGGGGGGGCGAAGCCTCCCACAAGGGGGGCTCGGGGGGCCAAGCCCCCCGCATTAAGAAATCCTTCTCCACACTGACCTCTTAGTTGTAGGTTAGGTTAGGTTAGAACTGTGAACCTATAAATACGAACATCGGCCAGAAAAGTAGGTTAGGTAAGGTTAGGTTAGAATTGTGAACCTACAAATACGAACATCGGCCAGAAAAGTAGGTTAGGTTAGGTTTGAAAGAACTGCGACCCCCTCAGAAATGAACTGCTGCCAAAAAACCAGGCTGATGTTGAAATAAAAAATTAGGAGCTTGATATTTATGTTCTTCAGTATTATGCGCCAATGCACGATATGCATAAGAACATTATGACGATTAATGATTATGATTCAGGTTGATATGCTCCAAAATTATATGACATTCCTTACTTATGCGTAAAAACATTATGGTCATAAAATTTATGCGGATCAATTAATGACTATACACCTTATGCGCAAGGACTATTATGACAAAAGTGGTTATGCGAATCGACATTATGGCTTTAAAATTTATGCAACCCAATATGGAACCACCTATTTCACCTTAAGGCAGATCCGACTTCGCTTAGGTTAGGTACGACGACGAGCGAAGCGAGGAGGAGTGTTAGGTTGAACTACGACCCTAACGAGCGAGCGAAGCGAGCGAGCCGCGCAGGTCCGACTTGGCTTAGGTTAGGTACGACGACGAGCGAAGCAAGGAGGAGTGTTAGGTTGAACTGCGACCCGAACGCGCACCGAGGGTTCCGTACAAACACTTTCCATCCTTAAGTTTTGCAGGAAATTGAATATATTTAAGGTGTATACTTTGATTAATAAATAAATAAATAATAGGTAAAAAAAAAACGTAAAATAATATACTGCACGTGCAAATTAGGCAAACTGAAATTATACAAAAATTGTAGTAGGCAAACTAGCGTTTATAGGAAATGTAATTATATTAGTTGAATAATAGATAAAATGTAATTATATATACAAAAATTAGGCAATATGAAAATTCGGCGAAACAAGATTATGCAAAATATTCATTAAGCGAAATGACTTTAGACTAAACGAATATTAGGCAAACTGAATAAATATGCAAAGTAATTTTAGACAAAATGAAATTAGGCAAATCAAAATTAGGCAAAAACTTATTAGACCAAACAAGGGTAAACCGTTTTTTTGCTTACCTATCTATTTATTTATTAATAAACTTACATTTCTACGCTTACCTATTTTTGTTTTGTTATCATAGCTTACTGAACGATGGAAAAATATGGAAAATAATTTGTGTAAATAGAAGCAAATTTTGGCAAAGTTGTAGGGAATGGTGTTTTAAATAACTAAAAGAAAACTAAAAACTGGTGGGCGGGGATGGAGAGGTCTCTTTTAAAGTTTTTCGTAAATACCTCGTAAACGGTGGCCCATTGTAAAAACTACATTAAAATAACGACTTCTGTCAAAAAAATTCTCATACTTTTTCGTTAATGTTTATGGAGATATAAGAAGGAAGAAAATGGATAATAAAAAAATAAGCTTGTGTTCTAGGTATAGCATCTTCTTTTAACCGAACTTTTACTTCTGTAGTAGGTTTTTTAGTATGGGGTACCGTTGGGTACATGTTATTTACGAAAAACTAAAAAGGGACCTTTAAACCCCACTACCCGTTAGCCCATCCACCAGGTTGTTTATTTATAACACCATTCCCTGCAACTGTACCAAAATTCGCTTCTTCATGAATTATTTCCGCTATTTGGCACTTTTTGGTTTTCATTGGTTGAGCTATCACACTCCTATTGGAATTTTATTTATTTATTTATTTATTTATTTAAACTTTATTGCACAAAATACATAAGTAAAAGTACAAATGGCGGACTTAATGCCTTTAGGCATTCTCTACCAGTCAACCACTGGGTTAAACAGAAATATGTTGTCGGTGCAGGATCAAAGATTACAGACAAACAGTAATAACAACACGAATCAATTACCTAAAGATATATATAAGAATGTATATTTAATTAATTAATTACCATAAACTTAAACGAATACTTTATATAATATACTTACATATATTATGTACCAAAAGTAAAATATTTCGAAGAGAGTTAGGAAGAGAGACTGACCAAAAGATGCTTGCGCAACATGCGCTTGAAGGAGACCTTACTCTGAGCTTGCCTGATGTTGAGTGGGAGAGCGTTCCAGAGATGTATTGCCTGAACCGTGAAAGAATTGGACATGAAACCGGAATTTTGTCACCTAACTCTACTCAAAATTAAAGCTAGATTATTTTGTGTAATATCGTTACGCCCCTCAAATTGAAAACTTATTCTACTGCATTCGGATGAACGTCTTAATACTTGTCGTACGTTTTAATACGTCTGTTGGAGCAGCCGACTCGGCGCCATCGGCGCCTCCCAGGCGAGCCTTAACGACTTCCACGGCTCTTTACTCTAGACTTACCACCAGCTGAGTAATCAGTATTAATAGCATTTTGGATAATAAAGTACATGAAGCACTCAATATTTTATATCCTTGCGCCACCCAGTTTGAAAACCTGCGGGTCTACAGTCTGCTATGTACCTATGGTTCAATAGTCTATACAGTATACACATAGAAATCCTTTTTATTGCACACCTCAAACAGACAATGAGACAACACATGAGGGATAAAATAAATAAATAGGTAAAGGCCTCTGCCTCTGTAAATAACAGGCGGTCTTATTGCTATATAGCTTATCGCCACACAACCTTTGGGTAGCGGGGTAGTTAAAACAATGTTTGAATTGAGTACGTGATGCAAAACAGTTTTTAATCCAAATACGACAATATAAAAAAAAAAAACCTCCTACTTTTATACTTGATCTCTTGTAGTATTTTGTATAAATACGATTATTGTCGCAATCCGCCTAATTGATGTACGAGCAGCCGTTTAGGTGCCGCCGGCGCCTCCCGAGCACGCCTTAAGAGGATATTATGTATCTCTTAAGAAATATAAATATAAAACCCAATTGTCCGGTTTATTAAGCTACAGACGTATTAGTCAGTCCAAAACTTAAAAAAAAACTTGAGTACTGTCAAATCTCTTAGGTGAAAAACCACTGTATGCTTACAATATTAGGTCGCTTCCTCAAGTCACTTGTGTTGACTTAATACTATTAAGAGTGTCGGAGACGGTCATGAGTATGGAAGCTCAACGAAGCCAGCGCGCCATCGGAAGGCGACAGTGGCGCCCCCTTGAACCTGTTTTGGCGCGCTAGACAGAGTCTTGGCGGTTCACTCAGCGAACGCCCACCGACACTTCACTTTGGGTCACCACTGAGTGCACTACTGCCTTGGAACTGTCCCGTTTCGTTGTGCTATACCAAGTTGATTAGAGCCAGTGTTATAACCCTGCAATGTACCTAGTGTTAATTTAATAAAGACTATTCCGTTCGAGACTTCGATAACCTAGCTTAGAGACCTCCGTGCCAGGAACTGTTATTTTGTGCTTCATTGTATAAGGAATAAATCAAGTTAATTGTATCTGAAGTGTTTCATCTCGCTCGAACTACCTCCTCGTCCACAACTATATCGAATAGCTCATCTAATGTGCCACACACGGCACCGGCCATCCGACCTGTCCCCGACAAAGAATTAAGTATTTTGTGTTTAAAGCCCTGTAACCCCTAGGTGGGGCAGAGGGCGTCGCTAATAGACCCTAGCATTGGTAACTTGTGTTAATTTGGTACAATTTGTTCTTAGAGTTTCGGATCGACCATAATGATTTATACAAAAACTTACATGAAACACATTTCACTCAAAAAACTAAGACTTTCACACTCATTGTAAAGTCTCAATTTGGGCAAACTCTGAACTGCCCAGGCAGCGACCACCCAGAGCCATTGTCCAGTGTCGCTCGACCACGCTCGCAGCGCTGCCGTGCGTGTGCTGATTCAGGGGGGCTAGCGGGAGTTTTCGAAATTATCGCTAATAAATCATGGTAGCCTGCGACAAATATGGCGAAATAAATTTGTTACCTTCCACAAATATGGTAATATCATAATGTGTTAGAATTTAGAATGTGTCATACTTTTGAGAAAACATCTACGTCTAAGATGTTTTCTCAATAGTCGGACACAATAGGCTCTTATTTCGTATGAAGAATTACACTTACTGAACTCTACTACACCGGTACACCACCTTCCCCAAAAACCCAACACACATTGTTGTGGCCAGTTGCCATGTCACGATCATCCAGAGCCATTTACCAGTGTCATATTGTAAATAATGTATAATTAAAATACAACAATTTAGGGGCAAAACGATTTGATTACTATTTCGGTAATTTTATCCAGAGACTGTTCAGTTATCAATAAAAACCTTGGTGACCTCAAAGTTAAAAATATATTTTCATTTTCGATTTCGCTCCTTCGCTTGTCGAAAGCCCCGACTACCCCCGCGCACCGTGAGAACTATTTCGCGATTAATTCATCGTTTCCACTCCGCTTTATTTATGTCCCCAACTTTTTGCTTCCACTTTTTGTTTCCTTTTTTTTGTGTTAACTTTTTGTTTATTGTCTTACTTAATAAGTGTGAAGATTGCTATGATAGTGTCTAATGAGTCTAGGTAATGTTATATGTCTGGTTTTATAATTAGCTGGAAATGTACCTGTAGGTAGTTCTCTGCACACCTGTACGGGTACCTATGTAAAAACTTATCTATGCCCCATTTTGTTATATTGTAATTTCTAAGAATAATATAGAAGTAAGGTGAGCACGATTAGTTAAAATAGAGCTTAATACCTAGTACATCTCATTTGATTCATACGATATTCAAAAGAAAATAGTACTTACCTAATATTAGACAGACAGCCAATGCCTTAAGGCGTTAAGCCCACCAATTGTACCTTTTTTGTATAGTGCTATAAAGTCTAAATTATTATCATTCTCTGCCCCTTATCCCATCACAATCTTGTCGTTATTAATGATAATAGTTTGTTAACTGCTATCGCTATATTGAAAACTTTAGTGCAATATAATTAAACGATTTATTCAGTCATCTACTATTGCATCTAATCTGCAAAAAAAGTAAGTCAAAATCATACATTTACCTACCTTTAAGTTAGTCCATACCTATATAAGTTACTTCCCAGCACTCTATCGTCAATATCTATTGTTTTGCTAGAGACAACGGTAATTCCAACGGCAGTAGTCAGTTTGCCATTTGCCTCGCATTACCCTGGGTATCGTAAGCAATAAGCATGTTATTACTTAAGAACACATGATCATGTCCTTAGCCCGCAGCTTGCGACGATAATCCTTCATTGGCTCACATAACTATTTAAAGACGGGTCTTACACCGTAGAAGCGAACGTTGCATTCCATGGATTCTTTGTAGTATGGTGCAAGACACGGGTAAACGAGATTTGATGGCGTCTTTGGCTGTAGTATGAGTACTTTTTTTATGAACCTTTATTTACCACTTCTGAGTGAGCCATCATTATAAATTCAATATAAATGTCATGGGTTTAGTTTGGATGCTGTAGATTACATAGACACTAATACGAGACAATTACGAGTAGAAGTAAAAAACGGAATTAATTATTGAGTGTATGTTACTCTCATTACTGTTGCTAACTTTTTGGTATGGTTATGCTGCTACTACAATGTAAAAGCGGTATTTGCTGTTTAAGCATAGTCGATGTTTTTGATACATGGTACTGTCTAAAATGTCATCTTTGTTGAAGAATATTGTCAAATTCGTACGACAATATGACGTACGTACGTTTCCAACGTCTATCAATTTCAGACAATGATTATGATTATATCAGATGAACATTATTGACTATTTCAAATTTCAAATTCGATGCATCTAACGCAGAACTAAACTGCTACAAATTACAACGATGTCTTACATAGTTAAGTAAATCGTGATTGGCAAAAATGGCACATTATTGCTTATTTTATCATTATTATCTTACTCGTATATTTTATGTAAACAAAAATTATGTGAAATTTAGAAAAACCACTACCGAAAACACATTTTGAACCACAATACTATACGTATATTTCGTTCTATAAGAGATCCGCTCTTTCTCTGTCTCTCATGACTTGAGACAAGCCACAAGACGGTCGATGTGAGAATTTGCATCGAATGGACTTAGGACGAACGCCGCAGCCTCCACCGGTACACTTTGCGTCTTATATTCGTTTTTGTGTTTCTGATAATATATGGACATATTGCTACATCTATAGCCAGTGTTATTTGTATTCGCATAACTGTATTTTCTCTATTGTTTTCTGTAATAAGACATGTTGTGTGTTTAATTACATATTAAAATTACTTCATTTATTATCGCCGAATATTTAATCGTGTTTATCATTACATAGTATAAATCAAAGTCGCTTCCTGCTGTCTGTCTGTCCCTATGTTTGCTTAGATCTTTAAAACAACGCAACGGATTTTGATGCAGTTTTTTCAAATAGAGTGATTCAAGAGGACCGTTTATATGTATAATACATGCATAATTGCGCACCTGTGCGAAGCCGGGGCGGGTCGCTAAGCATCGATAATCTGTATTTCTATTATGTTGCTTTATTGTCTTACTCTGATTAAAGAATCAAAAAACTCGACTTTGGCGTAAGTGTTATTATTTATACACTTAAACTCTAATTATAGATTTCTTAATACCATGCATAGTTATCCAAAATAAACCCCACTGACTCATTAAAAGCGTCAGTAAACGCCGACTGCATTATAACCAAAGTATAATTCACGTAAACAGAAACGTGATTTACCCTCAAGAAGGCGGATTATACAATAAAACTGTATGCACTACCGAGAACGCGCTTTGTGTGGAACGGAACGTTTATGTTCAATAGACACGTTCGGCTAGACGGGGCGTCTTTGAGATTTTTTCGTCAATGACGAACGTCGTTTTTTTGGACAGTTCGCCGTTTGTCGGAAGTCACGCAGTTACGGCAGCGGAAGGTGAAATTGATGGTGATCGTCAACGTCATTTTGTTTTCATTTCTATGAAATATAATAATACCTAATTTACTACGAATAAGGAATATATTTGTTTTAGTTTATTTTGTTTCTGCATAGGTATCTACTTCAAAAATAACATGAGATATATATTTTTTCATCTAAATGAATAATTTAGTACTCGATAATGGAAAATGTTACGATGGGAAGTTTTGAGACTTTTGAGTTATAAGCGTTCAAAAATAATATCTCAAAACAACTCATAAAATCTCGGAAAACACGCAGTGACGATAACGATGGTTATTGAATATTTTGCTTCTATAAAACTGTCGCATGATTGGTAAAATTTCAAAAATAGATAGGTATTTATTGCTTCTAGCGAGTAGGTAGGTACGATTAATATTTTCACAAGCAACTGTATTTAACATTGGTGAAGCGATTTAAATTCATTCATATAGCAGTACTAGTTTATGAAAATGCTACCATATGTCCATCACCACCAGGATATATTATACGTATTTATTAAGGCAAGGCAAATAAGCAGTTATCATATCATTAGGTACCTCGATAGAAACATATCTTTATAGGCGTATAATAAAATTAATAACAATAGATGTCTAAGGTAATATTATGAACTTGTCACATCTGTTGACATCTGATAGTATGTATGTACAGTATATAGGTAGGTACTTACTAACTAAATCATGGATCCTAGGGAATCTGAATAAAGAATTCCATTAAAAATCCCCTGTTGTATTTTTCTTGCATCTGTCCTGTATTATATTGAATGAGTAAAGGGGTTAAGAATTCGATTAGCAGATTTACAGCTACTCTATTATCAGTGGTTACAACGAGAGCAAAACGCGCCGAGATGCGATGCGAGCTCGCAAATTAATCGGACCTCCGTACTACGGGCTCGTTAGGAGGGTCGTTTCCGAATTGAGACTGGAAATTCTATAAAGAGGAATACTTACGTTATCTTCGGTTCTAAATAATTTAATCTGGATTCAACTAAACTGGAATAACTGCCAAAATTACTTAGAAACTTGGCGTAAATTCTAGGAATTAAGTTTAATCTACATGTTGATTGTTGGTCCTTAGACATTGCGTATATTGGATTCCCGACGTCATAGGCAGGTCGAATGAATCTTGATATAAACTGAAAAAAAAAAAGATTTGTTAACAGTAGACTAAATGTTAGCTGCTGGTTAATAAATCGGAGGACTGACAAACTGAGGGCTACTTAACTAAAATAAGTTGTGTAAAATTAGCATAATTTTGGTTAACTATCTAGCACGATAACACAGTACTACAGCAAGTCCAACAATTTCAATATTTAGGCAGTAGGTATAATAACAGAAGACTCGAGATGCACTACAGATATTAAAACTAGAATACCAATCGCTAAAAACGCTTTTCACAGTAAAAAACATATGTTTAAGTCAAAAATGGCCAAATCTATAAGAAAACGTTTTATTAAACTTATATTTGGAGCATTGCACTTTATGGCTGCGAGACATGGACCATGACACAACGGGAGAGAGAAAAGCTTGAGGCGTTCAAGATGTGGTGCTGGCGAAGGATGGAGGGAATAAGCTGGACAGAAAGAGTCACCAATGAGGAAGTATTGGCTTTGCGCTATGGTATCATATACTGGGGGAACTCCACAGACAGAGAGACTGTCTTCAAAGCTCAAAAGAGATGCATAAGAGCAATCCGCGGACTTAGGCAGACAGACAGTTGTATACCACATTTTAAAGATCTAAAAATTTTGACCCTGCCATGTCTCTATATACTCGAAACAGCTGTCTTTGTCAAGACGAACTCTAAATTGTTTAGAACGGTTTCTGAGGTCTTCCCTAGAAGCACCAGGTACGCCCAGAATCTCTTTATAGAGCGCGCACACACTGCACTAAAACGTAAAAGCGTACTCTGCGTAGCAAGCGAAATCTTCAACAAATTGCCTAGTGACATTAAAACATTGCCATTAAACGTATTTAAGAAAAAGCTAGCAAGTTTTCTTATTGATAAGTGTTTCTATTCGGTTTCGGAGTTCTTGACATAATTATGACAATTTCTAATTTGTAAATTTTTATTTGTAATCTTAGCACGCATGTAATGATAGTAATAATAGGAATTTATTGTATTAATAATATTAATTAAGTAGTATTAATTGTAATAATGATATCTGTGAATTAATTGTTAATTAATCATTGTTTTTGTGCGCCGGAAGGCAAAACATAGTGATACCAAACTTTATTGTCATCTGCACCTGCACCAGTGTATGGTGTATTTACCTATGTTTAACAAATAAACACTTTTGACTTTGACTTTGACTTTGACTTTGACTTTGGAAAGGGTAAAGGAGAAGAGACATATACTTCATACAATAGTAACTCGAAGAGGGAAAATGATAGGTTATTTGATACGACACGACGATCTAATACAAAAGATAATGAAGGGGAAAATTGAAGGAAGGAGAGGAAGAGGAAGGCCGAGGATTAGCTATTTGGACCAGATTAAGAAAAAGGCAGACGTCGGGTCGTATCGGGAAGTCAAAGAACTGGCGTTAAGTAGAACGGACTGGAGAGAACTGCACCGACAAGAGTGAAACTCTTAAATAATAATATCAAGCACAATTTGGCTATTTCTCAAGTAGTTAAACTAGTTGAGCTATTTTTTTTTTCAGTTTAATCTTTGTAGATTGTACCTACTTTCTTGAATCTAAACTCTGTGTGTCTGCAGCAGGCTGAAGAACATAATATGGCATCATTGTGTGACCAGCTGGTTGCTACTACAATAATGCATTGTCACCGAACTTACACAATTACACTTGTTTTTGTTTCATTTAAATCAATAAAATCTAAATCTCTTTTCTTTCAAAGCTCACCTGAAAGAGCATTATCTATCCTTTTCATAATTCTTATTTTATTCAACTGGTCCCGTTATCTTTTGGCTGAATGTATGTATGTACCTATGTATTTATTGTTTAGTATATGTATTTATTTGTTTTCGTGTATATATTATTTTTTTCTGATTTTTGCACCGCCTAATAACAAAATATTTTTTCAAGTTCTCCGTTACCCAAAGGTTGTCTGGAAGAGATCGGTCTTTAGCGATAAGACCGCCTGTCATTTACCTCTAATTGTAATTTCTTGCGTTGTATTTCTCCTGTATGTTTTATGAGGTGTGCAATAAAGAGTATGTACCTACTTGTATTGTATTGTATTGAGCGAATTCGTCAAGTGACGTCACAGCCCCGCGCCAAAAATATTTCGGAAAACAATAAGGCCTATCCAAAAAAACCTATTTGTTTAGTTTTTAATGCAGCATAAAGGTAATAAGCAAAATCTGGTGATATTCTGCATTCAAGCGTAGTGAGGTAAGATTGAGGGTTCTGTAGCGGAGGGCGGCAGGTGCGAGGGGCCACCGCTGCGCCGGCGCACGCTCTGTAATCCGACGCAGCCGCAGACCAGACTCTTTATTACGGGGCGGTAAAATAGCTACTGCCGAAAATTGGAAAGAAACGAACATTGCAAAAGTATTTAAGTATAATTGTGTCACAAGAAAGCAAAATGTGATCTTTACCTATATAAGGAAGGGGTATTGTACAATATAGTAGAATCCTGAGCAATGTATATAAGCCACACAGTAGCTTTTGCTACTGTGTGGCTTATATACAATTTTGTGCACTAACTATATAAGGCAACATATATTGCACGATTAAATTGTGTCAAATAATTTAATTGTGCAATAACACCGAAACATTTAAGATTGTTTAATTTTAAAGTAACCAAAAATATAAATATACAAGTAAATTTAAGTTTACAACGAAAATAGTTATTTGTTATACAAGGGGGGAAAGTTGTATTTTACCCGCGAGTGTTTATTTGAAACACGAGCTAGCGAAAGGATCCTATGATTGACCACGAGCGAAGCGAGTGGTTCAAAATAGAATCCTGAGCGTAGCGAGTGTTTCAATACACGAGACGTAAAATAACTTTTCGCCCGTGTATAACACAAAACTTTTCACCTCACTACAGCGAGGAAAAAAGAATAAGGGTTTGTACTATATCTTTGAAAAATATCTGCAATACCAATTTGCCATTTATTAAAACTAAGGTCTAATTAGCTTTCATGTAGGTATTTTAAACGGGATTTTTCAGAAAATAAGCTCATGTCAAATTTTACTTTAGCTGCGTTGAAACGTCAAAACTCTTTCTCCACATGTGGATAAAAAGCGATTTTCTCAATAGATATCACACAAACAAACTGGCCTTTCCGAGCTAGTGAGGTGAAAAGTAAATTTCTATCTGTGTTGTGAAAAGGTTTTTTTTCGAATAGGAGGTGTGACGTGGTTTTCATGATTCCAGGTCAACGTGGCGTACCCTACAGGTTTTGATTTCCTTACCGGCGTGAAAAAATGCAGTTTAAATCTTCGTATCTTTTGATTGCGTTGACTTAGAAGTTCGATTTCACGGCTCCAAGAGGTAGCAGTCCGAGTATTCGTTTCAGCCTTTTAGTGTTGCAGGTCTTGACATACGGACAGACATACAGACCGACAACAAAGTGCTCGTATAAGGGTTTCGTTTTCACCGTTCAAGGTACGAAATACGGAACCATAGTAATTGTATTTTTTTTAACAAAAAAACATCACCTCATGAAAGTGTCTTTTAAAATATAAAGGACAAGCCGCCAAGGACCGTTCTGGGTCGCACGGCAACAAAATCTCCTCGCGATTTTTTTCCACTTTATTTCTCAGCCTCCAAAATTGAGTTGTACGCCGCGCACTTTTTTCTTTTGTCCAGCCGGGCGGTCCTCCGCAATCACGTGTATGTTTATTTATAAGCCAACCTCGAAATAGAGCCATGCAAATTGGGTGAAAAGTGTTTTATTAGCGATTGTTGACATTTTTAATAAATTGCGTTTTCATGGGATTTGAAATCAGACAATTTGAATGAACATACTTGAAAGGCCCGCAACGCAATTGTGATTCCTCTGGTGTTGCAGGTGTCTATGGGCGATGGTTATCGCTTTCCATCAGGCGATCCGTTTGCTCGTTTGCCCCCTATGTATGACCTGAAAGCAGAACATAAATCGGTATTCAATGGCGAATGAATTGACTAAAATAGCTAAAGATCAAGGGACTACTTCATAATTCATATGAAATTCATTAGTCTGATAAAATATCTGGTCAGGACTGCGGGAAAATATTAAATGGGGTCAACGCAAGGCCGGGCGTGTAGAAATCCTTGGAGAAAGCCTTTACTCGTATCCAGCAATAAATGCCACTAGGCTGAAGACCTATATAGACCTCACAATTTGAACCAGCAGCTCATAGCATAGACATCGGTTCTAATATCAGTTCATTCTATCATTCTGGCCAGAATGACGAGAGAATTATCGAGTAACCCTCGTACTGACAGTTCGGTCCGGGCTGATGAAAAATTACGGAATGAACTGACACCAGAATGAGCGCACTTATAGCCGATGTCGTTTCTTCACAGCTTAGAACTTATTTAACGTTAAAGATATTTAATCAATCTCGTTTATAAAAAAAAAAACTTACGGTAACATTAACCAATAAAAGCATGACTTAACTTGACTGGCTGAATTCACCATCAATTCAATGAGAACAGCGTGCAATACTCTTGAGTACTTTATATTCTTTGGTGCAATACGTTAAGATGAGATATTTACAACCAATGAATCTGTATCTGTGACCATTTTTAAGCCGTTTCAAACCGGCCCTAGAATTCCACATTCTAGAACACGAATTCTAATTTTAAATTCGATCAAAGAGAATTACGCGGATACGGAAGCGATATTCCATTAGATATTTTATCGAGCGCTCGCCATAACGGTCCATTAGGTTTTTATCCTACAAGAATCGGCGTAGGTAAATATTATTTTTTACCCGAGTAATGGTGTTAGCAATAGATCGTTATTGACAGTGGATTATGTTTTAATTCTAGTAACCCAGTTAAAAACCGATAGGATGCCGAAATTGTTGTTAAGAAACCCCATAACTTCATATCATTCTTCATTTTTAGGTGCTTTCATGTGACCTGTTAAAACTTTCGTAAAGATCGTAAATTAATAAAAAAAAACGGTCTAGTGCGAGTCGGACTCGCGCACTGAGAGTTCCGTACAAACACTTTCCATCCTTAAGTGGTTAAGTTAAGTTTGCACCTGGTATGTATGGCGCCCCATACAAATGAGATGCAAAGTTAACGCAACCAATCCCGTTTGTTGTATGGGAGCCCCCCTTAAATATTTATTTTATTTTATTTTTAGTATTTGTTGTTATAGCGGCAATAGAAATACATCATCTGTGAAAATTTTAACTGTCTAGCTATCACCGTTCTTGAGATACAGCCTGGTGACAGACGGACGGACAGACGGACGGACGGACGGACAGCGAAGTCTCAGTAATAGGGTCCCGTTTTTACCCTTTGGGTACGGAACCCTAACAAAAAGGGCTCCCGCCGAACATCACGAATGACTAAAGTGCCATCTAGTGATAATAGGATATATTTGAATGCGAATTGTATAAAACCTGTTCATAGTTCATACCTAGCCAGTTGGACTACCCCGATTTTTAGTTGTCTACTACTGCCATCTATTAGTGACTAGTTGAACTTTTGAAAAGCTTTAAGAAAGCTTCCATCTTTAAAATCGAATCGTCCATGAACTAATAATGATTAACTAAAACAATTCTTAAGTTGAGCATGAAGTTGGTTATTAATGTAGTCAATTTAATTTATAATCTTTAGAGAGAACTAAATTGGCAACTACCCACTCAACGCCATCTAACGCCTGATAGCTTAACTTGCTGCTATGATACGCACGTCCACAGCAAAGCAACTCACAAACGTCAAAACATAAACGTCGTCGTTTGTTTTCTTATGTACAGATGGCGCTATTATAAGTATTATTTTTTGTTTTCTAATAAAACACGACGAATGTGCTATTGTACGATTCAACTTGAAAAGTGAAAATGATTTTAATCAATATATGTATTAAAATAGTGAGACCACATTTTATTGATTAAAAAAATATTTTTATCTTCAGCTAATAATAATATGGTATTATATACACTTGCATTCGCATGACAATTTGACTATTGACACTGAAATTTTGCCGTTTTGACGACGCGGTTGGCTCGGTTTGCAAGCACCTGCCTACTGAGCGGCGGTCCCGGGTTCGAATCCCGGCCAGGGCAAATATTTGTGTGATGAACTCGAATATTTGTGCTTGGGTCATGGTTGTTCCTATGTATTTAAGCATATATGTATCTATATAAGTATATATATAGTCGTCTAGTACCCATAACACAAGCCTTCTTGAGCTTAATTTGGGACTAGATCGATTTGTGTGAGGTTGTCTGATATTTATTGGCATGTATTTAACGCGGCGACAAATTAATCTGATTTAGGGAATTATACAAAATTAAAGGGGGTAGCAAAAATAATAAGTTGGCTACTAATTGCGGAGACTAATAATTAATTCAGTGAATAAAGGATTTTGACCTTACAAACGGTCCGGTAGTTTTGAATTTTTGATATGTTGTCTAGGATGGTTAGTCAGTGTTTAAAATGCAAAATGCACAATTCCCCCCCTCCGCGCCCGCCGCCATATTGAAAAAACTGGCCCTCTCTTCATATTTTTGCTCATATCTTCCTTTAGGAGCATTTTAGCTAGAAGAAAGCTTCGACAATGTTATAGAGAGTTAAATTTACTACATTTTCCATTTTATATTTTGTTTCTAAGATAGATAGTAACGGAGATATGCACATTTAAAAAAACTTAAGAAATTGCAATTTCCAACTCAAAAACCAACTTCTGGATTATATCTTCGTTTAGGAGCATTTTAGCTAGAACAGTGCTTGGGCAATTTTATAGAGAATTAAATTTACTATAATTTACATTTCAAATTTTGTTTCAAGGACAGATAATTACGGAGATATGTAAAAAATAAAGTAACATTTTCCGAAAATGTATGTAAAAATGGACATGAGTTTTATAAGCAATTATATTTCCTACATGTTTTAATTTGTCCTAGACTAGTCCGTAACTGAATGACAGCGTTCTAAACCAAGAATTTTGAGAAATATTCGGAAAATTCGAATTTTCCTGTTTTTTAAATGTGCATACTGCATATCTCCGTAACTAACCGTCCTTGAAACAAAATTTAAGGTGTAAATTTTAGTAAATTTAATTTTCTACAACATTGCCCAAGCTTTGTTGTAGCTAAAATGCTCCTAAACGAAGATATCATCCAGAAGTTTGTTTTTCAGTAAGAAATTGCGATTTATTACGTTTTTTTAAATGTGAATATTTCTGTAACTATCTGTCCTAGAAAAAAATAAAAAAAATAGAAAATGTAGTAAATTTAACTCTCTATAACATTGTCGAAGCTTTCTTCTAGCTAAAATGCTCCTAAAGGAAGATATGAGCAAAAGTATGAAGAAAGTGCCGGTTTTTTCAATATGGCGGCGGGCGCGGAGGGGGGGCAATTGTGCATTTTGCATTTTAAACACTGACTAACCATCCTAGACAACATATCAAAAATTCAAAACTACCGGACCGTTTGTAAGGTCACACATAGTACTTTAGTCTCTATTCACCGTATATTTTATGCAACCGTTGTATTTGTATAAGAGGGGGCAAAAAACGCGAGTGGCATGGAAGCCACGAGGGTTTTTTGACCTACTTATACAACGTTGCATACAACGCTTTTTCTACGACTCGACATTTCATAAATAAAATAAATGCAAATAAACAACAAAGAAAATAACTACAGCTCGGAATCCAGAAAATTAAAAAAAATAGTCTGATAAACTTTTTTTTTATTGACGTCCATCTGTCAAAAAAATATGAACTTATACATAAAGGTATACATTCACTATACTAAGCATCTGTCAAAAAAATATGAACTTATACATAAAGGTATACGTTCACTATACTAAACATCCATGCACTGAAGATAAAACTTTTTTTTATGTTGGCAGCAATGCCTTAGTACAATAAGCTTTTTTTTTTAATTGCAAATTGTGTGAATGCAGGTCTTTATCTTGTAATCTGTGGTACTGTGATGCTTTTTTGGCGACATTATAACATCGTTTAGCAGTGGTTTTTTGGGCAATAGAGTATAGACTTTTACAGACTTTCATAATTTATGTCTTTATATTAGAGTTAGTAACTATATAAATGACAGATAAAAGTACTGGAGTAGAAAAAGTAAAAAGTAGCAGCTAAGTAATCAATTTTCGGCTTTGTTTCAATATAAACTAGCATCGAGTTATGGCGACTGACTTAACTAATTAAGCGGAAACATGACAGCGGATAAAAAGTTGAAAATGGCCTACTCTAATTGTTCAATGGAGATTGCATATAAAATAAATCAAGGTCATAAAAAATAAAAGGAGCGCTTTTTAGGGATATAAAAAAAACCAACCTAACCTAACCCGGCCGAGTCGGATCTTCTGCTAATATTAGTCGCCAAGTCATTATTTATAGTACCTCGCCTATGATTTCAGTAATCTTGTTTATTATTTCTGCTACCTTTAAGTAGCTGCCATTATTTGAATTTTAAAATATCCTTAGTTTAAAGCTCATTTAATATAAATGATTGCCAAAATATTTAATCGCTGACAAGTTATTATTTTAGTTGCAAATAGTTTGCTGCTCTTTAATTTTTCAGTCGCCGCGAAAATAATAAGCCATATTTATTTATTATTATTATTTGTGTTTCTTTTTTTCTCCTCTTTCAAGGGTTTTTGTTCATTATGCGGGCCGTAGCCAAGCATAATTACGCGTAGCCGACCTTACCGCTATTGCGGTATTCGCAATTATTTATTTTTTCATTGCGATAATATATTTTCTTAATTTTTAAAGCGGTTGAAATGCAAAGTAGCAATTGTTAAAGAGCGGGCAATATGTCTTACTTTACCAGATCTCCTGTGAAATGTGAAATTATCAATATCAGTCAATTCAAATAGCTAATATGGATAGATATATTTACTATATAAACGTTGTGATTAAGACTATTGCTAAATTGAAAATATCGCAGATTTGCGATATCCTGTAATATGTTTATTTATTAACTAATTTATATCAACAAATAATAATAAATAATTTACATCTATCATGTTACGTTTCTTTGTAATTAACCATTTAGAAAAAAATATTTGACGAAGTTTTGAATAATTCAGCAGCCAGACATGACGTTCTTGCTTCATTTGAATAACTTAGAGAATTGAGCTGTGTTATCTTAATTATTTTTTGCTTAGTGCACTTTCTAACAAGATCATTGACTAGGTACCTAAGTACTGATTTTCGCTGATTTATCGACAATTTGTAAGGTATTAATGTGTCACAACCTTAACGTCAAAAATATGCTTTTATTATGTAAGTTCTTTTTATTTACTTACCAACATCTCAATATATCGCGAAACATTTTTTAATTATTTTCAATGAAATCTGTACCTACACAATTTGAGAAACATCCATATCATGCTGATAGCATGATACTAAAACATCATAAATAATTTACAACAGAAACAAAACAAGAGGCACAAATACTGAAAACAACAAACATTTTTACACCAATAAGCTGTCGAACAAACTGCCATAGGTTTATGAGAATATTCACAGTTTTGGAACTTCTGTTTTATCTCACGTGACGACGACGATACGATATCAATAACATTAAAATAATTTCCAATGGCGTATGGGCATCTAATTATTTTATTGAAATTAGTCGTATCTAATTAATTGTGTGGTAGTTTTTAAACGCTATCACTGACAGTGAACAAAATGTTAAAGGTTAAACTATATATTTACAATTGAACTATGACATATGTTGGCCCTTGAACGTGAAAATAATCGAAAATGGGACTAAACAAGAATATCTCTCGATCCAGGCCCGGTAAGGATTAACTAACTAACAAAAAGTTACATTTAGAGAATCACAATAGTCGCTTTTATAATTTATTGAAAACGACATAACGCAATAATTTTATCCAATCCGATATTTTGTCAAAACATATTTATGACTATGATTTTTAGGGTTCCGTACCCAAAGGGTAAAAACGGGACCCTATTACTGACACTTCGCTGTCCGTCCGTCCGTCCGTCCGTCCGTCTGCCACCTGGCTGTATCTCAACAACGGTGATAGCTAGACAGTTGAAATTTTCACAGATGATGTATTTCTATTGCCGCTATAACAACAAATACCTACTAAAAATAAAATAAAATAAATATTTAAGGGGGGCTCCCATACAACAAACTTGTTATAGATTATATATATAATTATATAGGTACGCGACTTATCGATTAAATTATATATACGTTCATGCGCGAGTCGGGCTCGCACTTGCCCAATTTTAATATTTTTTACTGTAGGTAAAATCTATCGTCGGTTGTAAAATTTACAGTCTTATTTAGGTGCCAGACGTAAAACGATATTGGTGATGTAAAGCGACAGAATCATATCGATATCGAGTACTTACATGATTTTTATTCAACTCACTACAGCATGGAAAATACGGGATGTCAGAAAAAATGTATAGCTATGAGGAACGAATCCGTGTTGAAATTTTCCTTTCAAAGTAGTATAATATACACATATCTACTTATCATTTTATTGACATTGGCGCCATGATTATATATTTTTTTGAGTGAATGAGGTCAAAAGTATAAAAAAATAAATACTTTGATTTTAACTTTATCGAGGCGACGATAATAATCTATGTTCACAAGCAAGTTATTTGAAGTTGACACAGGTTGATGTATGCGTTGAATACTGATTCCGACAAGGGCAAATATTTGAGATGAGTTCACGTTCCTGAGTCTTAGATGTTTTTTATGTATTTAAATATTATGAGTAACCTCAATTATTTTAATAATGCAACAGCCGACTATACGCATTTTTAATGCAACTTACGTACGTATACGTATCATATATAAAGCGTATTCACACCAACCTAATTGACATTGCATTGCGGTGTCTTTTAAAATATATTATAATTTATCGATAATTGATACACATCACTACAGTTCCGTACTAGATTGGTTTACGACTAGCCCAATCAAGCGGCGTCGCCGCGGTTAACTGTAGCTCCCGGAGGAACCCTAAAAACGACAGTAAAACCGCGAATAGTTAACCCTCGCTTTCTAAACGGACGTTTAACGTTGAGTCACAAATTCACAATGGTTTAAGGTTTAAGGCGTAAAGTTAGCAGCGAGCACCCAACGTCACATCACAGATTACCGACTTCATAATAGAGGACATTTTCATGAGGAAACGACTGAATGTCTGTCATTCCTGAACCGATTTTGAATATTATTTATTTATCTGAATGCTTGAATCTCCTGAATAGTGCCATTTCTATTAGGTTATAATTGAACTGTGATTGATTATGGGATCTACGAAGAATCTATGGAAGTCCTCTATTTTGTGACAGTATTTTACACGTATAGAAATTGCCAGTGATTATTGCCAGTTGCCTTCATGATATATGTTCAGATTGAAATAATTCCGTTCTTACCTTATAATCAACGTAACCACTTATAGTTGAAAGAAAAAATAAAATAAAGCATAAAAAATTGAAATATAGCATAAAAAATATTTTTTACCTACTCGTAAACTACACTTTATTTCACCAGCCCAGAAACCTCGCTTCAATATTGGTTAATAAAGCAATGATCATCAAAACTTGGCACCGCTACGCCACCATAATGTTCCTTTTCCAACAACTGACAACCAACAACGCTCCCAACTTTCTTCGTATTAAAACTACTAAAAACTACCAAAAACAAGCGAAATCTACCATGGTGTCGCGCGATTATATTTATGCAAAGTTAATTTTGCAGCTCACGAAATCCAACAACAATTTTATTTCCTAAGATTACGATGAAAATTTGTTGAAATCTCGTTTCAGTAACGGTAAGGTTAAGTTGGTTCTTGTTTTGATTATTACAGACGAAGCGAAGATGTAAAGAAATTGTATTGGAGTTTTAATCTTGTTTGTTGGTCTGGTTATTGTTGTACATTTAGCGTTGACTTATTGTATAGTTCTGTTTATGATTTAATGGTCTTGTTTTGAAATGTTTCAGGGTTAGGCCTATTGTTGTGTTTGTAATAATGATATGACGAGGGATAGAACTAAAATTTAGGGGATAAAGTTAAATGAGCTGCTGAAGTAATAATGCACAGTTTTCCTTAACTTTTTGGTTAACTTGAAAAAAGAAACGTTGGGAAAAAGGCTCTTAATATAATAGGCTTGGTACAATTTTTGGATTACCATGTAATCATATATTTTTTCGATAATCCTTGCTGTAAGGATTTACAAGCTGCAAGTCATTCATCTTTCATTACCATGGTCTTTCTGAATGGTTTTTTTTATTATTTAAAATTTGTCATTTCTCAATAGTAATAGTGAAGCATCTCAAGTCACTTGAAGCATTTGTTTAGAGAATGCCATTATAATTACTAAAAAACTAAAATTGCTTTTATTTAAGTTTATAAACTAAAATTATTTAAGTGAATTGGCCATTTACGTGACAGTCAAGAGGTTTAGGTTTCAAATCAAAGCGGCTATTGAAGAACTCATTAACATGCACTTTACGTACCAAAGTTATTTCCCTAGTTTTCTCTAAAAATTTACATGAACTTTTAACTGATTTATACTCCCAAAGGGCGAGAGCTATCAGCTCTGAAAGTATTGACATCTACATGTAGTTTGGTAGCTCCTTATATTTTCTATCAGCAATGTTATACGTTATTTAAAGTTTAATTAAATTGTTCATCTTAGAGGTTTATCTGTAATAGGTAATTATCGTACTTACATTAACGAGTAATTATTGAATGACCATAGTTGTGGGAACTGGACTGTTGTTCGGTAGTTTTACGTTTTTGTTTTCTATAGATCGCGTAATGCGCGAACAGTAGCGTAATTGACGGAATCGAGATGATTTTTGGTCTATAATCGTGGTGTCGACATATTTTTATCAACATATAGGCCAAACAGCAGTATATCAGCTGGTTTTGCCGAGCCAGCGTACGTTCAGGCTCATTTGCTATGCGACGCAAACATGGTGAGTTATCGCGGAAGCCAGGGGAAAGCCTCTTCATCATGTCTGTGGTCTCGTGAGCGCTAGAAAAAATACTTTGTAACCAAAAATACGCGGTCATGGAAGGCGCCCCTCAGGGAGACGTAACTAGAATTATAAGTTAATTAATATTACTTGTAAAATTAACTAATAAATTAACTACAGGTAGGCTTAATCCAAATCTACGATAGTTATGTGCCAGCAATCTAACACAATCAGTTCTTAGCCACTTAAATCAATTAAAAAATATCTTAAAACATCTTAAATATTTAATCAAATAGTCGGAATCAGAACCAGCTGAATTTGCTTATTTGCTTAATCATGGTAAGTATATGCAGGCGGTCTTTAATCTATTTACAGAACTACATGTTTTGTCACAGAGACATTCAAATCTTATGTACTGGCATAAATTATTTAATGCACTATGAGTGTCATTAAGATACTCCTAATTTAGCTGTAAACGCTAAACATTTAAACAATGCATTCTTAAATTCGGCCATTTTTTGTAACTTTTCAGTGGATAGGTACTGATTGGCAATTTATTAAATATTTTAGTATTCATTACAAAAAGAATGTCTGATAAAATAGCTGTTTTTAATTATATATATTTTAACAATTACTTATTTCAGTATGTGTTTATGTAATTCAAAAGTACAAATCAATGACAATAGGCTTACAAACATCCGCACCGCCTTACACAAAACAAATAGTGACGATGTCATTTTGCCACTTTTTCTTCGTATTAACGATCCAGTGTGGTTGAACCAAACGCCTAAACTCTTTAAGACGGTTACCTAATCTTCAAAATTTGAAATGAAGATCTTTCAGCTATAGTTTATAACCCTCTAATAAACATTTCACCGCCATAACACCATCAATCATGCCGAAATCACACTCCCCCACTAGAAACCCATAGATTCCACGATAGCTGTATTACTGATTGACCATATAAAAAACGGTGATTTATCATTTTTATTGGTGGAAAAACATGTTTATGAGCATCTTAAGAGGACGGAGGGAGTATTCTGGACTGATCTTTTTCTTGCTTTACTTATAGATATTTATTCATTCGATTATTTGTACTGACATTTACATACGTAGGCATTACTCGTATATAACAGTCACATATAAGTATTTTTTACATTGATTGCTAAGAAATTAGTGTTTATTTTTGGTATGATCACAGAATACTTGTATGATATTTACCTATGAGAAAAGTAGGCACCCTGTGGTATCAGGAGACCAAGAAATTAACAGTGAATAGGGAAGAGTGGCGATTACTCCATCGACATGAAAGAAGCTTCTCTTCTTAGAAGGGTTCTCTCTGGATAAGATTTCCAATAGTCATGCAAAGTCATCGGTTTTAGTATTATGACGATTTGTACGGGGAAAAAACGTTCTCGAGAACATTCCCATACAAATCGGGAAACGTTCTCGAGAATGGCACATCACTAATTATGACAACCATTAAATTATTAGCAAAGTGACCCAGACTTTTAAACTTTTTTCGTCCTTAAAACTATTTTTTAACGAAGAAGCGCTTAAAATTATATAGTGGCATAAGAAATCGTTAAATTATTTTGATCGCATTATACAATAGCCTCAATATATCGGTCGATATACAAAAAACTTGTAAACATTACTTGTGTTTAAAAATATCAAAATGTACTTACTGGTAAAATTTCCATGCCCATTCGTACCACTCTTAAAACACCACTGTGCCCTCAGAATCCACCCTTATGAAGAACAAAATAATCATTGGGCAGTTATAACCTCCCCGAGGGACTGTTCTAACTATAAACGAGATATTGCCACTGATATACCCCGAGAAAGTTTTTTAGTTATTATTAGGGGGTGCAATGTGATGGCCGTAATACGTTTGGAAGTTGAAAAAAACTGATTTATTTGAGTGAGTTTTACGAGATATTAAATTGCATATCCTCGCAATTACAAATACGAAAATATGTGATTGTTGATTGGTTTACCTTTTTGCATTGCGATATATGGCCTAGAACGTTGTGTTGATAGATTATTGGAGTTTATTGGAGTTTATTGGAGTTTACTCCTTAAGAATCGATTTTCATATATGTATAAGCCCGGGGTATGAAAAATATGGGGTGTAAAATCGAACGTATCTGCCATGCTAATTTAAAAAGTCGTATCTCAGTATACGATCGGGGTAAAAATACGACTTCGTAATTTAGCAGGTTATGCGTTAAGCGTTATAGACTAAGATCCCGATATAAGATAACCTTCACCGAGATGTTTATTTGATGAAATGTATTTTATATTTAATTTAATATGTCAATAATTATATTGCATATGGGTTGCCTAACAAATTTTAGTCCAGGGTATAATAATAAAAAAAATTGTTTTAAACATTTCACCGGTTTGATTAATATTAGATAAATTCTATACCAATCGAAAGTATGAAGCCCATAGAATATGCAAACGTTAGGTTGCCTATTCTTTTCCCGTCACAACTATTGGGTAGCCAGGTATAAACAGGTAAATCTATACCTACTAGCATTTTGCAAAGGTCTGATTGTTGAATTGAAATTAAATAAAATTAAAGATTATTTAATTATGAATTTATCTAATAATCTAATCGGTGAAAGGTAAAAATTTTTTTTTTTTAATTTTAAACTAAACATACCCTGGACTAAAATTTGTTAGGCAACCCATATGCAATATATTTATTGACATTTTAAACTAAATATAAAATACATTTCATCAAATAAACATCTCTGTGAAGGTCATTTTATATCGGGAGCTTAGTCTATAACGCTTAACGCATAACCTGCTAAATTAAGAAGTCGTATTTTTACCCCGATCGTATACTGAGATACGACTCTTTAAATTAGCACGGCAGATACGTTCCAAAAATATAAGTATTGCGAGGATTGACGTTTGGTTGTCAAAGGCGACGACGGTTGAAAATTTTATCAAATTTTATTTTATTTATAAGTTAATTCAGTTTTAGAGTCCTTTTCGCTGTTTTTGCGATGAGTGAATCAAGTGGAGGTGTCGTGAGTGATACGTCACTTTTAGAATGTGGGCAGCGGGCAGCTCCGTCGTGGCTATCTGAAGTGGAGTTTGATAATAAGGCAGGGCCGAGTCAATCGGATATTGTATCGGACGCTGAGTCCATGTCGGATGTGCGGCATATAGCGGTGAAGCGTGCTTGTGGTCTGAGCGACGAAAGCTGTGGTTGTAGTGATAGTTTTATCACAATAGGCAGGAAACCTAAACGCTTGCGGGGTTTAGCAACCGCCAAAACGCAGCTGGAGCCGGACGGTGTGCCTGACAAGCAATTTGAAGTTTATATAGTGTCAAAAGAAGATTTACCGAAACAGATTGGTTTGGCAAAGTTGCTGCAATTTAAGGGTATAAAAGGAATTTTATCCATCAAGTTTATGGGTCCACGTAAAGTTCGCATACAGTTTAACTCTAAGGATGATGCGGAGAAGCTTCTGGCTTCTCAGGAGTTTAACAATGAGACGAGACGTTCTTATTGGTCTAATATGGCATGCTGCACTTATGGAATTATAAGGCAGGTTGAATTGGAGGTTGAGGAAGACAAATTTTTAAAGAATATTGAAGGGTCTGAAGACATTTTGTCAATATGTAGACTGAACCGTTTGGATCATGATGGGCGTTGGGTTAAGGCTGAAGCTATTCGTCTGTGTTTTAAGGGAACTTCTTTACCGCCATATGTTTATGCCTACGGTTGCCGATTTAAGGTAAATCAGTACACTTTCTCGGGTACCCGATGTTCAAGATGTTGGAAGTTCGGTCATCTGAGCAGGTTTTGTCCTACTACTAAAGTTACTTGTCCGAAATGCGGCGGGGAGCATGCCAATTGCGAAACGACTATTTTTAGATGCATTAATTGTAAAGGCAGCCATATGGCCTTAGATAAGTCGTGCCCGGTTTTTGTGAAGGAGTAAGAAATTCGCAGGATTATGTCTGCTGAGGGATGTATATATAAACGGGCTTTTTGGTTGTATATGCAAAATAAGGAAAAAAAGGATACGGATGTTTGTAGTCAGGATGCGCCATCTGTTTTTGAGAATGACTTAAGTTTTGGAAAGTCATATAGAGATGCTGTTTTGTCGAAGCCGTTACAATCTAAAGAGTCTGAAGATTCTGTCTGTCAGGCTGAGGTCCAGCGATCAGTAAGTCAGTACAGATTAGAGAGCGAGCCACAACAAGAGGTTCGTAAGCCGCGGAAGTCAAAAAGAGTAACAGATGTGAAGAGATCCGAGTGTCTATTGGTCAATCAGCCTACTATTGAGCGGGCTCAGTGTTGGGCATTCAAGAATAAAATCGTAATTTGAATAAGAATTCGTAAGAATAAAATCATGTTGATTTTAATCCCGTCAAGATTATTCAAATAAATTCGTCGGGAATAATTCGTTGCTGAGAAAATTGAATGAAGATAACTTATTCTTAATCAAATAATTTCATTCATGATTTTTTAATTCAAATAATATTCCACGAATACGAATGTAAGGGTTGGGGTACCTGGATTATTAATATGACTTATTAGGTATAGGTAGAGATAGTAGTATTTTGTCTTACCAAGCCCACGCTCGAGGGGTATACTAGTAGCCATTGATTGAAGAGTTCCATCACCCAACTCCTGACTCCATCATCAGACTAACCTCCCCAATTGTAATGTATAGGACTCATAAAAACAAACCAAATGAGCCCATACTCGAGGGCTATACTAGTACCCATTGAAGAGTTCCGCTGTTCAGTTTCTAGCTTCATCATCAGATCATCATCAACATTTGGAAGATACCAAAAAATACCTATTGTCATAAAACCTACTTAATTTCACATAAATCCAAACATTAAAACTTAGTAAAGATCAACTTACAAAATAAAACCGATTGTATAACACACATACTACAAATTAACGTTATTCAATTAACATTTTAATCAAATAAAATGGTATTTAAATTATGCCATTTCTAAAATAATTATTTATTTTTTTATTCTTAATTTAAAATAAAAATTACATGATTTATTCACATTAATTTTATTTGAATTACGAGTACAAGAATTTATTCTTATTCAAATCGATTTGAATAAGAATACAATTTCTGTTTTTATTCTGATTCTTATTCAATTAATTTTTGCCCAACTCTGAGCGGGCTGATATGGAAGATCAAAGACAAAATAAGGACAAGAAGAAGAGACGTATTACTTTTGAAAGGCTGGTTGAGAAGACGAAGGATATTTTGTTTTCTACCGAAAGTTGGGAGAAGAAGTTCAAAACGCTGTTTGGAGTTGTTGTTAAGGAGATTTTGGATTTATTTAAGGATTTTTTTTAAGGAAGGTGATTTTGTACGTTTGTTTTTGTCTAATGTAAATGGCTAGGTCTAATACCAGATCTTTCTTGAATGTAATGTTCAATTCAATATTTTTTTTATGTAAATAGTGTATACAAATTTAGTTGTTTTCGTGTACATGTTATTTTTAAGTTTATACGGTTTATGTTTTTATTTATCTATGTCTTTTAGATGAATGTTGTTGTGTATTAGGCCTGCTGGAGCTGGCATGTTCATAAAAATGATCAAAGCTCCTTAATTAATAAGGTCGTATCCTTGTATGGATTTCATAGTAAGATACGGTTTTTTTTCCGTAGCACTGCAGACTGTAGTAACTAAACTAGCCGCTCGAGGGCGCTTTACATCACGCTTCCTTATTTAGTTACTACTCATGATCTCTCCAATTTGTTAAAAATGAATCGGGAGTAAATTTTCCTTGTAAAATATTGTAATTTTGCTGTATATTATACTCGTATATTAATATTATGTAAGTGCCTACCTTCTCGTTCTTGTTTGCAGCACCCAACAGGGTACATAATGTGATACTTAAACTATTTACTAATCATTATGTGCAATAAACGTATTGAGTATTGAGTATATATTTTATAATCGTTCTTAAGGCCAGGCGCGCACCACGATTTTAGTCGCGCGATAATTTTGTCGCATAAATGCAAGATATGGGTTTATATGAGAGTGCGCGCACCACGATTTTCATAAACCCAGAAGTACGCTTATTTCTACGACAAAATTATCACGCGACTAAAAAAAAATCGTGGTGCGCGCCTGGCCTGAAGAGTAAACTCCAGTCGTGCGTCGGAGCTGACACACACACTTTTTTTAGACTTAGGAGCATTAATTAGTAAAATTTTCATCGGAAAACCTAGTTATATTATGAGAAATTCTATCGTTATTTATAGGATTGACACTAAACTCGCATAACATTTGGAATACTTAGTAGGTACTGGACATTAAATAAAAAAAAAATGGTTGTCTGTAAAGTCGGTTTTACGGGCGAAGGAAGATTTTACGTGACAACGTCTTTTTCTCGGTAGAATATTTATTTGTATCATATCCATTCACAATTTCCCTAACAACATTTTAAGTGTTACTTTCTGAACGCACCCATCACATGTGTCATTAATGTCATTATAGTGTCATTATTTAACATGTTTTAAATCTAAATATGGTCTTCCGGTTTGTGACTTAAGATGGCCGCATGCCTTTAAGTTTAGTTATTCGTTATTTATTCATTTTGGTTGTTCAATGTGTAGTATTGATAGCCTATTGTGCAGTGAACTAACGTATGAGTGAATGGCTAATGAAGAATTCAACTTGAAGCGTACATAGCCCTTCTTGGGTCAAGGCCCGGTAGACCGCGTGGTTTTTTTGTAAATCGCTATCAATTTACAAAAAGGCACCTCACCGTACAACGTGATATAAATCCTCAATCTTGTCGCCGTGTGCGATTCGAAACGAGTCATTGGCGAAATACCACTTGCTCAGCAAGAAGGTCAAAGCCACATTAAAAAAAAAAAAAAAAATCTAAATATGCGATTATGCATGTATGTTGTCGATTCCAAACCCTTATTTAGTCTAGATCTACATGTAATTATTCTAAAAATACCGAACCGACGGAACAAACATCATATGTTTGACAGGTAAGTACGAACAGTTTGTATTTGTATGGGAATATAAAATTATCGTTTTTATTATTTTCCACTCATTTATTCAATATTTTATCACCGTTTAAACCTTCCCTTGACTTCTACGAATATTTCAATACTAAAATTAGCCAAATCGGTTCAGCCGTTCTCGAGTTTTAGCGGGACAACCGGCCCTCGTAACGTTAGCGGGCGTTACACTTTTTCATGAGTGACTCCGAGCCGCAACCTAATTTAAGACGTTGTCACGTCAAAACTATATACACGATGATTTTTAATCGGTGATCAGGTACCAACTTTTCTAACTCAGTAATTGATGACGGTCAAGTTGAAGTCGTAATTACACGAAAACAAACTTTTATTTATCTATGATAATTTTTATTTAGCAACCAATTTTGCCTTAAATTCCTTGTCATCGAACTAATCTGTATCGGTGTGCTTCCAACCTCTTTAATAATTTAATGGGAATGACAATTTATGAGTAATAACTTGTCATTGTCATTGTCATTACATAAACAAAGTCGTAGAAAATTTCGTAAAATTTCCCGCCAAAGCGATGACACTTGACGTAGGTATTACTTCAATAATTTAATGTAGGATGACCATGTATCTAGTGGTTATTAGTTTTAATCATATTTTAACTTTTAATTAATTTAACAGTGAGGTAATTGCGCGAGACCTCGCGTATTAAGTTTAAACTGAGAACCGTCCAGAAAAACTAACAACCACAACTGGAACAACCACCACGGACGGAAAAGAAATATGCGATGAATTCAATAACTTTTTTGTAAAAATTGGTCCTGCGCTGGCTAATGAAATCCCATCTCGTTATCACAACAACACTAGTCAAAATGCCATAAAAGACAGTAATAATGTATTAGAAAAATTTACACCTTGTAGTGAAGATGAAGTATTGAAAATAATTAATAAATTAGATCCTAACTCTAGTGCTGGCATAGACAAAATTACAACAAAATCGATTCAATGTATCAAACAATATCTGGTTCCAAAAATTACCAAATGTATTAACTGTTGCCTAGAGAACGGTATTTTCCCAGACTCACTAAAAATAGCAAAAGTAACACCAATTTACAAATCAGGAAATAAGATGGATCCTGGGAACTATCGACCAGTGTCAGTATTACCGATAGTATCTAAAATATTCGAAAAGATTATTTACCACCGGCTAGAACGATATCTATCGCAAATAATTTTTTTGTTTAATAAACAATATGGATTTCGTCCTCAATTTAGCACGCTGTCCGCAGTGACTGACTTAGTCAGTAGTATCAAATCTAACATAGACGATAAAAAGGTAGCGCTTGGAATCTTCATAGATCTCAAGAAAGCGTTTGATACAGTGAGTCATCCACTTCTTTTGGAAAAATTGAAAAGCATAGGAATTACGGGCTCCGCACACAAAATCATGGAATCGTATCTAAAAAATCGCTTGCAAATAGTTAAAATAGGCAATGAACAAAGTTCTCCTCAACAAATTACGTGCGGTGTCCCTCAGGGTTCTATTCTCGGGCCGCTTTTATTTTTAGTATATATAAACAACATAAGTCAAGTACCTCTGCAAGGAGAGTTGAGTTTATATGCAGATGACACGTGTGTATTTTATTTTGGACACTCTATAGATGAACTAAAAATAAAAGCTCAAAATGATCTAAATGCGCTAAATGTCTGGTTTCAAAATAACCTGCTTACTATAAACGTGGCAAAAACGAGCTATCTAATTTTCAAATCCAAAAATAAAAAAATAACTGACGAAAAGCCATTAACAATAAATAACATACATATAAAAGAATCAACAGAAGAAAAGTATTTAGGATTATTACTGGATAGCGAATTAACATGGAAGCCTCATATAAATAAAATTATAGCTAAATTATCATCACTACGTGGATGTCTTTATAACACTGCACAATGTTTTCCTCGCCAAGTGCGATATACCATTTATAACTCACTTGTGAAGTCCCATCTAAACTACCTCATAGAGATATGGGGTAGTGCTAATAAAACAACGCTCAAAAATTTACAAATTGCTCAAAATAAAATTATAAAGACACTTTTTCGGTACAATTATCTTACATCCAGCCAAAAAATTTACTCAGAAACTAAAATTATGACCCTAAATCAACTACATTACAACAATAATTGTTTACTAATAAGAAAAATATTAGATAAGAAAATCCATACCCAAATACAATTTAAAACTAAGAGTGAAATGGGAATACGCCCATTGCGGAACGCTAATAATCTATGTCTCAAATCAGCGCGTACTAAAAGTGGCAAGAAACACATAGGGTTCCAAGGAGTATTATTCTACAACCAATTACCAAAACAAATAAAGGAATGTAAAAATTTCAATATGTTTAAACGAAAACTGAGAGACCATGTAATTAACAACGTCTAAATCCGGCCCTGGGAGTTCTGCATCGTATACAAAAGACGACTGATAAGGATGTCATTAAGCATTTACCTTAAAATTTTATTTGAAGCACATTAAAACTAAACATAAATGAAGGTATTTTATAAATTTACCGCACAGATAAATCTCTGCGTACCCACATTGTACTTTACTTGCATATTTTATGTTATGTGTGTGTGTTTTTATGTATCTCTCTAATAATTTTGTGGTATGTAAGTGCAAAGTGCTATTAGTAATGTATAAATAAAACTTAGATAATTTAACGTAACTTTGTATGTCGCGATCGATGTTCACTGAAATAATTAATTATTTTTTAGATAATAAGTTCTCATTAAGTGAAATGTAAAATTTCTTTTGAGAAATAAAGTTCTTTAACCATAATTTTAGCTAAATATTAATATTTTTCTACTGATCACCGATTAAAAATCATCGTGTATATGGTAAGTTTATTGCATAAGCAATCTTCACGGTAGGCACTTTTATAAGCCTGAGTCTCTCAGCGACTATTGAGAAGTACCGCCGGAAGAAAGTTAACAGTTGGTATATTATTTTCGTAATATGACATCCTCCGTAGCTTAAACGAATCTATTTAAATAAAACAATTTAAACGGATTATATCGCGTATATTAATTATTTGAGCCTCCCTGACGCTACTACTGAGCTAATAAGCAAGCACTCCAAGAGCCTTAATCTAGATGTCAAAAGTTTAGTTCCCTCCTGCCCGTTGCCACCAAAGTTGTATGGTTTGCCAAAAATACACAAACAAGATGCGCCTCTACGCCCTATAGTGAGTCAAATCGATGCTCCCACCTATCGCTTGGCTCAGTACCTAGCTGGGGTTCTTTCTTCGTTGCGGGGAAAGACGCAGGCATACACACGGGACTCATACCATTTCATCACTGAAATTAAAGATCTGATACTAACTGATAATGAAATTATGGTTAGTTTTGATGTCCAGTCCCTCTTTACATGCCTACCAGTACAGGATTGCATCAATATTGTGAGGAGGAGGCTACGTGAACAGAATATGGAAATGGAATATGCTGAATTATTAGAACACTGCCTTACATCTGGCTATATGCTATGGAATGGTGAATTCTACGTGCAAGTGGATGGTGTGGCTATGGGGTCTCCAGTATCTCCTGTTGTCGCCGATATCTTCACTTCTCGGACTTCGAGGAGAAAGCA
The DNA here is from genome assembly GCA_947623375.1 of Apotomis capreana. Classification (NCBI taxonomy): domain Eukaryota; kingdom Metazoa; phylum Arthropoda; class Insecta; order Lepidoptera; family Tortricidae; genus Apotomis; species Apotomis capreana. The sequence goes on along the minus strand of OX392502.1, from coordinate 19,574,710 downwards.
CTCTCATCGTCACCTGTCAAGCCGAGGATCTTTAAAAGATACGTAGATGATACCTTTACTATTTTACCTAAATCTAGTGTTTCAGTTTTCCTAGACCATTTAAACTCCATTCATGAGAAAATAAAGTTTACAATGGAGTTAGAAAATGACAATTCACTAGCCTTCTTAGATGTCAGTGTGTTGAGAAGGTCTGATAATACAATAGGTCATACTGTTTATAGAAAGCCTACTCACACTGATAGGTATTTAAATGGCAAATCACATCACCATCCTAGTCAACTTGCTACAGTGGGTAAATCTTTGTTTCAGAGAGCCAAGGGAATCTGTGACGACCAACATTTGACTGATGAACTACAGCATGTCAAGCGTGCGCTTTGGGCCAATGGGCTCAAGATACCACGCCTCAACCAGAAACCCCGTGTGAAGACTCCTACAGTCGAGCGTAAACCTGCGGTCCTGCCATATGTGAAAGGGGTCACGGATAGGATTGGAAACATCTTGAAACGGGCTTCCATTAAAACATATTTCAAGCCGATGAAGAAGATGTCTCAATACCTGAGGCCCGTGAAGTGTAGCATCCCTCTGCAGAGTGCTGGTGTTTACAAGCTGGACTGCGAGTGTGGTCTGTCATACATTGGCCAAACGAAACGTAGTATAGCTACACGGGTTAAGGAGCATGTAGCTGATGTCAAGCACCGTCGTTGCAACAGGTCTGCAGTCTGCGAGCATGTCATGGACAAACCAAACCATTCAATTAAGTTTGATAACACTTCAATCCTTGCCAGAGAGAAACGATATTTTCCCAGAATGTTGCGCGAGGCTATTGAAATCAAAAAATATCCCAATTTCAATAGAGAAGATGGTTTGTCATTACCACCGGCTTGGGATCCTGTTGTACATCTTATCAAGGATCAAGCAAGACACAAGACTGGAAACCTTGGGCCTCGAACGGTGTAAAACAAATTAGTGTTAAAAGTAGCATATGTAGAGTTTTTGTTTAAAAGTATTTTAAAGTAATAAATAAGGCAATCTGGGAGTTTTCTTTGGCGGTTCTTTCTCCTCAGTAAGCCTTTAGTGAACCGCTGGTAGATATTTTAAATAAATAATAAATGCCCTTCTGGCACATGTGTAACTGTCTTTAGGGGTCATCCATAAATTACGTCACACGAATTTCATGATTTTTTGCCCCTCCCCCCGTCCTTGTCACAGCTGGTCACATTTATGAGACCCCCCCCTTCCTAGTGTGACGTCACATATTTTGCAAATTTACATTTAAGTAGAAATTATTGAAGGAAAATAGCGGTTCCAAAATCAGTTTTATTTCCATTTAAATATTTTTTTAATAAAAAATTAACATTAAACCAAACAATTAACAAAACAAAAAAAAATTGGGCAACTGCGAGTTGGACTCGCGCACCGAGGGTTCCGTACAAACACTTTCCATCCTTAAATGGTTAAGTTAAGTTTGCACCTGGTACATATAGCGCTCCATACAAATGAGGTGCAAAGTTAACGCAACCAATCCCGTTTGTTGTATGGGAGCCCCCCTTAAATATTTATTTTATTTTATTTTTAGTATTTGTTGTTATAGCGGCAATAGAGATACATCATCTGTGAAAATTTCAACTGTCTAGCTATCACCGCTCTTGAGATACAGCTTGGTGACAGACGGACGGACGGACAGCGAAGTCTCAGTAATAGGGTCCCGTTTTTACCCTTTGGGTACGGAACCCTAAAAACGATTGCTATATTAATGATAATGAAAGAAATTAAAAAAACAAAAAATATTATTATATTCCTTTAAATTATTTATAACTGGCATAGCTGACATGTGACGTCACAAAATTTAGGACCCCTCCCACCCCCTTGTCACATAATGTCACACTTCGTCGACCCCCTCCCTCCCCCTTAACGTGTTACGTAATTTATGGATGGCCCCTTACACATTAGGCCCATCTGGCATGTATGAACACCTTTATTTTAAATTAATATTTACAAAATGGGTAGTTTGCACAAATGTAACTTTGACAGAGAAAAATTGTGTTTTTCTCAGTCAACCTTTGACAACGGTATCTGTAAAGGTACTGAAACGTCAGGGAGGCTCAAATAATTAATATACGCGATATAATCCGTTTAAATTGTTTTATTTAAATGTGTGACAGTCGCGGAAACCGAAGAAAATTTTAAACGAATCTAACCTAAAGGACCCGTCCTTCATTATACCTGGCTCAAAGGACCCCATAATGCCAGCAGCGTTGCCCGCCGAATGGTTACAGAGACCTGCTGAACCAGATCTGGACCTGCTGAATCCTTAAGGCGTCGTCCTAGCTTCCTGTCTAGATTGCAGGCTCCATGATCTTGCTGTTTCCAAAGCAATTACAAAATTAAAGAAAACAAACATAAGCATAATTTCAAACTACTCCCGCTACTGTATATTACATATGGGTAGATAGCCCACCGCCTATCAGTGGGTTGAAATATGCTATTACCTTGTTCGACGCCGGCGCCGCCCCCCATTACCTTGCTGCCCGCGGCTACGTAAAAACATCGAAACTGGAACAAGGAGCTATATGAACTAGAACAGACCCTCCCTATCCCTGATCCGTGGAACTATTTTGCACTGTAGAAATAAGTAACTGCATTCTTCATAAGGACGTGCGGAACTATTTTACTGCGATCCTTCAGAGAAAGTCATAATTTTTCAGATTGCATTGAAATTAAAAATAATTGTAAAAGATTTTTCCAATTCAGGACCTTTGTTATGACTGGTTTTGCATAAAGCTCATCGAAGTCATTGGAATTGAAGGCATTGAAAATCTGAATGTATTTTCCAAAAAGTTAGTCTTTTCATAGAGGACACAAAATCGAAAAATAAATGTATATATTTTTGTATGTTATAGCGCGCCTAAACGGCTGGATCGATTTCAACTATTTTTGTGCACGTGTAGTTGCGCATCCTCAGATATATCCTATAGGACACTTTTTATCTCCAGTCTCTTCTAGTAAATAGGAAAACAAATCCTGTATGCAGATACGGTGTGAGGGATAAAAAATGTGAAAAGGTCCGGAGTAAAATATGAAATATCCATATTGGCAGGTGCCCGGCATATTGGGTGCTCCATTTTCTATATCGCTTATTAATATAGTTTTTAAGAAAGTTAAGGATTGATAGAACTTCAGATATTGAAAGTATTGTCTAGAAAATAAAAGCTACACGAGGTCATATCTAGGTTATGTACTTATATGTTTATTTGCGTTACCTACCAAGTATACTTAAATAACAAGTTTAAGTTAGTTGCACCGCCCACAACTTATCTGCTTTCCCCAATGGTTGACTGGTAGAGAATGCCCATGGCATGAAGTACACCTTTTGTATGATAAGTTTTTTGATTTGTGCAATAAAGATTAAATAAATAAATAAAATAAATATATTATGTATACCGGGTGTGGTCTGTAATAGGAGCAAGAAATTAAAACATAGATTCTACCTACTCATTAAACTAAACAACTTTTGTTCAGCAACTTCTAAAAATAGCTTGTATTATTTAATAAAGTATGAAATATTCACTGACAGAAGCCATTTATTGCGAAATATTTGATAATTAGTAGCGTGACAGCCAGTGTCCAATGATGGATGGCATACATTTAAAATACAATTTAATTTGTTAGAAATTACCAATGTCTGAAGACTGTATTGTTTAAAGTTCCTGAAACTTCAGTTTGAAGAGTAAAATTTACATACATTTACTTTTGTTGTTTCTGTTACAGGCGATAGGCCACACCCAGTATAAAAGCAAGTACTTACAAGTGTATATTATTATACAAACGAGTACCAAATAAGTGTAAGAGTGTGCTTATACTGGGTGTGGCGTGTAACAGAAGCATTAAATTAGAATATATATTTTACTCCTTAAACTGACACTGATCAAGTTTCAGAGCCTCAGCCAAAGCCTCTACCAGCGGACTTTAGCGACTCTCAACTCATTAATCCATAGACACCATTAAATAACCCACCAGCCATTGCCCGTCGGTTGTACTGTAGGTACTGTACTGTACTGTATACTCAAATGTAAGTAAGGAATAAATGAAAAAAAAAAGTTACATAACAGACCTAAGTTGTTGCTAGTGGTTTAGATTCAAAGTCAGTCTGTTTTCAAAGAGCGATGTCTTTTTATCTGCCGCAAACATTTGGAATTAACGAACCCTCTATTAACTTTTACTAGGCTGAAGATAAATATACTGAGTAAGAACTAACTCTATTTATCCCAACCACAACTCGAAACTCGACTGCCTTCAAAACAGTCGTAACCGTAGAGATAACATTACATACAAATTTCAAGTGTTCATATGCATATTCCGTACATAAGCTTCCTGCGACAGACAAACAAACAGTTGTTCTAGCGCAGGAAGAGGGTTCCGTGCGAACTCTCTTATGTTCGGCCGAGTGGGTTCCGGGAAGTTATAAGAAGCCTTGAGTGGAGGCGGCAATATTTACAAGTAGTACAAGCATTTGTAAAATCGATTTGATTCTCCTTAGATTAAAGACAAAGTGAGCTTTATGAACAGGACAGTGTTACCATACCACAATGTTGAAACTGTGTCATATTAATCAAGTGTAATTATTGATAAGCTCCTTAACTCCAAAAATCTTTAATGTTTAAGATTAGAAGTTAAGTTTTTTATGTATTTTTTATTAAGAATTTTCTGTGAAATAAACAGCCAATATTTAAATTTTTTTTTTAACTAAATAGTTCTGAATTTTGTTTTTTTTTATTTGTTGTGTTTTACTTGTCCTGGTGTCTGTCTGTGTAATCAATATTGCACATTACCCATGAACCGATTGAGCTGAAATTTAGTATACTTACGTAATTTTGATGACACTATAATAATATAGCATGAATCACGATGGAGCTGCTCTGATGATGGAACTCTGGAGTAAAATAATAAAAAAGCTGGTATTACTTATATGTATATATTCACCAGACACACGGCTAAAGGTGCTTTTTCATCGGCGACGCGGTGCTGGGCGTGACGTGTTTGGGCAAATGTTTTATTCACTCTATTGGATGGCGAGGATGAAAGCGACGAGAATTCTAAAGTTGAAAATGCTTGTTGGTTGGTGCGATTTCAATTATCGCCTCGCTCTGTTCCGCCGTTTATTCATTGTCAAGCCAATATGTTCAACTTACATAGATGGCCAAAATTAAAAATAGGACTAGCCCTGTCTAGCTCCAGGGTGGTCTCGCTCTCTCCTTTGGCTGCCGCTGGCTGCTGCCGCTTGCCGCAAGTCACAGTAAAATAATGCCGCATCCACACTTCATGGCGCAGCTTCCGCTCCTCTATAACTCGCATACACGCGGGAGTTATGCAGATTCCCCGTATTTATTGGCAAACTTCACCAGATAGGAGGCGACACCGCTCATCTGATTCCGTTTGCGATAACGCAGAGTTATGGCGGATATAAATCGGGGATAGACTTGGATTTTTGTCGACGTGGCTTGAAGACGTTAGGTGAACCTTCAGGATTCTTATCTGTATATAGAGCGAGGCCTCATGCGTCAAATGCATCGTAATTTTAGGTTGTTAACTCGTGTTGAAGGTGTTAGACATACTCGTATATGCGCTACTCGACCGAAGCGTTAATTAAAATGGCTAATATCGCTGAAGTACAAAACATATGAAGGTCATATATATCACACGGTAAATACCATCTGTCACTCTCGTACTTATTTACTTGTCAGAAAGTGACGGGTTCTTTGTCATTTATTTATCGCGTGATAAACTCTGCCGTCCTAGGCCCCCCGCAGGAGATATAATATATACCACCAATAATAATTCCGTGATAAAATCAGGTCGTTGCTTATTTAAAGAAATCGCAAAGCTCGAATTAGCGCCTAGATTCCGTCTATATATCCTTAATGAACAAGTGGATTGGATACGGTGGGAATCGAGTTCTCTGAACTCCATGCACAAAACTCGATTCCCACCACTCGATAGCGAACTGTTACGGATACGTAGGGATTCGTTCGCGATATATCTCCCGTGCACAACGGTGCTACAGTATTATCTTTACTTATCATTGAAAATAACGTCAAAAACAATCACGTATTCGCTTCGCAGTGCCCCATTAACGTGGCGGGGGACCGCCAAAATCTCTGCTCCTTGTAATTAATTAGACGAATGATAAGCCCGCGGAATATGCAAGGCGCGAGCTCGCGACGTGATGCGATAATGCCACGTAGATGCTAGGGTTTGACTTGAGGGTTCTTAACTTTGGGTTATTTGACAAAAGAAAAAGGAACCAAAACTAATAAGCATTTTTATTAAGGAAATGAGCAAGAAATGCGGCCATTCACACTGTCACTGAATTACATATATCTCGCGTGGCTCCGTGCTATTTTTGACAAATCTTCGACTCTTTTCAAGATCAAGACCGTGCTAGTTAGGCTCACTACGCACGATTGCATAAATCTATCCAAATCGTCCATAAGGGAAGACGAGACTCTCCAGCCGACGAAGTCCAGACGTTTGCGACTGGTGCATTACGTCTGGGCTTCGCTCTGACTTCTACTTTTGTTTGCTCAAGATCGGCGCGTGTTTGTGGCCAGCCCTAGCGACATATAGTACAAATTATCTAAGCTAAGCTAATCCACTTACCTGCATTCACAATAGCATTGTGTCTAATACAATCCTATCTGCTTTTGTTCTCGTAAGCGCCAACCAGTTACTTACAAAAAAAGGTTAGAACTACATAGCCAAGCATGCTCCATCTTAGGCCTTATTGTCACTTAACATCAGGTGCAATCGAGGTTAAATGCATGGCTATTGTGAATAAAAAAAAAAAAACATTGCGTGGGTATTGAATTTTCAACCTTATTCCTTGTTGAATAGGTTTAAAATGGTTATGATGATGAGAGTTCATAGTCCTATTTCAAGAGAATACGTTCTTGTGAAGAGTCGGACGGTTGTAAAAATCCAAAAAAGTTATGATTACCATTATTCTGTTAGTGTATTTTGTAGTTTCATGCCTAAGGAAATAGAGTCGATAATCTATATTAACCTTCCAAGGTGGTTACAATCTGGTTTTACTACGAGCTCGTTATCTTAATTTGTGGTTTACCAGTTGTGGTTTGTTCAATGGTATTCAGTTCTTAAGTGGATTAGCTTAGCTTAGATAATTTTTACTATACCCGTGTCAGTCGTATTCGTGACATTCGTGTCGGTCGTGTCGCCGTGCTTCATGACCAATTATGTCCTTTTTTAAACAAACAACGAATAGAACTCCATTCTACATCGGTTCCTCTGCATCTCGATCTTGCAAGGAAACTCCAAACATAGCTCGGTATATCGGATTATTGGTCTTTGAGTAAAATTGCAATTGTTTATGATGCTTGTTCTGCCGTCAACAGTATTACATTGGAACGTCATAGTAAAATTCCGTTTTTGCACTTACACCAGCAGAATTATGCTATTAGATAAGTTAAAAAGAAAACTCCTACAGAAAGTGAGTAGGCAACCCTACAATACAGTACGTCGCGAAGCTTGCTCCAATAAAATATGAAGCGCTCTTAAACATCTATATCGCGGAACGGCTTGCGACACCTTCGGAATACAAACCGAGATAAAGCAGACATAAAGCGAGCTGTAATTGTTATCAGCGGTTTTATGTGTTGTCTAAGTGCTCGAACTTATGTAAAAGGGTTGTTACGCAATTATATGAATGTTTGGCAATACTGTTTATTTTTAAGCACAGGTAACCAATACTTATCCTTTAGTTTTCGAATTCACCACCTCTGTACCCATCAGTCTATGCATGGTGAGGTGTCAGAACACCGTGGTACACGGCTCTGCCTTTCACTTTTGATCTGGTAATTCGGTGCGCGTTCAAAGCGAGTCACACAGGTCGGTCGGTCGCATTGCCACGGCTCACGAGTCACGACCAATGGAGTAAATTTTACAGAAACCACCACAATATTTAGTTCTCAGGCGGTTTCTTTCGAAAATCAAAACTATCTTCAGTAGTGTTTTATTTTGTGGATATTGTCGGAAGGTAAATAGCGGGGCGTCTGACATGTTATTACTGGAGTCTACATATAGGTAACGGTTTCCGTATATCTACTTATTTTCTGACAGAATATTTCATTGCTGTAAAATATAGGCGGCGGGGTAGACTGAATACAATAGGATATACTATCTTATAAAATAACTAATCAATCTTACATCAATCTTACAAAAAAAATTGGGCAAGTGCGAGTCCGACTCGCGCATGAAGGGTTCCGTACCTATATATATGTATATATAGGTATAACAAGTTTGTTGTATGGGAGCCCCCCTTAAATATTTATTTTATTTCATTTTTAGTATTTGTTGTTATAGCGGCAATAGAAATACATCATCTGTGAAAATTTCAAGTGGCTAGCTATCACCGTTCTTGAGATACAGCCTGGTGACAGACGGACGGACGGACGGACAGCGAAGTCTCAGTAATAGGGTCCCGTTTTTACCCTTTGGGTACGGAACCCTAAAAACCGGCCAAGTGCGAGTCGGACTCGCGCACCGAGGGTTCCGTACAAACATTTTCCATCCCTAAGTGTTTAAGTTAAGTTTGCACCTGGTATGTATAGCGCCCCATATAAATTAGGTGCAAACTTGCAAAGTTAGGTATTAAAAAAAACTACTTACTAGATCTCGTTCAAAACAATTTTCGTTGGTAGTTTTTATAGTAATGTACATCATATGTTTTTTTTAGATTTACATTTTCTTATTTTGGAAGTTAGAGGGGGGGGACCAACTTTTTTCCACTTTGGAAGCGTCTGTCACGCAAACTATTCGGTTTAGAAAAAAAACATTTTAGAAACCTCGATATCATTTTTGAAGACCTATCCATAGATACCCCACACGTATGTGTTTGATGAAAAAAAAAATTTTGAGTTTCAGTTCTAAGTATGGGGAGCCCCCAATATTTATTATTATTTTTTTATTTTTGCATCAAAATCTTAATGCGGTTCACAGAATACATCTATCTACCAAGTTTCAACAGTATAGCTCTTATAGTTTCGGAAAAAAATGGCTGTGACATACGGACGGACAGACGGACAGACGGACAGACAGACAGACATGACGAATCTATAAGGGTTCCGTTTTTTGCCATTTGGCTACGGAACCCTAAAAATGGACTTAGTCTCAAATAAAGTCCAAGGAGGTTGATTATGGGTACTAGACGTTGATATACATACGCATACAGATCAATATATATCTATAGTATACTTTATGTGTGTGTATATAAGAAGTATATAATTATTGTATTAAGCGGTTTACACTCACGTGAAATTGTCAGGAACGGCCCGACATGTTTCGAACTCGTATGGAGCCCTTCATCAGGGACGGCTGCCCGCACACCGCCGCGGCAAACTCGTCACCGTGAGTGTAAACCGCTTAATACAATAATTAAATATGTCTCACGAAAGTTTTAATAAAATTAAGAAGTATATAGTTTATTGTATACAATAAAATAACAGTTAAAATATGGAATAGGTATATTAAAACACAAGTACAAAGGCGAAGTAACCTCTATAAGGGACTTATACTCTATAGTACTTCATACCGGTCGAAAACTGCAAACCTATCTTTTATTTCAAGATCTTACAGTACCTAGTCATGGTTATTTACCGGCAAATAGGCATCTATTAATTGTTTTGAAACCCCACAGTTCGGCAGCCCCACGGGAGTTCGGTTCCGACCGGCGCCGCCCCCGCTTCCGGCGGCGCATGGAAATATGACGGTAATGCAGATAGGTAGGTTCGAGGTATGTTTGTTACTTGTAGGTAGTACGTACGGTCTGCCACAACATAGTAGAAATTAAAAAGTGGCAATACTGTAGTGTCGTCCCCGTTTTCTATGATTGATTAGAACGAAACGACTCTACAGTATTGCCACTTTTTAATTTCTACTCTTTTTTGTTAGACTGTATGGTTGTTACTTTTGAAATACGCACGGATTTTGTACTGGTGACCCGAGAAACTTCGTGCTGTCAAAAGCTAATGTAGATAGATAGATCGTGCAATTAAGGATTTTCATTTGGATAATCTCAAAAGTTGGTGGTAAAGAATACATACTGGATTGAATACAAATCACAAAGACCCAGTATTTCATAACTTATCAGGCCACGAGGATGAACACCCTATGAGATGGACAGATCAAAAAAAAGCTGCAGCAAAACTATTAAAGAAGAATGATGGCGTGGTGAGATGCTTGCTACCATGATCTGCTGAAACGATGACTATACGACCACTCTGTCAAGAATGATAACATGGGTGATGATGATAAATGATAATGATAACTGTATAAAACCTAAGAAGAACTTAAACCTCCAAATAACTTGCTAGAATATCGTAACAGTGCAAAATAAAACATGACTCCCAACGTATAATTTAGTCAAAATATGTGTAAAATGTTTTCCAAGATGCACACGTGGCCATTAAATTTGCCTAATCACATTTGCAGCAGTATCCAATTACTTACGACTACGAATGGCCGTTATTTTTATGCGCATATGCGAACATACGGATATGCTTTTAAGAGAAATTGGCCCGCATATTGTCGCTTAATGCCGGAGATATATGAATTGAATATAGTGAGTAGTTCCTACTTTTCGAGAAAATGGGTTTATTATTGTAGGTAAATTAGTAGAACCTAATTTAAAAATTAACCCCTATTATAATACAAACTAGTGTTAACTAGTGTTTCGTGTCTGTTGGTTAAATATTAGCTATTGTAATTATACCAATATGAAATTTTGTTTGAATATTACCCATGCTGGAGATATATGAATTGAATATAGCGAGAACTTGCTACTGAAAATAGGTTTATAACTGTGGATAAATTAGTAGAACCTAGTTTAAAAATTAACAAACTAGTGTTAACTAGTGTTTAGTAGTGTCTGTTGGTTAAATATTACCTACTGTAATTATACCAATATGAAATTTTGTTTAGATCGACACATTGGAGGCACGTTAATGTTTTATGAGAGTATTACTCATAGGCTTACGGGTTAATAATTAATTTTACCAACATCATGGTGGTGCACCGCTGGCGCGTTGGCTCCGCGCGCTCTCATATGAATTATTTGAAGATTTTCCCGGAAATCATGACCCCTGTTCAATCTTCATGGAAAACTAATAGTTCAATAAAATTTGCTGAAGGCAAAATTAAAGGACAACTTTTATCTAACAGGATAATGTAGTAACACCGTTTAACTAGTACGAATAATTATATTTCGCTCAATGGCCAAATGAATTAAATATTAAAAATAGCATTGCAACGGTAAATGAATGAGTAATAGAAATAAATTATACATTTTTAGAGATAAAATATTCTATTCTTTACTTTTGTCATACATATTTTGGCGGAAAAGTGTAGTTTTTGAGAGAACTAACCTTTTAGCAGAAAAAAAAGATTAATTATTAAAAACGTTAGTATTTGGTAACAGATTGCGCTTATTCTATAAGTGATATCGCTTTTGTATGTATGAACTGTTTATATTGAATTTATCAAGATTTATTTCGTTTCGACACACTTTGTATGTATCGTTCACGGTTTTCTTTTAAAATGAAAAATACCGCGCTCCGGGACTCATTCGACGGCGCGGGGGGTGACGCTCGCCCCGGGGAGGGGGGGAGAGTAAATAAAATTAAACTTTGCTCTATAACCCAGTGGCGTGCACAGAGATTTACGACAGGGTAGACAAAAAATTTTGAGAACCTAATAACTTACAGAAATACTGCGGGACAGTTTTTATTCTTCGTCTTCTCAAATATCAAGCGAATCGACCATCTCTAAATAATTTCCTCTATTAACTGACGACCACAAACAATAAACACCACCACAATTATCACAATTAAAAGAATACACTAAAAGTTTTATTCGCTTATTTACTAGTCACCACTATCACACGTAATAATCAAAACAAACAATAATGGCGTCCAAGTATGCAAAAAATATAGGTAACAAAAATACGACAAACTTAAATAGTAAGGTGCACTCGGGTAATTCCGAATGCTTTTTGCACTAGTTGGTAAGGTGTAAGTGTCTCCATGAACCAGTCAGTATGGCAAGGTTTTAAGACGGAAATAGTGAATAACTTACTTACTAGATGATATAGCCTAACAATCGATTACAGAATTTTTCATAAGTAATGTAAGTTTTTTAAAATACAAGCATTTCAAATCTAGTTTTTTTTTTCGTTGCCAACGGGCAATTCCGAATTGGTTTGGGTAAATCCGAATACACTTGAAAATGAGTTTTATGCGCTTCTTGCATAAGGGACATATTCCTTTTTTGATTGGAATTACCCTCCCTGCTCTTTTTACTCGATTAGGCTTATAGAAGTACATATACGTGTGTTTGTCAAGCTTTTATTTCGGAATTACCCGATCAGGAATCTGTGGTACTCAAACTTTAACCCTTAATGTCTGGATGTATAGCCCCCTGTTTACATATCTTGACCATCTTTTTGCATTTTATTGTTTTTTTTATTATTTTTTCAGGGCACCTAGGTTTGAACCCTGTTATTTTTTTATTTTTCGTCTTTAAGGGTACCTAAAGACACCTGCAAAAAGGACAAAAAAAATCCGGCTTGCAACGCCATGAATCCAGGAAAACATTCCCATACAATATGTGTGAAAATAATGATAATGTACTTAATAAAAATCCACATACCGAAAAAAACATTTTCCATACATGTGGAGCAGAATTTACTACGAGAGAAAAAAAATAGCGATTAAAAAATAATAGTTTTCATTTTCACACAAATATGTGAAAATTTTTCTTCGATTAGTGGCTTTTCTAGCCGGTTTTTTTTTTGGCCCATATAAGTTTTGGATTGGCATAAAAAATAGTACATTACTGCAGACGCCGGGAAAATAAGGGCTTGCCGGCTGAGTAGGTAAAAGTTTTTTCTCAAACATGCAATGAAATATTGTCTTTGCGTTCCTTATAATAGGCTCGGAAAAATCGGTTTTTGGGCGCAACAACTCGAGAGGACTGTAAAGGGATTTCATACTGCTTTTCAGGCCTAGGCCTGCAAAGTAACTTTTTTTTTGTTTCAACAACAAGGTCATTCACACAGCTGGCTGGTTTGACAAAAAGCAGGTTTTGTTTTTAAAGGTTGGTTGTTAGACACTTGTGGAAAAAAAAATTCAAGATGGCGACTTTTTTTTTTCAAAATTTCAAATTGGTGCTAGGCGGCTAAAACTCGGTATTGGGGGGCTCTCGGGGCTCAAAAATATGAATCTGAAATCTTGTCCGAAAATTCGGTCAAATTCGGAAAATATCGAAAAAAAACGATTTGTATGGAGAAAATTTCAAATTGGTCCTAGGAGGCTGAAATTCGGTATCCGGGGGTTTTTGGGGCTCCTGAGTCAGAATCTGAAATCGGATTTTTTAAATTCAGTCAAATTCGGTATCGGGGGGCTCTCGGGGCTCAAAAATATGAATCTGAAATCTTGTCCGAAAATTCGGTCAAATTCGGAAAATATCGAAAAAAAAAACCGATTTGTATGGAGAAAATTTCAAATTGGTCCTAGGGGGCTGAAATTCGGTATCCAGGGGTTTTTGGGGCTCCTGAGTCAGAATCTGAAATCGGATTTTTAAAATTCGGTCAAATTCGGATTCGGGGGCTCTCGGGGCTCAAAAATATGAATCTGAAATCTTGTCCGAAAATTCGGTCAAATTCGGAAAATGTCGAAAAAAAACGATTTGTATGGAGAAAATTTCAAATTGGTCCTAGGAGGCTGAAATTCGGTATCCGGGGGTTTTTGGGGCTCCTGAGTTAGAATCTGAAATCGGATTTTTTAAATTCGGTCAAATTCGGTATCGGGGGGCTCTCGGGGCTCAAAAATATGAATCTGAAATCTTGTCCGAAAATTCGGTCAAATTCGGAAAATATCGAAAAAAAAAACGATTTGTATGGAGAAAATTTCAAATTGGTCCTAGGAGGCTGAAATTCGGTATCCGAGGGTTTTTGGGGCTCCTGAGTCAGAATCTGAAATCGGATTTTTAAAATTCGGTCAAATTCGGAAAATATCGGACAAACAATATTAAGTGTTATTCTTTGAAGTATATTTTTTTATTTCATTGTATGTTTGAGAAAAGCACTATACATGCCTCGTCGTGAAAACGGATTCCCGGCCTCGTATCACTATCCGGCCTCGCTCGCACGCTCGCTCGGCCGTATATACCTACTTGGCCGGAAATCCTCATTTTCCCGGCCTCTGATGTAATGTACTATTATAGACGGCCGACCGTAGCGATACCTACGAAGCCTGCAAGCCCTTTTCACGGCTTTCAAGCCAAACGGAACGTTGGGGTTGTGTAATAACGGTGAAAATGAATTGGCTCACTTGTCGCATCGACGCTAGCGAGGGTTATCAACGATTAAATAAAATAATAATGTATTGACCATTTATTTGTTGCATTCAATATAGAGAGCAAATTATATTATTTATACATTATATACAGGATGATCAATCATAATGGGTCAGTAGGGAGAAAACGAAAACTATAAGAGATTGGGAAATCTGCTCTTAGGAACCATGATGGCGTCGATTTTAGATTTATTAAAAACTGCATTCAATTTTTTTTCGTATATCTCATGCATAACTGGGAATCGAACGGGGTTAAAATTGAAGAGGATAAAAAGAAAAAAAAAGATGTCAATCGATCCTATTTTTTATTAGCAACAAATATCTGTATAAGTGTACATACATTTAGAGTGCTCTAAGAGTCAGAAATTGCTGTTAAAGCTGAAAACGCTACATAAAAATATGCGTGCTGTCTAGGTATGGAAAAATAACTTTTTCCATTTTGACCATAATAATTCCCGTTTATGTTTATAGTTGTCATACAATAATTGTTTTGTTGAATTATGAGGATATTGGAAACAATTTCATATTTGCTTTTCGATAAAAAAAAAAGTCAAATGTTCGTACCTTATAGGAATGTCACTCTTTAACAGCAATTTCTGATTCTTAGAGCACTCTAAATGTATGTAAACCCCTACAGACATTTGTTCTCAATAAAAAATAGGATCGATTGACATCTTAATTATTATTATTTTCTCTACTCAATTTCGACCGGGTTCGATTCCGGGTTATGCATGAGATATACGAAAAAAAATTGAATGCAGTTTTTGATAAATCTAAAATCGAAGCCATGGTTCCTAAGAACAGATTTCCCTATCTCTTATAGTTTTCGTTTTCTCCCTACTGACTCATTTGGATTGATCACCCGGTATATTATTTCACTATTTAACTGTAAAATGATACATTTCTAAATTTACACAAATTGAATACACCACCATGCCACATTTTATTGGCATTGCTGCGAACCACTGCAATACAAAATCTTTTTTTTTTTTTAACAATACAATACGTATTTAAAAGAATGCAACGTTACAAATACAAAAATAGCGATAGTACGGCGTGGTGGAGCGATAGAGTAATAAAAATAAATACTGATTTCGTTTACAAAGGACGATAAGTAATAAATTAATAAGTTAATAACGCGCTATAATATAGTTATAAGTACATGACACATTACAAATGGTTAAAATTGGTGGCTGTTAAATATAATAGTGGTATATGGTAATTCGAGCAAATTCCTGCATCCCGCTACGATGCAAATGTTTTTAGCTATCTTTTTATTCATTTCACTACTAGTATAAAAAGACAAATGCGGCACGTTCACTTGCGACGTAAATCGGTAGAGCGTGGGCGCTAGTATCGTGTACGTGTACGTGCGTTCCGAGGCAGAGCGTGGCAGCCACTGAATATGCCACACTGGTCTGGGGACCGGCATGTACTTGTAGCGGGAAACGTTAATCGCGGAGTGCGCCCCGCCTGGTTATACTTACACATCGCGTCAATAACTTAATTTTGATTGTTTGAGAACCACTGGCTGTCACTTTGAAAAACAAGGTCGGATAATTCCGGCCACGGAATTCCCCACTTCGGGTAAATCTGAAAATTTAATAAAATACAAGCTACAATAGATTAACTCTATTTAAAATGGCTAAAAAACGAAAATCTCTTAAACACAAAAGCAGTCAATTCATTTACTCACCAAATTACAGAGTTAGCGATGGTCGTCTAATTCCGAATGTCAAAAAGGCGGGAATTTTTCACTCGCTCACTAATCTGATGCGCCACGCGCGTAGTTTTGTCGCTAGCGTCTCAAGCTAACTGACGCGGCAAGGGAGATACTTGAACTTCATAGGGAGTGTAGCCAGAGCAAATAATGTAGCCGCGTTTAGTAGATAATGGTCATTTTCGGAATAGCCCGATTTTCGGAATTAGCCGAGTGCACCTTACTGTTTTTGCGCTAATAAAAGTTACAAAAAAGCGCCTTTTTAAATTCGTTACATAGTCAACATCGGAACGGAAGTTCGAATCTACAAAATAATAGCTAAGGAGAGAGCGAGACAGGCTACCCGTTCGGAATTGTTCGCTTAACATCGGGCGTCGCGGTATTCGCGCCTCGCTCGCACCGAATGTTGATCGCCGTGTCGAGTCGCGGGTCGGAATCATCCTACTTCCGTAAGGAAGTAAAAGACATTAGACAATGTCTTACTTCTGTATTTGTGTGCGTGAGTTTTGTTATTGTGTGCAATATTTTTATAAGAACGCACACACACGCGGTCCGTGTTACCACGAGGCACACAAATATAAATTTAGACAGAAAATCGCCTGTCTTTACCGCTTACGGCGCGAAGCGGCGCTAGTGCCGCGGAATCGTTCAAGTCAATCTCCACGGAATCGACCAACACGTACGTAATTTTGGCGCACCGACTCGATAGATGGCGCGGATCGCAAATTGATTATTTTTGTACATTTGTTTTATAAAAAGGTCATGTTTGTAACAATAAATAATATGTTTCGATTCTGTAATCAACTAGGGTAGGCAGTGTCTTTTTGTCTTTATAAGGTGCACGCCACTGCTATAACCTACATATCCTGATAGACAAAAGTTGTCCTTTAATTTTGCCAAATTTTCCATACATTTGAATCTAATTTTCTTTAACTATAATTTTTAATACCATTTGATAATTATTAGTGTAGATATTTATTTTCTTTTGCTTTAATATTATGACACTCAGTAAAAAGAAACCATATCTACTACAAACTTTGCGCTCCTCCATATTTGCCACCTAACAATTGTAGCAAACTAAAAACTTATCGCGGTGCCGTCGACAACCGCTTGACAAATGTGTTTCGCCTTTTTGTTTAGAATATTGTTAAAGTTCAGCACCATAAGACGACGAATTTATGTGTTGTTACACTTGGTTCCATCTCCAATTGTGACTTGAAAAGAGTTACACATTTTTTGAGTCGTCGTGCACATTTGTTCATAATGAAAGAAAAGGCTTCTGTTTCCCGCTTTTTAACATTTCAAATGATTCAAATACTATTAAAAACATACTTGTTATTGCAGGGGTATACTGCTCAAAATAAAATAAGGGTCATTTGAATTTTGTAAGGTGCACTCGGGTAATTCCGAATGCTTTTTGCACTAGTTGGTAAGGTGTAAGTGTCTCCATGAACCAGTCAGTATGGCAAGGTTTTAAGACGGAAATAGTGAATAACTTACTTACTAGATGATATAGCCTAACAATCGATTACAGAATTTTTCATAAGTAATGTAAGTTTTTTAAAATACAAGCATTTCAAATCTAGTTTTTTTTTTCGTTGCCAACGGGCAATTCCGAATTGGTTCGGGTAAATCCGAATACACTTGAAAATGAGTTTTATGCGCTTCTTGCATAAGGGACATATTCCTTTTTTGATTGGAATTACCCTCCCTGCTCTTTTTACTCGATTAGGCTTATAGAAGTACATATACGTGTGTTTGTCAAGCTTTTATTTCGGAATTACCCGATCAGGAATCTGCGGTACTCAAACTTTAACCCTTAATGTCTGGATGTATAGCCCCCTGTTTACATATCTTGACCATCTTTTTGCATTTTATTGATTTTTTTATTATTTTTTCAGGGTTGTCACCTAGGTTTGAACCCTGTTATTTTTTTATTTTTCGTCTTTAAGGGTACCTAAAGACACCTGCAAAAAGGACAAAAAAATCCGGCTTGCAACGCCATGAATCCAGGAAAACATTCCCATACAATATGTGTGAAAATAATGATAATGTACTTAATAAAAATCCACATACCGAAAAAAACATTTTCCATACATGTGGAGCAGAATTTACTACGAGAGAAAAAAAATAGCGATTAAAAAATAATAGTTTTCATTTTCACACAAATATGTGAAAATTTTTCTTCGATTAGTGGCTTTTCTAGCCGGTTTTTTTTTTGGCCCATATAAGTTTTGGATTGGCATAAAAAATAGTACATTACTGCAGACGCCGGGAAAATAAGGGCTTGCCGGCTGAGTAGGTAAAAGTTTTTTCTCAAACATGCAATGAAATATTGTCTTTGCGTTCCTTATAATAGGCTCGGAAAAATCGGTTTTTGGGCGCAACAACTCGAGAGGACTGTAAAGGGATTTCATACTGCTTTTCAGGCCTAGGCCTGCAAAGTAACTTTTTTTTTGTTTCAACAACAAGGTCATTCACACAGCTGGCTGGTTTGACAAAAAGCAGGTTTTGTTTTTAAAGGTTGGTTGTTAGACACTTGTGGAAAAAAAAAATCAAGATGGCGACTTTTTTTTTTCAAAATTTCAAATTGGTGCTAGGCGGCTAAAACTCGGTATTGGGGGGCTCTCGGGGCTCAAAAATATGAATCTGAAATCTTGTCCGAAAATTCGGTCAAATTCGGAAAATATCGAAAAAAAACGATTTGTATGGAGAAAATTTCAAATTGGTCCTAGGAGGCTGAAATTCGGTATCCGGGGGTTTTTGGGGCTCCTGAGTCAGAATCTGAAATCGGATTTTTTAAATTCAGTCAAATTCGGTATCGGGGGGCTCTCGGGGCTCAAAAATATGAATCTGAAATCTTGTCCGAAAATTCGGTCAAATTCGGAAAATATCGAAAAAAAAAACCGATTTGTATGGAGAAAATTTCAAATTGGTCCTAGGGGGCTGAAATTCGGTATCCAGGGGTTTTTGGGGCTCCTGAGTCAGAATCTGAAATCGGATTTTTAAAATTCGGTCAAATTCGGATTCGGGGGCTCTCGGGGCTCAAAAATATGAATCTGAAATCTTGTCCGAAAATTCGGTCAAATTCGGAAAATGTCATAAAAAAACGATTTGTATGGAGAAAATTTCAAATTGGTCCTAGGAGGCTGAAATTCGGTATCCGGGGGTTTTTGGGGCTCCTGAGTCAGAATGTGAAATCGGATTTTTTAAATTCGGTCAAATTCGGTATCGGGGGGCTCTCGGGGCTCAAAAATATGAATCTGAAATCTTGTCCGAAAATTCGGTCAAATTCGGAAAATATCGAAAAAAAAAACGATTTGTATGGAGAAAATTTCAAATTGGTCCTAGGAGGCTGAAATTCGGTATCCGAGGGTTTTTGGGGCTCCTGAGTCAGAATCTGAAATCGGATTTTTAAAATTCGGTCAAATTCGGAAAATATCGGACAAACAATATTAAGTGTTATTCTTTGAAGTATATTTTTTTATTTCATTGTATGTTTGAGAAAAGCACTATACATGCCTCGTCGTGAAAACGGATTCCCGGCCTCGTATCACTATCCGTATATACCTACTTGGCCGGAAATCCTCATTTTCCCGGCCTCTGATGTAATGTACTATTATAGACGGCCGACCGTAGCGATACCTACGAAGCCTGCAAGCCCTTTTCACGGCTTTCAAGCCAAACGGAACGTTGGGGTTGTGTAATAACGGTGAAAATGAATTGGCTCACTTGTCGCATCGACGCTAGCGAGGGTTATCAACGATTAAATAAAATAATAATGTATTGACCATTTATTTGTTGCATTCAATATAGAGAGCAAATTATATTATTTATACATTATATACAGGATGATCAATCATAATGGGTCAGTAGGGAGAAAACGAAAACTATAAGAGATTGGGAAATCTGCTCTTAGGAACCATGATGGCGTCGATTTTAGATTTATTAAAAACTGCATTCAATTTTTTTTCGTATATCTCATGCATAACTGGGAATCGAACGGGGTTAAAATTGAAGAGGATAAAAAGAAAAAAAAAGATGTCAATCGATCCTATTTTTTATTAGCAACAAATATCTGTATAAGTGTACATACATTTAGAGTGCTCTAAGAGTCAGAAATTGCTGTTAAAGCTGAAAACGCTACATAAAAATATGCGTGCTGTCTAGGTATGGAAAAATAACTTTTTCCATTTTGACCATAATAATTCCCGTTTATGTTTATAGTTGTCATACAATAATTGTTTTGTTGAATTATGAGGATATTGGAAACAATTTCATATTTGCTTTTCGATAAAAAAAAAAGTCAAATGTTCGTACCTTATAGGAATGTCACTCTTTAACAGCAATTTCTGATTCTTAGAGCACTCTAAATGTATGTAAACCCCTACAGACATTTGTTCTCAATAAAAAATAGGATCGATTGACATCTTAATTATTATTATTTTCTCTACTCAATTTCGACCGGGTTCGATTCCGGGTTATGCATGAGATATACGAAAAAAAATTGAATGCAGTTTTTGATAAATCTAAAATCGAAGCCATGGTTCCTAAGAACAGATTTCCCTATCTCTTATAGTTTTCGTTTTCTCCCTACTGACTCATTTGGATTGATCACCCGGTATATTATTTCACTATTTAACTGTAAAATGATACATTTCTAAATTTACACAAATTGAATACACCACCATGCCACATTTTATTGGCATTGCTGCGAACCACTGCAATACAAAATCTTTTTTTTTTTTTAACAATACAATACGTATTTAAAAGAATGCAACGTTACAAATACAAAAATAGCGATAGTACGGCGTGGTGGAGCGATAGAGTAATAAAAATAAATACTGATTTCGTTTACAAAGGACGATAAGTAATAAATTAATAAGTTAATAACGCGCTATAATATAGTTATAAGTACATGACACATTACAAATGGTTAAAATTGGTGGCTGTTAAATATAATAGTGGTATATGGTAATTCGAGCAAATTCCTGCATCCCGCTACGATGCAAATGTTTTTAGCTATCTTTTTATTCATTTCACTACTAGTATAAAAAGACAAATGCGGCACGTTCACTTGCGACGTAAATCGGTAGAGCGTGGGCGCTAGTATCGTGTACGTGTACGTGCGTTCCGAGGCAGAGCGTGGCAGCCACTGAATATGCCACACTGGTCTGGGGACCGGCATGTACTTGTAGCGGGAAACGTTAATCGCGGAGTGCGCCCCGCCTGGTTATACTTACACATCGCGTCAATAACTTAATTTTGATTGTTTGAGAACCACTGGCTGTCACTTTGAAAAACAAGGTCGGATAATTCCGGCCACGGAATTCCCCACTTCGGGTAAATCTGAAAATTTAATAAAATACAAGCTACAATAGATTAACTCTATTTAAAATGGCTAAAAAACGAAAATCTCTTAAACACAAAAGCAGTCAATTCATTTACTCACCAAATTACAGAGTTAGCGATGGTCGTCTAATTCCGAATGTCAAAAAGGCGGGAATTTTTCACTCGCTCACTAATCTGATGCGCCACGCGCGTAGTTTTGTCGCTAGCGTCTCAAGCTAACTGACGCGGCAAGGGAGATACTTGAACTTCATAGGGAGTGTAGCCAGAGCAAATAATGTAGCCGCGTTTAGTAGATAATGGTCATTTTCGGAATAGCCCGATTTTCGGAATTAGCCGAGTGCACCTTACACTACAAATTTATCATTTTCATATAAAATCTTTTAAATAGCAGTGAAAGGAAAATCCGGTAATTAGTTAAAATATCATTTCAAACCTCAAATTAATATTTTTTCCTAAGGACATGCTGTAAGTTAAGAAGTTTAAAGTCGCCATGAAAAATGAGGTGACTTTTAAAGTGGCGATGGGTGATTGATACTCCTGCTGTCGCAAGCGTCCATAGGCGGCGGTAACTGCTTAACATCATGCGGGCCGCATACTTGTTTGTTACCGTCGAAGTATAAAAATAATAAATGAAAAGTAAGATAGTACTAGATTGTAGTACACTTCAATCTACCTATTTAGTACATACTTATGATACGTTGCATTTTCATTACGCGGCGTCTGGTACATATAATAAGATTAATAAGGAAGGGTTACTGAAAACACAAAGAAACTAAAGAGTTTGTACGGAAAGTATATATGTTTAATTTCATTGTGGCGATTTATTTTAGAAATATGTGAGAAGTATAAAGTCAAAATCAAAACTAAGAAACCGTTAATCGGGAAAAATGGCAACTGCGATGCAAAATGTTCACATCCAAATTAACTGTAAATATGTCTATTGGTTCCGGCTTCGCCTTCATTTATTGGTTTCCGCTTAAACGTAGTTAAGTCCATGATACGTATTTAAGAGTGGGTATACTATACGGTATATGAATCGGTAGTCAAACAAGTCTTCTCGCTCCCTTTAACTAGAACTAAACAGTTTCACTAAAACCGTCCGATAAAAGCATATTTCACTGTATAAGCAACTGTCCAAACACATTTCACCATAATATGTATTATATATCGCTGTGTCGGGGTTAATATTTTAAAGTGTCGTGTAGTTTCTGGTAGGCACCGGTCGCATATTTCATCGCCCGTCCTCACCAGCCGAGGGTGTATTCTGGGACTTATATATATACTTATCTATCTAAACTATGTTCTATGTATATGAGTACAAAACAGGGAATAAATTCAACGTATAGGAAATGTTTATTTTACCAATGTATTACAGGTAAGCTAGACTAGAATAGACTGGTTTGATAGGCGTAAATTTGAAAAATAATAAAAATTTACGGATTTCATCATGGAGTTAGGCCGGTTATGACTCTGTTCAAGTCCGTCACTGACAGTAGCTTAGGCGCTATATTATAATAGGTAGAGCGCTATGGAGTGAAGAAGGGAGGAACAGCATCTTCATTTATCCAAAAAAATCCGCTGAAAGATGTTAAATTGAAGTGTTGCAAGAAAACTAGACTAAATAGTTTCCTGTTCCTGACTATAGCTACTTTTTATGAGTCAAAACGCTGGAATAGTTAGCACGATTTTCCCACAATAATCAATCGCGAATCTCTATTGTTTTTAACGTTTTGACAACGCAAAGCCTTAGAATTGAAATACCTAAACCCTCCATAAGTATAGGTTTAATATCCCGATTTTTATGGACGGTAGACGGTTTTACTTACTCCAGCTACTCCAGCGCCACTTGTGGAGCCTTTTGGAACTATTATTTACCGCTTACTGCCTGAAACTTTTTGGAATATTCTCCAATGAAAGATGGTGCTCCTTGCCTTCTGACACTCCATAGCTATAGGGAATAAATGGGACCTTGTTATAGTGGCGCCATCTACCACATGTCAATCGAACGCGACCTTTTGAATGATTGGTCATGGGTTCCAGTATAACGTAAAACATTGAAGTGAACAGCTTAGAAATCGAGATAGTTTCGCCATCGCCAAACCGAAATCAGAATACGTCCGCTCATCCGGTCGTTAGTATGATTTTGATTGAAATTTATTACTGTATCGCAGAGGGCAGCACTGCAATAAGGCACTTTCGTGATTAAATGCCGTACAACATATTCAATGTGATAAGCGATAATGGAATAATAGAAATTTATTCGTGTTTTGAGCGATTTAGTAATAACACTTGTATTTGAATACATTTGTTTTTTAAAGTGGCTCGTGGAGCGAAAAAACCGTTATAAAAATTCGTAAATATAATTTTCACATAAGAAGCAAAATTTTGTCATTATAAATTAACATATTAAAATCGTCGTAGACGTCGAAGTCGCAGTATTCGATGGCCACCGGCGCCGCGACTGATCCTGATGATGAATCGCGAACCGATTCGAACAATGTCGATCGATATTAGACTTTTACGACCTGAGTAAACCCGTTTCTTAGTTATTGTAATATGTATGAAAATGTTAAATAGCTTACATACCTACACCTAAAGCTAGTTTTCAAAAGGGAACAAGGAAGATTTTTTTAAGACCTTTATTGGTGGTTAAGTAATGTTGAAGAATGGATGCCTTCCATATTTTCTACCTTAAATAATACCTGTAACATAATCTGCACTTTCATAACCTGTTTAAATTGTTGCCAAAGATATTTTTACAAAAGCAAAGTAATTAAATAATACTTTACATTTCAGCGATTAAATACTGTTTTGTTATGTAATATGTAGTACCAAAAAAAAAAACATTTTATAAGCATAATCAACCTATAAGTACCTTATCTAAACAAATGACGATACAACAAAGCTCTGTAAAAGAACTGCCATGTCAGATCTTAGCTTTGAAAAGAACGAGAATCCAATTTATTAAGGCAGCTTGAGCAAAAATATCATATTTCATAGGTCTGTTAAAACGTTGGAAAGCATTAAAATTCCGGGCTAATATAATTAAATTGGAAATGGAACGCAGTGGACATGTCACGAAGCGATGTGTCCTTAAGCTACGATTCAAGAGGAGGTTCTATTTCATAAAACTAACATAAGTAACATAACATATTTTTATATCATAATATGTGTCATACGTATGAGTCTTAAAGGATCATAGTTCCAAAAACTAAAATACTTTTTTCCATTTGGAAGATACGATTTCATATCATCCATATATTAAAGCTGAAGAGAGTCGAAAGTCTGTACATGGAAGATATTCAAAAAAAAAAGATGGCGGGGGATACTTAGAATCGATAACAGAACACGTTCCAACAGTTTTTAGAATTTTTGCCTGTTTATCTGTTTGTTGGGCCGCGCATCAGGCGAAAACGGCTGAACAGTTTCATGAAAACTTCATTAATCTATCGAGAAAATCCCCGGCCATATTAATATATTATATACCGGCTATAAAAATTTACCAACAAAAGGGGGTAGCCACTTACACTCGATTGAGTTAAGTTTGCACCTGAATCTAGATAGGAAGGAGGTGCAAACTTTTCAAACATGTGCTAAGACAATCGAGTACCCTGATAAACTTAGAGATGGAGCTGAAATTAATATGTTGTGACGTCATATAGATTATGGAGTGTAGTTTTATTTAGTGGCAATTATACAATATTTTATCTGGACAACAGTCATCTATCGTATTCTCTTTACTTCAAGTTCCACCTCCAGGAGAGAGGGAGATATTTTAGGGTTGAATTAGTCGTTTCCTGACACAGACCGATTTCCACGCGTGCGGAGCCGCGGGCACAGCTAGTAGACTAATAAATAAAATAAAAAAATTGGGCAAGTGCGAGCCCGACTCGCGCATGAAGGGTTCCGTACCTATACATATATATTAATCTATAACAAGTTTGTTGTATGGGAGCCCCCCTTAAATATTTATTTTATTTTATTTTTAGTATTTGTTGTTATAGCGGCAATAGAAATACATCATCTGTGAAAATTTCAACTGTCTAGCTATCACCGTTGTTGAGATACAGCCTGGTGACAGACGGACGGACCGACGGACGGCAAAGTCTCAGTAATAGGGTCCCGTTTTTACCCTTTGGGTACGGAACCCTAAAAACACGTCCCACCAACCTTTTGTGCTACGAGCGTATTGAAGAAGTCAGTTTTACAGAAAAGGTATTTCTATATCTAGTAACGGTGTTATCCACTAACTTTAGTAGCTCTCCACTACCATTTACCAAATTGCGAGTTGTCTTCCAACGAGCTGTCACATATGCCGACAAGAATGCGTGGGCAATATGAAGACGTCTCATATTTGTGGTTTCCCAGGCAGAGAGGACTCCTTTGCAATACTCAATTGGGAATAAGATATCCAATTCCAGATTGAGTGATAAAAAAAAATGTAAATAAAGCTTTTAAATTATAATTTTGAAGGTTTTAACGGTCATTTAATATTAGTAATATTTTTTCTGTGTTTGTGTTAGATAGGTACTAGCAAATGGATGGTCATGACGAAACTAAGTGTACATACAAGGTTTCGCTTTAGCTATTTTGGCTACGGATTTGATTGTACCAATTTCCTTGAATTTTCTAAACTAGTTTTTGTGGTAAATATGTACATATTTTGGGAGAGGGTTTTTTAGGGTATCCCTACCGGGTGAGATACTTATTTAGGTAGTATAATTGAGGAAAATTATATGAACTGTATAAAAGGTAACTTAGTAATTGCAATATATATTATCTAGGAGCAGGCCGAGTACGGCAACCTCCTGCCAAGCCGAAAAGTCACTTGGGGTAGTTTGCCGTTACGATACCCGTACATGGCGGGAAAAAACATTTAATATAATTTTTTAAAAACTTTTTTATAGGGTTTCGGGGGTTATTCATATCTAGAAATAAAAATACAAGATAAAAATAAACAATGTGCCATGCAACAAATATGACATGCAAGGTCAGTCTAGTTATTATTATTGCATGAAGTTTTGAGATTTTTTTTTTAACAAAAGCCTATAGGCCTATCGAAATTAAATGTAATTATATAATAACCACGCCCGTCCATAAACACAAACTATAATAATTAAAATATGTCCGTCCGCAATCTGCGCCGAGTGGCGGTAATGAATTGGCTGCCCGTGATGGCCGTGATCGATGCGGTTCCTGCGTCATCCGCTAATGGCGGACACGCATTGCGTTATTAAACTGCTCGGTGAAATGTTTCTGGCGCATTAAAACACCCAAATTATGATCAGTAACTAACAATATCCATCAGTGAGCTGTAGACCTCGCAAATCCGAATAATGTAAATTTTATGTATTTTCAACCCCCATATCTTCGTTATTTTGTTTTTTTTTTAACCGAATAATCAAAAATCAAAGGTTTGTGTGCGGCGAATATCAAATTCCCAAATAAAGTGTGGTATTTTTAGTGTTACGGTCCGTCGGACAGTCGCCATTCGCCGCTCAAAGTGCGTGGAGGCGTGTCAGGAACTAATTCGATAAAAGTAGTTAAAGTGATGACGGAACCAACTCGTCGATTTTTCATCTTACCCCATCTTTTGTAACTTGTATATTAAGATCCCACCAAAACATTTCATGTAAAATTGGCGGCCAAGACTCACATGCTCATAACGTTTTCGCTGTGAAAAGTTATCAGATCCCAGGAAAAGCCAAGCCCCTAAGCCCTGACTTTACTAACCCTACACCTTGGTTTCAAAAGTATGGCACGGCTGTTTCATAGGTTACCGTAAATATAAACCGTAATGCGCCAGACGGTCCGTTAGACTTATTTACGGTACTATGAAACGGCCAAGCCATACTTTTGAAACCAAGGTGTAGGGTTAGTAAAGTCAGGGCTTAGGGGCTTGGCTTTTCCTGGGATCTGATAACTTTTTACAGCGAAAACGTTATGAGCATGTGAGTCTTGGCCGCCAATTTTACATGAAATGTTTTGGTGGGATCTCATTTCTTTTTGTAAGGTGCGCTAGTTTTTTTTTTGGGCTGTAGGTGGGTTTGAAAATGAGACGAAACGGTTCAAGAAAAGGTAGGTAGAGCCCCGCCTCTTTTTTGCTCGTCTTGGCGGGGGCACTACCGTGCCCCCAGATTTGAAATACGAAGTTAAAGTGTAGATACAGAAGTAGTAATAATTGTGTATTTAAGAAATACTTACGTTTAGCCCCATATATAATATACACTTTTATCCCCTATTATGGGAACCCCATACAAACTTCCATCTCCTTATTTAAAGGGTGGGAGAGTGATTTTCTAAAAACCCCAGAATATTATGTGTTTTATTTATAACAAGGAGTCCCTATATCAATTTTCAGACCTCTAGTATCAAAATTTGCAGTAGTCTCATACAAACTTCCATCCCCTAGGTTAAGGGGTTGGGGGGGTAAAAGTTCCAAGTTTAAGAATTATTTTGTTGTTTGTGTACTAATACTAGCTTACATACCAAATTTCAGCTTTCTAGGTCATCGGGAAGTACCCCAGAGGTTTTGATACGTCAGTGTATAAGTGAGTGGCAAAATCGGCGTATTTTAGGTACCAATAAAACCTAAAGTATAAAACCTAGATCAGTGAAATTTAGTACATTTCATATGTTTCCTAATTGCATCTAAACCTGTGAATTTGGGCGCTCTGGTGTTAACTGGGACGAATCTATGAGGGTTTGAAAATGAGACGAAACGGTTCGAGAAAAGGTAGGTAGTGCCTCGCCTCTTTTTTGTTCGTCTTGGCGGGGGCACTGCCGTGCCCCCAGATAAATACAAATGATGAGTTTAAATAGTTATGGGATATTTTAGATTTTAATTTCGTCTACTAGGTCTAAGCCCCTAATTTATAGGCGATGCCAGAAGTAAAATGTCATTATAGAGCTCAAATCGCAAACGTCGCTTATTTGGCGATATCTCAAATTACACTCTAATTTGCGTCCCATCCCAGGCTGTTCATTCTATTTGAGATGTACAAAAGGGCATCAAACTATTTCGCAAATCAACGCAACGTTCGGACATCGCAGTGCGTAGAAATATTAAGGGTGATTCAAACGAATTTCATTACACAACGAATATGATTCAGAGGCCGGTGAGCTGGAAAAGACGTTTAGTGTGTAAATATGGCGAGGGATGTCAGCTTAGCTGGCGTTATGTAAATAGTGTGTATAAGGGTAAAGTGAATAGATACATATATAATTAAAATATTAGCCTGTAAAGAATTGGGGCGGACTACTTTTATATAGTAACGGTTATTATAACCATTAGATTTGAAATAAATGACCTATATATTTTCTTTTTTATTTTACTCACATTCAAGTACCGGATAATTTTAAAATAGACTTCATTCGCGCGACTCAGCGTCACCTGTTTTACACGCATGGAAAGTGACAGTGTAGTATTTGTCGCGCGACAAAGATTGCGCATGCGCAAGGAAATCACACGGTGTGGCATGGGGCAAACTGAACCGCGTGAATGAAAACTCACACAGTCTAGTAGTTCGATGGGAATAAAAATAAGGTGGAATCTAGTACAGTTACACCGTTACTTAAATCACACTGTGAAAAAATGAAGCTGGTCAAAAATAGTAGTTTAGATTTATTGAAGGTAACAAACATATCTAATGTATATAGAAGATATGTAATACTTATCACAATTGTCGCTATTGCCTAAGTTGTCTTGTTTTCCAATATCCCTAGCTTTTATACTAAAATTTGATTTATCAATAGGACATTGTTGTAGAGGCTGTAAAAGTTACCGGTAGCTTAGCTGTACAAATACCCGGTGCTGCGTGTAAATGTAGGTATTTGCGGCGTAATCGCAGGGCAATCCCTTTAATTGGCTGCAAATGAAGCGAGGGCGTAGGGCGGGTCTCACGATGGGCCATAAATAAGCGATAAGTGCACCTGAGGGTTAAAGGTGAAGGGTTAAAGTAGGTAGTGGTACTATGTTGTAATCCCCTTACCATGAGCTAACAGTGACCGTACTCGCTGCGACTGCTTAGAGAATTATAGTTATATAAATATAAATATTAAGGCAATCATACACAAATCGACCTAGTCCCAAACTAAGCAAAGCTTGTACTATGGGTACTAGACGACGATATACATAATATATAAATACATATATAGATAACATCCATGACCCGAGAACAAATATTTTGCACAGATATTTGCCCCGGCCGGGATTCGAACCCGGGACCGCCGACTCAGAAGGCAGGTGTCTACCAACCGAGCCAAACGCGTCGTCGAAAGTTCTACAAAGTAACCGCCATTCTCCATACAAATTGTTTACGCTGTCGCCAGCGAGCACGTTCACGTTAACTTATGGTAAGGTTAAGTTAGGTTAGGACAACTTGAATAACTTGATAGAGACTAAACGTGAATTCGTAATATGAGACTAAAATTTTGATACATAAACAAGTGTCTCATGTGCGAAAATCTGCTAGCTACATTAGTGCTTGATCCGGTGCCCGTTCAATGTTATTAGTAAAAATTATTGTTACAATTTTGATCCAGTTGCAAGTTCTGTTATTTATTTATAACTAGCTGTGCCCCGCGGTGTTACCCGCTCATCCTACGGGAACACTAAATTTATTCGGGATGAAAAGTATCCTATGTCCTTTCCCGGGTCTCAAACTATCTCCATACCAAATTTCATCTAAGTCGGTTCAGCGGTTTAAGCGTGAAGAGGTAACAGACAGACAGACAGACAGACAGACAGACACACTTTCGCATTTATAATATTAGTATGGATTTTCGCCCAACAGCTGTCGGCGTTGAGGGTACTCCAATCTCGGACTCAGGTCACAGGCGCTACGGGATAAATTGGTTTCACTCTTCAAATCCAGTGTTTATAATTTACGTCTCGTGTTGATATGTCAAGCCTAGAGAAAAGCACATTCACGTGTGGCATGCATAGATCACAGACAGAGTGATCTTAGAAGGAGTTCCTTTGTTTCGTACTTACAGTTTAGAATAAATACACCTAGAAATAGAAACCTATTCAGCGCTTGAAAGTGAAGCCAGTTTTAGATAGTGGGCCACAGGCTCAGTTTCGTCCGTGTACTCATCTGTCACAACGTCAATACCATAAGCAAAACGACTGTGTGATTGGTTCATAGAGACGCACACATAAAACCAAAACCGGCTTCATCCTTCGCTAATCTTTTGTACCAAGACTATAGTTCTAGGCGTATTTATTCTAAGGCTTACCGCATACCAACTCAGGTACTCAGCGATGAGAATTCCAAAGATTTTATAAATACCTATTTTTGATTTTGACGCATACCAGAGTGAAAATCTAAATGTTGTTTACCTCTGGCTAACTCCGGTTATTTATTTATAATGTTCGCCCAACAGTTGTCGGAGTTGAGGGTAGGTATTTGCATATTCCAATCTCGACGCCTCACTGCCTCAGGCCGCGGACAGCACGGAGTAAATTGGTACACTTTCAAAACGATCCAACAATAAGTTTATGGGATGAAAATAAGTTTATAAACACATTTCGTTTAAGATTATATTTTAACGAGAAAAATACTTACAAAAATGTAAGAGGTCCTTAATTAGACGCTTACAACTTTTTCCAGATCTGCCCACCTAATTAGTACTTTAACGATGTAAACTAGTTGTTTTCTCAATGAGATTATTTAAAATCTTTTTATTAAGGCACGGTCAGCATCTAAAGCAGCTGACAATTTTACCGCAGGTTTATGTACCTAATTGCATACCTACTAAAATTATCATCTACTTTTGATGCTAGATGTACCTATAGAATTCTAAATACTCTTATTAAGATAGAAAAGAATATGCGATAGAAACGGAGATTATTGAAAATGTTTCTAAAATTGTTCAATTGAAAGCCATAGGTCATATTAGTTTTGTATAGCTTTTTTAAGAAAACACATAATAGTCACGCGTGAGTATCTAAAAAGAATAGAGAATAATAATAGTGGAAAATCTTTAAAAAATAGTGTTTTTAATCCTACCCCCTTTGAAGGCAAAAGAGCAAAGTTTTTAAAACTAAGGAAAATTAAGGAATACGATGAAGTTCGAGTTACGATATGAAGAAAAGAAATGTTTTCATTTTTCCGGTTTCCGTAAATACGAAACTAGAACAGTACACGAAATTAAAGTCTAAATTAAAGTAAAATTATTAGTTATAATACTTTTGTACTTACTTATCATCAAGCTACAAAAGATGGGGTAAGGGTAAGACAAGTTAAGCGTCTACCTATTTAAACTTCATAGATACTTCTGTAAACTTTGATCAATTGGTAACGGGTACCAACAAAAACAAAACCCGTAACGAAATATTAAAGTTATTTTTCGCCCCTCAAACGTTTAATATTTATGAGTGTAAACGCATCGGCGTGCGGTGGCTAATGTCGTTGTTTTAACCGGCCAATTTGACGCGAACCCTTTAGGCTACGCGCCGAGTTGCGATAGGGTTGGCGAACTTTCTAAAATTTCTATTCATTGGGAATTGAGCCCGCTGCGCTGCGCGCTGGACCTGGAATCCAGAGGTAATCCGGGTTCGATTTCCACCAGGTAACTAATTTCAATTTATCTTTCTTTAAGCTTTGATCTTTGTTTCAATAGTTTAATATAAAAATTGTAATAACACACAACTATTGTTCCACAAAAGCTCCTTAAGTATAAATAAGTTAGCATAGCAGTAGGAAATAATTACGTCTTGTATGTTTAAATTTGGAATTCTGTGATATCCTGTATTTTTTTTCAAAAATTAAGGGGATCTTTCTTAGCTAAAAACAAATTGAAAGCTTTTCGAAAATTCCATCCGTTCTCCATTATAGTAGGTATGATTTTTAAAATCCCTGAAACCTAATTACCATCATAAGGCCTCTCCCAAAGCCCTCCAAATCAGCTAATGGGGCACGCGGTGTTTCCCTCGACTGTTTTTTCCGTGATCTTGAACATAGAGTCGGGAGCCTTTCCTTCCCGACGGCCATTGATTCAACGAGCAATAGTAATCGAAAATCAACAAAACGAACGTCACATAAATGTTCTCTCTTTGTGGCAACCCTACGCCCGCTAAACAGTAGCGTACCCGGCGGAATCGCGTTACGGCGTCATCTTCTGAAGCAATCTTCGCTAACTGATTTACGCCGAACCGCGGTACTACGAGTAGAGCCGGTGCCTAGGGCGACTCAGCTCAAACACGGTTGGTATGAACAATGTAAGGCAAACAGCTAGGCGTGGATTTATATATGTACTATGGGCTGCACAAATTGGTGAAATAAATTCATTCATAAATGGGCCATTTAATTCTGCAACTCACTGTACTAACCGGTGCCCGCGTAGTTTAGTCGGGTAAAAAGTATCCTATAACCATCTGAGGATCTAGGATGTCTATCCCCTTACCAAAAGTCCAGCCATTTTGGCATGATGGGAGGGCTAAGAAGCTCTGATCAATAGATGGCGTTAGGCTGGCATGGCGCCGCGCCTCCATACAAAACAAAAGACGATCCTGGATCGCGGTACTTTTTTTTCCTGAAATCACGATCCGTCTGTATAGAGGATTTTCAACATTACATTTTTTTAGCCCTTACTTCAGTCTGAAAGGATTGCAAAGACTAAGGATAAAATATTATTTACGATAATTTAAAATAATTTTCACATTTTAGCATACAATACTTTGACGTGACAGCCTGTGATGGTGGCGCATCAAATAAAAAGAAAATGAAGAACAGTCTACGTTTTTTTTTACATTTATACTGCGTGCACGTAACAGCTATGAATATTTAATATGACGATTCTAACGAGTAGAGTATGTATGATTCGAATACGTAGATAAGATATATGGTGAGAAAAAATTGCAAAATTGACCATTACCTTCACGAAGATTCGTTGGTCCGAAACATTGTCCAAAGAAAAACTAAAACCATCCAACGGCACAATTCAAAAATATCGCCACAATCTCGAGCTTTATTCGCATTTCAGCCCCATAGCTCTTTCACGTATGAAATGTTTCTTAACACCTTAAATAGCAGTTTATTAAATTCGCTTTATCATGGCAATAAACAAAACATCGTTCCATCCCATTAGACGAGTAAAAACATTCGACATTTGAAAACATTCCACATTTGAAAACATTCGACGTTTAAAAACACTCGACGTTAGCCGTATCGCATCACGCGTGGTCACACAGTAACGCCAAACGTTAAATATCACCTAAGGCGGGATTCCATAAGCCATTAGCAGGTGAATTGTGTTAAGGCGAAGTTGGTGACAGTTTTCATTATTGCTGCGGAAGGGAATTTTCGATGTATGAAAAGGTACACTTATCTATTGTACATAGAGCATGAGTGAAACTTACCTTTTGGTATTCATAAGTATGAGTGAAACTGCAAAATCTTTTGGTTTTCAGAAGTGTGTTAATTTTTCAATAGGGTGACAATAATACTTGTGATTTTATGACTCAATTTCTTCTTAAAAATTTGAACTTCTCTAGTTGAGATGAAGTGTATCTCTTGCGAAGATTCTTATATGTAAGCGTAACGTGATCAAAACATGAAAGAAATACTTTTGAGAGCACTTGTGGACATGTTAACAGTGGCTATTAAAAATATCAAGGGTGTCATCAACACTAATGCATTATAGTTTGACGAAAAGATGAAAACATATTTGTTGAAAAATGTAGTTGTTGTTGATTTGATGGCTGTAGCATATGGGTTTGAAAGTGGCAAAGGCCTAATTCTCATGCTGGACAATACTAGAACATGCTTCTTGACCGATAGGTTTTTAAGACACTAAGTGTTAGGAAGCCGCGTTAAAAATCTGGTAATTGTAATGATCCTAGTCAAGACCTAAGGTAAGGAACCCGTTTTCCGAAGCCATCTGTGAGAATCTATTCACCAGGAAGATGCGTGTGCAACTTCCCCTTAACGACCAGTTTTTAGAATTGGATTCGAATTCTCAGTTCGGCTGCGTCGTAACTCGCGCGCTCACTGATTCGGCAAGATAAGAAAGACCCGGATGAGTTGACTAGTTCCGTTTTAAATCCGCGAAATGACCTGCGGAGGTTTGTTGGGAGTTTAATAGCGTCAGCATTATTGAGGGAGCGGGAATAGGCTATTGTAAGGTACTTACCTCAATTCAATGTACGCTATTGCGTATTGACGGAAATGATGTATTTACAAAGCTTTATCATTTTTACAGAAATAGACTGAGTGTTGGACTCATTTTAGCTTAGTCAACTATCACTAATTAGGTAGAACATTTACACATAGATCTGTCAATTTTTGTAAGTTGCTGATGAGTCAGCCTAAACATTAGGTACTATTCTTGGTCCGAATTAAAAACAGTTTTTGTCGAGAAACTTTCTTAATTAGTCTATTTAGTAACGTATGTATTTCTTGTTCTTTGATGTTGTGACAACGACATGATGGTGCAATATAAAAAAAACCTGTAACTTGTGTAATTAGATATACATTTATAATTTATATAAAGGTTAAATGGCCTTAGCAGGCAGGCCATAAAATACGAAAACAAACCTCAGACTCCCCGTATTTCCTAACGATTGTTAGTCGGGTCTATCGCTCCATTACTCCGAATATTGGAATATGAGTATGCTTAGTAATGAAAATCAAATATCTATGATTTTTTATCTCCGAAAATAGAGTTCTCATTAACCAGGTTATCGGAGGCATAAGTCATTAACTTGCGCGTTAATTAGTCCCGCGAAAGTTGCTCGCACCGATTATGTGAACGAACTTCGTCAGTTAGCGAGTTGTATTTGAACTAGGCTGCTTTACAATTTGTAGTATATGTTTACAGAGCGAAAACATACGAGATGTCACTGTTAATTATTGCTAAAATTAGTAACAAAGAAAAAAATAAAAAAGTGCCATTACTACCTACCCTCTGTATCAGTTGGTCAGAACTCGGCGCACGCAACTGTGCTCGATACGTTGGATAATGAAGATAAATAAGAAATATTGCGTTATATTTTGTGTTATAGTTAGTTATAATTATATTTTTTGTGACTTATCTTCAGGTGCGATCGAGGTCAAATGCTTGACTATCGTAAATAAAAAGAAAAAGTACTAACAAACCGAGATACTCGTACTATAAAGTTTTATACTTTCCGATGCATTCCCTGCTACCTTGCATCTTTCTAATTCTCCCTTCGGGATTTTATTTTACGATGCTCCCAAATTAAGGAAGTTTGATCAGAACTTAGAGCGGGTACTAACAGACTTCCTAAATAATAGTCTGTAATAGAAATCAGATTGACGTGGTTGCCTATTATTAATATTACATAAAACCCGAAATTACTCTTGGTCTGTAGCTTTGCTCTCTTTTTTATGTCATAGGGCAATCGAGAAAGCGAATCGCCTGATGGAAAGCGATTACCGTCGCCGAAAGATACCTGCAACACTACTTAGAGGAGTCACAAGTGCGCTGCCTCCCTTTCAGGTGGGGGTAGGCTCTTTTCTTGAAGGTTTGAAGGTCGGGCTAAACGTTGATGAGCCAGTCGGGACTTCTCGTTTTTCATAATTATGTTTATAGACGTACAGTCAACCAATTTGATTCCTAGGCCACTATATAGAACCTTGTCACAATGACAATGATATGAGATTTCAAGCGGCTTTCATATTGACGTTCACTGTGACAAGGTATGAAATGGCCTAGGAATGAAATTGGTTGACTGTACAAAATTAATTAACCACATGCTATTTTTAAAACTATTCGTATGGCCGCCGACCCGCAGTCGCAAACAAAGTTGCGCTGATGTTTTATCTCGCGGTCTATTGGGATGATTTGTGTCGAGTCTGTTCAAGTTCTGAGGCTTTTGGATGAACACTTAATTACCCGTAAACGGTGCATCAGAAGCTTGTTTTAATGTTTACATTGTTTTTTCGTATGAAAAATGTAGGCTATTTGTGTGGCTCATGATACTCCATCAAAACCAAATTTTGTTACAAATTTACAGTATATTATTTCCGCCCTTTAGCCCAAAAAATACCAGCATAAAAAGCATAAAAAATGTATGACCAGTGGACCTATGATGGTTGCGTTTATCACGAGATAAATAAACGATGAAGCATCTGTCACTCACACTCGTATTTTTTCAAAACGTGACGGATGCTTTGTCACTCATTTATCGCGTTATAAAAGCAACCATTATATCCCAGGTATTTATTTCAAAGACATACTTATTACCTTCAACATGACTTATTCGGGAATATAACTACATCCTACATTTATAAAAGAAAACGACGTTTTCAACGAAAATAATAAAACATCCTTTATCACAAAACGATCCATAAATTACCTTACATTATGAAGCTTGCTTTATTCGGTAACCTGAATGGGTCTTAATTGGCAAATACGCGCCTATAAATTTGGAAAAACGGATACAGGCGGGCCGGCGGCCGGGGCCGGCGCGTAATGATCGGAACGGAACGCAGTTCTAATGCTTCCGCACCTATCGCTGGTAGCTTCATTTTGCGGAATATATTAAACTAGCTGTGCCCCGCGGTGTTACCCGCTCATCCCACGGGAACACTATATTTATTCGGGATGAAGTATCCTATGTCCTTCCCCGGGACTGAAACTATCTATATACCAAATTTCATCTAAATCGGTTCAGCGGTTTAAGCGTGAAGAGGTAACAGACAGACAGACAGACAGACAGACAGACAGACAGACAGACAGACAGACAGACAGACAGACAGACAGACACACTTTCGCATTTATAATATTATAGTATAGATTCAAGCTCAATACCACTCTCCACGACACATAATTAATAAAAAATAAATAAAGGTCACGGATTGCTTTAAAATCTGGGATGACTTCAAACCACAATTTCTCAGACAATGTTGAGCCCTGCGTTTTAGTTACGATCAAAAACCTGGAAATTTTAGACAAAGGTAAACTGTTTATTTCACCTGCGGCTTCTAATTCTACATAGAGTTCTACATACAGCATAGCACAAGTCCACTCTAACTTTACCTCTATATAACCACCTGTGGTTTGGCTCAGCTAAGTACCAAAGTCGTACGCCAAGTAATAGGCGATGATGAATTAGTTATAGTTATGCTAGGTGCACAAAGAAATTCGCACTACAAATACTACCTGTCACTTTCCCTTCAATACCGTGCAAGCAAGACGGTTGATTCTGATTCGTGCAACAAGCGAAGTCTGCTGGAACAAAAAATTCCATTACCGAACGTAGGTACTGTAAGTTATCATCATTTGTCGCACAAAGCGTTTCACTTCCAAATTCATCTTGAGAATAGCTAAAATCTGGAAACCCCGTCTGCGTTAGTTTTTTGGACCACTCGTGAATTCATGATCCAGACGACTCTTTCTGGCTACGCTCGCTTCATCGTAGGCCTCGTTGATGATTATTGTTAACATTATTATTATTTTATTACGATGACAAAAAACGGCAGTAACTACCTTTTATTTATCTTATTTATGTGTCGATCTATAGAAATATGTTACATATTTTAACAATAATTACACGAAATTGCAATAAAATTGGCCAATACTATTCCAGAAGCTTACTACGTCAGGGATATTTCAGAATTTTGTGAAATTATTTTGTTAATTAAATAAAATATCATTGTTATGACACAAATTAACTGGTACTGATATATGCAATTTAAAATAAGTACACCTGTAATCGAACCCCGCTCCAGTGGTAGCCAACCGCAGCAGGGGTCGCCAACTAATATCCGCAGGTGATCTGAACGAAGCCCATTGTTTGCCTGAAATATTGCTCGGCAGGGGTTGTCAACGTGCGATTCTTTTGTTTGCTGTAAACGTAATTTGCATTATGCTCGTTTGTGGTGGAATTATATTTTTTATGTGATAATGACTGAAGACCTAATGCACTAAATTTCGAGTAAAAAAGGCGCATAATTAAATGTTAAATTATGTACCATTTTAAATTTTCATTACATTTTCAGTACGAAAGAGTGTGATGTCAGTTAGCTTTCCTTCATACATGCACGGTGTTAATAGTGAAAAATAGGGAATGGTGATGGTGACTTGACTTGTAATAGGTACTTTATGAAGGGAAGTTATCAAGTGCCACAGTATTTAAAAACTAGTTAGTAGTTACAACGTTATTTACATATTTGCTTCCTATTTCATTAATCAATAACTTTCTTTGAATCTCGACCCATTAGTTAACATTATGCATGTTGCATGTTTAAAAACAAGTGTGCAAAAATAATTCATATTAATTCTATAACATACGCAGCTAATGCGACGAATTTAATGAAAGATGTTTAAATAAATCCGCGGCATGAGCACCCCTGACAGTGGACCGTGTAGTCATTAATTCAGAGGATCGAGTATTGTTTCCTGTGCGCTACTGCGGGTATGATTCTCATTACTGTTATTTAAGGTATTGATAAAGCTTATCTACGATTTTTCATTGCGATCGATCATAGCTTATGATTATGAATTGCGAATCGATTGGAAACAAGTCTCGCACTATTCGACTTGAACGATGTGAGAAAACCCGTTTCATAAGCATTGTAACAGTTCATAATTACTTGTGTGGCAAAAATAGTTGAATACATTCAGCAACTTTGACAGTATAAAGCCAAATGTCGTGATTAAAATCATGAAATCGTAATAAATTAGAATATGACATATGACTCGGCCAACGTCGATCATATGGGCTGTTTTAACGAGATACAAGCATCGCTCATGTCGTCTGATCTTCTTGTCAGTACGTGTCCTCGATTCCTATATCATGGCGAAAGTAACTGAATCACCTGGCTCGTCTGGTACGGCGGTAGCCGGTACCTTGCTTCCGCGCGCCACTGCCACGCCCACTTTCAAAAATTGACATGATAAAAATGCAACGCAGCATATTTTATCTGCGGGTCCCCATTACTGAGACTTCGCTGTCCTTTCGTCCGTCCGTCCGTCCGTCCGTATGTCACCAGGCTGTATCTCAAGAACGGTGATAGCTAGACAGGTAAAATTTTCACAGATGGTGTATTTCTATTGCCGCTATAACAACAAATACTAAAAATAAAATAAAATAAACATTTAAGGGGGGCTCCCATACGACAAACTTACAGATAATGGTACGGAACCCTACGTGCGCGAGTCCCACTCGCACTTGGTGTATTTTTTTATTTCTAGAATATAGTAAAGGATCGGGTGAGGTGATACCGTGGTGAGTTCGCGTAGTACCGCCCCGCTTCCGGCGGCCCTCGTCCGGTGGCGGCTGAAAAAAGATTCCATGACACTGTATTGTCCGCTGAATCGCGCTCGTTCCGTTGACAGTATTGGCCTTTGTATTACTGAATTAATTTGCACGTTTGAAAAAGCAATAAGATATGTCAGCATGCGGCTCAGGTGGAAATGTTATAGTAAATACACGAGGCTAATACAAATGGGATCGAATCTTAATCGAATTTCCAAGTAAATTAAGCGTGGGACGTGGGACGATCCCGGACTAAAATAAAATAAATAAATATTAAGGGACAATCATACACAAATCGACCTAGTCCCAAACTAAGCAAAGCTTGTACTATGGGTAGACGACGATATACATATAATATATAAATACATATATAGATAACATCCATGACCCAAGAACAAATATTTTGCAGAAATATTTGCCCCGGCCGGGATTCGAACCCGGGACCGCCGACTCAGTAGGCAGGTGTCTACCAACCGAGCCAAACGCGTCGTCTGACTAGGTGAACGGATGATTTCATGAAGGTTACGAGGTGACGCTGGTTGCGATGTATCTTCACTGGATCGCACTTTGTGGCGAGCTAAGGGAAACCTTTGTTCAGCAGTCTGTGGCTGATAAGATTAAACAAAAACCAATTCTTTAATTAATTCATGAAGGACTGCAACATTTTTTATGGGAGCTTGTTTTGGAAGTAGTCGGAAGATGAGAAGTATTCCGATGCTTAAAATTACGCTAGATGCGTGACAGACATAACGTTGATTTTCTACTCTACAATTTTAGTAATTTATAAAATAAGATGATATTTATGTAAAGTGTATAAGAGTAATAGTATTTAAAATTATGTTTTATTTACTTTTTTTACACTAATTTGAGTACAAATACGAGTACATCGCCCAAATAATATTATGTCAATTAAATTAGGTTTTGGGACTTGGTCTACTTTCATATCAAGTTTCATGTAAATCCCTTCAGTGATTATTGTGGATAGCTAATATCCCAATCTCCCAAAATTGTCACAAACCTTTATATTTATATTATTTAACAGTGATAATTTCACCAAATATAGTCAATATTTCATGCGAATATTGTCAATACTTCAGCGCTATCGTGGTAGCCGCCTACGCGGCCGGAAGACGTTTTTGAATAAATTCGCTAGAAACAATATTTCCCCTGTGGAATGACTGAATTTACGGCCATCGGAAATACGTTATGGTTTTTATTTGTTGCCCTTTATGTTTCTAGAAGTTTTGTTTATTACGTAGGTAGGTACATCTCTGATTATGAAACTGGCAACCTTTAAAAAACAAATTTTGAACCTTTATTTATTAATGTTTTCTTAGGCGTTTCTAAATTTTTACATAAAAAGCTGCCAGACGATCAGAAATGTTGCCCGATCTGATCAGGTTGGATTGATTTTAATTATCTGTATCTAGTATGTAGCTGGCCGCTTACAAGTTTTTTTTTCTTATATGAATTATTATATGGTTTCCATTTTAACCATAGGCTAAAACGACAACCTAAGCCCAGCTTCACGGCCAACGTCGTCGTAATTTTTGAGCAGGAAAATATTGTTTTTAGGGTTCAGTACCCAAAGGGTAAAAACGGGACCCTATTACTGAGACTTCGCTGTCCGTCCGTCCGTCCGTCCGTCTGTCTGTCACTAGGCTGTATCTCAAGAACGGTGATAGCTAGACAATTGAAAT
This sequence comes from Apotomis capreana, assembly GCA_947623375.1. NCBI lineage: Eukaryota > Metazoa > Arthropoda > Insecta > Lepidoptera > Tortricidae > Apotomis > Apotomis capreana. Next base: position 19,533,286 of record OX392502.1, on the reverse strand, counting down.
TTTCGCAGATGATGTATTTCTATTGCCGCTATAACAACAAACACAAAAAATAAAATAAAATAAATATTTAAGGGGGGCTCCCATACGACAAACTTACAGATAATGGTACGGAACCCTACGTGCGCGAGTCCCACTCGCACTTGGTGTATTTTTTTATTTGTAGAATATAGTGAGGATCGGGTGAGGTGGGTTATGGGTTCCGTACCATTATCTGTAAGTTTGTTGTATGGGAATACAACAAACTTACAGATAATGGTACGGAACCCATCGTGCGCGAGTCCCACTCGCACTTGTTTTGTAATAAATAATAATTTCTGTCTATTATATGATTTACCTGGATCCGTTTATTATCACTATTATACGAACTCAAGTTATCCATTGTATTTATTACGGAAGTAGCTATACTTACTTACATACTAAGTTAATCCCGAATGATTTCCTGGACCCACCTGGAGTCTGAATAAGGACGGAACCAAGAGGCCCAGGAAAGGCTCCCTAAATATTGGGTCGTATTGTCTTGGAACATTGTGGCATATCAAAGGCACGGTAACGGATGTGTGTTAGTTTCCGTGAGAGGGATCCGGTTTTGTTTACTGTTTTAATGTAGGGCAAACTATTGGCTTAGTACTTACTGACATGGATATTTTTTATCAATAATACTTACTTAGGAAAAAGACTCATATCCACTTTTATTAACCGACCTAAAACTAGTGTCTCTGTGTGTTGAGTTTGTTTCAAAAAGGCGGAAATTTGTAATGTTTTAAGTTTTCAACACCTATAATATCTTTGACATTTTGAAAAACCGAATAAATTAATAAAAATTGTATATAATTATCGAACTTACTGATGAAATTTTATAAGAATCGGTAAAGAAATGCGACCTGTGCGCGAGATCAACCTGAAACTATGTAGTCAACCGAATATACACACATAAAAAATAAAAATTTTGGTCAAACTAAAACGGAGAAGCTTTTCTCGCTCGGCCTACACGCTTAAAAAATAGTTTATTAGGTTAAACTTAACAGGTTTATCTTGAAGGAATTGGGCCCTTCTTTTAAGTAAAATAAACCGACCAAGGTAGGGGAATACAACTAAACAGAATATTTGTTCAATTTTAAATAGATGACATTTTGAGAAGCTGACATTATGCAAAAGACGTGCTGACATTCTGAATAGCAGACATTTTGCGAAAAATACATTTTAGGAAAACGGATGTTTCAGGCCTGAGCCTATTTGTTATTTACTTATAAGAAATCTTTGATAATCAATTAATCACATTATGTTTAGAATTATGTAAATCTATTGGAGTTTTTTTATTTTATTTACAGTGTCTGTACTTAGTAAAGCCAAGCCAAAGTTTACTTATATTTACTTATACTTTGTTGTCATACCTACAGAAGGATAAATAAAACCCAACTTTTTCCACTTTTTGGTACTGTTGCTGGACATAATATTAAGTTACAATTTGGACAGTGAAAACTGCTTTAAATAATTTACTATACTACATAACTATTTTAACTAATCGAATACCTACGTAATCGCCATTTAAGACTTCGAACAAGCAATGTGGCCATTACTTCCAATATTTGCTAAAGGGCAATAACTCAAAATGCCACCTACTAGTAACTATCAATAAAAGATTGCAATTCTATCACCAATCTTCAGACTCTGAATTTATCTACTAATAATAAAAGTGGATCGTCGGTGAAGCCATAAATCGAACATTATTGGCTGATGCATGGATCGACGGCCAAATTATAGGTTCACTAGAGTGCAATCGCGGGTTTGCTTGTGAAATGCTTCCTTGATGCTTTTTAAGAAGCTAATCAAATTTATCATTGAACACTGGTAAAAAATATGTTGGGTCACGATCACAATACAATACATGTACTCCTTATTGCACACCTCACAAAACAAACAGGAGAGACACAATGCAAGAAATTATAATTATTATTATTTAATAATGAGGCAGGCAGTTTAACGACTCATAATGCCTATATCCAGTGATCTGTGTCTTAAGATCGTTTTTCAGTGATATGCTTGTCTAATTTATTCTTGAAATTGTTGACATTAGGTGCTGAGATTACATCCTAGGGGAGTTTGTTCCATGCACTTACAACTCTGTTGCTCAGAAAGTGTTTATGATGGTTGTTGTGCGACCTGCGGGTGACTAGCTACATAGGTTATGACCTCTCTGTCGGGTATTGTTATTGCGTGCGAAGATTTCGCAAAAGTCCTTGAGGACATTATGCCCAGTCGGGATCTTGTAAGTGTCGATCAGGTCTCCACGCCACGTTAGGGTTAGTGATTGTTCGCGAACCTTAGTTATTAGAGTTCTTTAAGTTAGGATTGATATACATTAAAATTGTAAGGAACGGCCCGACGCGTGTTGACTTCGAAAGGAGCCCTTTAATTGGATCGCTTAGCCGCCCTCTCAGCGTAGCGTCAGTATAAACGTAGCTTAGTTGATCGAAAGACTCAGGTCTTTCGGTCCAGTTAGAAGGGACTCCAAAGCAAGAAAGATGTGTGGTCCCGGAAAACAGAGTGCAATCGGAGCACTTATTTTATGTAATTTGGGAACACAAACCATTAATATAAAAAAAAACCGATTTTCCTAATGACATACAAACCATCTCAAGCAACCACTTTTTTATCATCATATCGGAACTATTCTTTAACTGAAATATGATTATTCTACTCGCGACGGTGTTTGATCGCTGATTTATCTCGCTGAGAATGTGCTTAACTTGATTGTTTATGTGACAGATAGCTTTCAGTAAGATGTGATCGAAATGATTAACTGACAAGTTATTCAATATCTTAAAAGTTAATCTGGGCAGCCATTCCACTGTGCACTTAAAAGATGATAGTGGAGACATTATAATATGATTTCTTGGCAGTGTAAGAAGAAGCCAACTCATAGTTAGGGTTGTCATTAAATTTAATTTAAAAAACAGATCAAGACACTATTGGTTTAAAAATAGAAGTAAAAGCAATTCATCGAAAAAAAAAAGATATCAAGAAGATGTAATGAAATGTAATCAAGACCTTATACTTAGATACTGTCAGAATGTAGGCTAGTTATAAAATAACGAAGAATATTATTATTTTGGTTATGTAATTACCAGATACTAATTAAATGTGATAGATAGTAGATATATTAGTTATAAACATCTACTAAAACTCATACTTTTTTTAAAGCCAATTTTAAACTGAAGAACTTAAAATATTTTTAAATAGGTAGCTAAAAGATACTTACTAAAAAGTTTTCAAATAAACAATGATAATTTTCAACATGGTCGCAATATGTAAATAGCGCACAATGGAACCTGCAGCGTGAACAAAACGTATTTAGCTTAGTACATTTAATTTGAAAACATTTCGGAATTAACAGACGGTTGTTCAGAAGAGATTTATTCTATCTTATTTACATTTTGCTACGTAAAATATTTGGCGGAAAGCGGATTCTAAGGCTCTGCGTCCACCGTTGAAGATGATTGTGTTTTAATTTTAATGGAATGTAAAATTTTGGTACGAAATGTATGTAGGTACAATGTAGGTACATAGTTACACGATTGATTTGTGTGAACACGTAACTACGTGTATAAGTGCGTGTGATTTTTTTTAATTTAACCGAACGGTCAAATAAGTACACATTTCTTTTAATCTTGATACTAGTAATTAACGAGCCCATTTCATAGTTGAACACATCAATTACATAACTTTTTGTCTTTTTAGGGTTCCGTACAGTAGAACGGGGTTACCTACTTTCAAATGCAGGGGCTACTTTGGAAAAGTATTTTTACGCCATATCCTTATTTTTTTTACTAGGTATCTGTGGCAATGCAATACCTACCTTCAACAATGACCGAACGTTTTACTTCATTTGCTCAATCGCACTATGAATATTTGCGTTTTTATATCCATTTTAAATCTATCAAAGTAGCCCCAAATTTTCCTAAAGTAACCCCGTTTTACGGTACCCTAAAAACGGGACCCTATTACTAAGACTCCGCTGTCCGTCCGTCAGTCTGTCTGTCCGTCTATCACCAGACTGTATTTCACATATGATGTATTTCTGTTGCCGCTATAAATACAAATATAAAAAAAAAACATAAAATTAATATTTAAGGGGGCTCCCAACTCCCATACAGCAAACATGATCGGTTGCATTAACTTTGCACCTCATTTGTAATGTGCAAACTTAACTTAACCCGACCAGTTAAGATGGCAGACTCGCACATGGCAGGTTTTTTAGTTCTGACGAATAATATACGAATATGCTTTGATATTATTTTGAGTACTTAGATTCACATTGCTCCCGAAACGTCTCCTCCTCCTTCATTCAACTACAAGTTTTTTTATACTAAATAATAAATATAAAGGCAGTGTTCCATAAATTGACGATAAACACTATTAATAAATATACCGCCCTTTAAATTGAAATCAAAACTAACAAACAGTTCCGGGCAACCCGAAGCCAGTCTATTTAGCATATGAATTAAATACAATGAAATATGGTTAAAATTAATATGGATGTATGCCGCGACGGCATTAATGGTCGTGCCGCTTGTGACCCTTCAATAGTACCTGTTTTTAGTTATTTACGTAACTACGAGTAACCAGACAAACAAAAACATTACATGAGTATTCGGACATGAGATTTCTGAAAGGATGTTTCCTAATTAAAAAGAGGCGAGGTGAGGAATATAAATATTAATAATATATAAGTTAACGAGAACAACTCATGGAAAACTTATGTACAAATACCGGCAATGTATTGAGATAACAGCTAGAAATTTCAATTCTGTAGTTAGTTATATCATATTTAACCAATATATCATAATGAACCAATTTAAATTGATATTTGGCTTGTAATTGAGTGAGCCAGTCGATGAAGTTTCTACTTCGCGAGGCTTCTACTCGTATTTCCGCTCCTAGGAACGTCAGGTCTAACCAGGCCAAACTAACATTTTACTTGACGGCTCCAAGGGCAATATGGCTAGTTTTCGTATAGCCATTCAATTGATTCGTTATTGTATCCAGCCGGTTGTGTTGCTGATAGATACATATATCAAACAGCCAAATATAGTAAGTAATTACTTTTTGCCTGTTAGATTTTCTCCAATGTATTTCTCACTGGTTCAGACTGTTCGGAGCCAAGTGGAACGAATCGTAAAGTAGAAAATAATAAGCGGACTGTCGCGGCAATATTCGCGGAATACATTACGTTTTGTCGAGCGGAGTTTGTCGCTATTAGCGAATTTTAAGACGCTGCCTTTGCATATTTTGTCGAGTTATAAGTATGTGGAGGATTTGAATTTGAATAGGGCCGGAAGGGCGCGCTAACAATTATGAAGTTTTGGAAGGTTTTGTAATAAAAGGTTTGTAGCAAACGCTGCTTCAGCAGGGAAAAATTAAGAACTTTAATACGTTTAACTAATTGTTAGTCCACCCTGACGTGTTTATATCATAATAGCCGAAAATCTGACTGAAAGCGACAGCCTTCATCAACGCGGTCTCCTACGATAGCTCAACGTTCTGTAAAAGTTCTGATCGGATCGGCTCAAAAATCAACGTAAACCTAGCTAAACTACGTAACCTAAATAACCTAACACGTAGCCTAACTTATACTCGAAGGACCATTGAAAACTAATTAACACGAAATACTGACGATAATTAACTGATAAAACTAACGAATTTACTGAGGACTAGATATAGGGGATCTGCCTCGCAACCTACAAATAAACTGCCTAAACTAATTATGACGACGTAACACAACTTATACTGAACTTAAGAAATAAGGTTACTGGGTAGGAAGGTAACTGGGATATACTTGGATCACGTAATAAAACTTCTTCGCTTGAGATCTGGAACTGTACTGTGTTTTAATGGCTCGGTTCTACGCCTAATAAGCTATTTCTTATTTCTAACTTAGTCTATCTATCCACAAGCTATGAAATTACAAATTATTATCCAATAGGAACGCGTATTAGGCAAGACAAAGGATCTTTCGACCGTTTTTGGCCGTTATTTGGCGAGAGCAGGATCGGAAGTCCCTTACATAAATCATTGGTTCTGATTGGTTGACCACTTTTGGCTTGTTACAATTTTCCGGCTAATTTTCACTTCGAAAATCACCTTCACACATTTCTCTAAAATATATCGTTAATGGGATTGCAACAAGATTCTTGTACATTATAAGGTTCAACTCTAGGTTTGAGATCACATAAATTTTAAGTACATAAGTTAGTCAACAAATAAATTATAACGTAATTAATAACAAACTTTGGCAAAATCTCTAATAATGGGTTCACAATTTTTACGACTACATTTAAAGTTTACGTTCAATTTTAATAAAAGTTACATATTTCGATAGGGTTCGGTTCAAGCTATTTTTTGACAATACTTTTATTAGGATCTATTATCATCTGATAATTGCGATATCAATTTAATCGCGTGACCAATAAAACTCGGCTCGGCGCGCAGGTAAGGGCGCCGTATATAGTCGCTAACATTTTTATGGCGGCGCCAGTCTATTGTCCGCTGCCGAGCAGATAAGCCGCTACGCGGCGCCGGCGCCATCTCATTGTGTGCAGGAATTTATGGCCTAGGGTCTTATCTACTCGGTTAGTGGGTCAGCGCCTCAGTTGCGCAATTAGAGCAATTACAATGGGTTCGGTCAGTGTGTCAGAGCACAATGAACTGGGTTTTTACCTGTTTTTGGGTCGTTTTTATAGACCGTTTGTTTTCAAACTTAACAACAAGGTTGAGCTCGACATGCTCTGTCTATTTATAGAAAAATATCCGTTATAATGTTAATGGTTATCTTGCTAGGCGATCTCTTTTATGGATCAGATAGTACAAATTACATTCACGGATCATAACTTAATAAATTATACCTAAGATCTCTTTTTGGATCAAAACTTAATAATTGTACCTAGGATCGCTTTTTTGGATCAAACTTACTATCTACGAGATCAATTTACAATTAAATGATTCGATACAAATCAACTTAAAATTAGACGCGCAGCTTGTCCTCCTTGGTCATCGCGCGTCATGGGCAGCAAGGTGGCGGCGATCTTCAACACTGACGTTAAAAAGCCATCCAGCCATATTTAGGTTGTTTAGATTTAATGATTCCGACTAAAACTTAATTTAGTAACATATAACGTCCAGCTCGGAATTGCTTTTTTGTAACAACATAAGATTGGGCCCGGACTGGATCAGTTTGAAATGTTTACCACGAAATGTTTGAATCGTATAAAAATAATTGAAATTAAGAGGCCTTGGGTATTATATATAACAAATATTATGACAAATGTATGACAAATACATTGAAAATTCCAACCATCTTTTTGAATTGAATAATACTCTTCCCCGAGTTCTAGGTAGTAACATAACAAATACATGCTTTATTTGTATGCAGACGAATACAAGTTGTTCAATATTGCTATTGAATATCGGTTTTTAGTTCGTAACTATATCAGTCTTTAACTTCCGGTAGATGTAGCACTGCACTATTGACTTCCGTCCGCCATTAATCATGTTCGTTCGTTAGATTTTGCACGAGTCGCGTGTCGTTGCTCATTAAAATTATTGAAAATTAGTATAAAGTCACATTTCGGTCACTTAAAATAATTAAAATTAGTGCGAATCACATTGTGCGTGTGAGAATTGTGGTGGGCCGAGGAAAGGCAATCCTTCGGTGGTAAGATACGGTAAGACGGGTACCTGCGCGTTGTCTGAAGCCAGGAGACAGGCCTAGGAGAGCTAGCCTTGGATTCACACGAACCTCATCAAAATTCAAGGTATGTGATTGCGCACTCTTTCTGATAGGATTTGTTTCGTTTCGATATATTCAAACATATAGAAATTGTCGTGGTTTTCGATAAAGTATAAAGATTTTTAGTTCTACAGTCCACTACTAATTAAAATCATAGTTAACAAGTAAACATTGTTCCTTCGAACAGGATAGTTGTGTAAAGTTGCCTATTTTATAGCTAAAAATCATATTCATCGTGTTGTAATATAATAATATTTTAGTGAATTTAGTTATTTTTATTGGAGGGTAAACTTTCGGTTAATGGCTGACAGGAAGTGCGACTTTAGTTAGGAATTTTAGTTGGCAACATTGTGACAGTTCGTTCCGCTCACTCCATTCGGTCTCTGCTTGTTTTATGTGGCAACAATTCGGTTGTCACGTCAAGTGTCAGTGTCATACATATACGTCAGTGTCATTCTGTTTCCGCGTGTAAACATTGCATTTTTCATAGTTTCTTTCGTTTGTTTTCGTATAAAAGCAGTTTATATCGCGTGAAAATGGTGTCGGACGTTGAAATAAATCAGGGAGATGTGGATATGGATAGGGTGGAACGGAACTACGCGGTTATGCGTGCGGACATGATATTTGAATCAAGAGACTTGGATGGATACGTTGAAAGCGACTTGAATCCCATAACTTCTGATTTTCATCGAGCTCAGAAGCAAATAATTAGAAAATGTAACAATATAAGTGCGGAATTTGCTGTTACTATCGATTTCGAACATAAAATTAAGTCTATTTTGACTAGATTAAGAAAACGCGTTCCGGTTGTAAAATCAGATGAAGGCAGTTCTTCAAACGTAATAAAAAGTGAAAACAATTCGGCCAAATTACCTAAAATCACAATAAAACCATTCGATGGCAAGTTAGAGAATTGGTTGTCATTCAGTCAGTTATTTGATTCATTAATTCACAAACGAAACATTTCAAATATTGAAAAGCTTCATTATCTCTTGACAAGTTGTCAAGGTAAGGCATTAGATTTGATAAAAAATTACCCAATTTCGGACGAAAGTTACACTGCCGCTTATAATGCACTTAATGATTTTTATAACAAAAAGAGACAAATAGCATTTAGCTATTATGAGAAAATATTGTTTTGTGAACAGGTTAAATCAAAGTCTGCATTTGAATTGGAAAAAGTTCATCGTGTATTTAAGGAAACCTTACAAGTATTAGAAAAGTTCGGCTTACCAGACAAAAACTTCATGCTATTTTACTTGCTCTGGTCTAAATTAGATAAATCAACACGTGAGGGTTTCCAACTTGAATTCAATTCAAATGAAATTCCTAGATTTGAAACTTTGCAAGAATTTTTAGAAAAACAGATCCGTGCATTAGAAGCGACAGATACTAGGGCTATGTCAAGTGGTGGTAATAAGGTTCAAAATAATGCAACGTTTATTCAGAAAAAGGCAACAAAGTTAACTCTTGTTACAATGCCAACAGTGTGTGATTTCTGTACTGACCAGCATAAATTGGAATGTTGTGATAAATTTGGAAATTTAGATACCGCTGCGCGTTTTAAATTTGTTAAATCCAAGGGCTTGTGTGTTTGTTGTTTTTCGAAGAGCCATAAGGTTAAACATTGTCACCATGCATCTCGTTGTAGTGTATGTGGGTATTCACATAACACATTGCTGCACTTTGATAAAAAAGAACCTTCGGATGCTGGTTCGTTACCAGTACCACAGTCAACGGTGAGTGGTTTACCTAATAGTAATGTCACCCTGACCTCGGTCACAAATAAAGGACTAGTTATGTTTGCTACTGTTCGGGTAGCTGTACGGGACAGCTTGGGTCAATATCAAGTAGCCCGTGCTTTGCTTGATGGTGCTAGTGCTACTAATTTTATGTCGCAACAGTGTGCAGAGCGTCTGGGTTTGCACATAAACCAGACTAGTGAATCTGTAACTGGTATTGGCCATGCTGGAGTTAAACCAAATGGTTCCTTATTGTGTTCGGTTAAACCTATTGAAAATAATGTAGTTAATTTCGAGTTCCATGCATCAGTGCTCCCGTCCATCTGTCCTAACCAGCCATGCTATGCCGTTGACTCGTCGAAATGGGGTCATATTAAAAACTTGCCTCTCGCTGATCCTGATTTCGCTAATCCGGGACCAATAGACTTGCTGCTAAATGCAGAGATTTTCGCATCGTCTCTCCTGAGTGGTCGTAGGCAGGGTAATCAGGGTCAGCCGAAGGCTTTAGAGACCCTATTCGGATGGGTCCTCATGGGGGATTGTTATAATTGTCGTTCACAATCCTTTATAGGCTGTCAAACTAACAGTCAAAATAATAATTGTTTTTTCGTGTCGAATGCTTCACAATCAAATTCGTCGTTGGATGGTTCTCTTAAAAGGTTTTGGGATTTAGAGAATATTAGTAGCCCTAGCAAACCTGTACTGTCGAAAGAAGACCAGCTTTGTGAAGACACCTTCCTTGCTAATTTTCGTCGCACGAGTGAAGGCCGATTCGAGGTACCCTTACCTTTCGTCGATCCCACGAATAAGCCAACATTCTCGCATACTCGTGAAATTGCAATGCGAAGACTCTTCTCGTTAGAACGCAAGCTAGCTAAGCATGCGGATTTTCGTCAAGCTTATGTTTCTTTTATGGAGGAATATGAGACGAGTGGTCACATGGAGCAGGTAGAGCCACCTCTCTCCAGTGTCGGGAAATTTAACTACATTCCACATCATGCCGTATTGCGGCCGGAATCTGTCAGCACACCTCTTCGAGCCGTTTTCGACGGGAGTTGTCGTGATAGCAACGGAGTATCGCTCAACGATAAGCTCTTGGCAGGACCTAAGCTACAAACAAATATTTTCGATGTCCTTACTCGCTTTAGATGGCATAAGATAGTCTTCACAGGTGACATCAAAGCTATGTACCGTCAAATTGTCGTGCCAGAGGAAGACGCAGATTATCAACGAATTCTGTGGCGTCCCTCAACTGACGGCCCTATCAAAGACTACAGATTACGGACAGTCACGTATGGCTTAAAATCTGCCCCTTATCAGGCTTTGCGAACCATCGCGCAACTAGCCGAAGATACTGCTGTCTCCTACCCCGAAGGATCGCGAGTGCTGGGTAGAGACATTTATGTCGACGATATTGTTACGGGTGCTGACTCTGTCGAGCAGGCTTTACAAGTTAGATCAGACCTTTCGGAAATTCTGTCGTCTGGTGGGTTTCATTTGAGAAAATGGACCTCCAACCATAAGGCATTTGTCGCTGATCTTCCACCCTCTGAGTTATACTCGAGTGATTTTAAACATTTTGACGAACTTTCGGACTTGTCGCTTAAAATATTGGGATTGTCGTGGCGCCCCCAAACAGATTCTTTCCAATTCGAGGTTGTGACACCACGTGATAAAAGATGTACCAAACGTATAATTCTGTCGAACATAGCACGTATTTTTGACCCAGTCGGATTCTTGTGTCCCGTCACGTTCTATGCTAAATACTTAATGCAGGTCTTGTGGTCATCTGGAGTTCAGTGGGACGATGATGTGCCCGAAGTAATTGCCTCGGAATGGATGAGATTTAGAACTCAGCTTTCGATGTTAAAATCAGTAGCCATTCCTCGTCGTATCATCCGGTCTTTCGTTTCGTTGCAATTGCACGGATACTGCGATGCCTCAGAGCGTGGGTACGCCGCTGTCATTTTTTGTCGTGTCGTCACCAGTCAGGGCTCTACATTTGTAGAGTTCTGCTGTGCCAAATCGAAAATTGCGCCGTTGCGTAAATTGACTATTCCTCGATTAGAACTTCAGGCTGCCGTGTTACTGGCAGACCTGATACAATCCGTACAAGAGGCGCTAAAACCGCTACATGATGTCCAAGAAATATTTGCTTGGTCAGACTCTAGCGTAGCTTTGGCTTGGATCCAGTCGTGTCCATCGCGCTGGAAGACTTTCGTCGCAAATCGGGTGAGCCACATCCAGGAAATCATCGCTCCTGATCGTTGGCGCCACGTCAGTACACACCACAATCCTGCTGATGCTGGATCCAGGGGGTTATTACCGGAGGACCTGGTTGAGTGTGATCTTTGGTGGAAGGGCCCGTCTTGGCTACTAAAGGAGGAAAATGATTGGCCACGCTCTTTGTTGGATGCCCCAAACCATGGTACTGTCGTCGAGGAGCAACGGATTTGTAGTTTAGTCGTTGCAAGCGACCCTAACTTGAATGATGTCCTTCTTGACAGGTTTTCCTCGCTTTTTACACTTAAGCGTGTGTTAGCTTATTGTTTCCGTTTTCTACGGTCATTGAAGGATGGGAAGGTTGTCGGATCTCTGCAGTCGTCTGAGACTACCGCAGCTCTCATGTTTTTAGTAAAACATGTGCAGCTCAACTTTTTCGGTGTAGAGATCAATCATTTGAGAGAGGGACGTTTGAACTCATTGCCAAAATGTTTGCGCAAACTTTCGTTATTTATTGACAGTGCGGGTATTGTCAGGGTGGGCGGTCGCTTGGCAAACTCTACCATCAAATTCGCGAGAAAACATCCTATACTATTGCCCCGCTCCCACCGGTTAACATTTTTAATAATTGACGAATATCATCGAAGATTTTTACACCCAGGTGCCCAAACGTTACAAAATTTAATTGCGCAATCATTTTGGATTCTGTCGCCTAAGCGAGCGATCCAGGCAGTGATTGGGGGTTGTGTAAAATGCTTTCGCGCTAACCCTAATCCAGCATCTGCGCCGCTCATGGGAAATTTACCATCGTGTCGTATTTCGCAAATAAAGCCTTTTTCGAGTGTCGCTATCGATTATGGGGGACCCTTTGATATCGCATTTGGGCGTGGTCGCGGTGTGAAGACATACAAAGGCTACATTTGTGTCTTTGTGTGTACGAGTACCAAGGCCATCCACATAGAGCTTGCCTCGGAATTGTCAACAGAAGCTTTCCTCTGTGCTCTGAAGCGGTTTGTTGCTCGCCGTGGTCGATGCAGCAACATCGTTTCTGACCAGGGACGATATTTTGTCGGAGCCAGCAATTATCTCGGTTCGCTTATGAAAGATGCCGCAGATGCGCAAGAAATCAAGTTTTCATTCAACCCACCAGGTAGTCCGCATTTCAACGGCTTAGCTGAAGCTGGGATCCGCTCAGTCAAAACTCACCTCGCTAGAGTTGTAGGTAATCAGAGGCTAACCTATGAAGAATTTTATACTATTTTGACAATCGTCGAATCTATGCTTAACAGTCGTCCACTGACACCTGTTAGCTCAGATCCGAACGATCTCTCGGCTCTAACTCCAGGTCATTTTTTGACCCTGGAACCCTTGTCAATTGTCCCAGAGGAAAACTTTCTCGATCAGACTATAAGTGTTTGTCATCGTTGGAAAATGATACAAAAAATGCATCAAGATTTTTGGCGTAGATGGCACGCTGAGTACGTCCATACCTTACAACAAAGGATGAAATGGAACAAGGTCAATACAAATATTGTCGTCGGTGCCTTGGTTCTGTTAATCAGCGAACAGACGAGTCCTTTAAAATGGCCTCTTGGACGCATCGTCGCTCTACATCCTGGAGCGGACGGTGTGTGTAGGGTGGTCACAGTCCAGACAGCAACTGGTCAGTACAGAAGACCAGTCGTGAAGCTGTGCCCATTACCACTGTCAAATTAATTATCTCTTAATACTACCACTTAGCATAGTTCCTTAGTATTAAGTAATCTGTCGGACTCTAACGTTACTTGTATAGTAAATACTACATATTTAGGTGAGCGGTATGTTCAATATTGCTATTGAATATCGGTTTTTAGTTCGTAACTATATCAGTCTTTAACTTCCGTTAGATGTAGCACTGCACTATTGACTTCCGTCCGCCATTAATCATGTTCGTTCGTTAGATTTTGCACGAGTCGCGTGTCGTTGCTCATTAAAATTATTGAAAATTAGTATAAAGTCACATTTCGGTCACTTAAAATAATTAAAATTAGTGCGAATCACATTGTGCGTGTGAGAATTGTGGTGGGCCGAGGAAAGGCAATCCTTCGGTGGTAAGATACGGTAAGACGGGTACCTGCGCGTTGTCTGAAGCCAGGAGACAGGCCTAGGAGAGCTAGCCTTGGATTCACACGAACCTCATCAAAATTCAAGGTATGTGATTGCGCACTCTTTCTGATAGGATTTGTTTCGTTTCGATATATTCAAACATATAGAAATTGTCGTGGTTTTCGATAAAGTATAAAGATTTTTAGTTCTACAGTCCACTACTAATTAAAATCATAGTTAACAAGTAAACACAAGTAAAAAAAAAACTAATTTTTCGCGTGAAATTTCAAATTTTTTGTAGTTTTTGAAACAAAAATTATCAATGGAAAATTCAAATATATGACCCATAAATACCAATAGCCCTGTTCAAGGTAGTGATATCACATATCAATAATATGTTAAGAAACATGTTTGATCATAGAGAAAAATGTCTAAAGCAATCAGCATTTTAAAAGGAATAAGGCCTCCTAACGGTACGTACAGTCGCCATCAGACATATCGTAGCATGTAAGGTATTCATAAATATCTGAACACGACTCTTATTGACTGGGCGTTACAGTACGTGTTCACATATTTATGAACGCCTTATATGCTGCGATATATCTGATGGCGACTGTACAGCTGCGGTACGTACAGTAGGTACTGTTAAAATGTAATACTATTAAGTATTCTGTGCCCTTAATTTAAATTAATTTTATTGGTTTATGTCATTTAGTTGTTTAAATTCTAGTTTAAATTAATTTTATTTTTTTTAATTCCAGCAGCAACGAACATTTTCATTATCATATTTTGGTTATTACAGGGAAATTGATGAAAACGCATACAAACGTCGCTGCGTCATAGTTCTTACATGTTTTATTCTTACAGCTTATTCGAGAATTCATTAATAAATTATCTTTTGTTAGAACTTCCCTCTTTGTCTACTTCCTAAACATAGGTAGATTTTGTAGCGTTGTTTCTGTGCATTGCTTATTTACTAAAAAATAATATATTTCTTAAATTGTCGCTGACATTGAACATTCAAAAATAGCTTCGCTATCTCATGCACATCACCCGAACGACTCATAAATCAAAATTAATTTTTAATCGCATCCTAAACGTTACACTTAATTCAATGAAAACGATCCCTATCAGGTTATCTGTTCTCCCCAGCTTCCCCATTTACATCTAAATGCATACAAATCTGTACGGTACCCTTGTACGGAACCCTATACGGAACCATCGGTTCCGGGTCACGTGTCTACCGGGGAAAATCGGTTAAAGAGGACCATTCCTTCACGGTTAATAAAGTCACAATCTTCACAATACAAAAACAGGCTGGCGATATGGCGCCCTTGCTTTGGAAAAAAAATGTGCCGGGAAATTTGATGGTGGTTCTGTATGTTTTTTTTTGGAATGGCACAAACATTCTGTATGAGACGATGGGTAATTCTGAGGTACTGGGGTTGAGGGTTTGTGTATATGGACCATATGCGAAGTCTTTAAATGTTGTATTTTAGGTGACAATACAACAGAAAGTTAGAACAAATTGTGTCAATTACCTACTTTACGTCAATTTGGAAAATTTAGTGCAAGAACATTTTGTATAATATGATGGTAGTTCGTATGTTTTTTTTAAATAGTAGGTACAGAAATTCGATAAGAGACGATGGGTAATTCAGAGGGTTTGAATTCGAATATATTGACTTATGGACCTTATGCGAGATCTTTAAATGTTGTACGTTTAACAACGAATACCTACTCGTAAATATGTTCAACATTGTTACTTGGTATACTTCAGATGACTGTTCTAAAAAGTTACTTAATGTTTATAAAAAAATAATGTATTTAATTCTTAATAAATTTAATATCTAACGAAAACTGTAATCATCATTATTTTTGTATCACAGAATGACTAAACTAAACGCAGAAACCGTTTACGGAACCCCAATACGAGGGAACAGATTCCAAATTTGAATTTGATTATCGAAGTGTGCCATCCATTTGTCATTTGTAATGACGCGGAGCACTAATATTGTAATCTTGTAAATGCGTTGGGACATATATTTATTATTTTTAGCAGCTTTTATTTTTCTACTTTCTGTAAATAGTGTTTAGATCTTTACTAAAAACTGCTCAAGAAGTTTTTCGGTATTTGGATTGATATTTAAAATTAATGAGTAAAATAATTATAATAAAATAAATATTAAATCTTATCTTTACTTGGAATATATCCTCGCAAAGGCTACTTTTAACAGACAACTTTTGGAAAATAAGAACCACCATGCTGCATTTTAATATTTTTACAAGTTTTTACTATGACTAATGTATGTTCAGGTGGAATGTTGCAACTCAATTTTGAAGCAGATATCATCAACCGGTTGAGCTGAAATTTTGCACTCCTGCTTTAGTTTAATGATAATACAATAATATGGTACCATGAGGCTGGTCTGATGGTGGAGTCGGAAGGTGACCCTAGGAATACTGTAATAGATAAAGCAATCCTACCATGTTTGGGATCTTTTGAATCGTCTCAGTGAGTAAGTTATGGATGTTTAAAAAAGTATACTTAGTCGGCTATTAAAGCTTGTCACAAAAACGAAAATTTAAACTGAAACTTATAATTTTGTTATTTTATAAATATGTGTACGTCGACGTGGCCTTACACTAGGGGTGGATGTACCTAAATGCGGCATTAAAATATTCATTCCTCTAACAAAACATTAAAATGAACAAAGTAATTACAGTGCAGTTTTCCCAAAGAACACCTCATTTGCATGTACATTTCTTGGCAGAATGTCCAGTACAAAGGCCAGACGACGGTCACTTCCCTCTCGACATAGGGTCGCACAATGGACAGAACAGACGGAAGGCGTTAGTCACAGACGGCGCGTACGCAACACATTCTAGTTATCTTTTATTTAAAATTTACTTTCCTTTATTAATTTTGCTGTATTTTTTTTTCATTTTCGTGATTTTGTAGCATATTCGTATTACAACGTCATCTTACAATCACACAACCAACTATAGTGGAGAATATTCGCACACGTACCAAGAAGTTTGGCAATTGCTTCATCTGCCGAACTATTAAAATATTGAACTCTTTGCCGTCCTGTGTTTCCTCCTTCTTATAACATGGGACCCTTCAAACGAAGCGTGAAGAAGCGTCTCTCGGGCCAGCATGTGTCAACTGATATGGCACCGTTGGTTTCTTGTCAGTTGACATTGTGACTTGGGCTCAACTTTTTGCTTACCATCAGGCGAAGTGGAGCCTAGGCCTAGGAGCCTAGGACTATGTTGTGCCATTATAAAAAAAGTTGGTGTTGGTAGTATAACGTTGTAGCGATTCACATGTTCTCGTCATGTGTACGCCATCATGTAGATATATATCGCCATCGTAAGACTCACATCATCATTATCATCATCAGGTTCCCAACACATTAGCATCATATTTCGCCAGCTAATACTAAAATCATCACTTAATAACTATAATACAATACAAATGCCTAATAGAAGTAACAGTATGAATGTTTACGAAAGCAAGTAAAAATATTCTAATAACTAAGCATCCTACCTTTTTAAAATAGCAAATTACTATTCACAAAATTTTCCAACGGAAGAATTGAGCTTTATTCATACTGCATAAGGATCAAAGTTATGGGCGTGGGCGTGTCTGTGGGCGTGGCCAGAGTGTCCAGAGTTTTCAGCGAGTCCAGCGCGTCTATTCGTCTAGCGCGTCTATTTGTATAGGGCGTCTATTTGTATAGGGCGTCTATTTGTCTAGGGCGTCTATTCGTCTAGGGCGTCTATCCGTCTAGCGGGTCTAGCGTGTCGGGGGATATTGGTATAAATAGGGACGGATTTTATAGAGTTCATTCATTTCTTACTTGCGACTTCGACTGGGTAACATTATTGTCTGGCACTAAGGTATTAAATTTAATTTTAAGGGGAATTTCTGTTGGAATTTAGATTGTTTTTCGGGATTATAATTATTCATTGAAATTTATTGGGATTTTGTTGTTTGAAAGCTATTAAGCTTAATTACATGCCAGAAATAGTGTTTTGGTACATGGTTGCCAGATGAAAGATATTTAACCTTGCGGCTGTTAAACGAATATCTTTCAGACTCTTCTAGTTTTATCCGGGTTAGACGTCCCGGACACTTGCCATTTACAAGTGCAGTGATCAGTCTACAGATCTAGAGTAATCTATCTGGTGAACGCAAGGTCCACAGGTTGGGCAAGTGGGATTTCCACACTTGTTGAAATCAGATGGACCTCCAGGTTTGGTCTCATATACATATATATTTATATATTTGCATTATCTACACATATTAGGGCGGGTTACTCTGCGCTTCCGGCGTTTCTTCAGCCGCGTAAGGGGGGACCCAATTACACGGATTCTAGTCCAACCTCGGGTTAATCTTCCGAATTTATAGTTTAGCTTATCTAGGTTCCATACACGTTTAAATGTAAATATGAGGTTTAGGCCTCTAGTATTGGTGCTAGCTGGGGCAAACAGGGGTATGGTGTTAGGTACACTTTAATAGGAATATTAGAACGGGGTTCTTTATCTTCCGAGCAATCGGCCATTCATCATTAACTAACATAACATCTATTCAAATTATTTTAATCTCGTCAGATACAGTAAATGCAGATGTTAACCTACTGTTTTATTAGTGTTTATGGCTCGGGTTGTCTGTAGTAAAAAACAAAATCTTGTGACAGTTTATAAGGAGTGGAATAGAGAAATCTGTTATTTATACCTTTCAGATATTTAAAACCTTTAATTTTACATAGATATTTGTAGAAACAATCAGATAATTTTTACCGATTATGATTTAAAATTTGGTAAAGTAATGTACTTATAACAGACATCGGTAGTGTAAGATGGCAACATTAAAGTTAGGTCGAATCAGCTGACATCTAGTTACCAGGCCATAAAATTCCCAAAAAAAAAAAAAAAAAGAATCAGCTGACAGATGACATTCGCCCTTTCAATGAACAGAAATAATATTAACTATGTTATAATTTTGATAAGGAAATTGTGTATAGTATTGTGTATAGTATGGAAAACAAAGCATTCCTATGGCTGGCTTTGGAGTATCTGAAGTGTAAATTGCTAAAAGAAGCCGGGGACTTATGGATGACAATAATGAAAGTTATTCGTTCCCGTATTTACATCACAGACCTCAGAACTGAATTAATTTATATCACAGAGGCGTAGAAGAATTCCTTTATCAGAATGAGTCAATCGAGAGTTGAAAGATACTACGAATGGACACAATAGTCTTTATGTTTCAAGGACGAATGACATTATTTTTGAGTATGGTTAAACGAAAACCCAAGTTATACAAATCTATTGTTTGTAATGAATGAAGTGAGAATTCAATTTAGTTCACGAGTGAAGAAAATTCGTGTTGTTTAATAACAAATATAGATAGTAAAGATTCATAGATTCTAGATAGATCCGGGAGAGACCTTTACTCTAAAAGAGCCCGAAGGCCAATAAAATATCAAATCTGGCAATCATACGGCATCCAGAGAACATGGGTTTGGTGATATTTAAAATAACACACCAAACAGATTTAACAGAAATTTGTTTTATTTTCCGAGGAACGATTTTCCCTCAATATGTACACATGAAGTAACCATGTTTTTTACCCGATTGCCATGTCATTAGACATGCTGGTAGCCGCCATTATTTAACAAAACTAAATATTTTTGGGAGAATGAGATGATAGCATTACAATATAACACAGTCTAATGATAATATTTTGTATGCGGTCGAAGCATTTCAATAAAACTCAGAATTCTATCGACCAACCAATTACTTCTTGTTTAGACCTAGTCTATTTTAGAAATATCATACTAAAACTTACTAAAAGTTTGAATTCCCTACCTTTATTCCATATTAAATTATCAGAATAAAATTATTTAATTTAGTCGAACATGAAAACTTAAGATTCATTAAATTTGTAATAAAACTTTATATTTTCAGTAACTTCAATCTATTTATAGATAAGTTATGTAGTGTAGTTTCATAAAGTACAAAATTACTTGTCTACTAGACATTCTTGGAACAGACATGCAATTCCAAGAAAACAATCTAAATTATCTCTCATCTTAGAACTCTAATAATATTTGGTTTTGATTCATATATTTACCTTTATTGTTATATAGAGTAACCTAATATATCTATAACTTACTTGTGGACTGAATGAGTTTTATATTTCATATAGAAATAATATAAATAATATTTAATAAGAGTAGAATATCCCATACTGAATCATGCTATAGGAACTATGGATAGTTTTGATGGCTAGACTACATAGGAAGAAATAAGGTTATATTTTAAGGATAAATAGCATTAAATTAAGTTAGAAATTTAATCAGTATAAGGAACCAAGGTAGCAGTATGGTAGAGGAAGCAAGCAGTAAATAAATAATAGAATACCCATTTATTTAATTTATTTAACGATATACATTGTAGTATTGCACTATTTAGGTACGGGGCCTTACCGCGACACATCACGGCTACATATTATCTCTTAAAAGGACTAGGGTTACTACAACAACGTTGGATCCTGCCCTAGACGAATCACACCTATACAGATCACACCTTGGCCATTAGTATTAAGAAAAGTTCAAACACAATTGTTTAAAGATCCTTTCATATCTAGATTTGTTAGTAGTAGGATGTGGTAGACTAGGAGCTGCTGTTAAGATGTCCTTAGGTAATTGTTGTAGGGGTTTCTTAGGGCTTCATTGTAGGAGTAGAGTTTAGTGAAGAGGGTGAAGCAGACGAAGGATCTGTACCTTTAGTTAGGGCTTAGCATACATTACAGTTGGCGCGCGTTCCCAGGATGTATTTAGGCGTAGATATTACGATTGGTGGTCCCGTGACTCAGGATAACTCTAGAGTTGAAGTACGTTAGCTAGTAGGTATTACAATTGGTGCCGTTGACCGAGGATTTGTTCAATTGCTGTTCATCGTGTTGTTCCATGTCTTGCTGTCTTCTTGCGTTTTGTAGTTCAACAATTCTTTCATTTTGTTATTTCGCCATGGAATTTTAGTTGAGTTGTTAGTGACGGTTTTATTGAAGGGATCTTTGAACATTTGAGCTTTGAACTATGAGACCCTCAAGGGTACAATTGTTGGCGTGAGAGCGGAAAGGAGAATTTAGCCGTGATGGGTTGTGTTGTGCACATCGTCAAGAAACACATTTTGTTGCATATTTATACACAAACTATAGTGAATGGAGTGGCTTCTTGATATAACACACGATGTTTTTCTTATTTCACATAGTAATAGTACCTGAAACAAAAGACTAATATAAGAACAACGCGATTATTTTATCAATCAATATTTTGCAAACAGTAATCAATTGACAGTTCATTCATTGAGGCATTTTATTATTTTATCTGTAGTCTTATACTGGATTATTTGAGATATGATTAAATTCGTTGCGATTGGTTTTATGGTTCACAAAGCTAATTTTAATATTGATTAATAATTAAATAGGTGTATTATTTAAGTTTTAGATAATAATTTACGTTACATAAAATAATAATATCAAGTAATCATTTACTTACTTTAGTTTCAATCAGATACGTAGACAACTTTACTCAATATGTTCGTATTATTAATATAACATAAGATTTAGATATTTAGGGATACATTTAATATTATTTATGCATTATTTACATAATTGGGAAAAATAATAATAGGTAATTCATTTTTAAAGTAAAAACATAATCAAGGCCGAGTGAACAAAACGCCTTCTGAGCAGGTTGATTTGACAAGTGACAGGTGTCATCGCTTTAATCGCTTATTAGTAAATGATTATATCGAGATGGGATGATTATTTAAATAAATTTTATTTTAATATAGGTATAAAGTCGGAATGTTGTAGGAAATTAGTTAAGTGAGGTAGAATAGAGATGTCATTGTTCTTGACTACAGGAAATATGAGTTTGTGAAGATTTATTTTTACATCAGTTATTAGTTCAAGTTGTGTTGAAAATTAATTATGAAACTAAAGTTAAGTCATGAGAGTACTAAGGATTTATTATTTGGGGGGGCGAGGGTTTATTTATAGACTTTAGTTCAGTGTAGGAAATGTTTCACAATGAGATCTGATAAATATGATCCTAGCTACAATGTTAACCTTTGTATAAGGCTTCTAACTACAATATTAAGTTATTAATCTTTTAGCTTATTATAAGGCTTATTAGAAACATTAAATGTAATCTTTATAAGGGAAAATAGGAGTGTTAGTGATTACATAACTCGGGGGGCGATCTCCTTTGAGTTTTCATTTAACACCTAATGAAACAAATGAAATGAAAGTAATTTTATTACAATAATTTTGGTACATTTATGGCTTATAGTTTATCATTACAATGACTTACATATATGTTCACATGTAGTATAAGAGTATAATCATAGAATCAGACAAGAAAACCAATTGACTTAAATTTAATTTATTTTTGAAGCGAAGTAAGTATGTCTGTATTGTTACCATTAGATTTCTTAAGGTATTCAGTTCTGTTAAGTATTCTTATAAATAAGTAGATACATCTTCAATCA
The DNA here is from genome assembly GCA_947623375.1 of Apotomis capreana. NCBI lineage: Eukaryota > Metazoa > Arthropoda > Insecta > Lepidoptera > Tortricidae > Apotomis > Apotomis capreana. The sequence continues at coordinate 19,510,879 of OX392502.1, read as the reverse complement.
AGTTCTTATTATGCATTAGTCATGATACTCAGGTTACATTTTAGATTTATAGTAGACTTTGTGTGGAGGTTGCCGTTGAAATCCAAAAATCTGGAAAGTAAAATAAATAATTATTGAAACAAGTAAGATTAAATATTATTTGTTATTAAACAAAGTTAGAAGGTTATACAGTACATTTACCTACTTTGAGATATAAACATTTATAACAGTTGTTTGAGGAAAATAAATTTAGTTCATAAGTAAACTGCTCGACTTCAACTGGAATGAAAATTGTAATCAGATGATGAAAACAGGTTTGAGAAAACAATAGTATGAAGACAAGAAGAGAATTAGCAGTAATAACCGGAAGAAATAAATTAAACTTATATCCAAACAAGAACTGTTTTTGAGCGAAGTCATTTCCATGAAAATTTGCATGAAGATATTTTTAAACAACTAAGTTCTTTTTTAAGTTGAAACAATAGTACAGTAAGATAAATGAAATAACCTTTTAAAGAAGTTCCAATAAGTTGCAGCAGCAGAAGTAGAGAGTTCATGCCATCCTTCATAACTTTTGCAACAATCAAGATTAATTTGTACTGAAGAAGTTGTCAAGATTTACGAGTAGAGTCTGGAAATAGAACACAGAAGATATTAGAATCAAGAAAAGAGCAAAAATTGACGTACAGAAGATTCAAGACTTATTTTATAAACAAACGCAGTTAAAACTCTTGTTAACTTACATTCTGTTAGTCTGTTTCAGGTGGCGCAGAGTTCGACTTCATTGCTTGTTTAATTATCCGTAATTGCATGAATTTTGAGATATAACTTATAACCGTTGCGCGAAGGTTAACGTAACTGTTTTGATTCTGTAACAAAAACAAATTTTGATTGTAAACATACAACACGAATTTTCTTTACTCAATATTTTAGTCAGATCATAGTAACAAGCGTAGAAAATAGTTACCTTATTATCATAGAACCATTTTATCACAGTTTTTTTTTCATAACAATTCATTTTCTTGTTCATTATTCATCAGTTAGTAATTTAATTTCCAGTGCGTAGAATACATTAAGGTTATGAATTTTTTTTTTTTTGACATTTGACATGTCATAAGACAGTGTTGCCAGGTTAAAGGGATACGATGACATAAATAGCAGACTATCATTAAGGTGTAGATTCACTTACCGAGTTCATAAGATTTACGTAGCATTTGTAGAAGATAGTATAATGTATATTTTCAATTAAATATTATTTAAGTACCAGTATTTCAGTAACTTATTAATTAAGAACTAATATTCAATAGGGGAAATAAGATAAGATCGATTAGGGAATCGATTACAGACGAAAGAATTTAATAGACAATAGTGATGTCACAGTATAAGTGTACCACAGTATAGGTATTGTAAGTTAAGGTTCAAATGTGGTTATACGCAAATTTCACTAGAGGTCACTAGTAGTATATTTATTCGAATGTTTACGTGATGGATCGTTTCCATTAATACGTATTTTGAGTTTCTTTAATAAGTTGAAGTTCGATAAGTTTCAAAAGGGTAGTTAGAGGTGAATTGTACCAGGTGGATAAAATAATTACGGGTTTTATGAGAAAAAAAAAAAGATACGAAATGTGTGAAGTGGATGGACAATTTTGTTTTCTATATTAAAGAAAATCTTTATTTTGATTTTGATGTAAGAAATAAAGGGGAACTTGGGATATTTTAGAAAGGTAAAGTAGTATGGATTTTGAATACAAAATGGGTGGTGTTCTTCTGACTAAGTCGATGCGGAAAGATGAATGTAGGAGCCTGTTAGTGTGATGTATGAAAAGGATTTAAAGCGTGAAGTATGCTTGCGATGAATGAAAGATATGATAGAATGCAAGTGAATTAGTGGACTTTTTGAGTTGGATGTTGTCTGTATGTATTCAAGCTAAGTTCGAAAGTATTCGGATCCGAAAACGGGGGGGTCTTCTATCTTTAGAGGTACGAACGGGAGTATTTTCTAAAGACATCAATTGGTTTGCACATACTTAGAAGTTAGGCTTAGTAAATCGAAGTTTCGATTTAAGACCGATTGTGCGGTAGTTTGTGCGAAACAATACTCTACAGTGCCTACGGGCTAACCTTCATCGAGCACGAGCAGGAACGTGCAGGTTTCACACACACCCATCTCAATGATTAGATTGGCCAACTGTATATTTTTAAACAAAAGGAATTGTGGATTGTTTTTTCCGTAAAGGCAGGATGAAACTAAATTGGTATATTTGTATGAACCTGGTATAATAATATTACTTAGCATAATTTTGAAATGAAACATTATTTCACAATTCGACAAGTAAGTCTATAGTTTTACAAGAAAAAAAAAAAAAAAACACGATTGTATGACTATAGAGCTGAAATTGGCTTGTTTATTCTTGATGTGATACACGCACCGAGAAAGGGGAGTAGCATGTGATTTTGGAGAAGAATTTGAAATCGGAATCAGTTATTGAATTGAAGTAAGGATGAATATTCAGTATCTATACCAAAGATCTTGCTATGTTGTCTGAGGAGAGTTTTGTCAATTCATCGAAGGATTCGTACAATGTGAATTCGCAAATGAGGCTGAGCAATGGGCAGGTCAAGTTTGAGGTGTTTAGGCAAAACCGAGCTAATAGGGCTTGTTTGACTCACAACCAAACACTTCTTACGATGTGGTCGAGATTTGGAGAAATATATTCACGATTCAATGATATTATTCTATGTTTTGAATTCTGATTTAATACACAAGTGGCTTTCCAAGTATTGGTTTAAATACACACACATTTAAGGGTTCGAATACTGACGGATTTAGAATATCCAACATTATCACAAAATGTTATTTGCTTAACGAATAATTTGTCTTATATATAATTTTTTTTAGTTCGTTTTGCATTTTAGTAGGGGAATGCGAAGTTCTACGTTATTTGACAATGTCAATCCACTTCAAACTTTCGCAGGGGGGCGGTTGTAGCGATTCACATGTTCTCGTCATGTGTACGCCATCATGTAGATATATATCGCCATCGTAAGACTCACATCATCATTATCATCATCAGGTTCCCAACACATTAGCATCATATTTCGCCAGCTAATACTAAAATCATCACTTAATAACTATAATACAATACAAATGCCTAATAGAAGTAACAGTATGAATGTTTACGAAAGCAAGTAAAAATATTCTAATAACTAAGCATCCTACCTTTTTAAAATAGCAAATTACTATTCACAAAATTTTCCAACGGAAGAATTGAGCTTTATTCATACTGCATAAGGATCAAAGTTATGGGCGTGGGCGTGTCTGTGGGCGTGGCCAGAGTGTCCAGAGTTTTCAGCGAGTCCAGCGCGTCTATTCGTCTAGCGCGTCTATTTGTATAGGGCGTCTATTTGTATAGGGCGTCTATTTGTCTAGGGCGTCTATTCGTCTAGGGCGTCTATCCGTCTAGCGGGTCTAGCGTGTCGGGGGATATTGGTATAAATAGGGACGGATTTTATAGAGTTCATTCATTTCTTACTTGCGACTTCGACTGGGTAACATTATTGTCTGGCACTAAGGTATTAAATTTAATTTTAAGGGGAATTTCTGTTGGAATTTAGATTGTTTTTCGGGATTATAATTATTCATTGAAATTTATTGGGATTTTGTTGTTTGAAAGCTATTAAGCTTAATTACATGCCAGAAATAGTGTTTTGGTACATGGTTGCCAGATGAAAGATATTTAACCTTGCGGCTGTTAAACGAATATCTTTCAGACTCTTCTAGTTTTATCCGGGTTAGACGTCCCGGACACTTGCCATTTACAAGTGCAGTGATCAGTCTACAGATCTAGAGTAATCTATCTGGTGAACGCAAGGTCCACAGGTTGGGCAAGTGGGATTTCCACACTTGTTGAAATCAGATGGACCTCCAGGTTTGGTCTCATATACATATATATTTATATATTTGCATTATCTACACATATTAGGGCGGGTTACTCTGCGCTTCCGGCGTTTCTTCAGCCGCGTAAGGGGGGACCCAATTACACGGATTCTAGTCCAACCTCGGGTTAATCTTCCGAATTTATAGTTTAGCTTATCTAGGTTCCATACACGTTTAAATGTAAATATGAGGTTTAGGCCTCTAGTATTGGTGCTAGCTGGGGCAAACAGGGGTATGGTGTTAGGTACACTTTAATAGGAATATTAGAACGGGGTTCTTTATCTTCCGAGCAATCGGCCATTCATCATTAACTAACATAACATCTATTCAAATTATTTTAATCTCGTCAGATACAGTAAATGCAGATGTTAACCTACTGTTTTATTAGTGTTTATGGCTCGGGTTGTCTGTAGTAAAAAACAAAATCTTGTGACAGTTTATAAGGAGTGGAATAGAGAAATCTGTTATTTATACCTTTCAGATATTTAAAACCTTTAATTTTACATAGATATTTGTAGAAACAATCAGATAATTTTTACCGATTATGATTTAAAATTTGGTAAAGTAATGTACTTATAACAGACATCGGTAGTGTAAGATGGCAACATTAAAGTTAGGTCGAATCAGCTGACATCTAGTTACCAGGCCATAAAATTCCCAAAAAAAAAAAAAAAAAGAATCAGCTGACAGATGACATTCGCCCTTTCAATGAACAGAAATAATATTAACTATGTTATAATTTTGATAAGGAAATTGTGTATAGTATTGTGTATAGTATGGAAAACAAAGCATTCCTATGGCTGGCTTTGGAGTATCTGAAGTGTAAATTGCTAAAAGAAGCCGGGGACTTATGGATGACAATAATGAAAGTTATTCGTTCCCGTATTTACATCACAGACCTCAGAACTGAATTAATTTATATCACAGAGGCGTAGAAGAATTCCTTTATCAGAATGAGTCAATCGAGAGTTGAAAGATACTACGAATGGACACAATAGTCTTTATGTTTCAAGGACGAATGACATTATTTTTGAGTATGGTTAAACGAAAACCCAAGTTATACAAATCTATTGTTTGTAATGAATGAAGTGAGAATTCAATTTAGTTCACGAGTGAAGAAAATTCGTGTTGTTTAATAACAAATATAGATAGTAAAGATTCATAGATTCTAGATAGATCCGGGAGAGACCTTTACTCTAAAAGAGCCCGAAGGCCAATAAAATATCAAATCTGGCAATCATACGGCATCCAGAGAACATGGGTTTGGTGATATTTAAAATAACACACCAAACAGATTTAACAGAAATTTGTTTTATTTTCCGAGGAACGATTTTCCCTCAATATGTACACATGAAGTAACCATGTTTTTTACCCGATTGCCATGTCATTAGACATGCTGGTAGCCGCCATTATTTAACAAAACTAAATATTTTTGGGAGAATGAGATGATAGCATTACAATATAACACAGTCTAATGATAATATTTTGTATGCGGTCGAAGCATTTCAATAAAACTCAGAATTCTATCGACCAACCAATTACTTCTTGTTTAGACCTAGTCTATTTTAGAAATATCATACTAAAACTTACTAAAAGTTTGAATTCCCTACCTTTATTCCATATTAAATTATCAGAATAAAATTATTTAATTTAGTCGAACATGAAAACTTAAGATTCATTAAATTTGTAATAAAACTTTATATTTTCAGTAACTTCAATCTATTTATAGATAAGTTATGTAGTGTAGTTTCATAAAGTACAAAATTACTTGTCTACTAGACATTCTTGGAACAGACATGCAATTCCAAGAAAACAATCTAAATTATCTCTCATCTTAGAACTCTAATAATATTTGGTTTTGATTCATATATTTACCTTTATTGTTATATAGAGTAACCTAATATATCTATAACTTACTTGTGGACTGAATGAGTTTTATATTTCATATAGAAATAATATAAATAATATTTAATAAGAGTAGAATATCCCATACTGAATCATGCTATAGGAACTATGGATAGTTTTGATGGCTAGACTACATAGGAAGAAATAAGGTTATATTTTAAGGATAAATAGCATTAAATTAAGTTAGAAATTTAATCAGTATAAGGAACCAAGGTAGCAGTATGGTAGAGGAAGCAAGCAGTAAATAAATAATAGAATACCCATTTATTTAATTTATTTAACGATATACATTGTAGTATTGCACTATTTAGGTACGGGGCCTTACCGCGACACATCACGGCTACATATTATCTCTTAAAAGGACTAGGGTTACTACAACAACGTTGGATCCTGCCCTAGACGAATCACACCTATACAGATCACACCTTGGCCATTAGTATTAAGAAAAGTTCAAACACAATTGTTTAAAGATCCTTTCATATCTAGATTTGTTAGTAGTAGGATGTGGTAGACTAGGAGCTGCTGTTAAGATGTCCTTAGGTAATTGTTGTAGGGGTTTCTTAGGGCTTCATTGTAGGAGTAGAGTTTAGTGAAGAGGGTGAAGCAGACGAAGGATCTGTACCTTTAGTTAGGGCTTAGCATACATTACAGTTGGCGCGCGTTCCCAGGATGTATTTAGGCGTAGATATTACGATTGGTGGTCCCGTGACTCAGGATAACTCTAGAGTTGAAGTACGTTAGCTAGTAGGTATTACAACGTGTGTATTTTTCTAATATTTGGATATGGTAAGTGTGCCTGTCCCGCTGACGCACTGACCTTACGAGCATTAACTAAATCTAGAAATTACGAAATATGTAAAGGACGCACAGGTTTCAGCAGGGAAGGGCAGTTGCTTGTAGAACCGACGCTGGTGCAACCACGAACCGGAAGACACAGCGGTGGATCAGTTCGTTGTGAAGATACCTGTCTGAATCCTTCATTCATCAGTAGATGCCATTCAGCTAACGTAATTTATTGATACTTTTTCCTAAAGCATGTATATTTTAAGACAATGTCGCTTTTACCTTCATACAATACAATACAAAAATATTTTATAGCACACCAATAAAATGTTAGTAGAGGAAAGATAACAAAATCAATTTTTAAATAACGGTGGGCTTATTGCTTCATACTCTGTGGTAATTATAAACATTTATTTATTTTTTCCAATCGAATTTACGTAACCAATTTCAGCTCTTCAATATATGCCAAAAGCATTTTTGCCCCGAAATGTATTTACAAAATTTTCTCCGAATCTATTCCGAAAGCACGGACTGTCCCTAATACGAATATCTCTATTAAATTACTCACGGTCGGGCGCGCGAGCAAAAATATTGTTTTCGGGCTTTGCGTCTTGGCGAGACAAGGTTGTATGACGCCGATCTTTGCACTGAATATGAGTTTATTGTGCTATTTTAAAATAAAAGGCAAGTTTATTGTACCTATTCTACACGATTTTTGTCGTGTTCGTTGTATCTGAAGTATACCTATAGATGTAAAGGATAAATAAGAAACCAAAGTTGTATGGAATTCACTGAAATCTAAGTGGGATTGCTATAGCAGTCCTATAGCTCAGTTGTAAGAGCACTGTTCCGGTTAAGAAGAGGTCGTGTCTTCGAATTCTATTTGAACTTCAGTGTGTTGTATCAAATATTAGCTTCATATTTTTTTCTTTTGTATCTATATAATTATGTGAGACATTTCTTACATCATTACGTCTCTAATATGGTATTACCACAAAAAATACGAAAAACCTTGATTGTGTTCAATATTGTATCTGCATAAAGTGTAAATACAAAATTAACCCCTGGGTTCACATGGCGAAAAATAATGTGTATAATTAAAAAAAAGCCCGACCCGACATAACATAGCTAAAGGACCATCTCGAAAAAAAGTGCATTCAAATCTGACCATTCCTTTGGGAGCTACCATGTGACAGAGAGACACACAGATACACTGCATAGATACACATGTCAAACAACACCCCTCTTTTTAGTCGGGGGTTAAAAAAATTAAGCCGATTCATTAATCCTTATGAAATAGTGAATATTGTTGAATATATATATACCTACGGAAACCTCTCTAGCCTTTGAATCTAATTAATTCCAAAAAATAACTATCTGTTCTAATGAAAACATCAGGTCATCACCCCATGTGAAAACAAGGATCATCTTCATCAGTTTCCCAGCCTCATCCTTCTTTTGAAAACAAAGGTATACAAATCACAATTAATTAAGGATCTTTTAAAGTAGGTACTCCTCCTGGTACCTCTATAAAATTACGATGATTGATGACCTCTGTCATAGAACCGAAGCTCATACCTAAAATACATCTCCCCAAAAACACTATCCTTACTAGGCCATCACCCCATTATCGCCCCATGAGAAACAAGGACTCATATACCCATTAGAATAATATTCTCTTGCAAACATAGGTATATAATTGACAACTATTTAGGGAACTTTAAAAGTAGGTAATACCAACTCGTCCCGATACCTAATCATATCGATGATAATATCGATAATCACTTAAATCTCTGCCATAGAACCGAAGCTTTCATACCTAAAATACATATCCCTAAAAATACTATCCTAACTAGGCCATCACCCCATTATCGCCCCATGAGAAAACAAGGACAATCTGCACCAGTTTCCCAGCCCAATCCTCCACGGTTGTCGAGCCAATGGTCCAGACTCATCCCATTCTCACCCACGCGGCCCGGTCGTGGTGGGAACAAAGTCGTTCGCAGACTATTGGACACGGAATTAGTCATGGACTCTGATATAAGGGACGGGTGAATTTTATTCAGAATTTATTCAGGATTTGGCAGTGACGATGTTTTTAAAGAAGACGTTAGTTTCAGAATAGATTTTTGCGTTATTTTAGGCTTTACAAGAGCTATTAGATGGAATGGAATTGGATGCAAGACTGATCGTTGTGGAGCACCTTTGTGGAGATCGTTGTGGGAAGCTTTTGTCCAGCAGTGGACGTCTATCGGCTGATATGATGATTAGATGGAAAGTTAAATTACGTATTTGGATTTTTTATATTTTGCCTTTTCTTTATCAAAACTGACCGCCTGATGTAGTCGTTGATTAAATTAGACAGATGTCCAGACACGGTGGGCAAGTGAGACGCGAGATGCTGTGAAGATAACAGTGTGTATTTACTTACCTTGCCATTTTAATTCTTGAAAATTCATGTATTCTTAGATGGTAGCTTCTGGCTTTATGTTTGTGGCAAGACGTCATTAGTAGGTATCCACTATACAAATTTTTGTGAGAAATATTTTTGACCTTTACAATAAAATAATATAGAAATGCTAGTAAGTAACAGATTATTTCACTGAGACTCATTTACCAGCGCTACGGCTTGTTCAGGAATCCAAATGCGGTGTCGTGGTTTCAAAAATTCAGGCCCCGAATCATCTGCCTCCATCTTGGGCAGCTTAGATTGCGTTCTCCTATGTCATACATACTTTGTCTAACCTTTTGCTCTGCGTGCGACGCCAAGTTTAATTACTTTAGAAGATTTAATTATAAATCTTTCATCCCGTTAGCAATATCTGTATGGTTGGTTATGTTAATAGACTTTTACACTGATGGGGGAGAATGATGGCTCTATCACTCACCCTCACATTACCTACATTTGGCACGCTACGCCTCGTTACTGGCTGGCTGTTCATATCAATTTAACTATAGTAGAACTCATTGTTGTGATTTTGAATAGGTAATATAAAACGTTGGACTAAATGGAACGTATCTAATTAAATGTCTATTGATTGATTGATTCGCTTTGAACAACGTTTAAGTGAAAACATTGCAAAAGTTCCTGGTGATAAATATCTTAAGTAGTACAAATAATAAAAAATTATTACCTAAAGAATATTTAAATCTTTATTTTTAGCGGCGCACATAATTGGGTAATTGGTAAAATAAATAAATATCGCACTGAGGTTGGTCTATTAGTAAACAAGCTAATATACTACAAAAATATTGGCGTATAGAAAATAATAGGCCATCTTAAAAGTGTTAAACTAGTAGGAAACTAGTAGGTAAGTATCCCTTCCACTACAATTCCTACTAATACTTATATATATATCTTAATGTCATATTATTGATTATTATGATATTATGAAACCATCGACACGAGAAGAAGAAGAATTAAGAATTTTACTCTAGAATTATACTGGACCGACTGTATACCTCCTAACCTGCGGTGTAGCTACTAACGGTGGATTAAGGTTGATGAAAAAAATAAAATATAAACATAAATCTTAAGTATTTTAATGATTGGCTACTACATCTAAAATCATATTTACAAAATAAATAAAACACTTAAAAGCTAATATTGCACATAGAGAATATATCTTAATTATATAACAACAACGATTAAAAACGAATTGAGAATCCACAAAGACTGTAAACTGACATAGTTTCAAACATAGAGTTTAATTAGTTACAACTGTGTCGAATTGAAACAGTTACGAGAGGGGCATTAAATTTGCATAAGCGACTCATTTGTGAATGAGCGAACCATTATGGGGATAGAATTGTTTGCTTTTCTTGTTGAAATTTTGTGGGACATCATCCATGTCTCCTTCTTTGTCTTGGTGGGCTGTCATATGCCTCGTTAAGTGATGTCTCTCTCTGAAACTTTCATTGCAAACCGGACACTTCAATTTCTCTTCTCTCTTCCGCCTATTCGGGTCGGACACAGATTCGCTCTTGTGGTGAGTACGCATGTGATATACGAGATCAGATGTCATTCGGAAGCTAATGCTGCACTTGGCACACACATTCTGAGCAGGCAGGGAAAATGCAGCCAATGTCGGTGGCAATAAAGTGCTAAGTATAGCAGCCGCTGGATTAGAAATGAGCGGCTCTCTTGAAGGAACTGGAAATTTCATAAAATCTGGATTCGGAGGTTGAAAATTCTGAACACTGAACGGATATGAAGATCCTGCTTGTAGATAAGGTATGTCTGGTCTAAACGGCAGAAAATTTAGCTTGTTAGGAGAAATTGGCGGCTTCGGAGAACTTTGCTTGTCCTGATATTCCACGCCTTTGAATGCTCCACTAGTTCTAGTTTGCATCGGACTCTGTTCAGGATAGTTCGGAGATGAAGTCGGAATGCTCTGGGCTTTGAAGAAATTATTTCCGTTCAAAATTTGAGCCGGCGTTAGTAGATTATTAAAACCCGGTGCTTTGGAGAAAGAATTCGAAGATTGACTGCTTCCAGATAAAGGCGGACTGATAGAATTTTGGTACAGCAAGTTGTCGGGGCTAACCGATGGGTTTGGCGATCGCATGGTGTAGTTAGAAACTTTCGTGAATGCGCTCCTCGGCGATATCTCTGGCGGTTTCTCGGTGTATCGGCTTTCATATCTTGCTCTTGACTGCATACTGATTAGAGTCGGATCATCGAAGATCTTATTCTTATATTCAGGTAGAAATTTCGGCTGTCTCGCCGCACTTTCATTGGAGTTTGGGCGGCTTCTAGATTTATCGGAGTTTTCCGAGTCACTGCAATACATTGCTTTATTAGGATATTCATCCGTGCCGACATCGATGTTTATGTCAGAACCAAAATTCGGAGATATGTTATTGTTAACACGTACTCTATCATCGTCCTGATCTTTTACGTCCATAGTATTTTCACTGGAGTACTCACTGTGTTTGTAAATTTCTGGGATCCTCTTCAGCGGATGTTCCCATTCTTCACTATTGAAAAGTTGTTTAGACACACGGAGTTGTCGCTCCGGTTGCTTCTGCCGAAGTTTTTCATCCGGCATCATGAGGAATGCGACGTCAAATGATCGTTTGGATGTCTTCCCAGCATTCAACACCGTCGACTGCATCTCAGGTTTCGTGATCTGCGATGTTCTTGCACTCTCAATATTCAAATTACTCTCCTTCGAATCAGGAGACGCCTCTTTATAACTTTGGTAATTATTTTGAACGTCCATTGTCATTGTTTTCTCATTTAATTAACGCCACACTTTGCAAAACTTTTCACACTTATATCGCGAGCTCGCTACCAAGACGCGTGCGTGCCAGCCGGCAGTAACTTTACGAATGCGAGCGCGATATAAGGGTGGAAAATATATAAGTGGGGTTTTAGTCTACCCCAAGTGAAGCTCCGAAGTTAGGGAGGCGTGGCGGGGTTGGCCAGTCAGCGTCGACCGGGAGGCGTGAAAGAAATCCGCGGACCAATCACGAGCGTTTTCAACGATAGAGAGCAGGAGAGCTCAATCACCGGGTCAAGATAATAATAACTGCCTCGAATTGAGAGCGCATTGAGTTGCGGTAGGGTCAGCCCGACAATTACAGTATGATATTGAAAACCGCGAGCGGTTTATGCTGCTTTTCAATACGGGTGTTGCTGCTATCGCCAGCAACGGCGTTAAATATTCTACACAATAACTTAAATTTTACTTGTTTTCATTTAAATCCAATCTGGATTTTATTACATTACACATAAACATATTATGATATGAATTATTAAATCACTAGTTATTTTGGTTTTATTTACCATTAAATAAAATCAATAAGTACCAAACTGTGCTTTTAAATTTAATTCGCATTTAATACCAACATTTTTATATAGTTCTTATCGATTCGCGTCTAAGAAACCCCAAGAAAAACTCTACCGATTATGATTGCAATAAATATGTTTTATATGTCGCATAAAAAATGATACCTCGCTATAGCCGGCCTAACCCTCGAGTGTATGGATGAGATTGCGAATAATGCTATTAACACAGACGCTTCTTCTCAAATTGATATCCCACCTTCAGCCTTTGCAAACAAAACTAACCTTAACAACGAGGACGATAAGACTCAAAATGAATATACAGAATTGGTCAGAAAACCACTAGAAACGGTCAAAGTAAAACGAAGCTTAGCTGTGTTTAGTGAAGGTTCAGATTATATCGCAGAAATGTTTATAGAAATGAAAAGAAGTCTCAAATGAGAGTTCTGTTCGGTAGTAACGATAATAAGATAGGCGCAGACGTTAAAGGAAAGCCATTTGTCAGATTTTAGCCATTTTTTGGCCATTCGTTCTCTCTCAATGAAATCTGTTCAAAGTATATATTTGCGGGTGTCCTTAATGACAGTTCGGAGTTTGATGGATATTCTTTTGTGGCTATGCGATGATTATTCAATGTTGGCGGTGATACTTAGTTAGGTTAATGGTGTTTTCTTGGTTCTTCCGGGAGGTGATTATTTTATAAATTGTTGTTATATAATCTGGATCTAAATCGATTGTCATTACAGCATAGTCATGAAGTTATACGTGAAACTATTTTATTATTTTTGTAGCCTTTGAGCTTATTGAAAAAAGTAGATATGTTTTTCATGTAAAAAAATTGGATAGATAGGGTTTTTTTTAATAGCCAGCAAACGTGTCGTGATGAATCTTCTCTATTTATGTACCTATTTTAAACAACGAACAAGAAGAACAAAGTACTTCTAAGAAAAAAAATACGAAATGTACTAAAAGATGCATGCGGTTTAATTGTGGTGGATTTATAGACCGAATAATAACAACAGAATGACAGTAAGTAAATGAATCTAGTCTAGGACAATCTTACACAAATTAACCAATTTTTTTAACGCGAGTAAGACTTGTTTTGTTATAATAAAATCGTGTATGTTTAATGAAATATGTTAGCTAAACTTGTTTTTGAAACGATTTTGGAATTAACGTAGGTTGTGTAAAATAGCTTATTCCCAAGAAAATCTTATGGATAATATTACGAAATTCTTAAAAAATAACAATTGTATTGAGCTCAGAACTAATTAATGAATCTATTCTAGACCAAAATGAAAGCATTAAAAATATAAATTAATGGTTTAAAAACACAAAAAATTACAAAATAAACTAAGTTTATAAATATTCTTAATTTTTATTGTAAAGCAATGACATTGACAGTACCTAAGGTTCAAAAAGGTACGCGTTTCAGTTTCCTTTAATGTATATGTTGCACTTAAAACGCAAAATATAACTCATCAGACGTCAGTAGAAATAGGAATAAGCAGGAGTTGAATGTTTGTATGGGTAAATTTCATCCCTCTGCGCGAGCGAAGCCGGAAAACTCATACTAGTTGCTCATATGTATAAACAACTTTTCAGTGACTTCAGTCCATCGATCAATCTCAAGACGGGCCTCGATCGTGACACCTTATTAGCTGGGCGACAAATGTTCTCGGCATCAGCCAATCGATTCCCATGTTCTGCCTGCCGCGTGATCGATTGTGCAGGTTCGAGGGAATTGGAGGAGAATAGAAATAGAATGTTTATTCGGATAACAGATTATGTCTCTAAGACAAAAAAGGAAACAAAAAAGTTTTACTAGAAACGCTGCCAAAAAAAGATTTGTGCAAGCGGAGATGTTTACCTACTTTAAGTAATTTAATATTCTCTTTAAAAGGTTCTTTAAAATCTTGGGAATTTGAAGAAAGTACCTTTACTTCAGATTCGAAAGAATTGATTTGTCATTGATTACCGATTAATAACCGTCACGTGCTTGTCCACTTTTTATTGCGTGCGCGATAAAATAATGCCTAAAAAATACGTAACAAAATTTGAAATTTGGTAAAACCCATGACGTCTTTGCTGCTGCTGCGCTTCCTGGTGGTCCAACTGTGAAATATATCTAAGAACCTGTTAAATTGCATCGAAATAATCCAGTAATTTGCCCGTAAAAGGGTACAGGAGACATAAGTCTCATTATTTTTAATGTTAGTACGCCAAATAATAAACACTGCAAAGATCGACACACAAAGCATATCTATGAGGAAAAATTCGAAAAGTTACCTGGCGTTAGCGTGGTGGGGAGGTTAACACGTTGTACTGGTAATGCAGAGGCATCGGGTTCGATTCTCGGTATCTTCCGTCAGGTTACACATTTATTTTTTTTCTTTTTGCTTTGATTTTTACAAGACATGTACCTATTATTATGTACACACAAACCACTTCTATTTAATTCCAAACGAAAACACATAAGTCCACCTCTAACGCAGCAGCGAAAAGGCGCGAGAACGCTAAATGCTTATGATATGTTTATATCCTTTAACGACAGCCAATAAATTGACTTGTGCTTAGTGATAAGAGCTTATTGATAAGTAATTGGGTACGCGTGCCTTAGATTATAGCACACGTGGCTCGAATAGGGGCAATGTTAGATTGCAAACCTCATATGATATTATAAGGATTATGGTATTAGTAAAAACGCTATGGGGAAAATATTAATGTACAATTATGTGTCGTGCTAATTTAATAAAATAATCAGAAGTTTCATGTGAAACCGGGTTCGCGAAAGAGCTACACCAGAAATAACTACGAGATATCAGAGAATTAAGACCTTGGACCTCAATCCGATCTCTGACATGCTCTATTCGAAAATAAGTATTTAGTCGTTGAAAGTTTCAATGAATGAGCAATATATAAAATTTTATCATACGTCTAACTTTATTTAACACGTAATTTTTTTTTATATCTTTTAATGCAGCTCAGGTAGCAAAAATGAATAGATTTCTGAAATCCCAAGATGCTGCTAAATTATGATAAAAGTGGCGTAAAAAGTAAGTCGAAAAATAAGTGAACCAATATTTTGTTAAAATTTAGCCAATCAACTTTTAGTTATTTCACTGGCAACAACAAATTTTTGGTGATTTTGAAAATCAGTAAACACAGAGAAAACATGACAAAATTTTCCTCAAATATCAAGTAATTTTTGCATAATAAAGCCAAAACAGAGTGATAAATCTAGTTTTTTTTTCTATAGGATTCAGTATTTATTTCCGAAGAAGGACGAAAGATTGAGTAGTATTCCGGTAAACAATGTTTTGAATTTGGTTAATGACAAATAACGATTGACGTTTTATAATGCAAATATATATTAGGCATGCACATATTTGCATGCATATTACGCATGCACATTATTGCCATATGAAAACTGTTTGTAGCGCCACTATCCCTAGGCTGAATCGCAACTTGCTAGGCTTTAATGGTGTTATTTACATATGTACTAAAAAGTAGATAAAAGCGATCGACACCTTTAGTGACGATTTAAACTAACACTTACGGGTCAAATTTGGGAAACCAATCAGTTATTTTTCATGCAAATCGGTTAACCGATTGCATTCAGTTGAACTCGAATATTTCCAATTCTCAGATGGCAAGTTGAGTCCCCAAGCAGCCGTATTCAAACCAATGATGATCAAAGCACTTTCGTATGACCCACGCAGCACATATGTCTAAGTGGGACTGTATAATTAAACGAACTCGACTTGGGGTAACTTAATGCAATTATGGCTGAATTTTTCGCGACATATGGCGTTAAAACGGCGGTTTAGACGCTTGGGGCGCGGTTTTTTGGTGTTGTGATAATGGTTGAGAGAATCAATACTCGGTTTTTAAACTATTTGTTTGATCCACATTGTTCGGTAAAATAATAATAGCAATACTGTGTGTACTGCCTAGTTTGTTTTTAATACAACTTTAGCTTATAACTCCGAGTTCTTATAAAAAAAATAGATTCTAATGCTTTCATTCTACTTTTTTCAACAAATTGCGCACTGCCTAGGGTGATGGCGTTACCATTTTCTCTATTAACCCAAATCAAATAAAGTCAAGGCTGATTGGTTGCTTTCGAAGTTAAATTCGCATCCTACCGACTGCGCAATGTAAAATAACTATTTTTGGTGTAGAATTGAATGGCATACACAGAGGCTTGTATTAAATTACATTTATTCACTTAACCACACATATGCATATATAACATGACATAATCTGCCTGTGTTGGCTCGGAGAGCCGTCGGATAAGCTGGTCTCTCTCACAATTTTTCGGTCTAGTAAAAACATAACTTAACCAAAGTCCAATAGTTTTCATTAGCAACGCGAAATTAGGGTGAGCATCCCTGGAGTCCTGTGCCTGCATATGGCGTGTAAACGCCGATCGTATTGCATCCACCCTACTTTTTACAAGTGCTATTGTGATGAACTATCGGTGCGGTTTGACGGGTGAATTATTGGTATTGAAATCTTGTGGATCAAGATCATACTTCATAGCCTAACAGTCTGCTTTGGTCGTGTGTGTTTTCCTTGTGTTTTTCACTGCCTTTTGTTACCAATTTAGAAAGCTTGGACAAACGATGCCCGCAACAAAGCATGTGATCGTTGTAAAATTGATTTTTTTAATTTAGGATGGATTTAGAATAAATACGCCTAGAACGAGAACAAACAAACAAATATGCGAAAGATGAAGCCTTTTCTGTTTTACGTGTGCGAGTCTACGAACCAATCATAGAGACATTTTGCTTGTGACATTGACGTTGTGACAGATGCACACACGGACGAAACTTAGCCTGTGGCTGACCAAAACTGGGGGGGTATTCGACCAATTTTAGAGAGATGATGGAGATCTCTCCATTTCATCGTCATCCGTCACTTTTGACGTGTGCCTACTTGACAAGTGGCGATATCCCTAGAACATCGCAACTTCGTCAATTCGGACGCGCTAAATTTTCGTTTCCTTTGTATGTGACGGCATAAATAACAGCAGGCGCATACTTTAAATTGACCGCGTAGTGCGTGAAATTAGTCTGTTACGTTTCGTTCAAAACAGATATTCATAGACATGAATAACATTTTTGACAATCATTATCGCCTTCGTATTTCCAAAATTGAGGTGAGATATGTCACTTTTAAGCTCATCGTATTTAAATGACAGATGGCGATATAACTGTTATCTAATGGAGATTTGACGTTTGGCGATCACTCAAACGTCATTCTCGAATTAGGTCCCTGGTTTCACTTTCAAGCGCTGACTAGGTTTCGGTTTAAAGAACTTTATTCTCATTAAGACAATTGTCACTTACATGAGAACTTACAGGCTAATGCAATGTTAACATAGAACAGTATGAATTTAGATAGTGATGTTAGTAATATACAATGGTATGGTTTAAGATTATGATATAAGTATTGTAGTGGATAAAAATTAAGAAAATAAAAATTAAAAATAATAAAGAATATAACTAAAAAGGTTCTCTAACCTAATAATTATCATTACTAACTAGTTCTTGCATTATAAATAATTTTAAATAATTATAATTACAATTTTAATTGTAAAACAGTTACCTAGTGACTTTTACCTAGGAAACTATAGAGTTAAGTTTTTTGGTGTAGTGCTTATTATTTTGGGAGTGCCTTTGATAATTTTGATGGTAAGGTTGGGTTGTCTAGGCGTATTTATTCTAAGATGTGGGCTGACACTTGTTAGGGTTCCGTAGTCATTTTTTAATAATCAATGATTTTTTTGCAAATATTATTTTGGCATTGTTATCTGTTTAATGTAGATTTTTATAATCACATTTTTCATGAGTGAGATAAAGTTAACTGTCATCGAATAGACTTTGCATAGGCCCCTACCGACAGAGCTGTCACTAAATGAAATGAACTTTCTCATAAAATACACAAAAAATATTCTGACGAGTGAAGTTTCCATGTCCAGATCATCAGTCCACTTGCTAGAACTACTCGGCTCCATCGTATGACATCATATTATGACATACTCACTTCAAAGTGGACGAAAATGTATCTGATTCATTACACAGGTTGGGGATGGCCGCCATTATGGTTATTGTGATCAGATGGCAGCGTCGGCGCATATGTTGTGTGATTGTGAGTTGGGGATGAAAGAGACTTGATACTTAAACACACCGAAATAAAACTTTCCGATGAATATTTAAAATAATTTGTTTGTAATTTAAATATTAACATTTCTACTGGTTGGTTTATAGAGAAGATTTTTTTTAAATGTATGCTTTGAAACGCGATTTGAACCCACGTCCCGCGGCTTTTAGAGCCAGACAGGTGCATTACCAATTATGCTAGCAAAGCCACTAGCCAAAGCATAAATTTTTCAACCTGTTGCTTAATTTCTACATGCCTTAGGGCGCCATCTACCGTAATAATTATATCTATATGTATTCGGCACCATCGTTTCAAATAATTCGCTTCTATTAAACATTTAGTTTAAGCTAGCAGATGTACTGCTTTAATAAAAATTGATTTCTAATGGTTTCCTTAAGAAATCGACAAAAGAAATAAAAATTAAGCGCTGGTGGTTTCGATTTTACCTACTATGAATTTAAATTATCACCTTAGTACTAGAAAACCTTTTCATTCAATTGATGCACAAAACACCGAATTAAGAATTAAAATAAATTGCGATTCTTTAACTTGTATACTATGACTTATCTGATGTGGTTATATCATAAATATTATTAGAAATCATTATTGAATTCCTCTATAATAACAAACTGTACGAGTAACAAGAATTCTTCCAGTTTATACTTGCAATCTGTCACTCCCCGGGAGTACCGCAAGGGTCAAAATCTGTTTCTCTCGATTTCATTGTCATTCAATACAATATGCATTATTGCACGGCCTGCGCAACATGCTGGGTTCGCGCATGCGTACTACATAAACATTACTGGGTCGGTTAATTGGGTTCCCATTATCAATACGTAATCATTAACAGTTGGTACCCACTTAATGCTTATTATTAACCTGGGTACTTATTCTTTGAAATATATCTTCATGTACTTTGAACATTTGTTTCTTTGACAGGACCATTTCAACGAACTTAGAACTTCCGTTTATTTAAGAGACTTTTCAAAATCGAAGAAGCTAGACCTGATTAGACTTTGAAATTGTGAACGTTAATATAAAATTATAAAATTCATACTTACAATGCTTTTTCTAATATCAACCACAAAATAATATGTGCTAATTATTGATAATTATCATCTATCAAAAAACATCAAGATTCGGTTATTTCATGAGACATACATGAAAATTATTTGGTTTTTAGCACCATTGATGAGATATTAAAGAGCTCTCATGCAGAGCCTATAAATCTTTGATGTTTCAGTATTTTCCGCATTATACTTGTCCACCATTGACTAAGCTTTAAATTCTTAACACAATACAATTCTCTTGAAAATGCATTTAACGCGTTGCATATGGTAATGGGGTATGGGGGCGTATTGTCCGCGGCGGCTTTTACACCATATGGTCCAAAAATTTACAAACAAGTGTGCACTAAATCCCACTTACAATACTCGTGATTATGCGTTTGAATTAGTTTCTATACCGAAAAAAGGGAACCCTATGCAGAGGATGATATGATTGAAAATGTTGAAGCAGTATTTGACAATTTGATTATCAGGGATAAGTATTTGAAATCCAGTCATACTACTAATGTATCAAAGTTGGAATTCGACAGTATAGAAGCAGCTGTCGATATAAAAGTAGAAGCTGCCAGCACAACTTTTAAACGCAGCACAACTAGTATAAACGTAGCTGATGTTAATCAAAATAATATAACAGATGAATTGTAACCGAAATCCATACTGGCTTTGGTTGATTTTGGCGTGCACGTTAGTTTAAAAGAGATTTTGACAATTAATAGGGTGAATGATCCAAGTATAGAAGCATTGGAAGTAGAAAGGGGATGATTATAGTGGAATTGTATGATGGCCTATTGTTGGCTCGGACACCATATGTTGGATTTGTATTAGTTAGTACTATTTAGGGATAGTGCAGGGCGTATTTTATGAACAGGTGTTTATTTGGTTTTGTGACTATCGACAATATTGACTTTGTGGTGGAACATTATTATGAAGCTATTATCGATATGGTATTAATATTACTTACTTGATTTTTTGTTTGCCAAATTATTTCTTTGATAATTCATCTTATTTTGATTTTAAAGGCGCCGCAAATCGCAATTAGCAATTTCGTTAACTTTACTTTACAGTTCGTTATTTTTGTTGATTTTTTTTTCATTGTTTACTTCATTCTTTGTAGACCTATGTTATTTCAAATATTTTAATAGCATTTTAGTAAATCATCCCTGGAATCATATTTATGTGTATTGTTTTATAAGATGATTACTAGACATTCATTGAAATCCATCTAATAGCACTAGTGAAACCTAATGTTGCTATTTATTCTGCTATTGTTTGAAGCTACATCTCACTACTCCTACACAAGTATGTAGGTGTAGTGAGATGTACATCTCACTACACTGAACATGAAGCTACATCTCACTACATCTTCATAAGTATGTAGGTGAGGTGAGATGTAGCTAAAATACTAGTTTTTGCTAATTTAATCGTTACGTACATATTATCACTATATACATAACTAGCAAGTTCCCAAACAACCGATAGGACCTCTCAATCAAGACATCGTCCTTTGGGAGTTGTCGACAATCACTAAAAGAATATTAGTCGGCTACCAACTAATCTGTCGTAGTTGCTTGACAAGGCCCGGGAGAGAGACGCAATCAAAGTTGCAGATGCGGCCGCGGGGAGATCATCAGTCAATCAGACAAAGGGTTTTCGGATACAATATCTAGCCAATTTACTGGAGTAACACGTTTTTCCGCAAACAAAGTATTGGTACTCGTAACCGAGTAGATTATACAGTGCCTGTCAACTGTCAAAAACGTCCATATAAATTCGTAGAGAATAAAAAAAAATATTTGCTGAAAATTATTCATCATCATCATCATTTCAGCCATAGGAGTTGGACACAGACCTCCTCAATAGACTTCCGCATGTGCCATCGGTGCAAATTTTATCATAATTTTACTAGAAAACTACTTAAAAACTGAACATTGAATCCATAATGTCTAAATGAAAATTTAAACAGAACGCAAACCGAAAACCATTTGCAGCACAAATCCCTTTCCGAAATAAATCATTTAAAAAAGTTCTATCACACCATTCAAAACGGCATTCTGCTAAGCGCGATCAAATCTAACGAAACATAAATTTAAATTTAGAATCCAACACCCTTTGCTAACGTTCACTCCAGTATTTCAAAAATCATCAAGCGATCGACATAGAATGACCTACAGATTTCGTCTTTATTTTAATGCTGGAAGGTTTACTTTTGCGCCGTTTGTATGAGAATGGAATTATGGATTTAAGCGCTGTTTCTACCAAAAAGAGTTTAATAGAATTTGGCATATCGACTGCGTGATTACAGAATTTCATATCATTGTACAGAGGGGTCTTGCATTGTAAACTTTATTTTACACGAATCAGGCTTACTTTTGCATTGTTACATTAGCAATAAGATACGAGGTTATGGAAGCAAATAATGGGTATCTTACTAATGGAACGTCGGTCTAATGAAATGAGGTGTTTTTTGTTCGCATTCTGCGATTTATTGTAAAATGCTCGTTTTTCAATATGCGACTGAGCTCGAATCTGCTACTTTATTGGCACTCTGATCCAAATGAGTTTTTACTCGTATTCGTTTGATAGATTTTTTATTTTTAAAACTCGTAATATTAAAACATGAAGTTTTTATTTTCTCTTATTTTTAAGCTGCACACTTGCAAATTTGGTAATGATAATGGAATGAAACACTAAAACTACCTACAAGTATTTAAATAAAACAATTTAAACGGATTATATCGCGTATATTAATCATTTGAGCCTCCCTGACGTTTCAGTACCTTTACAGATACCGTTGTCAAAGGTTGACTGAGAAAAACATAATTTTTCTCTGTCAAAGTTACATTTGTGAAAACTACCCATTTTATAAATATTAATTTCAAAATAAAGGTGTTTATACATGCCAGATGGGCCTAATGTGTAAAGACAGTTACACATGTGCCAGAAGGGCATTTATTATTTTATTTAAAATATCTACCAGCGGTTCACTATAAGGCTTATTTCATAGTATAAAACAAAGTCGCTTCCTGCTGTCTGTCTGTCTGTCTGTAACTATGTATGCTTAGATCTTAAAAACTACGCAACGGATTTTTATGCGTTTTTTTTAAATAGATAGAGTGATTCAAGAGGAAAGTTTATATGTATAAAACATGCATAATTTATCAGCATTGCAATCCGTGCGAAGCCGGGGCGAGTCGCTAGTAATAAGTATAAACTAACTACTATCAGACGACAAGTGATGTCCAATAATAAGATAGATACTTACGAATACTCTTAATTCGTAGAACGTTGTGTGATTGTAAAAACTTCAAACTGAACAACATTTAATTCACCAACTTAAAATAAAATACAGTTTTAAACTTATTACTTGTAATGTAACCAATTAAATTGTATTTATTTTCAATGCATACGCCATTAAACAATGATGTTGACGCCGCTGACTACGCTACTAATTATCAAATATATTTCGCAATACTTTCCTTTTTTGAATAATCAATTTATTACAAATTTATGAAACATTTAATGTCTCATTTCAATGTGGGTATACACCAAATCCCCCACTCCCGGCAGGTGGACCGACGACCTGAAAAGAGTGGCGGGAAGCAGTTGATGCGGAAAGCTGAGGACCGGGTATAGTGGCGCGAACTGGGGAAGGCCTATGTCCAGCAGTAGACGATTCCGGGCTGATGACGATGATGATACACCAAATTATTACTTTTTTAAACCATTGATACAAAGAGGTACCGGGTTTGACTCCCGGAGTCTTCCATCAGGTTACTCATTTAAAATTTTCTTTGAGCTTTGATCTTTCTATCAATGGTTTAAATAGTTTACAAATTATTGAATAAAACAAGCTCTTTAACATAGCTAAGTATTTTGTTTAGTTTAATCTATTGCTTCTGTTACAGGTAACACCCGGTATATTTTTAATCCTATAATATTAATGCGATCAAATAAATATATCTGTAGACGCCTCTAGGAAACTGAATGCTCCCAGTTAAGGTTTGCTTCCTCGACATGTCATTTCAACAATTTCAACATAAAAAATCTCGTCCCTTTTCGTGCGGTGCAGCCAGCAGACTTCTGAAACAATTAAGTGTCTCAAAAAAACTCAAGCGGATTATCTTAATCAGGTTCCATATACCAACTGTCAAGACTTTCCCTAAAAAACCTTATCGGCAATCTCCCTCCCAAACAAAGGGAGGTTATTTTGCATAATGAGTGACGTTCCTCCAACGTTTAGGGGGATAGAGATAGTCTTATTTGAATGCTTTGTAGTTAGACAAGGACGGAAGGTTTGCGAGAACAATATCACAATCTTGTTTCTGGACCATTTATTTAATTAGTGGTGGCCGACAGCAGGCCATTCATCTGAGCGTTATGGTTGAGATACGAATGTGGCCAAAGGGTTGGGATTGGCTTTTGACGTCTTTTAGCGTGGCTTACACTGGAGGAAGAAGTTTGGGTAACCGTAAAGATTTGAATAGGTACTTGAAGTACTCATTAACCCTTAAGCGGCTAAAACTCTGCACTAAGTTGTAATGAAAAAGAGTACACTTGAAATATATATAATTTTATTAGCGATGCAACCATGGATTCTGCCTATTAGCCGACTAATCGGTAAAAAATAGCTGGTCGGTAATGCCGATCATGCTTAATACCAGAAAAAAATACTGATTTTTACAGAATATTTCGATTAAAAGGGTTGTAACTGGCTGGTTACAAGTAAAATGTAGATCTGTTATTTATATTATAAGGAAGACCGTTTTTTAACAAAAATATTATCGTGAAGAGAATCAAAATATGAAGAATATTAATGTTATAATTTTTTTAAAACAAACCTTATAAAAATTCAAACAAACTGAAGCTAATACAAGATCTACAGACTTTTTGCTTGAAAAGGTCAAAAAATATGATGATAATTCTCTACAGACTTTTTGCATGAAATTTAATAAATTGATAATTAATATTTTATGTGTTCTCATTTTCAAATAAGTAATAAAGCGCCGAGTGTTCGGCATAGTTTGTTAACTAGTCGGCCTAACTCTAATTTTTATAAATATTTTATACCCGATGACATTGTCATTTATTGATCGTGTGTAGCAACGAAATTGTAGTGACAAATGATGGGCACGTATGGGTTCTTCTATAGAAAAAGACAACTCTATGAACATCTAAAAAACACGACTGAAAATCGTTACCTCATATCAAGAAAATTAAGAATCGATAATTGAGTTTCTGTCTGGTGAGTAGATGCAGGGAAAATAATAATGTTGGAAACACAGTTTTGTCTATCACATTATTTCGTCGTTTCAGAAGAGGAGGACAATCCATAATTATCATAATTAATGTAAATTTGAATATGATGATTTTTCTTGCCATTACGTAGAAACAAAGTGACAGATGGACATTGTTTCCTGCATATATATATATTATATATAGGTACACCTTCAACTCTTCATCTCAGAAAAATAGGATAAAATGAAGTGCACTTTCGACGCGGGTCTGTAAGAATAACATGCAAATAATATAATTATCTCTTCAATAATATTAATAGAATATAAATAGGTAAGGTATGTTTAAAAGAACGTATTATTTATTGATTCATTTCACGTTTCCGCAGATCTGCCCAATGCAAACACAAACACAAATAAAGAAACTGCCACGTAGGGTTAAACACAGCTAACTGATCTTTCCATCGAATTAACCGTTCAAAAGCCGACGGGGGTCATAACGTCGGGGGGACACGGCTGTAACATTAAATTGAGACATTAACGTCGGGGGCCTTTGTCTCTAAATGGTTCGCAGTTCGGTGTGACACCGTGGCTAATATTTTAGAATCTTGTTTGGAAGGGTTGAGGTTTAGTTCGAACGTTCACGGAAATTAGAGGCGATTTCGGGTTTTTAATAGTGTATAAGGTTCCGTGGAACACTTTAAGTGGGTATTGATGCATGATCTGTTTGTGTAACTGAACTGTAGATTATGAATTTAACACAGACGCACGACACATGATTAAGTTTTCAAGAAACGATAGAGCGTGACTAATGAAGTGTTCTTTCTTAAGATAATAATAAAATTTATAAACATAAATCCAAAACGTAGGTATAAAATAATCATGTTAATACCTGTATAAGAAATAGGGACTTTAAATATTACTATGTTTAAATCCTAAATACGCATCATTAACTACATCAGATAAGTGACATGTACCAAAAAACCTAAATTTTTGTATATATCCACAGGAAGGCTGGCTAATTAACGATGCAATTATAAATCTCTTTGACCCAATAAAGAAATATTATACAATGCCGAATAACACGTTCATAAAAAAATATAAGTGGGTGTAAACTTTATGACTGTACGATTCCAATATTTGTTGCGAACAACGAACTTGCCATCTATAATTTTGTCTGTCTTCAACAATATTTCAATAGATTCTGTCTGCTCATCCCGCACCATAACTCTTTCTCACGCCACTGCTCACCAAAAAACTGAATTAATTTAGTTCTATCAATATGCTTGAACAACGCACTTGGCAACGATTTTTAAGAATCTTGGCTGTGGCAAAATCCGGGGGAAAATCAACAAAAAACGTTCATAAATCATGGCTTGGACTCAGTGGCTGAATGCGGAATGAGCATTTGAGGGTTATTTTTTCCTATTCAATCTATATTTGTTAAAATTAGTTACGTCATGTGTTTAAGTTATACATTAGGTTGTAAGCATTAGGTACACGTTTTTTTTACATGTTCTTAATAAGAAACAATGTGACAGAATAGCGTTGTTTCTTTTTTTTAGTTGACTTGAAAACATGAAAGTTTCTTATTTAGAGATAATAATACAGTGAATATTTTTTTTCATAAATCATTAAAATACTAAGGCCAGAGAGGAGCCTCCAGACGACTTATATTTCGTATTTTGTCGAGACGTTTGTCATAACATAAAATCAAAACATCCACATAAAATGGCTGTGACGGAGGTAAATATAGGTATGGCTTATTAACGGTGGAGGTGACTTTCAGCGTCCTACTCGATGCCGCACAACATAAATCAGTTATGAATTCTATAATGTATTTTCCTTAAAGAGTAAAAGGATTCACCAAGGAAAGTGTTTACCAAAAATATACTTAACGAATAATGTTTTAATACAACCGGTCTGAAATGTCGCCATTATTATTACGCTCTATTTTCCGATATACTTTATTTCTCTTGAACTTACAACGTGTCAATGTCACTCGATGCTGTGAATAATAAAAACAGACATCAGCCATATCACTGATATATTCGTCATTCGAAACATCGAATTCGGCACCGAAATCTACCCTATAGATATACTGGATGATCACACTGAGCAACTTTTACTATGTAATCGAGAAAAAAAGAAAATAACTAATTAAAATAGCTAATTGATAACTAACAGCTGAGTTTTTCTCATAGAATTCCAAATTAAGCCTTAGTAGGTACCTTTAAGTATTAGCAGAAATATCTGACTGTAGCTGTAATTCACGTATTTAGATCGTAGTTTATACAGATTTTCTTTACAAACGCGACAAGGTAGCACTTATTAATAACATTATAACAAAGACAAATAAAAATATAGAGCCCCTTTCCAGTACAATGGAGGCACTTATTCACGCCGCGCTTCCTGCCCTGTGTTCAGTCGACATTGTTTTTTTTTCACCAAGAACTTTTTCTGTTCATTTGTTTTTCGCTTTTTGTACTACGGACAGGATTTCTTGAACCCATATTTCACGCTCATATTGTCCACAATTTGCATCTAGCGAAAGCGACGTTTGTACTGTTTGGTTTGGTAAGGACTTCGTTGAAATATTTTTGGGTGAATTGTAATCTTTAGGCTCTGGCTCTGTGATTTGGTGATGTGAGAATCTTTTTTTTACTTTTTTGTTGCTTTTTCCATCTTAATTGGTAGTACCTAAGCGCAACATTGTTGTAAGATCCTTGAGGTATTCCCATTGTATGGTATGTTATTCGGTTGGTATAATGATGTAGCATTTTCTTCAAATATCAACTATTATTGCGATCATAATATTAAGAAAAAATTCAGCCGGGCAGATTATGTATATAAGGTGGTACCGGAATATCTAAATGGTTATAATGGATACTTTCTACCTTTAAAGCAAAAAATATTATGATTGCTTCCTCTGCGAACTAAGTTGCGGGCACCTACTCGTACTGATATACACAACTAGTTTAATCCAGAGGTCATTCATTTCCATCTCATCTCCATCTCCCGTGAAGTACCCACCGTCAGGTGTGGCGGGACATGTGGCTCCCAGCGTCTTATAGTTTACATAAACCCTCCGAACACCGGACTGTCTGCAGAGCACACCACAGGATGAATATAATCATCACTATAACATAGTATAAAACAAAGTCGCATTCATGCTGTCTGTCCCTATGTATTAGATTCTTAAATCTACGCAACGGATTTCGATGCGGATTTTTTAATAGATAGCGTGATTCAAGACGAAGATTTATATGTATAATATATACATGTATAATTTATCTGCATTGCACTCGTGCGAAGCCGGGGCGGGTCGCGTAGAATATGTACGAGTGAAGACCAGACTCCTCCTGAGGGTCGTGAACTCGTGAAGTAGAAGTCTCGCAATAACGTAAATTTTTATTCTTGTGGCTAGAGTTCCAACTGACAGGCTAACGATCTCCACCAAGAAAGGATTTCGGTGAAGGGTGTCTTGTTCCGGCGCTTCCGCGGGCGGCTGCCTAACACGACGGACATCGTAAACACATTGCAGTCGGTATATAATAATGAGACATAAATGAAAAAAAAAACTGTTATATTTACCTAATATGTATCATAGAGTATAACGTTTGTACTGTTTTTAATGTAAAATGCCTTTGATGCTTGCAATAAATAATTTGAGTTGAATTGAATTAAAGGTAAATAGCCAATCATACAATACCTGAAACAACTGCGCTACTCTAATTCGACGATGACAATATCCTCAATTCAGCCAACATAATGGGTATATGATTGTTGCTATTCAGGGTGATTCAGGTTAAATGACACTAATAAGTAAGTAGAAATTTTAAGGAAGGTCCGTCTCATTATATCACAAGTAATATAGCTCACGCCTGTAATTTTAATTGTAATTGTAATGTGCCGGGTTCGTAAATGCGAGCAAAATTCATTGAAGTGCCGATTGAAGGGCCGTTACTGGTTATAAATCATTTCAATCGATTTGTTCGAATGTGACACGCTATCTTAGAATGTACGCCTATCAAAATAAACTAGTTTTATCTCAATAAGACAAAGATTTTTTTTATTTTTATTGAACAATTAATACAATTATGTTGAATCGTGGAAGTTTACTATTGTGATTCGGCGCTGCAACGTAGTGGTTGCTACATATCCGTCTCTATAGTTGTTATCCGCATTTTAAACTGTGTGAACAGTATTATTCTAATGCCTTCTATGATCATACCTTTGTGTATACTATATTTGTTTATCAAGATCACCCTGTACCTGTCCCCATGCATATGCGAGAGAGTTATGCCAGCTCTAATCCTGTACATGGCAACATCCATCTCGGATTACGACCCGTTCAAATTATGTTCAGTTTCAGGGCGTGTACGAACTAAGACGATATTATGCTTGGGATTTGAATAATCTCTTAGGCCTGTATTAAAGCTCGCTATGCTAGACTATCTGGAGTTAAGATTTTGAGTCATGTTTTGAAAAAACTCTTCTAAAGAGTTATACAAAATACGAGTACCATGCAAGACAAACAGAAACTAATAACTTTGTTACTTTTTACAACTAACAATAAGTAGGTTAGTAAACTCGAACTGGAGGACTATCAAAGGATATACGCATCGTACTCCAGAAAGTGCTTGAAAAACACATACCATATACGGAGTCGAATATTGTTCTTAGAAGTAATAATTTACCACAAACAGGTCAGTCCATAAGCAAAAGCTTTATGATTATGAAAAAAAAAATGTGTTGGTTTATTATTAATACCTACTTATTAAAAAATGGATTTCTGTTGTATACACTAATAATATGGTTAGGAAAAGGATATTTTTTACCGCAGTCGGGTAAAAAGTATCCTTTTCCTAACCATCTTTGGATGTCTCGCTTTTCCTGTACCAACATTAGCTATTTGTCTAGTGGTTTCGGCGTGTTGAGAGAACAGAGAAATAATGACCAACAAATGGCGCCGCGCGCCCATACAAAACAAAAAACAGCACTGACTGCATCGTACTATCAAGATTTTTCTTTCAATCATAACCTAGAAAATGGATTTTCAATACAAATTTAGAATTTTATAATAGTAGGATAGATGTTATACTCGTAGATAGATACGATACTAAGAACACTAGGCATAGGTAACAACAGAAACAGATATCGGTTATTTTTTTTAATTGCGTTTGATCTATATATCATACTTAGAACTTTTTGTATTATCCTCGACGTAGTTTATATGTTCAGTCTGTAACATGTTTTTTTTAAATCAGTATCGTGAATTTGTTTAGGCCCAATTACGTTGGCCAAAATCCACGTTACGATGACGTCTTATGTTTCGATTCACACCGGCCCTTATATCTTGAAGAGAAAAGCTAGCAGATTTATTGAACCACTTGCATTATACTTCAAAACTCGGCAAACATAAACTAAAACTACAAACAGTTGCTATCCTCGTTCGTATAATCTAGCCATTAGCTCCACTCGATTGGACACCAAACCAAATCCAATAACTGCACACATTTAATTCAATTTCTGTCAATAGTCGTTTGCTCTTTCAAGAGAATTTTCAATGAAAGTTAGTTTTTATAGTTGCTTTTGAAATGGTTATAGAAAGTATTATTTCAGCGATTATTGATGGAAAGGATTTAATGGGTTTAAAATGTGGTTCGGTTTGGTTTCAATGTGCAATTTGGAACAAATGATTTTTTTTAATGTAAGTAATAGTAATAAAAGCTATGGTGGTTTTATCAAATTATATCTAGTCGATTAATTGCTTACATACAACTAAATTGATTATGTTTCTTTTACAAGCAGTGTTATTATCATATTTGTTAAAAAATACTTATAGCGATTTCATTATGTATTGTTAAAATCATTTAAGGGTAGACAAGATAAGAATCACTTACAAATAGCAAGTAAAAAAAACGAAATGAAGAATCACCTTAAGTTAATTTTAATTATTTACGTACTTAACGTATACAGTCAACTGGGAAAAATGACGCGGATATAACTAGACATTTGCCTGGCCTTGCCTATAGTGGAAAGATACAGAATACTATAAGTATAATATTTATTTTTTGAAGTCTGGGGGTCGTTGCCGGTAGTTTCACAAATAAATATACAGGGTGACTTCAAATTGGTAATACAGGGCAATTAAACAAAACGCAAGTAAAAATTAACAGTAAACAACTTAACCTACATAAAATTAAATATTAACTGTAATATTATGTAGTATAAATTTCCGTGAGTCGCAGAAATATTAAAATTCATATGAAACGGAACATGTCCAGCCATATTCGACTTAATCGACGTGAGAAACTCGTTACATGTGGATTTTAACTTTAATTTTACTACACATTTTTCGACAGATGCAAAGAAAAGACTTCACGAGGTGACTACTCTACTACACAGCTATACAGCCATAACTACAATCGGCACGAGAAAGCTAAAAAAAATGACACAAAACTCATTACAGAGTATCTTGGGTTTTATAAATTTATATCGTCATTTTTAGGACGTATACTATACACCTACCGCCTACCGTAAACCGTCTATTGTTATTTCATATCATATTTTTATAAACAAAACAATACATGGCTATACCGGAAGCACAGATAACACAAAAATATTTAGAACATAACTCAAATGGACAAAAAGGGTTGAACAGGTGTCGGCCGAGTCGCAAAAAGCGAAACATCAGGGTTGGCACAATGACGGCTATGTTTGGAGCATAAAGGCTGTGAATAGATGATTTGGGGACCCTGGATCTGGGTGTTCGAGGTACAGGCGTTGATTTAGACGCACAGACAACCCCTACGTGGAGGTGATCTGTGTTTAGACCATTATAGACCATATTGAAAATAACGGAATGAATAATTTTTCACTTCAAATGAATCAAATATATATTATTATAGGTGTATATATTTGAGTGGTGTTTTTATTTCATTGCATATGTTTGAAAAAAGCACTATACATGCCTTAGCCGTGAAAAGGGCTTGCCGGCTTCGTATCACTATCTGGCCTCCCTACGGTCGGCCGTCTATATTAACTACTCATCCGGCAAGCCCTTTTTTCCCGGCGTCTGGAGTAATGCACTTTTTACTGACAGTTGGTGTTTTCAGTCTAACAGTAGATATTATGAAATCGAGTTATACCATTTCCTATGGTTCACATTTACCTACGTTGATCGGTTAATGAATAAATTAAATAACGTTTAACATTTAATTTTAACACTAATAATAAGGTAGTATTTAGTTTTCTCGATGATCGATCGTAGGGTTAAATTCGAAGACCTTAATAAGACTACCGAGAGGTATAAAACAATCGTCTCTATTGTCGAGAAGGGTAAATTAGGGTTGCCCGTAGGGCTAATATCCGTTATTTATGCAACACATTTTTTTCAATAATTATTTCCTATTGTTACTTTGACAATGATACTAATGTCTTGACTTGACTTGTGGTATTTAATGTTTTATTAAAATTTACTTTGATGACGTTACGTTAACATTACATTATTTCATAATAAAACATAACATCACCATAATGAACAGTCAAGATAGTCCTTTCCAATATTCATTCCACCATCACCACCTCAATTTAAAACATAGGCATGTTATAAACAACATCTGTAACTAGGTACCTATTTTAGTTTATTTCAGTCACAAATAAAACTTATTCAGCAAAAGTAACCTTATTCGCTACGATGATTTATTGCCGTATTTAGAACGAAGGGTTGGCAGCCCTGGCCGGTGACAATGCCCAACTCAACTAGTTATCTATTTAAACCTGGATTAGCACTCGATAAACTGTGATTAATAGACGCGCGGACGGACAATGGGTACCGTCGGCAGAATCCGCGAATAAGGGGGGAACGTGAAACCATTAATTTTTGTAACACATCGCAGTAAAATATGTGACCTAGTGGCTAGTAGTATGTTAGTTTAAAGGTATTTCTGTGGGTCATAGTTGACTGAGAATAAAATATGATTTGAATTTAAATTATTTTGAGAGCGTTTCGTCCCTATTGGCGCATCATAGGCTAAATAAATGATTAGAGAAAGCATCTGTCACTTTTCGACAATAGGCTAGTAGACCCAGTTTTGAAATATGTATATTTGAAATGGTTAATAGTGATCTTACTAGCTCTAAAAAAAAATGCCCTGTATTTTTGTGAAAGCTAGAAAGCTAAACTTTATTAATTGAAAATTTTAAATTTCATGAAGAGTCAAAAACGCCGTCCGCCATTTTTGGCTTTTGCTAATCTGTGGCGTGACGTAGAATTACGCGTAAATATTCGAAATTTGACCGTCGCATAGTGCCATTCCGCTCACTTCAATATACTTTGACAGGATATCGAGAGGGACGGCACTATTCGAAGTTGTCAAAGTAGACTTCGAGTTTTCTTTACGGGACCGATGACATCACTATCATAAGCTAAAATGGCGGACAGCATTTTAAGCATTTCAAAATACAGATTAAAAACCATATTTTCAGTAAATTTTTTCAGCCATCTTTCACTTTTATGAATTGAAAAATATATATTTAGGTTTCCTTTGCTAAATACCATACGGAATAAAGATTAGTTTAATACAATTTGACATTTATTTATTTATTTATTTACACACACAACTGTCCTTATAGGCTTACCTAATTCGACAGCATGGAATATTTACAAAATAGACACAAATACAGGCATAGAACACAAATACAATACACGTCATCTATAATACACGTCATCTATTTATACTATTTACGATACAGCATAACATAAAACATAGAGTGTGGCCCTTGTGAATTCGCTCAAAGAACAAAAGAAAAGATCTGATACCTACGTTTGCTACTCGATTGAGAGTGCGAAGCGCTCTGGTAAAGGGTGCTTGGCGCAGCAATTGCGTTCTGGCATGACATGGGTCAACTAGCCTATTATGTGAGTGCGAGAGTGACAGATGCATTGTCACTTATTTATATTGTAATAAACGCAAGCATGATAGAATAATAGGGTAAGAAGAGTCAATTATATGATCTGTTTGAGGTTACTAAAAGCTAAAAGCTTCAGATACTTATAGTGCATAAAGTGCCTATAGGAAACTTTGGAAAAATAACGAGTCCTCATGATGTAAATGATTGTATTCGATCAACATTATGACACTTTATTGGTCAATAACAAATACGAATTCTTCTTGTACATCTCGCACATACACTATAATACAATTTTCATTTTCAAAGAAAGAAGAGAGAGAGGAAGACGTTATGATCTCATGATTTCAGTAAATAAGCGATGTTTATTTTCTTTTGTTTTGTAGGTAAAAGCAAAAAATGTTAGGTACTTGGCCGGCCTTGGCTTGGGTAACTTCCCAGAACTTCTAGGTGTCTTTTTTATTATGAAATAATTCTCAACTGAATATAATTAATTAAAAATACCGTTTTTGTTGTCGGTAGTTTAGGGCGGGCGCGTGTTCGCGAAGGCGTGCGGCGAACAGATAGTGCCGCGCAAAAGTGCGGATTACCGTGCGCGCTAATTTATGGCGTCGACCGTGTGCGGCCAGCTTAAAGCGTGTGGGCCTGTGATTGTGCCTTTTAAAAGTAAGACGATCTTAAAAATTCCAGCCGTTTGATCGCCAAGAATTTTCAGTGGTTTTTCATCCAGGTATGGTCTGCGTAGGAGATGCCTATACTATAATCTATAATTATGCTCAGCAGTGGACGTCTGTCGCTGATAGGTGGTTAGATTTCGAACCAAAAAAGATTACTTGTATTACGCGATAGGCAGTATTTAGCTTCAATCTCACTTTGTGATAAGGAATGATGAAGCTGAAAATGGGACAGCATGCTAACCAAATCAGTTCATATTCACCATTGTCTTGAATAAAACCAAAATCTGTTTTTATTATTTTAGAATTTTTTCTTGCGTGAGATACTACTATTTTATAGCTCTTGAGATACGTCTAGTCAAATTGCTTAGCGAGAGTCAGTACCTATATAAACAATGAAGCGAAAATCTACCGCTAGTCCATAATGACGTAATGGAAAAAGCCGAATCAGTTCAAGTCACACATAACCTTAAAGAACGCCACAAATTCACCCAACTAACATTCTGTCTCCAACAAGAACCTAACATATCGTTAGTTGCCTAACCCTCTAATCAACCACAAACATCACCTACGGAAAAACCCAACACCCAAGCAATATTAATAAAGACAAATGGCACGTCTTTATTTTTCCGGCGGCCATCTTCGAAGCGGATTGGCACGCTATCTCCCGCTGCCGTGCTTTGGCCGGCATATTCTTAGCTGCCTTACGAGCTCGCTCTGGAGCATAGAGAAAACTGTAGAGTGGACTAGAATAAATTATTTACAAAAATAAGATCAAAATAAGAAAAAGAAATTACCTAAACTAGAATCTAAAGTTTAGATAATCGGAAGATTTTTATCGTAACAGTGATGGGCTTTGATATCCGGACACGACACATTTAAATGGCACGTCTTTATTATTCTCAGCCGTACTTTTATCTAATTCTGTGCTTTAATATTCTTAGCGTCCTTATAACCCTCAAACAACGAGATTTATCTCTTCTACTTAAAAGCAACGCTTGCTGATTGGATTGTATAACAACTGACACCTACAGGCAATTGATGAGTTAAAGTGTGAACGTTTAATATTTTTCAATTTCAGATAAACGTAAAGATACCGTTTTTAACACTGATACCTGACACAACACAAATAAATGATACCTACTGATAATACATGACAGATTTGCCATATATCATTGCCATTTGGTTACTGGTTTTTAATCCATTCATTACAGTAAATACTAATACTGACGGTGGCGGAAACCAAAGAAAATATTAAATACCAATACTTAATATAATAAGTATAGCAGCATTGGGTTTCTACTTTGATGACTAATATGATTAATGTTTTAATCTGGGGGCACGGTAGTGCCCCCGCCAAGACGAAAAAAAAGAGGCGGGGCACTACCTACCTTTTCTCGAACCGTTTCGTCTCATTTTCAAACCCTCATAGTTTCGTCCCAGTCCCGTCCAGAGCGCCCAAATTCACAGGCTAAGATGCAGTTAGGGAACATATGATATCTACTAAATTTCATTGATCTAGCTTTTATACTTTAGGTTTTATTGGTACCTAAAATACGCCGATTTTGCCACTCACTCACTGATGTATCAAAACCTCTGGGGTACTTCCCGATGACCTAGAAAGCTGAAATTTGGTATGTAAGCTAGGTTTAGTACACAAACAATAGAATAATTCTGAAACTTGGAACTTTTACCCCCCAACCCCTTAAACTAGGGGATGGAAGTTTGTATGAGACTTCTGCAAATTTTGATACTAGAGGTCTGAAAATTGATATAGGGACTCCTTTATTATTTATAAATAATAAAATACATATTCTAGGATTTAAAAAAAATCACCCCCCACCCTTTAAATAAGGGGAGGAAAGTTTGTATGGGTTTTCCATAATGGGCGATAAAAGTAGTATATATCGGGCTAAACGTAAGTATTTCTTATACACAATTATTACTACTTCCATATCTACACTTCGACTTCGTATTTTAAATATCTGGGGGCACGGTAGTGCCCCCGCCAAGACGAACAAAAAAGAAGGGGGCACTACCTACCTTTTCTCGAACCGTTTCGTCTCATATTCTTATTAGTTAACACTAGAGCGCCCAAATTCTCAGGTTAAGATGCAGTTAGCAAACATATAAAATGTACAAAATTTAATTGATCTAGCTTTTATACTTTAGGTTTTATAGGTACCTACAATACGCTGATTTTGCCACTCACTCACTGACGTATCAAAACCTCTGGGGTAATTCCCGATGACCTAGAAAGCTGAAATTTGGTATGTAAGCTAGTATTAGTACACAAACAAAAAAATAATTCTAAAACTTGGAACTTTTACCCCCCAACCCCTTAAACTAGGGGATGGAAGTTTGTATGAAACTTCCGCAAATTTTGATACTAGAGGTCTGCAAAGTGAAACCTATAGGGACTCATTGTTATAAATCAAATACATATTGTAGGACTTTTAAAAAATCACCCCCCACCCTTTAAATAAGGGGATGGAAGTTTGTATGGGTTTCCCATAATAGGGGATAAAAGTGTATTATATATGGGGCTAGAATTAAGTATTTCTTAAATACACAATTGTCTACTTCAGTTGTCGCTCAAGAAACCCTACAGCCCAAAAAAATTAAAAAAACTAAAGCACCTTACAAAAAGAAATGAGATCCCACCAAAAACATTTCATGTAAAATTGACGGCCAAGACTCACATTCTCATAACGCTTTCGCTGTAAAAAAGTTATCAGATCCCAGGAAAAGCCAAGCCCCTAAGCCCCGACTTTACTAACCCCACCACCTTGGTTTAAAAAGTATGGCATCAACTGGCTTCTAGCCCCTAAACCCGGAGTTTACTAACCCTACACCTTTGTTTCAAAAGTATGGCTTGGCCGTTTCATAGACTACCGTAAATAAGTCTAGCGGACTGTCCGGCCCATATCGTAAGGAATTAAGTTTATAAGTATATATTATCAAAGACATAAACTTAGTTTCTTGATACCATATGGGCCAGACGGTCCGTTGGACTTATTTACGGTACTCTATGAAACGGCCAAGCCATACTTTTGAAACAAAGGTGTAGGGTTAGTAAACTCCGGGTTTAGGGGCTTGAAGCCAGTTGATGCCATACTTTTTAAACCAAGGTGGTGGGGTTAGTAAAGTCGGGGCTTAGGGGCTTGGCTTTTCCTGGGATCTGATAACTTTTTTACAGCGAAAGCGTTATGAGAATGTGAGTCTTGGCCGTCAATTTTACATGAAATGTTTTTGGTGGGATATGTATTACCACGTATCTTCTTTGGGCCTAAGCATGGAACCAAGCCTAACTAAGCTTTTATATTTGCTGAACTTTAATTTTAGAAACATACTCCGAACCGCCCCATGCCTCCTATATTCTAATAAAAGAATATATTTTTACGATTCTCGCGCCATCTCACACAATCCGATGAGTTAGTGTCCTGGAGCGCGGGAGACGTATGCTGTTCTATATTCAAATTGGACGGCTCCTAGAACCGACGGCCGCCATTTTGTCGTCGTCACAACGCGTGCAAATGGCGGACGGTAAGGAGCTTAACGCGAAATGTTGGAGTGTTATTCTTTTTTGCGGCGTGTTTTAAATAGAATCTGGGTCATATTTGGATTTGGATCAAATGAAGAATTGCCGAGCAGTCATATATTTTTTTATGATTAGGTATAAGAAGTAAGCGATAAAGTCAGTTCTGATTTTATGGCTCTAGGTGACAACAGAATATAGTAGCTATTAATTCACGAGATAACAGTAAATATCTGGCTTGCTGTGCTATACAGCATTGAGACCAACAAAGGTACCTACTTAAAGCGGAGTTTCTTTGCACTATCGAATTAGTCAGAAATAACGTAGTAGTCCGCCAGAGGACCAAGGTCGTCGACATACTTACTTTACTTGTAGCTTAGAGTTGCTAGGTTTAAATGTCAGTGGAATTGCTCGTAGAACCAATGGCAGTTGGCAGAAATGTTCATGAGTGGTACGAGTAAGACGTACCTGCCGGAAGATACAGCTTAAGGCTGCCTGTCCACTAAAGCGGAACGGAGTAGATTAACCAATCAGGCTGCGCCTTTTTGAAGCCTAAAAGAAGTGTATTTAAATATGAGGAATGTGATTGGTCCATTGGTTTTGGCTCCGCTCAACTCCGTTAGACAGGCAGTCTAAGAAGGGCCAAAAAAGGTAGGCCGACGATCTAGTCAGAACTGCGGGAAGTCAGCGGATGAAAGCGGATCAGGGCACACTTAAACGGCTGAACTGATTTCAACTATTAATGTATAATACACGAGTAGCTGGGCATCCCAAAATGGTTATATAGAATACTTATTACTCGACTATGGAGATGCAAAAAAGAGGGTACCTACTGACTTGTTTTTCCTGGCAACCGGTTCACGGGTACCTTTTATCTAATAACACTAATAGCCGAAAGATTGTCAGTTTGGTATGAAGGTAGCTGACACCCTGGTTTAACACAGGCTACTTTTATCCCGAAAGAATGTAGTATTCCCGTGGGATGACCGGGTATCACGGGGCGCAGCTAGTTGTAAATAAAGTGACAGCTAATCACCAAACACTGGCGTGAAACTCGTACATGTATCAAGCGAGCTCCACACTTGGAAGCAAAACGTCATAAGCTAACCCTTCCATATTCGCAGCCGTCTGCGCACACCCGCGGGAATAAAAAGCGTCGCTAAAACGTCTCTCATTCGACAAATCATATTCTGTTAAACTAGTTACGTGCAGCGCTGACCCAGCAGCCAGGGGACTAGGGAGGATGGGACTGTCAGAATGCTTTTACAGATGTAGTACAGTCGTTGTGATGATGCCAGATTTTGACTGGAATTTCTTTAAAAATTTCGCTAAGAGTGCGTTTTCACTGACTTGGAGCTGGGTAGGCAGTTCTCAACAGTGGTCTCGTTTCGGGAAATGCCGGTAGACCAGGCCTCGTGTCAATTAAACTTGTACAAATAACAACACTTGAAATTTTGAAAAACCTCGATTTAGAGCCACTTTGTTTTCCAGGATCACATTATTTTTGTCCTGTTTAGATAGGTATCTTAGTGTCATAAAATCGATATCTGGAAAGTATGAAAGCTATAAAATCCTCGTCCCACAGTTGTGGTATTATTTAACTCTTGTGGAGCAACAAAACATCTATGTGAAGGTATCATTTCCAAAGCGCAGGTAGCATTAGACGATGTAAAGATTAAATTAAGTAAATAAGTAAGTAAACACTTTATTACACAAAAACAGTTAAAATACATCTATTACAAATAAAATAACAAAGGCAAACTTATTCCTATAAGGGATCTCATCCAGTTAACCTTTGAACAATTGAGTGAGTACGAGAAGAAGAATGACAAACTAAATTAATATTGACTAACAAAACAAGTTTATAACATATTATACTATCGCGGTTTGTAATCATAAAGCACTTTTAAACTAATTACAAAGGGTCCATCGCGATATTTCTTATCTACTTTCATTTGGATGCGCTTAGACTGGTAAATCAGTGAGCTATTACTAGAGTGGGCCAAATGTGTGATTTGGCGACGAATTGTTTATCAAAGATATATAATATAATATAACCTAACATATAGACATACAAAAATTGCAAGTTAAATAAAAGCTTGAAATATCGTAAGCTAACCCTTAAATCGTGCAGACAAAACAAGATTAATTAAACTTTATTGCACATCACAAATATGTACAAATGGC
Source organism: Apotomis capreana (assembly GCA_947623375.1). Lineage (NCBI taxonomy): Eukaryota > Metazoa > Arthropoda > Insecta > Lepidoptera > Tortricidae > Apotomis > Apotomis capreana. The sequence continues at coordinate 19,470,700 of OX392502.1, read as the reverse complement.
TTAATGCCATGAGGCATTTTCTGCAAGACCAAACAGACACAACAAAACTAGGTTTATCCATCGGCTTATCCACATATACTCTAACCCAGCCACTTCGCTGTGATAGCAATACCGTATCGGGTTTTTAGCTGTCGGAGCCAGGAAATATTGGGTCCGCGCCTCCGGTGCTGATTGATTTCTGATTGAAATAGTGTGTCCAGGGACGGGGGACGACTAAGTAAACTGAAAATAAGCTTAAAATGTCATGTTCTTCTTATAGAGATACGAGCGGTGCCGCGCGATGTTACCCGTTCATCCCACGGGAACACTACATTTTTCAGGATTAAAAGTAGCCTATGTGTTAATCCAGGGTGTCAGCTACCTTCATAACAAAATTTATCAAAATTGGTCGAGCCCTTTGAGCGTGACGAAGTAAAAAACAGACACACAAACACACTCACACACTTTCGCCTTTATAATATTAGTGCAATACATTTTATTCGCACATTTAAAAAGTGTTTGTAAAATATGACGAGACAAAGTTTTATGGACCTTTTGATATAAATATAAGTAAGTAGAGTTGTATAGGCAAAATTTTCGATATAATTAAGAGGCCTTATTCCTTTTAAAATTTATTTTTTTCATATTATGACAAATATATTGATAATTTCAATAAATAAATAAAAAAACCAACTTTTAGAAGTGAATAACACTTTTTTTCGAGTTCTAGGTAGTAACGTAGCTATTTCATGCTTTTATTGTGTCTATCTAATTAAATATCTAATTTACCGCGTGAATTTTGGCAATATCGAGTAGTTTTTGAAACAAAAATTATCAATGAAAAATTCAAACTGTAGGTTTCTAATATGTATATACCAATAAATCCCAATAGCCCTGTTCTAGGTAGTAACATCAATAATATGTTAAGAAACATGTTTGATCATAGAGAAAAAATGTCTAAAACAATCAGCATTTTAAAAGGAATAAGGCCTCTTAACAGTGAAATATAGTTTAAAAGAAAAATATAGTATTCGATGTCAAGTTTTTATTTAATAATACGAACTAGGTACCTACATACGAGAATTGAGACCCACTTGAGCTCAATATTCTCATAGGAAAGAACAGCTCTTACACCCTATCGCCAGACACATGGCGAAAAACCGCCCAAAAACAAAGAAAAACGCTCAAAAACCCAGTGAGGCGGTATCTATTACAACAATTAATTTATTTCTTTATTATATTTTGATCGCCAACGTCAAGAGTTTCGCCAACTTTAAACTATATCTCAAACAAAGGATTGGCGCTCTATTATATTAAGAACAAAGGTGGTTTTCCTCCCTAGGGATGAAAATATAACTTTGTCAGGGGGTGCAAGTGGTTATCAAAAACATTAATGGCAGAAACGCCGCGGCAAGCACACTTCAAATTGAGTTCGAGTGCGGTAGCGAGGCGTTTTGAAATTAATACCAATCGGATTGTGGGAACTGTGTGATTGCTGCTCCTGGTTGTTATTGGGAATCGGATTGAAATGAAGCTTGTCAAATAATTTCGAAATTTCTGCAAGGTTTTAACGTTCATTCTGATTGCGCAATGTAACGTTCATTTTGCTATCGAAATATATTCAAGCCATTCGCCACATGAACTAGTACGTCTAGCCTAGCATATTTAAAATTAAGTAAGTAAGCGTGATCACCACAAGCAATATAGGTACAAAGCAATATAGGTCTCATATAGGTACAAAGTGTCATTCATCCAACTCTCAGTCCTTCATTCATTCCCTCCATACATCTATTATTCACTTCTCTTTCATTCAGTCAGCTCCGTCATCAATACTTACTCCAACAGTTAGTAGGGCATTTACCGCATGTCGACATCCATCGTGCTTATAATTATGTATTGCGTGAAAAGGGGTAGGTAGCGCTACTCTAACCAACCTAACTCCTCCACGACACCAAGCAATGTCTTGACTTTGCTTATAGCTTCGTGTAAGGTGTTTGGAGACCATAGATTGTGAGCGGTATGCTTTGACCATTACATATATCTACATATTCCTACATAATTATATAGATAATGTCGATTTATTGATATTCGAGATGCATTGACACATTTGAAAGTCTCAGACATTAGAAGAGTGGAGGTCTCTTCCTGAGCACACTTTTACTGAAAAATATAACTTGGCTCTCTTCAAATCGAGAGTGATTATGCATTTTCTAGGCAAGCATGCTTCATCTTAATGCGGCTAGTGAAGTAGTGACTCACAAAATTGGCCGAAGTATGGCTTTCCGCAGCGAACTGACTCTCCACACTATCAAATTCCCAACTGCACCCAATTTCGCGAATAGTGTAGAGCTAGGCTTAGACCTTATTGTCACTTAACAACCGGTGCAATCGAGGCCAAAGGCTATCTAAATCTAAATGTCATGTTCATATAATTTTTTGTTGCAGTCGGAAGCCAGCACGGGATGCAACAATCATTTTAGTTGGAGGATACATAAAAAGTGGAATAAGTACAGCAAACTCCTTGCGGGGTGTCGAACTATCGATTGGACAGGACGGAGGATAAGTCAATTATGGCCGCGTGGGGCGCCTGATGAACTGCTAAAAAACTCCGCCGAGTTAAAACGAAATAGGGTGGATTTCACTTCTGATTATAGTAAGGCAGTAGGCCGACTGAGGCTACAACTTTCCAGAGCCTAAAGGCAAATTCCTGTTATGAGGCTACTGTGAAGCCTACTATGTACTACTATGAAGCCGATTCTGTTTATCAAGTACTAATGGCTCCGTGACTATACATTACTATACGATCCGTGACTATACGATACATTACATACGATAGCATTTTTTCCTAGACATGAACGCTTCGCTCACTTTGCTCGCTCGGTCAATGAAAATTATTTTAATGTCATGTTTTAATGTTAAATAAATAATTTTAAATAGTAGTTTTAATGTTAAATAATTTTAATGTGATATTTTTTATGTCATAGGGGTAGGTATACGAGCAAACGGATCGCCTGATGGAAAGCGATTACTGTCGCCCACAGACACATGCAACACTAGAGGAGTCACAATTAAGTGCATTACCGGTCTTTCAGGTTTCAGGGAATACGCTCATTACTTGAAGGTTTGAAGGTGGTATCGGTCCGGAAATACCGCAAGCGACAATTTATTCCACAATGCACTTTATGAGAAACATACAAAACTGAGGTTGCTAATTTAATTTCAGCTAAGACATAAGCGTTAAATTTGAAATCAGAACAGCGTAAAGCCCACGGTTCAGTGATAGCATCGCTATGCTTTAATCCGCGAACATTCGCCTACACTTTAACCAATACGTGACCGCTGCCATTAGAGGGATGATGGTTTGGATGCGGCATATCATTTTATTTATTTTCATATTCAGCGTAGATATAACTGAAGCTGGAGCATGATATGACGCTGTTAACTATTAGTAAACAGAAGAATACAAAAAACTGTATTTGATAAAATGCTTGTGTGTGCTTTATGCTAAGCTTTCTGTTTATATAATATATAAGTAATTCTGAAAGTAATAAAGTTTATTCTTATTCTATTCTTATCTCATAACAATTAAGTAAGTGATTTCGGCAGCCGCGCGAAATTTCAAAGTGTTCACTTAACATCTTACAACAGCAAAAATGTTATATGTGTGAAAATAATGAAAATATAACAAAATAATATGAACTTGATGGTAGTGAGTCAATGTAAGATACTCGCATAAGTAAACAAAACCATTTATTGATGTTTAATGGATGGACTTTTGCACCAAAATCAATGAAGATTGTCGCTAGGCAGGGATTTTTTGCGAGCTACAATAGTATTTCATTTCACAAGAAAGTGGACTGGACCGGGACGCAAAAAACCTGACAGCATAAACTATGGGCTGGTAATATAATAATTTGTCAATGTGTTCGAAAGGAATTGTACATTAAGAGTTTAAAGACTGGAAAAATCGGCGTGCAAATGCAAACGTGGAGACTCTTTACGGTGGCTGGATAGGTCGGTATTAGTGGCTCCATTTTGTCGCTTGTCAATAGGTACTTAGTCGTTTTTTTGCATCTGTATAGCGAATTAAAATCTACCTCCGTAATACAAATGTTGACCTGTATGTTTTATGAACTTGACACTTGTTAAGTCTGTTATTAATTTATAACTTGCATGCAATTATTTTTCTTTTTAGGGTTCCGTACCCAAAGGGTAAAAACGGGACCCTATTACTGAGACTTCGCTGTCCGTCCGTCCGTCCGTCCGTCCGTCCGTCCGTCCGTCTGTCACCAGGCTGTATCTCAACAACGGTGATAGCTAGACAGTTGAAATTTTCACAGATGATGTATTTCTATTGCCGCTATAACAACAAATACTAAAAATAAAATAAAATAAATATTTAAGGGGGGCTCCCATACAACAAACTTGTTATAAATTAAGTATATATATGTATAGGTACGGAACCCTTCATGCGCGAGTCGGGCTCGCACTTGCCCAATTTTTTACATTTCTCATGTTAAGCGAATCAAATTCTTAATGAGAAATAAATTAATTATAGTTAAATGGATTGTTTCTTTTGTTATCTAAAATAACATGTTATACGAATACGAATAATAATAAAAATGAGAAATAAATGTCTTAAAACTATATATATAAATAGTCGAGCTTTTTGATTAAAAACGTCTCATTTATAAATACCACATACTTCTATGATTCGCACCTCCGTGCGACCCCGGCAGGCTTGTCTCGCGCTGCCGCAATCGGCTCAGAGTCCACCGTGCCGTAAAATTGTATTTGACGCTGCCCGGCGAATTAACACGGCTTAGGACGTCCTCTGTGTTATGATATTGCGCTGCGATAATCGCTTTAAGTGTGTTCTGGGGTTTAGTGAAAATTTTAAATGAACAGTTTGGGGTGAAAACGTGTTTTAATATGGTTTTAACCCTTTCAATGATGAGCTATGACTAAGTACTAAGGCGTTCTGTCATCGTTATTATTATGATTTGAACCTGTGAAGATTCAGTGCTGTCCTTCTCAAATATTTCTTTAGTCGGAAGTTTCTTTTTACAAGCTTTTATTTAGCTTGCTTGGTATGTTTAAAGTATGTATGTTCGGGTGAAATCTTGCAACTCAATTTTGAAGCAGATATCGTAAACCGATTGAGCTGAAATTTTGCATACTTACTTAACTTCGATGACAATACAATAATATGGTACCATGGGGCTGATCTGATGATGGAGCCGGAAGGTGGCCATAGGAACTCTATAATAGAAAAAGCAATCCTACCGAGCTTGGGCTCTTTAGAATCGTCTCAGTGAGCATTTGATGGATATCCAAAGAAAAGGACAGTCGGCTATAAAAGCTTGCCACTGAAATGTAATTTTTGACAGAAACTTATTTAGAAGGAAAATAACTAATATTTGAGTTCCATTTCCTCATGGATCTCGTCATCAGGTCTTCACCAAAATTCTAAGGACAAATTTGGAGATGTCAACGAAAAAAAAACCGAATTCCAAATCTGTTTATAAATGAGAGTTCTGATGTAATCAAATAAAAAATATACCAACTAAATTGAGAACCTCCTTTTGGAAGTTGGTTGAAAATATGAACGATTAAGTCAACCGGTTCGGTGAAAGATATTCCAAAATGTATTGAATTTAGAAATAGCTTGGCGATTACTTTTATTATATTCATTAAATAAAGATGTAAAAATGAATATCAATCAACGTAAAAAAACTGCATACAAGCCCACTAGGCGTGAAACCGCATCAGCTTATATAGCAAATAAATTACTTTATTCATTTATCGGTTCGATAAAAGATAATCAGCTTGTTTTAATTCCTCTGTAAAAAATAAATGCTGGGAAACGCTGCACTTGTGCAGGGTGCGAAAGAGAGAGAAGTTTTGATTGGCATATGCGAGGGCGAGACGGATGACTAGTAAAAGAATCGAGAGACAGAAATATTTTGAGTGTTTTAGAAATATAATATAGTGTGTATTTGCATCACTATCGTGATATCATGCTTGAGTCACCTTGAGTTAAGCTAACACTGCACACTGAACACACTTTATCCTGAAATCGATAGGTACCTAACACAAATTTTACAAAATTTTCTTTAAAAAACTCTGATCCTGCACCGACTACATATTTCTGTTTAACCCAGTGGTTGACTGGTAGAGAATGCCTAAAGGCATTAAGTCCGCCATTTGTACTTTTTTTTGTATTGTGCAATAAATTTTAAATAAATAAATAAATAAATAAAAACTTAGATGGAAAACAATAAAAATAACAACAAAAAGTACAAAACTTACACAACTTCTATGACTATGTGCATGTTTTTAAGTGGACCATTCTCTAGCTTTCTAGTCACTTTTTTAAGTATTTAGGGTGAATGTTAAAACGATTGTACATAGGCACAGATCTTATAAAATAAAAGCTACATCACCATGTTGGGCCGCAAGGCATACAAATTTTAGCTATAATCGACTGTTTCACCGGGGCGTACAGTCAGCATCAAGTGCAGTCAGACAAAAAATCATTAACTGAATAATATGCTTTGTCCACTAAGATTGTTTTTTTTTTTAATTTTAGTCAGCTTAACTTAGATTAGAAGGTGGATATTTGAATAAAATATTATCCTGCACAATAGCTTGTATGATAGCAGAGTACAATTGACGGCGATCGGATTATTAGTGAAGTACGATACAATGCTCTATTTATATAATATAGCGACAATAAACTAAATATTTCCCACTAATCTCCCCAAACTGTCCACTTAGCAGCTAAGCCCTAATCAGCAAAAGGCGTAAGCGGGTTAGCGGCAGCCCTGGCCGAGTTAGCCCCCAAGATTCGAACAATTGAGGGGCCGCGAGACGCGCTGTAGTTGGTGCTACGTGATAGGGTTGGCGATGCGGGACGTGATAAAGACTTTTAGTTGTAACGATTTAAATCCAGATATGTAATAGGTATTACACGTTTAACCTACTAGCGTAGCTGCGTTATTTGTTCTCGTAAAAATTTACCAGTGCCTAAAGGCCAAAGTTTTCCAACAGCGTGTGTTTGCAAGTGATAGATATACGGTACTCAGACATCGTCGTTCACAATAGGACTCATAAGGTGGTCCAGAGTCGCGCAACGTGGAAAGGACTATGATCAGAGTTTTTATCTGCGTGATAAAAACAGAAATGAGGATATCCTCAGATAAACCAAAGTTACCGATCGACAAAGCTGATCTAAGTGCTGATCACGCATAGTAAGGCGAAGCGTTAGGTGGCGGTGTAGCGGCTCCTGACTAGGTGGACGGAACCAACTCACAACGGGAATGTCTCCGCGCCTCAGGAGTGATGGCAAAAAACCCATCTAAACATAACGAGCTGAATGTCATTAACTCAGGAAAAATCTTGACTGCGATGTAGCAGTTATTATTATTACCTATAGATTTCTCCAAAGTAACAACGCCATCTATCAAAACATTGGATCATTAAAATTACACAGGAACAAATGTCACACCTCCCATCTTCTTGTTGGCTGCTGCTGACTGCTGTTTTCCTCTACTTCTTTTACAGTTTATAGGATACCAGTTACTTATTTATTTCACTCTATTTTTCATCATGAGGCCGTCGCTTCCACTTTTACTGGTTAATCCTGTAACTTTTATTTTGGGTCTAAGATATTTATTTCTTATTTTATGTCCCTGTCAGGCTCCGCTCGTTGTAAATGTACCCAAATCACTCGAAGCCCATCTTACCTTACTGAAGTGCTCACAATTTGTCCACCCACGCGCGGTCCACGAAATAAGGATTAACTTAAGTTTTACTGGACTCCTCGAGCGGATTTTTTCCTAGGCAACCGTTTTGGAGTTGTTTTGTTAATAGTAAGTTGTATTGGTCTGTTTGGCTACTGATTCTATTGTTGGACAGTTATCGCAAGTTGAGTCCCTCGTAAAACATGTTTGTCTTATTCATATTAATTTAGTTATTTACTTATGTACATTACTGGGACAATCTTACACGAATCTCAACTTAAAAAGCGTTTTGAAACCTTTCATCCATTCCTCATTGTGATAGTGGGTATTAACCCATTGTATTTAAACTGAATTTAATTAAAGAAGAATTGAATTCATTCACATCTTTTACAGTAATTTACCGATTGTCTTTCAAATATTCAGTTCACCATCACGGTTCGGCTACGCACAAGGTATTAGGCAAATCGCACCAAATTGCTGGGTTAAAGCAAACTGCGAAAAATACTGGCACCTCAAAACACGCACCTTTGATATTCCTATTGATTGCTCAACCTTTTAAAGGCTCATTATACTTGAAAATCGAGCGGAAAGGCTCGCCAACCCGCCAAATTTGAATTTCCGCACCTTGACAAGAAAGAGACGGTAAAATTTGACCTGTCGAAAGTGAAAGAGTGACGCAAAATGTTATTCTGAATATGAAAATGTGACTGGAGAAGCTACTTACATGTTTTACACCTTCAAAAGGATACCGGTGGAATAAATTCGAATAGAGAATACGCTTTGCCGTCCAACGCCTTTTGTGCAATCAATAGTCAATGTTGGCAACACGAGGTACGTTTGAATTTGGAATCAATCATTTGGAATTTCAAATTTCGAAGACTGGAAGCAAACGCGGGAAATAATTTGCGGGATAGAAAATGTGTATATTTGAGTATAGGTCGATTCACTAAAGCTGGCGCGAATGGATTGAATGAAAGTTATGTCACTTGTCACTTTGAGTGTTAGTGTGAGTGCCGTTCTTATACAGGGGCCTCCTAATATTTTGTAAACAACAACAAAATGGGTTTTTGTTATTCAAGAAAAATAAAAATTATTAGGTATAATATAAGCATAATCCGCACAATATTTAGACTAAACAAGTAATATATATGTCCGAAAGGTATATTTAACTGTTTGATACAAAAATATTTTACTATCATGGTGTTTTATGAAGACGCTAGTTTTTGACATACTTTAGATTTTGACTGTTGTAAGGCAGTGTAATAAAATTGTACATATTACTTAATATTCATGCAATCTGTGTATGACCAGAATTAGGATGTGGGATGATACTATTCCATTGTCTCGTATGAGTTTAACCATGTGGGACTATGCAATGGTATTAAAGTAACCCACATTTTCTTCTTGTCTTCGCGGCCTGGTAAAGGGTTAATGTCAAGAATTAATAGGTGAAGGACGACTAGTTCGAATTATAAAAACCGGCCAAGAGCATGTCGGGCCACGCTCACTGCTCAGTGTAGGGTCCCGTAGTTGCCCGTCCTTCACAATAGACGAAAATTACGAGAAAGATTTCAAGCCCTATAAAAAGGTCGTACACGCCAAGAAACAGTAATTACTTATTATCTTTTGGAAGTTATCTATAATACGTGACAGATTGAGCGAAATGTTTTAATATAGTTTGGCACTTAACCAATATGTGTAGCGTTCGAAGTGTAGGGACACCGCGCGGCACTTACGTCATTTTAAAGAAAATTATGAAATTTTGCAATAACTCAAAAACGGCTCGACCGATTTTATTCAATATAGTTTTCATTGAAAGTACTAGTATCCGAGGCTAAGACCCATTCGATTCAATAAGTTATGCTCAGAAATGGCTCGGCCCTCCGTCAAGCTAAGATTACTAAATTTTATTTGTCCGATGTTATCCAAAGTTGACCGAATATTCAAAATCCGATTTCATATTCTGAGTCGGAGAACCCAAAAGCCCCCCAATACCGAGTTTCAGCCCCCTCGGACCAATTTGAAATTTTCGGAAAAAAAAAAGTCGCCATTTTGATTTTATTTCCACGACTGTACTCGGGTGGGGGTCCCCTATGACATTTGTTTGAGCATCCCCCTACCCATCTCCAGCGGTTTACGAGATACGGGACTCCAAAAAAAAAAAATCCATACAAATATTGTTTTTTTTTTCGATATTTTCCGACTTTGACCGAATTTTCCGACACCGATTTCAGATTCATATTTGTGAGCCCCAAATGCCCCCCGATACCGAGTTTCAGCTTCCTAGCACCAATTTGAAATTTTGAAAAAAAAACCCATTCGTCATTTTGAATTTAATTTGGTTCGATAATTTTCACATTCATAATCACTTATTGTATCAACCTGTATGTAATCATTTTGTGACGCACACATAAATATTATCGTTCACTCATTCATTCCATTCGTGCCAGCTTTAGTGAATCGACCTATAGGCAAGGGTGGGAATTGTTGATCGTCTTGAATTTCACGCATAGAAATCGTTATTATCAGGCTCCGGAGTTTTCATAGCAAGGTAGGACGGACGTTAGAGATCTATGGAGCCGACATTGACATCAAAATGATATTCATGCTCGTACCCATAAGTATATTTAATCTCAATTTTAATTTTATACCCAAAAGTTCAGATTTTTTTTTTTTTATATAACGGCACAACATAGTGGCTCCACTTCGCCTGATGGTAAGCAAAAAGGGGAGCCCAAGTCGCAATGGCAACTGACGAGAAACCAATGGTGCCTTAAGTCAGTTGACACTGCCATGCTGGCCCGAGAGATGCTTCTTCACGCTTCGTTTGAAGGGTCCCAACTTATAAGATGGGGGAAACACATGAGCCGGCAAGGAGTTCCATATTTTAATAGTTCGGCAGATGAAGGAATTGCCAAACTTCTTGGTGCGTGTGGGAATATTCTCCACGGTGAGGCGATGACATCGCAAACTGGCACTGGTTTGTATAGCCTAGTGCTAGGGATCGGAAATTCGGGTAGATATTTACCTAAAGTTGACAAAATCCTATTGCTATCTCAAACACAACTGAACAACAAAGCCGCCGCCAAAGTTAAGGTATAAAAGCATCCGATTATCCGATGCCTACTTAGTACGCATTGTTTTTTTCGTCATCATAAAATACTTCAATAATTACAACTCTTCCCATGTTTTCTGAAGTATAAATTGGGTTCTACCTGTATAGGTATTGATTTTTGATTTAATAAAAAAAAAAATTACATTAGTTTCATATTCAATCAAGACTCGAAAAAGCATGGAATAGGAAATTAAAATGGTTAAATCAACCATTTTGTACCGATACCGACCGAGCGAGCGAAGCGTCGCTGTTTCAGCTTCGCCCAAAGTTTCGTATGCCCGGATGATTGGATGCTACCAATGCCACATTTCTCAACCTGTTCTCATGAAATCTTGTGAGTAGGTTTTCGAAATTATTCTAATTGGCGGAGGATTAGGTTCAAAGTGTAAAAAATTACCAATTTCCGCCATTTCGAAACAAATTCGCGAGGTCTACTGCTCACAGAGCAACTATAGTTTATTTATACCTATGTAATTTCATTAATTTAATACTTGGAAATGAGTATGAATTACATTTTAATGTTAATGTCGGCTCCATACCTACCTCTAAAATTGCTAACGTGCTATGAATGTCCGAAGCCTGATTATTACAATGAATTACATACATCAATATTCAAAAGGATAAAAAACACGCTGTGAATTATTTAAGTAAAATGATAATAATAATACTCCTACTCTTTTACCACATGGAAAAGAATACAACGAAAGCAATAAAGTAATTATAATAATAATAAAGCCATTTATTAACCCAAAACAGAGAATGTATAGAAACAGAAGGTGGTTCCTAGAATCTAAAAATAATGACTTTTCGGCAAAAAAAATACAAATTGACTTAATAAATTACAAAGTTACTTAACACTATAAAGCAACCAAATTATACATTCATATCATAACTAATAATTAAAAATTCAGAAATATTACTAATCATGCTCTACACTTTAATACATTTCAAATTATTAACATCTACTAGTTCATTAAAATTGCCATATTAAATTATTAAATAGTAAATTAAAATATTGTACATGCCGAAGTTATTTAGTTGTATAATTATTAAATAATAAAAATAACATGTCATTAGTTAATTATATAAAGTAAAAATATAAATAATCAATTCATTAAAATATAGGAAGCCATCATTACAATTACAAATTTAATTAATAAAAGTAAAATCATTAAAATCACAGAATAAATTAAAATCACATTTTAAAGTTCTTTGGGTCTGTCCATTTTTGGACAAAGAGGCCTCCTCCATCTCGTTCCACACCTCTCTATCGGCAGCCAGTCGCGTCCACGCGACGCCAGCCTGCTGGGTGAGGTCGTCGAGCCAGCGGCGGCGCGGCCGCCCTCGCGGTCGGCGTGCTTCACGCGGGTACCAGTGCAGTACTTTCTCGCTCCACCTACCATCATTGGTTCTTGCTGTGTGACCGGCCCAGCGCCACTTTAGACGGCATACCATTTCCGCTGCATCTAAAATCTTAGTTTTTTTACGTATTTCTATGTTTTTTAATCTGTCTTTTATTTTTATTCCTAGTAAACTTCTCTCGATAGCCCTTTGGAATTTTTGTATTTTATCAATTATTTCTTTAGTTATGGCCCAGGTTTGGCATCCGTAAAGTAGTGTTGGTGTCACAACAGAATCGATCACAGTCTTTTTTAGTTTGATGTCGAGTTTAGATTTGAAAATGTGTTTATGTTATATGTTAATTTATAGGATTAAGAAAGCTTGGAGCACTGGACTACTGGGCACCAGTACGAACTCCAAGCTTTCTTAATCCTTCTTTCAACTTCTTCTATATAGCGACCGTTTAAAGATATATTTTGTCCTAGGTATGTATATTCGTTCACGTAATTAATGACATTTGCTTCTATAGATATACCTATTTTCTCTCCATTGGTCATGACGCACGTCTTATCCAAGTTCATCTCTAAACCACACTCTCTACTATAAATATTCAGTGTCTCTATCATATATTGAAGGTCTTGGTGGGTTTCTGATATTAAAACGATATCACCGGCGAATCGTAGATGGTTTAGATATTCTCCGTTGATATTGATTCCTAGTCTGGGCCAGTTAATTTTTCTGAAAATGTGCTCTAGGAGTGCATTAAACAAATTCGGTGAAATCGGGTCCCCCTGCCTTACACCTCGTTTTATTTTAAACTCCTCTCCTTTTCTTTCGAGTTTGACTAGGGCTTTGCAGTTCTGGTATATTACTTTTAAGATTTTAGTATATTTGCTATCAATTCCTTGTTCGTTCAGGGCGCTCCAGAGCTTTTCGTGTGATATAGAGTCGAAAGCCTTGGAATAATCAATGAACGCCAGGTAGATCGTTTTACGGTATTCAATAGATTTTTCAACAATTTGTCTGACTGTGAATATATGGTCCAGAGTAGAGTAATTTCGTCTAAATCCAGCTTGTTCCCTTGGTTGTTGGAATTCTAAATCTTTCCGCATTCTTGAGAGCACAACATTCGTAAAGAGTTTATACAGGCTTTGCAGTAGACTTATAGGACGATAGTTATTTATGTTGTGCGGGTCCCCCTTCTTGTAGAGTAGTGTTATTACGGAAGATTCCCATTGTTTAGGTATTTTCTCCTGTTTTATAACCTCGTTAAACAGTTCAGTCAAAACAGGAGTTAGAGGTTCGTTGAGTGCTTTGATGATATCATTCGTTACGTTATCGTCTCCAGGGCTTTTCAATGTTTTTAGTGACTCTATAGCATGTCGTATTTCGCTAGTCAAAAATATAGGAATACTTTCGGCGTTGATATTTCTAGTCCCTTGGATTTGTAGAGATTGTGAAAGTGGTTTTTTATCATCATATAAATCTTCGTAAAATTCAGTTGCTATCCGTATGATGTTATTTCTATTAGCAGTAGGTACGCCAGTTCGATTTTTTAGTTTTGGTACCCATTCCTTAGCGCTGTTTATTCTTTTGTAGCCACTTTTTATTGACTTTCTCGTACTAAGTTCCTCTTCAAGTATATTGTGATTGTATTGTTGCTTGTTTCTTTTTATGCCTTTCCGAATACTTGAATAGAGCCGTTTTATTTCCTTTTTCTCGAGTTCAGATTTATTTAACTTGTCTTTAAGTTCGTTTCTTCGATTAATCAAATCTCTTATTTTATCAGTAATTATGTAATCCAGTCTCTTTTTCTTTATAGGTGGAGGTGGAGGTAATTTAGCAACACATTGATTGATTTTGTGTATGACATATCTGTATAGGCGTTTTGAATATTACAAGCATCTGGAATGGATACCGATTGCTCAGTGAAAATGTTCTTAAGATTTTCCTTTTCAATGGGCAGAAATCCATTTTGTTTTCTTTTGAAATGGGTCCTTGACTTATGCGGCTTAGCATTCAAATTCCATGTACCTCGAACTAATCTGTGGTTTGTTGGATGGGTAGTTTTTATTATTTCTATATTTTTTACAGAGTGGATATTTGCTTTCCGTGTTATAAAATAATCAATTTCATTTCTTGTTTTTCCGTCGGGGGACATCCATGTCCATTTCCTCTTAGGCTTTTTCTTGAAATGCGAATTCAAAATGTAGAGCTCTTTTTCATGACAAAAATCGATAAGTAACGTACCACGTTCGTTTCTAGAACCGTATCCCCGTAAGTAATTATACTCGTAAGCACATACAAAAAAAGGTAACAAAGGGTAAAAAGTTAATTAATTCAATATTTATTTCAAATAACACAACGAAAGAAAAATTATACCATCTAAATATTAGCAGTAATTTGTATATCTATTTATATTGCTCCGCCACTGTTTAACTTGATTGTGGATACCAACGCCATCTATTGTAGGGTTGAAATTACAAGATGCGAACAGCTGAGCTTGGTAAGCTTTACATTAAAAGACGAATACAGCGGCATCTGTCAACATTAGAGAAAACTTTTCTTATACGCGGCTACTTTCGAAAACAGCACGAGTAGCGACATCTATACAAAAATATCAGAACTATGTACTGTGTCTCATCGAAGAGAGCCATAGACTTGCGGGAGCTTTTAGTGCTTTCTTGATACGGCGATAGATGGCGCGGCATGTACCAAAAATGTACTTTCAATATTTTCTGGTTTATGTGGCGTTTCTAAATAAAATATATAATGTTATTCGGCACCAATGTCCTAAGTTTTTTTTATAAAATAATAGATTTTATGAGGCGTTACTCTTGGTATCTTATTATAATATTTAATTACGTTCTCACGGTTTAATTGCTTGAACGAAACAAATAAAACTACACCATCGATGAATCTTCATAATTTATAATTAAATCGAGAGATACCATCAGCAAACCTGCACATGGTAATTAGAGGCGGTTAAAAGTTTAATAACATACTCAGGTTGATCGTAAGGCGTTCGATGTATATTTAGTAAGCCAGTAGCTCCCGCGGAGAGTACACGCGTGTCATCGGCACGTCGCAACCGAACACGTGCTCTTTACGAAAAAAAAACAAAAGTTAACAGATAAAAAACGCGTCTACGTCTTTACGTACCCAATAAAGAAAAACAAATGACGTTATCACCCGGTACAACTTTTGGAAATGGAGTAACATTTTGCACAGGATTTTTTTGCAATGCGCTGCTGTTTTTAGTTATTAAATTCTTATAAAAAAATATAACTAAATTATTGTGTTGGTTAAAGTGAAGTTTCCGTTATGTGTTTGGATAGAGGTGTTTTGTGTTTCTTGCTGTTATTTATTGTGATGTCTGTCGGCACGAAGAGAAATGGAGGTAACCTATGATAATCTTATTGGAAATTATGAAATTATCTTATTTGATCCGCTTTTATCGAATGTTTAATAAAATAATCGTTTTGCTAGTTAATGTCTTTACTTATTGCCAAATAGGTAATGTTCCAACTGAACTAGAGATTATAATGACGCTAAATGGTAATGGTACCTAAATGTTATTGGCGATTTTAATTGTAAATACCATTTTAAAAAATTTAAAACTACCGATATATATACACTATATAAAAATAAAAAGCTCAAAATCCTTTTTTCCTTTTCCCGGGCAATTTTTCTAAATTTTCTCGTTAGAACCGAATTAGAAATAGAGTAAGGTATAGTACTTGGCAAAATTATGTACCTAGATCCAGGTCCATAGGTATTTTTATAATACTTAAAATATAATCCATGTTGAAAGGACACCCTACCTATTTGTTTTGGTTCCTTCTTTCAGTCACAAATCCCCCCTTATCCCCCAAATGAGCAAATTTATGGCAACGGGAACCCGGGGCCATCACTCCCTAAATCATACTTTATATTTCCTGTCGGAAACAAGAAAACGTCGCTATGAATTATTATGCATTTCGTAATCTTTTTGAAGTAAACAAGAAAAGTTTGGCAATGTTCAAAAATACAAGAAATTAATGTTTTCTCTAATGGTGAATAAGTACAACTCTTAAATATTTTCAGTTATTAATTTTCTAATTTGGAATTTGAAACAAGTGAAGTGCGAATTGGTTTTGTTTGTGCACGAAAGTTGCAGTAGGTATCTACCATTGTAAAAAACCGCCGAAAAAGAAAACGTTCCTTTCCGGGGAAGCTTTTTTTTCAACGTAGGTGTAGGCATTTCTGTTATTTTGTTACAATTATGATGTTGTGTTACTGACGAATTGACGAGTAGACGCACTAGTATTAGGTTCTCGTCAGAGCTTTTAGTAGCTACGGAATCCAAAAAGCTATAATAATCCTTATTGTTCTATACTTAGGTACTACGGTGATACTAATAAATAAGCAAATATTGTGACTAGTTGAAGACATTGGAACGTAAATAAGTTTGTGTTCCTGTATAAGTCTTTATATATTATGTTTTGGCAATAAACAATGAAATATTCAATTTTGTTTCAGACATACAACTCACAACGGAAAAAGAAACCAGACCAGAATACATCCACCCAGATGGCCTTTTAACCTTTGACCCGTATCTGTCAGACATAAAACCAGAACCCGAAGAAGACGACTATATACCACTGCCAGAAAACGATGAAACTATAGACGGCCTACCTATATTTTTAATTGAACCTAAAAATGCATATGTCATGAGGACCAAACCAGCCACTCTCCTATGCAGAGCTGCTAATGCTTTAGAAGTATTCTTCAAATGCAATGACGTTAAAAGTGATAAGGCTGTTCAATTTGAACACGTCGATCCTCAGAACGGAGTCAGGGTAGTCGAAACTGAATTGAATGTGACCAGAAATGAGATCGATGAGTATTTTGGTGGTAAATTTGGGTGCGAATGCCTAGCGTGGAATAGTAAAGGAAGAATCAGAAGTCAAGCGGTATTTATTGAATATGCATGTAAGTAGCAGTTTGTAGGTATAAGGCGCAAGCGACATAGGAAAGACCTAGAGCGCGATATGGACCGAACGAGGGTGCGACTTTTTAAAATTTCATACAAAATGTATAGAAGCGTCGCGATGCAACCCAGACAGAAAAGATGGACGAGTACGCGCCGCCGTGGCGCTCTATTATGCGATAATATGTTCTTATTATTATTACAATTGGTGTTTTATCCTCGCCCTACGTCTTTTCTGTTGTCTTGCGGTAAGATTTCTTTAGAGTACTTGAAATTGAACTACTTGTTAAGATGGGCCGGTTCCCTTTACTTTTCAAGTTTCGTATAAACAAGTAAAACCATACAATACACAACCTGCTAAAAATAGGTTACTCTTTTTGATATTCCAAAAACAACAAGAAACAGAATGTTTAAAATGAAGCGAACAATTGAAAAAATTAACGGTTCAGGCAGGATTCGAACCTGCCACCCTAAGGCATGTAGAAGCAACTGGTTGAAAAATTCATCGGCTCTGGCATCAGGTTCGGTGGTCCAGTTGGTAGGACGCCTGTGTTGGCCCGGAAAGCCCTTGGAGACGCAGGTTCGAATCCTGCCTGAACCGTTAAATTTTTAAATTTTTCGCTTCATTGTAAACATTTGGTTTACGTTAGCAGACGTTACTGCTTTAATAAAAATAACAAGAAACAGTTTTTCTGCAAAATAAAATAAAACTATTTCACTTTCAAGTAAGTGACTTTATATATACATGGCGGTCCAAAGTCCACCGCCACTCCTACTTTAGCAGTCATCCTTTATCTTGTACCTTACTTGAGTTAGTATATTTAAACACACACTAGGGCTTCTGTTGCGGTAGAAATTTGTCATTTAGGTATTAGATCCGCCGGATAAATCAAATAACATTGAACTAATAAACTTTAATACCTAATCCATTAATTATCTAATCAAGCCATAAAATTTACGGCTGCTACCTTTCGCTACATTCAAATTACGGGCATTCGAATTTCCTTGCAGATGAATAATTATGTAAATTTCGTCATTAGGGCTTTAATATCCATGTTTATATGCATCAACCAATCAAAATGTTGTCGAGTGAATTTCAATTTGGGTCTTCGGGGCGGTATTATTGATTCGAGCTATCAGTAGGTATAATGGAGGTATAAGTGTTTTTGTTTTTTTCATAAAGCAAGCTCATATTTGCTCATATTGAACTTGTTCAAGCAGCACACAGGCTAAGTGCTTATACAGTCCTCATATTAACCATAACATCTAAATTATAGTTTTAATGGATGAGATAGGAGCAGCGTGTTTGCTTGGATGCCTGGATGGTTTTGCGTTCCAAGAAAAATCATAGTTCTATTACATTCACTGAAGTTTAGTCACCTGCTTCTGCCTGTATTCGACTACGAACTTGTACCTTTACTATGATCATTCATAATCATAACTTATCTCCAATTGTATTATTAGGGTATTCGGATAATGGAAATTTGGCGAAACGTTACTGGTGGCTAACAAAAGTTCGGACTTAAGATCGATAACCGTATTATTAGACTTCATGATTCCTCCAAATAGAGTTGGAGTTTGTAATTTCGAAACGAATACTAGGGCTGTCAAACGGCAATAACCGCTCAACTTTAAACACATAAATATTTCCACGGTAAAATATTTATGACACCACAACAAACAAAAACGCCAACGTTTGAATGACAATACCTGGAAAATAAAGGGAATTGAAAACAATGAGTATTGTCTACGCAACGGTTTTGTGGGAAAGGAAAGTGCGAATATACTGCCAACTATGGAGGTGCTATGTTGTGACGTTAAAGGCATATACACACATAAGATATTATTTGCTCCAGCCAATATGTGTTTGAATATACTCGAGCATAGTATACTTTAAAGGTTTACTGATAGACCTGTCCCAAACTAAGCAAAGCTTGTACTATGGTTACGACGATATAATTAATACGTAAATAATGTTGATCCATGATCCTGGAACAACATTTTCGAGTTCATCACACAAATGTTTGCCCTGACCGGGATTCGAACCCAGGACCGTCGGCTCAGTAGGCAGGTGTACTACAAACTACGCCAAACGCGTCGTCTAAATTACTTGTTACAAAACGACCAATATTCGCTGCTCAATAAGAACAATGGAGACGGGAGCGTCATTTTAAAAACGGCGAACGCCCGGCTTCTACCCGCGCTGAACCGAAAGTACGAGTACTTACACAATAGCGTACTTTACCACCCTGCCGTGCCGTACCGATTAATGCAGGCCAAAAAAATTACCGACGACGATTATATTACCGAGACGAGAGCATCTCAAAAAGTTACGACGAAGAACAAAGAATATCAAAATGCTGATACTCCCGATCCCGATATATTTATATGTAAGTACCTTAAATATTTTGAATTTCCTCCGATTTCGATACCAACACCAGATCCTGACCTGTCATCAATGTAACCAACTACAAAGTACATATTCAAACAAAAAAAGATTTTTTTCAAATCAATTAAGCCCTTAAATTGACAACATTTCATATTTTGAAGACTATCATTTTATTACTTTTCTGAAATCTGCTTAAAAAGATGAAGTAATCTCTGTTTTTATTTATTTTCTGAGATGATTATTTATTTTATTATTAATTTATAAAAACATACTCATTTTAAAATGTGGCAACACCAAAACCAGAACTTAATGGAGCGGTTACTTTAGTCGGTTTTTTATTAAAAAAAAACTTAATAAAACTCGGTATGCATCTGTCAACTGTCAACGTCAAATAAAAAAAAAATATATTTTTTAGCTCTTTGGTTTAGACAACAACCCTATTCAGCCCGTATTGTCTTAGATTGCAGTTATTTGATGTATTATCTTATATTTCTTTAAATACAGAAGAATAAATTCAAAGATTTTTTTTTAAGGTACACGACATAAAGCCCTGTCGATCTCTATATTAATTTCCACCTGTTATAAATATGAAATGTTGTCAATTGGCAATGTACATCGATGTACAAACTCTTTGATCATCTTTTTCTATTTTTTTTCGAACGATAATTGATTGCTCTATGCAACCTTAACGAGAAAGTAAAGTAACTATCGAATTTCTTAGTTTTTGGTATATTTAAGAGTTAACTGTTTTTGATTCTAATTCATCGTAGACCATACACAAAAAATACCCTCCTCCTTTTTTAAGTCTGTTAAAAAGAAAAAGAAAGTTCGTACAAAAATATTTTTCAACAATAACTTTACCGAGACGCAGTTACCTAAATATAAACTAAAACGTCAACACCCTCCACATACCTTGCGGCTCAAGCCAGGCGCCTCCCATCTCATCCAACTGTCACCCGACTCCTGTCATCAGTGTCATCACTGTCACGGCATGACGTGACAGTCCGACGAAACAGTTTATTAACCAACAGTCTGAAGTGACGTGTCTGAATTATTGTCTGTGGCGTTTCGGTATATTGGAAGTAAGGAAATTGGTTTTCTGAATTCTCGATAGGTACAAAAAATCATGATAAAATTAAACATCTTTACATTGAAGATATTATTCATTAAATCGCCGAGACAAAATATTAACTAGGTTACTTAAAAAAAAAATACCGAGCGAGCGAAGCGTCTCTGTTTCAGCTTCGCCAAAATTATTATTTTGTATGTTTGGATGTTCGGATTTCCTGCTGTTCTCACCTTCAGGCCACATTACTCAACCGATGTTCATGAAATTTTGTGGGGAGGTTCGATAAGTATATATAATTTTTACTCCCACTTACCGTGTAGCGGAGGTAGGTACATTAAAAAAAGGTTTTTTCATGGTTTTATGCTACCACTTGTCAGCATAACTTTTATGAGTCATATGCTTATATGTATATGCTGCCAAACTGCAGTTTTCTATTACTGAGTCTGTGAGCTAAGCTGCGAACAGAGAGACGGACAGAACGATCCGGTGAAACTATAAGGGTTCCTTGTTGACTACGGAATCCTGAAATCGACAACTAAGTATATAAAATTTGGAAATAACGGCCCATTCGCTATGACTACGAGTACAGACCAATAGAAATCAACTGTTTACTAGGTGATAAGCAGTGATCGGCACGGCCGCCCTACGGGCCGGGATATGTTGCACGTAAGGCGTAAAAAAACCGAATATGATTGTAATAAATACAAATTTAACATATTAATATTACACTCAATAGAACATTTTTTCCAATCAAGATCGGGGGATTTTATTTATAGGTTCATATTAAAATTTCTATACCGAAACCCGCGGTGTTGCACGGGCCGTGCCGATCATTGCTGATACCTAATGCAAAAGAGTAAAGTTCCTTTCTCGCTCTTTCATGCATCGCGGCATCGCTTTCTTTCTAATTTTCTACCTGCGCTACAAGGCTAGGGCTTGTGCTAAGCAGTGTAAAACTAAATTTTTATAGAACTAGTGACCCGCCCGGCTTCGCACGGGTGCAGTGCTATATTATTCATGTATTATACATATAATAAATAAATAATAAATAAATAAATAAATATCGGACAACCTCACACAAATCGATCTAGTCCCAAATTAAGCTCAAGAAGGCTTGTGTTATGGGTACTAGACGACGATACTTACATAGATAAATATATACTTAACGTACGTTACGTACTTATATAGATAAATATATACTTAAATACATAGAGCAACCATGACCCAAGCAAAAATATTCGAGTTCATCACACAAATATTTGCCCCGGGCGGGATCGAACCCGGGACCTCCGGGTCAGTAGGCAGGTGTCTACAAACCGAGCCAAACGCGTCAATCTCTATCTATTTAAAAACGTATCAATATCTGTTGCGTAGTTCTAAAGATCTAATCATACATACGGACAGACAGACGGAAGCGATTTTGTTTTATACTAGATATATATATATGTAGTGATATAGAATAAAACATGATATAAGTTTCTATCGTATTTACGTTCACTGGGAATCGTGAATGAATTCTAATTCTTATAACATGGCAAATTAATCATTCGTCGTCCGAATATTTGATCGATTAACTTATTTGCGACTAATTTTGTGAAAATTGGTTTTAGATTCGATTTGACGACGCGTTTGGCTCGGTTTGTAGACACCTGCCTACTGAGTCGGCGGTCCCAGGTTCGAATCCCGGCCGGGGCAAATATTTGTTCTTGGGTCATGGATGTTATCTATATATGTATTTATATATTATGTATACCGTCGTCTAGTACCCATAGTACAAGCTTTGCTTAGTTTGGGACTAGGTCGATTTGTGTAAGATTGTCCCTTGATATATATATATATATTTTATTACTCTTGAGAACTGTAATGATTTTCCTACAAAATTTAAGGCCTAGACCGGGAAGTATTTTTTTTAACATCAGGCTAGACAGCTGAATTAAGTACATTTTTTTAGAGTAGTGTATTTTTTATTTCATTGCATACTCGTATGTTCGCGAAAACACTACACGAGTACATATGCCTTAGCCGTGAAAAGGGCTTGCCGGGATCACTATCCGGTCTATACATACTAACCTAGCAAGCCCTTCTTTCACGGCGTCTGCAGTAATGTACTATTAAAAAAAAATAAGAAAATTCCACGCCGTCGTCGTGGCCGCTGCTGCTGCGTTCCCAGGTGGCTGACATAATACAATAAATCTAGTCTCTAATTACCACCAATATGCACATTCCGTCAATCAACTCATTAGTTATCAAATGGCAATTAAGGTTGACAATGTTTGTCCAGAGATGGCGACATAGTTGCCGGCGACACTGTGTATTGTATTGCTGTTTCTGTCTTACCTACGTATTCACGTATATTGCTATCTCATACTGTAAAGAATGACATTGTTTTCACTATTAATCAACTAAATAACTATGCCACTGAAAATACCATTGGTTTTAAATAAATACTACCAATAGTGTTATTGTTATTATGATATCGATTTTGCTTATATATAGCACCTTGTTCTAGATCGCGCTATCGAAGTTTTTGAATGTGTTTGCTTAAATACGTTTTACAAAACCGTATAATTGGAGAGTCCGTTCTACTCGGGAAGTAGATAACTATACTACAGACCTGTAGATTCAGGCGCGTTTACGTATAGCTAGCAATACGCATTCTCACGCACTCGTGGGGGGTCTCTAAGTTACGCCGTTACAAAGTGTGACAGACTCTGACGTTTCTCTAAAGGGTAAAAGGGTCTTTCTATTTCGGGAGGGGAGGCGTCGCGTTTGATGACCCCGCCAGTCTTGAACATCTGAGGCAAAATACCGTTGCTACATGCAAATGGATCGTCATGATTTTCGTATTTGGTCTTAGATGACTGAGACCGACGACAAGTCAGACGTTGGCGCCTTAACGACAACCGGTGTAGTCAGACCCGGAGCGTTATTGTTGTGTTTCACTGTCACGACGTAGCGATAGAGACTCTCTAGCAGCAATCAAGGGCGACAAAGGGCTAACGTGCCCAAACGACAGAGGTTAATAAATATTCCTCGACCCTACTGAAGTAGAAAATTTGACTCTCTTTTGCTCTACAAGCTTGTAATTTTGATTTTAGTAGAATCACATTTACTATTTAGTAACAAAGTTTGTTACCTCGATGAACAGAATTTATACAGGATTCGCTTAAGACATACTTAAGGCAAATGTATAACTATTACAGTAATACTTTATACAAAATGAATCTGTGAAAATTACGCAGCTAATTCTTCTACTTATGAGTAATTCCCAGCTTCTTCCACATTCCACTTTCGTTTTTTCTCTATTTTTCTTTCTATTATAGTTTAAATATGTTTATATATGTATGAGTTGACCCAACATTTTCCGCTCCGGTTTCAATAATTCTCAACAATTTTTTTTCGTTACTATTTATATTTAAAGCTTCCTAGTTACTTTTCTTTTCTGTCCAACTAATTTTTTCCATCCAACACTACATTTCAAACGCTTGCAACTATCTATGTGTCTTTGAGTCATGGTTCACGCTTCGCAGCCGTAGAGTGCTACACTCTAAATGTAGACATTTACCAGTTTCTTCCGGACAGGTTCTTATCTTAGCTGAACTTAGGCTTCTTTTAGGGTAAAATACCTTTTTAGCCATGGCTTTCCTGGTAATGATACCTATATGGTGTACATATAATATCTAGAGTCATCTGTAATAATGTCTAGGTATCTAAACGATTTCACTTGTTCTATTAGTGTTTTGTAATGTAATTTTTCTGTCTACTATTCTTTTGGAGACAACTAGAGTGTTAGTTTTGTTATTATTACTTTGGAAACTCCTTAATGTACCGTACCTATTAATTTGTAGCAGCAGTTCCTGAAATTCTTTACTGTTCTCTACAACTGCTGCTATAATCATCTACAAAACGAGTACTTCTACTCACGTTGTATCTTTTGTTATTCCTGTGAACTGACTTCAAAAATTCAAAGATTTTTGCTCAACTTAAAATAAGTGACACTCTCAATTCCGCAATAGTTTCATTTATAACATCCCCCAAGGCACGAGGGGAGCACCATTACTGGGAGGAAGCATTTCCGCTCGTTAACTTGAGCACTTTGCTGTTTGATACAATGCTCACTAGCCCTTATTCTGGGGTGCAAATCGCTAATGGGTTATGGTCGAGAATAATCGTAAATATTGAGGAGACTGCGCGAGACAGAAAAACAAGGGAAAACATTTGGATACGCCACTTATACAAGCCTGTTTTGAAATGGCTGCAAAATGTATATCTTATTCACTTCTGCTCAAAACGTACGTTATTTTAGCTTCGTGAAGCGGGGCTAAAATAATACTTTTAGGGTTTGAATGGGAACCATACAATAATTTCTATGAAAATGAAAAATAAATGTTGTTAGTGGTCAGTTACAAACTAGATACGGATAATTAAAAACAAGCCAACCTGATCAGATGCGGCATGAAGGTAATAAAAAAAAAAACAAGAAGTTTCTTCAGTTATTTTAGCGTTTTCTTTTATTCGGAATACTAAAATTACAACTCCAAAAATTACCTCGTTAGCCTCTTGTCAAACTGTCTACTTTTTATACTTTCAATTCCCAACTCCGGCATTTCGACAAACAACGCCATTATACAAGTAGAGAAAAAATAAATAAAAAAATACTTTCATTAGTAATATAACTAATAGTTATTATTTATCGAACCTGCTCTCAAAGTCACGTCACGAAAATAGTTTGAGAAATGCAACCTGAACTGACAAGAACAGCCGGTCTTTTTGGTAACATATTTTAAAAGACTCTTTTTTCGATTCTGTTTTAAAGTGGAAATACCAATAAGCTTAAACAAATAGTAATTTCTTTAAAACTCATCATCGCTGAAAGGCGATCTCTTCTAGACAACCTTATTTATCTCGATTCATGTTCAATTCAAGTTCCCTCAATAAATGGCTCTTCCTCTTTTTTCCGTACAGATATAAAGAAGCAGTTCATCCAACAGCCTCAATCCGCGACCATTGAGGCAGGCCACAGTGTGTCGTTGCGCTGCTCGCCCCCGCCCGCGGTGCCGCCCGTCGAACTGAAGTGGACCAGGAACGGAGTCCCTCTGGAGGTGAAAGAGGATGTGCTGCAGCTCACCAATATTGGGCTACAGGTGAGTACACCACACAGACGAATGTACAACGATGTCAACGTTAACTTATGCGCTGCAAATATAATGATTCTTTCCATTAACATATTTAAGAGGCCTTATTGCTTCTTTAAATTTTTCCTCCTTTTATTCCTTTTTTTTTTCTTTTATGACAAGTCACAAGTAAATACTTTTCCCCGAGTTCTAGATAGTAACATAGCTAAATGTAGCATAACAGCAACATAGCAGAAAATAAATGAAAAAGAAAACAGCTTTCTGCGTGAATTTATAAGTTTTGAGTAGTTTTTGAATCAAAAATTATCAATGTAATGTTTTAGAAACAATAACATTCAAACTGTAGGTTTCAAAATATATACCAACAAATCGCATAACCCTGTTCTAAGTACTAACATTGATAATATGGAACATGTTTGATCATAGGCACTCATAGGGAAAAATGTCTAAAATAATCAGCATTTTTGGACGCTTAAGGAACCTTAAAATGCGATGAACTGTCAATGAAATGGCTCACGACCAGAAACGTTATGGATAGCTGTGCTCCATCCATCATTCGATTGGTATTTTTTGTTTCTAGTTTATATTTTAATATAGACTTGTTTTACTTAGAGATCAATGCTTGCCGATAAGGAACCTTTTGCCAAAACGTTCTCATTCGCAAGACAACATTTTGTTTTTTGCCATTAAGTATGTCATATCCAGTCACTACATTGGCGTCAAGCATACTAAGTCTAAATATAATTATAGTCAATAGAAGTAAGGTTTTTGAGAAGGTTCTTGAGAACGATGTTACTCTTTAGTTCAGTAAAATGTCAATAGCTTATTAGTTCTCCTCGACACCAAAATAAAACACATTCATTCCAAATAGGGCACTCAGATACATCTGCCAACCGCCGGGGTCACCTGTTACATTTTTAGTCCAAACCCCACCCGGTCGAGCCCCTTTTTGTCCCGAAACATACCTTTCTTCAAACAGTAACCTGATGTACTCGTTTCGTTAATTTATGTACCCCTGCCCAGTCCCTGTGGGCAATCAGTGAGGCCTGTCGATTCACCTGAGCGTCTACTGGCATATGATTGTTCGGATTAATCTGTATTATTTGGTATTAAAGCTAAGCTGGTTGATTGCCAATCGTTTAACGGCAGCCTTTCATCAACATTCTAATCTAATTTTGAACCCGAATGCGTAATTAAATAAGGTTAATCTGTAAATATCATAATTACAATCTTGTATTTCCATAAAGTATCTTCAAATACGGTTTGAATTGTCTAGGATATGGCTAACTACACATGCATAGCAGAGAACATCGCGGGCCGGCGTGAATCCGATGTTGCCATCATATCAGTATACGGTAAGTTGATTCTATTACCATGAAGGTACTGTGTTTTTCCATGAAGGTACTGTGTTTATACACTTGGGCTACTAGGAAAACATGAACGTGAACAAACAAATATTGAATTACACAATGGAAATTGCCACGTGAAACCTAGGTCTCTTGCTGACTATACTATATTAAGAAATTTGCACAAAGAAGTCAAGAATACAGTGTAAAAAGGATACGCTTGTGAAACTCCACTCTTAATACTGACAGTAACAAGCTCTAAGTATTGTATTCGCTTTAGCGAGTAAAGGTTCCTTCCTTATTACATTGTATCCTGTCACGCAAAACTTCTTGCGTTCTTTAATCATAAGTTCACCGTTGCTCCATTACTCTGAAAGGAAATAGTTATCGCTACTTATATCTAAAGTTATATGCGGTATTTTATAAAATTTTAGTTATAATAATTCGATTAATAGATACAAGTTGAACATCTATATATATAAAACTCAAAGGTGACTGACTGACTGGCATAGTGATCTATCAACGCACAGCCCAAACCACTAGACGGATCGGGCTGAAATTTGACATGCAGGTAGATGTAATGACGTAGGCATCCGTTAAGAAAGGATTTTTCAAAACTCACCCCCTAAAGGGGTGAAATGGGGTTCCAAAGTTTGTATGGGGAAACAAGATTAGTTAGACTATTTTATTCGAAACTTCACAGGAATATTCCTAACAATAAATGAGTAAGCACGTGTTTCAGGTTTTTTGAAAATTCAACCCCTAAAAGGGAGAAATGTGGTGACAAAGTCTGAAAATCAGCATGGGTATTGTTTTTATGGTTTATCGGGTCGCTGATTACAAAAACCGCAACGATTTTAAAATCCAACGTGGCGGACGTGAGTTACCATCTCCCCTGTTGGGGTGAAATGGGGTTGAAATGTCTAAATACTAAACCGCTGGTTCTAGAGAGTTAAAATTTGGCACGTAGGTTCCTTATAAGGTGTAGGGGTGCACTAAGAAAGGATTTTTCAAAATGTACCCCCTAAAGGGGTGAAATGGGGGTCCAAAGTTTGTATGGGGAAAGAAGATTAGTTAGACTATTTTATTCCAAACTTTACAGGAGTATTTCTAACGATAAATGAGTAAACACGTGTTTCAGGTTTTTTAAAATTCAACCCCTATAAGGGAGAAATGTGGTGACAAAGTCTGAAAATCGGCATGGGTATTATTTTTATGGTTTATCAGGACGCTGATTACGAAAACCACAACGATTTTAAAATCCAACGTGAGTTACCATCTCCCCGTGGTGACAAAGTCTGAAAATCCATTGGTAATGCTTTTATGGTTTATCGGGTCGTGGGGTGCGATGGGGTTGAAATGACTAAATATGACTACGGGTGTAATTTTTATGGTTTGTTGGGACGTTAATTACGAAAATGCCACCGATTTTGAAATTTTGTTTGTGGTCATGAAAATTCTTGAAAGCATTTGCGCCAAATTGCAATTTAATCGGTCCAGTAGTTTTGCAGCAAATCGATTGTTACAGACGGACTGAAAGACAGCTACACGTGATCCTATAAGGGGGTTCTTTTTTTGCTTTTGAGGTATGGATAGAGACCAGCGTTATCCTAATAGATTAAAAAAATAGTATTTGGTGGCATCTCGATCGTCGTCAATCGGTACCTATAGGCGGGCGGCGCGTTGGGACGGGAGGAGTAATGATCGGGAAACTTCCTGCATCCGTAATAAATACATTCAAGCTTTTCAATAATAAGTCATTTCAGAATTCTGAATTACGTTTATCTGGCTCAGAATAATACATGTTTTATTCATCAACGAAGAGAACCTCAATATCTTACAATAGAACATGACGTAAGTTAGAACATGGCTTAGAATCATTAAACCAATCTCGAATATCCCAAATCGATAAGCGG
The DNA here is from genome assembly GCA_947623375.1 of Apotomis capreana. Lineage (NCBI taxonomy): Eukaryota > Metazoa > Arthropoda > Insecta > Lepidoptera > Tortricidae > Apotomis > Apotomis capreana. Next base: position 19,441,693 of record OX392502.1, on the reverse strand, counting down.
AGGCTCGGGACATTATAAAAGCTTTATACAAATAAAATGCACACATATCCCGGTGTCTTAGCTTCACTTCGAGTTATGAATTTTGAAGTGAACTTTATTTGGTACAGTTAAAGCTGGCATCGCTTGATTTGAGTGCTTGAGTTTTCGGTTTGATTTGATAAAGTGGAGTTATGATAAAATAAAAAGTATTTCCCAGTAATATTAGAAAAGCAAAAGTCTGTGTATGTTTTGTTACTTCTTCACGCTAAAAACGGCTGGACGGATATGCATGAGGGAAATGCAGATTGCCGATTTTACCCTAACTTAACAAATAGCCTACTTTTAATCCTGAAAAAAGAGTATTGTTCCCGTAGGATGATGTATATTATATAGGCACGCGAGCGAAGCCGCGGGTTAATGCTAGTTATTAATAAAGACGACAATGCTTTGACAGGAACAACTTCAATGTACAAACGTGCGTGCTATTGATTTTCTAATCGTCACCCGTCATCCATGTTAGACGGGAATCGCGGGGATACCTATAGATATACATGATGCCGCTTCTTTTTACCCGACCACGGAGAAGCATCAGTCAATAGATGGGACATATGGCATAGTAGCGAGTTGAAGTTAATAAAGTGACAGTAAATTACGTGCCGCTGTACCTATAGTGGAAAAGCATGCAAGAAAAGGTTTCTATTTGTTATGTTTCGTTTTGTCAATTTGTTAGTACCTTTCATAATCATAAGTCATATTCAAAATGCTCGGCATACCTGCTTTCTCCTTTCTTAGACAGTATCCAGTTTATCAACTCCAAACTCTATGGTCTTATTACGTATACGTCTGTCGTCATCGCTACCTCTATCATGGTTTTACCCGATACTCCTCAAAACAGTGAACGGTGGCTGGTCCGACTGGTCCCCATGGTTGCCCTGCCGCTGCGGCACCGTCGCCAGCGGCCGCCGACGCACCAGATCATGCACCGAACCCGCTCCAGCCAATGGTGGAGCTCCTTGCAGAGGTCAGCCGTCGCAGAGCGATGAGGACTGCCTTAGCTGTCAAAACGGTAAATAGTATTATTGGAAATACACTGAAACAGTGAATGGTGGCTGATTCGACTGGTTACCTTGGTTGACCTCTCGCTGCGGTACTGTCGTCAGCGGCCGTCGATACTCCACAGCCCGCACAAATCCTGCTCTCCAGCCTATGGTGGAACACCCTGCAGAGGTCAGCCGTCGCAGAGTGATGAAGAAATATTAGTCAAACAAGATTACCATAATTAATGTAATGTTAAAGTTTCGTTTGACCTGATCAGAGTCATGATTTGTACTTTAAGCTACATGATCTAATCAGATTACATCATGTAGCTTAAAGTACCTACATTCGCCAATGACTGCATAGTGAAGAGAGAAAAACAGTACATATTTTCAATATCAGTTACTGTGTAGGAATTCCGTAGTCAATAATGATCCAAATTTTTGGCCTTGGTATTTATCGCATGGCAATTTGAAAACCTTAACAGCATTTTTTCATAAAATGTTACGCACAAACTAAAAATGCTCACAAAGTCTCTAACATAAAAAAACACACACGCAGAAGATGCAATAGGTATTAGTCGCGTATGTACGTACGATTGCAGTTTTAAGTAAAACCAAGTTAGTGCAATGTGAGCATTCAATACCAAATACCAAAGCACTTATATTGAACCAGCGATTTTAATAAGCTACTTCCCATAAAACCTTAAATGCAACTATAACCATGTCCATGCACTCTAGTACAGGAAGTAATAGCTTCCATTAAGGAATCAGGTACCAATTAAACCAGCTAGCGGACTCTTTTATTATAATTAGATTAGTTGAGCTCCAAACGGATGCTTTAATGACTGTGAGATGCCTCGACTTCGCTGGTTAAATTGTACCTACTCGCTCTAAGAAGGTCTCCACACTGGACTAACCAAGCGCTTCGACACGTAGACGACTGAGCGATATTCCAAAAGTTTATTCTGTAAGTAGGGCTCAAGAACATTTTTACATGTCTCAATCTCAATCTACTGGCATTGCACAACAGAAGGCTGACAGACGTAGAAAGCACGAAACGTAGGGTCGCAGGTTCGAATCCTGCTTACTTTGCAGTGGATCACATTACATAGCCTCCTTTTCATTCTTCATTCTCTCTTTTCTTTCATAGGTTACTTTTGTGACAATATAATATAAAAAAATAGAAATATGGTATTTCCACATTAAAACAGAATCGATAAAAAAATTCTATATAAAACGAACAGAAGACTGTTATGTATGAAAGCCGAAAGAAACTTAAGACTTTCTGGCAGGCAAGTATTTCCGTTTGTATAAAAACACGCTTAACATAATAACTAGTAATGGCTTCTACCTACCAAATGCCCACTTGGTAAGTACCCAATCGAACCATAGTAATTTTGGTATAAACAGATAAATATATGAGTAGTTACCGAGAAGACTGAGCATTGTAGCGCCCATCTTAGACAACACACTGCGCCGCTACGTGTCGCACGCTCGACGATCTAACCGTGGTCATGATGGCCAGTGTGGAAACCGCTTAAATATTCAGTGGAATTATATGACACAGATAAACTGCTATCGCTTCGGCTGGCTCATATTCTCGACCTATTAGCGTATGAAACCTCTTGCAAACGTCGCATATCACCATTCTGTGATGTATATGATTCTTATAGATAGGTAACATGTGAAGACTTGTGAAAATGCTTGAAAGTTCGAATAATTTCTAGTTAATAGCGTGTGAATAGTAAAGCATTTACTTAGATGAAAGTTGGCATTTAGATTCGACTCTGGATAAAGACTAAGTACCTACTTAAGATATCTAGTAAAAAGGCGTAGATGTACACATGATGGATCACAAATTAGACAATATGTTGCGAAACATTAACTTTGTGTGTTGTAAGTTCATTTTAGCTTGGCTCGAGGCTTGATCGATATACCTACTTTTAAATAATATAAGTAAGATTCCTGTTGGGATTGTGTCCCAATAGTTGCGTGTCGATTTAAAGGTTTATTTCCATAGGTGGGACCTGGTCAGCGTGGGGCGGCTGGTCTTCCTGCAGCGAGGATTGCATGAGGGTCCGAAGACGACAGTGCGTCAGTGGGGCTTCTTGCTCGGGAACTAGTCTACAGCACGCGGCGTGCGTCGACGGACTGTGCTCTACTGGGATGAGTAAGTCAAAACACAGAACATAAAACTACAATAATAAAATAATATTTCACTGGGTGTTTCCCTAGTGCCATACATAGTATTTTATTGGTTGTTTGTATATAATGCGAAACTATTGGTCGTGGCGGGTGACGACGCGATCACTTTAATTGATCGAACAAATGCAGAGAACGGAGCACCGTGGTGCACGGTAAAACAATCGGATGTTATCACGCCACGTGATGCGTAGTGCCCCTCTTAGTCAAAGTCAGTACCTAGCCACTCAACGTCAATATAATATATCGATTGCGCGATAAATTTATCATAGGTCGATGAGGTGCAAATTTTTCCTATGACCTTCGACTTGTATAACAATAAATAAGTTCTAAAGTTCCTACATTGTTATTCCAATTGGCCTTAGTAATAATAATTAAACATACGGTAAAAGTCAGTTTCACCGCGGTTATGTATCAGTAACATCCCGACATGATACGGTCACCTGCGCTGAGAATCGAAGTCCCTAAAGAAGAACTCCATTTAAGATTTCGAAACATGCCGGGCCGCTTCTGACATATAACCATAACATAATTTAGATTAACCACTGATTTTACCTCACATAAGTTTAAACTCCTGTCTATGTACTTCTAATAGGGTTAGGTAGGAACAACTTCACTCTCTACATCGGCGTTGGCTTGACAATCGCCATTTTGGCGGCAGCCGCGGCCATTTTCTACGTTTGGTGCCGATACAAGAACTCAAGACCAGGCTATATGGCTGCGAGGTCAGGTAAGCAAACCTACTGATTCCAACCAGGTGGATGCACAATAGTAGTTTATGCAACTGATACATAATGAGAGGCCTTAAAACAAGAGTGTGGTTTTATGAAACGAGCGTCAGCGAGTTTCATAATAGGATCACACGAGTGTTTTAAGGCCTAATTATGTACAGTTGTATACACTACTTTATCTACACACATATCATAAGTACTATAAGATGGGTTCAGAAGCCATAAGGAAATGACCGGCACCACTAGTGCTACCTGTAAAATATCTAAAAACGTCATATACTAATGCGGTAAGAAATAAATCTGAACAAATACATAAACAGATTATTTATTGTAATAGTTGTAATTTACATTTACATTGAAACAATATTTTCAACTAAAATGTGAATTACAATAAACTTTTATCTACCCAAATATCATAAACCCTCCATGATGCGTTCAAGAACCGCACATTATGACCAACATAAAAATAAACTGTTTTGTTAGAACAAATTTCTTATCTGTGAAAATGTTATTATTGCTAAAGCCTGACCAGAAATATATGAGGATGCGCCATATTGCGGAATTTCACTGGAACTAATTTCTTACACTGGCAATGATTTTATGATGGTTTGTCAACTATGTCAATGTCATTCTTGGTGCTTTTGTTAAAAGATCAATGTGTAAGATTATCCAAAGAAAATGCCGAAAACCATTCACATTCGTGAAAGTAATATTATAAATAAAGTGTACCTACACGTGTTTACTACACGAAAAACAATCAGAAAAAGAGTGCATTCCATTAAATTATATTAAGAGGTTAATATAGTGGAACTGACAGGTATTTAAACTAATGTCATTATATAGTAGGTTGCGATTGGTTGCAAAATTGTTGCCATATAAATATTATAAATAGCGCCCTCTTGACAATCCTCATATATTTCTGGTCAGGCTTTAATTAATATCATCGATTTCGATAATATTATATCATTCAAATTTCGAACATCTCTGAAAACCAAAGAAATTTGGTTTGACCTCTATTCTAATATCAGTCGAGATAACGTTTAGTTCGAAATGAATTGTCAATTTGCAGACAAATTGACAAATGTCGCACGCAAGTAAGATATCGAACGATATGGTAGTTCGGGCCCACTCTAGTTAACTCTGAATTAAAAAAAACTATGACAGCTGCCAGAAAAGAAAAGAAAAGTTTTCATTGCCGCCATTACCGGTTAGAATTTGTTTTAATGCATAAAATTGATCGATTTGTTGAATATAAACCATAAAATGAGATATCAAGATGATATAGATATTTCGGCGACGCCTCCTGATATCCGTAACAAAGCACCTAACGTCATTAATTACTTATTACCAGCTAAGTCAAAGAAACAGTAGGTATGGTGGTCATAATATGCGGCTCCTGAATGCATCATGGAGGCTTATGATATGTGAGTAGATAAAGTAGTGTATGTAACTATACATAATTAGGCATTAAACACTCGTGTGATGTTATTATGACACTCGCCTTCGGCTCGTGTCATAAACCCACACACGTGATTAATGCCCTTCATCATAATGAACATATACAGTCACATAAACTACTATTCTACTTTCGTAACAGCAAAGAACCAACAAACAAATGACAACAATAATGGCGGCAATTCGAACCTCCGTCAAGACGAATGTTTTTTTTTTCTAAATCATATACAAACGAAGGTATCCATATTCTCATGTCACTCGAGATCAAATGTCGTGCGGTTTTTATAAAAAAACATACTGAATTGACGTTTCGTATCGATAACAATATTAATATCTATGGATACTAGAATAGAGACCAACTTGTGTTTTGACAGCTGTTCCTAATTTAAACTCGTAACATTACAAAAATCGGTACTGTAATAACATTACAGTACAGATTTTACCTACTACCACAGACAAAAAAAATCTCATAGTAAAATTGGTTGTAATAATGCTGGTCATTTCCTACGATTTCTGAACGCATTTTAGAGCACTAATGATATGTGCGTAGATAAAATAGATAAAAGTATAAGTACAGAAGGACCGTTCTTTTGATCCACGCGTGAAAGACAAACGTCAACGTGTGCGAGCGAAAGATAACAGTTCCCAAGCGAAAGGGCGAGCGATTTTTGCAATAGGTATTTGCAGCGGTCCAAAAGTGCACGTTCAAGGAAATCTGTTGACTTTAGAAACATCATACATATAAAAAATACGCTTGGCACTTTGACTAAAAGTCTAAAATTCCCTCAACTTTTTTTTTATCTACCAGGTATCCCAAAGACGTATCCAGCTAGAGACAAGACGGTCTCTGGGCCCGACGTCACCAGATCCTGCAACGAGTACTGGATGCAAGGGCCTGACAACCATTACGATATGCCTCATGTGCGAGACAGGTACAAAATATACACTTATTTATTTATTTATTTTATTTATTTAAACTTTATTGCACAAAACAAGTCAGTACAAATGGCGGACTTAATGCCAAATGGCATTCTCTACCAGTCAACCATAGGGCCAAACAGAGATACTAGAAGTGGGTGCAAATTAGAAATCTGATGGTACAGAGAGGATCTACAGTACAAGTAAATACAAAATATTATATTGCTGTTTATACAAAAATACATATACCTACACACTTTAATACTATATATATATATACAGATATATACATAATATAATATATATATATATAAATATATACAAATATATACGAAAGTCTACAACATGAGATGATAGATGAACTATATGAGCTCTTGTTCCAGCAGATGCTTACGCAGCAAACACTTGAAAGCTACCTTGCTTGGGGCTTGTCTGATAGAGAGAGGGAGTGAATTCCAGAGACGGCATGCCTGAACGGCGAAAGAATTAGACATAAAACCAGTATGGTGCGAAGGAATGGAAAGTTTGAGAGTTCGAGAGGAACGAAGTTCACAGCCTGGACGGGGAGTATTTAGTCTCTCTTTCCTCGCTTTGTCATGCTATATTTTGTTATAGGAACGAGCCGTTTCATATATCGATTTCCCCATTCTTAACATCAAATTCTGCAAAACAAATACAAATCTTATTGGATTTAACTAAATATAAAATAATTACACCACTAATACACTAATTAAAATGACTTATAATAAGCTTAGCAAGCAGATTTTTCTAATTAACTTCGCGAAGGCGGAGCAGGTTTTTTTTTTTTATAACGGCACAACGTAATGGCTCCACTTCGCCTGATGGTAAGCAAAAAGGGGAGCCCAAGTCGCAATGGCAACTGACGAGAAACCAACGGTGCCAAGTCAGTTGACACTGCCATGCTGGCCTGAGAGATGCTTCTTCACGCTTTGTTTGAAGGGTCCCAAGTTATAAGAAGGAGGAAACACATGAGCCGGCAAAGAGTTCCATATTTTAATAGTTCGGCAAATGAAGGAATTGCCAAACTTCTTGGTGCGTGTGGGAATATTCTCCACGGTGAGGCGATGACATCGCAAACTGGCACGTGTGGTTCTATGGCGGAAAGGGGAGGGTGGGATAAGAGAAAATAACTCTTCAGAACATTCGCCATGGTATAGGCGATAGAAAACGCTCAGCGACCCAATGTCCCTACGTAATTGAAGGGGTTCGAGGAATCTGGTACTTTTCTCGTCATCTATGATGCGGACCGCCCGACGCTGCAATCTTTCAAGAGCATCGAGTAGATATTGGGCGGAGCCATCCCAAAGATGCGAGCAGTACTCAACGCACGACCGAACTTGAGTCTTATAAAGAAGGCAAAGCTGGTCCGGTGAAGAACCGTCGCACCCTGTTCAGGATCCCCAGTTTTTCAGAATTCCATATTAAGCAAGATTTTACAACCAACCTCCCCCTCCGCCCCACCTTTTTATTTGTTTTTTCCCCCATTGCCGTCGTCACCCATGTTTGTAAATTTTTTTTACATTTTTTTTCTAGGTATGGGTTAAAATTTGCGTAGGTACTCACAAAAATCCAATAACTTTCCTTGTTTATTTTATGTTCGACAAATAACTGCCAACGATTATCAATATTGTCTAGCTACTCGTCGCCCTTCGGGAACCGAACCCGGCACCCCTCGTCGGCCGGAAGCAACCACTACGAGATGAAACCCTACAGTCCGTCCGGGGACTCCGCCTCGAGTTGCTACACCAACTGTGAGTACCTAGTACATCTAGCCTTGCTGCGAATATAAAGGAAAACCGGAGATAATGACTGAGAAATATAAATGTTCGCATTGTTGTGTTCCGGTGTGGGGGTAAGATAGCCGGTGAAATTACTAGCATAGAGGCATTCTATCTTCGTCCTCGGTAGGCAAACACTCGTGACTCCTCTGGTGTTGCAGGTGTTTATGGGCGACGGTAATCGCTTTCCATCAGGCGATACGTTTGCTCGTTTGCCCCCTATGACATAAAAAAAAACAGCTCCTTTGAACAATATTTCAAAAAATATGTTCCGTTTTTATATTTTTTCTTTGTTTCATGACATATTGAGCTAATTTTAATAACTACAGTTTGCTGTAGAATTTAGAAGTTTTTTTTTGTTTTCACGCCATACTTATGTTATACAACTTAGTTGCGTGGTTTAAAGATGGCGTTACTAACACGTGGATGGATGGTGTCACATTTGTACTTTTCGACATTTTTATGGTAGGTGCCCTATGTGGCGCGCTTGTCCCGACTAACTTTATATCACACGAAGTTTAACATTAGTTTCTATATTATATCATCCATCAAGGTATGAATGCTGAGTAGTAGGGATTCGCCGATACTACGATACGGGGCGGACGGGCCTGATGGGCGGCATCCAGGGCGGATTTGGCGGACCACCAAACCTAAAAAAAAAAAAAAAAAAAAAAAAAAAACAAATAGCCCCCTACTTAGAGCGTTTGGAATAGGTCCCAGGACGCTCAGACAGCTCTGTCAAGACTTACAGAACGCCCTACGCTAACAATGCAACACCTTCCCCGACCCATCGACCCTTTTCTATTGTCTATCCGAGCTCGGGTTTTATTGCCCTCTCGGACGCCGAGCTCACTTTTATTACGGTCTACTATTGTTTCCCTCTTTTATATTTCTCTTTGGCTACAACTGTCTACAACTTCCTTTGCAAACGGTATACATCTTTTAAGAACATTCTTTAGGTAAAGCTGGACAAATACCTAAACATCTCATACCTAAACTATCAGACTAGGTCCGTCACCTTGGTTCTTATTGGAATCGCTGTTTCAACGCAGCCTGTCTCACATCGTGTCTTTACTCCAGGTTTCTTACTACGTGATATGTGCTACGGTGTACGTATCACTAATCTAAGCTAACCTATGCTAGATCACAATTCTAACCTAACCTAACCTAAGCTACAGGACTACGCCCAGCTAACGCAGGATACGTTAACTGACTACTTAACTTCAGGTAGCCTTACTTCAAAGTATGTATTTTGTTACTCACTACATATGCTGCATTTCGAACGTTGTTCTATTTATATATTTTATCTTGTTCAACTTAACATCTAGACACGCGGCAGCGTGTCCAGCCAAGTTCACCGCAGGAACTGGCGAGCAGCAGCCGTGTGTTATATTACACGAACCGTTTGGAGCCACTTTTGACCCCTCAATAACTCCAAATCTATTCAACAGAAAAAAATGAAATTTGGCTTATGTATTTAGGTCCCTGAGAACAACTAGAACCACAAATTTCATAAATGTAGATGAAATAGTTATTGAGATATTGACGTCCAAAAAACGGCATTTTTATCACTGACTGACTGACTCACTAGTAATCAAAAACCTAACCCACTTCCAGGTGACCTAGAAAGATGAAATTTGGCATTCAGCTTGGTAATTGTGTGTGTACACATATAAAAATCAAAAACAGTGATATTTTTTAGTTTTATTATTATTATTATTTATGCTTGTTGCCTCAGAACTCCGTCATTTACTAACCGATTTGGAAAATTCTTTCTTTGTTTGTAAGATGGCACTCTCTCTCTCACACACACACCACACACACACACACACACACACACACACACACACACACACACAACACAGACAGAGAAGGTTAATAAATTGCCGTGGCGCGGGGACGGATAGCGAAGCGCGGGAGCGCGGCGTGGCGAGGAGCGGTCCGGCCCCTCCCTCTACCCCGCGTCACTCTAGTCAAGACAGGTGGGGCGTCAATTCAAATTTCTGTACAAAAAGTAATGATATCCCATCAAAAACATAAATGTTAAATTAGAGCCAAGTTCTCGCATGCAACGTTGTCTGTCGACTTCGCCGACAAAAGAATTGAGATCTATATGGGCGCCAAGTTCTTTGCCCTAAATTTTTTAGATACAAGGACATGCGACATACTCAATGCATTTATTTTACTTGGGGTGTAATTCAATATCAAGATTTGACTTGGCTAGTTTTCACAAACTGACTTAATTTTATCAAAGTAACATAGTATTATTATCAAGCTAACAGTATAAGTAACAGGACGTACACTAACTTGCGTACATACCTTTACGAAAATAGGTTAATGATTAGACAAATGTAATATACATTTATATGTAAAAACTAGCCAAGTCCAGTCTTGATATTGAATTACACCCCAAGTAAAATAAATGCATTGAGTATGTCGCATGTCCTTGTATCTAAAAAATTTAGGGCAAAGAACTTGGCGCCCATATAGATCTCAATTCTTTTGTCGGCGAAGTCGACAGACAACGTTGCATGCGAGAACTTGGCTCTAATTTAACATTTATGTTTTTGATGGGATTACTTCTAACTTAACTATCACCTAACTTCGAAAACTTAATTTTGAAGAACTGCTTTATTTACTTACCTACTTAAAACTAGCTACGAGCACAGCACAGTTGTTTTGGTCTTAAGAACGCTGTTCTAACCTAACCTAACCTTGCATAAATTTGAGTACGTACTCAATGTTACTTTCATCTCTTTTTTGTAATAACCGACTTCAAAAAGGAGGAAGTTCTATGTAAAAATATTGCCTGTAGCATAAGGATAATACGAATCTAATCTTACAATAGTAATGCGGTATTTTATACAGTAATAACTGCTTCAAAACTATACTAACTTATTTAAGCTGTAAGTTAAAAATACGAGTTCTAGTTTTGCATATTTATTTATTTCGTCAAATATTATGTTCTTGAATAGATGCTTAAGAAAATACCTGAATAAACTTTGTAACTTGTACTAACGTGTATTTGTAGTAGGCTGAACTAAACTCGTTGATTTTTTAATTTGTTTGTTGGGTCCATATTGTTTGTAAAGATTTATGATAGGTTTCTTCTCCGAATCATCAAAAGATTCGAAAGTCTATTATATATTTTATTACTGTTTGTTGGTGGCTGTTGGGCGCGGTACAAACTAGTCGAAACGTGATTTTAACGGTAATCTATTGTCACATCCTTATAAAAGCCGATGGACAGTGACGATCTATAAGTATTCAGAACCGAGTCGTGCTTGTTACCAGAGCTCTCTCAGTGTACAGTGACATAGTGTTGAATCGTGCTACAGTGCTTATAAAAAATGGCAAATGTAAGTATGTACTATTTTTTATAAAATATGTATGTAGTATTTTTATGTACTATTTGTTTAACAGTGTTTTTTTTTTCTGTAACTTGTGTTCATCGTGTTACTTGTTAAGTGTGTTAATCGGATGTATAACTTATTGTTGAATATTGTTACAGTTCACGGAAAACACTTTCAAGAATTTTTATTACCCTGAACCTGAACATGATGATTCAGGGAGTGATGAAGAAGGCACACTCGGTTTTAAAGTGAAACAAGCCATAGCGAAGAAACGTCCTGCAAATAGTATCGAGAGTTTCTTTGAAAAACCGCAGAAAAAAGTGAAACCAGTGAAGAGATCTTCCAGTGTGTCGCAAAGTTCCCATACCGGTGTTGCTTACCTATCTTCGGGTAAAGACGATGCTGCGTATGCATCACACCTTATTAAAATAGAAATATACGATCTTGAAAAAGTTAGGAACATCGCACCAGAAGAGCACTGGAAGCACGCCGATGTGAGATTAAAATCTTACATCTCAACTGAGCAAGATCCACAGCTTGAGACTGTCCGTGATGTTATATACAACATGAC